>FR990101.1:27061000-28320000 GCA_905404275.2 Hedya salicella
TTTTATCCCGGAAAAATACCCTTACCCGCGATAAACGAATTTAAGGCGGACGAAGTCACGGGCAGAAGCTAGTATAATATAAATCATAGAGTTTAGAGTGATGGTCCAATCTAAAACGTACTTTTTAGTATGATTTGCGAGATTTTTATTCACAGATTGTTCACGAGTTGAAAAAAGATATGCTCACAAAAAAAGTGCGAACCATTTGAAGGTTGCTGCATCGATTTTATTTTTAGTTTTGTATGTTTGTAGGTGCCGCTGTGGCTATGTCAGCGTCAAAACGGATTTAACTAGTGGAGATGACAGGCCGTGTCATTACCAAAAAAAATGTTCATGCATTTTTAGCGGGGGGTGAGGTAAACACGTATAGCACACTAAGGAAACATCCTATTTCTACAAACGCTCACAATTAAAAGAAACCTCATACGGTGCGTTGAGGTAAGATGGAAGTATGGGACAGACTGTTTTTTTTTCGAAAATGCTCTTCAACGCGTTTAAATAAAATCCACTTTTCAAACTTTTCCATACTGCCATCTTACCTCGACGAACCCCATAAACAAAAAACACCCACACACCGACAATTTACTGTATAAACTAACCGGCGATTTCGCGATTACTTTGGCAGAGGGGAATGTATTCGTAAGGAATCGTCAGTGGTTAATGCTCTAAGGCATCTACAGATGGTTATAGAATACTTTTTTCTCGACTAGGCTGAAAAAAAAACAAGGTTATGATTTTTTTCTCCTCCACTAACTTAGTGATTAGAAGTGATTTAGAAGGTAGTAATCATTAAATTCGGAAACATGACCTTATTTATGTTTGTAATATTTAAACACTAGTCTAGTCCTGTTGAGTCGTCAAAAGTATCTATCCCTTACCAACCGGTTTAACGGGCTCAGTGAGTGGCAACTCACTAAACCCGAAGGATAGCAAAACTTAAGTAGTAATGGGCAACACCTCTAGCACAACAACTGTGATACGCGACTCTTTGTCGCGCGATAAAGATCGTCCGTCTCTTTACTTTCAATACAATGCGAAAAAGATGGGTGATGCTTGATGTGATGTCACGCGACAGGCGTTGTCGCGGAGCGTTGTGCTAGACCGGCAGGGCACATCACTCGTAGAACCGTCGATCGCTGGGGCCAACGAGTTCTGGAGTGGCGACCACAACTGGAAGAAAGACACGATGGACCGATGACCTGATAAAGGTTACTGGAGTCCGCTAGATGGGCGCTGGCTTTCTTCTCGACAGTAGTCTCCTCGTGGGAAATGCCCTAGAGTGAGACTTGTAAATATGCCCTTGCGGTCTACGTACAGAATAAAGATCATTATTTAATTATTATTTTGTATCACTACAAAGGGCTCTGCATGGTCAAATAAGGTGCCAACACAAGTGCAATCAGCTAACACAGTTGTATTCGTCTAAGCTGTGTTTGCGTAGTTCGCGCCAAGTTTGCAGCCGGCAAATATTTACGGAGCGATCCGTCGCGACCGCTAGAACTTGGCTGTCGTGTGTGTGTTGTGGCGTGAGTTAGAAGTTGAAGCGATTTGCTTTGAAGACTAATATACGATCGTTTTGGCTCAGCAAGACTAACGTTGCCTGCGAAGCTGGAGGTCCTGGGTTCAAATCCCGGGAAGGGCAAATATTTGTGTGATCCGCATAAATATGTTCCTGAGTCTTGGATGTTTTCTAAGTATATAAGAAAATATATCGTCTAGTACCCATAACACAAACCTTATTGAGCTTACCATGGGACTAGTTTGATTTATGTAAAATCGTCCTGTAATATTTATTTATTTATCATATAGCTTTTTATTTTAAAAAAGGCATAGGTTAAACACCTAAGGGGTACATCTAAGGTGTAATTATTCTTTTAATTTGACTGTCGTAGAGCCCCCAGTATCTTTAGTCTAGGTCAATTCCGCTAACTGCACGCCTGTGAGGTGCATACTGCACGCTTGTCGTGTGCCCCTTCTTGCACACCTACTTTTCGTATGTAGATGCCACCTGAACACTGCGCAACGCTCTAAACGTCTGGATACTGCGTGCTTGCCTGCCTTCTTCCCTTTTTTCAATGCTCTTCTTTACTACCGTTTTATTGATCCTGCAGGTTGGGAGGAGCTCGCTTTAAACAGGTCTTCGTGGCGTTCTAACACCCATAAATCTGTTAAGATTTTTGAGGTAAACCGGCTTAAAACGCTTGGCCTAAAACGCCAAACTCAAAAAGAAAGACCTAAGTCCTCCTATACCTATTCATATAACTCACAAGGCCAGCTCTATTGTATCCCGTGCGATAGAATATTTAAGACTAAGTTCGGTCTAGCGAGCCATATTAGGGCACATGCTAGAAAATAAATCTATTTAAATATTTTCGTTTCCTTTGTAAATATATATGTGTTAAATGTAAAATACATAATTATTCGTAGTCGGGGTCGCAGTCATCGAAATCGATGAGGAGGACTATACAGCGATCCCATGCCGCCCCCCCCCCCCCTCCCCCGTTGCGGAGTGAGTCCCACATACCCCCCCACCATGGCCTTTCCCAGATCTGGGGAGGATGCGTAAAGCATTTACACTCCGTCAAAAAAAAAGTTTAGGTTAGAGGTCAGGTTACTGTTAGTGACCCAGTGTACTAAATACAGTTTTTCAATGTGTTTGCACATAAGTTTTGCACATAATCCTCATGTGGCTTCATCATGCCAAAATGGCTAAACGGATTTCAATATTTTTTGGTTTACGGGTACCTATGCATCGACAGATGGTTTCTAGAACGCTTGACTGCCCTGAAAAAAAGAGGGTTGTTTTTTTTCCTCCACTGACAAAGTTGCGGGCATCTTAATAAGTTTCTTTTTCTTAAATTTTTGTCACAAGCTGTTTACTGCCGACTATTCCTATCTTTGAATATCCATTACTTACTCACTGAGATGACTCTAAAGAGACTAAGCTCGGTAGGATTGCATTATTTTATTACAGAGTTCCTATGACCACCTTCCTGCTTGATAGTCAAATTATCTCGATGGTATCATACTATTGCATTAATCGCCGATCTTAAATGTTATGCAATAATTTGTCTCAATCGGAAACCATAGGTATGTCAACTTTAACTTGCAAGATTCCACTCTAACAAACATACATCAAAAGTTTACTTAAGAGCTTGCAAAAAATAATAAATGCAATGATCTGCAAATAGACAGCTTCACTTATTTTTATGTGAAAATCGACTATGGACAGACATTTCATTGTTACAAATGTATAATAATTAATAAATAATCAAACGAACTTACATGTGATGTTTGATTCCAATTATACGAGGGTCTCAACCGAAGACGATAACTATATATTACAAGGCAGCACATGATATTGGTGCTATCTTCATCACACATTCAGAGCTATATATATAGCTAAAAGAAATGTCCTCGCCTCGCTCACTAGCGCCACCACACCGGCATTCCCGCGCCAACGTCCAGGAAACTTAATTATTTCAGAGTGAACCTTTTTGTGTTATGACCAGAGACTATTTTAGTTTTATTTTCGGGGTCGGGAAGGATGGGATGTTATCGTCTTCGGTTGAGACCCTCGTATAATTGGAATCAAACATCACAGGTAAGTTCATTTGATTATTAATTATACTTCGAGTCTCAACCGAAGACGATAATTATATATTACAAGGCAGATGTTCAGAGCATTGTAATTCTTATGTTTGTTGAGAAAATAAAATAAAATATGCTAATGCAACAGAAACTATAATCACATTTATGGTAATACATGGCTTTGCTCTACATACAATATTTTCTCAATACATACGTTTAATCATATAATAATGGTGGAGTTACGAATGATGTTACATTTATCGTTCTTTTAACTTTAACATTAATGAAATAAATGTAAATATCCTGCTTTAATCCAGATTTTGTCGACATAGAGTATTAACAAAATCATCATTATTGGTACAATTTATTACTTCTCGACGATAGTATTTTAAGAAAACATTGGAACCATCACTACAGCCCGCAGGCTTGCGAACCACCTCAAGATTAACTCCACGCCGATGAGCAGCAGATGTAGATGCTTCTCGAGTACTGTGGGCTCCGAATATTGTAATGTCAATACCACTATTGCTTAGTACATTTTTTACCCAGTGTGCTAATGTTTGTGAACCGTCCGTTGTAAATGTCAATTTTTCTCTATATAGTATTGAACTGCTAAAGCCGGACAAACACTAGGTTTTTCAAGTATGTACGGCAACCTGATAAGTGGTTGGCAGGCTCCAGGTCTTGGTATTTTGATTAAATCCGGTATTTTTATAGTGATCGCATCATCTTTAAGTAATATATTTTTTAGTTTAATGAAACTTATAATTTGCATCCTTTGGGCGGAAGCTATTGCTAAAAGAGTACAAGTCTTATAGGACAAATCAGACAATGGTACATTATCATAAGGATAAACATTTGCAAGATAATCTAATACTTTATTTGTATCCCACGTTGAATTGTACTTTGGGTTAGGGGGATTAAGTATAAAGACCCCTTTTAAGAAGCGATTAATGGCGCCGTGCAATGTTACATTTGTACCTAATATAATTGACAGAGCCGATCTATGTGTATTTAAACTACTGTAACTAGCGCCTTCTTTGAATTTTTCAGTTAGAAAAGCAATAACATGGGTACAACTAGCTTCATAGAGATTCAAGTTGTTATTTTTACAATACTACCACCAAGATTTTATTGAACTGTTATATTGGTTCGATGTATTTTTTGCGAAGGAGGCCATCACTATGTATAACGATGCTTGTGGGACACTGCAGTGGATCATAGATTGCCTGATAACTTGGCTGCCACCAGGATAAGATTCTCGTGAAGTGGATGGCAGACTCTGAAAGAAGAACGCAATAAAAAAATATCAGGCCCAAAATATTGTTTTTCCGAAATAACAAGCCTAGACCACAAGGGAAACCATGGTTGAGATGACCAGTAAGGTGTTACTACAATGCCAGTGGCTTTGTCTGACACGATCTTTTCTAAAGCCCTTGTTATAATACTGAAAAGAGGAAAAGCGTAAAAATTAAGCTCGTGCCAGTTAAAAGTGAACGCATCGACTATTTGAGAATATGGATCAAGTTTCCACGACGCGTATCGTTTGCATTTGTAATTTTGTGCGCTTGCAAAAAGGTCAAATGTTGGATAGTTAAAGTAGTAAGTTTAGTTAATAAGTTTGTAATTTGAATATACACATCTCCTGATAATTCCCATTCAGTATCTATATTAATCTGCTGAGATTCAAAATCTGCTACTATGTTATCGCAAGATCTGACGTAGGATGCAAATGTAAAGAGATCTCGAGATTCGCACCACTGCCATATTTTTTTTGCAACGTCGCTTAAGTGAGGGTGTTGAACACCGCCCATACGGTTAATAAAGCATATGGCGATGGTGTTATCTATTCGTAATAATATATTACAATCTCGCATGTCTGCAGTAAAAATCCTTAGTCCGTAAAACGCAGCCATTAATTCGAGCTCGTTTATGTGCAAAGACATTTCTATAACTGACCAGTTGCCGTTCGTTCTTTGATCATTGCATGCGACGCCCCAACCAGTGCTCGATGCATCACTAAAAATTTCCAGTCAATAATTTCTTTTCCGACTAGGTGATGATGATTCTATAATATTATCTCTCCACCACGATAAATCTGGTTTGAGATACTGTCTTATATTCATTTGTCTACCATAATTTTGCGTGTAATTAAGAGCTCAAAAATTTTGTTGTTCGAATAATTTTGTACACATCTAGCCAAAACTAACGGCTGGGCATGCAGAGGTCAATAGCCCGATAAATTCAGAAAAATGCCTATCAGTACATTTCTTTTTTCCCATAAGGTCGATGGCACGAGCCTTAATACGTAGTTTTTTCTCATCTGTTAAAGTAATAATCATGTTCCAAGTATTGAAAATAAAACCTAAGATTTTGACAGTTTTCAAAGAGTTTATGACGAACCCTAATGATTCTAAAACACTGCTCGTGAAGTTAACGTTCAATAAACACTCTTCGTACGATTTGCCAATGCACAAAAAATCATCCAAGTAACATACTGACAAATGGCCATATGAACGTAAGCACTCTAATACTGGTTTTAATGATTTTGTAAATACAAATGGGGCAGTGCAAAGGCCGAACGGGAGAACATTAAATTGATAAATTTGATTCCGCCACCGAAAACGTAAATATTTGCGATCCTCTTTATCTATGGCTATCAGAAAATAAGCGTCTTTTAAATCAACTGTTGCCATATAGTAATTATGATCTAACAGTTTAAGCGCGGTGCGATAGTCTTCCATCTTAAAATGTTGAAGTATAACATATTTGTTTGGTTCTTTCAAATTTAAAATAAATATATGACTCCTGTTCGGTTTAGGTACAGTAAAAATAGGCGAAATAAATTGGCCTTCGCATGGTGGGCATGGTGATATAAAATTAGATGTAAGTAGTTCTAATACACAGCCGTCAATTGTTTTGGCTTGGCTGTCTCCACAGGTATAGTTTTGTACTTCAACACTTTGCACAGGTATGCTTTTAAAAGGAATTTTATAGCCCTTTATCCAGTTTAATATAATGTGATCGCTAGTGATTTCACACCATTTGTCATAAAAATATTTTAAACGACCAGCGATACCTGAGGTTCCTCCGCTAGCGCTTCTTTGTATGATAATAACGCCGCGTGTTCGTGGGCCGGCGGCCCCTCGGTGCTTCCAGGCGGCGATCCCGCGGCGGCGGCCGGCGTTGTGCGGGGGTCGACCGCGGCTCGGTCGTTGCTGCTATGCGCGGCGGCGCCCCCCTCGAGTTTAAAGCTCTTCGTAGAGGTGGAGCTATTGGAGGTATCCTGTTAGCGGAGCGTAATGGCACCGGTTTCATTCCAGAACCCGTCTTGTTTATTGCCTTCGATGAGTTGATATGGTCACCTAAAGCGGTGCCAAAGAGATGTTCGTCAATTTTCGTATTCTTGACCGTATCTCTGATATTTTTGTTTAATGAATTTAAAGCGGAGTAACGGCGTGACAGAGATTCCTTATAGTGATTATCACATATTAGCCTGCCAGCGTCACTTAAGGCCTTTATGATGTTCTGGGGTACGTTACTATTCGGAGATAGAGCCCAATTCAAAACTTGCCCTATAGCAGCGAGGCTGTTCGAGAGCTGACTTTGCTTAGTCTGGCTATACAAGTCCTTTTTAACGATTGTTTCTGAAAGCACTGCTTTAATTTCTAGATTAAGTTTTGGAGCAGCCATATTAGGACAGTTTTTGGGTGGCAAGTATTGTTTCACTAACTCCAACTGAGACTCCTTAGTTAATCCATTAGACAAAATATGAGCCCATCTCGAAGCAATGTCTTTGTGTAGATTTTCACCGTACTTTTCCTCTGTAGCAGGCTCATCACCGAGTAATTGAAGAATTTCGGGCTCTAATGGCGGCGCAGCATCATCTATAAGAGGCAACGCATGGGCCTCGCCCGCCTTCGTCCCAGATGTGCAGGGGATAGGCATGTCGGGCAACGCGGCCGGCGCGCGGAGCGCGAGCGGCGCCACGGCCGGCGCGGGGAGCGCGAGCGGCACCACGGCCGGCGGCACGGCCGCGGCCGGTGGCGTGGGCGTCGCCGGTGGCGGTGCTGGCCCAGATGGTTCTTGTTCTGTGCCGTCGGTATAGTTCCACTCAGGTGAAGGAGTTGAAGGTCACCCTCATCTTCGAGCGCGATGACATAATCGCCTAAAAAGGCAAGATACCTATATTGTAATGTGTATTTTGTGATGCGAAAGGACCTCAACACTAATAAAAATACGGAACCCTAAAAAGGAATTATGCTTGTTTTGTTCTCAACACCATTTAGGTGGAGTAAGCATGAAGACCTCAACACCATTTTAGGTGGAAAAAGCTTGAAATCCTCAACACCATTTATGTGGAGCAACCATGAATACCTCAACACCATTTAGGTGGAGAAAAACTTGATATCCTCAACACCATTTAGATGGAGCAAGCCTGAACGCATCAACACTATGTAGGTGGAGTAAGCATGGGACCTCGACACCTTTTAGGTGGGGCAAACTTGAACACCTCAACACCATTTAGGTGGAGTAGTCATGGAACCTCAACACCATTTAGGTGGGGCAAGCTTGAACACCTCAACACCATTACGGTGGAGCAAGCTTGAGATCTCAATACGTTCAATAAGAAAACAAGATAAAGAAACGCTTAATACAGTTTAAGTGAGGCGTTATTATTCTATTTAATCATCAGCTTAGCACACGTAGAAACTGTATGTATACCTTTATCTGGTTGTATAGGAACTGTTTTAATGCGTCGTAGTTTGTTCGAAACGATAAGTAACTTTCTTATCAGAAAAAAGAAGGTAGGTACATATACTCGTTAATTATGGTTTTATAGTAAAAATTAGTAATCATTGCGAGATTAATGAAATAGTTTGAAAACGAATGTATTCAATATAACTTAGAATTGTAGATTTACCTGGAGTTTCCAGGTCGTAATAACGTGTGTGTACGTTCTCGTTCGATTGATAATTTTCTGATGAAATTGACGATGACGAATGTCTCCGTTTCTTTAATTTAGACTCCAGTTTTTTCACTTTTCGCAGAATATGGTGATCCTTATCCTCTGACCGTTTTCTTTTCCCCATTGTTGCACTATACATACAATCACGAAACAGTTTTTTGAAGGTTACGTGTGATTCCGATAACACAAAAACACGTAATGAAGTTGCCTGGACGTTGGCGCGGGAATGCCGGTGTGGTGGCGCTTGTGAGCGAGGCGAGGACAATTCTTTTAGCTAAAGCTCTAAATGTATGATGAAGATAGCACCAATATCATGTACTGCCTTGTAATATATAGTTATCGTCTTCGGATGAGACTCGAAGTATAATGTAGATTATTCGCTAGTTCTCGCAACTTGAGCCACAACCGCGCATCTACCGACTCCCACAGGCCGAAGGCAAAGTGCCGCGCGCAGCCTCAAGTCCACTGCAAATTCGCAGGCTTATCACACTCGGCATGAATATAAAGGCACAGTAAAAGTTATTGTTACTTCAGCTGGATTACCCTGTTTGCTATGTCGGTCACTTTGCTTCGTCAACGAATCTCCTCATTTCTGATTCGATCTCGCAGAGTGATCCTGAGCATAGCCCTTTCCATAGCTCACTGAGTGACTCATACAGGCAGGGCACATAGTTTGAAGATGGCCGTTGGGGCAGAAAGGTTCTCGAGTGAAGACCGCGTACCGGCAAGCGCAGCGTGGAAGGCCAGCCGCAAGGTGATCGGACAACCTGGTTAGGGCTGTGGGGACTCGCTAGATTAATGTGGGTCGCTCTATCTGGCTCATATGGAAGTCTATTGAGGACGCCTGTGCCTGTGTCTAGCAGTGGGCGTCCTATGGCTGAAATGATGATGATGATGAAAATTTATTCTATTCTACACTAGAAGGTGCATCCAACTTCGTTCGCGGGGAAGAGAAAGTCATAACCCCCTTTTTCTTCAGCGTAATCGATACCCAGCTAGGCGTATACCAAAAATAGTTGAAATCCGTTTAGCCGTTTTGGCGTAATGAAGCCACAACGACATATATAACAAAATACAAAAAAAGTGACTTTCAAATTAGTCCGTCCATGCGACAATAAATTGTGCTCACAGGCGCATATTTTCATGCAGTTTCCACAAGAAAATAAGCATGCAAATACAATTATTGCAAAAATGCATGATCCAAAACAGACCTCAAAATCCTCAAATACTAGTGACTTATTTTTACTGGAGCAACGGTTCTTAAAATTACCTTTTGTAGCTTTCAAAAAGTACTTAACAAAAGTCTGTAATGGCAAAAGCATAGATAGAGGACTATTTAAGAGACAAAAATGCATGGCCAAAAAGAGAGAAACCAAATAATTTACTTTTATATACCTACCGGGACACGGTTGTTATAAGATGGCATATCAAACATACCTACGTGAGTTGTTATACAAAAAAACATATTTTCCTTTTTCCTTCTATTATATAAGTTTTGATATGTTTTTTGGAAGAGCTACGCATATACAGTTTATACCTAAAAATATATATTTTAGATAGCTAGCTAATAACTAATTTTGTAATAGGAATTATTAAGAAAAAAATACTGACTGTTGACTTTTTTCCGATTCTCTTCACAACGGTGGTCTTGGGAATGCCGTCAGACTTGTAAAAGTGCCCTTGTGGCCTACAAAACAAAGATTATTATTATTACGGTAGATCGCGCTACAAGCTTCCCTATGGCGTATTAGAAAAATGAAGTTAATTCAATTCTTTGATTGCGTGGCGACTCCATCAAGCATTAAGACAGTTAACAAATCCTCTTCCCCATTACATTGTTTCTCGCTTTTTATTTCGACATAAAAATTTATTTATACCCTCGTTTGTTGGACGGAGGCGGTTCCATAAAACTCATTTTAGATTAAGTCTTAACTCTCAATGGCCTGCGGCCCAAATTCGATGTCGCACTGCCTGCGGCACAAAAAAATGCATATCCGCATAAAAAAACTGGATTTTATTTAAAGGATAAAAGAATACATTTTTGTCAAAAAGTTAACGGGTTACAGCGTAGAAATTTCCTTCAGCGTAGAAAACCTTCAAGAAAAGAGCGTACTCCCACCTGAAAGGCCGGCAACGCACTCGTGACTCCTCTGGTGATGCAAGTGTCTATTGGCGACGGTGATCGCTTACCATCAGGCGACCCGTCTGCTCGTTTGCCCCATATGCCATAAAAAAAAAACAAACAGAAGCAGTACATTACTCGTACTTTATTAGTATCGAGGATTGACTATAGAAACTGCACATTTACTTTTCCTGTGCATTGTGACCAGCGGCGCGCGGAATTTATAGACACAAAGACACTGCCTACCCTGAAAGATCGTGACTCCATATAGGCACAGAGAAACTACCTACCTTGGCCAAAATTCCTGTGCACGCCACTAGTTGTGACTGTTATTTTTTTATTGGGATAGATACACATTATTGGGACAGCGAATTTTGGGTTGTTGCGCATGGCCAAAAACTTCGCTGAATCGCGGACCATTCGAGCCAACTCAAACGGCTTCTGTCGGTTGTTTTTCGAACGTCAAAAAGATTTTATAGCCATAAAGTTTGTACACGTGTTGCTACTCTATTTAAATGCATAAATTGTGTATTTCGCACAGTACCTAGTAGTTTTTTAGGGTTCCGTACCGCAATCGGAAAAAACGGAACTCTTATAGGATCACTATGTTGTCCGTCTCTCCGTCTGTCTGTCTGTCTGTCAAGACCCTTTATCTCGAGAGCACGTGGAGGTATCGAGTTGAAATTAACACCATTCAGGTCTACGTTCCCTTAAAGCTGTGAAAAAATCAAATTAACGTAAAAAAGGTATAATTTGACACTCTCAAGGGAATCAAATATGATAGGGTACTTTCCCGTTGACATAGAGCTATAAAATTTGGCAAATAATGTTGTGACATACTACAAATACATACAAAAATCGGAAAACTATACATTTGTTATTAAATCATAAAAAGTATAGTCTTTTTCAAAAGACATATTTGGACAGCCTGGTTGTGTTAAGTTTGCGCCTCATTTGTATGCAATGTCAGAAAAAACCGGCCAAGTGTGCGTCCAACTCGCGCACTGAGTGATCCTGATATCTTTATATCAGGTGCAAATTTAACTCAACCGGAACCGGGTAAAATAATAATGTAAGGGTAAGTGAAAGTTTGTACGGAACCCTCGGTGCGCGAGTTGGACGCACATTTGGCTGTTTTTTTCTGATTCTTGCAACTTTCGATTGTTATGCTACGACCACTTCGGGAGTTCGGAAGAGTGTTCGTTGTTGGCATCGCTTTCATTTTGTACGATAGTGAAAGAGAGGCTAACGTGAACTTTCGGTCGAACCCCCGAAGTGTAGCCGAAGCGTACACTGCATTTCCTTTTGTGTTTCACTACTCAAAGGTTGTCTCGAAGAGATCACTTTTTAGCGTGAAAACCGCCTGTTCATCACATTGCTTCAAGAGACCGCCTGTTGTGTACCTCTAAATATAATAATTAATTTAGTTATTCGTAATTTTTTTGTATATGTTGTGAAGTGTGCAAAAAAGATTATTTGTATTATGTTGAATTGTAGTTTGTGTCTTTGTCACATGGAATCAGGGACCTGTAACGAATGAAACCCATTCGGCTTGAGAAGCAGCTTGTTGAAATTGCGACTGATGCCTGTAAATAAGCTTATTACCGACTTCAAACGAGAAGGTTTTACTAAAGCAGATATTGTAAAAAATCTAGTTTCTTAATACTGTTAAGACGAGGGGGGGGGGGGGGGGGGTTAACTAACTATAGTCTGTTCTTTTAGGTATTTAAAAGAAGCTTAACAGTCGGGCAGGCAGGACCGCGCCTTACTATATATACATCGTCTAAATCTGTACTCTAATCTCGAACAATAAATATTTAGTAACCAGTTCACTACGTACAATTTCTCTAGACTTACGATTTTACAAACATAATTTAGACTGAAATCTCGCAAATCAATTCGCCCCGCATCCCGATCGAAGTGTGCCGTAATTCATGTCGATTCACCCCAATAGCGACTCAGCGATGCCAAGATAACCCAGTAAGTGCACGACGATTGAGGAAAGTGGGCACATTGGGACGGAGCGAAATGACTGGTTATTTTATTGCTCACGAGAATAGGAATGTATAGATCTTGAGGATTGACATGTATTTTATTTTAAGAAGTCTATATACGTCATAGTAAAGACTTTCTCCCTGTTAAAGCTACTTTTGACTAATAAAAACTGTCAAAAGTGTTTTTGACTAAAGCGTTTAGTTAAAAGTAGTTCTATCTGACTTGAAAATTTTGATCAATTTGATTTTTGACTGGAAAATATCGGTCAAAATTACTTTTCTCCGGGAGTAGTAGTTAAAATCATTATTGGCTAGGAATATTTAGTAAAATATCGGTCAAAATTACTTTTGCTCAAGAATGGTAAATAAAAACTACTTTTGACCAAGAGTAGTAAGTTAAAATTACTTCTGACCAAAAATATGTTTTGTATAGTTTTGACTAGGAAAAGTTGTCGAAAGTCCTTTTGACTACAGGCCTTGGTCAAAACTAATTTTGGCGGAAATTCTAGTCAATAGTAGTCTTTTGACCAAGGCCTGTAGTCTAAAACACTTTTTACTAAATTTGCCAGTTAAAAGTAGTCTACAGGTAAATTTTACCAGATAAAAGTAGTAACCGGTAATGAATCTTGATTGTAAACATATGTATATATATATGTAGTAGGTGGGCACCTTCTAACTACTATTTTGTTCGCGGAGAAGAAAAAGTCATTACTCCTATTTTTTTCTTCAGCATATAGAGATGTTAAAAAGTATTTCATAACCATCTGTGGATATCCAGCTACCCGTGTACCAAAAATAGTAGAAATCCGTTTAGTCATTTTGGCGTGATGAAACCACAGCGACACATACAAACATACAAAAAATTAAAATATATTATTTTTTGTTTCACTGACCTCCAAATACTCCGTTACCATCATTGTTTTGAAAATATCGTAATGTAGGTACAGAAGTATAGTACGAGTATTATATAAACTGTGGTACAGACATTTCATTTTTACAATTTTATAATAGTACAGATTACTCGAAGGCGCCCGCAACTTTGTTCGCGGAGGAGAAAAAGTCATAACCCCTCTTTTGTTCTTTAGCATAGTCGGGTAAAAAGTGATTATAACCATCTGGAGATACCCAGCTATACCCGTGTACCAAAATCCGTTTAGCTGATTTAGCGTGATGAAGCCACAACGACACACTCAAAAATTGTATTTTTATAACTTTATAATAGTATAGATGATACCTAAATACATGGAAAACATACAAGATCCAGGAATAAATATTTATGCTCATCAAACACTTCTTGCTCTGGTCGGAATTCGAAAACGGGACCGCCAGCATCGTAGGCCGTTGTGCTACCGACTGAGCCAAACGTGTTGTCAAAAAATTCAGCAATATTTTGACACGATTTGTATAATGTGTCAATGGAGTATCACTTCCCGGCCTATTATTAAAAGTGTGAAACTGGAACACGGTTGTTCCGGAACAGGAATTGGGCCAGATGTTCCCGCTATCTGTTCCAACTCTTTTTATACGATCGAGATGGAAATCTCTGATTAATGGCGTTTTTTATGTACTTCCTTTTGTGAAGTTTTCGGAAGTTTTAAATTTCGAGGGAACTGTTTGATTCACTTTGGAGTGAAAAAGAAAGGAAAATGTTTTTTCCGTTTTAAAGAATTATATTTATTCAAACTAGTTTTTCCTCGTGGCTTCTGTGCTTGCATTGGCGGCATTTTTTTGAAACAGTTAATAGTATGAATCAACATAAATGAATACTTAAAACCTTGGCTTTTTTTGCTAGTAGTTTGATAGTTAGATAAAAAAAAAATTGTGACGTTATATTTTTTGCTTTTTCAAATACCTAATAACAAAAATCGGCCAAGAGCATGTCGGACCATGATTAGTAAAGGGGGTAGAGTTCCGTATCCGTTACTATAAAGAAATGCACTGTAGATGAAAATAAAATGCGGTGAGAAAAAGTGCACCAACAAAGGAGCGTACGTATCTTCGTGGAACTAACGTTACTTTGCTGAGAAGTTCTGTTATTTGGCAATAACAAAAAAACTGTATAACCGATCATGTTAAAAATCATTTTCGTTGAAAGTATTTCTTAAGTGTCATCTTTGTAATATTTTGAACATACGGCTCACAAGATAAGGAGGGAGAGGGCACAATTTATGCTACTTTCGGAGCGATAATTTCCGAAACTTTGTATTAAATCTAAACAGTTTTTTTGAAACCTCATGTCGAAATAAGTACCATACGATGATTTTCGCTAAAATATATAAATTTTCAGCTTCCGTTATACATGTATCAATTGCCACCCCATAGAAATATTTATTTTTGTTATTCAAATACCGAACTAAATAGCGCCTTATACGAGACTTCTATACTCCAAACATCCTACATCTAGTAGTTTTTGAGTAAAATGCCCGTGACATATGGACGTACGGAACGGACGGACGGACGGACATGACCAAACTGAAAGGGTTTTTGCCATTTTGGCTACCCTCAAAACCATATGAATCGCATTAAAGTTTAGGAGCTCGTAACGTCATTACTAAATGTACTCTGTACCTGGGCGTGACGTCACGTGAAATTTTCACTCAATGTACGTATCGCCATTATTTTTCGATAAAGTAAAACAAATTCGTCTCCAATATTGATTATTAATGTACATGACGTGTTAATAATTAAAGTTTATTCATCTTCTCTTTTGCTCGTTTGAAGATAAATGCAAGGACACATATTCACACATACACATATTCCGTTTAACCAGATAACAATACTAATTCGTAATTTCTTGATACTTATGAAGTTGTGGTCTAACCTAATGATCTATCTTAATGGTCAAATCAGATAAACTTATCTAGGCTACGTCATTCTGAGTAGTCATCTTTCGAATCCTGTCGAAGAACGTCACAAATCTTCGTAATTAATGTTCACATTAGTCATTTTTGTTCCAAAGATTAAAACGTCTAACGTCTAACATCTGCGTATATCGTTAAGATGTACATAATTTTTTGATATTGGGTTTTATTCTTAAGTTAATAAATGCGTTTTAAAACGCATGTTAATAATTTACAAACTGCTAGAGAATATGGTTTGTTTTAATCTAATACGTTTGTACATATTTAATAGGATGAAGAAAATATCGTTATTCTATACTTGGTTACCATGAAGAATGATAGTATTGATAGTGTTTTGATAGTGTTGATTTTGTTAATAGTGTATTTGTCTGTGGATGGGCATTCAGCTAGTGTGGGTAAGTATTTTATTATCATTAGATATAAGCTTCTGTTTTTTAACCCTAGGGTTGAAAGCATTTTTTTATTGTTACGATTAGCCACGGTGGCGAAGATAATTGAGTTAAAACATTGATTTAAACTTACACGATCTTCACTCATTATAACAACACAACAAAACGGGGCTTAATCGCGTATAAATATGATTTATTTAATTACCTTTCGTTGGTAATCCTTCGACGTTTCGGACGTAGCGTACGTCCATAGTCTCGAAGGAACTCATCGTTCAGTCGTTTTGTTCTGTTGTTTAATAATTGAATTAAGTAGGTACGTCATATTATTAAAACAAGAGCTTTTCATATATCTAAACTCAGACATACATTAAGCGACGTGTTAATTACCATCTATAAGTTGATATTCAATTGTTTTATTTTTACTTTACATTTAAGCTGATTATTCTTAATATACCTGTTTAACAAAATGTGCGTGTAGTATTAAACTTTCCTTACAGTAGTATTCGAAATTAAAAGTAGGGTGTTTAACTTGGGTGAAATCACCCATTTCACCCTCAAACTATTGACGTTCTCATTTCGTTCGAGCGCCAGAAATAACTCGGGTGGTCACTTTCAACCCTCGGTTACGAATTTACTATCGTTGTTCACACTGTTAAAAATTATGTAATTTAACATGCAATATTTAACTTTACATGCCGAAAAAACACAACAGTCTTTAAAATTCCCGAATATGTAAAATTGCATAATTTCATCTCCTGATTTACGAGAAATTATGCAATTTTACATATTTTTCATAAATTTTAAGTAATACAAATTTGTACATTAATGAATATTATGTAAAATTTCATAATTTTTCTTCCTTTTCAGGAATTTTACAGGTGTATGCGATTTTTTTTTAGGGCATCTCTGTTAATTTTTGTTTCAATAATCTTGAGATTATTGGTTAAATCATTTATACCGACTAACGTAGTTTCAAAACAACTTTTTTATGGACGTCCATTGCTGACCTTGCCTATAGCTCGGCACAGGGCGATCCTGCGCAGACCGCATCCACCGACTCCCCGAGGTCCTTACGAGGTCATCCGTCCACCTATTCAGGGGCCGTCCTACGCTGCGCGTTTCTATGTGTGAACACATTATATCGGATTGGTATTTAAACTAGAAAACTACACCGTCAGACTATAATTTAGATTAAATTACATAAGTGGTCACTCACATCATCAAACCCGAGTACTGCTAATTTCGTGATCATGAGGGACGAACCATCGAACTAAGGTCCTCGGCCGACAGCAGTTGTACTCGGTTTTTATGAGATGAATAACCGCTAATGTGATCTAAAAATGACAGATTGATATGTTATTTAAACTGCATTATTTGCGAAAGAAATATAATCACGGAAAAGAAGCCAGGACATACAAAGGACCGGCATAATTAATAAATTACAATTAAATGAAAATTTTGTGAGAACGGCTTGCTCACCAACTTTAAATCGTTATTGTTCCTAACTGGTCATTCAAAAATAAAAATGATTAAACAAACCGAACTCTATTCAATGATACCCCATCAGACATAGTACGTCTATTTTTTTTTACAATATGGCATCTCATCATCGCTATTTTGAGTTTGCATCATTTTCATGGCTTTAGTGACATTCGGACAATTAAGACGAATCGATTGACGTACGAATCATCAAAATCGGCCCACGCGTTTGGTCTTTAGAGTGCACGACAGGAATATAGATACATACATACAATCCGGTTAAGAGCATGTCAGACGATTTTCAGTGTAGGGTTCCGTAGCCGGTACAATTTTTACTATAGCCATTATTATTGACCTTATGGTACTACAAGTTCTTTTTCTTTCAGTTTCTTCAAAATGTCCTCCAAACGAGTACAACCCAGGGCCAGACTGTGGCACAGAACCGACTTGTGCACCACCAAGCTCACATTTCTGGCCGAAGCACACCTGTGACTGCTGGTGCCAACCTGGACTCTACCGGGACGTTGACACCAACCAGTGTGTGAAGAAATGCTCCATGCCTTCTGGACTATCTTTGAGAAATAAAGTATAACAGCTACCTGTATTTAGCTTTACTTATTACCCTTTGCCTATCTTTTTATTTTCAATTCCTTCCGTTTGTTATCTTTGCTCTCAATGAGGTCAATATCATTGGCACTATCAGCCGTATTTATTACGAGTCTGTCAGTGTAATCGTCCTTATCCGGGGAGTCATTGCCTTACGATTTTTTGACAATTGGTATCCGAATCAACTGTCATAGCCCATACAAAGTCATGACACTTGATTCTGATTCTGAGCGTCAAACGCGCTAGGCAATACGGCCGGTTGAATTCTTAGATATTAATTCTCGCATTTAATTGCGTGATCGCAAACTTTTTTCGATTCTTCAACCTTGATCATGTTTACTTTTAAGTAACAACTAGTAGAAGGTGCCCGCCACTTCGTTCGCAAAGGAGGAAAAAGCCATAACCCTCTTTTTGCTTCAGTGTAGTTGGGTAAAAATAATTCTATAACCATCTGTGAATACCCAGCTAGCCGTGTACCAAAAATTGTTTAAATCTGCTTAGCCGTTATAGCGTGATGAAGCCAGCACGACACATACAAATTCATTACGACACATACACACATTTCATTGACTTCCAAATAGTCCGTTACAATCATTTTTTATTTGAAAATATCTTCGATGTGCAGACATTTTACTTTTCCAACTTTATAATAAGTAGTATATAGATGTTGTTTTATTTATCACCCAAGGAAAGTAACGGATCTACCTACTTGTATGGGGCTCAATTATTGATTGTGAGATTATAACATTAGTGTGGTGTGATGGAGTTGTGGAACTGATGTGATCAATTAAAGGTATGGGTGAGTCGACTTACGCGTCAGTGAGGTCACATTTCTGGCCGAAGCACACCTGTGACTACATGATGGTCTTTGGAGAGCTTCCAGGCCAAATAAAACAAGAACAAAACTGCTATATTCTAAGACTACTATAGTCTACAAGTTATATAACTAAGTCCGTGCTTGCAAAAATGAAAATCAGAAAAATACTTAGCAATCTGTTCTTCGCTCAATTGATATGGAGTGTTATAGTGGAATAGATTTACTTCGTTTCCTCTTTCAAAATCGCTTATTCTTGAAACCCTAGACCCTCATTGCGGTGCATATTGCCCGCATTACAGTGTGATCGGGAATTCATTTCCCCGCAACTGACCCGAAGATTCACGAGAGTTTGCGGAGATGCACGAAGAAACTGTACTTATCGCGTTCCGTTCGATAGGCCGGGGACATTAGGACGAAAAAAAATCTTGTTTTGACTGCTTTCGACCTCCTGATCAGTGGCTCTGTGAGCTGACCTCGTAAGTTTCTCAATATCTCAGCAATTTCGAAAAATGTACAAAAACTAAATCGACAAAAAAAAAACCATTGAAACTTCTCACAAAATTTTCCGAAAATCGGTAGAGACATGCGACGATTATTGCTAAATTAAAAGGCCATCGTTTGATAGGAGGTCATACATTTTACGTCTTTTTAGGGTTCCGTACTCAACAGGTAAAACGGGACCCTATTACTAAGACTCCGCTGTCCGTCCGTCTGTCACCAGGCTATATCTCATGAACCGTGATAGCTAGACAGTTGAAGTTTTCACAGATAATTTATTTATCTTGCCGCTATAACAACAAACACTAAAAATTTATGTCTGTCTGTCTATGTCAGTTACCAATGCAAATGAAACACCGCGTACATTTTGATTACGAGTAGGGCTCTGCTAACACTGGATTTCATAGATACAGCCGTTTGTATCATATATTTTGTAACCCCTCGGTGCGCGAGTCCAACTTGCACTTGGCTGCCGGTTTTTTACTGATTAAATGATATTTTATAGTCACTTTGAATAATTTCCCTCGACACTAAGTCTTCCAGTTCTTCAATTCTTCGTGCTATCTATTTGTTGTTATAGACTGTCCGAAGTAACAGTCTCTCGCTCTTGACGTTCCCTTGTGACTGAGGATCGTGGTCATCATCGGGTAGTTTACCCTTGGAGTGGTGATTTGCCTCCATCTGGTTCCATCCATTGTATCCCTGACAGTTATTGAGCAGGATCTGCGAAATATAAATACATACTTTTAAATCAATTAAATAAATATCGCCTATATTCTCATTTGAGTTGGCGACGTTTCGGAAGCTTTCAGGACTGCAGAACCTTAATTTTCGAACGGTGTAAAATTATGTTCTCTATTCAAAAATAGTTTAGTAGTCTTTGCTTTTAAAATAAGGTAGTCTGGGCGTTATCTTTGCGGAGTTTTTTTCTAATCCTCAATCCTCATTTAGTGAAACGCCGGTAGTTTATTTAAAAATAAAATAATTAAGCCTTTCTGGCACATGTGATCGCCATCTTTACTCATTAGGCCCATCTGGAATGTATGTCAATTAAATTTGTTTTCTCAAAGTGGATAGTTTGCACAAATTGTAACTTTAACAGAGAAAAATATATATTTTCTCAGCAAACCCTGTGAATATGGAAGTTTCAAAGCTCTAAGAAACGTCAGGAACTGAAATGAGAAAATATACGCAATATAATCCGTTTTTAATTGTTTTATTTAAATGAGTGATAATCGCGGAAACAGAAGAAAATATTAAATAAATACTTTTCAAATTGAAACCTTTTATCTAGTAAATTTTAAGATATATCTTATTTAAAAGTGTTGATCTTATGATAGCTCTAGGTAATGGTTTTGAAGCCCAGACCTATAATACTGAAATTGAGGCTAGATTTTGTTTCCTACATTTCATCTTTTTGGTCGCATTTTCAAGGTATACCCAAATATATTTTTTTCTTTTTTTAAAGTTAAATAGGGTACAATGAACCTTATAATTAAGACGTGTTACTGAAACCTATTATAGATTTATACGTGACACGAATGACTCGCACCGCTCACACAATTAGTCATATAGTAGGTATTTTATAGGCCCCTATTTCATAAACGTGACAGATAACAGTTGACAACGACAATTCGGCATACATTACTTCTCCATCACGATGCCCCGCAAACACTTACTCGGCGACCTAGCAATGTAAGTCAAATTGTCGTTGTCACTTGTGACGTTTATGAAATAGGGGCCAGTAATTACCTTACGCCTTCAGCATTGAGATAATATTTTTTTTGCGTTTTCTTGCACGACTGTTTATTTTTTAGTATGTTTGTGTAAGTTATTGAGATCACCTGTTTACGAATAGGTGACATCTTTCACCGAAACATAGGCCAAAGTTTGCGAAAGCCGAATGCGGGCAGTCACTACCCCGAAGATACTTGCGTATGCTATTGGATTGGTCGTACGTCTCAACTCTGCATGGACACTTTATGAGACAGGGGCGAGGTTTTACGCAGGCTACATTCAAGTCTTACAAGAACAACGTCGTTAGTGTCACAGGACCTATGCCTTCATGTGATCTTTTTCTACAAAGCTGTGACCTCAGCTCCAATACAGATTTCTTTATTTAGACGGAGATTTCGCGGATGGAGATAAAATGTCAGGGTATTTTATACATTGCTGTCTGTTTTGAAAGCATGTCGTATTATCTTTTAGAATTTGTATTAGAACTAAGGACTATTAAACAAGAGGACTGTCAATCGATACACTTTAGATCGTGCGCCGACTGCAAGGGGATATGATATTAAAACTAGATGGCGCTTTAAAACTAACCATTGAACGATATTATAATTTAATGAAGTAATATAGTACAGTAACAATTAGTTCGTAAACACGTAATCGTATATTATAAAGTTGTAAAAATTAAATGTCTGTACATTCAAAATATTTGAAAAAAAAAATCTTGTAACCGAAATATCTTCAATTTTCAAAAGTAATACGGACTATTTGAGGGTCACTGAATCGAATTTTATTAATTTTTTTGGATGTTTGTATGTGTCGTTGTGGCTTCAGATTTCTACTCTTTTTGGTACACGAGTAGCTGGGCATTCACAGATGGTTATAACATACTTTCATCCGATTACGTTGAAGCAAAAAGGAGGGTTATGAATTTATAGTCCTCCGCAAATGTAGTTGCAGGTTCCTTCTAGTCTATAATTTTTGTTTTATAAAGTTATACAAATGAGAAGTCTGTCTGACCATTGAAGTTATAAAAAAAAAGTGATACAGACTGCTTGATGATTATTTTTTTGAATTTTTTGTAGAATAGAATAGAATATATTTTTATTGTATAACTTTGTACAGAGATGGTAATAATAATATATTTCGTTACAACAGTTTATCCGTCACGGACGTACAATATTTAACGTAACATATTACAAGGGAAAATTAGTGCATGCAGTATTTCTAATTATAAAACTCATTAATATTATAGAATACTCTATCAATGAGCGATTTTTTTAGACTGGTTTTAAATTGTTTACCTTCGAGTGACTTTAACTCAATGGGGAGGTTATTGAAGACACGCATTGCGGCAATGAATGCACTTTTGTACATAAGCTTATTGTTGACCTTGGGAATTTGATAATTATATTTATACTGTATGCGCAAATTGTAATTAAATGATGTCTTTTTAGTGAAATTTTCCATTGTATATTTCAAAGAAGCAAAGCTACAATATGTAAAGCCCAGTTAACGTATGTAGCTTCTTTTCCTTGAAAACATTTCTGAGTGAATGTCGATAGTGCAAATTTAAGGTATGTGTCGTTGTGGCTTAATCACGTCGAATTGCCTAAACAGATTTAAGTTTTTTTAGTACACGGGTTGCTGCGTCCACAGATGGTTGTTTCATCCGAGTACGCTGAAGGAAAAAAGGGGTTACGACTTTTTCTACTCCGCGAACGAAGTTGCGGGCGCCTTCTAATTTTGAATAGGATTTGTTCTTCAACTCCTTTGTTATTATAGAGATGTAAATATTTCATAATAAAAGCAGCCTAGACAGAAAACTTTTATAATTTTGAAATTAGACTGAAGTACTTTATATTTCAAAATAAAAGTTATGGGTGCCCTTTACTAGACTTTTATAGACCTGGATTTCATTACAATAAGACGCGAAGTTTGTTTAAGTACTTAGAAAATAATTTTAGAAGAATATTAAATTAAGTTAAGTCACTTTAAGTGTTTACTTAATTCTGGCGTTGTGATTGAATTTAAAGGAAATTTGCCTTTAAAAAAGAAATGAACGATTAAGTTACACTTTCAAATGTTTTTAGTTACACTATTTAGAGATCAAGCAATATTATTTACTATACGCTGAGAGATCAAATACATCACACAACTTCGTTCGTGGAGGAGAAAGTCATAACCACAATTTTTTTCTTCAGCGTAGTTTTCTTCAGCGTAATTTTGTTTCGGTGACCTTCGAAAATGCCGTTTTAATTATATTTTGAAAATATCTTCAATGTACAGACATTTAATTTTTACAACTTTATAATAGTCTAGAAGTAACTATGTAAACTATTCTTAGGAGACGATTTCAACTCCTAATTATCCAATAATATGAATCCATTTTATATCAATAACTGAAGACATTTTATCAGCTTCATTGAAATGAGACCTTTAAATACCATAATTACGTAACCTAAACCTTCCAGCGGCCAACTGTCGATAGCATCCGGCTATTGTAAGAAGCGAGTCCAAACCGCGAACTGCGGTCCAGCGAGGCCTGCGGATCGACGCAATCCAGTTCCGCAAAGTTGTGAGTCCAGTATCAAGAACTCGATTGTTTAATGGATGCTGCTTGTATACAAACGATTGATAGGTGCTTATATATAATTGCATCGTTCGTTTCGTTGAATTTTTATGCAATTCATTGATCTGAGGTGGGTACAAAAGATATCAGCTTATAAGTGACTCCAGTGTTTTATATTACAGTGAGCGACGTTGACGACTTCTCTATGAAGCTAATAACATAATATTATAGATTAGGTTCATAAACAAGCAAGCGTTACCTACATCTAGCCTTTGCAAAAGACCATTGCAAGAAGCGAGTCCGATCACGAAAGTAATTTTAATCTATACTTATATGAATAATTCGATGATTAAGTAGAGCTTCCTTTAAACCAGACCTTTTAATACTGCAATCACTTAAATCTTCAGGATTCCGGCTATCGACAACATCAGGCGATAGCAAGAAGCGAGCCCGAAACGTGAACTGTGGTCAAGCGAGGCCTGCGGCTAGACGTGATCCAGTTCACAACTATCCATCACTTTCTATACAGATGATTGATACACAGCTCCACAGCTGTATTGTTGGTATGAAATTGCTTAAAATTGCTAAAGTTGGAGTTTTGATGCAATTCATTGACATCCTGAACTGAGAAAAAAATTACAGAGAAGGAGCAAAAGATTGGTCCATATTTTAATGAGCGATGATGACATCTTGCCAACATTTGGACATGCAAACTTTACAAACTTATGACTAATTATTATTATTACTTATTTAATTACAATTGCTAATATAAATTTTATTGATTAATTCTATTATTATACATTAAAAATTCCTGTATCGTGTAAAAACATTTGTCGACTAGCCATTTGTGTAATGCAGATGTGAATTGTTTTAAGGGAAGCCATCTTATTTCAATCGGTAAATTATTGCAGTTTGATTGCCATGGCGTAACTATTTTTACTGCAGAGCTTAGTTTTATAAGTGACTGGCAATACACGTGGCGTTAATAGTCCCTGATCGTCATCAGCTTGCCTACTTTAAGGTTTTTGAGTACTTTATTCTACTGCTTTTAAAGAAAACATAAGAGAAAATATACTCCGGCTTCATTAACAACATCAAATCTTCCAACATTCAATAGCATCAGGCAATTGTAAGAAGTAAGTCGGAATCGTGAACTGAGGTCTAGCGAGGCCTGCGGCTCGAAGCAACCCAATTGCGAAGTTTTGAGTTCAGTGTTGAAAACTCGGTTGGTTAATGGATGCAGCTTGTTTCAATAAACGATTGGCGATAAATAAACTTAGCTGTATTGTTTGGATGCCATTGCTGCCAGATGCTATGGTTGTAATGTTAATGCAATTGATTGAGCTTTGGGGGCGGTTACAAGAGATGGCAGCTGAAACCCCACTGGTTTATATTTCAGTGAGCGAGGATGATGACTTAGTATCTAGCAGATCGGCTATCATAAACTTTTATATTTACAAGCTTTTATTTAGTTTCACCTGTCCCGTTGTTTATCTGTCGGTCTATAATCGAATCTTGCAAGTTAAATTTGATCCGCTTCCCGGGTGCTAACATTTTGCATACTTATGTAAGTTCGTTGACAATGCAACAGTACGATACCATCGAGCTGATCTGATGATAGAGCAGGAAGGTGGTCATAGGGACTTTGTAATAAAATAATGCAATCCTACCGAGTTTGGGCTCATTAGAACCGTCTCGGCGAGTAGTTGGTGGATGCTTGAGGAAAAATACAGTCAGCGATAAAAGCTTATCACAAAAAAATTGTTAGAAACTTATTAATCTATTATCACAACACAACAGAACGGGGCTTAATCGCGTATTGTGATAATGAGTGAAGATCGTGAAAGTTTAAATCAATAACTTATTAATCTGTTAAGGTCATAAGTACCTTTGCGCTGTGAGATCATAGGTACTCCATCATGCGCCAGGAAGAGTCTAAAACTAGCGGTGCTTTTCAGGTGGGCCTCCATTGTGGTCCATGTGGCCTCTAGTTGATTGAAGAACCCGGAGTGGTCCAGATTGAGGTCGATACAGTCACCACCAATATTAAGCCTTAAATTTGATAGCATGATTCATGGAAATCACATTAATACATAATGTATAACAACATAAATATAACTAAAAATTTATGAATCAAACATAACTGGTTTTTACCAGTTATGTATAGACATTCAACCTTGTTATGATTGGAAACTCATTCAGAATTCATCCCTCCATGAGGTCCTTTGCAAACTACGATCAAGAAGTTGGCGTCCTATAACAATATTTCATATTATTTTACTTTTGATCTCTTGAATATTGACCGAGAAGCATTGAGATTGTGTTCGTATTAAAAACACCTAACACCGCAAGCATTTTCTTTACAAAATCGTGTATTTTTTAAGAAAAGTAGCAGAAACTGGTTTTTCGTCGCAAAAAAAAACAAAATTTGAAGGCGTTTACCTTGATTACGGTGACACGTCAAGATAAACAAAAACAGTAGTAATGGGTAAAGACGGTCGTCGTCAACACGATGAGACATAAACAACATAGAAAAATTAAGAGCTACGGATCGAAGGTCATTCAGAGCTCCTTAACAATAATAATACATTATGATACGAGTGAAGTACGTTGGTAATTACACTCGAGGCTATATCTTGCAGCCCAAGTCGTAGACGAGGGCTGTATAAAGCCGAGACCAATGTACAACATACTTGCGAGGAAAAAAGCAAAAATAGATTTATACCTACCGTACTTAAAATTTCGTCTAGGTTATACTTGGGTAAACAATCTTGTAGTCCGTAAGTTTTACATTACGTAGATATTTACGTACCTTCACAATTATTAGATATATTTTAAATCTTGTTGCTTGAAACTATTTACACATTATGGAATTTTTTAGAAAATAGTAAACAATACTTCAATATTAAATATTTGTAAATATTAAATACTAGCTTCTGCCCGCGACTTCGTCCGCCTTAAATTCGTTTATCGCGGATAAGGGTATTTTTCCGGGATAAAAAGTAGCTTATGTGCTTTCCCGGGACTCAAACTATCTCCACACCAAATTTCATCCAAATCGGTTCAGCGGTTTAAGCGTGAAGAGGTAACAGACAGACAGACAGACAGACAGACAGACAGACACACTTTCGTATTTATAATATTATAAGTATAAGTGTATAAGTATGGATGTCAAATCAAATCAAAATGGCGCGCAGCGGCCGGTGCATTTGTCTATGCCCGCGTAATAGCGATAAGGCAAATGTTAATTGGCCAATCAGCCAAACAATAATAATATAATAAACTGAATAATTATATTAATTTTATACAAAAAAAATGTAATTTTGTATAGAAAACTTTTTAATGTAATAAAATTGATTGTTTTTTTTAAGTACCACTAGATTTATTGAAAGAAGTTTTTGGTACATAAAAAAACTGTAATGAAAAGACACTAGTGCAAATATGTAATGTAAAAAACACGCGTGTGTAATGGTCCGGATTACGGCCATAAAAATGGTGTAATAAGAGCCACTCTACGAGCAAGTATGTTGAATAAATGTATTATGTACTCTTGTATAAATGTTGATTCTAACTAAATTATGGTAAAATTGTAATAATAGTGTAGGATTTGGAAACATTTGAAACAAAATTGTCCGAATTGGACCAAAAGTTAGTTCTACTGGTGAAACTGTCTATACGTAGCTAGCGGTTCCGACTTGAATTCCAGGGCATACTTTGTATGACCAACGACACACAGGCTACCCGAGCCTAGGCTGGCGCCGCGGTTGATCAGGCCCAGACCCTCAAAAGCCTGAAATACTTCACATTACTCCAAAATTACGAGTATGCGGTTCTTGCAGGGGAGACCTTAGGGTCCTGGTCAGCCGACATGAAGAACTTCATGAAGCCCTGTCGATACAGTTAAGCTCACCTTCGGTGGCCCCTTCCTCGACGCTTACCTCTCTTAAAGGATTTCCTTAAGGTGCATCCACATTTGTATCATTTGCCCGTAACAAATCATCGTCGCGTGGCATGATCGCGTGTCACGATCACGCGTTTGGACGTTACGCCGATCCAAGTGCTCGAAATCCATGTTGCTACGCGTATCAAACACTCGGATCGGACTAGCGCGGCATGATCGCGACGGTGCGACGTCTACACTAGCGATCAGGACACGCGATCATGCTACGCGGTAATGATACGCCGCGATCCATCTAGAGTCGGTTTTTGCCCGATCATCTTCTGTCTCGTCCATTGCAGCTACGCGTGAAAGAGATGGCCGAGAGGCGTGGCTTGAGTCGCTGGCGCAGGTGTGTTACGGCGAATTTCTAAAGTAATGCCATTTTTAGTTGCTACGCGCGGGGTGGCGCCGATGCATGGGCGCTGCTGTCCACGCTGATGCTCGGCGCTCGCGGCTTATCAGCTGTCGTGATAATGATCTTCAAGTTTCTGCACGGGTTTCAACCAATTTGATGTGCAAACGCAGAGTGCAACAGTTTTACAGGGAACACAACGCTACTACAGAAGAACGATCACACGAAAAATGATGATCGGCGAAATGCCAAAATGATCGGAGCGGTGAAACGATACGGGTAGCGTCCAAACTGCAGTCTGCAAAATGATTGGCGCGGTGATCGGATACGGTGATACGCGACGGCTTAGTGAGGACGCGTTTCTTCACGCGGCGGCGCAAATGATACGGAATGCCGACAGTGGGCGTCCAAGCAGCGCGATACGCAGTCATGCCACGGGACGATGATCGGATACGAGCAAATGATACAAGTGTGGACGCACCTTTAGCAATTCAAAGAGGTAACATCGCCAGTAAAATGGGAACCATGCCGCAGGCAAGAAATTTCTTTAACACCGCAAGTTAAAACCTTCTTTTATTATCATCTGTATGCTAAGTTATTTAAGCTACTTTAAGCTGTAATTTATGCTACTTTCGAGGCGATTATTTCCGTAAATATTAATAATATTATCTTTTGTTGTTTAACTATGATAGTAAGTAGCGGTTGACTCAAAACTAGTTTTTAAGTAAAATGCATGTGACATACGGACGGACGGACATGACTAACCTATGAGGGTTCCACGGATTATGTCACGTATATTATCTCATTTTAGTTCCCGACGTTTCGAAAGCTTTTCAGCTTTCCACGGTCACTGAGAAAAGATGTATTTTCCTCTGTCGAAGTTACAATTTATGCAAACTACCCATTTTTGAAAAAACAAATAAAGGTGTACATACATGCCAGATGGGCCTAAACTGTTAAGACAGTTACACATGTGCCAGAAGGGCTTAATTGGTTTTATTTTAATAATTTACCAAGCAGCATTTCACAAATGAGGCGTACTAAGGAAAAAAGAAACGCTCAAAGAAAAACTCCCAGGCTACCTCATTACTAATTATAATATTTTAAAAACAGAGACTATTAAACTACTTTTTAAACAGATACGATATTTTACACCATTCGGAAATTAAGGTTTTGCAGTTCTGTGTCTCGCTTGTTCCTTGATGAGAAGTATTACAGGATCCTAAGCTGGCGGTAGCGACAATCCATCTTCTCTATTGAAATCAGGATGCATTTTAATCTCAATAACCTCGCATAGAATTCTGCGAAAAAAACATTTTTCTTTGGCATGGATAGAAGGTTTATCAAACTTAATTGAGTGGTTTAGTTTGTCAATGACATGTTCACAGACTGCAGACCTTTTACACCGATGGTGCTTGACATCTGCTATGTGCTCCTTCACCCGGGTTGACTGCGTTTCGTTTGACCAATGTATGAAAGACCACACTCGCAGTCCAGCTTATAAATGCCTGTACTCTGTAAAGGGGTGCTACTCTTCACGGGTCTAAGGTATTGTGACACCTTCTTCAACGGCTTGAAATATGTTTTTATAGAAGCATGCTTCAAGATGTTTCCGATCTTGTCTGTGACCCCTTTCACATATGGTAATACGGCAGGTTTACGCTCGACGGTTGGTTTCTTCATACTGGGTTTCTGCTTGGAACGTGGTATCTGGAGCTCGTTGGCTCGAAGCGCACGTTTGACATTCTGCAACTCAGCAGTCAGATGTTGATCGTCGCAGATAGCCCTGGCTCTCTGAAACAAAGATTTACCCACTGTAGCAAGTTGACTGAGATGGTGGTGAGATTTGCCATTCAAATACCTATCTGTATGCGTAGGTTTCCTATATACAGTATGACCTATGTCATTGTTAGGACCTCTAATTACTAGCACATCCAAGAATGCAAGTGAATCCTAATTTTCCAACTCCATAGTAAATTTAATTTTACTATGCATGGAGTTCAGATGGTCTAAGAAAGCTGAAACACTAGATCTAGGTAAAATAGAAAAGGTATAAATAATAAATAAATAAATAAATATAAATAAATATTACGGGACAATTTTACACAAATCGAACTAGCCCCATGGTAAGCTCAATAAGGCTTGTTTTATGAGTACTAGACGACGATATATTTAATAGATATATTACTTATATACATAGAAAACATCCAAGACTCAGGAACAAATATTTATGCTCATCACACAAATATTTGCCCTTACCGGTATCATCTACGTATCTTTTAAAGATCCTCGGCTCCTCGGAGTCTACCATGAAAATATCGGCGACGACAGGGGACACCGGATACCCCATTGCTTCACCATCAAATTGCTCGTAGAATTCACCATTCCATAGCATATAGCCAGATGTAAGGCAGTGTTGTAATAACTCAGCGTATATACGCGATATAATCCGTTAAATTGTTTTATTTCAATAAGGGTTCCGTTTTTGACATTTTGGCTACGGAACCTAAAACAAGACCTCTTAGTTAAAGTAAATATAAAAGAATAAATACTATTCCAGAAATAATAACAGTAAATCATAGCCTATAAGCATACGTCATAATCCGCCCCAGGGCCGTTTTCTCCGCTGGGATCGAATCTTAACCCTTCCGAAATGTATTTACTGACCGTACTTTACTGACCTTCATCCACTATTTCCTATCAAATATCGAGTCGAGAAAGCAGGAAAAGTAAATTTGGTTAGGTCTTACTAGGGATTACTAAGTGATGGTTGACAGAACCCGATAGGTACAAAAAGGGAGCGAATTTTTGTTGGGGAAGTCTTTAGGGAGATAAATGTTAGACCATTAACCTTCAGGTTGAAGTGATTAAGAATTTTATATTTTTTAGGGTTTATTGACTGATCAAGCGTAGCGAGCAATCTTCTGTGTTTCACCTTGGGTGGAAATGGAGTCTCTCTCGCAATCCCTAACAACGTTTGTCATCATGTAACATCTGGCCCTTGTGGTTTGAGGACCAAACTCATTAGTTTTTTTTATAAGGGGATAGAAATGCTTATTCAGAGATCTGGAAAGTGCATTTAAATAGTGGGAAATATATAAGAAAGTATATTTTTTTTAAATATATTAACTTCTTTTCTTTGTTAGGCCGGAAACTGTTGGACCGCACCCCGTACCTATAAATCAACCACATTATTCTTCCACAAATTTTCAGGTTGACCCTGAAAATTACTTATTCTTAACTGTCATTCCGATGAAGTATAGACTGTTTTTGTGTATCGTTCGCATAACCTAATCCCCACCGGCTTAAGTATCTAAGATATTCACAATATTTTAAACCCACGGAGATCGGTTACCGTCAGGCGACCCGTCTGCTCGCATGCCTCCTATGTCATAAATAAATTAATAGTTTAAAAAACTAGAAAAACACGCTTTACAAGACTTTTCTAACAAATCCAAACACAATGATACGATGTTCCATCATGAAGTTCCTGTTCATATCTTCCGGCTCCATCATCAGATCGGTTCGACAGTACCATATTATTGTATTGTCATCAGAACTACATACAGCTGCCAATTTTCATGACGCTACAATCCTTGGAAGATGGTTAAATTAGTTACCTTAGATTCCATTACATAGTTAGTTACATACAGGTCGACCTAATAAAAGCGTGTTAAAAGAAGCTTACCATTGAATATATTAATACAATAAAATACTCTTTATTGCACACCAAAAGAAAATAACATCAGACACTTACATCTAAAACGTCTTATCGCTAAGAAACGATCTCTTCCAGACAACCTTAATGTACTTTATGTTTTACAAATATCATGATAATAATCACAATATTTGCAATTTATTATTGGGTCACTCCACTAGCGTTATTATTATAAACAAAGATCAGAAACAAAATGATTTTTTTTCCACGATACTGGATTTGAACCAAAGCCTTGAGCCAGACCGGGGCAGCACGCTCTTACCAACTGAGCTAATCGTCCATACCAGTAGTCGACGAATTTTGTCATCTGTTCTTGCTTATGGATCTTTGTATGGTGCATCCGACTCTTTAGCCGTTTAGCGCCGCCTAGTGCAGAACTGTGAAGTTACTTTCACCCCGAGCAGATACCTTTACAGCTACCATGGCTCGGCGAGAGGTGGCGCTATTATCAAGACTGTACTTTTTGTTTTACAAATATCATGATAATAATCACAATATTTGCAATTTGTGGTGGTAATGTATATAAGGAGTTAAAATTATATATATATATATATATATATATATATATATATATATATATATATATATATATATATGTATATGTATATATAATTTACTTATTTATTTTTATTTAACTCTTGAGACTATTCTTTTTCTTATACCACTAAGGTGGCAAACAAGCGTACGGCGTGCCTGAAGATAAGCAGTTAAAGTAGCCTATTAACGCTTGCATTGCAACGCCAAAGGCATTACTTGCACGTTGACGACCCCTTAAAAACCTATTCACTCCCCTTTTGAAGAACCCCTAGAATTTGTTGCATCAGTATATTGTATTCATGTTATAAAATATGTGAAACTTTAAAAATGCCCAACGCAAGGTATCTAATAGAATCATATTGAAACCCAGTTATGTTCCGTTTTGTTGTGATAAGGACATTAATATATTTGTTGATACGCCATTTACTAGGATGTACAGTCTGCATCAAATGTTTTGAAACATCTAAAGTGCCAAATATTATAGTGCAAAAAAGATGCGTTGCGATAAATATAGCGCTTTATCGTAACAAACTATTAGATGCTTGCTTACTGTAGACATTTTAGGTGATGATGAATTTAAGTAAGACAACATACTGACATCTCTGCTACTCGTAGTTACCAAAAAAGATACACATTTGATGAACAAAATGTTTAAGTTGTCACGCCTTCACGTTTTTATCGTCTTACCTCCCGCTTCAGGAAAAAATTATATGACCACTTTCATTAATAATTTGGCTGCTCAATTCAAAAACAAACAAGCACCACGCTGTTTTTTGTCACTTGAATTCTGTACAATAATTTTACCCTCTGAGGTGTTCCTAGAGTGCTATAACATGGAGTTTTTCAAGAATATAGTAAACATCTCAAAAGTCGGTTTCCCAAACTCCATGAGCGATATTAATTACTTTCCATCACTTAACATAAACGACGAAAGTATCGAATAATTTGCACGCTTCAATAACGAACTTAGACACGCACAGTTAAATTTAATATTCAAAATTGTCTTAAGTCATTAATTACGGTAAGTTGGAACACAAATAATGTTATCCAAGTTGGATGTAATTGGCAAAACAAAAATACGTTTAGGGAGCAGCTAATTTTCTGTGGATTCCTTTGTGGTTCGGAGCGAATTTATTTTTAAGCGCTCTTGTTCGAGTAATTTTGTCGCGTTTGCTAAAAGGATAAGCGAGAAAAGTACGCCAGGTGGTAACAAATTATCTACATAATGTGTTCACGGTTTTTATTTAACCCCACGTAGGCACTAAAAGCTTTGCACTGTTAAGATTTTTTTTATATATATTAAACAAAGTACATAATTCTTATTTCTAAGGCAGTTTCCTGCCAAACTGTATTGTACAGTTTGCCTGCAGGCACGAGGGTCTATACTAAATAATAAATAATTATACTACGGTATAATTATTTATTATTTATATCTAATACTCATACTCATATTCATTTATTTCATGTTCAAATAACAGTATAATTTGCCTTAGTCAAAATTATAAGTATTTGGAACATGATCGTCATCTAAAACAATAAAATTAAAATAACCGGGACAATGTCAAACGCAAAAGAAAAAAATAAATAAAACGATTTAAAATAATATCAACATTATAAATGTTAAATAAATTATAAATTAAAAACAGTCAAAGATATTATCGATCACCCAAAGGGATCGTCATTTACTTATTAATAAACAAAATAATTAAAATCACACAGTTATGTAAAAAAAAAATTAACGGAATACAGTGGGGTTTCGAATAAAAGGTTTCTCAATCGACGCTTGAATACGAGATCAGACGTTTCATCTCGAAGATCAGCGGGTAGGCGTTCATAGTATGTCAGACCGAAGACACGCGGGTTCTTACCTGTATTAATATCTTCTCATTATAAGATACGAGTATATACGAATTTATTTGATGCTAACTTTAAGCATGTCACTCAAGCATCTGCAGCAAATACTTTTTGAGGGCTCTTTTAAATTTGGGCTTGCTGGGCTGATGATGGATGTTCTCGGGCAGACTTAGGAAGTACGGAAGTATTTTATTTAATGTTCTATCTTCGAAGTAGTTCTTAACGCGTAAATATTTTTCGATTGAGTGACCTCCACCTAATCCGTTATATATATTTTTTAATATCTCCAATGAACAGACATTAAATTTTTACATATTTATAACAGTATAGACGTGTTTGCAGTTAAAATTATAAACAGCTCTGTTTATAGCGTTTTTGTTTAAATGTAGTACTTTTCTCTTTTCGCTATGCCCTCGGGATGTAATTTCGTTGGAGTTTGTAATAAGTCAGGGCTAAGTTTTGTTTTTGTTTAATTTGTTTAAAGGAAATTTATGTTGTTGAAGTCCCACTCACTTAGTTCGAAGGTTTGGTTTATTTGAATATTAACACTTATACTGAAAAGGAACACAATTACGTCGTAAAATATTAGATAGGCACTTGTTTCTGAAACAATTCGAATAAAGCGAAGTCTGTTATAAATTAGGTCAATAATGGTTGAATAAAATCTCAATGGTGAGAGTACTAACTGCCTGGCTGTCAGCCTTCATATAGGAGGAGCTTTAGCTGACTGTTGTTCAACTCCGGCGTTTGCCAGTTAGTTCCTTATTTTAAAAGATAAGATGGGTTATCGCTACCACCAGCTTGGGATCCTGTAATACATCTCATCAAGGAACAAATAGACACAGGACTTTAAAACCATAATTTGGAACGGTGTGAAAATATCTTAACTGTTCAGAAGTAGTTTACTAGTCTTTTTTTTAATAATATATATGTATGTATGTATGTAGTCTAGGAGTGTTCTTTGCGGCGTTTCTTTCTCTCCAGTGAGCCTCATTTTCTGAAACGCTGGTGGTATTTTAAAATAAAATGATGCAGACCTGAAAGGGTACATGTGTAACTGTCTTTACACATTAGGTCCATCTGGCATGTATGACATGTCCTCCGTTATTCTGTTTTCTCGAAGTGGGTAGTTTGCAAAAAAAAAATACTTTGTCACAGAAAATATACTTTTTCTCAGTCTAACCCGTAAACGTGGAAGCTGTATAGCTTTCGAAACGTCGGGAACTCAAATGAGTTAATATACGCGATATAATTCGTTTAAATTATTTTATTTAAATGAGTGATAATTTTGGAAATAGAACAGAATATTATAAATTATAAACTATATGTTTTCTTCTGTTTCCGCGATTATTACTCATTAAAATAAAACAATTTAACGGATTATATCGCGTATATTATCTCATTTTAGTTCCCGACGTTTCGGAAGCTTTCCAGCTTTCCATGGTCACGGGAGGACTGAGAAAAGATGTATTTTCCTCTGTCAAAGTTACAATTTGTGCAAACTACCCATTTTTTTTTAAAAAAACACAAATAAAGGTGTACATACATGCCAGATGGCCCTAAGCTGTAAAGACAGTTACACATGTGCCAGAAGGGCTTAATTATTTTATTCTAATAATGTTTATCCAGCAGACCCCGAACTAGGCTGAGCCTGTATCTCTGGGCCTTGGAGTGCTCTATTGTTATATGTACATAGTGTTTTATGTGGGCTAAAAGTAAAACATGACGGAAATAAAGTGAATAATTACGTAAAACAAAGGGTAGGTAAGTACTTGAAATAATTCACATCTTGCACAAACTAGTTACTAATAACAGAAACAGGTGTGTGTGTCTGTGTGGATGTCACATGGACTGGCGCAAAGAAGAGCCTCTGTGTCGCGGTAGGACTGGGACACGTGCCACTTTTTCAGAAACACCTTAACCTTTCCCGATGTATAATGCTGTATACAGTGTATTTTGCAAATGTTGTTTTAAACGCATAGATGCATGTAAGCAGGGGATTGCTTTACGAATGCGGATGTTGTGTGTGGAAGAGGAATTCTAAAAATACGTTTGGACAGCAGGTGAGTGTAAGTTGTCAATTTTCTAACATCGCCGTGAGCTCGAGTAGCCGCATTTAAAATGAATAATCTCCTCTTGTATAGAGTCCGTAGGATGTAGGAACGGTTTTTTAAGCATCACCTCAATGACGGCGCGCTGCACCCGCTCCACTTGCAATAGAGTGATTTTGGCAGCACTACCCCAGACTCCCACACAGTATTGCAACATCGATTGACACAGCGCACAGTACACGAGTCGAAGCACTCCTTCTGTGGTACAATCACGAAGCTTTTTCATGAAGTAAATACATTTTCTTACTTTAGCGGAAAGACCAGAAATGTGATGCTTGAAGGTTAGGTTGCTGTCAATAATTAGACCCAGATATTTAACCATTTCTGATCTGGCTATTATAGGACATGTGCAATTTGTAGGACTATGTGCTGAGCGGCAAAAAGAGGTGTGTATTTTTAAGTGTAAATCTTGGATACGAGGAGAAACTGAGTTTTTCGAGTAGGCTAGAAAGTTTGATTTGGCCACATTTAGGGTAAGTAGGTTTTATCAAGCCAAGATATAACTTCTGTGATACCACGCTCCGCGAGGTGAATTGTTTCTTCCCATGTCTTGCCTTGAAATAGTATTACTGTGTCGTCAGCGTAGCAAATGAGTTCTGCGCTATGGATTTTGAGTTTAAGGATCTCATTGATATATATATAAGAAAAAGCGTAGGCCCAAGGATGCTTCCCTGTGGAACCCCAAATCCGATTGGTAATTGGTCACTAACGTATCCACCCACTTTTACTATCAGTCAGGTAGCTGCGGAACTACTAAAGTGCCTGTCCTCTAACGCCCAAGATCTCAAGTTTTCTGAGTAGGTTATCCGACGAGACCGTATCAAAGGCTTTAGCAAGGTCTAGGAAGACTCCAATACATTTATGACCTAAATCAAGATAACTACTAATTTGGTTGGCTAGATAAGTGACTGCATCTTCGGTTGACTTGCCTTTTCTGAAACCAAATTGGCTATCAGATAGAATATTATTTTTCTCGAGAAAAGCTAAGACGCGACTGTTGTCAATTTTTTCCAATATTTTTGAAAAAACGAAGAGAAGTGATATTGGACGGTAGTTGTTAGGATTATCTTTAGGACCATTTTTATAGATAGGAGACATCTGAGCCAGTTTCCATGTCTGCGGAAAACAACCAGAAACCAGACTCAAGCTAATGATATGGGTTAGAGGTTCTATAAGAACATCTTTAACTTCTTGTATGAACCGAGGTTTATTTATCTGATTTCAGTTCAGAAATAATTTTATTTACCTCAACTGCATCGGTGGGATGGAGGAAGAGGGAACTTGCTTTCGAAGAAGTACTTTTGACTTTAGCCGCTAGAGTTGATTGAGTCGTTGAGAGTTTAGATATAATATGAACAGCTAGTTTCTCACCTACCGTGGCAAAATGATTATTGCAGATATTTAAAGAATCCTTAGGTGAATTGGTTAGGATTGTGAGTTCGGTATTCACATTATTTGGGGTATGAACGATATCTTTAATTGACTTCCAAATTTTTTTAGGATTGTCCTTGGCCTCGGCAAGCAGCTTACTTTGGTATTCCGTTTTTAGCTTATACAGCAAGTAATCAAAGAAATTTCGGTACCGCTTATAAGTTTTAAGAAGTACCTGATCGTTTGGTGAATGTCTGGCTCTTTTGTGAAGCTTGTCCCTATGTCTCATACTCATTAAGCCGGTTGTTATCCAGGGCTTAAGATTAAATTTGGACCGGCTAGTTTTGATGAGCTGTGTGTTATTTTTTACCCGACTGCGCGACGCAAAGGAGTGGTAATGTGTTTATCAGTCTATGTATGTATGTATGTTTGTATGTATGTATGTATGTTTATTCCTATCTGGCACTCTAGAGACCAAACGCGTGGACCGATTTTGATGATTCTTACGTCAATCGATTTGTCTTAAGTGTCCAAATGTCACTGAAGACATGAAAATGATCAAAACTCAAAATGGCGATAATGAGACGCCAAATTGTGAAAAAGAGAAAAAAAATTGACGTACTATATCGAGTGGGGTTTCAACGAATAGGGATTTAAAAATAATTATTAAGTTTTTTTAAGCATTTTTAATTTGGAATTACCAGTAACTATAAGGAACTATAACGATTTAAAGTTGGTTAGCAAGCCGTGCTTACAAAATTTTCATTTAATTGCATTGTAATAAATCTGTGCATGCTTCTCAATAACCCCCACGATAAAGATTGAGAAATAATCTGACTTTTATAGTTTTAACTAAAAAGTATACAATAAACAATAATGATTAAAAAAACAAAAAACCCGTCAAAAATCATGAAAGATTTCCATTATAATTTAACAAATTTCTGGGGCACTGGACTAGTTTTTTTCTTTTTAGTTTTTTACGCAGTCGGTTTTTCTTTTTTTTTTTAATTATTATTATCGCTGTGGATATTATATTATGCAGTTGAAGAGAGAAACTGCGTCATTAGCGTTGTATGAATTAGTTATCATAGCCAAATCAGCTGTACGTAACTCTTCAGCGGCAGCAGCGTAGCCTGTTTTTAGAGTCCAACGAGTGCGCAGGGAATCTTTGCTTTTGGAACTTGCGATTGAGGCCATGGCTATATCGTGATCAGTAATGGAGTACCATTTTTGGACTTAACAAAAATATGATCCAGGCACGCACCATTTGTCGTTGGTATAGTGACTGCCGGGAGAAACCCGTGCATACCCATCATAACTAGGTACTCAGAAATGGGATTAATTGAGAAATCTGTTATATCAATATTAATATCTCCAATTACGACTACATTTCGGAACCCTTTAATTTCGCCAAGTACATTATCAAGAGAGATCAAGAAGTTACCTTTATTTGAAAAGGAAGGAGAACGGTAAATGCCTAAAATTTTAAATTGATTAGATATAATATTTTCTTCTGTTTCCGCGATTATTACTCATTGAAATATAACAATTTAACGGATTATATCGCGTATATTATCTTATTTTAGTTCCCGACGTTTCGGAAGCTTTCCAGCTTTCCATGGTCACGGGAGGACTGAGAAAGATGTATTTTCCTCTGTCAAAGTTACAATTTGTGCAAACTACCCATTTTTTTTTTGAAAAAATACAAATAAAGGTATACATACATGCCAGATGGGCCTAAGCTGTTAACACAGTTACCCATGTGCCAGAAGGGCTTAATTGGTTTTATTTTAATAATTTACCAAGCAGCATTTCACAAATGAGGCGTACTAAGGAAAAAAGAAACGCTCAAAGAAAAACTCCCAGGCTACCTCATTACTAATTATAATATTTTAAAAACAGAGACTATTAAACTACTTTTAAACAGATAAGATATTTTACACCGTTCGGAAATTAAGGTTTTGCAGTCCTGTGTCTCGCTTGTTCCTTGATGAGATGTATTACAGGATCCCAAGCTTTATTGAAATTAGGATGCTTTTTAATCTCAATAGCCTCGCGTAGCATCCTGGGAAAATATCTTTTTTCTTTGGCAAGGATAGAAGGTTTATCAAACTTAATTGAGTGGTTTGGTTTGTCAATGACATGTTCACAGACTGCAGACCTATTACACCGACGGTGCTTGACATCTGCTATGTGCTCCTTCACCCGGGTTGATACACTTCGTTTCGTTTGACCAATGTATGAAAGACCACACTCGCAGTCCAGCTTATAAATGCCTGCACTCTGCAAAGGGGTGCTACTCTTCACGGGTCTAAGGTATTGAGACACCTTCTTCAACGGCTTGAAATATGGTTTTATAGAAGCACGCTTCAAGATGTTTCCGATCTTGTCTGTGACCCCTTTCACATATGGTAATACGGCAGGTTTACGCTCGACTGTTGGTTTCTTCATACTGGGATTCTGCTTGGAACGTAGTATCTGGAGCTCGTTGGCTCGAAGCGCACGTTTGACATTCTGTAACTCAGCAGTCAGATGTTGATTGTCGCAGATACCCCTGGCTCTCTTAAACAATGATTTACACACTGTAGCAAGTTGACAGGGATGGTGGTGAGATTTGCCATTCAAATACCTATCTGTATGCGTAGGTTTCCTGTATACAGTATGACCTATGTCATTTTTAGGACCTCTAATTACTAGCACATCTAAGAATGCAAGTGAATTTTTATTTTCCAACTCCATAGTGAATTTAATTTTACTATGCATGGAGTTCAGATGGTCTAAGAAAGCTGAAACACTAGAATTGTAACTTTGACAGAGGAAAATACATCTTTCTCAGTCCTCCCGTGACCATGGAAAGCTGGAAAGCTTCCGAAACGTCGGGAACTAAAATGAGATAATATACGCGATATAATCCGTTAATTTTTTTTATTTCATTGATTAGATATGTTCACAACAAGACTGTTCGCGTCATCAAAAGTCGGTTCAGAGGCCGATGTGTTAAGAGATTCCTTGGTGTATACGACTACTCCGCCACTTTTGTTTATAAGATTATGTGTGTGAAATAAGTTGTATCCTGGCAAATGGTTAATTATCGAACTTTCATTTAACCAGCATTCAGTTAGAATGATGGCATCATAAAAATATGTTCAAAGTACGGATATTTTTACAAGTTTATAATAGTATTGATCAATATGTATGTGCTTCGTTTCTTACTCCATCAATCAACTTATCTTACATACTCTGACATCTCATCCGTCATTAAATAAATAAATATTACGGAACAATTTTCACACAAACTGAACTAGTCCCATGGTAAGCCCAATAAGGCTTGTGTTATGACTGTTATGAGTACTAGATGACGATATAATTTGTAGATATTTACTTATACACATAGAAAACATCTAAGATTCAGGAACAAATATTTATTTATTGCTGGTTTATAAGTTTCAAAATAAAGTTAAATAATAAGCAAATAAAGTGAAAAAAATAAAATACAGTGAAAGCAGGGAACACGTGAAAGGATCTTGGTATTAATTGCCGATGAGTTCTGGAATGACCGAGGATATACTTTAATGGGACTAGCCTAGTATGGAGCGTTTTTTGGGAAAGTTTAAAAATATAACTATTTTTTGTGGATTAATGTGGATTTTTTATGCGTTTGAGGTAGCTATTTGACCATTATTACTATTATTAAAAGGTCGTTCTATAAAATACTACATAAAATAGTTGTCATTTGTCTACATCCCTACATTTTTAAGCCTCCCTAAGGCGTATTAAAAAAATAAAGCAACTGGTTAAATAATTAGATCCATGAGCTGGGAGCATCGATGAACCATAATAGGTTACCTGCATTGGTCCGGAAAGCCGTCGTTGACGTGCGTTCGAATCTGGATGTCTTAAAATTTTCAACTTTTTGCTTTAAGAGTCCCCCCCGTAAGCTCGGTTCTCCATACAAACGTAGTTACGCTCTCATTTTAAAACGACTTGCTAGTTTGCTCTGAAACTTTGTACTTAGAATAAGTTAAGGTATATGCAGGCCTGTAATTAGTTTATGTAGCTACGGATGCCATAGTAAAAAAATACAGCGAATTTAAGTTTTTCATGCAAAACTTGTTTTTGCTGTATTTCGTTTGTTTTATAAACTGGAGCCATATGAACTAATTACAAGCCTAACTATACCTCATGTTATTGTATATGCAAAGTATCGTTACAATCCAACACGTAGTTGTAAAATGAGAACGAAACTCCGTTTGTATGGGAAGGTAAAATTCGGCTGAGCTTGCGGGCGACTCTTAATATTTGCATGTAAAAAACCTCGTTACTCGGGTCATTTAAACAGTGGAATCGTACTACAGATACAAAAGATTACCTTGATTGGCAAAATTACCGAGTCACCAAAAAGAACCGAGTATTTATAATAAACATTACAATTATTAAAGTAAAATATTTGTGATATTCGCTAGTCCAGGGCGTTCCCGACGCAGAGGAATGGAGGCAAAGGAATTACCCGCATGGATAAGCCTCAAATCGACTGGAAAACTTTTTAAAGAATATGTCGTCGTAGTGAAAATCTAGGGTATCTACGGACATTCACATATTATTGTAGATTTCAAAATGGCTAGTATTAACGGGACGGCAAATAAAATTATTAGCAGGCAATATAATTAAAATTGTATTATTATAAAGTTATCCAAATGAAATGTTCATTGAAGTTATTTTCAAAGAAATATTGTAGCGAAATATTTGGAGGTCTTTATGGAAGAATGAGGACATTTTTTTTTTGCATGTTTGTTTGTTGCTTAACGGATTTCCACTTTTATTCGCACATAGGTTGGGTATCCACAGATGATTATAGGATATTTTTTACCCAACTACGCGGGCAAAAAAGGGGTCATGACTTTTCTCCTCCACAAACAAAGTTGCGGGTTTCTAGTATCGTTTATTTATGAAAATTATCGAAGTATTTATTAAGGTGTCACACAGCAGTTGTATAACGATATAGAACAGGGGTGGCGATGGCGAACCTTTCGTATAAAACATGCCATGTTCTTTAAAATATAATGTACCGTGACTTTTAAAACGTTTTAGCTACAACCAAATTTTCGCATCCTTGAAGAGGCTTGTGTCCTAAAATAATATAATTAGTTCGTAAGTTAGATTATCAGTAAATATTGGACACGTATTTTTATATGGTCTAAATTTATATAGCCCGTTAAAGCTCCCCGTGACGTCACGCCGTGCGACCGTTTTTCGTATAGCGTGACGTCATGCGCCCCCACTCCCAAACTTCGACTCACTTTCCTTTTTGTGTTACAATTATCATGATAATAATCACAATTTTTGCAATTTATTAGTAGATCTCTCCACTAGCGTTACTATTATAAACAAAGATCATAGGAGATAGGTCTGGTTCAAGGCACTGGTTCAAGTCCAGTATCGTCGATTTTTTTTTTCATTTGTTTCTGATCTTTATTTATAATAATAACGCTAGTGGAGTGATCCACTAAAAAATTGCAAAAATTGTGATTACTATTATGATATTTGTAACACAAAAAGTACAGTCTTGTTAATAGCGCCACCTCTCGCCGAGCAATGGTACCTATAAAGGTATCTGCTCGGGGTGAAAGTAACTTCATAGTTCTCCACTAGGCGGCGCTAACGGCTACAGAGTCGGATGCACCATACAGAGTTCCATAAGCAAGAACAGATGACAAAATTCGTCGACTATTGGTATGGACGATTAGCTCAGATGGTAGAGCGTGCTGCCCCGGTCTGGCTCAAGGTACTGGTTCAAGTCCAGTATCGTCGAATTTTTTTTTCATTTGTTTCCGATCTTTGTTTATAATAATTCGACACACTTTATCTTTGTCTTTTTTTGATTGACTGACAAAAGAAAAAATACGTGTCCAATATTTTTGGATAATCAAACTAACGGACTTATTACCATAATATTTTTTTATGCCAAGGAAACTGCCCCATTATATTAACGCGTGCCATCTTGGGCAAGAGTGCCATGGGTTCGCCGTCTCTGAAATGGAGTAATATGTAACAACAAAAATATTTTTTACAAAATATTATTGCTGATATGCATTGAATTCTTATTAAAATGTTTTACATATATATCCACTCACGTGCTCGTGATCTTGATCTCTATTTATAACTGAAATCAGAGTGATGACCTTGAACTACAGCATTTGCTTGGCTAGGTGAATCAATACAAATAAAATAACGTGTATAAATATAGGCCTATTGCATTAATAAGTCAGTTTCTGCGGTATGGAAGCGGTACGGGAGGGGCTCACCCCTCCCGTACCGCTTCCCCGTGCCGATTCACTTCTCAAAGTGACGTGCATGTGTGCCAAGCTTTGCTTAATTTGGCTCTAGGTCGACTTGTGTAAGATTGTCACTGTGTTATTTATTATAATTATTGATTAATATTTTCATACTGTAAAGATTAACTTTCCCTACCAACTTTAAAGGCTCATAAAACAAGCATTACGTAAGGTATCGGAATCTTTTTCTAGGATTTCTATCATAAAAACTACTATCTTGCATGAAATTTTACTGACGACAGTTCAGTGGGTTGCACAACGGCCTACGAAGCTGGAGGTCCCGGGGTCGAATCCCGGCCAGGGCAAGTGTTTGTGTGATGAGCACGAATTTTTGTTCCTGGGTCTTGGATTATTTCTGTGTATTAAGTAAATATTACGGGACAACTTTACACAAATCGAACTAGCCCCATGGTAAGCTCAATAAGGCTTGTGTTATGGAAACACAAGCTTGTATTAAGTATTATCATTTATCTACATACCGTCGCCTAGTACCCATTCATAGTACATGCTTTGCTTAGTTTGGGACTATAGTTGGTCGATTTGTGTAATATTGTCCCCGTGTTATTATTATTATATTTCTCGAAGAAGGGGTTCCATGACACAGCATACATAACCTGTTGTGACCTAACCAACGTCTCTTATGAAGATAGATAAGTGGATGGACTTGAAATCCTCATTAAGACGCTTGATGAAACCGTACACGCTATAGGCTTTACCAAGTATATGAATACGGGCAAATTTGTTCCTTTATACATTATATTTTCCAATACACTGCACCTGACACGAATAATTTACATGACACATCCGAACGCCAACCAAAAATTACCATAACATCACATCTCATTACCCTGCTCATTACTAATTGACATTAGGATAAATCACTAAACACGGCCCTTTCGGCCTTTGTGCACAAACACGCCCTTTCTGCCCGCCATTCGGACCTGACCTTGCATTAATTTCTTTCATCAGACACATTTGGAAGGTTTACTTGGGACGTCAATTTAAGATTAAAATAGCTTATGTAAAGTTAACACGAGTAAAGGGCGTTCAAATTAGTGATGGGTAATTTCTGCAACATTTCATAATTTTCCTATACTGCGAAACATTTCTGGTGTGTTATGTGATGTGTTCATCTTCTAAAGAAGTTCAGGTGGTTAATATTATACAGTAAATGTCACGATTTGTCATAAATTCACCCCTAAACATAAGTACACCCCTAACAAAGTGGATACTGACAACAAAAACACAAAGAAGAGAATGCAAATAACAGAAAAAAGTACAAGAATTACTTGGTAACCGACAGTTTTGAAAAATGTCAGTAAATAACAACTTTTGCAACTTAAGGGAAATTTTAATGACTTTCATTTAGTAAATTATTAGCTTCCCATCGCTAGGTCGAATACGTCGTACTCCCAGGCTTAAGCCGGTGTTACCCTTATTAGTGGGAAGTTTTCAATGTGACACTTTAATCGTGTTTAATTGTTAACAGACTTTATTTATGTCTGAGAGATCACAACGCTAAGTGCCTCAATGGGGAGGCCGATTTGATTCATTACGTCGTCCACATTACTATTATGCCATCATTCTCAAGCGTGTTTAATATTTTTTACAAGCTTTAGACGACACGACCAAGATGATTGCACAACGACCTACGAAATTGGTAGTCCCGTGAAGTGTTCGTGTGATGAGCAGGAATGTTTGTTCCTGGATCTTGAATGTTTTGTATTTAAGTTTATATTTTATTTCTATTATGTATATCGTCACCTGGTACCCATAGTACAAGCTTTTGCTTAGTTTATGACTAGGTTGATTTGTGTAACATTTTCCCTATTATGTATTTATCTCTTTTATTTAACCTGCCGTGTTGTGTTGATATGTGCGGTTCAAATGTTGTGAGTTGACACAGTAGACGATATAGGATTGTCTATAGAGCCGTTAGGAAATTGACTATATTGGAAGCTAGACAAGTTGAAATGAAACTGTGGACGATCTGGCAATGTAAACTAAATTGGATAGTTGACAAAATAGTAATGTCCAAGTCATCCTGAGCTGCCGTTTTAAAGTAGTGTCACGGTGTTTATAATAATATACGGTGCAATGAATATCATAAAAACTGGGCTGTTTCGAATTCTGTTCGAACTTAGTCCAGAAAAACAAATAGAAGAAATATCGAACTACACATTGATCAACATTATTGCCGAATACCATATCGCCGAAAAATTACTTACTAATAAACATAATTTCTCTGTAGTTTTTTTTATTGTTGAAAAGAGTTCGAATAATATTTTTTTGTGGTTAACCGGGAAAATCTGGTGACGGTGAAGGTGACATATGAAAGGAGATTTCATGTTACGGAGATGATAATGTTGAGACGGATGAGTAGCGTGACGAGAATAGATACATGAGAGGAAGCCTAAAAGTAGCACTCGTAGTCGATAAACTGAGAGTAAATCGCCTACGGTGGTGAGAACATATTATGCGGAGGGATGAGAGTCATGTGACAAGAAGAGTATTAGATATGCATGTGGAAGGATATACGAGAAGAGGTAGACCAAGGGAAAGGTGGATGGATTGCGTAAGAGACGGCATGAAGAGGAAGGGTGTAAGTGACGAGATGATAGAGAGTTATGGAAAAAAAAGTTGCGCCGGTCCCAAGTGAATGGGATAAGGACAAGCGAATGATGATGGACCGGGACAATTGTATCAAGATTCAAAACCCTTTGTGGGGATCTTTGGGAAAGATAATTAGTGATAAACCTCTATAGACTGCCATGATGATGATGATGATAAACCGGGACAATATGGGGCAAAATGCACCTTTTGTTGTTGGTACCTATCGTAGACATACAACACTTTAAATTTTGTCTTGCTCTCTGTAGTAGAAAGAGAGAAAAAAAAACATTGTTATTCGTTGGCATAACAAAAAATGTAATAAGAAACGACTTTCAATACAAAAATAAATTAGCTAGTTTGCTGCAAAAAGGTTCCACCTCAGCATAATACTGGCTCGAGAGCTAGCACTGATCTTCTGGTGAGACCTTAGTCGACGTCACGGAGAGCTGTGCACCTGATACGACTGTTTTATTTTATATTGAGCAGCGTTAAGGAAGTGACAAGTTCTGAACTGTCAGTGTCAGGTGGCAAACAAATTAATAAGAAAACGTGTATCGTGCCCACAGCTCGCTAAGTTCTCGCTTTTATTCAAGAACTTTGCTACTAAAACATGTACAATATTTGTAATAGTGTCGAAAATATCACGTTAAAACAACTAGAAATATAACCAAAAATAACTAGAAAATAATAACGACACAGAAAAAAAGCCATTAGGCTGGAATGGTTATTAAGCCTGTTTAACTTATGTTCCCTGGAACGTAAGGGTAGTTATAAAGTGTTCATATAACATGAAACCTTTAAAAGACGCGTTTGCCTTCGTATGGACGCAATCGCTGTGGTTGATGACATATCATGCGTTTGATTTCTGAAATAGCTTAACTAGAGATTCATGTCAATTTGAGACTTTGTGACGATTTGACAGTATCAAATTGACGTTGATTTTTACTTGCGTCATTTCAGTATTACCTTATTAACAGTGATCGTAATCAACGTGCTGAATTGGTGGCAAAGTATGGTTGACAAAAAAACAAATACTCAAGTATTTTAAATATTATTATATTTCACAAATTATAACATTTATATACATATTTACTATCACTTCTGCAATTATGCTGAATAAACTACTAAAATTTGTTCAACAGATTTTGCCGTCAGTCGTTCACGACGATTGGAAAAAATCCATTTTAAATAACTAAATGACCTTTCGACGTTGACAGAAGTCACGGGAAGGTAATTTAAGCTATTAAAATATTGCACGCAACTTTTATTGACGCCCTCCGGCATATTTACCTCTTTTCCTTCCATCAGTTGCTGCACGACTTTTACAGTACTGTAGCCGGGGTTTCTATTCAGAACATTTTTTAATTTAAAATAAATTTCTTTGCCTGTGGGATGCAATCTCAACTTTGCTATTCTTTTTATCAAGTCAGACACAATTTTTAATGAACATTTTAGTTCTAGTTTTGGATCCTCCAGCAATTGAATTGATTTGGCGATAATGTTGAATTGTGTGTCAACGAACAATAACTCTGATTTTAAATTGCAATTGCGAAAAATTTTCTTGGCGTCGACAATTGCTCTTGCTTCACGTGAATCTAAAGCATTGATCACAGCCTTGATTTCATTAAAATATTTGTTGTAATATGACGCAGCATTTAACCATGTTCCCCATCTGGTTATTACTGGTCGCGGAGGAAGAGGAATGTTCGGATACATCAATCGGAGTTTTTGCGTTCTAGAAGGGGCTTTGAGGAAAACTTTTTTTACGCAGTCTATTAATTTGTTAATTGTAGGATAAAGAATTCTCACTTTTTCTGCGACGCGATTCAGTCCGTGTGCTAAGCATGTTAAATGTGTTAAATTGGGATATTCCTGTGTGAGACATTTACCCGCCTTAAGCATGTATGATCCAGCACCAGTAATGAAAAACAGTAATTTGTCTAAGTTCTCATTATATTTATGGCCCCAAAGATCTTCAAGAGTTTCTTTAACGAGTTTGGTTGTAGTTAAATAATTAGTTTTCTCCAGAACTTTTGAAGTAAACAAATGCATTTTGGTGCTTGTTCCATCCAGGGACTGAATCAAAACATTGGCCACTTTTTTTCCACACGAGTCGGTTGTTTCATCGACGCTAAGGCATATCGTCTTATCTTGCAGTTCCTGCCTAATTTGTTCTTTTTTTTCCTCGTAAATGATTGGGAGATAGTTCAGCCGTATATTAGATTCACTGGGCAAATTGACGCTATTTCCATATTTATTGCTTAACATGTTTTCCATGAAATTCCGAAATTTTGGGTTGTCAAGTTTTGACCACGGTATATTACATTGAATCATAAATTCAGCCAAGTCTCTGTTAAACTGTTTTTGTTCATTTTTCTTGTTGTTATGTTTTTGGTGTAAATCAGTTTTTACATGCCGGTCCAAACTGAATAAAGAGAGATGTAATGACGAATTACACAATTTACAAAATAACGTTCTTTCTTTGACTTCAAAATCAGGGTTGTCTTTTAAGCTGTGTTGTAGCTTCGAATGTGAGTACGAATCACTCATTTTATTTTGATGAGATTTCGACTTTATATGCTTATTTATATTGTATTTTTTATTTTTAATATTGACATTGCAAATTGTACATCGCGTGCCTACATCCGTCGTTATAATATCCGGGTATTGTGTTAACTCCATACTGTGAATATAAATACTGTTACCATAATGTGCACTTTACTAAGACTCCACTTGAAATACTTGATTATCATCAACTCGAGATACGACGTGCCTTTATTTAGATTAAAATAAACTCTTCGCGTAATGTTATCGAATGTTCAGCTGCAGTTATATGTTTATGTATGACAAATTAATGTCATTTTGACGTATATTGTTTTAAAAATATTTAGGGCGGAAAAGGTTTTGTACAGTGTAGATTTATTATCTAGAGATGTAATCCTATGTTGGCAAGTATTTGTTTTATAGTGATTGTGTAAAACTAGAAAATAAATAATTGAATATTCGCTTTTTCTGTCAACCATACACTTTGCCACGAAAATTGCACGTTGATTACGATCACTGCTTATTAATGCATCAATATGCATTTAAGGGTTACATCAATCTATCGCTGGTTAATATTGATGTTTAAGATTTGTATCAGTCAGAAAGAAAATAGATAAGCACGGATGAAAAACTACTAAAAGCTTACAAAAATCAACATCTGATAGTCACTTCATATCGCGATAGATTTGAAAAGATCGAACAACTAATGCATGTAACTTTTCTTTTACATCACAAAGCAAGTAATTTACCAACAAAAAGTTCCTTGATATTATTTTCTTGGAACGGAACACGAAAGCGTCAGCCGTGGAAACACAAACGTCATATACGTTGTCGGAGCTCGTATGATGTTACGCTTTTTTTAGAAATGCAAAGAATATGGGTTTTCCCTTGGGAGACAGATCTGCGATCCATCTTACACACGGAATATTACACTAGTATGTACATGTTTAATGGATTTGGGGTTTTTGTATATTATGTAAATTTGTTCAAGGACTCACCTTTGCGACTGAATATTGTGTCGTTTGTAGTACCCATACAGAGCGGGATGCCGTGAGCATTATAGGAACATTTCCTTAGGTACTTGTCACACCGGAGTTTGATTTTTGTTTGTTGACAAAGCGTATTGCAGATTGTTATATTATAATGTTATTAATCGCGTATAAATATGATTTATTAATTTAACCTTTCGTTGGTAATTTTTAGACGTTTCAGACGTCGCGTTACATCCACGGTATCGAAGGAACTCACCAACCCAAGGAATGAACTTATCTCCGAAAGGTTATTAAATAAATCATATTTATACGCGATTAAGCCCCGTTTTGTTGTGTTGTGATAATGAGTGAAGGATTTTTATACAAGTAAATAAAATAGAGTGTTCAGATGTGAAAGTAGACTTACCTCAAATGCGCATATTCTCAAGCAGTTACCATAAAAAAAAACCGGCCAAGAGCATGTCGGACCATGCTCAATGTAGGGTTCCGCAGCCGTTTATACAAAAAAATGCACTACAGATGAAAAAAAACGAAATGAAATAAAAAACACTAACAAAAGAGCGTATCTCCCCGGCACTTAAGTCCTTTTGCTGAGAAGTGCAGTTTTTTGGCAATAACTTATAAACGGTACGTCCGATCATGTAGAAAACAATTTTTGTTGAATGCATTTATTAAGCTTTATATTTTTAAATTTTTTCATATTTTTTAGTTTACTGTTTAGAAAATAGAGGGGGTGGGGGGGGTTGGGGCACAATTTTTGCTACTTTCGGAGCAAATATTTCCTAAAATATTCACTAAAAAAAATTTCTTTTTAAACATCAAAGTGTTTTTAGAAGATCTGTCGAATGATGTGCCACACATTGATATTTGCTGAAACACATTTGTTTCAGTTTCGGTTACATGTAGCGTGTCCCCCATGTGTGCACCCCCTAAAAATATATATTTTATTTATTTAAATATCAAACTAAGTAGCGGCTTACACAGGACATCTATGTTCCAAATTTCATCAATATACATCTTATAGTTTTTGAGTAAAATGCCTGTGATATACGGACGGACGGATATGAACGGAACCCTAAAAACACGCATGCATATACAACAAACAACTACCTTACAGTATAATCCTCGACACGTGTTTGCAAAGCAAGCCACTCTTGACCATTCGCATGGACGCCGAACCGTCAACATCTCTTGCATCTCCTGATGATGCCTCGTACAGGCGAAAACAGCTGTGTAGCTAGGCATCCACAGATGGGGAAAAAAACATTATTATATTACCCGGTTCCGGTTGAGTTAAGTTTGCATCTGATATCTATAGCATTGCATACAAATGAGGTGCAAACTTAACGCTACCGGGTTGTTCAAATATAATTATAATTTTGCTAGTTAGAGACATGGTTATAATTTTCGTGTAATAGTTATTTTTATTTATACAAATTGTTAAAATTTCAAAATTTTCGTTCTATAAACTTCGGAGATTAAGGGAGGGGGAATGGTGTTAGTTTTTGAGATATAGCGCTTTCATAGTCGGATAGACAGACAGACAGACAGAGTCGCACCATAAGGGTTCCTTTTTTACAATGTTTGGTACGGAACCCTAAAAAGAGGTTTATGATTTTTCTGCTCCACTGACGACGCTGCGGGCACTTTCTAGTTTTAGAACTAATAAAAATGAGAGTTTCATCTGAAATTTGGATAGCAGAGTTTAAGTTAAATTACCTTATGCTTTACGTATATTCTTCAAGCACAAACATTAAAACCGACAGCGTCGGTAAACTAGCGGAATAGTTTAAACTGGTCCATTTATAGGCGAACAACTTGATCGAATCGAATTCGGGTTGCCCGCACATTAATCGAACTTTGTTACAACGCAATGGGAGACCGATAATTCACTAAAATCGGGCATCGGTTTGAGTGTACTCCCGTCGTCCGTATTTCCTGCGAGCTATGTAGGTTTCTAAGACAAGCATTGATACCCTGTTACTAACCAGCCAGTTACTGTAGCTACAGAGAGTATTTTATACATATAGTATAGTAGACTTCGTCCGCCTTAAGGTGCGTCCACATTTGTATCATTTGCCCGTATCAGATCATCGTCGCGTAGCATGATCACGTGTCACGATCATGCGTTTGGATGTTGCGCCGATCCGATCACTCGAAATCCATTTGCTACGCGTATCACACTTGTATCGAAAGAGTGCGGCATTATCGGCGCGCCGACAGTAAGCGTCCAAGCAGCGCGATACGCAGTCATGCTACGGCACGGTAATCGGATACGAGCAAATGATACAAGTGTGGACGCACCATTAGATTCGTTAGCTTATGTCTGTCCCCAAAACTCGATACTTGATTAATTTAAATGTGAAGGTTGGTTATATACCAAGATTACAATACATATCACAGTATAGCGATGAAATAATCTTGGTGACCTAACTTTGTGTCTGTGCATCTAATAAAATCGTATAATTATGCTTCAATTCTACTTTTTTCAATGGTTTTAGTAGACTTCCTCAACCGCTGAAATTAAGCCAGCGCAGTCTAGCTTCGCAGTATCACTTCGTCAGGACTTACACGCCATTTATGTTTATCAATGAAAGATCTTGTCCCACGTACTCTGTATGTGCCAGCTTCGAACCCGAACTAGTGCATTAGGGGCCTGTGTCGATAATTAATGCGAGTGTGGAGCAATGGCGCCATAAATCACTCGGGAAGGATGGCCTTGCTTATAGAAGGTGAAGGGCAAGAGCATGCTAAATACACTCACGATCTGTAGGGTAGATTAGTTTCTCGTAGACTAACAATAACTGCCACGGTTCATGAGATACAGTCTGGTGACAGACAGACAAACAGACGGACGGACAGCGGAGTCTTAATAATATGCCCTTTTACCGTTTGGGTACAGAATCCTAAATACCATATAATTATCGAACCTGCTCACAAAATTTCACGAGAATCGGTTGATATATGTGACCTGTAGAGGGGAATAGTTGTACATCGACCGGACAGACAGATATACGAAAACTTTATTGCCTAAACTGAAATGGAGACGTGGAGACTACGCTTGCTCGGTGAATGATCTCATGCTGAAGCATCGCGTGACCGTGATAGCCCCAGCCTCAGCCCGACACTTCATGGTGACCTTGCCAGTCGGGCTGCTTAAGGCAGCCCCAGCCCAACACTTCACGGTGACCTTGCCAGTCGGGCTGTTCAAGGCAGCCCCAACCCGACACTTCATGGTGACCTTGCCAGTCGGGCTGTTCAAGGCAGCCCCAGCCCAACACTTCATGGCGACCTTGCCAGACGGGCTGCTCAAGGCAGCCCCAGCTCAACACTTCATGGCAACCCTGCCAGACACGCTGCTCAAGGGAGCCCCAGCCCAACACTTCAACGCGACCTTGCCAGACGGGCTGCTCAAGAAACCCCCAGCCCGACACTTTAATGCTACCTTACTTGTGTATTTTTCCTGCGCTAAAAACAAAAGATCTTAATCTAAAGATTAACAAGGCGTGTGAAAAAGGCACCAACTGGTGAAAAAAATCTCATTTCCTTTGATTGCGATAGCAAAACAAACTGTTTCATAATTTCAAACAAAATTGAAAAACTCTTTCACAGTTCGCAGCTGTCTGCGCAGAGACAAATCGTTTTTAATCGCAACAAAAACAAGATTATTCCAATCCTTGAAGATACTTTCGTAATGGACTTAGTAAGGAGATAAAGAGATCGCCGAGAGAGTTTATCACAGTTAGAAATACAAAATGTTACCCAGATAGGCCTATAAATAAAATAAAGACAAAGTCTAGTTTATCATGCCAGTAACATTTCAGGCAGGCCAGTAACATTTAAGAAATTAGACATTCCAGGATAATGGAAATTAGAGGAATAAGACATTTAAGATATTTAACAAAAAATGTAAACGGACTATTTCGAGGTCATTGAATCGAAATAAATATATTACATGAAAAATTGCAATACAAAAAATATAAATGAGTATGAGTACGAGTATTAGTCCTCGACTATGCTGAAGAAGAAAGAGGGGTAATAACTTTTTCACCTCCATAAACTGTCTGTAAAGAGTTTCAGTTCTGCTTCAGACGAACTAGTTTGGGTTTCATTAATATATTCACCTTTTATTGTTAAACCTAAACATATAAAATTATTTAATGCCACAGTAAGTAAACTACTCAGTCAGTAAATCAGCCTGGAACATCCAACATGCCAAGTATGTAATATTCCCATTGACACAAATATGTGTGGCGATATATTTGCCGCTTTAGATGTACTAGATTAATTAATTCTATGCTAAGACAGTTCCCAAATAGATAAGTTGTGTACTTAGACCCAGAAGCTTCAATCGGTTTCCAATCGAATCGCGAACTCTCCAAACCAATCCGGCTCCAAATGCATTAGACAAACAAGGTTAGGATTATGCAGAGCTGGCAACTTACGACCGAATTTGTATTGGCTTCTCGTAAAATATTTGAAGAGTTTTTCGTGTAGAAACGCTACTTTGAAGTTTATTTTGCATGAGGATGCAATTTGCCCCTATAGTTTGGATATTCTTTATTTTCAAGTGTTGGCTTCATGGGTTATATATAATTCAGGACAGACTGAATATTAACCTTAACTCTTAGCTTTAGCCACTTGTCCCATCGCCAGTGAGTAAGCCATTAGTTATCGTCGTTTTTCTCGCCCAAGAAACGAACAAAAGATAATCGCTCCCGGGTAAATAAAAGAGGGAGATATATTTATAGTTCATCGCTATTGTGTTTTTATTGCGTCCAGCCCGTAAGTTTTAATCCATTAATAGTTTACAAGTGTATGCCTTCACAGCCCTGTCAAAACCCGGCACAATTGTTGTCTTGTTCCATTTGCGGGGACAATAAAGAGTACAAAGGACAGCGGGGGGCTCGCTATCCATACGGCCCGCCGACATGGCAAACGTATGGTGGTCGATCCCCCGCTGCCTAGTGCTTCTCAACCTGCGCCGTCGTCTTATGTTAGGGACGCCACACATGAAACTTCCTTTGCAGAAAGACTAGGGGTCCTGAAGGCAAATAGACAGGTTGTAAAGAGAATACCTCGTGGTGCGCGCATAGCCGTTGCGGGCTGCCTCACCGAGTGTGTAGCCAAAGTCGTCTCCCAAAACTCCATTCGAGCGTGGAAAAAGCTCATCACATTTCCGGACACAGTCCTCCATGGGGACAAATCAATTAAAGCCTCTCTGACCCCACAAATTAAAAACAATACTTCATTTTTATCAGTTCCGCCCACAATACTAAATATTGATTTCCAACGTAACACGCACAGCCCCAACCCTTAACTTTCAGAAGGGAATGTGAGTGCAGCTGCACGGCTCCTTTTTTACCACGATGACTTGGCTGCGCACTCTGCGGAGATTACACCTTAAGGGAGAAACACCCGCTCCCTCCTTCCTCCGCAAGTCTGCCAGATCCTCCTACCCGTGACGATCCCACTGTCCAAGTATCTGAGGATGCAGTTAAGGCGGCTATAGCATCATTCCCTATAGGCTCCGCGGGTGGGCTTGACGGGCTATCCCCTCAGCCCCTAAAGGACTTAACATCCACGTCGCTGGGTGATCGGGCGACGGCTCTCGTTAAAGAGCTTACTGGTCTAATAAACTTAATGCTTTCAGGCCGTGTGAACAGTGGGATCGCACCAGTCTTGTATGGGGCTAATCTGGTAGCTTTGGCCAAAAAGGATGGCGGTATCCGTCCGATCACAGTTGGCTGCACTTTCAGGCGCTTGGCTTCGAAGCTCTGCTGCCGCAAATTTCATGAAAAACTATCTAACACATTCAAGCCCTGGCAGCTGGGCTTCGGAGTTAAAGGCGGTTGTGAGGCAGCGGTTCACGCCGCACGCACCTTTCTCTCTCGTCCGAATTATGGAGTATTCCTAAAAATTGACGTAAGAAACGCGTTTAATTCGGTTGACCGCGGTGCTCTCTCAGCTGAAGCCAAAAAAGAGTTGCCAGAGCTCTACTCCTATTTATGGCGCACCGTCAAAATTACTTTTTCGGAATAAAATTATAGCATCGAGCATGGGTTGTCAACAGGGGGCTCGGGCCTGCAATATTTAGTTTAGCCATTCATCCTTTCATCTCAAGCCTAAATTTTAAATTCAACCTCTGGTACCTCGATGACGGCTCCCTTGGTGACGACGCCGAAACTGTCTTACAGGATCTGAATCTACTAATGGCAAATTTCTCAAAAATAGGTCTTTCATTAAACTTCACAAAGTGTGAAATTTATATTCCAAGTCACGTGTCACAGGATCGTAAAATCGAAATTTTAACGAAGTTTAATGAAATTTTACCAAATATATCTGTCCACTCATCTTCTTCACTTACACTTCTATGTTCTCCAATTTTTGACGATGCTATCCACCCCGTTTTTAAACGTAAACTTAATCTTTTTAACGACACATCCGATCTTCTTTATAAAATTAATCCAAACATGGCTCTATTCATTATCCGTTTCTGCTTATTCACCCCTAAATTCTTATATATTCTCCGCAGCTGCCCGATTTGGAAGTTTCCGATCATCCATCGATAATTCAATTATAAATGTAAATTTTGATGCAAGGTCTTGGACCCAAGCGGTTCTTCCCATCAGATTAGGTGGTCTGGGGATTCGCTCCACGAGTAGCGTGGCGCTACCAGCGTTTTTGTCCTACGGTTCACTATCTCTTGTCAATTTAATTCTAAACCAATCTAGGTTTCTAGACGACGAGGTAGTGTATCTTAGGGAGGCCAGAGAAGCCTGGTGCCGCGCTTGCCCCGGAGAGGATACGCCATCCACAAAACATATACAAAGAGCCTGGGACTCCCGTTGTCTTAAGGCAACCCATGTTCAACTCTTTCAGACCAGTTCGGACGATTCAGATCGTGCTCGCCTCCTGGCTTTATCCGCGCCCGAGTCGGGTCATTGGTTGCGTGCACTGCCTTCAAAGCAGATAGGCACGGTTTTGGACCCAAGTTGCTTAAGAATAGCGATATGCTTGCAGCTTGGATCTGAAATGTGTGTCTCCCATGCGTGCACCTGCGGCAAGAACGTCGATCGGTTGGGTCGACATGGCCATTCTTGCACAAGGAGCGCCGGCCGCTTTTACCGCCACGGCACCATTAACGATTTAAATCAAATCAAATCAAAATATTCTTTATTCAAGTAGGCCTAGTTACAAGCACTTTCGAAATGTCAGTTACATGAGAGTGAATGTTTGCTGGGAGAAATACAATAATAATTCGCCGTTCGCTTGCCACCGCCTCTGGGCCTGCGGTCCTTGAACCCTCAGGTATGGCAAGCGCCCCGACGGAGCAACGCTGGTGCCATGGAAGCTGGGCAGGGTGCTGGTGAGGGACGCGACGTGTGTAGACACTTTCGCGCAGTCCCACATCCAGGCGACCCGCTCAAAGGCCGGCGCTGCAGCTGACCAGGCCCAAATGATTAAGCGCCGCAAATATTCGACCTTATTAAACAAGTACGAGTTGGCGGCGGTTGCAGTCGAGACATTGGGCCCATGGTCAGCTGACATCAGTTCGTTAAGGCCTTGTCGAAACAACTCATTGACGCATCGGGAGACCCCAGGGCTGGCGCTTACCTCTGCCAGAGAATCTCTCTGACAATACAAAGAGGTAACGCTGCCAGCATGGGGACGATGCCGCAGGCGGACCTTTTAGATGGTGTATTCTTTCTATAATCTTTTTCATCTTATAAGTTTAGTTTAAGGTTTATATGTACTTTTTATTTTCTTTTATTCTGTCTGTAATGTAAAATATTTATTGTAATACATACTTAGTCATTTTTTACTGATACTTGTATATAGTATAGGTACTCTTAATTGTATTATTTTAGTAAAATTTTATTCGTTCATCGCTAGCTTCTTTTGTTCGTTTCTTGGGCGAGAAAATCGCCGACAGCTCATCGCTTATCGCCGGCGATGGGACAAGTGCCTAAGGCATAGCGGTATCGACTACGGAAAGATTCAATTTGATCTTGACTTGGTTAGATGAATGGTTCTTATGCTATTCCAGTATATTGTTGTGCTGTGTTGGGGGAGGGGGGGGGGGGGGGGGGGGGGGTCGGGTGATTTCTGGACGAGCCCTTATTGCCGCATCTAACCAAGACACTATTTTGCGGAATAGCAACCATTGCACTCGATATGCTCTGGTGGAAACAAGCTTTTTTCTATGTAAAGTGGTCACAGATTCATCGAATAAAATAACAACAACAAAAAATTGATCCACCCAAAACCATTCAATAAATGATCTCTCTCGACTTATCCTTGCGAGCCACTTGATCGTGGACATTGGAAATCTCTCGAGACCTCGTTAGTATGAATATTCTATGGAAATCAACGTATTCAGCCAAGCCTTTGTCGGGTCATGCTGAATGGCAGCTAATGGAATGAGCCAGTGCAGGTGAATGGTAATGGCTTTTGTGGGTAAGGACTTCGCTAATTAAGTTTTATTTCAAAGCATTTAGGTTAATGGTGGCTCTGGTGGTAGTTTCTTAGTGACTACTAAGATTAAGCGAGCAAGTATTCTAAAAATGTTTCTGGGAGAGATCCCTAATAAGGATAACGTCGCCTTTGTACTTATATCTTTTAAGTTGATTGCATTTGTAACTGGTGACTATGTACAATACAGTGTTTACATACATACATACATGCGAGTACCTACTGATTGAGCTTTTTTTGAATCGCCTCCACTTTTTGTGTCTTCCTCGGAGGAGGGTCGGGGGGGGGGGCGAAGCCTCCCGCATTAAAAAAACCACCCAAACAAACATTCTTTGGCCTGATTAGGTTCGTAAGTTACCTAGCGTATCTCAGTCAAAGCAGAAATAGAAGCGCGCGAGTTTTGGTCAAAAATGGTACCAGAAAAGGGGTGGGGCCTAAAGTCCTTATTTGAATTTAGCCTTGGCCAGCAGAGCACCTTAGTTGTATATTTGTCCGGGTAGTAAAATATCTTGGTCTATGAAACGCCCTCATTGCTATAAGACATGTAGACTGATTGACTTGGTTTGGCTGTAAAACAACTTAATGTCATAAGTTCTTGAACAGTGAGTCATGTTTCAATTTCCACATGGCCCAGATAGAGGCGACCCGCATCCAGCGAGGCACCGCAACCCTAACCATAGGTCGTCCGACCACCTTGCGGGTGGCCTTGCCACGCTGCGCTTGCCAGTACGCGGTCTCCACTCGAGAACCTTTCTGCCCCAATGGCCATCGGTTCTTCGAACTATGTGCACTGCCCATTGCCATTTCAGTTTGCTTACCCTGTTTTCTATGTCGGTGACCTTGGTTCGTCTACCAATCTCCTCATTTCTGATTCTACATCCTAGGCGTAGACATGCTTTTGACCGGTTTTTAAGTAGCTAAATAAATCAATATAACGGGACAATTTTACACAAGTACAACTAGTAGTCTCATGGAAAGCTCAATAAGGCTTGTGTTATGAGATGAGTACTAGACGACGATATATTTCATAGGTGTATTTACTTAAATACAGCTATGTAATTCCAAGACTCTGGAACAAATATTTAAGCTCATCAAACAATATTTGCCCTTACCGGGATTTGAACCTTTCAGCTGAGCTGCAACGTTACTCCCGCTGAGCTAAACCAGTCGTTAAATGACAGCGGAAGTTAATAAGAACATCACTAGCAACAATCAAATGCATTCAGATCTTGTGAAGTTATTTATGGCGATGAACAAAAGTAGGCGCTTCGCAATGAGGTACTTCGATAAGTGGTTGCATAAAATTACCGTATTTCCAAGTCATCATAGATTTGGAGCGAATAGACACCGATGGTGTAAAAAAAAAGATAAAGGGAAGCGCAATCTACTAAACATTGTGTGTACAAGACTGAGGCAACCAGTTCATGCCTTTTAATTTGAATAACGAGTACAACTAGAGTACAGAAAAATACTGTTGCGTTTTTTATATCCCTAAAACTTTCATTTAAGGAAGCTTGGGCCTCGTAAGGAAGCTTCAGAGTCACTCAGCGAAATATGGAAAAGGTTATGCTCGGGATCTCTCTATGAGATCGAATCAGTAATGAGGAGATTCGTAGACGAACCAAGATTACCGACGTAACATAACAAACAGGGTAAGCAAACCGAAGTGGCAATTGGGCAGGATACTTAATTCGAAGCACCGATGGCCATTGGGGCAGAAAGGTACTCGAGTGAAAACCGCGTACCGGCAAGCGGGAAGTCCGTGGGAAGGCCACCCGAAAGGTGGTCGGACAACCTGCACCTCTAGCACAACTGTGATTCGTGACTCTTTGTTACACGACAACGATTGCCTGTCTCTTTCCTTTCAATACAATGCAAGAAAGATGGGTGATGCTAAGATTGCTAAGTATGTCGCTCGACAAGCGTAAGTCACGAAGACTTGTGCTAGACCGGCTGGTAAGCGCTGGATGCGGTTCGCCTCTATCCGGCCCTTCTGGAAGTCTATTGAGGAGGCCTGTGTCTAGCAGTAGACGTCCTATGGCTGAAATGATGATGATGATGTAACTAATAATACGTAAATACCTATATTTTGTTAAATGTGTATTTTTGTGGCAATATTTTTTTTAAATTTTTTATGTTATAATTATAGACGAGATGACGAGTGATGGTATGGAAGAAAAAACATGGTGCGCCGACCCCAAGTAAATGGGATAAGGACAAGCGAATGATGATGATTTTTTTTATAAAATTTTTAATTAGCACACTTTGTTTTTTTATAGAGCGTAGGTAAGTTTTACTCGTATTTAACCAAGGGTGACGGTTCCATACACTACAGGCTGTATCCCGTAACAATTTTTTTTTGCTATTTGCACTTTTGCACTTACATTGTCTATTCAACATAAGTCTCTGTTGGCCACGCGCGCGCCGGGATATGGTGCGGATATTTAGATAAGTAGTGCTCCAGTAATGTTCTTAGAAGACATTAGGAGCGTTTTATGTCTTAACTTCCCTAACGAGCTAGCTGGGGCATGTCTAAATGCAAGAATAGACGAACATTTTGTCAATAAAGCCAAGTTCTTAGAGTTTGGCAAGCGAAACATGACATTAAGAATATGCGGCAAATTTGAAAAAATCATGACCTGGCAATACGGAATGCATAGAAACGAAGTAGGTTTTATAATTTGACAGCGTTTTTAATTTGTAAAATTGTTGCCATATAAAGAATTCTCTTTCAAGGTCAATATCATGTTTCTCTGGCCAAACTCTACCATCGTATTTAGCAGAGCGTACAAAGCTACTAAACCGTATTGGTAAGTTTATGTATAGTGTTAGCTGTATTTCTGAATGTGCCTAAAGTTTACGCGTGTTCTGGCAGTTGCCAGAACGCTGAGTTCAGCGTGACTGTTATTATACCGGCCCTACACATTGGTAAGAATGGAGCCGAATGCGAGATAAATTGCCATTTTTAGGGTTCCGTACCAAAAAGGTAAAAAAAGGAACCTTTATAGTGTGACTTTGTCTATCAGTGGATCCGACTGTTAAGGCGCCATATCTCAGGAACTACTTATGAAAAAATCTTTTAAAAATTCCACTCCCAACCCCCTTTACCTCTGAAGTTTACCAAGCGATAATTTTGAAATTTTCTCAATTTGTATAAATCATACACGTATTTCTATGAAATACATTTTTTTGTGTTTCTGTGTTTTTAATGTGGGCAACCTAACACCACACTGCTATCTATTGTAATATAGATACAAGTCAAAGCGCAAAGAAAAATATGATTGCTCCGCACGTGCTCACACCAGGACTCAAACCCCGTACCTCTCGATTACGCGTCCAGCATTTCAACCCCTCCACCAGCGAGCACTGTGCCAATCGCCTCAAATTTGACCATCATGAAAATAGGTACATGGGTTAAGTTACTTAAGTTGTTCGATAACCCAAATAAAACATTTATAAACAGTGGTTAAAACTGTACGGGGGGAAAGACAGCGGGGGTGAGTATGAAGTGTGCGCGCGGCAGGATCATCGTGTTCTGCCACGCGCACTGTTTATGCTCGCCCCCGCTGTCTTTCCCCCCGTCGCCTGCAAACCATGGGTGTGTCACGAAAAAAGTTGCCGGGCTAAAAAACACCCTCTGAGGGGCTACTCTGAAACCCGAAAAACAAAGTTCGTATAGCGCCATCCCACTCAGTCAAATGCAGTATAACATAAGAGCGGTAGGGACAGCACGTTAAGGTGCGTCCACATTTGTATCATTTGCCCGTATCAGATCTTCGTCGCGTGGCACGATCGCGTGCCGAACTGCGTTTTTCGGGTTTCGAAGTAGGCCTTCTGGCACTAACTGGTTCTCTCATGACTTCTAGTTCTTAAAATATGAAGGGGATGCATAAATTCGAGGCGATTGGCACAGTGCTCGCTGATGGAGGGGTTGACACGCTGGACGCGTAATCGAGAGGTACCGAGGTCGATTTGTATCTATGTCACAATATTACACGTATCTTGATCAATTTAATGAAATGTAACACCAGTAAAACCATTATAGGCATTAGAACATTGAATATTGAGTATTGAGTTTCTAGAATTCACCATGAAGCACCTTTCAAACACAAAACACTAAATCAAAATGTAGCGGCTCACAAACAGCCGCCTTTATTTGGTCGATGCATCGCGTTAATATTATGTAATTTCATGGATATAAGCTATTAATTTTACTATATGTAGGCAGATGCAAACAGTTAATTAAATAGCTTTTCAGCCAGTAAACATTAAAAAGTAATTTTCAACCCAATAGCGGGTTGCAGATTTACCATGTGATCCGCGCAAAAGAGCTCGCGGGGTTTTGCCCAAAGTCCCTAGTTGTATGGAAATGTGGCTCTTTCTGGGGCCATCGGCGTTCTAGGGGTGGCGTTTGTTCCCGAAGTGCTTTTTAATTGCATTACAATGGCGTTTTATGCAGTTTTATTGTGCTTTTGCTGCAAATTAATAATTATATTGTAACTTACAACAAAGGAGCAGTTTGATGTTCGCGTGGCTTCTAATGTTTGTAGCTAGTTTTAATGTATTGTTTGTTACCATATTGCGTATCTCTATGATAATAAAGGCAAATGTTTTGATATTTATTTATTGTAGGATGTGGTACAGTCGACATACCATGATGATGAAAATGATGATGAACAGACATCATTCCATCCCGTGATTGGTAAATGACTATGAATGGATTATAGTTCCTTTGCTGTTCCGCGAAATTGTGGCTTGGTTAGATGTGACAATAAATTGTGCTCACATGTTCATATTTTCATGCAGTCTCCACAAAAAATACGCATGCAAATACAACAAACTACCACCAAACAGTATAATCTACGACACGTGTTTCGCCTCTCTACGAGGCATCATCAGGAGATGCAGGAGATGTTCGGTCCGGCGACGGTAACGGCATCCAACCGAGAAAAATAATAATTACATGCATTTTTGTCTAGATAGTGCCTGTGCCTATTTACTATCGACTTTAAGAGATTCAAGGGTAAGCTTGAAGACGGTTCCACTGTTTAAATTACAATAGAAATTAACATTTTAACAAAATATAAAACCGACTCCAAAAAGAAAAAACCGGCTAAGTGCGAGTCAGACTCGCGCACCCAGGGTTCCGTACAAAATAGATGCTAAAAACGGCCGTATCTATTAAAATCCAGTGTTAGCAGAACCCTACTTTTAATCAAATCGTATGCGGTGTGGGGTTATTTTATATATGGCGAATTGGGATCTATATCGAAATCCCTAACGTCATTTTGTCCTAATGTATCCGAAGGAGACCCAGTGAATTGACAGACAGACAGATATAAAAAATAAGATTTCGAGATTTACTTCGTGGGTTTTTGTATAAGCTATCTCCATATCAAATTTAAAGTTTATTGGACAACTTTAAGTAGTTTTACATGGCCGGCGATTTGTAATGAAACACCTTTTTAACCGACTTCCAAAAAAAGGAGGAGAAGTAACCGTTTGTATACTCAATCTATACAGTATATACAATTAATGTTATTTTGGAGTCGGTGCCATCGTGTCACAACTTACTAAAATCGTCAATTTTCAATATTTTACACATTCTTTATATGGCACCGACGCCAACATAAGATTAATTGTATATACTGTATAGATTGAGTATACAAACGGTTACTTGTAAGTAATTTGAAGAAACTGAATTACGGCGTCGGAGGAGTTTTTGGAGTCGGTTTTATTTTTTTGTTTAAAATTTTATTTTTTAGACACTATTTTTGGATAACCGATTATTATTAGATTTACTTTCAGATTTTTGACGCGCAGTTTTAAATATTTTGTAAAAAAAAAATAACAGCTAGATGATTTATATGCCATCATTCAGAGCGTAAATCTAGGTTAATAAGATAGCTAGAAAAACCAATATCCTAGATGCTATGAACGTTCTATTGAATTGAGCGTTATTACTATAAAAACGACGTAAGCGCCACGATAGAATTTCCGGTGTTGCACAGGTCGCGGATATTGTAGGGAAATTGTTCTGTCCTGCAAACGTATTGAGTCATCGTCATATATTTAAATGGTGCATCTACATCTGGTGTACGCGTCTTCTTTTAAGCCGGGTTTAACATGATTGGGTCTGGCTGGGATTCTTTTCAAACCAACAAATAGCAATGTAGCTTTAGACGCCATTTTGAAAAAGCCATCCCTCTCTTTGTGGTTATTACATCGAAACTGAAAATTGTGAATATCGGCGGTCTTATTTTTGGAAAGGAAGACTTTTTTCATCGGATGCTATTGATCGCCGTCCGCGCCACGCACTTGACGTAGCTTGACGTTATTTTGCTTTAACTGATCAGTCCACTTAGTCGGAGGTCTACCACGTCCTCTTATTCCTTCTACCGTCGGAGTCGGAGAAAGCCATACATACATTATCACAACATAGCAAAACGAGGCTTAATCGCGTATAAATATGATTTATTTAACTACCTTTCGGTGGTAATTCTTCGACGTTTCAGACGTCGCTATACGGGTAGCGTGCGGGTAGATTGAAATACTCGCGCGGCTAAAAGACGTTGATTCGCCTCTCCAGTTCCTTCAAGAATGGTCTTGGACGTAACGTGATGTCCAAAACGTAGTAGAATTACCAACGAAAGATAATTAAATAAATCATATTCATACACGATCAAGCCCCGTTTTGCTGTGTACCCAACAGGTAACAGGTGTAATGAGTGGAGATCGTGTAAGTTGAAATCAAAGCCATACTTATAGGTACGTAAGTGAAGAATCATGGAAGACCTGGAGAGGCTTTAGACACGTGAGCCAAGGCTATACTTGCATGAGTCTCAATTAGACGAGGAAGAACACAAGTTGAATGCGTCGCTAATACACCTGTTTGAGTAAGGTCATGCGGCGCGCGCATGACGTAGTATATTATCAGCTCATGTGCCGCTCTCCTGCGCCGCTCCCGCGCAAGCTGCACGCCGCGCATGTCCAGTAAATAGTACCCAATTGATATGGCGTGTGCCGTTGAACGAGATGCGATAAAGCGAGAGGAGATTGCTTAATCTACGCGCCTTACCAGTTGGATACTACAATACCGCCTACATAAACTGATCTGTGCGCGCAAAAACTACTATTTTTGTCTGTCTGTGTTGAACTGAGCCCTAACAGACTTGTCACAGCTATAATTTGAACACTAGACATAGACACGTATCATATATTACCGTAGTCACTTAATGAAGGCAAGACAAGATAGTTATTTATATATGGTTACATACAACAGCCCTTGAAACGGTCGGTGTACCCTTTAAATTAACGCAGCAACTTCGAAGATGTATCTTAAACCAAAACAAGAGTTGAGGACCAAGTTTATTCCCTTTGGACCTGCGGGGTCAGCTCGTTCATTACCCCGAGACCCGCAGGAGCGAAGTTACAGGGCCCACCAAGATCACGGGTCTCTAAAGTAATGTGGTCTATCTTGGGATGAAGTTTATTTCGTAACAGAAACTAGTTTTTTTCACTAGCTGCCGGAGTAAAGATCATTAAATAGTATTGCTCGCCAGCAAAAAGCTTGTTGTTGTGATAACCGGACAGATGGATACTACAGAAACATTTTGATTAATTAACCCCAAAAATCTAAAACGCGCAGATTCCTTACAACAAAAAAGAAGAACACTGTACATAAAAGCTTGTGTTATAACAAGCTGTTATTATATGTAAAACGATAGTAAACAAAGAATGTTATCAGTCAATTTAATAGTATCTAATGTACTATAGCAAATCACCGTCATGTTAATCTTTGATACTCTGTAATTCGTGTAGGTATAATATAATAATAATATTTGTAAGACTTTGAGCAACTACTGTACTGCACTGTAGACGCATTAGCATCAGCCAAGTATATGAAAAATGTGAAGTCAGTATATACTGTCAATTGTCAGGGTGTGCATTTTTACTCGTGTAACATGAACTAATACTGCGGTTTCCATCTTCAGTGGTAATATGATCTAGTAAAAAAAAAAATGAGAAAAATTAGATCGAATCAGAAATGAGGTAGGCAGGAGATTCGTAGACGAACCAAAGGTGCGGCCACATTTGTATCATTTGCCCGTATCAGATCATCGTCGCGTAGCATGATCGCGTGTCACGATCACGCGTTTGGACGTTGCGCCGATCCGATCACTCGAAATCCATTTGCTACGTGTATCACACACTTGTATCGGAAGAGTGCGGCATTATCGGCGCGCCGACAGTAAGCGTCCAAGCAGCGCGATACGCAGTCATGCTACGGCACGGTGATCAGATACGAGCAAATGATACAAGTGTAGACGCACCTCAAGATCACGGACATAGCAGGATAAGCAAACTGAAGTGGCAATGGGCAGGGCACATAGTTCGTTGAACCGATGGCCATTGGGGCAGAAAGGTTCTCGAGTGGAGACCGCGTACTGACAAGCGCAGCGTGGGAGGCCATCCGCAAAGTGGTCGGACGACCTGGTAAGAATCGCTGGAAGCAGGTCGTCTCTATCCGGCCCATGTGGAAGTCAATTGAGGAGGCCTGTGTCCAGCAGTGGACGTTCTATGGCTGAAATGATGATGATGAAAAAGCGGCCAAGTGCGAGTTGGACTCGCCCATGAAGGGTTCCGCAGCCGTTTATACAAAAAAATGGACTACAGATGAAAAAAGAGGAGATGAAAATACGATATGAAAAAAAAACTAACAAAAAAGCGTATCTCTCGGGCACTTACATCCTTTTGCTGAGAAGCGCAGTTTTTTGGCAATAACTTAAAAACGGTATGTCTGATGATGTTGAAAATAATTTTTGTTGGAAGTATTTATTAAGCTTTATATTTGTAAAATTTTTCATATTTTTTTCAACATACCGTTTAGAAAATAAAAGGGGGGACACAATTTCTGCTACTTTCAGAGCGAATATTTCCGAAAATATTCACTAAATCAAAAAAATTTTTAGAAACCTCAGAGTGTTTTTAGAAGAACTGTCGAAATATATGCCACACATTGATATTTGCTGATTTTTTTTTCAGTTTCGTTTACGTGTATTGACTGCCCCCCCCCCCCCCCTAGAAATATATATATATATATTTATTTGACTATCAAACTAAGTAGCCGTTTATACACTACATCAATGCTCCAAATTCCATTAATATACACCTTATAGTTTTTGAGTAAATTGCCTGTGACATACAGACAGACAGACAGACAGACAGACATAACTGTCTGTCTGTCTGTCTGTCTTTTGGCATTTTGGCTACGAAACCCTAAAAAAATGCACCTTGCCTAGATTCTAGGACAGGTTGTCTCGAGAGAAGATTTTCTCCGACCTGGTGGTAGTGTCATCACATTCAAAAGTGCATCATAATAAACCTTAATTAAGAATTTTATCTTTGACATTGAGTAGACACAGAATTACAGCCTTAAAATGGCTTTCTATGTAGCTAGTAGTACAAATAAGCTTCCTGCCATTAGTCTTGGTAAACTACGTTTAAACTGCCCCCATTACGGAGGCTACAATAATTTATTTTTCCCCGCCCGTGCTGGCGTTGAAGATAATTAAACACTAGGCCATTAATTGCTAGCAACACTAGAAAATAATGAGGAAAATCCTGCACGCCCAGCTATTCTTCAACAGTGTCTGATATTTCAGTACCTTTATTATTTTAAATTCGGTCCTATGATGGTTACCTTTGTCACGCGATAAATAAATGACATAGCTGCCGTCACCTTCTGACACGTATGTGAGTGCGAGAGTGACAGGCGCGTTTTATTTTGCCAGAGTGCGACTTTAGTGCCACCAAAAAGAATAGAAATTAAATGAGGGCGCCTCTTTCTACGTAACTGTAACATTTTTGACGCAAAATGCTTAAACATGGCAACAATTTAGTATGGATTTCTTTTAGTTCCATTTTATTTAATTTCTACTCTTTTAGGTCGCACTGTAGTTGTAAGTATATTTGACTAAGTAAGCAAAATGACTATTTTGTAAAATGTCATGGTGAGAAAATGGTCTTAGTTTGAAAAATACTTACTAGCAAAACGTCTCGGTTGTAAAATGTACAAGTAGATAAAATTATTCTTAGGATCAGAAAAGTATTAGTTTTTAAATCGTCTTGATTGTATTAGGACAAGATTTGCAAAAGGTCTTGATAGTATAATGTCATTAATGTGTTAGTTGCGAAATGTCTATGTAGATATAACGTCATAATTGCAAAATGAATAGGTGGTATGAAGGATTGATGATGTATTCAAACTATCATAAAAGTGAAAAAAGTTGAACTGCGAACTTTATGTAAATTATTATAAACAAAGATCAGAAACAAATGAAAAATTTTTTCGACGATACTGGACTTGAACCAGTGCCTTGAGCCAGACCGGGGCAGCACGCTCTACCATCTGAGCTAATCGTCCACACCAGTAGTCGACGAATTTTGTCATCTGTTCTTGCTTATGGATCTCTGTATGGTGCATCCGACTCTTTAGCCGTTAGCGCCGCCTAGTGCAGAACTATGAAGTTACTTTCACCCCGAGCAGATACCGATAGATTTATGTAAATTGTCTAATACGATATCGTTGCAAAATGAGGTTGAAAGCCTAAAATGCGGATAATTAATCGAGCGAGCAAAACGTCTCCGTTTCAGCTTGGCCAAAAATTCTTTCGAATGTTTGGATGTTCGGCTGTTCTCGTCTAAAAGACGCATTTCTATTTTTTTTTTTATTCTCAATGTTAAAACGCGGTAGCGGCCTATAATCGACTTTGAAGTTGAGGTGACAATGAAATAATCTATTGTCATTATACAACCTAGGGGTTATTACCTAAGTAAATTTTGGTACTTGGTATCCGAATTAACTGTCATAGCCCATACAAAATCATGACACTCGATTTTGATTCCGAGCGTCAAACGCGTTAGAATAGGGGGGCTAGACCAATTGCTGTTATCACATATTTGATGAAATTACTACAAAGTCTTTATACAATAAAGACGTTCTGCCACATTGGCCGTTATGATCATCTAGACCATTTGCGTATTGAAACGATGACATTAGGTCGTTTTACAAACGAGCCTCTTCGTAAACTATGGTATTCTGCATTTAAGGCATTTTTAACCGACTTCCAAAAAAGACTATTTGACCGATTTCAAAATATTTTTTTTGGTTTTATAGAAGGTACTTTCACGTTGGTCCCATTTAATTTTGGTGAAGATCTGATAATGGAATCCACGAGGAATGGAAGGAACTCCTCAAATATTGTAGGCATACATATAGCGATTTTGGTATTATAAGAAACATAATAAGCATTTGCATTCAGAAAGTGTAAATTGGTGAAGTGGAACTGATGCAGAAGACCACAGAATGCCATCGGAACTCCTCAATGATAAGTGATTTACGGGTGGCGACAAAATATCTTGATTAATTTAGCTAAGCAATTTCATAGTCACAAATTTAAATGTTCTTGCTGAGAATGGTACCATCGAAATGATTTGATGATGGAGCCGGAAGTTAGGCACCAGATCTATGTAATAAAATAATGTATCCTAGCCGTGTTTGGGCTTGTTCGAATCGTCACGAGATACACTTTTAAGTAACGATTAACTAAAAAGTGTAAAATAAATAAACTTTTTAACAAAAACATAAAACCGACTCCAAAAAAAACTAAAAAGTAAAAAAATAACACCATAATTCAGTTTCTTCAAATTACTTACAAGTGACCGTTTGTATACTCAATCTATACAGTATATACAATTAGTGTTATTTTGGAGTCGGTGCCATCGTATCACAACTTACTAAAATCGTCAATTTTCAATATTTTACACATTCTTTATATGGCACCGACGCCAAAATAAGATTAATTGTATATACTGTATAGATTGAGTATACACACGGTCACTTGTAAGTAATTTGAAGAAACTGAATTATGGCGTTATTTTTTTACTTTTTAGTTTTTTTTGGAGTCGGTTTTATGTTTTTGTTAATGCTACCTAGACAATATACAATTAAGACGTTTTGCTTGCCATGTCAAAATACAACTCAGATCTCCTAAACCGAACCTGTAGTACCACGTACAATTTCTGAAAATGAATCCTGCCAACTTCATTCGCCGACTAAATTGCCGCTTGTTACGTTTTGGAAGCATTCGTGCAACTATTTACCAAAAATTTGCATTTCTTACACTGCAGGAGCTATTTACATACAAATTACCCGCGGGTCACTGCCGGCCGCAAACTTTGTTGGTGAGGTCTTTAGCGGTGTTCAACTCATCAAAAGTGCTCATTCCTGTTTTGTAACTTGCATAGCAATGTAGGTTATGTTTTGAATTTGAACGAAATTACTCCGTCAGAGGCGTCAGATACAACATCCGAGCCCTTTTTAGATTTATTTTAAGGAATTAATAAATTTTACGTAATTTTTTATTTATTTTTGACGACACGTTTAGTTCAGTGGGTTGCAAAACGGCCTACGAAGCTGGCGATCCTGGGTTCGAATCCCGGCCAGCGCAAGTGCTTGTGTGATGAGCATGAATGTTTATTCCTGGATGTTTTATATGTGTTTAAGTTATGTTATATATACAATCGTCGCCTAGTACCCATATTTATTGATTAAGCTTGTACCTGTTATTAAAAAAAAACTATTTGCCTTAAAATGACCTTATATAGTTAAAAATGTCAGTACACCTCGGCAGTTACTGACAAAATGTCAAAACCTGCGTTTTGACCGTCCGTCATGGTTGTATTTTACGGCGCAATCAGCCCATTTCCATACAAATTACGCGGCGGGCGTCCAACTTTCTTGCGGAATTTACCTTCCACAGTTTAAGTGGCTTTATAAACTTGTTCCGGGCATTTTTAGGGGCATTTTGGCCACGTAAACGTAGCTTGGAAAGTATAATTATGCCAACTTAACATCTTGGAAAATAGAGGGCTTCTTATTCGCTGGGTGCAAAGCACTAGGTGGGGGTAATATAATCAATCGCAGCGCTCATAGTGGCCAAAAGTAAAACTAATGTTGGCGCTGGTATCTGTAATATCTCAAAGTAATTTGTTTAGACTTGGTTACCTAATTTGAATAAATCCGATCCTTAAAAAATACTTATTTCGATCTGTAAACTATATTTAATTTATCACTAGCAATACAGGAACAAATATATATGTTTATTATTATTGAATGAAACCATTAAAATAGCTTTAGCCTTTTGTTTTACAGTGAAACTACAACTTAAAATTAAGTAAACAAACACTGACATATTCAAAATAAAACACACTTTTTGATTTGAATGACGAAAACTGATTTCACAACCCAAATTAAGGTATCACAGTAATTTTGGAAATAAATTAATAGATAATTTTGGATTATAATAATATTTTGTCACAACGTTGTGATTAAATGACAAAACGTCCAGAGCCAATGAAGCTGTGGACGCTAGGTGGAGCTGAACTCGTGCACGGAGCCAATAATCTAGAAATGAAGCATTTTAATTATACTCTGACACCTATGTCATCATCATAAGGCGTTATACATCTTGACAGATGATTTAAACGGCGTCTGATTGTGAGAGGCAACGCTTCTGATGGCTATAGAACTCTATTTGGGAGCCGCATTCACGTCCACAATTCTGGCATGTCAATTGAAGATCCCCTACACACGGGTCAATGTTGCGTTTGGCCTTTTGGCACACTTTTCGCCCAGATCTTGAAACCAGGCAATGTCGTGTGTTTCAAGGCCTATTGTTATGACACTTCTCCACTCATCACGGTTTGCAGCATGTTCCTTCCAAGAGTTGAGACCTTTGTAGACTAACGCTGTTTTTTTACAAGTTAAAGAACAATTACTCGTAAAAAAGGTTTTTACAGCAAGAATAGCTTATCGATTATATGTTACAATACATAGGAGTAGAAACATCAATATGTTAGAAGCAGAAATGAGAATATCCACAGAAGAACTAAAGTATCTGACATAGCTCGCAGTTCGCAGGATTGCGTGTTTGAAGTTGGCAATGGGCGGGCCGTATAGCCCGGAGAACGAAAGGCCGTTGGGACCCTGAAGTGTCCACCGCGCATAGGAGAGGGCTGCGTGGGACGGCCCGCGAGTAGGCGGACAGATGACCTTCTGAAAAATAAGTCGGTTCAGTGACCATCAAATAGTCCGTACCGCTTTATTGGTTTTTCACATTAATAAGTTCTTTCATAACAATATTATATAAAATCCTAAACTAAATTATGAGGTAATTAAAACTAACTAAAATATACTACACTAAACAAAAAAGAAGGAGTTATAAAAAGAACACCCCGTCCAGCAGTTCCGCCTGCGGCATGGCAGCGTTATCTCTCTGAATTGCTAAAGGTGCGTCCACGCTTGTATCATTTGCTCGTGTCCGATCACCGTGCCGTGGCATAACTGTGTATCGCGCTGCTTGGACGCTCACTGCCGGCGCGGCGATCATGTCGCACTCGTCCAATATAAGTGTGTCATACGCGTAGCAACACGGATATCGAGCGATCGGATCGGCGTAACGTCCAAACGCGTGATCGTGACACGCGATCACGCCACGGAACGAAGATCTGATCAGGCAAATGATACAAATGTGCACGCATCTTTTGGAAATCCTCTGAGAGAGGAAAGCGTCAGCTCTGGGATCGCCGGAAGAGCAGCTCAACTACGTCGACAGGGTCATCATGAAGTTCTTCATGTCCGTTTTTTTATATACCTTCAATATACAGACATCTCATTAGTAAAACCTTATTATGATAGTATAGATTATGCATGTTGACTAAATTTTAATTACTTGTCCGCATTATAGATTAATAAAAATCGAAGAAATCGTATTTTTCTTTTATACGTAATCAATAATTAATGGCGATGATACATGAAGTCGAAATATCGCGTGACGTCACGCCTAGGTACAGTTTACATAGTTATGACATCACTAGGCACGCCACACCTAAAGAATAGTCCTAAACTTTAATGTAATTTGTCCGTGTTTTTATTAATTTGAGAAATGAAAAATCCGGCCAAGTGACAGTCCGTCTCGCGCACCGTGGGTTCCGTACAGACTATACGCTAAAAACGGCCGTATCTATGAAAATCCAGTGTTAGCAGAGCCCTTCCTCTAAGCAAAATGTACGCGGTGTTCGATCAATATTTTTTGTTATAGCGGCAATACATCATCTGTGAAAATGTCAACTGTCTAGCTATCACGGTTCATGAGATACAGCCTGGTGACAGACGGATAGACAGACAGACGGACAGCGGTTAGTAATAGGTTCCCGTTTTACTCCTTGGGTTCAGAGCCCTAAAAATACGTGTCCAAAATGTAGTTGGATACGCATTTTCATCTCCATCGCTGGCATCATGCATTTCCTCCTTTTTGTTTTCACCTAACGTTGCGCCGAGCCGATCACTCGAAATCCATTTGCTACGCGTGTCACACACTTGTATCGGAAGAGTGCGGCATTATCGGCGCGCCGACAGTAAGCGTCCAAGCAGCGTGATACGCAGTCATGCTACGGCACGGTGATCGGATACGAGCAAATGATACAAGTGTGGACGCACCTTAAGGTTGACTGGTGGTTTCAGCATCACAAATTAGACGGACGGGGTGCGCCAAGTTTGTTGCGCAATTTACTCCACCGCTTTTAATTGGCTTTATAAAGTTGCTCCGGGCATTTTAGGGGTCTGTCAGACAAAACAAAACAATTATCTACAATATTACAAAGTTCGAAAAATTTAACATTTTTATATCTATATTATTATAAAGTTGTAAAAATGAAATGTCTGTACATTGAAGATATTAAAAAAAAATTGATTGTTACGGACTATTTGGAGGTCACTAAAACGAACAATATTTTTTTTGGATTTTATGTATGTTTGTATGTGTAGTTGTGGCTTCATCACGCTAAATCGGCTAAACAGATTTCCATATTTTTTGGTATACGGGTAGCTGGGTATCTCCAGATGGTTATAGGATACTTTTTACCCGACTATGCTGAAGAAAAAACGACGGGTTATGACTTTTTCTCCTCCGCGAACGAAGTTGCGGGCAACTTCTAGTTGAATATATTTTCAAAAAATAAGTGAAAAGGACCTTTTCAAGGTCACTAAATCGATTTTTAGGGTTCCGTAGCCAAAATGGCAAAAATGGAACCCTTATCGTTTCGTCACGTCAGTCCGACCGTATGTCACAGGCATTTTACTCAAAACCTACATGATGTATATTGATGAAATTTGGAGGATAGGTGTCTTGTACATAGTTTGATAGTTAAATAATAAAAATATATATTCCTAGGAAATGCACTCCTTACATGTAACCGAAACTTGGAAAAGAAATTCAGAAAATATAAAATTAGATGATTATTTTAATTACTTATTACATTCACTACCGTCACTTTGATCTTTGGGGGTTACTTTGATCAACGGGGTAACATTGATCAATCATTTTTAATCCATAAGAAATTGATTTCTAAACGCGTTTATGAGATTTTATTGTTAAGGTTTGCCAACCTTAACAATAACCTTAATGAAAAACGATCTTTGACGCGTTCAGAAATACACTCCTTATACATGGTGTTTGGTAACAGGATGCAAAGTTGAAAGGAAGTGATAGCTTAGGCCATTTAGAACATTTTAAGCGATGTATGTGTTAGGCAAATGTTATTAGTTTTTTATTTATTTAAGTTTTAAGATTTTTCTGGGATAACTCCAAACTTTCAGACTACATCGACAATACTCCTTTTTTTACTGTAGGTAGCATTTTTTTTGTATTTTTTTTTTGTATATTGAAATGTCTATCGTACACCATAAAAGTTATTTGAAACATCTGTAATTTAAGAAAAAAAAACTACAGCTATTTAAAAAAAAATAACATGAAAAAAAAATTATTTAAGTGTTTTCTAAGGACGGTAAAAAAGTAAAATAGTCCCGATTCTTCAAACCATTTACGAAACACGTTTGGCTATTGCCCTCTCATTTAAGCTATCAAGCACGACTGTAGCTATCGTATCTTTAAAAATAAGCCACTTAAACCAACTAGAGAGCTAAAATGTTTCACTCTACTTGTGATACTTGTGAGGAATCTAATTATGATTTTGTAATAAAACATTGGTTTTTAATACTAAGTTGGCGTTTACCTGACATTCGAAATGTTTTGAAAGGGTTAAGTGCAGTGGAAAAAACTGTCACATGCAATTTTAATAAACAAAGGTTCGCGGTGGTGTGAAACAAAACGGACCGATAGCGGCGGGCGGCGTTTAACAAAGATGACTCAAGCCGTTTTATTATGCTTTATTGTTAAAGATAAATTATAAGATTTGCTACTTTCGTATTTATGCAAAAACTACTAATTTAGTCTAATTACAGCTTCAGTTGCGGTTAGACGTTCATTGTGTTTTTATTCTCTCCGTCATCCAAAATTTACCGTGTCAAGTTTTAGCTGCCGTAGGCGCTCCTTCGCGTGTTATTACGATTCCTTCGTTGTAAACATGGAGTTTACGAACGAAGAATACGCCGACATTGTCTACATGTACTGCAGAGCTAACGGTAATGGAGCAATGGCTCGACGGTTATACCAAGAGCGTTTTCCAAACCGGAGGTTGCCTAATGTGAGAGTGTTTTACACCTCATTCCGAAGACTACATGAAAATGGAATTGCTGGGCAACGTAGAGGGAACCCAGGACGTAATTGCCCTGATTTGGAGGACGGTGTTGTACGGGCATTTGCAGAGGATCCGACTACGAGCGTCAGAGTGGTAGCTCGTAATCTCGACATGTCCATATGGAAAGTATGGAGTACCATGGATCGCGAGGGAAAATATCCTTTTCACGGCACCGGAGTTCAAGGACTGGAGGAAGGAGACCCTGCACGTCGAGTAGACTTCTGCCGATTTTTACTCAATGCTGACATCGAAGAGCAACGCTTTTTAAGAAGTATTCTTTGGACCGATGAATCCAAATTTTCCCGGGAAGGGATCACGAATTTTCACAACCTTCACCAATGGGCTGATAAAAACAATAATCCACATTGGAAAAAGCAAAAGTCCTTCCAAAGAAGGTTTGCCCTCAACGTGTGGGCTGGAATAATCGGCAGAGTCCTTATTGGGCCACATTTTTTGCCAGATAAATTAAATGGTGTAAATTATTTGGAATTTCTTCAAAACGATTTGCCCGGGCTGATTGACGAGGACCAGCTGCCCGGTGCTGTGACATTCCAGAACGACGGTTGTCCTGCCCATTACTCCCTGGCTGTAAGGAAACACCTAAATAACTGTTTCCCTGACGGTTGGATCGGCAGCGGCGGACGAATCCCTTGGCCCGCTCGGTCACCCGATTTAACTTCACTTGATTTTTTTGTTTGGGGCCGGGCTAACGAGCTAGTTTACACAGAAGAGGAAATTAATACCGTAGAAGAGTTGAGAGAGAGGATCCAAGCAGAGTTCGAAACCATGAGGGAAGAAATGACTCTCGGAACAGCCACCACGGAAATAAGAAAATGGACTCGTGCTTGTATTCGAAACGGCGGGACTCATTTTGAAAACGATCAATGATTGTTTCTTGTTTTTAAATTAAGTGTGGAAATAAATAACTTAACTTTTATGCTTTTGTTTGATTTCGTCGTAAGTAAAAAGAAATACAAATTCCCTCTTATCAGTTCAGGTAGCTTATTTTCAAAGGTAAAACAGCTGAGTCATCTTTGTTAAACGCCGCCCACCGCTATCGGTCCCTTTTGTTTCACACCACCGCGAACCTTTGTTTATTAAAATTGCATGTGACAATTTTGTCCACTGCACATAACCCTTTCAAAACATTTCAAATGTCAGGTAAACGCCAACTTAGTATTAAGAGCCAATGTTTTATTACAAAATCATAATTCGATTCGTCACAAGTATCACAAGTCGAGTGAAACATGTTAGCTCTCTAGTTGGTTTAAGTGGCTTATTTTTAAAGATACGATAGCTACAGTCGTTCTTGATAGCTTAAATGAAAGGGCAATAGCCAAGCATGTTTCTTAAGTGGTTTGATTTTTTTATCGTCCTTAGAAAACACTTAATTTTTTTTTTCGTGTTATTTAATTTTTAATTCGCTGTAGTTTTTTTTCTTTAGACACAGATGTTTCAAATAACTTTTATGGTGTACGATAGACATTGCACAATACAAAAAAAATACAAAAAAATGCTAACTACGTTAAAAAAAGTACTATTGTCGATATAGTCTGAAATTTTGGAGTTTTCCTAGAATTTTTTTTTAAACTTAAATAAAAAAAAAACTAATAACATTTGCCTGACACATATATCGCTTAAAATGTTCTAAATGGCCTAAGCTATCACCTCCTTTCAACTTTGCATCCTGTTACCAAACACCCTGTAGTTTAAAATTTATGATCAATGTTACCCCGTTGATCAAAGTAACCCCTGTTTACCGGTACTTTAACGCGTCCCAATTTTTGCAGTGTCCTATTGTTAGGTCAGTGCGACAAAGTTCTAAAATGATAATCTACTTGCTGTTGTCCGTACCCTTATTAATCCCATGAATATGGGTGTGTTCGCTTTTTTGCCCTTTTTCACTTGAAAATTGAGCAAACAAATGCCTGACGTTTATTTGCATAAAAATAATTCATTGGTTGCGAGGTTCATGTTTAATTTTGTACACAAAAATGGCACGTGGTAACAAACTTACAAAGTAACAACCAGAAAAACCATGACATGTAGGCCAATTTTTTCTTCTCGTGTATACAGCTATGTATACACCTAGCTCGAACACCGTAGTAGGTTGGTCGCCTGCCTTGCGGTACATTACAGGATACATTTCGGGGAGTGCGCGGCGGTACTGCATGAACTAATTCAACCTTCTCTATTCCGCCACTATGGGACTAGACGTGGATTGGTTCCACACCCTTATGTTATTGATATAACGACTCGAACAAAGCGATTTGCTTCCACATTACTCGTTAGGGCGGGTAAAGAGTCTCTTCCAGCATTTTTTTTCCGGGAACAATATAACTTGGATCTCTTCCAGACGAGGCTGAATCTAGGTAAGCAAGCTCTATTGACGGCTTTATCGTCGCTTACCAACGGGTGAGATTAAAGAAAAATGCTTGCTTATCTAATATATACGCATAAAAAAATACAATCGTAATAGATTTTTAACCTTGCAAGGAAGGCGATAAATGACATAGGTAAAATGAAACCTTCTGTCTTGGGCCACCAAGTTTGTTAGTAAATTGGATTTGAAGAGATAATTCTCGGCCCCACCATGGAGTTATTGATATGGCATGGACCACTACTAGATTTCTATTTTCGTTGAAATTATTTATAAAGCTTTATTTTTGTAATTTTTTTCATTTATTTTGGACATAAGGAATAGAAAATAGAGAGGGGGACACAATTTATGATAATTTCAGAGCGATTATTTCTGAAAATATCCACAAAATATATATTTTTTTGAAATCTCAAAAAGATTTTAATTGAACTGTTGACATATGTGCCACACATTGATATTTGCTAAAAACAAAAAAAGCGTGTAGAAATGAGACGGAACAGAACCATTTCATCGAATTGTCGGCTACTCCTTGCTCAAAGTCAGGCAAAGGTACGAAAGGGGAAAATCGCTTAGGAAATGTATAAATCTGATTAGAGATGAAAGTGGATCCGGTTTTCCAGCTTTAAGATGATTTTTGTAGATTCTGCCTTTGTAGAATATAACGGGGAAGCGTTCTGTTGAATAGATTTTTGTTGCGAAATTGTTTACTACACGTGAAAGTTCTTAGCCAAACAGGAATGCGGCGGAGACTTACTTTTTCTTTATTTTTTCTCAATTTTTACTCGCTTTTTGTCGATTTTATCAAGAATTTGGCCAATATCGACGTGAGGTGAGGACATATCACACGAGAGGAGAATGTTCGGTATTAAAATTCTGGTTTTGGTTAGAGAAGGAGGATGTCAGGGAACCTAAAACAAAAAGCATATACACTATGTACGGCACAGACAACACAAGATGTTTGTATAGTTATGAATAGATGACATTAAGACATGCCAACATACAGGAAAGAGAAAGATAAGAGAGGTAATAATTAATATATTCTAAATAAGAAAGTTGTGTTTTACAGCCTGATATTATATACTTGTAGATACTTTATAAGGATAACAGCAAAAGGAGCGTCCATGAAAGATAAAAGTGACTGGAAATTAACAAGCCGCGGGATATACCTAGATAACACATCGAATAAGGAGTAGCTGAATTTATTCCACATTTCAGTCGTGCGAGGCAAGAAATTTCTAGCAAAACGCACAGTTGTGGACTCGCGTAGGACGATGACGGAAAGATGCGACAGGGATCAATCTGAACAATTCCTTACAGCAGTCCCCGTCATACAAGCGATAAAAAATGCAAAGCGAGGCTACATCTCCACGCAGTGCCTACGAGTCAAACCGATCTGAAATGTTGTGGTGTTGGCATTTATCATTTTTGTTATTGTTTGTATGCCTCCGAACAAATGTTTTTTTCTTTTGTTTTTTACTTAAGAAACAAACTTTTATAATTTTTTGTTGCGGTCTCCGATAAATACAGATTTACACTTTGGTCCGTTCAGCCAAGTTGACTAAGGACTAAAATATCTACACTCTTCATATCAGAAAATAACAGTCTACACTGGAATAAAGCCTCCCCTAAGGATTTACACGGAAATTTTATACAGCGTGTACTCGGGTCGTGAAGTGAGTTATAATCACCTGAAATAGATAGGTACTCGTAGGTAGTAAAAAACTAATTATAATACGAAGTAATTATTAGGTACCTAAAAGTGCCATAAAATTTTGGAACCTAATTAGCTGTTAACGCCAGTGACTGTGTTTTAACTACTCGTAATTTCTAGTAATTATTTTATAACGACCGGACGCTTATCGAAAAATGTACCACCTGTAATGGCTTCCTAAATTGGTTGTTAGTTGGATACTAATAGTTCTTTAATTAACATTCATTTAGTTAAAAAATAAAAACCAAATTACAACATTTTTTTTGGGTTTCGTTCCTCAAAATGAAAAAGTCTTATTAAATCAATTTGGTGACCAACCGTCTGTCAGTTAAGAGCTTTTTTCTGAGGAACGCACAGAAGTATGAAGCTGAAATATATGTCAAATACTCAAATCTGCAACGCCTTGAAGCTGTGAAATACTCAATGTTCTAAGTCAAAGCATTCAAAAGATACAGGCATTAAAGACATTTCCATATAAATTGTCGTGAAATGAAAACCTTTAAGGTCTCTCCACGAGTTCTCTGGAAACAGAGTAGATTAGTCGGGAAGACGGACGGGAGAAGGTGTTAGCTGAAGGGACGCGAATAGGCAGAGGGCCGGTAACCCGCTTCTGAAAGCTAACCCTCCAACCTGAGGGTCCCTCCAACTGCTCTTTGGCAACAGATTAGATTAGTTGGGGGTACCGGATGGGGGAGTTTGGTCAAAAGGATCTGGATAGGCAGAGGGCCGGTGACCCGCTCCTGGAGGCTATTTCTCTTCCACCCGAAGGGTCCTTCAGCGTGTTTCGCTGCAATAGCAGAGTTCAGAGTCAGAGTGAAGGCCTATATTGACCAGTTACCCTAGAAACTTGAAATTTGGCATAAGGTAGCTTTTACAGCACAATGAATGAGAAAAATCTGAATGCAAATACAACAAATCGCATGCTAATTCAAAAACTGCCACCAAGCAATATTTATAATCTTCCCTACTATTTCGTTTCTCCTCTCTACGAGGCATCATCAAGAGATGCAGGAGATTTGGACAGTCCAGCGACTACCAGAGAAGTCAGGTGTTCAAAACGGTTAGATACAACTATGCAACAGTTATTTTAATTAGATATTAGAAGAGATTAATTAGAATTGAATTATTTTTTTATTTTTTATTTTATTGCATGTTGAGATCGTGACGCCTAGATCCCTTATACATCTCTGAGAAAATTATTAGCGTAAATTTTATATTACTACAGTACCTACTTAACTTTGATTTGCAGAATCTGTTGATCTCCTCTACGTGTATCAATTAGTAATAACACAATTGTAAAAGTTTTAAGTATAATTAAGATAGGCTAAGTACTAATATTGTAATAGTTAACAATTATTTTGAAAAAATTACTGACTGTTGGATTTTTTTGACTTTCTTCTTAACAGTTCCTCTAGGGAAATGCCGTAGAGTCAGATTTGTAAAAGTGCCCTTGTGGCCTACTTACAGAATAAACCATTTGAATTTTAATTTCAAGCCACGTACGTAACGTTGCGATACCTCAGTTGGTCAGAGCACTGTTACGTTAAAGAAGAGGTCTCAGGTTCAAATCCTAGTAGCAATTTAGTAGTAGGTCGCATTGATTTTTTCCTTTACAATCAAACTCTGTGTTATAATATTATTTTGAAAAAAAAAAATGTGGCAGTTCCACATTTATAAAAAAAAGCAGTAATTATATTGATTCAGTTTCTTACAGCAATAGAGGTTTGATGATTAATGACCAACTGAATATTACGTCATTACCATTGTTGCGCGTTTTTTTCCTTTTTCTAGTCATCATATTCTGGGTATAAATACTGACAGTTTTAAATCCATTAATTTAAAGTAAGTCGACTTTTCTCCTCACATCTGAATGTAATCCGAATGAAAGAAATATAAGTACTTCGGCCAAAAGACTCTTCTTAGTGCGTTGCCAAGCACAATGAAACTATAAAATTATCCTAATCTGCTGTGCTCGCAGTTTTACTTAGTTCTTTATTTAACGGCCTCCTCGTGTGTTTCTATGCTGGGCAAACGGTATTCTGGGTCCAAGGTTTATAATTAACATAATTCGTAAAGTACACTATGTTACGATTGTGCTACGTCGGTAATTACAATTGAGGCTTGTAGCCTGAGTTCAAGACAAGGGCTGTATAAAGCAGGGAGTGTAATGACCAACGCTCACGAGTTTCATACAATTTTCATCATACTACGAAATTATATTTATCTGAAAGTAAGTTACGATTTTTTTACTGTTAAGTAAATACAATTTTGTCAGGGCTATCATTACTTGGGTACATATTCCCGTAGTCCGTAAGTTTCACATTAATCGGTATCAACATGAATACTTCAAATTTCATCAATATACATCCAGTAGTTTTTGAGTAAAATGTGCCTGTGACATACGGACGAACGGGCGGATAATATGACGATACTATAAGGTTCCCGGTTTTGTCGTTTTGGAATTACGCTTGTACCTGTACCTGATGGCACAGATGATAAAGTATAAGAGGCATGCGCAAGTTCGAATCTTGAAATGTCGAATGCATTGTACAAGTACAATGATTTGAGCCAGCTACGACTCGCTAGGCGCTACGGCTTAGCGGGTTTAAATTTTAGATTCGAGAAGCGAGGTAAACAATGTTGCTCTGTCTTACGCGAGTTTTACAAGTCTAATAAAGTACATACATAGTGGCGTGCACTTACGGGAAATTCGTATACGCGAGGATTCATGAAGCGAGGAACTTGATGACTATAGTTGCCGTTGCAAAATCTACCCCAGCACAAGAGACTGATTTTGAATTTTGAGTAAACAAAGGAAACCGCGAAGTCGCAGATTGCGTACTTACATACGCGGCCGAGACGTGGTCACTTACAAAAGGCCTCGTCCATAAAATACAGGTCGCCCAGCGAGCTGTAGATAGGGCTATGCTCGTAGTTTCTATGAAGGACCAAAATCCGGAACCAGGATATCCGACGGAGAACCAAAATCACCGCCATAGCGCTCAGGAAAAAGCAAACTAAAGTGGCAGTGGGCGGGGCATATTTATCGGAGAGCCGATGGTCGATGGAGCAGACGTAACTCGGTTAAGTTATGGAGTGGAGGTCTGGCACGACTCGCCCTGTAGGATGACCCCCGGGCAGATGGACCGACCTGAAGAGACTGGCGGGAAGCGGTTGGATACGCAGAGCTGAGGACCGGGTGTAGTGGCGTGAATCGGGGAAGGCCTATATTCAGCAGTGGACGACTCCTGGCTGATGATGATGAAAGGTTTCCCGCGGCCGTTGGTTCTACGAGCAATTTGCCCTGCCCATTACCACTTCAGTTTGACAATTTTTCGAGCTATGCCAGTTACTTTGGGTGGGGCCGACGTAATCTTGTGTGACGACTATGTACCTACCAGAAGACGCAAAGTGGGTGGGCCCCGGAAAAGATGGACTGATGATGAAGATCGCTAAAGATCCTTGAAGTGCGGTGCCCCACCGGTCAAGGTGATGTTATTTGGGTTTACGTTTAGCTATGGATGTCTGTTAGCTGATGATGATAAAGGATTCTATAATTTAATATCATACGCATAGCAAAAAATGTAAACACACAAAACCCTCGTCTCTCTCCATTATACTAATTAATTTTGTATCGTAATAACTTTGAAGCCGCTGTAACGGATTTCTCATTTTAATCATAATTTCGTTTCACTAAAATTACTTTCGTAGGTCCGAGGGATGCCCAGTTTCTGTTTTCCTCTACAGGTCGCATTTCTCTACCAATTATCGTGAAAATTTGTGAGCAGGTTCGATAAGAGTGAGTTTTTTTTAAATAGCAAAGATAATGAGCGTTAAAATGCTCTCGAGGTCTAGGGATCAAAGAGCCACTACTTAATATCTATTGTTGGATTAACTTAAAAAATAGGTAAATAAACAGCGTGGACTCAACAAGATGGGTCGATGATCTGGTTAAGGTCGCACCAAACAGCATAAGGATAGTGCGCAACCGGCTGTTGTTCTAGAGATCCTTAGAAAGCCGTTGTCTGTCTGTGGACGTCTATCATTTCGGCTGATACGATGATGAATGGTGATGATGACGTAATTTCTACTATTTTAACGTTATAAAACTGAAATGTTTTTACATTAAAAATATTCTCAAACAAACGGTTGAAACGGACTATTTGGATGGACTGAATCGATTTTTTTTTGAATGAATGAATGGATTGAAAAAATGAAATAAAGGAAATGAAATATTTTTATTTCACAGAACACATAAAACATTATGGGATATCCGGCGGGCCCCAAACTAGGCTAAGCCTGTATCTTGGGACCCTGTGAGTCGGTTTACATTGAGAATTGATGTTATACAGCAACAAAAATATAAGATTTAAGTTAAATGTACAGAATAATGATATTAAGCAATAACTATTTTGATATATAAATAAAAATAAATAAGAACAAGAGTGAAACTGTGTGTATGTATGTGCGTGTATGTTTGTGTGTGTGTCCGTTAATTAATAGAAGAATGTATTAATACTAATTGTTTATGCGTTTAGTTATTGTTTATTTCTGATAGATTGTTATAGGATAGTTTTTACCCAACTACGCCGAAGCAAAAAGTAGGTTAGGTTATTTTTCACCTCCTTGAACGAAATTGCTGTTTATTACTGAAAAATATCATAAAGAAGTCATGTAATCGAGGCCTAGAAGTACCTGAACTCCTTCAAGTTCTATCTCAGAAAAACCTAAAACTTTCCCTACGTTACAAAAATAAATTTCGCCCTGACATACTCGTGAAACTCCATTTTAATGTACTCACATTATCACAACTTAGAGCAAGCTTAAGACACGATTGGATTTCCTTGGTAAACGGATACTTTCCCAAAGTTCCACAGCTTTCTCAACTACCCACAAATATGTAGCCGAGCGATGTGGAAACTATATTCCGTAGACTAATAGACGAATGTGGCGGGTTTCTCGTACTACGTTACGTCGTTTTGTGTTTGAAGCGCTTGTTGTCGGGTATCGGGATATATGGAGAGTTGAGCACGGGGTATTATAAAGTTTCAAGGTAAACTTTGATAGATTATAACTATATGTATCTACTTAATATTGATCGATTGATTGCTCTTTCAACCAACTATAAAGAGGAAGTTGTCAATCAAACTCATATGTTTATAATGTGGGTGTATATTGGCTGCCATAAAATTGAAAGCCTTGTCCTCAGACCATAAAAAAAAGATAGGTATGACATTACGAACAATCTAGTGAGGCCACAAAAAACCATGCCAAAGCCAACTTCACACGATACAAATACAAACAAATCATGTGTGTGAAGTTGTCTGATTTGTGAAAACCATGCAAAAAAAAACGGCTTTACAAAATTGTTCATAATGTCATGTTTATCTTTTTTTCTTGGTCTGGGGCCTTATCATGTCTTGATGAAATGCGTACGAAGGGGTCTCATCGTGCAAACTTCAGCACTGGAGACTAATGCTGGGTTGGCCAACCCAGAATCAGAGCAAGCCAAATTGTTTTATCAGTTTTATAAAAAGTGCGTGCCGTAAATTGTAATTACACTTCAGAGAACGTATGGAGCGGCATGACCGTTCAACGACCAAGCTACTTAAAATTAAGATTAAAAAATAATTGAAAGTCATTCTGTAATGTTTCTATGAATTTTCATTAACTAGTCATAATCATATTATTCTAGGACATGGTTAACTTTCCAGGATTTTCACAAAACAGACCTAATTAGTGCTACTTTTAGACTTCCTCTTACATAATAATGTTTTACTCTGTACATTCTCGTCACGCTACAATTCCACCGCAACATTCTCATTCTTCACTCGACTTGATTAATGTTTAGCATATTTTAACAGGGAAAGTTCACAACCTAAATATGTAATATGTAATAATAGGCTTGTGCCCTAAAAAATATAATTAGTCCGACAGTTAGACTGTCCGAAAATATTCGACACGTATTTTTTTTTGTCAATTAACCAAAACATAATGAGGATATAGCCCGTTAATGTTCGCCGTGACGTCACGCCGGGCGGCCGATTTTCGCACGGCGTGACATCATGCGCCCCCACTCCAAACTTTTGTCTATTTTTGTTTGGTTGACAACACAGAACAACAAAGAAAAAATACATGTCCACTCTTTTTTGACAATCTCGGTGACGGACTAATTAGAATAATTTTTATTTTACCCTATTATATGCACAGGGCGATTTTTTTATCGTTAATCAAAATGTTACTTTCCGAGGTCTCACAATGACGAACTTTTAGTATGAGACCAACATCAAAAGTATTCAAAATAATTTGAACCTCCCAGAATAAGCGACTACGGTTAGCTTCTATGGAGAAGTTGTCTTTTTTAAAATTATATATCGTGGAACGGCTTCGTGTATGAAGAGTCACTGTCGCCGTTAGGAAAAGGGGCGCTTCTACACTAAGTTGAAAACGGAGAAAATAAATATTTTGTGTTGTAGAAATTAGAAAATTCGCTGCTGAAAGATAATAAAATAAATATGTGATAGTTTTTTAATGTGAAAACGAGTATTAGCATTTGAGCTATTCAGATAGATATACAAACTAAATTGAATAGTTAATATTTAATAATAAATAAATTAAATTTTATATTTTTCTTAGTAAAAAAAATACAAATTAATGCTTGATACTGCATTGAAAAGACGTTTCTGGCTAGATACGTCTTTTCAACGTAGTAATTTATAAAACGACTTTTTTACTTAGTAACAATAAGGATATCCGGATTTAGTTAACGATATAGGACGCTTTTAGCCATTTACTGCTTTTCAACGTAGGTTGTAAGTGAAATATCGATCAATAAAAATGAAAATAACACAGATACGCCTGTAGTGCATTCTGGTTTTCTGCTTTTTGGTCATACCGATACCTTATTTAAGGGTTTATTTTAATATGACAATCATTTATATTTATTATTAAAACACAGATCTTAAAATTAACGTATAAATTTATTAATGAGAAACCTAAAGCCTCCTCTACTTTCAACATAAAAATAGGTTTTTAGTTGTTTAGAGCAACTTAATTTGTACTTTAATTTCTCTGAAGAACTATAATCACAGGCTCAGTACCTACTGACATTAAGTAGTTAAATAAATCTAATTATAATAAAATAAACAGACTAATGATATTTGTATCAATAACAGCGAATTAAGTGAGAGAAAGGACATAGATTAATTATTAAACGCTTTAGAGTTGTTGTTACTAGTTGTACTTACAACTGCTAACACAAAAAAAACACAAAGAAAAATAAATAAAACTAAATAAAATTTGACTGTTATCTTCTTATCAAACAGTCACTAAAAGACAAATGATGCTTCCCGTAACTACCTGTTAACCAGTCTTAATGCACTTGAGTGAGATCAAAACTATTCTTATTAGTAGAGGGAAGGTAGAGGGATTATACCATAACGGTTTCCTGCTGTCTGGCATTAACGTTTATCAAAAATTTCAGTTAGAAGTAGTTAACAGAACCATAGATATTGATTTAAACTTACACGATCTTCACTCATTATCACAACACGACAAAACGGAGTTTAATCGCATATAAATATGATTTTTGAATAATCTTTCGTTGGCAATTCTTTGACGTTTAAGACGTCGCGTTACGTCCATGGTCTTGAAGGAAATGGAGAGGCGAGTATCAACATCTTCTAGCCGCGTGAGATTTTCGATCTACCCGAGCTTGGTGTTGATTATTAGGCTGAATACTAAGGTCGTTTTGTTGTGTTGTGATTACCATAGATTATTTCTTAACATTGAGTAAGTTTCGCTCGATCAGACTATAACTAGAGAGGAATAACTGATTAAGTGATTATTATAGTTATGTTAATGTCACATAAATAAGACTGAAGTATTTTTTTTATCAAAAAGTAAGTAATATATTATCATCTATTTTTTAAATTAATTAGTAAAGAGTACCTATTTATTATTATGAACACAAAATATTGTTTATGAGTTTAGTAGTGTATTAATAATTTCGTATCAAATCTACTGCTGAGAACCAAAACTCACAAAAAATTCTGACACTGCTCTTCAAAACCTGGTATCTACATAATGAGTCTTGGTCATCAATAGACGAATATACATATCGTTTACAAAATAACTATGAAAAACCACGTAGACACTTATTATAATTAACAATAATTACCCATTTAATCTTTTAAATAATATGCATAAAAAAGTTTCAGTTTTGTCTTACCATATTTTCGTACTCGTTGCGCGGCGAGCTGCGCGTGCGCGTAGTGGCGCCTTCCTACAACCTAGTCGCATCTGATTGAATCGATAGCCAACAGCGTGTCCCCTTTGCCCCGCACAACTAGCAATACTACGTAGAAAAGACGTTCTACCACTTGCGCCTGAATTGATGGTGGTTTTACTAAGATGAATGGGCGCAACTGCGCAGAACCGTCTTTTCTTCATATTACCGTGTAGAAACGCCATTTCATTTTATGAAACGATACATATTTCGTTAGTAAATAAAACGCTTTTACTTAGATACGTCTTTTCATTTTAGTATAAATTAGAAACGACTTTTCAATCACGTATCATATGCGGTATCTCGCAGATACGTCCTTTTTGATTGTAAGTTTCATAGAGTTCTCTTCATTTTTAATCAAATTTAAAAATAGTAGTAGATGCGTCTTTTTTCGCTGATTCCGAATATGCATATAACTCATTTTTGACAAAAATGTTAGATGCGCCCTTTTTCCTAACGACGGCAGGTCAGTCCTCTTGTTTCAATATACAGGAAATGGCACCTGGAGCCGACGCCTCTCGCCAGGCTCGGCGCAGCGAACGCTCTTAATTCAAAAACAAGCAACTTAGAGCTATGCAGACGTCGTAGGGAGTCGTAGGTATACGTAACATGAGGCCTTTATGTTTCTATTTACGTGAATCTTCCAGACAAAAGAAGACTTACATAGGAGTAAAGAGGTTGAGTCGCGATACTTATCAGAATATGAGATTAAGTGACTTCCTCTTTGTAGGGTTACAGAATAAAAAAAATACAGCAAATTCATTTCACTTCTCATGCTTGCAAAATGCATTTTTTTCGTTTCCCGTGACGGGCCTAAAGCGATCGTTTCAGCCCTTAGGGTTTAAAAGAGTAAAGGCCGCACCGGGGCGTTAAGGTTAAGTATTAGTGTAACAACACGTCGTTGGTGAATGTGCGGTATGTATGATCATAATTATATAATGACTTTTCTCACCAAAGCGATGATGATTCATGCAATATCGACTAATAACCAAATTTTCAATTTTGCTTACGCTGACATTGTAATGTCATATCTAATTAAGAATATTTTACCTAAACTTATTTTTTGTCCGAGTTTTATTTATTCTTTCTTCTGCCTGGAGTCGTCTGCTTTTTCCACTGCTGCCTTCGCCAATCTTCTCCATAGATTCCTGTTGGTTGCATGGCGCGCGCATTCTGCCACAGGAGTCTCAGTGACAGATTTGATGGTGCCTGTCCATCGAGTTGGTGATCGGCCACGAGGTCTGCTACCTTCCACTCTGCGCTGAATCACCAGCCACTCCATTGAGTTTTTTTTATTATTATGTCATAATTAACTATATATTTAAATTAACTGAACCCCCTTCTGAGACCTACGTACACATAAGACTTTTGTTATTGTCATCATTAAGGTTTTATATAATAGAGATTATGTTTTTTTTTTTCTTCGAAGTAAAAAGAAGAATCTATAACGCGTTGCTATAAGTAATTTTGACGCTTAGATATATTTGTCTTCGTATTAAAATTACTTGTTTAAACTCCATGTCATAAAATCTATTACTATTTAAGTAAAGTACAACAAGCCACTACTAAACCTTTATGATTATGAACCTCGACACGTGTTGAACCTCTCTACGAGGCATCATCAGGAGATGCTGGACATGTGAACGGTCCGGAGTTCAATCGAGAAATTAAAAGTTATAAAATGCATGAAAACAAACGCCAGTAAACACAGCATATTGTCAATAATAACAAAACCAAGGTGCTCTCATGGAATAGCAAACGAACTATTTGCCAAAATGTAATGAACATTCTGTATTATATTCTATGTTCGACTCAAAATGAATGCCCACGGCTCTTTGAGAACACGGATATTGCGCCATAACTGGCCACAGTAACTAAGACCGATTTTTGTATGGAATAACGTCTAATGCAGGGGTCATAGTAGGCTGGAACGGTTTGACAGTAAATGATTTCGTGCGTGTGTTATGAGACTTATTATGTAGTTAGTGTTATATGCGATTTGTGGTTATTCTGTTTATTTATACTCCGTATCTTACGATGAAGACAATCTTGTCTTTAGTAAATAGGTAAGTATGTATAGTATTTATGAATTAAGTAAAATTCAGTAGAGGTTATTATTAAAATACGTTTCACAAGTTACCCAACAAGGAATGCTGAATTTACTTTGATATATTGTCAACAATGTCTAAAATAAAGTAGTCTTTTTTAAGAGAATGATAATATAATTTATTTCAAGGTGCCTGAAATATTCGTTGGAAGTTCTATATTTAATATGGACTAGAAGGTGCCAGCAACTTCGTTCGCGGAGGAGAAAAAGTCATAATCTCTCTTTTATTCTTGAGCTTAGTCAGGCATCGTAATAAATAATGTTACAGACCGAATACAGTGTAGTCCCTCCATTGAAGTCACAGCTCGTTGCTATCAAAACGAAAATAGTTTAATACTTCAAACGCACAACGACAACCATCTCTCTATTCAGAATCAAATTTTCAAATCCTACCCAAAACCGCAATATTTTGAGCGACAACGGGAAACTTCAATAAAAAATATTCAAAGGCGACACATGAATCCCTAAAGAGACAATATTGCGGCTTCTTAAAATACCTACTACGAAGAAAAAGTAACATATGTGCCATGGAAACTATTTCAAGTTATGTCCTTTTTATACATCTTAGTACACTAGGCGACAACCCTATTTCTATCGAGCGAATCGTTTATCTTTTATTCGATTTTATTGGATCGTGTTTGAGTAAAGTGTCGAATAATTCGGTAACGCTTCGGGTAATTGTATCGAATCTTCTTTGTTTATTGTTCGGTTTATTTCACTGTTTTACTGACAAAAATTTTATACAGACTGAATGTTAGTTGGGAATAAAAATAATTTACTTGAGGGAATTTTGTAATAAAGTATTATTATTATTATTATTTTAAATAAATATTAGGGACAATCTTACACAAATCGACCTAGTCCCAAACTAAGCCAAGCTTGTACTATAGTACTTGGCGACGATATACATAATATATAGATAAATTATAATACAAATACATAGAAAATGTCCAAGACCCAGGAACAAACATTCGTGCTCATCACACAAACACTTGCCCTGGCCGGGATTCGAACCCGGACCGCCAGCTTCGTAGGCCGTTGTGCAACCCACTGAGCCAAACGTGTCGTCAAAAATTTTGTAATACATAGCTTTGTCTTTATCTCGGAACCGGTATTTATAAATCTTCTTAAATACACGCTATTTCTGAAATGTTTTAAAACTGTATTTAGGCAAAGACAAATATATTTGCAAACAACTGATTCAAATTCTAGAATTTAATAAATCTCGTGATTGAACGAAAAGAACAAACAAAAACCTGGTTATTTTGTATAGAGAATACCGGTTTTCGAGCCCTCGGGCCTGTTTTATAAACGCTTGTCACTTGTATTAGAAGCAAAAAATCTCTTTTTAATTCATATTGTTGGAAAGAGCCTTCCGTTTGTAATAAAAGTTACAAGCTTCTGAGACTGTTCTTTATTACTGTGAATGTATAGGCCACAGATTTGACCAAAATGTGCATACATCTGCATAAGTTGCCTTCTTCATTGTGATACTTACCAGAAGCAAATGCTTGTTTGAACATTTCCTCGTTTAAAAATTGAAACAAGAAAATGTTCAAGCCAAATCGTATTATCGTTTCATTATTATGTCTGGTACATTGAAGCTATTTTCAAAACAATAATTGTAACGGACTATTTGGAGGTCACTGAATCGAAAAAAACGTTTTATTTTTATTTTTTGTATTTTTGTATGTGTCTTTGTGGCTTCATTACGCCAATACGGCGAAGCGGATTTCAAGTATTTCTTAAAAGTTTCAAAGTGTCCACTTTGAAAGAGATATCTGAATAATTTACTAGAAGGCGCCCGCAACTTCGTTCGCGGAGGAGGAAGAGTCCCAACCCCTCTTTTTTTCGTCAGCGTAGTCGGGTAAAAAGTATCCTAAAACCATCTGGATATACCCAGCTACCTGTGTACCAAAAATAGTTGAAATCCGTCGAGCCGTTTTGACGTGATGAGGCCACAACGACACATACAAACATTTAATTTATACAACTTATTAATAGTATAGATAACATGTTACAGGTATAGGTTAGGTTAGGTTAGGTTTGGTTAGGTATAGGTTATTACATACTCGTAGAACCGAAACATGATTTCGTTTTATTCTCACCATATCCCCCAATATCTGTCGTAGACACTAAGTATTTCAATTGAAACCTAATCACAGAAATAAATGTAAATGATCGGTCCTTCAAACCGGATGTATATATATTATAATGGATGGTATGGTTGTACGCATGAATTCTGTACACAAAAAATTCCATTATATGCTGCCTGTGATTACAACTCTCACTCGCCATTACTGAAACAATAACAACTATTGGTCCTTCGAACCGGATACGTATTAGCCCAACCTCTCCTTAATCCTCAACTTCCGCAATCCGCCCAGTTTTCTTTACGGCCACTAAACCTTTTACTGCGAGGTGCCGTATAGTTATTGGATGAGATTTTTACGGCGAGCAAAGCCGGGGCATTAACGATTATGTCACCCACGGGTGCTGTTTTCTTTGAGTTTTATGATTTGCTGTAACATGAGCTCGACAGGTATGATAAATAAATAAATTCAATAGGGAATATGCACGAATTTTTAGTTTTGCTTTATTAAAAACTCATGCATTTAACAAATAGTAGAAAAATATTTTTCGTATCACTATAAAAATATCCAAGATACAAGCCATCACATTTTTATTTCTATCTCTTTCTAGCAAAACAGAATTTAATATGGAGTTTATATCGCCGGAGTGAACTATGACGTAACAGGTCATGTCGGACCTCTGAGTCAAATCGCTGTCTAATTAGTAGTTTAAAATGCCTATATCATATGTATTTCTTGGCCGATTTTAAATTTCATTTCACTTTTTGAAATATTTTTTATGATATTTTGATATTTTGTGAAATAAAGCGATAAAAGAAATTCATGCATTCACCATATTTTACACGAACCGAACTAGCCTCATGGTGAGCTATAGGCTTGCGTTATGACTTTATGAGTAACTTGACGATGCCCGCAACTTCGTTCGCGGAGGAGAAAAAGTCATAACCCGTCGTTTTTTCTTCAGCGTAGTCGGGTAAAAAGTATCCTATAACCATTTGGAGACACCCAGCTACCCGTGTACCAAAAAATTGTGGAAATCTGTTTAGCCGATTTTGCATGATGAAGCCACAACGACACATACAAACATACGTAAAATCCAAAATATAATTTGTTCGTGTGAGTGACCTCCAAATAGTCCGTAACAATCAATTTTTTGAAAATATCTTCAATGGACAGACATTTCATTTTTACAGCTTTATAATATATACATATAATATATTATCAATCAATCAATCAAAATATTCTTTATTCAAGTAGGCCTAGTTACAAGCACTTTCGAAATGTCAGTTACATGAGTTTGCTGGGAGACATACAATATGATCCAACATTTGCTGCAAGGATTAGGGAAACCCAGAAAAACCTAATCAGATCATTTAACTTAAGTGTAATATTAAGTTTTCTGTGGGGCGAAAATTAACTAGTGCGTTTTTTGAATGAGCTATTTTTATTACTATTTTTGTGCAGTATTGTGTATTATGTATTGAGGTTGTCTGCCTAGTAAGGCTCTAAATGTTTAATTCTTGTTTAAGGCTCTAATTGTTTATAGTTTTTGTATATGTTTGCTGTGTGTTCGCGTCGTTATGCGTGTTGTCACTTAACTGTTTCATGTGCAATATCTATTCTTCGGTTAGTATGCTATTGCTAATTGGCTCTATGCTTCTATTTAAGTTTATCTGTATTGTATTCACAGCATGCTAACCTAATCTAATAGGTTCTACAGGATAAAGTTTTCAAAGATTCTGAAAATTAAACGTCGTCGGCTATAAATAAATAATTTAATGACTACCAATCATCTAATTATTATATAGGTAGCGAATGGATCCGGATAAGAATATATCGAGCAGTAGAGGCTGTTACGAAGTGAGTAGCTGCTAATGTAATTTAAACAAAAACCAATTGCTTAACTAATTGAACAACTTCTCAAAAACCAAATAGGCCTCAACTTCATCACTTCAAAGCCTTGATTAAACTAATTGTATCCTTAAAAAACTCGACTAAACTGCAGCGTAATCCATGTCGAAAGCAGATAAATACGACTAGCATGCCCTCCACACACAGATAGGCGTAACTAACGAGCATTTCTTATTGACGCAAGCCTTTTATTTCCCAGCTGTTCTTCAAAAGTTGAAGATCGGATCGTCCAGCCTGTTTACAGGCCGCTTTGCATAAATTACGGAAGGCTTTTGCTTTAAAAAACACGAACATCTATCATCTGAATTAGGCTGCGAAAATGTTATTACATTGAGCTATCGCTACATTTTTAAATTAAGCGGAGCTGCTGTGTCTAAAATATCGTAACTAGACTTTCAACGTGAAATATCGGTGTGAAGAAATTTGCATGAGAAATTAAAACTACAGAATGCGCTATTAATGCTAACTAGATTGTGTTCGAAAATTTCAAGCCACATACAGTTGCGATAGCTCAGTTGGTCGGAGCACATTGAATTCTGTATTAAAATAATAAATTAATACTTACTTAACAAGAGAACGGTGAGCGTATGTAATGTATGCGTATTTGCATAAACAAAGAAATCGTACCTTAAATTAACTACACTCACTTTTACAGTACTAGAATTAATCACTTTAGAATACTATTTCTGTACAAAAAAACACATGCTAGTAATGTAGAGTTAACATTAGTAGGTAGAAATTTAATTTCAAACGTCTTTCAAGTCCGAATTAATACCGTCGGCCAGTCAATGGCAAGGAGGTTAGACGCCCCAACATCCCCACCTCCAGTATTGACTGTCTGTCAGTACTTAAACGCTGAGGGCGTCTCACCGTTCAGAAGGGACTGCCTACGGATCTCCAAGTGTACGGACGTTCAACACCGCTCTCTGCTGCTCACCGTCGCCTTCTGTGAAGACTCGCCGTGCGAACAGCGTCCCACCGTTTTTCGTTGGGAGGGGATACCTGCTCACGTGCTGCCTTCCTGTTCGGTGCCCTCGCCGCCTGGTGGACCCCGGTCCCGCTCAAACGGACGCCCCGGGGAAAGCCATGTGGAGTCCGGCATAGCCGAGCGGGAATAAACGTCGCAGGATCCGAAATTTCGTCCGTTTTTTGAAAATTTTCAAAATGGACCAAGCCGCTGCCGCTTCCAAGGGAAGAAGGGAGGGTAGATCGGCGCCGCGAGGCGCCAGTCTACCTACGCCGAGCTCAGGCGACCCCCCCAACCCCCCGCAGGAGCCGCACTTTATCGTCGGTAGATGTGAAAATGTCGGTTCACATCTACCGACAGAAAAAATCACCACCGCCGAACCCAGCGCAGATGATTACGCTGATGCTGAGGAACACAAGGAAGACTCCAGAACCCCAGCCCGACCTCTGAAACCCCGCCAAACCGAAGAACCGCCGTCCAAACGGCGCTCCACGGCCGCGGCCTTCGGCATCTCACTGCCGTCAATCGCCGGCGTCGACCCGCCCGCTTCACCACGGGAAAGCCTGGACCGTGACCGGATCCTGGTAGTCCGCCTGGTAGAAATGGGCATAGCTTCACCGGCGCTAATGGCTTGGATGGCCGTATTCATCCGCATCAAAGCGCACGAACTGGGGGAGGACGAAGAGGAGCTGCCCCCCAGCGACCGGCGCTTCCAAATGCTACTCACGCAGCACCCCTACGACGCCACCAGCACCTCGGCCACGACCGCCGCCAAGCGGAAACTCGCCACCAGCCCATCCGCACCTGAGGAGGAAGAAGAAGGGAAGCGAGCCTGCAGGCAAATATCGCCGCCAACCGACCCGAGACTGCGCCGCCGCTCCAAATCTGCGGGCGCGAAAAACACAGAAAAAGACAAAGAAACCGAAAACCAAAGCCGCCAAAATCTGCCCACCCAGACGGCGCATATTGAGAGGGCTGCCGCCCCGAAGGGAAACAGGGAGGGTAGGCCTGCGCCGCAAGGCGTAGGTCTACCTACGCTATCCTCAAGCGACCCCCCTCGCCCCCCGCAAAAGCCGCACAATTCCGTCGGTAGTAGAGAAAACGTCGGATCGCATCTACCGACGGAAAAAATCGCCTCCGCCGAACAACCGCCGCCGCAACCCAAAGCAACAAGCTACGTCGCAGCAACAAAAAATACAGCCCCAAAACGACCTACGCCCCCGGGGCCCGCCGCCAAGCCTGCTACAAGTCAGCAACAGCCACACCAACAACAAACTGAAGAAGCCAAGAAAACCAAATATAGGCCTATCTTGGTCGAAAAGATGCCGGACTGGACCAAGCACTTCGGCACCCTGGCCGAAAAACTTGGCCACCCACCAAACGCCGCCCCCGCGGGGGAAGGGGTGCGTTTCTCGCCCAAAACGGACGATGAATTCCGCATCGTCCAGGCCTTCCTCATCAACCTCCAGGATGAGGTGGGTCAGGCGGAGGCCCCCTTTCATGTCTACAACTCCGTGGAAGCCCAGAAGATGAAGGTGGCCATCAGAGGGCTGCCCATACAGACACCACCGGAAGAGATCAAGCTAGCCCTACACAAAAAGGGCTACGACGTGCAGTACATCAAATCGATAGTCGCACGCAACGGGAGGCCCGGCTGCGTATACTTCACGCAACTGAACACCACGGCGGCGCAGAGCAGCGGAATTTACGGAATAATGGAGCTGCTCAACATGCCCGGCGTGAAGATCGAAGCCTGGAGGAGTAAAAGAGGCCCGCCCCAGTGCCACAACTGCCAGGGGTTCCGGCACTCGTCGGAAGGCTGCCACCGACCGCCTCGCTGCGTGCGATGCGCAGGCCCGCACAAAGCCAAGGACTGCAGCCGACCCAGAGAAACGCCCGCCACCTGCGCAAACTGCGGGGGCCCACACCCGGCCAACCACACAGGCTGCCAAGTGTTCCGTAGGGAGGCTAGGAACAAAAAGGCAGGCCCCTACGCACTCACGAAGCCCGCCCGCCCCGGACCCGAGACCCGAGCGGCCATGGAAGTGCCCACGGTGGCTGAGTCGGCGCCGTCGAACCTGATGGCCCCGGCCAACGACCCCCAACCCAGGGGGCCGCCCTCGGCTCGATCAGAACCAAAAGCGAGCGAAGGAAACGCCGCCAAGAAGAAGAAAAACAAAAAGAAGAAAAAGAAGCCCGCAGCACAGTTGCCACCTGCGCAACCGACAACCTCTAACCAAGCTGCGCAGCCACACAAACCGGCAGTGCAGAAAGCGGCGCCAAATGCCGCCGCCGACATGCTGACGCTTATAACCCAGCTGCTGAGCCTCGCCACCTCCCAGGACCCCGCCATCACAAGCGCCGTCCTACGAGCCGCCACCGCCCTCAAGCCTAACATTCAACCAGCACCTTAACGGTTTGAGAGTGGTTTACTGGAACGCCCAGTCGCTGACCGGCAAACTCGGCCTGCTCCGCAACTTCCTCACGGAGCAGGAGGTCGACATCATGCTGGTCAGCGAAACACACCTGAGAGAGGGCGTTCCTTTGAAGGTGAGCGGCTACGTCGTTTACCGCCAAGTCGAAGTCTCCCCGCAAGGGATTGCCTACAGAGGCCTCGCGGTATTGGTGAAGAGAAGAATAGTCCACCAACAAGTCCCACACACGCAACACACGTCCATCTACGCGCTGGGCGTCGAACTCCAGATCACGGGCCACGACATTCGACTCTTCGCCATATACCGCCCCCCCGGACCGCCAGGCAACGTCATTTCCAACGTGTGTCAGCTCCTGCAGTCCCCCATGCCGACCATCCTGGCGGGGGACTTCAATGCGAAGCACCCCAGTTGGAACGCGACAACTACGAACCGCGCGGGACAGAAACTAGCACAGGCAGCCGTGGACCATGATTTCGACATCTCCGGACCTCAAGATCCGACACACTTCTCCAGCTCCTACAACTCCGGAGATGTACTCGACTTCGCGGTCCACAAAAACGTGAACGCCCTGATGACGCACGAGGCCCTTCCAGACCTCCCGTCGGACCACCGCCCGGTCCTACTCGTCATCAGAGACCTGCCAACATTAACACCAACGAAACCACCGGGTCGACGGATCTGCTGGGAGACCTTCTCGGCGGCCATGGAGGAGCAATCCCACACCATGCCGGTCTCAACAGCAGCAGACGTCGAGCACGCCACCGCCAGCATCACCTCCAGCATCCAATCGGCGCTCAACTCCGCGGCGCACACCGTTCCAACCAGAGAGAGGCGCAAACCCCTTCCTGCGAGGATCCAGGAGCTTATAGCGCGCAAACGCCGAATGAGGCTGGAGTGGCAGAGAACCCGATGCCCCACTCTTAAGACGTCGCTTAACGCACTAGTCGAGAGAGTGAAGGAGGAGCTGGAAAGCCACGCTGCAGAATCCTGGGAGAGCCACCTGGCGTTCATCGACGAGGACATGCCCTCTATCCATCGTCTCTGCCGAAGTCTCGGCATGACGCCCACGGCCACACTCCCTCTACAAGATGAAGACGGCCTCCCGAGGTACAAGGCGGAGGACAGGGCGGAACTCTTCGCCAACTGCCTTGAGAGGCAATTCCAGCCGAATCCAACTGACGATGTGGAGCACGTATCAGCAGTAGAGACACACCTTGAGAGCTACTTCGCGGCACCGATCGAGGCGGAAGAAGACCCCATCTTTTTCACCCCCGGCCAAGTCCAGCGAACACTCAGACGCGCAAAGCCGAGAAAGGCACCGGGCGCCGATGAGATCCCGAACAGGGCGCTCCACCACCTGCCACCGCGAGCAATCGCAGCGGTGACGCGCCTGTTCAATGGGATCCTGCGCTCCGGACACTTCCCGTCATCCTGGAAACTTGGCCGAGTGATAATGCTGCCGAAAGGGGGGAAAAATCTTCGGAAACCGGAGAGCTACCGCCCGATCACCCTACTGAGCACCATCTCCAAGGTGTTCGAACGACTCCTGCTGAACCAGCTCCAGCCCCACATCGAGCCCAGAGAAGAGCAGTTTGGATTTCGCGCTGGTCACTCCACAACTCTGCAGCTTACGAGAGTGCTGCACCACATGGCTAACGCCATGAACAGGAAGGAGGTCACTGTCGCAGCACTCCTCGACATGGAAAAGGCGTTCGACAGGGTATGGCACGAGGGCCTGCTGTACAAGCTGTCGACGTCCCCAGCTCCTCGGCGTGTGGTGCGAGTCATCGCGTCATTCTTGTCCGAGCGGAGATTCCAAGTGGCGGTGGAAGACGCCACTTCAACGGAGCGCCCGATCCTCGCGGGCGTCCCACAGGGAAGCTGCCTATCACCGGCCTGCTACGCCCGATATACCGATGACTTTCCGGTACTGGGCGACGTCAAGCTGGGCCTCTACGCGGACGATGCGGCGCTGTACGCAACGTCCTTGAACCCCAAGCACGCAGCAAAGAAGCTCCAGCGCTCACTTGACGTCGTGCCAGAATGGCTAGCCCGTTGGCGGTTGTCGGCCAACGTGGCGAAGACGCAGGCCATAGTGACCGGCAGATGTATGCAGCCTCCCCCCCTCCAGATGCTCGGACAAGAGATACCCTGGCAGCACACCGTGAAGTACCTGGGAATCACCATCGACAGGGGACTCACAATGAAGCAACACGCAGAAGCCACCGCACGACGGACGAAGTCAGCACGCACACAACTCCGCCCAGTCCTAGCCAGCAGCCTCCCCATCCGCACCAAGTTGGGGATCTATAAGACGTACCTGCGGTCCCGTCTTACATACGCGGCCCCCGCATGGTACGCCTTAACGTCGGAAACCAGCAGAAAGGGGCTGCGTGCGCAGGAGACCCAAGCCCTACGCACCATAGTCGCGGCCCCGCGCTACATGCGCAACGACCTGATAAGCCGCGACCTAAAGTGGCAAGGACTGGACGATTTCATCGGTCAGCTCACCGGTGCCATGTTTCGTCGTGCGGACAACTCCACCATCCCATCGCTGGTGGGAATTGCGCCGCTTCACACCCGTCCCCCGGACAAGCGGTATAGAGTTCTGCCGAGAGAGCTCATACCACCAGCAGAGTCCCCTGTAAATCCAGGAATCCACAAAGCCGCTGAAAGGCCACCGTCCGCAACGCCGCACACAGGCCAACACACCACGCCAGCATCACCGATCAGAACCCAACCACAACAAGCCGCGGAAGAGGCTTAATCGACGGCAAGTCGTTCCCGACAAAACCGAAGACATAGGCCTCCCCGCGACAATGCAGCCAAGCCGGAAGCGGCACTAAAAAAGACACGCCCGTTGTAACGGGCGGTGAAGAAAACCGCCAAAAAGGGCCCAGCCCTGATATGGCATCCCCACACCAGAAAGGTGTGAGAAGACATCAGTGATTGATTGACCGTTCAGAATATAATAATAGTACCTATGTCTAGTATCAACCTACTTCTTTTTTCTTTTTTCAATCGATCCATTTGGTTGTATCAGAAATTTTCACCCATACAAGTAATAGTTTTAAAATTTGTAAACTGTTTATTGTAGGAAAGGAGAGTTTTCATTTTGTTGTTTGTAATCCTTATAATAATCACTAGAAGGCACCCGCAACTTCGTTCGCGGAGGAGAAAAATTCATAATCCCTCTTTTTTTCCACAGCGTAGTCGAGTAAAAAGTATCCTATAACCATCTGTGAATAACCAGCTACCTGTAGAGAAGAAATGGTTGTAATCCGTTCAGCCGATTTGGCGTCATGAAACCATAACGACACAAAGAAACATAAAATCAAAAAAATATTATTTTTCGATTTAGTGACCTCCAAATAGTCCCTTACAGTCATTTTTTTTGAAAATATCTTTAATGTACAGATATTTCGTTTCTACAACTTCATTATAGTACAGATGCTGTTTTTCACGTTACCAAAATTGGTCTACAAAATATAATTAAAAATTACATACTATCGACTATTTATTACGTCAGTTAAAAAAGTATATACATACCTATTTTACAAAAGAACAATTCTTTGAAAAACATTTCCCATACATTATGTCCCCTTTCAGATCGTAGTGAATTCCAAGGAAAACATCACCAATTTTGAAATCCTTCAGATTTCCGTGAAATCAAATCCCCCAGCCAAAGAACCCCACGTCACCTGCAAGTGAGCGGCGCTAAAACACTTCAGATACAGTTGGAAACGCATTTCACTCCACGTCAAACTGAGCTATTTTGCAAACAGTGACGATATTTTCGTCCCGCTTCGAAATAACGTAACTGACACGCTTTCTTGACGACACGTTTGGCTCAGTAGGTTGCACAGCGGTCTACGAAGCTGGCGGTCCCAGGTTTGAATCCTGGCCAGGGCAAGTGTTTATGTGATGAGCACGAATGTTTGTTCCTGGGTCTTGGATGTTTTCTATATATTTAAGTATTAAAATTTATCTGTATTTTATGTATATCGTCGCCTAGTACCCATAGTATAAGATTTGCTTAGTTTGGGACTAGGTCGATTTGTGTAAGATTGTCCCTATGCGTTATTCTATCATAATATACTATGCACAGACCGGCTATGCTCTGATCCGCACCGACATGAGTTATCTCACTTCTCTAACTTAGAATAACGGAAAACTAGCCGGATTTAAGTTTGATTGAATCCTACGCAACTAAATGAATTAATGAATCCTTTAATTCAGGCAACATGGCCCGTATAAAAATACTTTATAGACTAACATATATATAAATAAAATTGTTACAGTAAATAAAAAGAAACATAACATCTAAGGCACATTTTAAACAGCGATGTGTTCGCGTTCGAGTTTATATGCACATTTGGTATGTGTACAGACGTGTGTTAACCGACTTAAATGGTCAAATGTAAATGTCAAACGGTCAAACTCGAAACTGCTTTGGCGTCGACTTTTTGGGAGACCTCGGAATACAGCTTCCGCTATTCCTCTGAATTGTGTACTCATCATCATCATTTCAGCCATAGGACGTCCACTGCTGAACATAGGCACAGAATAGATAATAGTTAGGCCCCACCAATAGACTTCCACATGGGCCGGATAGACGCGACCCGCATCCAGCGAGTCCCCGAAGACTACCTTGTGTGCTGAATTTGGTGGAATTACAAAAAATAGGATTGTCGATATATCATATCAGTACTTGTATGTAAGGAGCACGTATGATAATCCAAAAAAACAGTGAAATATAAATATATATATAACTCAGGAAAAGTTTCATAACAGTTATTTAGCTTCACAGTGCCATGCAGAAGCCTTATATCTACTAATCTACTACGTCACGATTGGTCACCAAAAAACATACATGTCGTCTTGAGAATCTCGTAATTTTTTCTCCGGTTAAAAATAAGAATGTTAATACTTCAGAATTTGGGGCCGGTCTCGGAGATCGGCACCTGGAGGCGCAGAAAGAATGACGAAATAGAAGATCTTGTGACCGAGCCTAACATAATCGGTGAAACCAAATCGGCGAAACTGCGCTGGCTTGGCCACGTGGAAAGGATGGGTGAGGATCGAGCTGTGAAGAGAGCGTATACCGGACAGCCATGCGGGAAACGTCCAGTCGAGCGGCCCCGTTACCGGTGGGGTGATCAAGTCATTAAGGGCCTGCATCATCAAACAATGCCAACCAATTCGTAAACCACGCCCCAAACGCCGAGCCAGCCAATGTGCGCAATTTGTAATAAGGAACACATTTATTGCTCGCTCGCATCAAAGAAAGAGAAAGCTCACATTTTGGGGGTTTTTTGGCGTAAGCACCAGATGTAAAACTACAATAGAATCGATGTGACGGCAGCAGTAATGGACAAGCACCCAATTATGATATTTTTTTCCGTAAACCCAAATTTTAAGAAAGGGCCACTACATTTTTTAACTAACAACACTGCATGTTCAAATAACTGAATGTTGGTAACTGGTAAAGTCCATGAAAAATGGGCCATAAGCCGCCGAATCTTCGATGTCCATTATTGGGTTCTACTTGTACTTAACAGTGTAACTTAGTGACGTAAAAGGGAAGAATGACATTTTTACGTAATTTTACCGATTATTAATCTGTCGTTTGTACAAACTAGACAAAAAACGGAAAATGAAGACGCATTTTCGGATTTCTTTTCTATCGAGGAAATAAACGTGTTTCCGCGTTAGGGCGCTGTGTTGGTTAAAAAGTAAAAAAAAAACAGCATTTTATATACTAGATTTGACGAAAATCTTAAAGATTTGACAGAGAGTGGAATGGCGGGAGGAAGCTTAAGATAAATTAAAATGGCGATCCCTGGTGTCGGAGGCCAAGATGCACTTCGGGTCGTTGAGTCAGCGCAGTAAGTAAGTATAATACTTCAGAGTGAGACAAGTATTCTTTGAAAAATGTGTTCCCGTTGACAATGTCGTCTTAGAGTGAATTTCAAAGAAAATTTTACCAATTTTAAAATCCTTCAGATTTCCGTGAAATCATATCCCCAAGGCAAAGCGCCTCACGTCACCTGCAAGCGACCGGCGCAATAAACACGCCGCGTACAGTCGGAAACGCATTTCAATTCACGTCAAACCGAGCTATTTTGCAAACTGTGAACTGCGAGTATATTTTCGTTCCGTATCGAAATGACGTAACTGACGGACGATGTCGTTTATTTATGTTTCGTCAGTGAAAAGTTTTTCTCTGTGTTTTTTTTTTTAAGATACAAGTTCATTTTGATTTAGTACCTTGGTTTGTACCCTTGAAATTAAATGAAATAATGATTTTTATTCTGTACTAGAAACTTCGTTTGCGGACGAAAAAAAGTCATCTTTTTTTCTTTTCCGTAGTTGGGTAAAAAGTATCTTAAAACCAGCTCTGGACTCGATGCCCAACTACCCGTGTGCCGATAATAGTAGAAATCCATTTAGCCGATTTGGCGTCATGAAGCCAAAACGACCAAATATACTACTCAAAATTAAATAAACTAGTTTTACTACCCGACTTAATCTGCAGAACAACCTAGTTAAAGTTATTAACAAATGCCCGTTTTCTCATAGTTTCAGACAACCGAGAGAGCAAACTTCAATTCTCCACTCCAATCTTCTCTCAAAGGCTTATTACCAGTAAAACTTTGCCATAATGGATTAGTTTTTCCTCTAACAATGAAAGTCGCTCGGTAAGACCCATTTCAAAATCATTTTAATGTCACAACTTGGAAAGTTATCTAGTTTGAATTATAATGTCAACAGTTTAATTTTAATGGCGGTATGTTTTATAAAAAACTTTTAATTCTATATATTTGTATATTTTGGTTCGTATATTTTAGGCATGTAATTTTTTTTTAAAGTTCTAAGCTGTTTTGCACTGCCTAATAATTACGTTATTGTTTTATATAATTTTTCACTACCCAAAGGTTGTATAAGTGATCGATCTTTAACGATAAGATCGCCTGTTGTATACCTCTGTGTTATATCATTATTTATAAATTCCTGTTTGTTTATGAGGTATTTAACAACTAAAGAGTATTGGCATTGTATAGTAAATCATTCAGAAATTGTAGGTTCTTAAGGTTAATTTATGTAAATATAGCTCAAAACAATATAGGTGCCACTAAAAATTTTGATCGTAACAGTGGAAATGGATATTAGTTGGTAAAATTTATTTTACATACCCTGCAGCTAAAAAGGTTTTTTTTTGTTTGGCTAATAATCGGTTAATTAAAACGTCGATTGTGTTATTCGTTTTAATTGAGATAAGATTAGTTTATTGACAAAAACTGAACAGAAATTCTTCGCGCAACAGTGGCCCATCCCACCCAATCAGTGTGGTTATAAGATATTGTTTTGAGTAGTATACTTTACGGGGATAATTATAGGACTGTGTCATGAGCGCGAATTATTGTTTCTGGGTCCTGGATGTTTTCTATGTATTTAAGTATTATAAATTATCTATATATAATGTATATTTTATGAACCATAAGAGACCATATGACGGGACTTCGAGCCAAAATCTAGAATATTCCATAACTTCCATTAAAGGCAGCGGAGAAGGCAAAAAAACACAACTGATATTATAAATGGAAAAGTATTTTAGTTGGTTTGTTGTCGTGTTATCGGCTTACCTTTCTTTCACGTAGCAGATTTGTTTTTGAAATTAAATCTGTTTTATTTCTACCTAGACATAAAACGGAAACTTCGCTGGCGAAGCTATGGACGAAATCTTGTTTTCATAGCAAATCACTATTATAGTAAAAAAATAAAAAACGGCCAAGAGCATGTCGGACCATGCTCAGAGTAGGGTTCCGTTGCCGTTTATGCAAAATGCACTACAGATAAAAAAAAAACGATATGACAACGTTTACTAGCAAAAAAGTCTATTTCCACCGCACTAACGTCCTTTTGCTGAGAAGCTTGACAATAACTAAATAACGGTATATCCAATCATGTTGAAAACAAGTTTCGTTTAAAGTTTTTAGTAAACTTTGTCTCAGTAAATTTTTTTGGACATACTGTTTAAAAAAGGGGGGGGGGGGGGGGGGTTGTTACACAATTTGTCCTACTTTCAGAGCGATAATTTCCGAAAAAAAAAACTAAATAACAGCTTAGTATAATACTCTAAATTTCATCAATATACATGAAGTAGTTTTTGAATAAAATGCTTGTGACTTACGGACGGACGGATGGACGAACGGACGGACATGGCGAGACTATAAGGGTTCCTTTTTTAGTATTTTGGCTACGGAACCCTTCGGCTGGAAAAATCATTATACGAGTATGGTATGAAAATGCATGAATTTCATTCGCTAGGTAGTTTAATATTTAATAAAATATAATCAAAATAAAACTAAACTTACACCTAGATTCGGTGTATCTTTCATTACAAAAACAAATATAAATAGCAGTATTTTTATACACAAGGTACTAGGTATACAAAAGGGTCAAAATGGCTGTATACACGTAGATATTGGTAAATTATGCGAGAAATCGTATTAAGCGGGTTTTGATGTAGTTACAATAATCTCGTTAAAAGGGTCTCATTCATAACCGACTTAGTTAGATATATCATTTGGCTTTATGTATTTTGAACCTTATACATTAGTTAGCATTATAGATGACTAGAAGGTGCGCGCAACTTCGATCGCGGAAGAGAAAAAAGTAGCCAAGTGTGAGTCGGACTCGCCCATGAAGCGTTCCGCAGCCGTACATACAAAAAAATGCATTACAGATGAAAAAAAATACGATATGGAAAAAAAAAACACTAACAAAAGAGCGTATCTCCCCGGCACTTAGTTCCTTTTGCTGAGAAGCGCAGTTTTTTGGCAATAACTTAAAAACGGTATGTCCCATCATGTTGAAAACAATTTTCGTTGAAAGTATTTATTAAGCTTAGAAAATAGTGGGGGGGCGGACAAAATTTTTGCTAAATCATTTTTTTTTTTTCAAAAGCTCAAAATGTTTGTAGAAGAACTGTCGAAATATTTGCCGAAATGTTTTTTTTTCTGTTTCGGTTACATGTATGGAGTGCCCCCCCCCCCCCCCCTAGAAATATATATATATCTTTTATTCAACTAACAAACTACGTAGCGGTTTACACACGACACCTATGCTCCAAATTTCTATAATGTAAATCTTATAGTTTTTGAGTAAGATGCCTGTGACATACGGACGGACAGACAGACAGACAGACATGACGAATCTATAAGGGTTCCGTTTTTGCCATTTTGGTTACGGACCCCTAATAAGTCATAACCCTGTTTTTCACTTTAGTGTGGTCAGGTAAAATGTATCCAATAACCATCTGTGGATTCTCAGCTACCCGTGTACCAAAATTTTTTGAAATCCTTTTAGCCGTTGTTCGGAAATTTTATTTTTACAATTTTATAACCTAGTATAGATATATTTTGATGAATTACGTACGTTATACAATTTGACTTTATGTATTTTGATAGCACGCAAAACGAACTTATACCCGTAGATTTTAGATATTTTGTTACGTTCCCCGTTTCGATCCAGTTTCATGCGTGATGGACTGGTGAAACAGCAAGTTGTAACTGGAGATGTTAGTTAAACATATAAATACCCTATGGGTAAGACCCGCGGGAGTATACAATGTTGTATCATTTGGTGGACCTGCTTTTCACAAAGTCAGGGATCTATGTATATTCCAAACATTGTTACAAAACATCAAGCCTAGACAATATACAGTTAGGAGGTGCAGACCACATCAAATATGCTGTTGGCAAAATGCACTCGGGCCTCTATGACACCAAATCGTAATAAAAATCAGCCAAGGACCATGCTCTGTGTAAGGTCCCGCAGTCGTTCATACAAAAAAATGCACTGCAGATGATAAACATACGATATGAAAAAGTGCATTAGCAAAAGAGCGTATCTTCACCGCAATAACATCCTTTTGCTGAGAAGCCAGTTTTTTGTCAATAACTCAAAAACTATATATTCGATCATCTTGAAAACAATTATTGTTGAAAATATTAAAAAAACCACACAAGTGGCCGGTTTTTTTTAAATCTTCAAAATACTGACATTTTATTTTTACAACTTTATAATAGAATAAATGACTTCAAATTTTATGACAGTCAATATCTCCCGCAAAAGCTAAAGATTTCTGCTACAATGCAGCCAGTATCAAACTCACACACAAATTTACACGTAGGTATCACCCAGAACATGTAGGCCTTGAAAATGCGTTGTTACCTTAAAGAGAATCGATGCCTCATCATTAACTTCATCAATCGAAACTGCCACTAGACATAAATAGGATTCTCAAAATTTGGAGGAGCCAATTTTTTGACCCGCTTATTTTTTTACCTTTTTGACCTTATGCGTGTCAGTAGTATTCAATAAAACTACATTTTATTTCACTTCGTGTCATGACGCCAAGAGTCCATCTGTATTTCTGCGAAAATTATTAGCTTCAATTTTATATTACTACTATACCTAACATTGACTTCGAGAATCTGTACATCTTCTCTACGTGTACCAATTAGTTAACATAAATGCAATGTTTAAAAAAAACTCACTTTGGAATATTTAACGGTCTTCTCTTGTGAAAGTGCCCTTGTAGCCTTACAGAATAAACTAAATTTTACTTTTATAAGTTTTGATGTTTTCTTGGATAACTAAGCATTGTCTTTATACTTCGAAGGATATATTTAAGATACTGTAATAGTAAAGAATTATTTAGAAAATTTTCTGGTTCGACTTTATTCTCAACAGAGATCTCCTCTTGGGAAATGATGTAATTTCAGATTTTAAAACCCCATTAATTGTTTCTATGACTTAGCACCCGTTTTCTGAAACCAAGCCGCAGGTAATGATAATCGAGTTTTATGTAAATTATAATTGGCTGTTGCTGAGTTGCCTGATGAATTGTATCCTGGTGAATGATATTTCCATACATACATATATACAATCACGCCTTTTTCCCAACCGGGTGGGCAGAGACTACCTCCTTCCACTTGCTACGGTCCTGGCATACAACTGCCGCTTCATCAACATTCATTAATCTCTTCATGCATGCTCGCCGGTTTAGAGTACTTTTCACTTGCCGTTCTTTCAGAATAATAATACTAATAATAATATTTTTTAGTAAAACAACATATTACAGTAATTATTACTAATAAACTAAATCATACAGAATGTCTCCAATCTGATCGTATGAACGATATCCGGCTTGTTTATCTTCGTCACTGCGACGGTACGGTGTGAGAGAGCCAGGGAGCTACGATTCGCGTCGTCGACAGCGTCGATAACAAGTGTGAACCCGCTTACTGCGGCAGTGATCTCGCCACTGCGGTGGGGTAAGTCATAAACTGTTCAATAAAACACATTTAACAGGAATCTGTGGAGATCTTGCAAAAGTCAATTATACAATTAAGACAAAATCTCAATGGAGCTGAACTCTTTTTGTAGTCTCTGAGCTTAGAATAGAAGTGAGTTTTAGGATGCTGCAATGCAATAACAAGTGCCCAGACCAAAGCGTTGAATTAGATTTACACTCGAAAATTACGCATGTAAGTTAAATTTTTTTTCAACGTTGTAATAAAGTTGTATTATCTACTAATAGTTACTTCAACAATCTTGAAAAACATTTTCAAAAATCTTGAAATTTTATCTATAGGTTGGTTTCACCTTTTTATTTTTTTTTCTAAGCCACAGAAAGATATATTTTTCTGACAGTAAGGAGGCTTATTCCTACATATATTTTTTTAAAAGTTTTTTGAGAATTTTCATCCATTCCCAATTCATTCAAATATAGTCGGTAGCACTTTCAAATGGTACACCATACAATTATTCATATTCATATTAGTTTTGGGTTCGTTACAATAAGTAAAAAAATATTTGTGTAAGTGTAGGATACTATTTAATGGAATTGCAATTTCTTACATTCTTCTTCTTCATCGTCAATTTAGGAAATTTCTTACATACTGAAACTATTAAAAAATATAATATTTTCTTTTTTCCGCGATTATTACTGATTTAAATAAAACAAACTAACCGATTTTTTTCCAAACCGTCGGGAATTCAAATGAGATAGTATCCGCGATATAATCCTTTAAATTGTTTTATTTAAATATTAAAAAATATATTTTATAAAAAGGTCAACAATTAAACGAATAACAACATTGTACATTTAAATGATAGTTTTATGTGCAAACAAATAACAAACTCCTACAATAATTAAAGTACCTATAGTTCAAATGATTATAGCTGCCTTATCCGGATTCCAGGTATTGGATCAGAATTGTAATTCTAATCGCTCTCTCTCCTCGCTTGGGATCTATGCACCTGCTAACGCTAGTCGCACCTCATATCACTCGCAGCACGTTGAAGTACGGAACGTCTCTAGCTCGATGCAAATATCTTAATAACACCTCGAGCGAGTGGGGCTAAAAGGTTATGTCAAGTCAAATACAACACCGCGTTTTCGAGCGCTTGCAGATTTATAGCGGGTAAATAAATAGCGTTTTCAAAGCATCTGCATGGAAGAACAGAGGAAACAGGAGGAAGACTAAGATTGAACTAGTACCGAGTCTAATCTTTTCCATTTTCCTGTACGTTTCGGAGACCTGGACTAAAAGCAAAAATTTTGAGTTGGTGCCACCGTCACGTTTCTATCATCGCACCTCCTGCCTCAGAAACAAAGTACATCCCCACTATCTGGATGATTGGCATCCCAAAAATAAACAAGCATTACTTTCGTTTTTACCACGTATTTGCTACTTGTGAAATGAGCTTCCCCGTGAGGCGTTTTCGGAGCGCTATAACATGGGGTTCTTCAAGAAGCAAGTTAACATAAATCTATATCGGAATATCTAACGTTGTCCTAATGTATCGTTTGTCCTAACGCATTATTTATGAAACTGTAAATTTTTCAGGATTGCTATAAAACAAACCTAACTTAAGCTAATCTATACGATGATCTTTTAAAAAATCCTGAAAAATTTACGGTTTCTAAAAAAATGCGTTAAGATAAACGATAATTTATTGCAAACGACATTAGGGATACCTAAGGAGAACTATTTAGCAGGGAACTCAAAGGTTGGCAATTATGTATGGGCGATTCTCCCGGTGTTGCACATATCCTTAGCGATGACGATCACTCTCCACCAGGTGGCTCGTCTGCCCGTTTGCCAATTAAAAAAAAACACATTCGGGGCAGGATTGATGCATTAGAAATGTGGTGCTGGCACAACATGTATTCCATGGACTGCGCGTCGCACTAATGTACCAATTCTGTCCGAACTAAAAATCTAGTGCCACCTATCGACCATCTGTATCTGTACACCATGTCTCGTACCTCGGACACATGGCCAGACGTGAGCCAGACAGCCTAGAGAAGCTCATGGCGGTGCGTCACGTAGAGGGAAAATGGACGAGGAAGATCGCCGACCCGATGGATCGATATGCTGTGAACGAAGCGTGCTAGTTAAGCATTGAGGCATCAAATTTAAATTCAAATTGTTTAATCCAACCGACCGGCCTGGAGGGCCTAGGTTCATAACTTAACGACCTCAATTGGCCGCGACTATCAGCAATGAGTTTACGATGAAAAAGCAGATAAATAGTATGTACGTTACGAATTAAAATGGGACAAATTGGGAGTTTTCTAAATTATTTTAGCTAAAGTTTGATTTCACCGTGCTTTGTTAGTGCTAATGGCTGATTGACGGCTGATTTGGCCTGTCACGTGGCAGAAACATAAATTGGAACCAGATTTTTTCCATTCATAGAAAGTTGAAAAATGTTGTCTTTGAAAGTAAAAATGACACTTCTAAGTGAGATTTTACTTTAATCGACGTCGTCAAACACGTTAACAATGAGTAACTAGAACTATTTGGAATAAATGTTTTTGTAAGCTTATACTCATTGCTAACGTACCCAGGATCGTAAAGGACCCAGATGCCGACGTGGCGAAGCGTACAGATACTGTGAACGGACAGTAATGGTCAAAGTAAAGTGGCTTTTGCAAATCCATCATTCAGTTCAGACATTGCATTTCATCCATCATAATCATATGGGTAAGTAATAGAACGTATAACAACTTAATTTATATCACTCACAATATATAAGCTCACTTTATATAAGTTTGTTGGATATAACAAACGAAATACATAATAAACGAAACGTATAAATTTAAATTCTCTAATTCCATCGGTTATAATGAACATTACACAGAATTATAATTGGTATAATGAATTATATATATAACTTGTACATAATATAATGATGTAAACCTATAATGATCGATAATTCTATCTACATAGTGTACAAAGTACAGAACACATAAACGCCTGCATTATTTTATTAGCAAAGAGTGACTTCGTTAACTTTGCAGAGTTAGTTTTTTTACGTAGGTGTGGGTGGATTCAAATGAAACAAAATTATGTGCATGACATTGAGCTCAATGTGAAGCATGTGATTATAGATTTTGAAATTGGAGCCATACAGAGTGTGAAAAGTTATTTCGAATATGTGTCAGTACACGGCTGTTTTTTTCATTTAGCCCAGATCATTTACAGCCGCATACAAAAAGATGGCAAAACAGGCTTATATGGTACAAATATAATTTTTTCAATTGAAATGAAGTGTCTATTGGTGTTGGCGTTTTTGGAGCCTAGAGAAATCCCAAATTACTTTCAAAAATTGCAAAAAGAAAGTTCTCCAGACGCAGTCAAAAAAATTAAAGATTTTGGCAAAGATTACGTTTTAGACAAGCCGAAATATCCACCCTCCCTCTGGAGTGTTGCAAGTATGGAATCACGAGATTTACCACGTACACAAAATAGTGCGGAATCATGGCATCATCGCTTGAACCAGATAATACATAGATAAGGTGAAGCCCGGTTTTTATCACGCAGCAACGGAACTGCTCCACGAAAGTATTAAAATCTTGTCCGACATAGAAAAAATGAAAAACGGTGAACCTGCGCCTAAACGCAAAAAAAATGTATCAAAATCAACAGATCAGAATTGATAATGTATTAAAACGAAAAGCAGAATATTCTGAGTGCGAGTTCCTATGAGCAATGGCAACAAATCTAAGCCTCAAACGTCACTAAAATGTAGATTAAACATAATAAATACGTTTTTCCAATGTAATATTAATCTTTTATTTCACTTCCATACAAAAAAAACTGTATGCTTGTAAAAATTAGTCCTACATTTGTGCCTATAAAGTACCGCGCGGCTCGCTCGCTTCGCTCGCTCGTTAGGGTCACAACTCAACCTAACACTCCTCCTCGCTTCGCTCGTCGTCGTACCTAACCTCACCGAAGTCGGACTTGGCAGCAGTCGGTGTTATGGTTTTATGGTTTGCAATACAAACCTAACCTAACCTACTTTTTTCGATATGACCTACTTTTCTAGGTAATTATATCAACAAAAGTAGTATGCCTAATGTATACTATTTGAAATGTTATTATATATTCCTAACGATATACCTGATGTATGTTATATAAATTGATGTTAGCCGTAGTGAATGTTAGACGTTATGTTAGTATGAATACCGTTTGTTATACTTTATAAAAGGTATACGATATGAAATTACTGTTTTTCTTGTTATATCAAACATTCATCATATATTATGAATGTTAAAAAAGTGAAATTATATCAAACGTTGTTATACATTATGGGACGCACCCTAATTATACGTTGCAGGAGCAAAGCAAATGTCAAAAATCGACAAAAATGCCATTACTTTTGCGATGCGAAATAAGATGTCTTGTCTGCAGTAGTTTTTTAAACAATGCGCTCTGTTACCGGTTATATTGTTTTTAATATAAGTTAGCGTTATACCTCTTTTCTGTGAACAGTCACCAGCCCTAACATATATCCCTAGTGACCGCCCTAACAAATCAGGTAAAAATATTGACACGTCCTAACGTGTCTAGAAATAAAGTCGTGTCAGATATTTATGTGCAGCTTCATTGTGGCAGATATTGATGCCGGTGACTGGACATTATAAAGTTCGTCATCATCATTTCCGAGCGATCCACTCGTAATATGGCTAATTATTATAATTTACATTCATTATTCAAACTGAATGACACCAACAGCAAATGTAACGAAGCTTGTATGTTTAATATTTATCTTACAATATTTGTCTTACAGAACCGCTCCTAACCATTAGAAATGATTAAGCCCTCGACTCGTGACCGCTACCTCCACGATTACAAAAAGTTTCTCCAAGTCTCATTGCACATCAAATCCCAAAGGTGTTATCAACCAATGGATGTTTTGGACTTGTGTTTTTTTGGAAATTAAGGACTGTGCACTCAAACCTTCTGTTTTAACCCTCGAACTCGAGACAAAGAGTTTCGCCACTTGCCCCCCATTCACAATGTGCAGTGTTAAGATAAACACCATTATAAATATACAGCTGTGGCATAAAGTAAATTCATTAACAGAGAGGGGACTGTTCTGAAAAGCGTGAAGTATAAATGTGGAAGGTTATAGAAGAAGACCTAAACTAAAAAAATATATCGTGTAAAATATGATATGGAAAAGCAGAATCTAAACAAAGAAATGACGGATAATAAAAAGGGATGGAAGAAACAAACATGCTGCGCCAACTTAAAATAAAAGAGATAGTGATGCCAATATCTCTTTGAGAATGATGAAATGTTATATATGGATCTATATCGGAATCCTTAACGTAATTTTTCCTAATGTATTATTTGCCATAAAGCATTTTTTTCAGAAACCGTATACTTTTTAGGATTATTATAACACAAACCTAACCTAGCCTAATCTATACGACGACAGTTTAAAAAATCCTGAAAAATTTACGGTTTCTGAAAAAAATGCGTTATGGCAAATGATACATTTTGGCAAACGATACATTAGGACAAACGACATTAGGGATTCCGAAGGAGACCCGTTACTTTTTTGTATTTTGTTGTTTGTGTCGTGTCTGTTCCGAAGACAAGAAAGCCTCTATGAAGCTCCGCGTGCTCAACAGATCGAGACAGTATTTTACTCCGGCCCACCTCCTACAGCTTTACAAGTCGCAGGTCCACCCACACATGGAATACTGTTGTCATCTGTGGGCTGGGGCTCCAAAGTACCAGCGGGTAAGTAATAACAACTTATTATATATCACTCACAATATATAAGCTCACTTTATATAAGTTTGTTGGATATAACAAACGAAATACATAATAAACGAAACGTATAAATTTAAATTCTCTAATTTCATCGGTTATAATGAACATTACACAGAATTATAATTGGTATAATGAATTATATTTAACATGTACATAATATAATGATGTAAACATATAATGATCGATAACTCTTAACTACATAGTGTATAAAGTACAGAACACATTAACGCCTGCATTATTTTATTAGCGTCATACGTCACTAAAATGTAGATTAAACATAATAAATACGTTTTTCCAACGTAATATTAATCTTTTATTTCACTACCGTACAAAAAAACTGTATGCTTGTAAAAAATTGTCCTACATTTGTGCCTATAAAGTACCGCGTGGCTCGCTCGCTTCGCTCGTTCGTTAGGGTCACAACTCAACCTAACACTCCTCCTCGCTTTGCTCGTCGTCGTACCTAACCTCACCGAAGTCGGACTTGGTAGCAGTCGGTGTTATCGTTTTATGGTTTGCAATACAAACCTAACCTAACCTACTTTTTTCGATATGACCTACTTTTCTAGGTAATTATATCAACAAAAGTAGTATGCCTAATGTATACTATTAGAAATGTTATTATATATTCTTAACGATATACCTGAAGTATGTTATATAAATTGATGTTAGTCGTAGTGAATGTTAGACGTTATGTTAGTATGAATACCGTTTGTTATAGTTTATACAAGGTATACGATATGAAATTACTGTTTTTGTTGTTATATCAAACATTCATTATATATTATGAATGTTAATAAAGTGAAATTATATCAAACGTTGTTAAACATTATGGGACGCACCCGTACCAGCTTCTCCCTCTAGACCGCATTCAACGGAGAGCGACTCGTATCGTCGGTTGCCAGCGTATTTCAGATCAGCTTGACTCCTTGGCTCAGTGTAGAGATGTAGCCTCGCTCTGCATATTCTATCGCATGTATAACGGGGAGGGCTCCGAGGAATTGTTCGGGTTGATTCCAGCTGCGCCTTTCCGCCATCGTCCTACGCGACAACATTTCCACCCTCACCACTTAGATGGTTGGCAGTGCACAACTGTGCGTTTTTCTAGAAATTTCCTGCCTCGCACGACTGAACTGTGGAATAAATTGCCGCTTGCAGTATTTCCAGACCGATGCGACCTTCAAGCCTTCAAGAAAAGAGCGTACTCCCGACTGAAAGGCCGGCAACGCACTTGTGACTCCTCCGGTGATGCAAGTGTCTATGGGCGACGGTGATCGCTGAGCATCAGGCGACGCGTCTGCTCGTTTGCCTCCTATGTCATAAAAAAAGACCTGTTAGGCAAGTAGGTTATTTATGGTTGAATGACACTTTGGTCCTAAGACTGTGTCAGTTGACATGTCATGTTAAGTACTATGTTCAGCAGTGTCAAATTTTCACAACTGCGAAACTTGAAGTTATCACGTGTCGCTTCTGTGTCTTAACTCGCGTCACAACAGCCGTCGAAGAAATTTCCTCATTGTGCAGCAAGGACAATGGGCCGCGGACAATCACGTTCCTTATTTGAAAGAGCACAGATAACAGAAAATGATTCAGCGTCCTTTGTAGCTGTAACTAAATGAAACGCACCGTGCCCTAGCAAATGAAAAACAACCTAATATGACGCCGATACGGGCCTATATCGACTGTCGTTGGAAACGACTGTCGTTTGTTTTTAGTCCGATTGAATTTGGTCTCGGTATAATTTTATTTCGGACGGCTTTGTGTTAAAAATAGGTTATTAAATGATATCAAACTTCTCGACGAGTCTTTATATTTATTGGTTCTTTGAAGTTTTTTTGTAATACTATATCAAACTTGGTTTGATATATTGCTGTGTATTTCGATTACAGAAATATGTTTACGATACTTAATTATTTAGTACTATGTGTGTAAATACCGTCCAAAACCGAAATTGAATATAGCGTTCATTAAGTATTTCTAAATAAGAGAACCGAAAATCCTATCTAAGTATCATATCAGTAAATTCTGACTAAATAAGTACCAATTTTGCTAATTACTGAAACCTTTGTGAGCGGGTAATATGAAACCGAAATATTTTATATAAACACTTAATCAAATGTGACGTTCGTTTATAAAATCCTTAATTACATGTACGTATGTGCTATAGATAACATTCATTCATTCATTATTCAAGAGTTTGACTCCTTTCGGTGATTCTTAATGCAAGGTCATAACTTCTTGGTACGTCACGACGCCTACCGTTCCCTTTATCTGGTCTATATAACTGATTTTTGGCCTTAGTTTTCCTCTCTTCCCTCAATGTTTTCTTCTATTATCTTTTGTATTAGCTCGTCGTGTCGTATTAAATGCCCTACCATTTTCCAGTTCGGGCTATAGCATGTTGAATATATCTTTTTTTCTTTTACCCTATCCAATACCACCACATTTGTGTCCAACTTATTCTCTCCATTCTCCGCCAGCACCACATCTCAAATGGCTCTCCGTCGGGTCAGTTCTCTGTCGCGTTAGGTCAGGATCCTATAGATTACATTGTTTATAATTTATTACCTTGAACACCGAGGCAGAGCGAAAGTTTCAAAAGCGGCGTTCGTGTACAAAACTAGGCCGCCTGAAAGCCCGCTAGCAAGGTGGACCCACGATCTGATCAAAATCATGGGTTAAAATTGGATGAGGGACGCGCACGATCGATCGTTCGTAAAAATCCTTGGGTAGACTATTGTCCAGCAGTGGAAGTGAGCATCATTAGCCTGATATAATTATGATAAACACCAAACTAAAATTAAATCACAATTATAAGTGCTTCACTTGTTAACGTTTTTTTATGTTATATGGGGCAAACGATGTTGAACTACTTAAATAAACACAAATCAATGTCAGAAAGGAGGGTAAGTAGCAAGATATTAAGAATTAATCGTCCATCATTAGTACAAATCTGACAAATAACTTCTTTAATATCACTCTAAAATCCCAGCTGCGTCTCATTTTATCACGATCTACCGTCAAATTTTCACAAAAAATCGAAATTTACTTTGATTAAATTTCCCGGGATAAATGGCGGGAATTAAGCCCGTTTCCCGATATCCGAACCGGGATTATTCCGAAAGCAATTACACCAACTATGCCTATCTAGTTTGCATTCATTACCCTTTAAATATTAATTGGGGTGAATAGGGGTTTAAAACGTTTCTTGCTTAATGACTAGTGTAAGTAAATGGTTTATTGATAATATGACTTATCTTTGGCTTTGCGCAGGGTAAAATTAATTTAATTTACCGTTTGTGCACTGAAACGTACATTGTAACGATTTTATGCTTTGTTTTCTATCATTTTTTTTATATTTCACGTTGTTGATGTCCTTGAATCCCGTTTTTTTTGGAAAACGGTGGTAGACGATAGGTACACATAATTTTACCGTCGAAGTGTTTTTATATTATGCCTGCTTGCTAATTATGATATAAAAAGTGTCCCGTCATCATTTTCGACCTTACAACTGGAAGTACCCTATCAATTTCAAAGTATCGAAATATACGTTTTATGCGGCATAAACGGCCGTATCTTTTGTTATGTAAACTTAGACGTTTGATTTTTTCACAGCTTCAAGGAACTGTAGACTTTCATATATAGTTTTAGTTTCAACTCCGTAATTCCACGCGTTCCCGAGATAAAGGGTCTTGACTTCACAGACAGACGGACGGACAACAAAGTGATTAGTGTTCCGTTTTCCTTTTGAGGTACGGAACCCTAAAAACCGGCCAAGTGCGAGTCGGACCACCGAGGGTTCCGCACAAAATATACGCTACAAACGGCCGTATCTATGAAAATCCAGTGTTAGCAAAGCCCCTACTCTTGAGTAAAAAGTACGCGGTGTTCGGTCATTTTATATTTGTTACTGACATAGACAGACACAGAATAATTCTATTTTTAGTATTTGTTGTTATGGCAGCAACAGAAATACATCACCATGAAAATTTAAACTGTCTCTCATGGTTCATGAGATACAGTCTGATAACAGACTGACAGACAGACGGACGGACAGCGGTCTCGTTTTCGTTTTACCCATAGAATACGGAACTCTAAAAAGTAAAGCTACTAAAATGAAGAATTTAAACTCCACATTTTAAGCTCAAACCTATATATTTACTCCAAAATGTACTTCTATAAATTATTTGGTGAAACGAACTCGTGTAGCGGCCATATTTGAACATTTTCGCAGAAATATCTGTTATTAATTAAAAGTTTGTGCTGCCGCAGCAACCAGCGCAATACAATTAGTGGTATTCCCCTTAATGAATGCTTTATCTGTGGCCCGCGCTAGGGAGGTGCCCTTTAGTTTTTCAGTTTTGATAAGTATTCTATTCAATAGACTATTCGATTGATGGATTATAATAGCTCCGTTGCTTTTCCGCCTTTGTTAGATGTGACAATAAATTATGCTCACAAGCGCATATTTTCATGCGTACACCTGAGAAGTGCACGCTTCAGAGAGTTGCAACACATGTCGAGGATTATACTATCTGGTGTTGGTTTGTTGTATTTACATCTGTATTTTTTTTTGGAAACTGCTTGAAAACAAGTCTAACTGAGAAATTAATTGTCACCGACAGAATTTCTGACCACCGACAGTGAACTGCGGGCCTATGATGGTTGCGTTTATCACGCGATAAATGATATGATAACGTGCCTGTCACTCTCGCACTCACATATGTGTCAGAAGGTGACGGCAGCTGTGTCATTTATTTATCGCGTGACAAACGTAACCATCATAGACCCACTGCAAACCATCTTAGTGGCGGGGATGGAAACATTCTTCATATTCAATAAAGTAAGCTTCGCTCGTCCCTAGTTTCACGGCAACCTGCTGATTCTTTGTTTAATACTTGTTTAAACTTCACTTTGTCGGGAATTTTGTTTAATGTTTCTTTTAAAGGCTCGTAACGAGCTATTTAATCCCTCTTTATGGTCATTACTATGGTAATTACATGGCCGCCATTTTGAATCGCGACACGCACAAAAATACGGGGTTTAGGCAATTACTGACTGAAGTGATTGTAGTTTGTTTTGATCACAATTTACTGACCTATTTACGTGAAAAATGCTTCACATAGTTATCTGCGATTATTTACTAGTATAGCATTTACACTATAACGCAGCAATCAAAAAATTATCAACCTTTTTATTGTACATAATAACTAGTTATAAATACAATAAAAAAGATGATATAAGAACAGTTTAAGGGATTTATCCTTAACTACTATTGCACATTGACTGAGAAAATGTCGCTCATTTTTTCAAGGGAATTACACATTGTATTGACTCGAAATCCAGTGAAAAGCGAACTTTAAAATAATAAAAAAAAACAAATGTTGACGAGAAATTTCAAGTACATATTGGGAAATATGTATCTGTCTTCTTAATTATAAGGACTTTAAAGCCTGATTTCAGTCAAATGTTAAATAACAAAATGATCAGAGATCAGAGAAATCACAACCGTACCTATATCTTGTCTCAATATATCTATAGTTAAATATTCAAACAATTCTTTATCGCCTTGCTTCATCACGTACCAATAGCAGAAGTCATCTATCCATCCATATCCATACTAATATTATAAATGCGAAAGTGTGTCTGTCTGTCTGTTACCTCTTCACGCTTAAACCGCTGAACCGATTTGGATGAAATTTAGTATGGAGATAGTTTGAGTCCCGGGGAAGGACATAGGCCATCTTTTATCCCGGAAAAATAACCTTATCCGCGATAAACGAATTTAAGGTGGACGAAGTCGCGGGCAGAAGCTAGTACTATTATAAAGTTGTAAAAATGAAATTGTGTGTAGTATATTGAAGATATTTTCAGTAAAAGATTGTAACGGATTATTTGGAGGTCATTGAATCGAAAAATATTTATTTTTGATTTTTTTCAATGTTTGTATATGTCGTTGCGGTACATACAGCTGGACATCCCCAGATTGTTGTAGGATACTTTTTACTCGATTAGGCTAAAGAAAACAAAGAGGGGTTATGTTTTTTTTCCTTCACAGATTAAATTGCGGGCACCTTTTAGTTTATTTATATTTCCAAATAGAGTTACATAAAACCGTGCACGGTATCCACAAAATAATGATTTAGAATCGTGCTATTCCAAACTCCCTCGGAGCGGAGAATTCAATCCACCTCTCAATTGAATTGGTTATTGTATCTAGTTGAATTAAACTGAATTGAATTTGAAATCGTCGATCTGTTTACTTTTGTTGACGGGCTGCATTGCGTTGCAATAGTTACTTTTGCTGATCTTTTATTTATTGAAAAATACTATATAATTTGATACTATTGAATTGAATTCTAGTTGATGGACGTAATACGTTGTGAAGTAGATTGCAACTTAATATAACGTGAGATACGATTTCACTGAAAATAGAGGTGATGCTATGCGTATTTTTTTATTTTTACTTTATTATACTAGCGTCAACTATAAAAAACCAGCCAAGAGCGAGTCGGACGCGCGCACCGAGGGTTCCGTACAAAATATACGCACCAAACGGCCGTATCTATAAAAAATCCAGTGTTAGCAGAGCCCTACTCCTAAGGAAATTGTACGCGGTGTTCAATCATTTTATATTGACTATTGACATAGACAGACAGACATGTAATTATACTGGTTTTAAAATTGTATGTTAAAGCGGCAACAGAAATACATCATTTGTGAAAATTTCATCTGTATCTCCAACAGGCTGATAGCTAGCAGCACGGTTCATGCAGCCTGATAGATACAGCCTTGTGATAGACGAACAAACAGACATACCCTAAAACCCCTAAAAAAGGGAACCGAAGACAAAACAACATCGTATATACGCGGTGTAGTTTTTCATTATGAGTGCTAATATCGGTTCTTATCTCTTACGGCGGTTATTCTTCGTAAATTGACAATTTTATAAAAAAAAGCGATTTGGATCCCGGCTGGTATTCTATCTCTTGGCCAATAACATATCCGTTGCTCTGTAGACATACGCCGAACACACGAACAAACACTCATCTATAAACCGAAATTATAATTCGTTAGGGCGTTAACAAACTGGCGAGTGTGCAACGAGTTCGCCGCGACTGCGCAGCGATCTCGTCGCAAGTGTGCAGCGAGTTCACCGCGTATTAGGGCTGGGACGTCAGCTAGCTAAGCGCAGCGAATTCGTTGCTCGCTCGCGGCAAAATCGTAGCGCGCTCACGGTGAACTCGCTGCATACTTGCTGCGTACTCGCCTCGCTTTCAATTCGCTCGCAAATCGTGATAATGCCCTTTGGACCTCTGAATATATTGAATAAACGATTGTCGCCCCATTTTTATCACGTCACCAGTCAAACTGGAATCATTCAGCGCTACATTGGAGCCAGCACAAAGTTATCTATCAATTTGGAAAGTGCCACATTTCTCTCCGAACCCCTGCCGCCAATCCCCTGTTACTCAGTGGAGTCTCTGTGAAACTAATTTTCTATAAACCTGTACTAAGTCGGTCCTTTGTGGGAATTTTCAGGAAAACCTTAAGCCATTTTGTTGAATTGAAAATTGCGTGTTTTGTTGCTTTGTATTTTTATTTTCGTAAGCTCACCGTACCTAATCATACTAAAGGCGTCCCAAGTACATTATTAAAGTAAACTGTATAAATGAAAACCGTATTGTTGTTTGACACAATGAACACGAATCATCAAGCTTATTTTTAGACAAAATGAAAAGTGTAGCGATATTATTACTATTAACCGTAGAGCAGAGTAATCTCATTTCTGATTCGATTTCGTAGAGAGATCCTAGCATAGGCCTTTCCAAAGGTTTAAAAGGACGTATGGACTTAGCTTCAGGTGCGTCTACATTTGTACCATTTGCCCGATCAGATCTTCATCGCGTGGCATGATCGCGTGTCACGTCACGATCACGCGTTTGGACGTTGCGCCGATCCGATCGCTCGAAATCCATGTTGCTACGCGTATCGCACACTCGGATCGGACAAGCGTGGCGTTATTGCCGCGCCGACAGTGAGCGTCCAAGCAGCGCGATACGTAGTCATGCCACGCGACGGTAATCGCTTACGAGCAACTTTAACGTTACTTTTAAATTAGACAGGTGTCTTGAACAATTGCGATACACATTATGACACACTTTTTGTGACTCCTCTCATGCAAACCTCCTCATATCATCAGCGTTATATATATTTAAGTTATTGCGGGGCAAGTTGTTCAACCCAGGAGTCCTAGGGGAAGCTGCCCTGAACGTCCAACAGCGGTATATGAGGCGACGGCGGCGGCCGAGCCTGCTCGCCGAGCCTCACGCACGAACGCAGCTGTTGCGCCAAGCACCCTTTAGTAGACCATTTGAACTCTTAACTGTGTAGCGATCGAATTAGATCTTTTCTGCTGCACGCTGAACGAATTCACAAAGGTAACATTGTACATTTTGTGTTATATCAGGGGGCACGGTAGTGCCCCCGCCAAGTCGAGCGCGAAGCAAACACAGCCATACTATCCTTTACTGGAACCATTTCGCCGCATTTTCAGGCCCCTATTTGAGAACCTCTGGATAAGACCAGAACGAAGAAATTTAATTTAATCACATACTTAAAATCCAAAATTTCAAGTCTGTACGTCATTTAATTCCGAAGTTAAGCGAAAGCAAAGTTTCGCATTTATGACACTCACTCACTCATGATCATCAGAATAGAACTAGTACTTCCTATAAACTCAGATAGCTGAAATTTAGTACAGAGTTAGATTTTAATGACCACATAAAGGAAAAACTATCAAACTAGAATAATCGAAGATCTGGAGTACCTGGTGACCCTGATTAGAAAACACAAAAGCCCAATCAAACTATTAGAGATCGACATACCGCCTTTACAAAAAATATTCAACTTGGTGGGCCGCTTCATTTGATGTCAAAAATCGAAGGTGATGTCAAAAATACCCACGTTTCTACAAAAAGAAGTGAAATCCTACCAAAAACATTCTGTAAAAAACTAGCGAAGTCTCGAAGGAGGTGCTTGTTTACCTCTAAAAAGTAATGAAATGAAATCTAGACAAAGTCGTGCCAAGTCTAAGGTTCTTTACTGCGATTTTTTTATTATTATAGTTAATGTTGTGTGACTTGGCCGTTGAAGGGTACACAAGGGTACAAAACCAGGTGCTCCATAACACCATTGCGGTGTACTATTGTTTTGTCGACAACCTTTTCATCGAATATTATTTCATCGACAACGTTTCATCGAAACTTTAGTACTAGTAATATTGTTGGGCGTTATTATATTTCAACTACTATTTATTTAAATTTATCCTACTACGTAGAAATACTATTCAACGAATAATACTTAATTGCTGATTTGTTTCAAATTATCTTAATTGGCACAACTACAAAACTAGTGCCTGTCGTTTCGCATAACGTTTCTTGTCCTAAAAATGTTTGGCCGAGAATGTTTGGCATACTGTTGAATGGCATACTACTCGTTTGTTGTAATAATTTTTGCAAATACTCATTTAAAGTCCTAAAGCAAGTTTGTCCTAATATTGATAACTCTAAAATCGAATTACCTAAAGCATACTATTCCTAACATGAATTGTCCTAAGAATTATTTTGCCTATTATTAAATTGGCTACACTTACAGCACCTAAACTAAACTATGGTAGGCGTGAAGTCAAAAGCGTTACGTATTCTACTTTAAGGCAGGTCAGACTTCGGTTAGGTTAGGTACGACGACGAGCGAAGCGAGGAGGAGTGTTCGCTAGAACTGTGACCCTAACGAGCGAGCGAAGCAAACGAGCGAAACGCCAGAACCAACAACGTTGAGAAGATAACAAAATATTACCAATTGAAATATTTTAATGCGGAATAGTATCAATTTTATTTAATGGTGTACGAAATGTAAGTGTGGAATTTACTAAGGTAGTAAAGTCTAGCTATAAGAGATACCACAGTGTCGTATTAGGATAACCTGTAAAGATAATTATGTGTTTATTAAAAATAAAGCATTCAAACGCTACGGATTCAATAATACATTTGTAATTTTCTTTGTTTGCGGAGAAGAAAAAATCATTACCCCTATTGTTCTCTTTAGCGTAGTCGGGTAAAATGTATCCTATAACTTTGTGTAGATACCTAGCTACCCGTGTACCAAAATTAGTTGACATCTGTTCAGGCGCTTTGGCGTTATAAACCCTCAACGATACATACAAACATACAAAAAAAATTAAAAATATATTTTTCAATTTATTGACCCCCAAATAGTCCGTTACAGTATTTGGAAAATATCCTCAATGTATAGACTTTTCATTTATACAACTTAAAAAATAACAAAACGGTAGTTACACATTATTGACACTTAATTTCGTATTGAAATTTAATACTGAATACAAACAATGCATGCATGTTTAAATCATGCATAATCAAATTAAGCTCTCAGCGAATATTTCTATACAATGACACTAATTGGGATATTTAATAAATAAATAAATAAATAAATAAATAAATAAATATAACGGGACAATTTTTACACAAATCAAACTAGTCCCATGGTAAGCTCAATAAGGCTTGTGTTATGGGTACTAGACGACGATATATTTAATAGATATATTACTTATATACATAGAAAACATCCAAGACTCAGGAACAAATATTTATGCTCATCACACAAATATTTGCCCTTACCGGGATTTGAACCCAGGACCTCAGCTTCGTAGGCAACGTTACTCCCACTGAGCCAAACCGGTCGTCAAATTTAATCAATTGATGTTTAAGTGCTATCTGAAAATTCACGTGAATTTAAAACAATAAAGGGTACCCACAACCACATTTTATTATATTGGTCTGGCCACCTCGTGCACTTGTAAACGGGTGAGGCCGCGGAAAGTTACCAATGTGACATAGAAGTAAAAAGGAGGAGGTTCTCAATTCGACGGAATGTTTATTTATTTTTTATTTTTTTATGGATGTTCACCGATTACTCAAAGACTATTTGACCGATTTCAATTTTTTTTTTTTTGGTTTATAGAAGGTACTTTCTAATTGGTCCCATTTAATTTTGGTGAAGATCTGATGATGGAATCCACGAGGAATTGAAGGAACTCCTCAAATATTGTAGGCATAAATATAGCGATTTTGATATTATAAGAAACATAATAAGCATTTGCATTCAGAAAGTGTAAATTGGTGAAGTGGAACTGATGTAGAAGACCACAGAATGCCATCGGAACTCCTCAATGATAAAGGATTTACGGGTGGCGACAATATATCTTGATTAATTTAGCTAAGCAACTTCATAGTCACAAATTTAAATGTTCCTGATGAGAATGGTACCATCGAATCGAGTTGATGATGGAGCCACCAATTTACACTTTCTGAATGCAAATGCTTATTATGTTTCTTATAATACCAAAGGGTAGGCACCAATTTACACTTTCTGAATGCATAAGGGGGGGTAGGCACCAATTTACACTTTCTGAATGCAAATGCTTATTATGTTTCTTATAATACCAAAATCGCTATATGTATGCCTACAATATTTGAGGAGTTCCTTTAATTCCTCATGGATTCCATCATCAGATCATCACCAAAATTAAATGGGACCAACGTGAAAGTACCTTTTATAAAACAAAAAAAAAAAAATAACATTCCGTCGAATAGAGAACCTCCTCCTTTTTTTGGAAGTCGGTTAAAAATACGAAATTTGGCTCAATAAAAAAAATCTATATACTTACCAAACCTACACACAAAATTTCATGAGAATCGGTTCATCAGAAATGCGAGCGCTAGTCGAGAACAGCGGGAAATCCAAACATCTGGACAAGAAAAAATATTTTTCGTCCAAACTGTAGCTACACGCTTCGCTCGCTATTACGTGATTTCTATTTAAGTTTGTGTGTACACGTTATCACCGGTTAAAATCATGTATACTTAGTGCGAAAGAATTGTTTAATTTATATTAGGTAGCTACTGTACATACCTACAGTTTCAAATATCTTACGATGACCCATTTAACCTTACTGTGTTTTGTCATTAGAAATCTAATAAAAGCTCATTTAAGTTATTATATTCTGAGTGCATTTCCCTTTACCATAGATTTTCGTTATGTTACACAGAAAATACGTTGCATTTTGTAAAAATGTAACATATTCGCATCGAAAGTGTAACGTATTTTTGAAAAAAAACTGGATTATCACGGTAAAATAACAACATTTTGAATAAAATGTCACGTGCGTGAAACCATTTCACTATTCTATGAAAAAAAAATGGTTAAAAACAATCACTATTTACCTTTAAAATTACACAAGCACTTTAGAGGTTTTTTCCCGAAACTATGACAGCATCCACTTTGAATGGCATTTGTTGACAAACTGACGGGAATCGGCTTTCTTACCGGTGTTGCCCTAGTAGAATATGAGTTGCAAGTGTACGTAAACGAATTTCTACCAAAGTTTATTTTAAAAAAAGCTACATTAAGCGTTACGAAATTATTTGTAACACAACCGTGGAATTATGTAAGATGTAAGATAAAAATATATATAAAAAAATAAAATCCAAATGTTTTTCTGTTTTATAAGTATTCTTTGTATATAAAGTATATAATTGTATCTTAGTTTCACAGTGGTTTGGTGTCTGTGAAATTTCATGAAATAAATAAAAAATAAAAATCTCAGTATTACTGGAACTTTTTATTCTTCTGCGTGCTAATATTCATCATGACTGTCCATCGCGTTCCTCACCATTTCATAAAACTTTTGATAGGGTTCCTTGCCTTTAAGCTGGTCAGACCATCAGGCTGAGGCTCGCCCACGTGATAGAATATGATGTATCGCAACGCAACATCCTGAGGTTAAAATGGGAGGATCGTGTGCCAAACACTGGCGTCCTGAGACGCTCACATATGCAGGGCATGGAGGCGTTGCTGATGAAGAACCAACTGAGATGGTATGGCCACATCGTCCGTATGGAGGATAAATCGTCTGCCGAAAGCAATGTTCTACTCTCAACTTTCAGAAGGTAAGCGTAAGGCTGGTGGACAGCATCTCCGCTACAAGGATGTACTTAAAAGGCACCTAACCGCCAGTAGTATATCTCCCGATAGTTGGGAAGGCATGAGCCGTAAACGGGATGTGTGAAGGAGTTTGAAGAAGCACGTCTCCAAGCGCTGGATATTAAACGTCAAGAGCGCAAGGCACGCCCGAAGCCATCTTACGCGTACACCTACCATGACCGTGGTAAGCTCTACTGCGCGCGCTACGACCGGATACGCTCAAATAAACTGGGTTTTGCGAGTCATATTCGCGCCCACCGTCGTAGGACTTCTACGAGCCCAACTTCTTGAAGTCGCTGTCATCGGATCCGATGAAGAGGACATCATCAGAATATGAAATGTCTTCAGTATTTCGAACAACGATTAACCTATCAAAACTTTTGTCTACCTTTCTCATTATATATATAGCCTCTTTATTCATCAGGATTATTATGACATAAATAACCCTCCATCTGATGTAGTAAAAAACGTACACGTATACATTAAAATACTACGGTCAAAGCAACCGACAAATGATAAAAAGTAGTAAAAAAATCCGTTTTCAAAAATAGGAAAAGAAAACTGAAAATATTTTAAATTTGGCCATTCCTTCGGGAAATAAAAGCGCAAATATGGCGGCCACGCGGTCCCTTTTGACGGATACGTTTGTTAGAATAACACGACCCATCCGGGGAAATGGTAAAATAGAGGGAAGTTGAAAAGAGTTATAGTTAGCGGCTGAGATAAAGATCACACAATTCAAATTGACTTTCCGTGTTTAAATTAAAAGTTTCGTACGTTGAGAGTAGGAAATAATCGTTTCAAAATATAAAAGTTGCTTATAGTTCTAGGCATAGCCATGTGCTCTTAAGACAAAGTTAATAACCATGACATGACTAACCATGAATCGACAATACCTCCTACCTGTAACCTACCAACTGCGCCAATTAATCATTCAATGACTGCAGATAGACCGGATAGGCTAGGAACATATTTTTTAAGTAAAACGATATCTTATGATCGATCTCGCCCAATTGTTTTATTTTATTTATGAAATTACGCAGCGTGACAGTAAAAAACAAACGAATGCACTCAAAAATCATAGCTGAGCTTCATTATCAAATTGAAGACGAAAAATATAATTCAAACTGACAAGACGTGTATGTATGTATCAACGAGGGCTGTTCTGAAAGTCTTTAGCTGCTCTCACTCTATTCTTGTGACATTTGTTTTACTGCTACCATTATACAGGTAATTTCAACATATGTGTTGGGGTGAAATTGTGGATGATAAACGCTTAATTTTGTTTCAATTGTTTTCTAAGTACGTGTTAACAGCCCTATCAAATATGCGATGAACAGGTCACAATAACTAGTTTGTGCTACTAAAGAAAGAGCCAGGTGAAGAGTACCCGCAACTGACGACCCTGGATGAAGAGATGCTTGTCCTTACATGCGTCGCTTCATCCAAAATTATCTATTTATTATTCAGATAAAAATTCACTGTGAACTACAAAAAACAAAATCATATAGAAAAACTAGTTCGATTTAGGCGACGTAACTGCGTCGCTCCATTGCGACGTCTGATCTGGTGTAGGATTCATCAGATTGCCCCGGAACTGCCACAACACTACACACTTCGGCCAAAACACTGCACTTGGGAAGGTGTCCTGCAGCGGCCACGGCACACGCACAACAAACGAGCTGAAATGCACGTAGTGGCGGGACTGCAGCTGGTGCACTCTCAGCGAGAAGCCAGTCTTCTGGCGGAAGAACTCCACTACGTTATCAGCCACGGCGGAGTGATTCAAACGCGATACATAGAGCGCCGTACTCGGTGTAGCAATCCGAAGACCGGAACCAACCGACTCGGCAATGCCATAAAGAGTTTTAAGAGGTGCCCGGCGCGCCATGTTCTTCCCTTCCACCAGTGCTAATCTCTCCTTATCCAAATCAGTGCGGAGAGGCTTTTCTTTTTCAGGAACCCGTACTTCGAAAGCAAGGAGGCTCGGTTGCGACAGGCTGGCCGGCGATGTCCGCATAAGCACGCTGACGTGACTTAAAAACAGAAGGCGGCCGCACGCGCACATATACATACGGTCCTTACCGTATGTAGAGTGGGTATTCGGTATTTTTTACCTACCCCAATGTGATACAGGTGTGAGTAATGTATGTATTTCGATGATGTTACATGCTTACGTTTATATACTGAGGATCAATGAAGATGGAAAAAAATTGTTTGTATGTAAAGTACATCTTTAAGTGATATGGATGTTCCTACAGAAACCAATGAAGATCATAAACAAGGAAATGATCCAGATAAAGATGATGAACAAAAAAATTCAAAAAACAAAGATGACCAATATAACAAAAAAATAGATGGAGATACTATTAAAAAGAAAAATTATATAATATTGAGTAGTAATAAAAAGAACCGCATACTACGCATCGCCAATAATACTTTTTCAAATTCACACATCTGCCATTATATGTATCCTGGCTGTAATTTGAAACAAATGCTAGAAAATATTGATTCAAAAACAAAGGAGCTAACAGTAAACGATTATTGTATAATTTTCATTGGAGAAGAAGATTTCAAATCAACCAGGAACTATTGTGACCTAATAATTTACATAAAGAAAGCTTTTGAAAAGCTTAACCACACAAAATTCATAATTTGTTCCCCAACTTATAAATTTAACGCGAATAATAATGTATATAATTGGCGTGTTCAATAACCTTTTGTACTTAGATATAATGACACATTGCCACGCGTACTTTTTTGACTCAAATTGTCATCTCAAATCAAATCAAAATATTATTTATTCAAGTAGGCCTAGTTACAAGCACTTTCTATCATACGAATACGACATGTTTAATAGGATTACAGGAGAGATTAATAACAATGGGATAAAACACATTTTTTCAGAAATCCGACAAAACATAACACAAATTGAAAAAGGTTACAAAGCAGCCTCTCAATTAAACGAACGTAGAGAAATAGAAATACAAGAAAAGCAAGAGTTTTTACGTGCTTAATAAAATCCATGTTTTACATCAAAATATAGCTGGTCTTATAAATAAAACCGATCTGCTCGTTGTCCATATCAATGACCTAAAAACACAAAATATTGACGTTAATATCATATGTATCACTGAACACTTTATAAAGAGTGGCCACGAAGAACTGCTGACAGTTCCAAACTATCGGCTGGCAGCATGCTTTACAAGAGAAACTAAACGTGGCGGTGTATGTATTCTGGTAAAGTCAGGACATGAGTTCAAGGAACTACCAGATATTGCAAGACACTCCATAGCAGGAATATTTGAATGTTGTGCAATAGAACTAACAGGTCAAAAAATAGTTGTAGTCTGCGTCTATAGGACTCCTAGTTATAGTAATCTAAGTATATTTTATGAGAAATTAGACATGATATTGAAGAAAATTTGCGTTAATAGTAATAAAAACAATGTTATTTGTGGTGACTTTAACATTGACATAATGAAAAAGGGTTTTATATCTTCACAGTTTGAATATTTTCTCTCAGGTTATAATTTGAATTTGGAAATAAGACAGCCTACGAGACTTTCCAGTAATACATGTATAGATAATTTTGCACACAATTTATAGAATAGTCACAGCGGTAAGGTAATTGATTTTGGTTTGTCTGATCATACAGCCCAAGTTCTAACAATTGCAGCCGTTGCAACAAATAACATCAATCGTTGGCGCATTAAAAAACGAGTTTTTTCACAAGAAAATCTAAAAAAGTTTCAATTTTATCTAGAAAGTTTATCTTTCGCCGAAATATATAAAACTCAAGATCCTAATATAGCTTACGATTCCTTTATAGAGGGTTTCCTTTTATTGTACGACTTGTGTTTTCCTGTAAAATTTGTTACGTTAAGGACTAATACAAAATTAAAATGGTTAACAAAAGGCATAAAAGTGTGCAGTAAAAATCAAAGACGGCTTCTATGGCAATATCGCCGTATGCCTACAGCAGCTAACAAAAAAATATTTAAAAATTACTCTGCAAAATATAGAAAAATAATAAGATTGACCAAGAAGGCGCAAAACAACCACGTTATCAATGTTGCTCAAAATAAAATGAAGGCCACATGGCAGATTATCAATTCCAACAAAGCGAATAATCCAAGAGAACAGATCTTAAAGTTACAATCTGATGGAATCATCCTAACAAAACCCAAAGATATAGCTGACACATTTAATAAACATTTTGTTCAGTGCGTAAACAATTTACCAAAGAATAACATCGCAAAATGCAATATTAACAGCAATTTAAAATCTATGTTTATGGCACCAGCAACAGTACCTGAAAAAAATTAATAATTCGGTCTCTAAGGAACACAGCAAGTGTAGGCTATGACAATGTTTCTACTATCGTAATTAAATACGTCAATGAAACGATAGCTAAACATATAATGTCATATAATTAATATCTGCATTACAGAAGGCATATATCCAGAAAAGCTGAAAACCTCCATTGTTAGACCATTATTTAAAAAAGGTGATAAAGAAAACCCTCAAAACTACCGACCTATAGCACTTCTGTCCATATTTTCAAAGATATTTGAGAAATATATATACAACTGCCTCTATAACTTTTTCGATAAAAATATATTGTTTTGTAGGGAGCAGAAGGGTTTTAGGAAAAACATAAATATAAATATGGCTATATTTGACTTAATTAATAATGTATTAGAGAGTGTTGACAAAAAAATACCCATATGTGCTATCTTTACAGATATGAGCAAAGCCTTTGACTGTGTGGATCATAAGACGCTATTATATAAACTAGACCGTTATGGAATTCGAGGTAACGTCCTTAAACTAATTGATTCCTACCTCAGTAACCGATCACAATATACAGAGGTCACTAGGGTATGCCAAACAACCAAAATGACTCTAACTTTTCAGTCTGATGTACGCCATGTAATGTATGAAGTACCCCACAAAAGAGTGTACTCGGTCCTCTATTCTTCTTAATTTATATTAATGATTTGCCCAAAGTAGTTTGCCATCCCATGATTTTATTTGCCGATGATAGCACGTCTATTTTAAAATGTAATGACCTTAGCAGATATGAAGATGACATTAATAATGCAATGAATGACATAATAATGTGGCTCAATAACAATAATCTAGTTATTAATTTGACCAAAACAAATGTAATGAACTTTTATCAGCGAATTAAATGTAACGAACTGAATGTTAATCATCGAGGGAATACTATTGAAACTGTAGGAGTCACCAAATTTCTAGGACTTTGGATAGACAGTCAACTGACATGGAAGTACCATATCAATGAAATTTGTAAAAGGCTAAGTAAATCGGCGTTTGCTGTTTACAAGCTTTCAAAAACTGTTAACAGTGACACCCTACTGGTAGCTTACTTTGTAGTGTCAACCTTAAGATACGGTTTGATATTCTGGGGCAATTCAGTTAACAAAGATAATCTAAAATATTTAAGGCACAAAAAAGGTGCATAAGAGCTATGTGTGGTTTGAAAGTAACGGACAGTTGTAGCCCCTACTTTAAGTCACTTAATATTCTCACATTGCCTTGCCTGTACATCTTAGAAATAGCTATATTTGTTAAGTGTAATCCTAGTCTTTTCAATAACATTGCAGACACACGCAGGCTACCTACTCGGATACAATATAAAAATATGTTACGCAATAAGGAATGCCAAACTGCATTAGTGGAAAAAAGTATTTTGGGAATGGCACCCCAAATATACAACAAAATTCCATCTAATATTCAGGATTTAAAATTAGACAAATTTAAAAAGGAACTGACATCACTGTTAACTCAGAAATGTTATTATAATACTCAACAGTTCATTAATGACACTGATTTATGATTTTATTATTATTAATTCTTTAGATATTTACGTTGACTTTATTTTATTTTTATTTTTGATTGGATTTTCTATTGACATTGTTTTAATTTGAAATTTTTTGATGCATGTTATTAAATTAAATTGTATGTTTAGGGTCTTAGAACCCATACATTTGTACGCCTACTGGCAAAACATAGAGAACAAGCAAAATGTAACACCAACTCTGTACTTACCTATGTTTGACAAATAAATATATTCTATTCTATTCTACCCCATATACATTAATAGGGTCTGTTTTTATTTTATTGCATTTTATCATTGTGTTTCCTTCTTAACTCTTTTATACGCCTCTTTTATGAAAGCCTTTTGTATTTCTATCCCATTACGTTGCAAGACTTAGAAGTGATGTAAAAAGCCACACTACTTTCATTCATTGTGAGAGAAAAAATCAAACCATTGAAATATCACCCGTTACGATGCATGTGTCGCGCTATGAGCCTAGCATAGCTTGTGCATTAGTACAAAAGACAAAGAACAACTGCGGGTAGATCAACGTTTGTTCCCGCGTCGCCGCCGGCGCCGGAAGCTGCCGGCGTGTGGGGAGTGGTAGCGGGCACAGGAGACTGAATCTTTTTCAATTCTAATACTCGAAAAATTCCTCATAATAACTTTGCAAAGCGAGGCTGCTCTCAATGACCTTTTTTAACAGAAGCAATATAATCATATAAATTGTCGTATTAATTATGTAATTGAATAATTGTGGTCTCCACATTTGAAAAAACAGCTTCAAACGTAATATTTTCTTCTGTTTCCGCGATTATTACTCATTGAAATAAAACAATTTCACGGATTATATCGCGTATGTTATCTCATTTTAGTTCCCGACGTTTCGGAAGCTTTCCAGCTCTCTATAGTCACGGGTGGACTGAGAAAAGATGTATTTTCCTCTGTCAAAGTTACAATTTGTGCAAATTACCCATTTTTGAAAAAACACAAATTGTTAAATATCTTCTTAATATCCGTCGCTAGATGGCGCTGTACCGACCGCTGCATCGCGCTATCGATATGTCGACGCAGATCTCATAAGACGCAATACATTTAATTTAGTACTACTATCCGCCAATAGATGGCAGTGTATCGGCCGCTGCATCGCGCTAACGAGATGTCGATGTAGATTATACAAGACCTTTTGTAAAATTTTGTTTGGTGTGGATTTTTTGAAAGCAGAATACAGCTTGTTAAGTAGTAACTGGTGTTTTTTATTTGGAATTGAACCAGAACTGGCACGGTTGTGCACATGTTCCATCGAACCGGACGATATTGGCGCTAGTGGCGCATTCAGTCAGTCCAGTGTGTTCGAGACTACTTCTCGCATCGTTCCCATAGTAGCAGTGGATTGCTGTTCAGAGGGATACGAAGGAATAGCGGTGAAGCAGCATCAGTGGCGCCATCTAGTGGTCGCCAAGCTGAGTCACCGGCTGTGCGGTAAAGGTGCAGCCACCCAGGAAGTCAGCGGGAAGAAGCTCAAACGTCACGAATGGATAGTGTTTACTGGTGTGAGTGATAACCGAAGTGAATCCGTGAGTACAATCTTTATTAAATTGTTACGCAAAATTGAATCTTATAACAGTGAAGATCAAAACTTAAACATTTGGTGAAATCTTGTCAAGCAAATTGCTACTTAATATCTAGTGAATTTGGACTCTAATAATTTAAGTTTAGTACACTAATATTAACTTAGAAAATTGTATTAACTTTAAATTTAGGACTTAGAATAGTTGTAGAGAAAACGGAGGTACGGGGAATCCATGCCCGATTTCACCCAGAAGTACAACTTAAAAAGACATGTATTTTTTTCGGAACTGTTTAACATTTATAATTTTTGCAACTACTAAGGACTTGTAAATTATCTAAGCGAACTTAATTTGTCTTAATTTAGTTTAATTTTAAATTGAAATATGAACACTTGCAATTGTTTAAGGTTTATTTATTTAGTAATATACACATCAATTGGAGCAGGTAATTAAATAAGAATAATAATTTTGTTGACATCTGTTAAAGTTTATTCATTATGGAAGCACTCATTTTATATCAAGATGACCTCTGAACGTATTACTAAAGCGCGAAAAAACTTTAAAAAATCGCCTAAAGAAAGAATTACTCCGGTATATGCTGAGGGAAGGTTAGAATTATTGGAACAGATGTGGACAGAATTTAGAGTCGATCATAAGGAAATTTTGCAAACAGTAGACCTAGCAACGTTGCGAGAGCAAAATTATGTAAAAGAAAAAATTTTTGATGAAACTGAAAATGTTTACATGGAATATAAATGTGAACTAAGGGCTATTTTGTCGTAGATGGCACAGAGCGTTAGCAAGAAACCTGAAAGTACTATTTGCAATAGTGAACCTAGCTATATTAGGTTGCCAAAGATATGTATACCCAGTTTCTCAGGCAAGTATACAGAGTGGACAACATTCCGAGATTTGTTCGTTTCTATGATACACAACAACTAGGCTTTAGATAACGTTCAGAAGTTGCATTATCTCAAGGGATACTTGACTGGGGAAGCTGAGCAGCTTGTTAGGCATACACTGGTATCTGATGCGAATTACGCTAGCTGCTGGAAACAATTAGAAGATAGGTATAGTAATAAAAAATATTTATCTCATTGCATTCTGAAACGTTTGTTGGGTCAGCGAAGTGCTAATTCAGAATCGGCAAGTTATTTAAGAGAACTATTGGACACGTCTTCTGATTGTTTGAGTGCGTTGACGAATTTAGGTATAGATGTGTCAAATTGGGATATTATTGTTATATATCTGCTATCAGCTAAATTAGATGCTGAATCTCGCAAACAATGGGAATTGCATGTAACATCAAATGTATGTGCAAATGACTTACCTGCATTCAACCAATTTAAAGATTTTTTAACTAGTAGATATCGAGCTCTTGAGTTTATCGAGCCTAGTTATAAAGGGAAAAATTTATATGTCAAACCACCAACTTCAAATGCCAATGGTTCTAAAACTTTTTATGTCAGTGATGGGTCTCAGATTGTTTGTGAATTTTGTGGGGATAATCATAAACTGTGCTTTTGCAAAAAGTTCGCCGCAGAAGAATACGAGAAAAGGCACGAGTTTGTATCTAATAATCGTATTTGTTATAACTGTTTAGGTGCAAATCACTCAGTACGGTTCTGCCAAAAAACCATTAATTGTCGTATTTGTAATAAACGACATCATTCATTACTTCATCCAAAGGGTGTTCAAACGTCATCTGCACATTTTGGGCACGTAGGTCAAGCAGATGCAGCATCCTCCGAAGAAGTTGATGAATCAGGGAACGAGTCAGGTAGTAAAACAGATCACATGGCATCGCCAGTAACCTTGTTTGCTAAAGGTAGAGTTGAGCATCAAATTCTACTGGCGACGGCTCTAGTTAAAGCTGAATCTAAAACGGGTCTATTCCAAGTTTATAGAGCTTTGTTGGATCAAGGATCCCAAGCTTCGTTTGTGACCGAAGCTACTGTTAAAGGACTTGGTTTGAAGAAAATTCCGAGTTCTGGTATTATATCTGGTTTAGGTGGTGAACAAAACGTTGTCAAGGTACATGGTAAAGTTGAAGATTCGATCTCTTACGGATCCTGATTTTGAAATAGAATTGAAAGCTTATGTCCTACCAAATATCACCACTTATCTTCCAGCACGCAGGGTAAACACAATAGAATGGGTTGAACTACATAAGATGATTCTCGCCGATCCTGGATATGGTACACCTAATAAAATAGACATGTTGTTGGGAGCTGAAGTCTATGGTCAGATATTAAAGGAAGGTGTTAAAAAAGGTCCTATAGGAACTCCGATTGCACAAAGCACCAGTTTAGGGTGGATTTTATCTGGACGAGTAGGCTCTGCTGGTTCAGCTGAAAGAGAAGTGGTATTACATGCACAGGTCGATATCGATAACGAAATAAAACTGTTTTGGGAAATGGAATCAGAACCTTTATTAAATTCAAAAATGCTTACGATAGAAGAGCAGCGTTGTGAAGATATTTTCGCATCTACCATGCAGAGAGATGAAACCGGTAGATATGTAGTTAAGTTGCCTTTTCGCGACGAAAATCCACTCTGCAAGGGAGGACACTCGAGAGAAATAGCGATCAAAAGGTTAACATCGCTGGAAAAAAAATTCCATAAAGATGAGGTATTTAAACAAAGGTATACAGCAGTAATTAAAGAATACTTACATTTAAATCATATGACGCAAGTTTCTAACTCCGATAAAAGCAAAAACCACGCAGTTTATTTGCCACATCACGCTGTCATTAGGGAGGATAAATCGACAAGTAAAGTTAGGGTGGTCTTTGACGCCTCGTGTAAAAATGAAAGAGGTACATCGTTAAACGATTGTTTAATGATTGGGCCAACTCTACAACCAGAGTTACGTCACCTTATAATGCAATGGAGGATATATCCCGTATGTCTGATTGCAGACATCGTGAAGATGTATCGCATGTTGCGAGTTACTGACGAAGATGCTGATTGTCAACGTAATGTTTGGAGAGATAATTCAACAGATGAAATACAGGATTACAAATTATTAACCGTTACCTTCGGAACAGCGTCAGCGCCTTACCTTGCTGTTAAGGCACTTAATCAGGTTGCCATTGACCACATAAATGAATACCCGTCCGCAGCAAAAAGAGTATCTCGAGGATTTTATATGGATGATCTAATGACAGGATGTGAGACTATCCAAGAAGGAATAGAACTTTATAAGGAGATGGGAATGTTGTTGAAGAAAGGAGGTTTCATTTTACAAAAATGGGCCAGTAACAAAGAACAGCTGCAAAATGAAATTCGTACAAAAGAAAATGAAGATGGAATTGTAACTGAAGAACGAAACCTGGAAATTAAAAATGATAATATTGTAAAAATTTTGGGACTTACCTGGAACAAAAAGAAGGATGAATTTCAGTATTCTGTTAAACTGCCCCCTGTATCTGCACCTGTAACAAAAAGGAAAATTATATCAGACGTAGCTCGCCTGTTTGATCCATTGGGCTGGATTGCACCCTGTGTTATAAAAGCTAAAATATTTATACAGCGTTTATGGATAGCGGGTACAGGATGGGATGAAGAGCCAACAAAGGATATATTACATGATTGGTATACTTACCGAGAAGAACTAAACCAACTCACAAACTTTGTCATCCCTCGTTGGCTTAACACTCAGCAAGATGATGAAGGGATGGAACTGCACGGATTTTCGGATGCATCTCACTTGGCGTTTGCAGCTTCAGTTTATCTTCGGGTAGTTAGCGCCTCTGGAAATATTAGCGTTCACTTGATCGCAGCCAAGACCAGGGTGGCACCTGTTAAACAGGTCAGCATACCCCGATTGGAATTATGCGGCGCATTGCTTTTAGCTAAATTGTTAACTGAAGTTTCAGAGGTTTTGGATATACCAAGGGAAAATATAAAGGCTTGGACAGATTCGACGGTCGTTCTTGCGTGGTTGAATAAGCATCCCAGCTGTTGGAAAACATTTGTTGCAAATAGGGTTTCTGAGATATTGTCCCTGCTTGAACCCTCCCAATGGTCACATGTTTCCACGAAGGAGAACCCGGCGGATTGCGCTTCGCGTGGTATTCGGCCTGCAGATCTGATGCTCAACTCATTATGGAAGAACGGTCCAAAATTCTTACATAGTAAAGTTATTATATACACAAGGTTAAAAGACAACGAAACGTTAGTAGCTGACGCGCATAAGAAAACCCTTCATGGTGGAGCACAGCTAATGCTTAATTACCTGAGAACTACATATTGTATCATTGGTGCAAAAAATATGGTGAAACATCATGTTCATAAATGTATCTCATGTGTAAGAAATCGGGCGAATATACAAAATCAACTGATGGGTTCATTGCCACCAGCACGGGTCACCCCAGCAAGAGCATTTTGTCGGAGCGGTGTCGATTACGCTGGTCCTATCAATTTGAGAACATCTAAGGGGAGGGGTCACAAATCCCATAAAGGCTACATATGTCTCTTTGTATGTATGGTGACGAAGGCTGTGCACTTGGATGTTGTTAGCGACTTGACGTCCCGAGGCTTCTTAGAGACATTCAAGCGTTTCGTATCAAGGCGTGGCCACTGCTTGGAGCTTTACAGTGACAATGATACGAATTTCGTGGGCGCGTCTAGGGAACTGAGAGAATTATTTCATTGGCAAAAATTCGCTATGGTTAAAGAAATAGCGGAAGCATTGTCCACAAATTGAACCACCTGGCATTTCATACCTCCGAGAGCGCCTAATTTTGGCGGACTATGGGAGGCGGGAATAAAATCTACAAAGTTTCATATAAAACGAGTTATCGGTGAGGCAACTTTAACTTACGAAGAAATGGCTACACTACTTTGTCAAATAGAAGCTTGTCTCAATTCTCGACCGCTGTCAACGTTACCTGATAGTCCTGGTGAACCAAGTCCTTTAACTCCGGGTCAATTTTTAGTGGGTGAACCTCTTGTCACAATACCTGAAATAAACTATGAAAAGGCAAACATGGGGACATTGAAACGTTGGCAATTGACTCAGAGGATGCTGCAATGCTTTTGGCGACGATGGTCAAACGAATACTTAGTTCATCTTCTGCACAGATATAAATGGGCTTATAAAACCCCCGAACCAGAGGTTGGTGACGTCATTTTGGTTCGCGAAGATGATTTACCTCCAACAAAATGGTTGTTTGGCAGAATAGTTCAAAAGCATCCAGGCGTTGATAACATTACTCGCGTTGTCTCATTGAAGTGTGGTAATTAATTTATTATTATCTCAATAAAGCGTCCTACTTCGAAACTTTGTATATTGCCTGTTACTGTCTAAAATTTGTCAAGTAAAAAAAAAAAAAATTTTTTATATTGTAATTAACGCTTAAATAAGTCTATGCATGTACTGGTTAAAATATTGTTTATAATCGTAACTAGGAAAGATTAAAATTTTGTAATTTTGAATGGTATCAGTGTGCGCTGTGATCTTGCCAAGATTCGTATTCGATAACAAACTTCACGGTGGGCGGCCATGATTATGAAGGACATTGTGTCCTTGGTGGGCGGTATGTTAAATATCGTCTTAATATCCGTCGCTAGATGGCGCTGTACCGACCGCTGCATCGCGCTATCGATATGTCGACGCAGATCTCATAAGACGCAATACATTTAATTTAGTACTACTATCCGCCAATAGATGGCAGTGTATCGGCCGCTGCATCGCGCTAACGAGATGTCGATGTAGATTATACAAGACCTTTTGTAAAATTTTGTTTGGTGTGGATTTTTTGAAAGCAGAATACAGCTTGTTAAGTAGTAACTGGTGTTTTTTATTTGGAAACTGAACCAGAACTGGCACGGTTGTGCACACAAATAAAGGTGTACATACATGCCAGATGGGCCTAAGCTGTAAAGACAGTTACACATGTGCCAGAAGGGCTTAATTATTTTATTTTAATAATTTACCGAGCAGCATTTCACAAATGAGGCGTACTGAGGACAAAAATGGGTAGTTTGCACAAATTGTAACTTTGACAGAGGAAAATACATCTTTTCTCAGTCCACCCGTGACCATGGAGAGCTGGAAAGCTTCCGAAACGTCGGGAACTAAAATGAGATAATATACGCGATATAATCCGTTAAATTGTTTTATTTCAACAGCTTCAAACGGTTATTTTTGTTCAAAAATATCATTGAAAACAGCGCCATCTCTCTCGTCGTCCTAACACTAGCAGGCAATGGAACGAGGGACAGTGCGTATCACATTTACGCATGACCTTGAGTCAATGCACTTTAAACTTAAAAATACTTAGGGCGCTGTCAGTGCTGGATTGCAAAACACAATTTAATGAGATTGACGTATCGATGTAGTAGCTCATAGGAATAACACTGTTAAAATCAGGCCCGGTCGAGTCCCACTTACATTGTAGAAAATTAATAGTATCAATATTTAGGAGGTAATGTTTTTTGTTACTCATTTATTTTGTATCTTAAGGCAGTTTTTTTACAATATGATATAAGAAGGAAATAAAAAAATAATCTAACCTAACATGCCACCGGCAATGGGGCAGGACGCTGACAACCTACTGGTGGTTAAAGCCGCAGATGGAGGAACTTCCTGAAAATGCCCGCTGTGTCCAGGAATACGGTTTTTTATCGAAATCAGTCTATAACTTGGACAGCACAAACAGCTTGTTAATAAATGTTTGTACGCAGTCGCAGGCGCTCATTGTACACCGTACGTTTAGCGTACTTTGTTCAGCGCACTTTGTTCATTTATTTTGTTCAAACAATGTTCAAACGTCGAACGCCTCGTGGACATTGTGGCCGCAACAATGCATTGGATAGTGTTAGATCTTTGTTAGTTAAAAGTTGACAATGGCTCTATTTCTGGGTAAAAAGGTAACAACTAATTCTTGAGATAGCTATAGTGCGAAAAATTAATTTGTGTATTTCCGAAGATGTCAATATGAAGATGAACTAAGTAGTTTTAATTGTGCTCAACGTTTTTATGAGCCAACTGTTCTTGAGACGGAATTTTAGTTCGACAGACTCGCCGTGCATCCGATATATTTTTTCCAAAATTTCGAGGAACCTTTAAGAAATCAGTGCTATTAATTTTTACTTTTGCGCCATTTCAATAAGGAAAAAAAGCATGCTGGTTTATTTTTTTTCTATGTAGCATAGACTCGTTGTGTTTTTCATAGACCAACTTTTTGCTACTACGAAAAGGCTCTAAATGTTACAATAAATAATATGATAAATAAAGCTTAATGACCGTAATAATTGTATTAAAATAATACCAAAATGAAGGTAGAAATTCCATGTATAATAATTGAATCAAATATTCAATGTGGCATTACTTAATATTCTATTTCACAGAGCCCTTTAACGAACCGGTAATATTTAATTAATTTTGATGTAATGAGATATTGTGACTTTACAATTGAATATTATTACGAAGTTATAAAAGTTTCGGAAAAGATATATATTCGTAACAGATTATATACAGGGTGTTTGGTAACAGGATGCAAAGCTGAAAGTAGGTGATAGTTTAGCCCATTTATAACATTTAAGCCAGACATGTCTTAGACAAATGTTATAATGTATTTTTTTTATATATATTCCCAATTCACATCATAAAACAGTCCATGGGATTTGCTTCCATAATACAGGCTGTTTGGTAACAGGATGCAAAGCCGAAAGTAGATGAAAGTTTAGACTACTGAAATAAAAATGTAATGACGCGAAATGACAATTTATATGGTAGAAGTCCTGAATAATTGTTTTGTGTTCGGTACCTTGCGTGTAGCTTGTTTTATGAGCCTTTAAAGTTGGGTGGGAAAGTCCATTTTTAAATTATACAAATATTAATAACTAATAAAACCATTGAATAACCAATGATATTTATGGTAAGTTTTGTTATGAAATCGTTTCGCTAAACGTAAGTTTAATCAAAATTGCAGAACAGAGTTCTGAATTTCGCCATATAAGGTAGGAACGTATGACGTCACACGTTCTAAGGCTTTAATATGGAGCAGTTTATGTTACATTTATGGAGTGCCCCCACTAAAAATATAATGATTTTATTTAAATATCAAACTAAGTAGCGGCTAATACAAGACACGTATACTCCAAAAATAATATCATCAATTACATCATGTTTTTTTTTATAAAAATGCCTGTGACATACAGATGGACACGGATGACGGACATGACGAAACTATAAGGTTCCGTTTTTGCCATTTTGATTACGGAACCCTAAAAACGCAAGCAAAGAGTATCCATTGGATTTATACGAAAATCATTGTGTTTTATCATCCCGATCTTCGTGATCTTTAAAGACTCTTCACTAAGATATATTCTTACAAATACAAATATCTAAATAATAAAAACAATCCAAGATCCCTGTATTTAGATCCAGTATGCAAATAGGAATTCAACGAATTAGCTATCAAAAAAGCAAGTGCGCAGTCAGCCGACATCCCGACATATTGTATAAGTGGCACAAACTAAAATTACAACTAAAATAGACATTTTAATATTCACAAAGCGACACGGCGCGTAGTCGCTCGAATTATGGTACAAAGGATGTCGTTAAAAACTTGGATAGTGCTGTGTTAGTTTCAGCTTTAGAATAGAGAGATATTAAAACCAGTTTCATAGACATCCAATTTTAAGTATACAAGCTCCTCTGGGACAAAAAATGCGAAATGTGACGTTGAAAACTTATTTAGTGCTGTTTCGGTTTAAACTTTCAGCTAAGAGAGGTATGTTTCAAAATCTACGTAATTTTGGTAAGCCTAAAATAAAACAATTTAACGGATTATATCGTGTATATTATCTCATTTGAGTTCCCGACGTTTTGTAAGCTTTTCAGCTTTCCATGGTCACGGGTGGAGTCCACAGGTAATAATGGCGTTAAAAAGAAGAAAATAGTATTTCGTAAGCACTTCAATAAGCTGTTCAAATTTGATATTCGTCTGATTAAAGATTAAAATGTAATCTAAACAATTTTTACCAAAATAAGGAAAATCGCAAAGGAATATTGACTGCCAAACATACGATAAAAGGGCCATTTGCTCATAAGTTGTACACCCCGAAAAAAATTAAATCGAAAATTAATCTCTTTGTACTTTAATCGAAATATTTTTCTGGATACTCTGATTTGTGAATTTATTGGAAACATAAGTTGTTTAATTGGTTTTTAATTATGAATATAGGAAAAAAATATCTGGGAGATAGGAGCGAGCAGTCCATTCCGTGACTAACTTGTTAGAACATAAAGAAATTTAAAAAAAAAATTACAATTTGGTTATTCCAATTCTAACAGCGTAGTTTACTGATTGACATTATTAATTAAATTTAAAGGTTGAAAATGTTGTACAAAAATATTTAGGTATTTCCATTACGTTACTCTAGGGTTAAAACGGTTTTCAGTTTTTCCCGTTGTCATATTATTTTACAGGTTTATGTAATGGATTCAACACTTTCTAATTGATCGTCGTCTGTTTATGGTACCAACGACTTTTTGTAAAACATCAAAAGTACGATCAACAATCGAGGTCGAACAGCAAAAAACAGTCATTTTTTTCAGAAAAATATTCAATAAAATTGTTTACGTAAAAATTCATAATCAAGAAAAACACAAAACTACTCAAAATTAAATGTATAGAAAAGCCCACTTTTCATCAGATTAGGTATCACAAATACATCAAAAATTAAAAAAAAAGTATGATTGATTGATTGATTGATGGGTCAACCCAAAATCGTGGTGTACAACTTCAGAGAAAATAGCCCAAAATTAAGGCATGTATTTTAAAATCGGATTCCATGAATACAATACAATGATGGTTCTATATTATACTCTCTTAATTAATATGAATACTAATTAATTAAAGATAATCTCTACAAAACCTTGTACAAAATATGCAACTTCGTTCGCGGAGGATATAAAGTCATAACCCGTCTTTCTTTGTTGAGCGTAGTCGAGTAAAAAGTGTTTTATAAGCATATTAAGATACTCAGCTACCCGTGTACTAAAAAAACGTTGAAATCCGTTTAGCCGACTTAGCGTGATGAAGCCACAACCACACATACAAACAATCCAATATACCTAACTATATTTCGATTCAGTGACCAAAATTTTTTTTTATAGGTTTTTATTGTATTGCTCGCCCAGAAATCATGTGATCGTTTATTGGGGGGGCAAAAAATATCACAAACAATCACGATGGGGGAGCCCCAGGGCCGGAGAAGACATCACGTGTAATTTTTTGACACAGCAGGAAATTCAAAAAATAACCTAATAACTCACTTAATTCATACTTAGTCTCAAAAATACACGTGATCTTGAATGGGGGGGTAGCGGTATAATCACCAAGGGGGAGTATGAGTAGGCCATATATCATCACATGATTACTGGACGAGCCCTAGATCATAAATGCGAATCGCTTAGACATGCTACTATTTCCGAGTTCAGCGCTCAAAAGAGTACCGTAATATGTTCCTCTTTTGAGCGCTGAACTGAAATTACTGCCATCCCGAACACCGGCGCTGCGGTACAAATTAAATTGAAGATGTTCTCTCTACTCAAATAAATGTTATCTTTTCTGTAATAAAGAAATGAATTAAACTAGAATGTTACTTTTACACGGCTTTCATGAGCAGCGCCGTCTATTAATGAATGGGAAATAAATGCGGCAATACGTATACTTTCTTGTTTTGGGCTAAAATAAACATGAAAAAAAAAAGCTATTGCTTTAAACCAGAAGATGCAAGATGTTTGGAAAATATGCTATTTAGCCTTTTTAAGCCTGTTGAATTCGTAATAGTTCGAAAACAAAAATATATTTCAGCTCATAAAAGTTATATACTTTTTTATTTTGTTAATGTGGAATATGTGCAATATTTTTGTGCAAAATAGAACAATTATAACACTAGTATTAAACGGTATTGAATTTTTATCTATAACATTATTTCCTTACAAATAAGAGAACCTAAAAACTGCCCTCACTAGATGCAAACTTGTAGATCGGAGCTAGTATTCACTCTGAGATTTGATTTATCATTTTCTATTATGTGTACCAAATATATAGTAATTTAATTATCAAAGAAATGTTACTTGGTAACAACGAATGCAAATTTTTATAACAACAACAAACGAATGAGCAAGTATATATCCTTCGGCATTCGATATATCAGATGGTAGCATACACGAAGTATAAATATTTGCAAAAGAGGTACTATTAAACGTGATCACGAATGTCAGAAATTGACGTTTGGCATTTATACGCTTTGTTCGTAAAAATAAATATCTATAGTACCACAAACAGTATCTTAATATATATAATGTCTATTACTATAATACATCGGGTGCGCTTTACTCTATCGAACAACATTTAATATAATTTCAATCGATATAACAATTACATGATACACTATTCTAATGATGTAACAACTTTTCATAGAATCGACATTTGAAATATTAATAATTTATTATAAACACATTAAGTAGATTATTATTTACTATAATTGGCATTTGATATAATGGACTTTATATAGAATACTATTTTCATAGAATAATTAAATGATTTAAGAACGAAATATAATATAATCCCTATAATGTAGTTAATATTTAAATGAAAATGTGGCTCTTTTGTCGCATATAAACTTTGGTTGGGTAAAAAGTTCTGCGACCACAACAGCTAGCGAGCCGAGTGAGCGAAGCGAGCGTGCCGCGGCAGCGGCCGGCGAAGCGCTAAGGGCGAACTGCTACTAATAAAGTAGCTTATGTTATGAGGTTCACTTAAGGACAACTTTATTGAAGGAATGAAAAAAATATGCACAAATTATCATTTTTATTTCATATCTGTATTACCTATGGTATGTTGAAAATTACTTCAATATTAAATTGGAAGCAATAGCACGCAGAAACTTACATTCAGTGTATTCAATTTTATTTAGGCAACTTTCGAACAAATTATTGTTCTACAAAATGAGGAGTATAGCAAATATGGATTATATTATCCGATCCGTATAATAAATAATCGTTATTTAATTCGTGATTATAATAAATTAAAATATATTAATTGTTATTCCATCAAAAGTTTATTCTATTAAATTAATTATACACATTGAAATTCTATAATTCGTTGTTCTATACAGTGAACGTTATACTATTTGTTGTTCGAGGGATCATTACACACCCTAATAAATCACTAGGGGACAAATGTCCCGCGACCCGTGTCGTCGACATGTCATGCAGAATCGAGCGACTTCGCTTGACATAAGTATCTAGCAAAATCGCACGATTTATGTTTGTTGCGAAGTCAGGCGAAGTTGTGCGACTTCGCGAAACTTCATCAGTCATATTTAACGTTATCGCGCCACTTCTGTTCGTAGCGACATCAGGCGAAGTCCTGCGTCGTGCCACTTCGCGAAACTTCCCCTGAAGTATACGTGCATTTTATATATTTTCACTTCTCCTGCTCAAAAAGTACGCCACATTAGCTTCGCAAAGCGAGCCTAAAATAGTACATTTAGCCCCTAGGGTTTAAAAGAAACCCATATAATCCCATACAATTTTCTATGACACTGAAAAAAAAAACTTGCGGCCAGCTACATACTCCTTACGCATAATTAAAAACAAATAAACCAACCTGATCAGATTGGCCAAACTTTCTGATAGAATTGCTCAAACTGTACTTTTAGTTTATAAAATGTACAATTTTAATGTTTTATTTTTTATTTTCTCGCAGTCGAAGTGAGAAGCAGAGTGTTTAACACGTGGCTAAAAGCCATTACGACACTCATACATATTTGTCCTTGCTCACTTCGTGAGCTCGTTCAAATAATCACTTCGTGTCATAATGGCTTATTTTAGCCCCTTGTCAAACAATCTACTATTTTCCCCATAGTGTCGTTATGTGACCTCAGAATCTACTAATAATAGTGTATTGATACATCGTTAATTCATTGATAAAAAAAACATTTTCTTTTGAACACTCGTCGTGACATCTGTAAATCAACATCATTGGTTATAAGATACTTTTGACGTTACTACGCTGAAGTAAAAAGGGTTATACTTTTTTCTCTTGAGCGGACGCAGTTGCGGGCACCTACTACTAACTTATATTTTGAATTTAATTCGACTCAGCTATAATAACTTCAAAAGCAATTCTCCAGCAATCCTCAATGCATTTTAAAATCACGCAACTCCCATTCAACCCTCGATTTGCTCCGCTTTGTGCACCTCGTTAAAAAGGTCGTAACTCAGTTAAATTTATTTCCAAGTTCTTGAAAAAAGGTATGAAATAGTGTCCGTAGCGGTCTCGCGGGTTCGCGTTATCATTTTTTCTATAGAACCTTTTTATTTTAATTCATTGTTCCTTTGAATATAGATGTTCAACTTGCTTTTTAATGTACGTACGAGAGAAAAGATTGCGTCTTTATTTTCTTTTTAAAACAGTTTGTGATCCAGCAGTTTTCTTTTGTAGAAATAATGTGTAGGAGAAAACTTCTTTTTATTCTGTGTAGTCAGGTAAAATTTATCCTATAACCATCCGTAAATACCCAGCTACACGTGTACCAAAAATAGTTGAGAAATAGATGAAGTCACAACGGCACATACAACCATGTAAAAAATCCAAAAAAAATATCGAATCGGTGACTTCCAAATAGTCCGTTACAATCATATTTTTGGAAATGTCTTCAATGTACAGACAGACAATTAATTTTTACAACTTTATAATACATAGTATTGACTAGAAGGTGGACTATGTTCGCGAGTGAGAAAAAGTTATAACCCCACTTTTTAGGGTTCCGTAGCCAAAATGGCAAAAACGGAACCCTTATAGATTTGTAATGTCTGTCTGTCTGTCCGTCCGTATGTCACAGGCATTTTACTCAAAAACTATAAGATGATTGATGAAATTTGTAGAATAGGTGTCCTGTGTAAATAAAAAAAATATATTTTTCTAGGGGGGGCACTCCATACATGTAACCGAAATTGAAAAATTAATTTTTCAGCAAATATCTATGTGTTGCACATATTTCGATAGTTCTTCTAAAAACACTTTAAGGTTTCTAAGAATTTTTGTTGATTTGGTGAATATTTTCCGAAATATTCGCTCCGAAAGTAGCAAAAATTGTGTCCTCTCCCTCTCTATTTTCTAAACGGTGTGTTCAAAAAATATGAAAAAAAATTCACATATAAAACTTTGTAAATACTTTCAAAGAAAATTGTTTTTAACATGATCGGACATACCGTTTATAAGTTATTTCCAAAAAACTGCGCTTCTCAGCAAAAGGACGTAAGTGCCGGGGAGATACGCTTTTTTCATCTGTAGTGCCTTTTTTTGTATAAACGGCTGCGGAACCCTTCATAGGCAGTCCGACTCGCACTTGGCCGCTTTTTTTCCATCGGGGTAGTTGGGTAAAAGGTATTATTTAACCCTCTGTGGATGCCCACGTACCCGTGTACCAATAATAGTTGAAATCTAATTAGCCGGTTTGGCGCGATGAAGCCATTGCGACACATACAAACAGACAAACAAAACATATTCAGTGACCTTTAAAAAGTTCGTAGCACTTATTTTTTGGAAAATATCTTCATAGTATATTATACCTACACATTTCATTGCTAAAACTTTATAATAGTATAGGATGTGTACTATTGAAATCGTGTATTATTGTGTCAAATATGGCATTTGATTGAGTCATAACATTGCAAATCCATTATTCATTTATCATTTCTAATATCTCGTTAATATTCTCTAACTCATTTATCATAACTAATCAACTGTTAAATTTCTGTAATTGACATTTCGAGAACACTATCAAAATTTTATTTTGTTAGTAATTATAACATTAAAAGCTTTAAAGTATTTACTGAAGTCTCGATCCTTAACACTGAAAAGCCGCATATAAGTTCGTAAGTTTCCATCAGTCTTAATTTAACAATTTACATAAACTCGACCGCCAAAGGAATTATAACACTTAACTTTAGTAAAATATTGCTCAAAGCAAATTACCAGTTTTAGGCAATGGAGGCACTAAAATTAATTGCAAGTCCTTAGCACAAATTGTTCCAAGCGATTGATTTTAGTTTGGAGACGAATTAAAGTGTGAACAGGCGTCTGGGATCCAAAGAAACAGATTTCTGAGGTCTTTCAAAGTCATTGAAGTCAATAGCGGACTTTGATATTGATTGGGTAGTTTTTGTTTTACATTTTGATCTACGAGTAGTCTCTTCAAATTACGGTTACAAATTAGATCATATTTTACGCTTAAGCACTTTCTTTTTTTTATAAGACTTAAAAGTAGTTCACAGTCCCAAAGGCAAAGGCGGTATATTGATTTCGCAAACCAAATGGCGGTGTCTTATTTAAAAGAATATAAAAACTGTGATATCTTAATGAAACGCAGAAATCAATTAATTATGGTTTATTTCCAACGGAGCCAAAACACACGGAGCGAAGACAGAAGTGGGAAAGAGAGAAGTGATTGCTTAAGCTACGTTCAGGATACCACGAAAACCTTTACAAATATTTCTTATCTTAGTTTTTTTGGAAACTATATTTACAAAACATCAATTATCTAAAATTTTGAACTGCAGAGTTAATAATAGTCTGGACACGTGTAGCTCAGTTGGTTGCCCAACAGCCGACGAAGCTGGAGGTGCCGACTTCGAATCCCGACCAGGGCAAGTCTTTGTGTGATGAGCACAAATGTGTGTTGCTGGGTCTTGGATGTTCTCTATATATGTAAGTACTATAATGCATATATATAATGTGTAGGTATATATATATATTTACGTATATCGTCGCTTGGGATGGTACAAGCTTTGCTTAGTTTGGGACTAGGTCGATTTGTGTAAGATTGGGCCTGCTCCTTCCCTCAATCGGTCCCTCAATGCTGAGGATCGTAACTCTGTCGACGCACTGTGGTGCCGCGCTCTAAGGGGCGGTCATAGAAATTTCGCGCATGTAAATGTTAAATGAATGCAAGTTAATGCATCCAATCATACTATATTATCGTAAATTGAGGTAGATATTATTAAAATAAACAGATTCTTGTATAATAATAGTATTTGTTAAGTATAAAAAATGTCTAATGGTACAATAAGGAATTATATGAAACTAGCTTCGGCCCGCGACTTCGTCCGCCTTAAATTCGTTTATCGCGGATAAGGGCATTTTCCGGGATAAAAAGTAGCCTATGTCCTTCCCCGGGACTCAAACTATCTCCATACCAAATTTCGTCCAAATCGGTTCAGCAGTTTAAGCGTGAAGAGGTAACAGACAGACAAACAGACAGACAGACAGACAGACACACTTTCGCATTTATAACATTAGTATGGAAGTATGGATTATACAATCAACGTGATAAGATTATACAAAAATATACAGAATTGGTTTAAACAATTATCTTTACAAATATTACAATTAACTAATTATCTAATTATAAACTAATTACAGATCCCTAAAACTCAATAAATCATTATATTTTAATTTATTTACAATTTAAGTAAATACATATATTTAAAAACTATCTCATGATTATTGCACTAATTAACATGCTAAAAGGATAATAAATTCAATACCTCTGCTGATAGAACCGACTTCTTCTTACGTGGTAATTTTCGTAAACTAAATATAAGGATCAGAGTTAAGGAGAAGTCGGTTCATCAGGTGACTTGTCGAGTTATTTTCCTCGTGTTATCACGTCTAAAACGTCATCACCAATGGATACTAATAAATGATCAATTACTTCCGACCCATGAATTAAATACTTTATGGCCAGAAGAAGGCAAGCAATACCAAGAACATGTCGCTACTAGTTTCCGGGCAGTTTCTAACGCATAAACTTTCAAAACACGACTATTGATTGTATCACCTGACAACATACATTGCAGCAAGTGGTGTCACCAGTCAAACAGTGTTTTGTCTAATCCAGTTATTTCCGTTAAAATAACTGAATAAGCAAAAAAAGTTCTTACAGTCTTTCCATCGTTGGATGTGCCACTTCCTCCACTTCGCGGTTTATCAGTTATCAAACTGTTCAGCCAGGTGCTGTGTTTTTCAGCCATTCGTAATTGGGTACGGTTGGATTGTTTCCAGTGGGACTCTATTTTTTTACAAAGACTGGAGATTTTTTCTCCATAATCTCGGTATTGATATTTTCAACATCTGGAATTAACTGCGACAGAGTTTGAAACACTCGACGACTTCTATTAGCACCTGTTTCACTGGCGTTAATTGACAACCAAGAATCAAATACAAGAATTCGTACAAAAGACTACTTCATAGTTGTACCTAAAACAAAAAATACTTCATTAAATGCAAATCAAAAAAATACTCATATTTCGTAGCAAGTACTACGCATCTGGGTATATGGCTTAGACCTCCATTGTTTCTCACGGTGGCGGATTGTGGCAGCCAATTTGTTATGTATTATTTTAATAAAGACGTGACAACAAATATTTATTTGTACAATGTAGCACAGGCTATGACGGGGAACTTAGGTAAAAGTTTCGACAAACATCAACGAAACTAAAAATGTATATAGTTTAACAATTAAACTATATACAGTTTTAGTCAGCGTAGCACCTCATACAAACAAACAAATATGCTAAATGAAAGTTAAAAAAAAACCTTTAATAATACATAATATGTATACCTTCAATTTGGATCTCTTTTTTTTATTTCTTTTTTGGCTGTCCTCTATGATATCTTTTGGCCAGAGAGGCCATTTTAGAGTTTCTGAAGTAGGCGCGTCAAGCCTATGAAGGACGCGCCGGAAAAAAAAAAAATTGGATCTCCGTTCTATAAAACACGTCACAAACAATCGAATTTAAGGAAAAACCCGTGTCGCGTATTGTTTAAATGAGATGATTAATTACGCTAGTAACGAAGACTTATCCGATGCGTTCACTTGAAGTGCATAAAAGTAAATTTTGCAAATAAGTAATTGCAATTCTATTTATACCCTCAAATACTATGACTGATAATGAGTAAATTATACGTGGTATCATGGCGTAATTCCAACATCACGTTTGGGGCCCTATGACCTACTACGGTGCCACTGGGCGACGTAGTCTAGCGAGTATTCCCTTCCGTGAAGCTTGATCGGTTGCCTGTTGAATTCGACTTTTGGTCCTGTTTAAGTTCATATATGCAACGTCTACTTAAGTAAGTAATCTAAGAAGAAATTGTATCCGGCTAAACGTATCACTGTCTCACGTTTGGTCTTGAAGATCAACGTGGCATACTTGTATCGTGATGTACTACTTCTTGTTTCTTAGTTTTAATCGTTACCATAATATTACACGCGGTGTTTACCTTTAAGTGTTTTTTGCTCTATTCTACAAAAACAAACATGAAAACTGTTGGTTGTATTGGTGTAAACAATTGTTAAAAAATTAAAAAGATATCACAAATTCAAAAGTTCAATTTGCTTTATCGTTGAAATTTGTAAAGTAAATTGGAGGACAATGTTCAATTTGCCCTGTTAACAGTTACATTCGTAGATCATAGTGTATGCATTCGTAAATTTAATAAATCATCCTTCCATTAGCTATCTGACAAAGCTTCAAATGCAACATATCAGACTTGTCAGAATTGAAATAGATGAGCATTTGACTTCGATTTCTACTAATGTTAGTGAGTCTCAGATGAAACATGTTCTCGTCAATACATTGTCTATATTCTATTGTTGAAAGGATCTAAGATCATTCCTTACTTTGATCTTAGGTATGCCTCTGAAGTCTTTCGCTTCCTATACCCTACCTACTTTATTATCAAAAGTTAACCTAGTTTAAGCCAGTATCAAATCGAAATTCCCCACAAAATCGTTCCGCAGCTCGCACGTTTGTAGCCAACCGCATAATTAGCATTTCTTTACGTTCCAAGTTGTTTGCAGCGTATCGAGTGCATTTCCATAATGGCGGCAATTTGGGAGGCCTCGTGCGCTGCCAAGCGCCCGCCGACCTATTTACAGCGATTTTTCAGCTTAATTTACAGTTACATGTTATGTTGCGGATAATAGTACGCTGTTGCGGCCTGTATTTGATGTAGCGATAATATTTTCGACTAAATCGTGCCTTGAAATGCCCGCGTATTTGAAATGACCTACAAATTATGGTGGTTGAGTTTATTGCTGATAGAACATCATATTCTTTTTAATGTTTTCTTGTCGTTACTACCTACTTCTCTTTACAAACAGGTACAAATCTGTAAGGTTGAGGATTAAGTGTTTATAGATATGACAGCAGTAAAACTTTTATCAAGAGTGCTCTTGTGCTCTCAATTGAATTTAAATGATGTAGAATGATAACTGAAGCGGGTATTAATTAGGTGAATACTTTTTTAAACTAACACTAAAATAAAATTTGTCTGTGGACAGCTGACCACAACTTTTAAATTTCCTTGTAAGATCATCCTCATTTCAGCCATAGGCCATCCACTGCTGGACACAGGCCTACTCAATAGATTTCCACAGGGGCCAGATAGAGGCGACCTGCATCCAGCGAGTCTCTGCAACCCTAACCATGTCGTCCGACCACATTGCGGGTGGCGTTGCTACGCTGCGCTTGCCGGTACGCGGTCTCCACTTGACACCCTGTAAAATAACGCCTTTAAAAGGTTTCTCTTTGTTTAATTTTATGTACGGTAAAACGTCGAATATTCGGAAACATTCTGTTAAACTTAATTAACAGAAAGTATATTGGAAGCCCGATTCCTTGGTAACTTCAGGGAAATGTTTGATAATGCCAGAGATGTCAAAAGTGTGGTTTAAAAGTTAATTCACCCAGTTAAGTTTTCGTATTAATTTGCATATAAGTATATGTTGTTAACCTTAAGAACTTGGTTATTGCAAGTAACACTGGTGCCATGATTCGTGGGATAGAATGAGTACTTACTGTGAATGGAGTGACGAAATTTAATCTGTAAATTGGTCTCACGATTTAATATGTATCTTCTTAAACCTGAAAATGGCCATCGGTTCTTCAAACTATGTACCCTGCCCATTGCCACTTCAGTTTACTTACCCTGTTTGCTATATCGGCGAATCTCCTCATTTGCGATTCCCTTTTCCATAGCTCGCAAAGTGACTCTGAGCTTGGGGCAGATAGGTTCTCGAGTGGAGACCGCGTGGGAAGGCCACCTGCAAGGTGGTCGGACGACTTGGTTAGGATAGCGGGGACTCGCTGAATGCGGGTCGCCTCTATCTGGCCCATTAGGACGCCTGTATCCAGCAGTGGACGTCCTATGGCTGAAATGATGATAACGATGAAACCTGAAAAAAAGATACATATCGTTATTGTTATAGCACGCTAATACAACATCATAATACCATTAATAACACCATATTGGTCGTAAAAGTGCCTGGTACTCCGAATGCAAACTATACCTTTTTCTGACCCATGTCTCCAGTGACAGTGAGAACCCAAAAAACCCGCCAAGAGCATGTCGAGCCATGGCTCAGTGTTGGATTCCGCAGCCGTTCATACGAAAACATGCACTAAAGATAAAAAAATCGATATGTAACAGCGCACTAGCAAAAGAGCTTATCTCCACCGTACTTACGTCCTTTTGTTGAGAATCGCCATTTTGCAGCAGTAACTCAAAAACGGTAGGTACATCCGATCATGTTGAAAATATTTTTCGTTAAAATTAATTATGTCGAAATACGAGTATGTGCCACACATTGATATTTGCTGAAAAAAAATCGGTTAATCTCTTATGTATATGTATGGAGTGAAATTTCATAAAGAGACATTTAGTAGTTTTTGAGTAAAATACCTGTAACATACGGACGGACAGACGGACGGAACTATAAGGTTTCCGTTTTTGCTATTTTGGCTACGGAACCATAAAAAGTGTCCCGAATCTTTTTGTTTGTCGTCCAATACCAGTGAGTTATCGGTCAAAATCGCGACCACTTTCGGGCAGTATTAAAATCATAAATTCCCGTTTATGACTTCAGAAGGGAAACGAGCCTTTATAATGGCAGTTGAAGACCTTTTTGCTTTGCACTTTCGCTAACGTAATATTTTCATATTTAGTTGTGTCGTTGCGCGAAATGAGTTTCAGCCTAATATTGCGCGGTTTATGAATTGTGTAAATTAGGATTTAGAGGTGGAGGTGTTTATTAAAATTGTGGGGAAATGTAATATGCGTGGAAGTTGAAATTGTTGCTTGAAATTGTTACTGTTCGTGCTCGAAATAATACCCAATCTTATTTATAGCATTGTGAGGTGATGGTGATAGAATCAGAAATGAGGATATCAGCAGAAGGACTAAAGTAACCAATATAGCTCACAGGATTGTATCGTTGAAGTAGCAATGGGTGGGCCATGTAGCCCGGAGAATGATGGCCGTTGGGGCAGTTAAGGCCTGGACTGGCGACCACTTACAAGAAAGCGCAGCGTAGGTCAGCCCCCGACTAGGTGGACGGATGACCTCGTAAGGGGAGTCGGTGGATGCGGTGTGCGCAGGATCCGTCGGTATTAAGGAAACCCCTTAAGTAGCCTAAGATATTGTAGGTATTCGGAACCAACTCGTTCTACAGCCAGAGAAAATACTTGTTATCTCCCTGGCGACGGTAATCATGAGTATCGTAATAATCAAATGTTAATTTGAAAATCCCCTTTTAGCCTAATTATAAAGTAAACGCATGATAGCACAGATGAGATGCTTGCGATACGACGTGGTTCACTGGTGATTTCGTTTACAGGAACACATATAGAAATATATGTATGATGATAAACATAAGACAATTGCCTACGCCGCGGTGTAGCTCAAAAACTATGTTACAATTAAAGTTGATTATAATTATGACAAAGAACTAATCGTAAACTCTGTTACATTTAAAGTTGATTAAGATTATGACATTAGTGTCGGAGGCCAAGACATATTTTGGGTAGCTGAGCCAGCGCAGTTAGTTTTAGTTAGTTTAGTTATGATTACCTATGACAAAGAACTAATCTGCTTAGGGGCTCACAGCTCTCACCTTTGATCCGTAGCTCTTCGCTTTTCCATGGGGTATATGTCTCATCATGTTGACAACGACCGTTTCTGCCAATATAATGTTTCAGTTTATCTTCACGAATCACAAAAACCGATATTAAAGTCATGAAACTTTGTCATTTTTACCAGGATAAACCAGTTTTGGCTACTATTCTTAAAAATACACGCTTTTAAAGAAAAGGCATGTGATTTAAGTATTTTCTACTAGATACGCAAACTTTATTTTACAGACCTCTCTATTAAAATTCATAGTTAAATTTCCGAATGCAAGAAAGTGTTAAATATAAATTGAATTATCATACAAACTAAACATACAAGAAAAACAGGCGAGTATTTTAAAATTAAATGATGTATTTAAATTCAGAATATTGCCTGTCTCGTTCTATTTATTTTATTTAGTCTTAAGTGAGGTTCCGAATAGAAAAGTCTTCTAGAAAAAACATGTTTTACTACCATCCCTTACATTTGGTGCGCTACACTTCACAGTACTCCCAGCTGACTCTTCGCTGTACTCCTCAGGTGTTGCAGGTGACGGTCATCGCTTAGGCGATCCGTCCACTCGTTTGCCCCGTATGGTTGGAAAGTTAGGTTGGCTATTCCATGGACTAGATACAGATTAAAAATCATGAAAAATCGAACATGTGTGCTTGGAGCCCCATAACGCCTTTGTACATAGACTGATCCTACTTACGTTAGCTCCCTGCAAGTTTCTGTTGGAGTGACCTTTTTTACGACCTATCTGCACAACCATTCGCCGCCAGCTATTAACGTCAGGCATCGCCTGCGATTACTACACAAACCAACAGTCTAAGCACAACACTTTTCTGATATGGTCTTTATTATACGTGGGTCAGAGCAATACTACTTAAAGGAAATCGCTTGCCAATTTTTAATACGTTTTTATTTATTACTAGCTGTTGCTCGCGACTTCGCCCGCGTAGAGATGCAATTTATAGCCTATTTGTTATTCTGATGTCTAAACAATATTACTGGAAAGTTTCGTTGAGATAAATTTCGTAGTTATCAAAGTTAAGAGGAACGTAGATACATATTGACACAAACATTCACGATTATAATATTACCTAAATAGGTGCCTGCAACTTAGTTCGCGGAGAAGGGGAGAAAAAGTCATTACCCTTATTTTTTTCAGCAGCCTAGTCGGAAAATATTTATCATATAACCATCTGTGGATACCCAACTACCCGTGTACCAAAAGTTGTTAAAATCCGTTTAGCTGGTTTAGCGCGATAAAGCCACAACGCCCCATACAAACATACAAAAAATAAATATTATTCGATTCAGTAACTTTCAAATAGTCCGTATCGTATTATAGGGTTCCGTATCAAAAAGATACAAGAAGAATCCTTATGGTGCAACTCTGTCTGCCTGTCTGTCTGTCCGGCTATTAGAGCGCCATATCTCAAAAACTACTTACGATATCTATTTTTTTGATATCTTCATGGTGTAAAAATGAAATGTCTGTACATAGGAGAAGATACGAGTAGTTTAAAAAAAATAAAGATATGGTTTATTTTAATTGGATTTTTTCTATGTTTGTTCGTATCGTTTGTGGGTTCATCACGCCAAAACGGGTAAATGAATTTCAACTATTTTTGGTACACATATAGCTTCTCATCCACAGTTAGTTTAAGGTTAGTTTTTATCCGACTACGCTGAACAAAATATGAGGGTTATGGTATTTTTTCTCCTCCGTTGACAAAATTGCGGGCACCTTTTAATGAAGTATATATGTATATGAAGACACCAATCGTAAGCGTAACCTATTCCGAAATATCGGTACCGTAACGAAAACGGTTTTCAATCCCAGCAGTATAGTCTAAGATCTCTAAATTAGCGTCATGGAAATGAATTCATGTTAGAATCTCAGCACGTTTTGGGTGGCATCTGATATACAGCACAAACTTGATTAATTTACATACTGATATGTTTAAAGCTAGCAATTAGCAACAAGTATGAAGGCGTCCTTAGTCTTCGTTAGTAACTGAGTGCTTCGTTATGGGAGGGCTTAAACAGGCGGCCTACATTTCAACTGCGAATGGTATTAGGACTGCAAGCCAACTGCCCGCTGTCTGCACGACAGCATATCTATACTATTATAAAGTTGTAAAAATTAAATGTCTGTACATTGAAGATATATCCAAAAAATAGATTGTTATGAACTATTTGGAGGTCACTAAAACGAAAAGTTTTTTTTTTTGGATTTTATGCATGTTTGTATGTGTCGTTGTGGCTTCATCATTCAAAATCGGCTAAACAGATTTCAACAGTTTTTGGTACACGGGTAGCTGAGTATTTCCAGATGGTTATAGGATACTTTTAACCCGACTATGCTAAAGAAAAAAAGAGGCGTTATGACTTTTTCTCCTCCGCGAACGAAGTTGCGGGCGCCTTCTAATTATACTATGTAAATATTATGATACTGAAATAGATAGAAAATATCTAAGACCCAAGAACAAGCATTCTTGCTCATCATGCAAGCACTGGCCTTAGCCGGGATTCAAACCCGGGACCGCTAGCTTCAATAAGCCGCTGCGCAACCATTATAGACAAATGTGTCGTCAAAACATAACAGTTAAAAAGCCGCAGGAAAACCTAATTGTAGAATATATGCTTATTCAATACGACTTTTTTTAGAAACTGATATTGAACTGGGTCATTCGTCATAATTTTTGACTTCATTTTCAGACCTACCTGCTAATTCGTTGAAGACGAATCAAACAGTGCTTGTTGTGAGGCATGGTCGTTCACAATGTGACTCATAAAGTGGCTCAAAGTACGCAACGTGCTATATGCTTGGGGTTTCGTTTCGTGATAGAATTAGAAATTGGGATATCTGCAGACGAACAAAAAGCGATGGATGGATTGTGTGAGAGAGGACATGAGACAGAAAGGAGTAAGCGCTGAAATGACAAATAACAGAGATGAATGGAAGAAGAAAACATTTTACGCCGACCCTATTGAAGTGGGATAAGGGCTGGAAGATGATGATGAGTGGGAGGAGCTGAAACCCATAAACGGGAATGCCACTTAAAATATCGTAGAAACGCGGTGTGCTATGCACAAAGTCTGCATAAGTGGGTTGATCCGGATCAGTACGGTACAGTCAAGTGCAAAATATGTATCGAATTAATTTAATCCTCCGGTATATGTACCACAACTTTATTTCGCTGACATAAGTGTGATGGGAGATATTATTGAGAAGGATTTGTACACCCATATTTTTACACTTGACTGTAGCAACTTGGCAAGTAAGCTCATTTCCGATTTATTAAAAAAAATCTGCCTTATAAACAGACGGCCAAGTAAAACAGCCATTACTCTATTAAGCCAGTCATTAATTTCCCGGCAGACTAAATCTTGCAATTACGAAAGGACCGAGTTTGCGTGACAATTTCAGGCCGTGCAGTATCCACAAGCGGGATTTACCTTCGAGGCTATGAGAAAGGAGATTTTGTAATACCAAAGAAAAAAACAATCCTCCGTGGGCCTATGATGATGTGTGTTTGTTGGGTCGTCACGACAAAACGACTAAATGAATTTCAACAAATTTTGAAATGCGGGTAGCTGTCCATCTGTTCATGACAGATGGTTGTAGAATACTTTTTATTACAACACAAAAAACGGGGCTTAATCGCGTATAAATATAATATTAGTTCCTTTGAGACCATGGACGTAACACGACGTCCGAAATGTCAAAGAATTACCAACGAAAGGTAATTAAGATTAAGCTCCGTTTGTTGTGTAGTGATAAAAAGTATCCTAAAATCATCTGTCATGAAAAGGTGGACAGCTACCCGCATTTCAAAATTTGTTGAAATCCATTTGGTCGTTTTATCATGACGAACCCACAAACACACATATCAATAATAAATAAATGTTTTTTTTTTATTTAGCAGCCTTCTCTTGTCTAGTAGTTAACGGTCTTAACTTGTGAAATGCCAGTAGATTCAGATTTGTAAAAGTGCCCTTGTGGCCTACTTACAGAATAAACTAATGAATTTACTTTTATGTGTTTTTCTGGAGAACTTAGCATTGAGTTTATACTTAAACAGATATATTTAAGAAGTACTAATATTGTAATAGTTAAAAACTATTCTTATTATATGTATTTAAAAAGTATTTAGAAAACATAACTGACTGTTGAGTTTGTTTCGGCTTTCTTCTAAACAGTGGTGTCCTCTTGGGAAATGATAATATTTCTACCCTCACCACTTAGATGGTTGGCAGTCCACAACTGTGCGGTTATCTAGAAATTTCCTGCCTCGCACGACTGTGAACTGTGAAATAAATGCGATGCGACCTTCAAGCCTTCAAGAAAAGAGCGTACTCCTACCTGAAAGACCGGCAACGCACTTGTGACTCCTCCGGTGATGCAAGTGTCTATAGGCCACGGTGATCGCTTACCATCAGGCACTCCGAATGCTCGTATGCCTCCTATGCCATAAAAAGAAAAAAAATGCCGTAGAGTCAGACTTGTATAAGTGCCATTGCGGCCTACTTACAGAATAAAGATTTTTGATTTTTCTCCAAATATTCAGTTTCACTTTTTTTTAATACATATCTTCAATGTAAAAACATTAGATTTTCATAAAAAATAATTAAATTCTAAGGACAATGTTTCTATATCTAGTAAACATATTCGTAATGTTCCTATTACATAACCTACTGAAATTACAGAGAGCAAACAGTTTACTCAGCAAACAGATCTCTATTATTCCTAACTAAGGACCGTCTTATACAATAATCTATTGTCTGTGTTCCAAGACGTACGTGTATTAACTATGTTCAATTGTAACTATATCAATTCAAATATATCTTCGAATATTGTTTCGCTTAATTCTTTTTTCTTTCTTCGAAATAGTTACAGTTCCAATTGTTATTGTTGATTTCATTCGTAGTCATTTCATTTGAATGCTTGTTTAAAATCAGATAATTTTTAAAACAGCCGTTTTATGCAAGCACATACATATCGTTCCATGATTCACGAATAAAATGATCAATTAGAGGTTAGCGAAAGATTCCCTGGTGAAAATTATTATTAATTTGACGAATATCTGAAGCAAAATTACTTAGTAATTTAAAACAACATCATAATAAAATGTCTAATAACATGCTTTTATTTGTAATTGGTGGGTAATTAAATCTGTATGTAAGCGGGCGAGGCTTGCTACCATGTATGCCTCTGACCACATTGTGATAATGTTATAACATCATGTATTATATTAACTAATTCTGGAAGAATAAATATTTGATATGATGAAAGCAAAATTACACATAGAAAGAGTTTCTCTCCTGTCTGTACGGTAAGATAAGGCTAAGGTAAATGGAATTCTTATTTTCAAATAATATCGTCACCACTTCGCAACTTAGTATCACAATTTACTCGTAGAAAAGTCAAATGCATTTGAGTTCTTTTACCATTCAAAACTGAGACAGTTTTATAAGCATCTCCGTCGCTTCGTGGCCCACCGTGAAGCGCGCAATTCCTTTTTATTCCCAAGAAACTTTTCAATTTACTAAGAATATTCTGGACAGTTTTTTCTGTTTAAGCCCCGCCGTACACAAAGAATCGTATAAAAGATTTTATTATTCAAACTAGATTACTTTTTCACAGCCTTTGAAATGTTGGATGTATTTTGTTACAAGATTTGTCTATTTCCTTTTTATGACAATACTTGAGGGGATGTTTTCACCCTTCGGCCGTTCATATTTTACTTAGGCATTAAAATATTTAATTTTAGGCGCCTTAGGCTTTAGAAGGAGAGTAAAATGTAATGAAAGTTGATTAATTAAAACTGGCAGTAAGCCATTTCATTAAAATTAATACTTTTGACTCAGTTGGCGGCTGGTTGTTTTAGCGGTCTTTGTTATTCTCCCTGTATTCATATTCAATTATTTTAATGAGAGTGATAGTTTTTTTAGGATTCCGCTCCCAAGTGGTATCATAGAAACCCTGTTACTAAAAGTCTTCGCTGTCTGTCTGTATCTAATTCGCGAACCGTAATATTTAGTGTAAGAGTTAATACGTAATATCGACTTGAAATTGTATCAGAATTTGGTCGCTTTAACAGACTTATTTAAGAAGTGTGTTTCGTAAACGTTTTTTGCGTATTTTTGTTTACCGTAACAACAGGTATACTTTTTTGAAATACAAACATCCAAATGATGAAATTCTATATTATTGAAATACAAAGACCGAAAGAAGAAGAAGAAAGAAGAAATGGTGTGACCACGTGCGAGAGAAATCACATTTTTCACAATTACTACTTTACCTGGCCGGAATTCGAACCGCGGCCAGCAGCTTTGTAGGCCGTTGTGCAAACAACTGAACCAAACTTATCATCAATCAGTCTTTTAGCCACACTAGTGATCATACAAAATAATTTGCAAGAAACAAATTTAACAAAATCTCGATGCCTGCTCTGCATTTTCCCAGAATTCAGACGAATATTTGGCCACTAAGCATTCGGCATTCATCTTATTGCTGAAATAACGAGATTACTCTAACTCAGCTGAATGTATTTACATTATAAGCGAATACTTAATCGTATTATTTCTTTTGCGAGTTATTCGCAAATTAAATGAATTTCAACGAGAATGGCATGTTTGAAGAATAATCTCAAATTCGGCTCTTAACATTGCTTTATGTTTGCTTTTATTGCAAATACCAATCAATTCAAATCGACAGCAAAAAACAGAAACATAGTAACCGCCAATGGATTCAATTGGCAGTTAGTACGTTTCCAATAATTGATAAATTCAGGCTTTACTTTGCGGCATACAGTTTCCACAAATAAGTTAAAATGGAAATGCAGGAAAATATTACCATGTAAGCACAATTCGTCCTACGCGACAATATTACCACCCTCACCATTTAGATGGTTTGCAGTCCACAAATGTGCGTTTTTCTAGAAATTTCCTGCCTCGCACGACTGAACTGTGGAATAAATTGCCGCCTGCAGTATTTCCGGACCGATGCGACCTTCAAGCCTTCAAGAAAAGCGCGTACTCCCACCTGAAAGGCCGGCAACGCACTTGTGACTCCTCCGGTGAATCAAGTGTCTACGGGCGACGGTGATCGCTTACCATCAGGCGACCCGTCTGCTCGTTTGCCTCCTACGTCATAAAAAAAATATATATTGTCACATCTAACCAAGATACTATTTCACGGAAAATCAAACAAAGTATAATCTATTACGTTTCCACTTTTTGCCGTCGAAATGGTGTTCATATTGGCTCAATGTTGGAAAGGACCATTAAAACAAAAGTACTGACATTTAGATAACAAGATGGCGCTTTAAACTATACATTTAACGATGTTATAATTGTACAAAAAACATAGTAGGTACTGTAACAATTACTTCGTAAACAGACAATAATAAATAAATTGTAACATTTAAATACTGTGTCATGCATGTAAAGGTAAAAAAACATTTAAAAAATCAGTTTTATTCATAGATGGCGTTGTACATATCGGGCAACGGCTTTTTGTATCGAGATGGTCAGTCCTGTTATTTTATTTGTCCTTGATGTAGTACATATATATACTGTACTAAAAGACGCCCGCAACTTTGTTCGCGGAGGGGAAACAATTGTTGAAATCTGTTTAACCGTTTTGATGTGATGAAGTCACAACGACAAATAAAAAAAATCCTAAAAAATTTTTTTTTTATTTCAGTGACCTTCAAATATAGTCAGTTTTCCTTGTTATACATGTATAAATATATGTACATATATACAATAATTGCTCGTCTAAAGTAATAGGATTAATTGGGTCATTCTCTTTTCATTAACAACTTTAGTTTTTCAAAAGAATAACTAATATTCAACGAAAGATTTATAAAAAGAACATGGTAGGCAAAAGTTTCGTAACCGATTTATGGATTCTTATATGCGAAAAGTTAAACATTAATCATTAATAGCCGTAAAAAGGTGGTAACGCAGTAAATGTCTTATTTTCATACTAAAGTGGGGACATCGATGACCACTGTGTTACCAGCTTCATAATTATGAACGGTCACTAAAACAAAATATGAAAATGACAGGGTTTTTTTTCTTCCTGAATGGCTTTTACTTCTTGCAAATTTTAGCAAGAGGTACTTCGCCAACGTCGACGTGTAGTCATATTACACGAGAGGAGATTGTTCGGTATTAAAATTTTGATTTTGATGAAAGGATATGTCAGGGAACCTAAATGACAGTTTAATAATGATTTATTTAGATTAATACCTACTCCATAAAACAATCTGACGATTACTTTATGCACAATATGCTTTTTACGTAAAGATGCGAAAAAATTGTGGCGCACTAATTATAAGAATGGGTCAATTATTACATAACAATAACAAAGCGTAAAATTATATTTGTTTTGATAGTTATATAGTAACAAACAATAATAAATAATATCCTGAATATATTGTATAGAGTACGCAATGGAGACAGAGACTGAGAGGACTTTGTGTGCGGCCTGAAACGAGGCAGATGACAACCCTGCTTTATGTATTGTGTGCTAGGGCTGTGCTGCTGGTGTCACGTGTTGGTATCGGTATTACTTCGATATCGTACTGTATCCATTGCAAAATGTCAAATAACATCAAAGCTTACTGATAATTAAGAAAATATAACACCTTATGGAGTATATAGATAGCGCTCTGGAAACACCTCAAGAGAAATGTCATATAACATGGGATTCTTCAAGAAGCGAGTTAACAGGGCACTCAAAGTTTGGCAAAGTATGGGCGATTCCTCCAGTACACATATACATAGGCCACGATGACTACTTTCCATCAGGTGGCTCGTCTGCTCGTTTGCCACTCATTATATATAAAATAAAAACGTATATCAAAACATTTTCATAGACTTAAACATTAATACGATAACATATAATTAAATTATATTGTGATTGACAGTTATTCGAAAGAAACAATAAGGAATCATATCGTGTATTGTACAAGGTAGGTACTGCAGCGGCTGCATGTTACGAATATGACCTTACGTCCCTATATTTTTATTTATGTATTTTGTTATATTTTGTTATTTACTGTTCGGAATTGGACATAAAACCGCTTTTGCACTCGTACTTATATTTTTGTTATCGCGTCACTGTCCGATTGCGAATCCGTTTTCGTGATAATTCGCATTGTTCTTGCTTTTGGCGGCTGGAATGAATGTAAACAGGAGTTTTTGGGCTTTCGGATCGATTGATGTGAATTTTTTTGTGTGGATTCTGGAGATGTAATTTGATTAAAAGTGAATAGTTTCTATTTTAATTAATGAGATAGTGCTTGTGCTCTCTACACAGTTCGTTTACCAGTGCCGGAGACGGACATTAAAATGCAATCATCTAAAGCCGTAACTTCAAGAGTATTTTCGGAGCGGCTTATATGTGTCTAAGTATTTGGACCATTTTTCAAATGGTATAAAGTATCAAGTAAGGTGGTTTCTGCCAGCTCAAACTTTTTGTCAGCTTGATCGCTTCGCGTTTGATTTCTCAGTTTGCTGCTATAATATTTCCGTCCTTTAGTAATTTTAATATTAGTATCGGCATCATTACAGATACCATATCCACCGCCAGAGCAATCCTACTGCTTTGCAATTGTCTTGATCGGTATTATTAGTATTCCCCGAGACATCCAGCTGTTATTGTCCGCCTCGGTTCCCGCCCAGCGAGCGAGACACACTTAAAATAAAGCCTAGGACAATTCGTTATCGCGTTATATTAAATACGGGTACATATGCGATAATTTCTATTGTATATTGTAGTAACAGTAGCATTCAGATATGCTTAGACCTTATAACTATATTGTATCGTAGTAGGCGGGTGAGTATAATTGAAACGCACTTATTAAACCGATCAATAATTTGTAAAGCGTGAATTAGGTACACTCGCAATTAACACTTGCAAAAACTGACTTCCGCAATTTTCGTTTGTATGGAAAATGGATAGAAGTTAACTAGGGTTTACCAGTTTACACAGAAGAAGTTACTTGCAGAAGGTAGGGTTCTAGAAGTTTTATTGCTAGTGTAAACCTCGCTAAGGATTTATTCCCACACAGTCACTTTACGTTAGCACACTTGAAACACTAATAAATCACTTTACACTTATTTCACACTTCAACTCTCGAGTCGCAGTTGCTCCTCGTCGAAATGTGAACTGATCTCGCCGCAGCACATCACTCTTTTATATTGGACAGAAAATCGTCTGGTAGGTTTGATCTTAACAGAAACAATTCGTAGAAAGCACTTCGATAAGTACCTACTACATAGGACAGGATTGTGCGAGAACCTTCCCACTGCTATAGTCGCTAACGTTTTTTGCGAATGTTCGACGTAATACATCTTTGTATTGACCGTGTTGTCTCTGTCAACCCCTTCTGGAATGTTCTCAGTATAGCTGTTGTCTTTTTAATAGTGCTATCTCTTACACTGCCACTGAAAATTTTGGTCATATACTGAATGTACTTCAAAGGCCCATAAGGGGTCTTGAAAATACCTGAAAACGGTATTTCAGGTTATGTCGTCATCTGATAGGGGGTGGTCTGAAACGGACTGAAGACATGTCTCAAGCGCCTGAAAACAACGGTAACTGGGGTGAAATTTTGGTAAACGATAAATGTGAGCCTGAAATGGTATTTCAGCCTGCTGAAAACGCCTCCGAGGCACGGAAAAAATATCATCAAAATTTTAGCACCTAATCTTAATAAGGCGTAATAATGTCACTAATTCTGTGGCTTAAACCCTCTGGTTGTAACAAAACCGGTGTATTGTACAACCCTTACGAGGAACGGAGCGCGCGACTCTTAACCGCACGCCTCGCCTTGCGCTCGCACGAAATTATATAGTATACCGGAATTTCCAGAGACCAAAGAAAATCCTAAGGGTAATCGTTACCGATTTTACCCCATGTATGTCCTGCGATGTTTAGGTATTTCCGAGATATTCACAATGTGGATAGCAGTAACAGGATAGGGCTGGCAACCCTTTATTCGAGGCTGGCAATCCTTTGTCACGCCGAGTTACAAGTATGTATTTATAGAGCTTTTCTCCAACACGCAATGAAATAAAATAAAAATATGATGAAATCAACAACAAACAAAGAAATTGAATGCCGAACCGGCGGCACGGGATGGAGACGCGACGCGACAGCGCTTATAGCGAATTGAAATAAAAGATGGCGCTTTGCAGGCCTTCAATTTTGTATGAAATTTAATTACGTCTCAACGCAACCGAAACGCGAGACTTCGGAACATAACGTCAATATTTCATTGCATGTTTGAAAAAAAGTACTTTGCCTTTTTGAAAGACTTTTATAGGTTAGCAATTTACTATGTCGTTCGTATAGTAGAACTAATAAACCCGATTTTAATAAAACTTGTATTATTTATGCAAGCAGGTTTCCCTTGCAAGTTTTGTTGTTTCCAGCATCGCCGTTGAGTTTCGGATTACTTCACTAAACTTCGGCTAACTTCGGCAACTTTGGTTATGGCTGCTTACTTGTTTGACTTTGCCATACCGAGATACAAAAGATTTCACTTAATCGCTGACAAGAATGGGCGGTTCTGCAGACTTCGAAATAAGTAAAGTATAACCAAAGTTATAGTCACAGACAGCAAACAGGCTAAGCAAACTGGAGTGGCTATAGGCAGGACATATAGTTCGAAGAACCGATGGCGGTTTGGGAATAAAGGTTCTCGAATAGAGACCGCGTACCAGCAAGCGCAGCGAGGAAAGGCCTCCCACAAGGTGGTCGGAGGACTAGGTTAGGGTTGCAGGGACTCGCAGGATGCGGGTCGCCTCTATTCCGCCCATGTGGATATCTATTGAGGAGGTCTTATCGCTGAAATAATGATGATGATGAAATTATAGTCGTATACTCTAGGGCCGTAATATACTAAATGCTCACGGACTATAGCATTTAGTATATTACGGCCCTAGAGTAGATTTCATTTATTGCCGGAAGCATGCGAATGTAATAGTACTCGTACTGCCCGGTTCTGCTTAAACTTTTTACAACAATTTTAAAATATTACACGCCAAAACGCCTCATCGAATTTCAACTAATTTTGATATCTGGATACCTGAGCATCCACAAATGATTATAGGAACCTTTTTACCTACGCTAAAGTAAAAAAAAAGGTAATTATGACTTTTTTCTCGTATGCGAACGAAGTTGCTGGCTTCTAGTATTATATAAAGGTAAGCCAAACCAGTAGCGTCGCTGGTGCGCCAAGTGTGGGCCAGCGCCAACCATCCTGCGCTCGATAGGGGATAGGCTTAACTGCCCCTACATAAGGCACTGCTGTGAACAGCACGTGTCAAAAGTGTGTATTTTGTGTGAGTTTTGTGAATGTTTGTAATTACTAAATTTTTTGCTATAAGTATTTATTTTACTAACAAACTATACGAGTCCTTGTTACTCCAAATAAATGTTTTTCATTTCATTTATTCTCCGAAATTATTAGGATCTTTTAGTCCCTGTTTTGACCTTGAGGGTCACTCAATTTTTTATATAGCTTGTTGCCATGGTTACGTCGCCTGGGTCACTCTTTAAAACTACGATTTTAAGCAATATAAAGGCAACATTTTTTTTGTCAATATAGGTCTATTTTTCAAGGGCTCTTCCTCGGTAGTATATTTATAGTCTAGATTATTAGCATTTTTGTTAGTAACTGTGACTATTGTCTCCTAACGTAACTGAGGGGACAATAGCAAGAGAATAACAACACAAAAAAATCGTGAGAAACAGCGTGATGGTAAAATATCAAAATTTTTGTTAAACAATATTCACACTACAGCGACATCTCTAGCTAACATTTGGAAACTGTAAAATTCGCTCGGTTAGGGTGACGATTAAGTTTCATAAATGCTCACCACGGCGCTGACGGTAGAAAAGCCGGTTAAAATGCAAAATGCAAAGATCTTGTAACAAATAGTGACAAAATTTTATGACTTGCTGACTGGACTCTGTAGGTCAGTTGGCAGAGCGTGCAAGGCACAAGGCACTGGTTCAAATCCAGCCGGAGTCTTGAATTTATTTCATTATTTAGATCTTTGTATTTATAAGAATTATAGTTTCTTAGTGACAAAACCACGAAGATCGTGATAGTAAAACTTCAAGATTTTCGTAAAAGAATCAACAAGGAAAAGTTCATGCATTCTTAAACATAGTCGCGAGATGGTATTATATAATTTTGTAGACACACCCGCGCGTGTCATCTGAGATTAAAAGCAGCATCTGCGGCTGATTGCTCGGAGACGTACATTTGAATAACTAATGTGCTGGGAGTCGCTTCAATACGTTTAATTTGCTTTTGCTAGAATGGTAGCTTTAATGACGCTATTATTCCATTTTAAAAAGGTAAAAATATCATTAATGCATTTCGTAGTAGTTATCATCATAATAATCAGCCGAAAAACAAATTGTCGCAACTGGGTAGCTTCCCTGTAGTCAAGTCAAGACTGATATGATGATGATGATGATGATGATGATGATGGTGATGATGATCATGATGATGACATTCTTTAAGCGTATAAACCCAATAGTTATAATAGTTTCAATGATGATTGTTATTAGTATTATTAATTTGAATAAGGTAGCTCGCTGCTTGTGCCGAAGTCAAAATTTGATTAACAGAACTAGGTTGATTTAATACCTACTGCTCGGAGTCATGTTTTGAAAACAGCAAGAATTACATTTTATGGTTACCTGTTATTACAAGTAATTAAACCGCTTCAAGAAACGCAGACCAAAATGATGAAAATACAAAATTAAAGTAATCGAAAGATATTTACATGAAAGTTAATAGCAATCTAAATTTTATCAGAAATGGTAATATTTCTGATAAAATTTAGATGAATGGAGGGAAAACTAAACGAAGTAATGACTTGAAATTTGCAGGACGTGGGATGAATGGAGGAAGATCATAGAGAGTAAGTTTTTTTTTAAAATCTTTATTTAAGGAGCTTTGATGAAAGGAAATAAACATGCCAGCAGGCCTAAACATAAGTCATGACCGCTTCTTATCAAATGACCACTTAATATGAAAAATAGGTACAAAAAAAGTACTACATTAGGAAAAGCAACCAAATTTGTATACACTTATTTACAAAAAAAAACTGCACAGATTTCTGCTCCCGACATGTATTCTGACAATATAGAGTGGAAATTACCAATGTGATTACAATTTATTATACCCTCATTAATATTTATATAATTAACCTGTCTCTGTTAGCACGTGTTTGGACACATTCCACAAAAAAATGGTGCACATCTTCTACCGTGCACTCTTTGCAATTAAGCGACACTGCTTTCTTCAAGTTTCCGCATCTTAATGTGCAAACTTATTTTGTGGAACATGTCCGAACCTAAGCTTAAACGCCCTTTCAATATTTGTTTTACATTTCATAAACGTGACAGGTGACAATTGACAACGACGATTAAACGTACATTGCTGGGTCGCCGAGTATGTGTATGCCTGGCATCGTGATGGAGAAGTAATGTATGCCGAATTGTCATTGTCAACTGTCACCTGTCACGTTTGTGAAATAGGGGCCAGGGAACACGAGAAGGCTCCGACTGGATAGTCTTATACCAAATCCCCTTAGTGCGGGACCGATCGTCCAAAAACTTCTTCCAAAGACTATCTCTGAAAAATCAGGCGCAATAACAGTCTCCGCCCCCTCAGAAGCAGCCGCCGCGACCAGGCGAGTGGCCTCCTCGTTGCCTACCAAACCTATATGTGACCGGAACCCACTGCAACTTTAAGCAACATCCAAAGAAAATGATGATTGTTTATAGAGCGATAGAATAATGTCAAAACAGTGGTCACTGACAAGTTTGCGAGTGCGAGACGTAGAGATGGAAGATTACGAATGATTTAAAAATTAATAAAAAAAAAATTGTTTGTCCGTAAAGTTGTTATTGGTTTACCGACGATAATTTTACGTGATTCTAAGATGCGTCCCAATCCGCGAACGCTTAGGCAGATCGTGCTTCTCTATCGCTTGTTCCGTGCTCTCGCGTACAGGCTCGGCTCAGGCGGAACATGATAATGAGCGGAATGTGACAATGAATCATGCGTTTTCGTGCGTGCAGTCGGTGTTCATCGATTTATAAGACGTTATCACGTCGAAAATCGAATAATTCGTATCATTAAAAGTGGGCCATAGCTAGGGAGACGGATCATTTATTGATCACGTGACAAACGCAACCGTGATAGTACCGTTCAAAACATTTCTGTACAAGTTTCTCTCTGACAGAAGCACAATATTTGGCAATAAGCTTGGCAACAAACAAGCGTTCAATAAACCCATCACACAGCAATATCAGAAGCCATTATTTCCTCGAATTACAATTCTGGGTACATATTCCGAGTACGTGGAACAAAGCTTCCTAATAGTGACTGGACTCCTTCATCCCCAAAATGTCGTAACTGATGCTACCCGGATACTAATGTACGACGTTTTAGTAAGGTGAGTTGAATTGTCATTTCATACGAAAGCCGTTTCGTGTAATATGACAAGATCGCACATTCTGGGTGACATAACAGTTTGATGTTTAGACTAAAGACATAGGCATTTGTGGTCTTCTAATATTATACAATATTCAAGAACATTATAATCTTTTCGGCAGGAAAGTGTTCTCGTATAACCTTGTTTCCAATACTATCAAAGCTAAATTTGTGGACATAATCATTCCTTCGTAACTCCGATACTCTTGGAGATAAGATGAGCGTGACATAAATGCAGACTGACAGACAAACTAACATGCAAACTGGAACCCTAAAAACAAGGGTTACTGACTTTTGTTACAAACATATTCTACCAATATTTTGTTACCTCAAATTTACGAGGTTTAAAATGTATTTGCAAGTATTAAAATAGATCAGTTGAGTCACGGCAAGGCAAGTTACCAGCTCAGCATCTATTAAATGAAAATAAAACGATCCCGGGACAGAATCGGCGCGGCCGCCGGAAAAATTGCCAGTCATAGTTCGGGCAGCCAGGGAAAAACATTGAGAGAGTTTAAATAATAGTACACTAGCTTCTGCCCGCGACTTCGTCCGCCTTAAATTCGTTTATCGCGGATAAGAGTATTTTTCCGGGATAAAAAGTACCTTATGTCCTTCTCCGGGACTCAAACTAACTCCATACCAAATTTCATCCAAATCGGTTCAGCGGTTTAAGCGTGAAGAGGTAACAGACAGACAGAAAGACAGACAGACACACTTTCGCATTTATAATATTAGTATGGATTACTGCAGAAGCCGGGAAAGAAGGGCTTGCCGGGTGAGTAGGTATAGACGGCCGACCGTAGGGAGGCCGGATAGTGATACGAAGCCGGCAAGCACTTTTCACGGACACGTATAGTGCTTTTCTCAAACATATGCAATGAAATAAAAAATACACCACTCAAAAAATTACACGACGAAAGCTTTTGAAATTTTCCCTTCAATCCCGCCATAATGTTTTTTTTTTTACGGAAGTCGTCCGTATTTCGCGTGTGTAGTGTTCGAGTAGATTCTATTAGGCCCGTTATACACAACCATTATAATAATAATCTTCATTTCTGTAATAAATAAAATAAATGCAGAGGATTTTAAATATTGTCTATGGTCTCTGGCGACTTACGTATAGACAATGTTTTAAATTTAGTCATCAATATATGAACTGTGGGGTTTGTGTTCTTAATAGCAGTTCGTGTGTAATAGGCATTAACGCGGATATTTTTGGTCCGATAACCATTCAGCCACTAGAAAAACAATAAAAAATATAATTCAGCTGTTCAGCCTGTGCATGACACAGACGCCATGTTTAAATTAAAATTAAAAAAAAATTAGTTCCCGGTCTAGGCCTTCAATTTTGTATGAAATTCCTTTGCAGTTCTCTCAGGTTGTTCCGCCCGAGACGGGATATTTTGGAGCCGGTTTTAGCGCACGTAATGACGACATTTAATTGCATGTTTGAGAAAAACAGTTTTAAATAATATTATTGTACGTATCTCCTTTGAGTTCCTGACGTTTCGGAAGCTTTAAAGCTTTTGTATCGTTTCCTCACGTAATAATGCGAAAAACCGGCAAAGTGCGAGCCAGACTCGCGCACCGAGGGTTCAGTACAAAATATATGCTACAAACTGCCGTATGTTTGAAAATCCAGTGTTAGCAGAGCCGTACTCCTAAGCAAAATGTACGCGGTATACGGTCATTTTATATTGCCTATTGACAAAGACATACAGACACAAAATTATTCTGTTTTTAGTATTTGTTGTTATAGCGGAAACAGAAATACATCATCTGTGAAAATTCCAACTGTCTTACTATTACGGCTCATGAGATACAGCCTGGTGACAGACAGACAGACAGCGAAGTCTTAGTAATAGGGTCCCGTTTTACGCTTTGGATCGGAACCCTAAAAATTTATGCTAAACGCCCGGATTTGATTTGCCAGTTCACACCTACAGGTGTCTCCAGCGTTATGTTGTAAGCAGTGTTGGCTTACTTATAGTCTCGTGTCATTCTACCAATCAAGATAATCTTTTGTATCTGGGGTTTGACACTACTGGCTGAACACGAGTCACGTGGGTTTTTTGTTAACTTTTGTATCTATGGTTTGATACTACTGGCTGAACCCGAGTCACGTGGGTTTTTTGTTAACTTTCGTATCTATGGTTTGATACTACTGACTAAACCTGAGTCACGTGGGTTCTTTGTTAACTTTTGTAACTGTGGTTTGATACTCCTGGCTGACTCGGGAGTCACGAGGGTGTTTTGTTAACTTTTGTATCTGTGGTTTGACACTACTGACTGAACCCGAGTCACACGGGTTTTTTGTTAACTTTTGTATCTGTGGTTTGACTTTACTGGCTGAACCCGACTCACGTGGGTTTTTTGTTAACTTTTTTTTAGGTACCTAAAATAACAGACTCTACGGCAGAAAATTAATTTAGTTCCCATGTACATAACACTATATAACAGCTATAAATAGCCGCATTTTTATGCTAACTCCTTTGGAACTGAATTCCACGAACCAGGCCTTGCCTAGTATGGAAATCACTGTTCTTTCTTTGTGATTTGTAACTTATGGTAAATAAACTATTTAAATTTTAATTTAATTTTACATAAGTAACAGGTGTTTACCATTTTTACAGCAAACGACGAAACTACCGTTGTCAATGGTGAGGATAGAATATTAAAGCCTAAATATTTTGGATGTGAACTGTAGTCTCCCTCGCGCTCACAGCCCGGGCTGTTGTGATTCATTAATCCCGGAACAAAGGCCAGGTGTAATGGCCGCCGGCGCTAATTCCCGCTGACTCTACACTAATCTGGCTCGATTCTTTGCAAGCTGCGAGATTTGTTTGTCAACGACTACACCAATGATGCTCAGAGTATTGGTGATTGGAACGTTCATACAAAAATTATAGCAATCTTCACTAAAACAGGATCAGACTTTAAAACTCAGGACGCAACGCAAGCAGGATACGTTGCTTTTACGACATTCGTTCCCGTTATACTAAATACTCAAAGAATCTTCTTCAACTTCAACGAATTTTCTTGAATGTATTGTTTTCTGTACTGTTTTGTGAGGTGTGCAATAAAGAGTTAATGTATTGTATTGTATTGAATCTATCATTAGAATATTTGAAGAAATTTTTTTTAGCATTATCGGATAATTGAAATCATTTTAGTTTAGAAAGTAGATCAGAACACTAAACTAGTGAAATACATATGATTATGTTCAATATTGGATGCAGATAATAATTTTCAACATAAAAATAGGAAAATATAATTTGTTGAAAATATAACTTATAACACTACGGTATTGAATTACTTACTACATGTTGATTTACTGAGCTCATTGATAAAATTAATCGAATATTGATTACGCAGTCACTTGAAGTCACTCGATTTTTTTGCGAACTTGCCCGATCTTACTCTCATGTATACTTCATTAAGAGATTACTAATATATCTATTTAACGCAATTTAAACACATATCCGAACAAATACGATAAATGATAGATTCAGCAGTATTTCCGGACCGATGCGACCTTCAAGCCTCCAAGAAAAGAGTATACTCCCACCTGAAAGGCCGGCAACGCACTTGTGACTCCTCTGGCGATCCGTCTGCTTGTTTGTACTCTATAACATAGAAAGAGATACCAAGTTATAAATAATCTACTAATCTTCTCTTTCGATTCGTCTATTAATCCTTTTGCAGATTATAACCGGTAAATTTCATATTTAATACACAGATATTATTATGTCAATGATTACTTCGCATAAAGATTTCCATAAGCGCCATGTTATTAGGTGATCTTGTATTAAAACGTTTCCTTACTAGACTAGGAACACTCATAGAAATAAATTAGTATGTAAATGGTCTATATTCCGGCCATTTTCCAACTGTGTAGGCAATAAATGTCTGGCGATGTACCGAAATTTTGTTGGGTGCTTGGCGATAAATGTGCCATGTACCGACATTATGACCGATACGTTGTGCCGGTTTCTCTATAAAACTTAATATTCCTCTGTAGGTGCATTCTACCAGAACGTCTACTTTGTCGGGTACGTGACGGCTATGACCTTAAAAATCTTAAAAAGGCCAAGAATTCGCTACCAATACAAAAGCCATATTATAAAATATTGACATACCACAAATTTACTTCCTAACTTTAGACTTAGAAATATAAAAAGAACAGCGTCACGAACCCGACATTCTGGTGGAATGCACCTGTAATCTTTTCAAGTGCAGCGGGCCTATGATGGTCGCGTTTATCACGCGATAAATGATATGATAAAGCGCCTGTCACTCTGGCATTCACATACGTGTCAAAAGGTGACGGCAGCTATGTCATTTATTTATCGCGTGACAAACGCAACCATCATAGGCCCGCAGGCGAGGCTGAGATCATTATATTAGCTCAAGGACGTCCACTGCTGGATGGGTGCTATCTATTTCGCATATTTTTTTATGTCCATAACTGATTTCGTCGAACAGGTTTCGCATAATTTGATTTCGCCGAATGTCCATCTTCCCGAATCATTATTTGTCCAAATCTAAATACGCATAATTAAGTATTGCCGAATTTTAGTTCGCTGTAAATTCAACCTCTAACAATAAAAAAACTGCTGCCAGTAAAGTAGGTTAGGTTAGAACTCCAATTCCGAACAGAAGATGACTCTTACCAGACAAGTAGGTTTTCGGCATAAGAAAGTTATTCGTGAAGACCATTCGACAAAAATAGATTAGGCGAAAACAGGATTCGGCGTAATGAAATTTTGCTTATAAATCATTATGCCTATTGTGATTATGCGATATAGAATTATGACAAAAGAAAATTGCGAAAACAAGGGGAACCCTGCTGGATAAGGGCCTCCCCCTAAGATCTCCATAACGATCGGTTTTGCGCCACAATCCAACGGTTTACTTCAATCTTCACCAGATCATCAGTCCATCTTGTTGAGGGCCTTCCACGCTGCGTTGTCCTGTACGCGGTCGCCACTCGAGAACTTTTCTGCCCTAGCGGCCACAGGTTCTACGAGCAATGTGGCGCCCACTACCACTTAAGTTTAGAAAAACTTTGAGCTATGTCGACGACCTTGGTTCTTCTGCGGATGTCCTCATTTCTGATTGAAATGCTATTACCTTGCATGAGGTGATACCGAGCATAGCAAAACTGGTTCAAGCAAAACCTGGCAAAAAAAGTTAAAAACAATGCGCTTTTTGGTCCATGTATGAAGTGTTATTTATAAAAGTGCATTATAAATAATTCATGAAATATGGCGAAGCCAATAAGTTCAAAAAATTGGTTGGAATCGATATTACATAACCGTAACTCGTAAAAAAAGTTTTATTGTTTGTAATATTATCAGAGCTGTGAAGAATCCTAATGAAGTTCAAGACTTCTTCTCCGGCCACTGCTGAGGCATAAAACTAGTCAACGTGTTAATTCTTGGGGAGGCCTTGTCTAGGAGTAGACGTTATGTTCCTGTTCATTGAATATATTTTCACAAAAATCTTTAAATCGAAAAAAAATTCGAATCGTATCAATCGAATAATCGAAATAATCTTAATAATCGAAATCAAAAGGACATTAAATCGAAAAAAAAAATTATGTGGATTTTAGTTTGTATGTGTCGTTATGGCTTCATCACTTCAAAGCAGCATATCTTTCAACTATTTGTGATACACGAATAGCGACAGATGGTAATAGTATACTTTTTACTCGAATACGCTCAAGACAAAAAGGGAGTTATGATTTTTTCTTTTCCGCCGACAAAGTTGCGGGTACCTTTTAGTACCTACACTCTCAAAACGAATTTACGCTCACTCGAGGTCCTCATCAAGAATCAAACCTTTGGATTACTAGTCTAACGTCTCAACCATTTGACCATAGCACTAGTTGCTTTAGTAAAAGGATTAGCAGACTGAAATGGCAGTGGGCCGGTCACATCTGTCGTAGAACTGACATCCGTTGGGACAAACGTGTTCTGGAGTTGAGACCGCGTCTTGGCAAACGTAGTGTAGGGCGGGCTCCAGCTAGGTGGAGCGACGACATAAGAAAAATGGCTGGCAGCTATTGGAAACAAAAAACTCAGGACCGAGCTTAATGGCATGCCATGGGAGAGGCATATGTCCAGCAGTGGATGTAGGTAGGCTTATGAGGATGACGATAATGATGGGTTAGTTGCTTTATGTGCCTTCGATTTCTCTATCCGCTTTCACCTCCACACTTACTTCAATTTTTTTGCTCTTATATACTCCTGGAAACAAATGAGCTCAAATGCATACAGTGTGCTTTAATCGAGTAATTCGAGGAACGTGTAATTTGAGGCTGTTCTAAAAAGAGCAGAATTAAACGCAAGCGATTTACAACCGGTGGCCGGCACAGCTGAGACACCTGCTGACGTATTACCTGGACTCTGTGGTACAAGGCACAGCCTTTTAAAGAATATTTTAAGCCCGGGTGTTATAATTTTTGAGGAAGGATGAACGTCACATTAATGAAAGAATCTAAGGAATGAATTTTAAAGGAAAAAGAGCGATCGGTAGGCCAAAAAAGCGATGCATTTATTGTGCGAGCTCTCTCAGACATGTGAAAGAAAGAAGTAAGCGTTGAAGTGACGAAAAATAGAGATGAATGCCTGCCCTACATAAATAAGTGGCATAAGGGCAGGGAGATGATGATTATGTTATAAGTTTGATCTGTATTTCTGTGTATGTCTGTGGTAGAAATGGGTGACTTTGAATGATACTAGTCGAAGTATTCGATTTTTAGGCTCATTCGAATAGTGGAAATTCATTTGAATGAAATCGAAACTCTGAAAACTCAGAGAATGAGTCTGCACGCGTCTTCGCCAGTTAGTGGTAATCGCCACATCGGACAGCAATCGAAGTTTAAGTTGAACATTCTTTCGATTGTTGGGATCAGTAAACTTAATTATTATTGTTATTCGAATAAAATAAATAGTAACTAATCGATTTCTAAAATCGTTCGAAATCGCCCATCCCTGGTCTGTGTCATAGTACTTGAATGTATAGGCTGACTTTGATTTAATTTTTTTTTAATGGATTATAAGAGTTACGCAACGTTAGAGCTATGCTCGGAAATTCTTTCTTGAGAGAATCAGAAATGATGATATCCGCAGAAGAACCAAAGTAACCGACATAGTTCGCAAGATTGTATAGTTGAAGTGGCAATGGGCGGGCCATGTAGCCCGGCAAACGGGTGGCCGCTGGGGCAGTAAACTCCTGGAGTGCCGATCACGTATAAGGAAGCGCAGCGTGGGACGGCCCCGACTTGGTGGACGGAAGTTCCGTGAGGGCCACGGGGAGTCAGTGGATGCGGTGCGCCAGGATCGCACCCTGTGGCGAACTATATGAGAGGCCTATCTTCAGCAGTGGACGTCCTTGGCTGATAGATAGATAATGGATTATAGTCCCTTGGCTATTTCACGAAATAAAATATTACATTTCACGGAATAGTAATGGACTATGTGATGTGGTTCGCAATCCATCACATCTCGGTCCCAGCGAGAGCGAAGAGTGGGCTATGGAGAGCCGCTTTGCTACGTTAAATGTAAGGGGAGGAATTAATGATAAAATAGATGAAATATGTCAGACAATGGATGTGAGAAATTTTGATATTCTGTGTGTGAATGAGACAAAGCAAAAGGATTGTGACAAAGCAAAAGGGTTGTAAAGTTCTACAAGGTGAATGTAAGTGGAAATGTTGTAAGAGGAAGGCCTTGACGAAAGTTTCGCGATCAGATTGGAGACATTCTGAAAAAAGGCCGAGTGAAAAGTAGGTACTCTAAACCGGCGAGCATGCATGAAGAGAGATTAATGAATGTCGACGAAGCGGCAGTTGTATGCCAGGACCGTAGCAAGTGGAAGGAGGTAGTCTCTGCCTACCCCTTAATGGAAAAAAGGCGTGATTGTATGTATTTTGCGGAATAACACAGGAAATATACTATTTCACAGAATAGCAAAAGAATTATAAACCTTTAATCGAATATATTGGTGTATTCTTATTGTTTGTGCGATTATTTTAAGCAATTATGTCCCCAATCCTAATAAACATAATCGCTTAAAATTGACAAGGATAAGCATCGTACAAATTGTCAATTTGCTAAAACTGTACAGATACACTTCAGAAAACACACGAGTGATAAACATATGCTAAAAAAAAATTGTAATGAGTGTCGTAGTAAGTAATGTACTTAGACCGCACGAAGCTCGCCAGGGCAGGGCGGGCGGTGCCACGCTCTACTCCATTTTACGGCCTCTGTTCCCTGATATATTTTTTTAGTTCCCCACTTGGCTTTTAACTTGTTTTAAACGGTTTTAGGTCGGACAGACAGTTGTGTAGTTCAGAAGGAAGTAGGTCAACCAAAAATAAAAGCAGATAAGCAAATGGAACGTAGGTTTTATAACGATAGGGCCATGTAGCCTGTACAACGGATGGCTGTTGAGGCAGTGAAGTCCTAGAGTAGCGACCACGCATAGGAAAGCGCAGCGTGGGACGGCCCCCGACTAGGTGGACGGATGGCCTAGTATGGGTTGTGGGGAGTCGGAGGATGCGGTCTGCGCCAGATTGTTCCCTGTGGTAAACTCTTGGAAGGCCTATGTTCAGCAGTGAATGACCGTGGCTAATAGATATATAGATAGATAGTAGGACGGCTCAGTTTGGGAAGGCCCCCAACATGGTGGATCGATGATCTGACGACCGGTCGTTGTGGAAATTTTTGGGAGAGTCTTTTATCCAGCAGTGGATGTCCTTGGACTTATATGATGATCATCAATGATGATGGTATATAGATTACATAATACAGCTTACTTCTGTGAGTCTACTATAGCGACGCAAACTTATGAAGAACAAATTGTAAATAATAAAAAAAAAGAACCGACTTCAGAATAAACTAAACAGCCAAAAATCTACACATTTGAATCACCTTTCGAAGTTGGAGCCAAACCATTCATTTATTTTCTTCTGTTTCCGCGATTATTAAATAAAACAATTTAACGGAATATAACGCGTATATTATCTCATTTTAGTCAAGCCAAGGATCTTTAAAAGATTTTGACAATTTAACAGATTATATCGCGTATATTATCTCATTTTAGTCATGCCGAGGATCTTTAAAAGATATGTAGATGATACCTTTACTATTTTACCTAGATCTAGTGTTTCAGCTTTCTTAGACCATCTGAACTCCATGCATAGTAAAATTATATTCACTATGGAGTTGGAAAATCAAAATTCACTTGCATTCTTAAATGTGCTAGTAATTAGAGGTCCTAACAATGACATAGGTCATACTGTATATAGGAAACCTACGCATACAGATAGGTATTTGAATGGCAAATCTCACCACCATCCCTGTCAACTTGCTACAGTGGGTAAATCTTTGTTTCAGAGAGCCAGGGGTCCTGCGACGATCAACATCTGACTGCTGAGTTGCAGAATGTCAAACATGCGCTTCGAGCCAACGAGCTCCAGATACCACGTTCCAAGCAGAATCCCAGTATGCAGAAACTAACAGTCGAGCGTAAACCTGCCGTATTACCATATGTGAAAGGGGTCACAGACAAGATTGGAAACATCTTGAAGCGTACTTCTATAAAAACATATTTCAAGCCGTTGAAGAAGGTGTCTCAATACCTTAGACCCGTGAAGAGAAGCACCCCTTTCAGAGTGCAGGCATTTAGAAGCTGGACTGCGAGTGTGGTCTTTCATATATTGGTCAAACGAAACGCAGTGTATCAACCCGGGTGAGGAGCACATAGCAGATGTCAAGCACCGTCGGTGTAATAGGTCTGCAGTCTGTGAACATGTCATTGACAAACCAAACCACTCAATTAAGTTTGATAAACCTTCTATCCTTGCCAAAGAAAAAATATATTTTCCCAGAATGCTACGCGAGGCTATTGAGATTAAAAAGCATCCTAATTTCAATAGAGAAGATGGATTGTCACTACCACCAGCTTGGGATCCTGTAATACATCTCATCAAGGAACAAGCGAGACACAGGACTGCAAAACCTTAATTTCCGATCGGTGTAAAATATCTTGTCTGTTTAAAAAGTAGTTAAATAGTCTTTGTTTTTAAAATATTATAATTAGTAATGAAGTAGCCTAGGAGTTTTTCTTTGCAGCGTTTCTTTTCTCCTCAGTACGCCTCATTTGTGAAATGCTGCTTGGTAAATTATTGGAATAAAATAATTAAGCCCTTCTGGCACATATGTAACTGTCTTTACTGCTTAGGCCCATCAGGCATGTATGTACACCTTTATTTGTTTTTCAAAATCGGTCGTCTGCACAAATTGTAACTTTGACACAGGAAAATACATCTTTTCTCAGTCCTCCCGTGACCATGGCAAGCTGGAAAGCTTCCGAAACGTCGGGAACTAAAATGAGATAATATACGCGATATAATCCGTTAGATTGTTTTATTTCTTTCATTTATTACTATTAACACAGATGGCAGGCAAGAACCGCGGCGGCGAGCATTTAGTTATTATCTACCTATAAATTTAGTCAAAGTAATTCGAATTTTTGTTGAATAAAGAACTTTATTTACTTCAGGTTTGGCACTAACTTCAAAAGGTGATTCAAATGTGATCCGCTCCGTACATAGAGATTATTTTTGGCGTTTTACTTTATTCTGAAGTCGGTTCTATTTTTATTAAAAAAAAATATTTGTTGCTTTTTAGTGATGGATTTTAGAAGTGATATAAAATATTTTTTTAGAGCCGAGAATGGAAACATTGAGGAGACCCTTTGCTCGCATTTCGAGTCTTTGAAAGTAAAAAATGTAAAAGTTGGTAAGTTCGTATTCATTTGTACCTTCCATCATCAGCGCAGCATCATGGAATGATGACAACCAGACGAAAATAACTGAATAACATTAGATAAATATATAAGAAACATTGTTAGTGCCTATAATATTTGAGGGTTTCTCTCGATTTCCCTGGTATTCCATCATCAGATCATGACTTGGTGATAAGGAGACTACCTCAGGGACACACTACAAAGCATATGACGTACCGTCTTAAGGTACCTACCTATAGTACGTGATTTTTTAAGAATTATTCTCTAACTCTTAACCATTAAGGAGTTGTACTTTCCATCATCAGCTCAGCATGATGAGATGATGACTACCATTATAAAACTACTTAAATAGCTTAAGAAATTATATGAAAAATGTTATAAGTGCCTATAAAATTTGAGGATTGCCCTCGATTTCCGTGGGATTCCATCATCAGATCCTAACTTGCTGGCAATGGGACCACCTCAAGAGTATATTCTTTCAAATTAATAAATATTTTTTAGAATCGGTCCACAATTGGTGGAGTGATCGGTGAACATACATAAAAAAATATACAAACAGTCGAACATAGAACCTGCTCCTTTTTTGGAAGTCGATGAATAAACGTTCGTCGCAACTGGGGCACTTTTACAAGTCTGACTCTACAGAATTTCTCAAGAGGAGACCACTGTTTGGAAGAAAGCCGAAACAAACTCAACAGTCAGTCATTTATTCTAAACTAGAAGGCGCCCGCAACTTCGTTCGCGGAGGAGAAAAAGTCATAACCCTTAATTTTTTCTTCAGCGTAGTCGGATAAAAAGCATCCTATAACCATCTGTAGATACCCAGCTACCCGTGACCAAACCCCCCCCTACCAAAAATAGTTGAAATCCGTTTAGCCAATTTTGCGTGATGAAGCCACTACGACACATACAAACATACATAAAATCCAATAAAAATATTTTTCGTTTTAATGACCTCCAAATAGTCGGTAACAATTTTTTTTTTGAAAATATGTTTAATGTACAGACATTTCATTTTTACAACTTTATAATGGTATAGATAACTCTTAAATCTATTACAAAATATTTGTACTTAGCCTATCCTAAATATATGTGTTAAGTATAAACTCAATTCGTAAATCTCCAAGAAAACATATCAAAACTTATAAAAGTAAAAAAATAATGATGATAGACGATAAAAAGACAAAATATTTTTTTTTATTTAAAATATCTTAAGTACGTTTGAACTTACCTCATAAGAACCGTGTCCCGGTAAAAGTAAATTATTGGGTTTCTGTATATGTAATAAAATGTCAATGACCTAATTCTATCTCATTTTACATGACTCGAGAAAACTTCTTAGATAATAGCAAACGCATAACACTAGTATCATCAATCATCACGTTAGCTGCTTGCGTTGAATACAGGCCACTGTTTCAAGTCATCTAGATTAACAACACCAAGCAATGTATACTAAATTTACTAATTTATGCAGTACATTGCCGCGACGTACTTACAGCGTAAACTCGCAAGCTGAATTAATTGAAGCTGTTGGGAAATTAGTTCTCTAGAGAGGATGGCTTTATCTGGTTCATCTCATTAAACTGCCTACGCTGCGTTAGTCGCGATTGTTAAAGACCAAGTGCAAGTCGGACTCGCGCACGGAGGGTTCATACAAAATATATGCTACAAACCTCCGTATCTACGAAAATCAAGTGTTAGCAGAGCCCTACTCCTAAGTAAAATGAACGCGGTATTCGGTCAGTTTATACTGGTTACTGGCACAGACAGACAGACATAAAATTATTCTGTTTTTAGTATTTGTTGTTATAGCGGCAACAGCAGAACTACATCATCTGAAAATGTGAAAATTTCAACTGTCTAACTATCACGGTTCATGAGATACAGCCTGGTCATAGACAAACAGACAGATGGACGGACAGCGGAGTCTTTGTAATAGGGTTCCGCTTTACCCTTTGGGTACGGAACCCTAAAAAGCCGAAGCGCTTCGAGAATGGGTAGGAAGACTCATCGCGCTTCGTTTATCACAAATCATCTAGTTCATAGCCTCTTTTTAATTAAATTTGCATACCTTCCACGATAAAACATTTAAACCTACCAATAATAGAATAAGACCTATGTATATAATGTGAATGTTTATCGCAAATAAATGATTATCTTATTTTATCTTATCTTATTGATGCAAAACGATGTAACCCCTAATTTGATACCCTTTCTACATTTTCATCACCCCACACCATAATCATCAATATTCATTACGTGCCTCGCTTGACTTGCGATATCAATTGTTTTAATAATCATTATCTCTCCTTGGATAACATTATAGACAGAGTTTTCACACCGCTAATACGTCCTCTTCAAAGTACACTCAATTCTATTTCCATAACCGTAAAGAATATGTGAATTGAGGGGCTTCTCTAAAATATGAAGTTCGTATGCCACCATCTCGCTCACTCAAATACGGTTTAACATAAAAGCATTAGGGATGACACATTACGAACTTCGATTTTCGAGATCCGGAGTAAGCCCTCTGTTTAAACGAAGTTCAGAGTTTGACACAATTTTGCGTGGAAGTTAAACAACTCTGAACTCTAAGCAGCGGGTAAGAGGAATGCTTGTGATCGTAATTTAGATCAAATAACTGTTTGAAACACATTGCAATGCTGAAGTGCTGAATACAGGCCCGGGGCTTGTTTGACTCAGTTTGTAACTATTACTTGAGAATAATTTGCTTAAGATTCTAAGAGCAGCGGATTTGATTTAACAGATGTGTGGTTTAATTAAGCAGGGTGACTTTGAATCATAATTACTTTCTAAGCACATTTAAAAGGGGAATATACAGCATTTTTGAGGAATTTAGTATACATTTTTGAGGAATCCATACTAATATTATAAATGCGAAAGTGTGTCTATCTGTCTGTCTGTCTGTGACGTCTTCACGCTTAAACCGGTGAACTGATTTGGAAGAAATTTGGTATGGAGATAGTTTGAGTCCTGGGGAAGGACATATGCCACTTTTTATCCCGGAACAATACTCTTATCCGCGATAAACGAATTTAAGGCGAACGAAGTCGCGGCCAGAAGCTAGTTTAGTAGAAATATGTAAGTAATCTGCTGAGAAGTGTTATATAGGTTGGGACATAACTATTTGCAAATAGCAACACTGAATTTTTCGGAAACTGTCAGATTGACCGGCGGGAAATTGGCGGAAACGATAGGTCACTTCGTGCAATTTTATTTACAATGGAACGTTTCACGGGAAAACAATGGGCCTTTTGTGTTAAACAGTTTTATAACAAGATGATGAGATAGCTGCGATCCCTCGTTGCATGTGTCAGCGAGTTTTCCAAGGTTTGCGTAGTCAATTGCAGGAGTGCCAGGGCCAAAGAAGAGACAAGCGATATCTGGACGATGTAATAAAAAAAAACAAGTAGCAAGTATCTGTTACAAGGTAAAAAAAAATATATATAAAAACATGTAGAGTTTAATTACTATCGATGCTTCAAAAGTGCAAAATTTTTTGGCCTACTCTACAAATAAGCTCTAAATCTTTCCGTGGACATGGAAGCTGTAAAGCTGCCGAAACGTTGGAAACTCGAATGCGATATAATCCGTTTTCATTATTTTATTTAAAACCAGAAAGTGCCCGCAACCACAAAAAAAAAAGTGATATACTTCAAGTTATTTACTTCAACGTACCTAGTCTGTTAAAAAGTATCCCATAACCATCTGTAGATTCCCTGCTACCCGTGTACCAAAAACGGTTAAATTTGGTTTAGGTGTGACGAAGCCATAATAGCACATACAAATATACAGAGAAGGGGCGAACTACCACAAGATCGTGTTCGAAAATTTCAAGCCAGGTACGTAAAGTTGCGATAGCTCAGTAGGTCAGAACAATTCTGCGTTAAAAAAAGTGGTCGCAGGCTAAAATCCTGCTTGCAATTTTGTAGGTTAAGTATCGAATGTTTGTTTTTTTTTATTAGAAAATAGTTACCATATCTATGTCCAGAATGCCGTAGATATAGAAAAATGGTTCCATCTCTGTGGAAAGAAGTATAACGACCAATATATTGAGATTTATTCGCGGTAGTATGACACTGCCGCAGTGAAGCCTATATGCAGTACTTTGCTCACTTACTTACTTTATCTATCCTATTATAAAGTTGTAAAAATGAAATGTCTGTACATTAGATATTTTCAAAAAATTGATTGTTACCGACTATTTGGAGGTCATTAAAACGAAAAATATTTTTATTGGATTTTATGTATGTTTGTATGTGTCGTTGTGGCTTCATCACGCAAAATCATCCTAATCAACCATCCTTTACTTTGTTATTCAAAGTTATTACTATTAAGGCTTGTTACCTAAATATAATTCAATTTAATGCGCTACAGGTTGTCTGAAAGAGATCCGTCGTAGCGATGAGCTCACTAACGGTTTACGGTTCGGCCACGGCAATGCGCAATTAGCGAACCGGCGAGCGAGTTCTCTTTTCATTGCGCGGTCGAGACGCTCACCGCACAGCAGGTAGTTGGCATCACACGCAATGTATCAGGAATTTGCTTGCCGCGCCATACGGTGGGCCGGATCTCATAAAAAGGAACTTACGATTTTGTTATCAAAATGTTTTTTTTTTTGCTATACAAATCGAAAGAAGCAATTAATACAATCAACATTTACTACCTGTGTTCGTAAGTCCCTATTTTTGAGATTCGGCCCACCGTGTGACGTTCGCGGTCGTAAACGTACTTCTACATTTTCAAAGTCAAGGTACTGAGCATTCTGTCAAGCTGCGCCCCGTGTCCAGGCGATATTACGTAGACGTAAAAACAAAGTTTCCTCTTCCCGAATATCCTGCGATTTATTGCGCGCCCGAGACCGCTGCGACATGATTCATGCTCGCACTGACTATCATGCAACCTTTGTTTTATGGAGTACTTGTACACCCATAGATTCACAAGACTTAGCAAGATATAACTAGATATCACATACAGCTTCCAAACTTGGGTCAATTCAATTCAAGTCAAATCATTTATTTCGTGTTACACGACACATATATACAGTACATTACATTGTTATTTTTATTACAATTACTAGCTTCTGCCCGTGACTTCGACCGCCTTAAATTCATTTATAGCGAATATTGTTCCGTGATAATAAGTAGCTTATGTCTTTCCACTGAACTATCTTCATAGCAAATTTCATTCAAATTGGTTCAGCCGTTTAAGCGTGAAAAGGACAACAGACAGACAGAAAGACACACTTTCGCACAGTGTGATATAATAGCACAATCAGGTTTATCGGCTATCATTCTCAGAATGGTACTGGGACTGTCCCGCAACGGTGTACCAGGGATGTGGCCCGCCCGCGCATGTCCTCAAAAATAAAGCAAAGATAAGAACCTGCCAGAGAGAGAAGTATTCTAAAAAAGAAAAGGATAGACAGAATAAATTGTATCAATATAAGATCCCAAACAAAACTCAGACCCACTAGACTTTATATTGAGACAAAAATGGAGGTGAGCTGGCCATTTAGCAAGAAATATGGACCAATAAAGTTACTAAGTGGTCAGAACCACCAGGCAAGAGAAGAGTAGAAAGGCAAAGTGAGGTGGAATGGCAAAACGAAGCAAAAGACAGACACATCTGGAAGGACATGGAGGAGGACTACACCAGACAGGGGTCCTAACACCCATTGAACAAATAAATAAATTGATTGAAATACGTAGTTAAGGAATAATAAAGTATTAATAATAATAACAAATAAATAAACAGTAATAAATATAACGAGAATAATATCAGTACTCTAAAAAAACGTGACTGTGAAATTTGTATAAGAATAGCTCGTTCAAAGTAATAGGATATCTAAAGTATAAATGGAGTCTCAATAAAACGCTAGTAGGTAAATAATAATGATCTTTTATAACAATTTTCTGGGAATTCGTTAGCCTGAAAATGTAAATACCCGCAGATCTGCATAAATATTTCATAGTTTTAATAATGAACAGCTTGGAAATTCTTGGAACTTAAAATTACCATTTTCTAGGGTTCGCGGCTGAATTTATGCCAACTGATTTAACTTCGGCATACTTTATGCTCGAGGTGACTTAAAAAACAAGCTAAGGAAAGTTATGACGTTTGAGTTTTGTTATTTTTAGAATAAGCTATGATTTATCTGGGGCTTTGCCGGTGTTACCGAAAACTGAGTAGATTGATTCCTTATACAACCTTTCATTCCCCCCCTATAATCTTATGTTCTTCGTCTCAAAACTATCTACATACCATAATCTTAATCTGTTTAGCGGTTTAATCATGAAAATGAAACAGACAGAACGGATTACTTTCGCATTAATAATAAGCTTTTGCCCGCAACTTTGCCTGCGCGCAATAAGTAATTTAGGAAGCTTATTACCGAATTTCAAAATTCAAATTTCACTTGGTTCAGCAGCTATTGATTTCGCATAAAAACTGTCACCCTTCATTTCACTCCCTTCAAAGATGATTTCTGGGATGAAATCTATCCTATGTCCTTCGCCGGGCCTGAAACTATCTTGATTCTGAAACCAACTTTGTTCCTGGAGGAGGAAATAGTTATCTTTTATAAATAACCCTCTTTCTACAATCTGGGGCTAGACATCCACAGTTGGTTTCAGGATATGTTTCCACCAGACCGTACATTATCATACCATAGAAAAAAGCTGTCAAAAATTGTCAATATCCCAATTATTGTATAATATTATCGACATTAGGTAGTGTCATAGTGAAGTTACTGGTTACCTATTTTGAACATTAAATTACTAATTGCCTTTGAAACTCTGTGCTCAATCCATTTCAGAAAATACACCGAAAGTTTACTTTAACATCCTAGTTTGATTCATGAATAAACCTTTCGCTTTGTAGGTAGGTATATTGTAACGAGAACAACTTCATACGCGTTCTATTAATAATCTCAGGTCATAAAGGATTGCCCAGAGATTTATCCCGGGCCATTGCGGGGGCGATTATAATATGACATTAATATGCCTACTCACGCGTCGCCCTCAGACCATTAGCGTTAGGACAAAACAGATAGAAAGGGACTGCGTTGCAATATTTGTAGCGCAAATGTTTGAAATACAATCCGTATTTGCTCAGTCAAGGGATACACTCTTGCTTGGATATAGAAGACGATATATAGAACAATAGGCATGATGACGAGATAGGTATGTATATATTTAACATACAAAATTAAATTAATAATATTAAATAACATTTCCAATCTCAATAATCAATAATTATAGTATAATGTCAATAATCAATAAAATAGTATAATTAAAATAACCAATAAAAATATTATAATTAAAATAATTACCTAATTCTGCACGTGTCGAGAAAAATATTTACGCTATAAAAACAATGTTCAATAAGCCAGCTATTTAGACTACTTTTAAACCTATTTCCCTGAAAAGATTCCTTCTGTTACTCTCTCTCTCTCTCTCTCTCTTTCATTCTCTCTCTATGTATCCCACATGGTGGTGGGTCAGCCTTCCTTATCTTCCTCCTCCACTTCGTCCTATCCCTGACGTCGTCTTCGGAAACATCGCATTCTCTCATGCCTGTCAGCAACACATTTGTCCAGGTGGTCTTAAGTCTTCTTCTAGATATTTTTCCGGAGACAAACAAATCGAGCACAACGTTGCTGACGTAATCGAGTGGCCTCGTCTTGTCACGTCCATACCACGTCATCCTGCTTTACTGCAGCTTATCAGCGATGTCACGGACTCCCAGGTTACCTCGCACATATGTAATAAAAAAATATTGGACACGTATTTTTTTGCTTTAAAAAATACTTTTTCCTTTAGATAAATCGGATTAAAGTTTAGGAGTGGGGGCTCGTGACGTCACTCCTAGGTACAATTTGTACCTAGGAGTGACGTCACGCGACAGTTTGACTCAATGTATCGCCTTTATTTAATGATTACGTAAAAAAATACGTGTACAATATGTTTTAATTCATTATTAAGCCACTCAGCAAGCTTCGTGGCCTAAACGCGATACTCGACTGAAAAAGCAAACATTATGAGATACTGATATCCTAAGTATTCTGAAGTAGAACACCATAAATCGAATAGGCACATAGCTAACAATTCGATATTTAACAAGCGAGAGAACGTAATTACTATAACAATATGTAATAACAAATCTACTGAAGCATCATCCGTGAGCAGATAACAATAAAGCGTGAATGAAGTGGCACCGTACTGGAAGATTCTGCGTAAAGGGGATAAAGGGAAATCCCCGGATTCAAGTTCCCTTCACATTGAAATAGAATTTTACAGTGCCATAAAGGGTGTAATGCTTTTAATGCGGATTGATACTGATTGAGCGGTAGGATATTGGTAAGTGAATAGGGATATTGAACTTAATATGGGGAATCAGTTGAGTTGAGTAAATCGGTAATATTCTATTCTATTGATTGTGAATTTGACAGAGAAAAAAATATTCAGTTCAGTTCTATTCATGAACAGTATGCATTGTGTATAAAAATTAGGCACAAATATATCAATAATAATACATGAATTTACACTTATTGGACTAAATATTTAATACATGTCAAACGTAACATTGTGTAAATAAATAAATAATAATAAATAAATAAATATTACGGGACAATTTTACACAAATCACTGTAGTCCCATGGTAAGCTCAATAAGGCTTGTGTTATGGGTACTAGGCGACGATATATTTAATAGATATATTACTTATATACATAGAAAACATCCAAGACTCAGGAACAAATATTTATGCTCATCACACAAATTTTGCCCTTACCGGGATTTGAACCCAGGACCACAGCTTCGCAGGCAACGTTACTCCCACTGAGCCAAACCGGTCGTGTGTATAATAAAGTCAAATTAATAATAATAATCATATCTATTTAGAGATGTCAAACCTAAAATTTAATATAAAATTTACAGAAGTTAAATAAATTAAATCATATTTTCGCTGGTTACGCATAAGCACCAGACCTCAAATTAGATCTCTCTCTCTCTTGTCGTTCGCTCATGACTGAGGTTCGTGGTCATCATCGGAATTTTACCCTTTCAGTGGATGATTTACCTCCATCTGGTTCTGTCCTGTTTATTCAAATTATATAATACCCGATATAATTCTTCCGATAACTGAATTCTGGCAGCACTTTAAAAATGACACCTGATTAATAAACCGCGTGTAAAATGTACAAGGTGTTCGATCATTTTATATTGGTTACTGATATAGACAAACAGACATAAAATTAACCTGTTTTTAGTATTTGTTATTATAGTGACAATAGAAATACACCATCTGTGAAAATTTCAAGTGTCTATCACGGTTCATGAGATACAGCCTGGTGGCAGACAGACAGACAGACAGACAGACGGACGGACATACAGACGGACAGACAGACGGACATCGATTGACAGCGAAGTCTAAGTAATAGGGTCCCGTTTTACCCTTTGGGCACGGAACCCTAAAAACCACGTATGCGTACGTCACATTTTCGACATACATTCAGTATTTAGAATGCACTGTTCGTCCTTGTATTTTTTCACGAGTCAAATCGCTGTCAACGGTGGTTTAAAAATAGGGTTCCGTTGTACATTTTGGGCATGGAATTCTAAAAAGGTAGCTGTTTCGGCTCGCAGCTTGCTCATTACCCACCCGGACAGCGCGGGATTTATGCCCGGAACTGGCAATATCGGCCGCGCTAATGACGCACGCTAGCCGGATGTAGCACACAGAAGAAAAACAGTACAACTATTCTAAATAATGGGGCTTGATCGCGTAATTACTTTTCGTTGGTAATTCTTTCGTTTCGTTTTCACGTTTCGGACGTCACGTTACGTCCATGGTATCGAAGGAACTGGAGAGGCGAATTAACGTCTCGTCTTCTAGCCACGCGAGTTTTTCGATTTTCTCCCGCTTGGTATTAGGTTGAACACTAAGGTCGTCACTAGACTGTGATAATGAGTGAAGATCTTGTAAGTTAAAATCAATGTTTTATAAATAAACTAGCTTCTGCCCGCGACTTCGTCCGCCATAAATTCGTTTATCGCGAATAGGGGTCTTTTTCCGGGACAAAAAGTAGCCTATGTCCTTCACCGAGAATCATACTATCTCCATACTAAATTTCATCCAGATTAGTTCAGTGGTTTAAGCGTGAAGAGGTAACAGACAGACAGACAGACACACTTTCGCATTTATAATATTAGTATGGATTTCTGATAGTAAATTTATTTTAAGCAGATTTTATTGTCGACTGTACTTATTTTAAACACCCATTAAATATGCACCGAGACAATTCTTCGAGTATAGAGCCGAAACTTATTATGATTGCGGTATTTTATTATAAAGATTGTATAACCACCATCCGGCTGTATTGTCACCATAAATTCGGTGTACTGTGTAATGTACAAAATCGAACATAAAAATATTTTTATTACCAAAAACACAACTTATGTTACACAATAACTGACAATTAAATATCTAAAAATACTTTTAAAGTTACAGAAGCTTTGGTAATGGGTACCAGTCTCACTTATAAAAATATCAAAATAATTTAAAAACATAAAAAACGTGGAATTAATTTTAAAATCAGCCAAGAAATACGCATGATATAGGCATTTTAAACTACTAATTAGCCAGCAAGTTGACAGAGCGGTCCGACATGTACTTTTACTCCGGCCATATAAACTCCATATTGAATTCTGTTTTGCTAGAAAGAGATAGAATGAAATGTTTGATAGCTTATATCTTGGTTATACATTAGATTATAAGAAAAATATATTTTTCTACGGCTTGTTACATGAATGAACTTTAAATAATGCAAAAATGCAAAAATATTAGATGAAACGTGCGTACTATTTGCAGACGATATCTCCCTACTCACAGCATGTCAAAATAACATGAATCTAAATGCCACACTTCACTCCCTATTAGATAAAATTACAAACTGGATGGACGACCATAACCTCGACATTAATTACAATAAAACTAAACTAATGACATTTCACCCTTATCAAAAAGCCCCCTTAGACATAAACTTTACATTTAATAATATTCCACTAGAAGTTATAGATGAATTCCCCTTTTTAGGACTAGTTATAGACGAACACATAAATTGGACAGCTCACATGAAAAAAGGAAGAGGAAAAATATCGAGTTTCGCATATGCGCTACGTGAAATAAAAAATACTACAAATATGCAAACGGCGCTCGCGACATACCATGCCTATACCAACTCATGGCTTACCTATGGCATGATTCTTTGGGGAAACAGTTCAGAGTCCTCCTCCTTGTTTACTCAACAAAAGAAACTCATCAGAATAATAGCAAATATTGATAACACAGAGACATGCAAACTACAATTCCAGCATCATAAAATTCTTACGCTGCCGTGCATCTATATTCTCGAAATGTGTAAATTCGTTAGACAAAACAATAGTATTTTTAAGAAAAGACATGAACTTCCCACAAGTCATACTCTGCGACACAAAAACAAACTTCTACTGCCGCCATCTAAACTAACAATACATTCAAACAACACCTACGTAATGGCCATAAAAATATATAATAATTTACCGAATTCACTGACCAATGAAATTTCTGACATAAAGTTTATTAAAAAATTTAAACAATTAATAATATCGAAATGTTACTACACTGTTCACGATTATTTAAATGATATATAAAAATGAGCACTGACATTGAATTTTCATTAATTTAATTATTATTATTATTATGTCCAATTATCATTTTCAACTCAATTATTTTCAAATGTTAAATTTTAATGTAAATACATATGTCTTGAGACGTAAATTAATAATCTTATTATACTAATATAAGAATATAATTATATAAACAACATTTTATGGATGTAAAACAGTTGTACATAATATCTTAAATTCTATCTATCTATCTATACATATAATAAAGCTGAAGAGGGTCAAAAGTCTGTACATGGAAGATATTCCAAAAAAAATTGGCCGGGGATACTTAAACTCGATAACAGAACACGTTCCAACAGTTTTTAGAATTTTTGTCTGTTTGTCTGTTTATTTGTGCGCGCATCACGTGAAAACGGCTGAACAGATTTTGATGCAAACTACTAAACCAACGGCCTGGTTCGATTACCAGAGACGTTATGCAGGATCGTTCCGTCCGTTCAAGACTACATACGGATCGTATAAGGAGACCTGAGCCAGGTGACGTGACGTGAGAGCTCTTCGGTTTGTGAGAGAGCCATACTCACGCCGAAAATTGAACAGGCAGCGGTAGTTAAAGCGCCGGATATTGGCGAAAATCGAAGGTGAACAGGCAGTATATAATTCCACTAGCTGTTGGCCGCGACTTCGTCCGCACAGAGATGAAATTTATAGCCTTTTAGAAGGCAACTTTGTCAGCGGAGAAAAAAAAAACATAACCCTCTTTTTTGTTCAGAGTAATCGCTTAAAAAGTGTCCTATAATTATCTGAGGATGCCCAGCTACCCGTGTACCAAAAATAGTTGAAACATGTTGCGCCGTTTTGACGTGATGAAGCTACATAGACACATACATACAAACAAACAAAAAATAAAATTGAATTAGTGACTTTTAAATACTCCATATCACTTATTTTTTAGATTTTCTATATTATACTTGTAGATTCTCTACATATGTTTCATTTACAAAGACATTTCATTTTAAACCTTAATCTATCTATCTTCTATATTCTATCTATCTATCTATCTATCTATACATATAATAAAGCTAAAGAGGGTCGAAAGTCTGTACATGGAAGATATTCGAAAAAAACTTGGCTGGGGACACTTAGAATCGATAACAGATCACGTTCCAACAGTTTTAAGAATTTTTGTCTGTTTATCTGTTTATATGTTTATTTCTACGCGCATCACGTAAAAATGGCTGAACAGATTTTGATGAAAACTTCACTAATCTGTCGAAAAAATCCCCGGCCAGGTTATAGGCTATATAAAATGAACCTCTAAAAGGAGGGGGTAGCTACTACACTTGATTGAGTTAAGTTTGCACCTGAATCTTATGGCGCTACTTAGGAAGGAGGTGCAAACTTTTCTCAAACCTACTCTAGCTGTTTCTCGAGCCTACGAACTATCGAGTACCCTAATAAACTAACAGGTAGCGCTAAAATAAATACCTTATGATATGAATTAAGCTACCGAGAACGCATTTTGCCGATTTAACTCTTAAGTTTAGGAGACGTTATGCAGGATCGTTCCGTCCGATGAACACCACATTTGAAACGTATAGGGAGACCTGAGCCAGGTGACGCGACGTGAGAACTCTTGGGTTTGTGAGAGAGCCGTTAAGGCGCGGATATTGGCGGAAATCGAAGGTGAACAGGCAGAATATAATTCCATTATCACTGTCGTGGATCAAGGCAACGTCACAACATACCCGATGGAGTTCCTAAACTCATTGAGCGCTTCAGGACTCCCAGCAGACACAATTGCCCTGAAAGTTGGAGTTCCGATCATGCTTCTTCGGAGTCTGTCATTTCCAAAGTTATGCAACGGAATCAAGCTAAAAGTAGTGCAGCTGCAGCGAAACCTCATCGAGGTGCAAATCCTGATGGTGTGCAGCGTCGAAGGACCCGTGTTCGTCCCCTGCATCCCCATAATCCCGAACAATTTCCCGTTCCACTTCATGCGCCTACAGTTCCCCGTGAGCGTCTGCTTCGCCATGACCATCTTACAAGTCGCACGGGCAGACGCTGTGCGCCGCCGGCGTGGACCTGCGCACGGGCTGCTTCTCGCACGGGCAGCTCTACGTGACGTGCTCGCGCGTCACCAGCTGCACGGAGCTGTTCGTGCTGTTACCAAAAAGATGGGTGTACAAAAAGTATTGTAAAATGTCAATGTTATGTAAATATACTCTACATACCTATTTTTGGAGTACGTAACTGTTTGGAGTGTGTATATGTACATATTTAGTTGTGCATACATAAACGTAACCATAAATAAAATGTAAACACTTGGCCTCACGTTTTTTATATCTATATCCCTTTCTTCTAATCTTACTTCTAAATAATATTAGATCTAAATTCGAAAGTTTGTAAGGAAGTATGTATTTCTATGTGTACATTTCTTACCTTTTCATGCTTAGACTGATTTGACTGGAGGGCCGATTTGGATGATATTTGCCTTGGACTTGATTTGGATAGGTACAGTCAAGGACGTAAAAATAGAAAAGTGGTACTGTATTGTCCGATATACACCAACTGCCTCTCTTAATCGTCTTTCAAATCACGTCAAAAAATTTAATACGGGCGAAAAACTATTGATTTTGGAGTGTAGTTTTATTTAGTGGTAATTGTATAATTTTTTATCTGGAGTTTACTTCAAGTTTCGCCTCCAGGGGAGAGCGGTGAATTAGCCGCTTACTGACACATACCGAATTCCATGCGGGCGAAGCCGCGGGCACAGCTAGTATATTAATAACTGATGACCTACATTTGTAAAATTTTGGATTCAAGACGAGCTAAGAGGTTTTAATAAATGTACCATATTTCGTGTACGTAAAATTAACTTGATGTTTGAGTGTTTAGTGAGTGGCTGGAAAGGCCAAAGTGTATTTATTAAGTAGCGTACATATTAATTAAATCTCGTTAATTTCCGTTCATCAACAGCACATGCTCAGATTTATTGCTGTATATTTATAGTTAAAAACAGTATGACTATTACATCTATATTATTATAAAGTTGTAAAAATGAAATGTTTGTATGTGTCGTTGTGGCTTCATCACGCCAAAACGGCTAAACGGATTTCACCTATTTTTTGGTACACTGGTAGCTGGGTATTTTTAGATGGTTGTAAGATACTTTTTACCCGACTATGCAAAAGAAAATTAAAGAGGGGCTATGACGCCCGGCGCCTTCTAGTTAATTATATGTGGGTGCTCTGCCGCTGCTATAATTACTTACATAACAGTTTAATAAGGAGCACTGCACGTAAATTGTAGATGAAGTTTATTTCAGCAGTGGTTTTCGGTCGGGAGTTAAACATTGTCTAAAAAATTACACTACTACGCATGCTTTGTGTACTGCGACGGAAACGCGCTCTTTTATCGGCGGAAGTGCTCGCGGAGCCATCTACGCGTTTCTTCGTGTGATGTTGCGATGTGACGTCATTACGCCGACAAATCGCGCCTTTGTGGCCTCGGGGACTACTGACTTTGAACTAGTAACTATGACAGGGATCAAAAAATAGATTAAAAATATAGTGGCCTTAAAAAAAAAAAAAAAAAAATAATAAATAGTCTTAACATAATAAAATAAAAACATGTTATACTTTGATACGTATACTACATTTTTTAACGACGAATATTAAATACTCCTGGGTCAGTACTTAATTCAGAACGTCGTGAGGGTATTTGCAGACATCCAGGGGATATAGGAGGTATCTAATACAAATTTCTTTGACACTGAAAAAAATACTTACGGCCAGCTACATACTACTTAGGTACGAATAATTAAAAACAGACAAACCAAAATTGTACTTTTAATTTTTCATGTAATATGCAATTTCAAGCCGAAGTTAAAAGCAAAGTGCTTAACACGTGGCTAAAAACCATTATGACACTCAGACATATTTGTCCTCGCTTACTTCGTGACCTCGTCCAGATAATCACTTTGTGACATAATGGCGTATTTTAGCCCCTTGTCAAACAATCTACTATTCTTTCTAAGGAACTTTTATGACAATAAAATCGATATATATTTTTATTTTTTAATACTGTCCACAAACTATGCAATTGGAGGATCACTCTTTCCAGCCAGGTGTTAAACTTGGGTAACAAAATTCGATGTTAAAAGATCAGTGTTTAGACAATCCATTTTCTAATACGACACGCTAAAAATCTCAACGTAAGGAGTATACGATCACCATTTCACAATTGTGTCAAACGTCCGATGATAACGACAACTTTACATATTAACATGGCGTCACTAACATTTATTGTATTTTATAGGGGGCAGAGGACTAGACGGATCGCCTGATGGTAGGCGACAGCAGACGAGTCACAAATGCGTTGCCGGCCTCTCAAGTAGGAGTACGCTCTTTTCTTGTAAGCTTGAAGATTACGTCGTTCCTGAAAGACTGCCGTTAGCAATTTATTCCATAGTTTAGGCACGCGAGGAAGGAAATTTCTAGCGAAACGCTAAGTTGTGTACTGCAAACCATTGAAGTGGTGAGGATGATTGGAGTCCTGGGTTTCATTAGCCGTAATATTATAGTGCCGGAGTCTACTTCACCTCGCCGGTCTTATGCCTGCCCTTCTCAAACTTCAGAAAACAGCCAGTCACTAGGAGCTCAAATTAAAAGCTACATTCGTCACAATGTCATTTGCAAAAAATAATGTTCCTGTCTATCTATTAGCCACGGACGTCCATTGCTGATCATGGGCCTCCCCTATGGTTCGCCATAAGGTTCGATCCTGCGCAGGCCGCATCCACTGACTCCACGTGACCCTTATGAGATCATCCGTCTACCTGAGGGGCCGTCCTAAGCTGTGCTTTTCTATGCGTGATTGCCACTCTTAAGACTTTATTGCCCCAACGGCCACTCATTCTCCACGGGCTCTATAGCCCGCCCATTGTCACTTCAATGATGCAATCCTGTGAGTTATGTCGGTTACTTTAGTTCTTCTGCGGATTCGTCATTTCTGATTCTATCACGAAGAGAAATCCCGAGCGTAGCCCTTCCGCGTTGCGCAGCAATATCTACCCATGTATGAAATGACACAGCCATATCATGCTAGCACTAAATAGCATACCATGAGTCATGCTCAGACTAGTCCTTCACCACCCATGGTCAGACTAGTCCTTCATAGATTCATATAAGATAGTTGCATTAATACAATATAAGCAAGCTGAAATTTGTCGCGAACAAAAAACGTTTTAATTAAATTTTTTAATGAAATGAATTGAACAAACGTTAAATATAATATTCACGTTTGAAAAGATAAAAGGTTCACGAAATAAATATTAAACTCCATTTAATGGATACAAGAGTCAACAGTGTTAGCATTTCGTCTGGCTAGTCCTCAGAAATCTAAAGTATATTTAATTTTAAAATGAGATAAATTATACTAAATAAAAGTCAACTTGACATTTATTATTTTCAGTAAATTTAATTTGGGATTAAAATAAGCAGCGTAAAAGAAGAGAAAATGTATTTTAAAGCAATATTGTTTTAAAAGTCTTAGTCAGATCCGTCTGTTCAAATATGGTGATTACACGAAGCAAACGATCATGCTGAAATCACAATAAATGAATAGTAGTACAAGTACAGAAAGCCCTGTCTTCTGATGCGCACAAAAGCCTTTTTTCTACTCGTCGACTTTCATCCCTCAATACGAACTTCATAGCAACTTTAATAGCATACTTTTCAATGTCGGATACTCCATGGCACTTCCAACTGAACTGATATATTCATAAGCCATGGCTTATGAATATGTCGAATGAATGAGTCGAAGATAATTGAGGTACGATGATGGTGATGATGATGGTGATGATGGTGATGGTGATGGTGATGGTGATGGTGATGGTGATGGTGATGATGATGGGGATGGTGATGGTTATGGTGATGGTGATGGTGATGGTGATGGTGATGGTGATGGTGATGGTGATGGTGATGGTGATTGTGATGGTGATGGTGATGGTGATGGTGATGGTGATTGTGATTGTGATGGTGATTGTGATGGTGACGGTGACGGTGATGGTGACGGTGATGGTGATGGTGATGGTGATCGTGATCGTGATCGTGATCGTGATGGTGATGGTGATAGTGATGACGATGATGATGATGATGATGATGATGATGATGATGATGATGACGATGATGATGATGACGATGACGATGACGATGATGATGATGATGATGACGATTATGATGATGATGATGATGATGATGATGATACCTACTCGTAGAAAGAGTATTGTATACAATAGTTATATAATTAGCTGTTTAAGTCTCGTACCTAACTTAGGCCACTCAGCAAGCTTCGTGGCCTAAACACGGTACTCGGCTGAAAAAGCGTACATTATATAACGATTGCATAAAATACTATTTTAGGTACATACATATTATGTAAAGTCAACACACAGATCGCACGAAGATTTGCAACATTGCGTCATAGCTGTCCCGCAACCGAAGTTCACATTATTCTGCATTGTGCATAAATTGGGCTGTGGACGAATAAAACAAACTAACTGAACAGTAGCATACAATTTTAGTGATATATATATCAAGATTTATATGTTTTTTTTAACAGAGTATTATTTAAAATAACGTGACACTATTCACTTGTCTTGCGACGTACAAGTAACGGAGCGTGAGCGGGTACGAACCGTGATCGTGTGCGACAATCACTTTTAGGCCTTTTAGGGAGGCCCATGGTAAATATTTTTAGTCGTGTCGTAATTGCAGTGAACCGTGCCTGCTGAAACATCAAAACCCTTGAGACAGGCTTTATAATTTTAATTATCGTGATTTGTCGACATATATCTGAGTCTTGGATGTTTTCTATGTACTTATAAATAAGTAAATATATCTATTAAATATCATATATTGTTTTCCTATCTACTCTTATATTCTTACAAGTATTTTATGTTTTCTTGTAGAACTACGCATTGAGTTTATACTTAGACATAGGTATATTAGGATAGGCTAAGTACAAATATTGTAATAGATAAGATTTATTTAGAAAAAATGACTGACTGTTGAGTTTGTTTCGGCTTTCTTCTCAACAGTGGTTTATTGGGAAATGCCGTAGAGTCAGAATTGTAAAAGTGCCCTTGCGGCCTACTTACAGGATAAAGATCCTTATTTCATTAAATGTATCTTCGTGTAGTACTCATATCACAAACCCTATTGAGCTTACCGTGGGACTAGTTCGATTTGGTTCAAAAATATCCCGTAATATTATTTATTTATTCATTTATTTTTATTATTAAAATAACTCTTTACGTGGAAAAGTTTGAGCACCGTTTCCAAAGTTATGAGCGCAAAGAGCTTTCAATTTCCGTGATGCTGAAGCATGTTCTAATAGAGTTATCACACTGCGCCGTGTCAATGTGCTTTAAGCTCGACTTTCGGTGTATTACGGAAGCTGTGCCGTTGCCTGTAATTTAACGCGGGCTTTCGTGAGAGGTTAATATGTTGATAATATTGCTGGATATACCGTAACGTAGTCTGCTTGTAGGTGTTGTAACTTTGACGGGGAAAAAGTAATTTGCACAAATTTTAAGTTTGACCGACAAAAAATATTTTTCCTTAGACTACCCCGTGAACACGGAACTTGTAAAGCTTCTAAATCGTTTGGTACTCAAGTAAGTTAATATACGCGATGTTATCCTTTTAAATTATTTAATTTTAATTAATTACGCAACATAAATAAACAAAACTCTTTTATAATATTACTTTCTCATATGATTTCTATTATAAAAAACTATGGCTATGTAAAATATGTGCACGTATGAAATTTATAAAATTTAGCAAGATTAATGTGAAGTGCTACAAAAATCCAAAACGTTCATAAAACCAAATTACTTAGTCTATAACACTGTATTAATCAAACAATGTACCCCGCATATAAACGCGTTTGATAAATTACATTTAACAAAGCTCGTTAATAGAACGAAACCAAATATCCATATTTACTGTACAGAAAATGTTGAAAACCACATTGAACTTATTAACTAACGAAAATGGTGAGCTAAAATATTAAATATTGTTCCAATGTTCGGGGATCTCGCCTCCTAAATGAGTGTTTGTGAAATATCGGTGCGCACTTAATTTCCTGCGTTCCAGAGAGCAATAGGCAAGAACTGAAAAGCTTTTGAGGGTATTTTTCTGTCCGCTTGGAATTATTTTCATAAAGTTGATAAAATTTGTAAATTAGCTAGAAAGTTACCGTGAGACTTAAAAATATTTAAATTAGAACACGGTTACTCACGTCCTTTAGGAGTACTGGTCGAGATACTCCAATCTTTAGAATGGCAAATTAATAGTAGTTATTGTTTCAATGATCAAAGCAAAAGCGAGTAACTAGCAAGAATTTTCAATTAAAAATACGAAAATAAAAGGTCTTTCCACTATCTCCTTCAACCGAAGGACGACTGCTCAACATTTCAATCTATCTCCGTCAATATTTATGATATCGACTCATAAATATGACATGGTAAATAATACAGAAATCCTTAAGTCCGGAAGGGTCTTTAATCTTTACATTGTGTGGCTATGCGTAAGATTTTATCCCATACTCTATCCGCTTCGCCCCGGCCTCCAGAGTCAACAACTTTTCAATTTGTTCGCTAAACAATTTGCGGGCTTTGCAGATTACTATAAGATCAGTATGTATTAAAATAAATTGTTTTACGTATTTCGAGGCAGAAATTTTATTTGACGTAAGTAGGTGCTTTGAAGTTCGGAGCCCTTTGAAGTTAGTTTAGTGTTCAGATTCATGGCTTTCAAACTAAAACTGCGTGGTGAAAGTTTCTAAAGAAGATTGAGATTATATGCTTGCCCAAAACATGCAATTACTAAGTAATTTAACTTACTTTACTTTTACGTGAGAACAATTTTGAGTACATCTTGGTCACGGCACCATATGCGTCTAAAACAAACTTCAACCTATACATTTTTTACGAAACTTATCTCTTTAAAGTAGTTAATATTGGAGTCCGTCTTACAGCGCTGAACGGGGTCACCAGCTCGTAGTTTCTTTTTTTGTCCTATTTCCGATCTTTTCTCTTTCTCTCTCCCACACCTCAAGTCCGGTTGAACCGGTTCAACCCACCTCCGCCGTCCTTGTGATTTGTGCACTGCGTTCAACCTAACTCTAAGTGGCCGTGGATGGCATCCCGTTTGTGGGTTTGCGGCTCTCCCTCTGAATTCGATTACTGGCAAGCCTAGCCAGACCTAACCAGTTCAAATTCAGATCGTAAAAAAACGGACGACCTTGTAGTAAAAAAGTCACCTCCGGGAAATTGAAGTATTCGTTTTCGGAAACGCCGACACCGATCGGTATAATGCCGCGCGCCGAGTGCGAGCTAGAGAAGACATTTCTAATAGAGCTGCGATCGGTCGCCGCGCGAGCGCTAGAGTACCTATCCTGTCGAATAATGTTTGGTGTGATGCTTGTTTCTTCCGAGCGATGCGTGATATGGCATCACGCGCTCGAGTAATATTACTATTGTGATATCAATCGCATCACTTATACATTTCTAGTAGTTAAATCAATACAATAACACATTTATTTGCCCTCCAATCAATCAAAAATAGTCACATTGTTTTTTTTTTCAAGTACTCTCTGTACCTACTTTCACAACTAATAAAATAAAATAAATAAATAAGTATTACAGGACAATTTGTTTTTTTTTTTTTTTACATAATCGAACAAGTCCCATGGTAAGCTCAATAAGGCTTATGTTATGGGTACTAGACGACGATATATTTAATAGATATATGACTCATATACATAGAAAACATCCAAGACTCAGGAACAAATACTTATGGTCATCACACTAATATTTGCCCTTACCGGGATTGAACCCAGGACCTCAGCTTCGCAGGCAACGTTACTCCCACTGAGCCAAACCGGTCGTCAAAATAAAATTATATTTAGGTTAGAAAGTACAATTTCCTATCTTTAAAACACTTGCTATTGGTCTTTCGTAAGGTGCTCGGTGTAAATTTTGGTTCAATAGCGAATTATGCAGAGTTTAGCCAATCAGCTCATAAATCATTTTAAGGTCCCAATCTGAGTATTGAATCGCGGGTCTTTGACAACAAGGCATATTAATTCCACCATGCACTTGCTGATAACAGTTATTTATTATAATCCCCAAGAGGTTATCTCTAGCAATATGAGAACAGCGAAAAGTGGAACGAGGGAGCAGATTCTTTAGAACAAAATTATGAATGATCTCTAATCGAATCGAATCACATATCGTATCGAATATCAATTAATTATTAATAAAGTAAAAGTGTTTAAAAGCGTAATTTCAATAATTGACGCCGTATTTTTAACATCTTCTTCTTCTAACTGTGCTATATCCTAACGGATATCAGCTATCATCATACAAAAGTATTTTTTTTTCTTTGCCACTCTGCTTAGAGCGGTAGTTTCTGTAATACAGGTCCAATACCTGATAGAAATATACCACACCATGTTGCTTAACGTCTTTCTCTTCTTTTTTTCCGTCATTTTTCCTTGTAATTTTTGTGTTATTATAGCATATTTAGTATTTCTGTAGAAATGTTCAAGGCATGCATTTTTCTTCTTTTATTTGTGAGTATCACTTCTGTTTTCTTTTTCATTTTGGATAGAACTATTTAATTTGTTATTTGTTGTTACCATTCATGATATTTTCAACTTTCTTCTGTACATCTATGTTTAACATCTAATGCTATGAATTGCGATAGACGCTGTGAACTAATAAGGCTCTTGAAATAAAACAATTCAACGGATTTTATCACGTATATGATCTCATTTTAGTACCAGACGTTTCAGAAGCTTTCCAGCTTTCCATGGTCACGGGTGGACTGAGAAAAGATGTATTTTCCTTTGTCAAAGTTACAATTTGTGCAAACTACCCATTTTTGAAAAATAAATAAAGGTGTACATACATGCCAGATGGGCCTAAGCTGTAAAGACAATTACACATGTGCCAGAAGGGCTTAATTATTTTATTCTAATAATTTACCAAGCAGCATTTCACAAATGAGGCGTACTGAGGAGAAAAGACGCTGCAAAGAAAAACTCCCAGGATACCTTATTACTAATTATAATATTTTAAAAACAGAGACTATTAAACTATAATACTATACTAATAATATGGCTGTGTCAAATAATGGGACATTTAAAGCTAAATTTATTGTATATCTTCAATGCACAGACATTTCCTTTTTTACAACCCTATTATGGTAAAGATATTAACTAAGTAACTACTACGCTACTTCACATACAAACTGGATTTTAAATTTCAAGGAACAATTATTTCCAAGTTCAACCCTCAACCACGTAATTGGGCTCTTGCATTTCGCCGAGCACTCGCATGCAGCCTGCAAAACAAGACCAGCATGAAGAGAAGAAAACGAGCTACATTATTTCCGTCGGTGCTATCTATTTTGCATATTTTTTTATGTCCGAAACTGATTTCGTCGAACAGGTTTCGCATAATTTGATTTCGCCGAATGTTCATCTTGCCTTGCCTTGTCCGAATCTAAATACGCATAATTTAGTATCGCCGAATTTTAGTTAGCTGCAAATTCAACCTCTAACAATAAAAAACTGCTGCCAGTAAAGTAGGTTAGGCTAGGTTAGAACTGCAATCCCGAACAGAAGATGACTGCTGCCAGAAAATTAGGTTTTCGGCATTAAAAGGTTAAGCGTAAAAAGACCATTCGGCGAAATCAGGATTCGGCGAGATGAAATTATTCTTAAAGATGATTACGCGATATAGAATTATGACAAAAAAAATATATGCGTAAAATAGCCCCCATTTCCGAGCCCTGACGAAAACACGAAATTCAACGTTACATTTTAACATCTCCATTGAGACCTGCGTAAACTAGTGTAAATGTGATAGTGCTCCCGCAGCAAAAAGTTATAAAATCTAAGTAAACATGAGGATATAAGATGTTTTAGTTTCGCAGGGTTCTGTGGGAAGGTTACATACGGGTCCGTGACAGACGGACGGACACCGGCCTAATGCCTCCCGGGAGACATCTCCAAGTTGGAAGTTGGATGTGTGGTTATTTTATTATTAACAGGAGTCGGGAAGTTTAGTGGTTAGTGATACATCGCAGTAAATGAGTTGCTTGTGTCAAGGCTTATAAACATGCTTTTGCTTATCTATACTGTGGCAGCATAAATATGTACACGCGAAACCCATTTTGGGTGTAGGGTAAATCTAACCTACCTCGTTCCAATCTACCCTTTTTATGTGATTTTCTGTGTGCTCTCTTGTGTTTGAAATTGTATATAAAGGAGTCAAAATTCTAAATAAATATTCATTACATCTTCGACTTTGGTTTTACTTACAACTCTTCAGCCACAGTAGCACCTACCTCAACATATATAGGGTAAATCTAACCTACCTCGTTCCAATCTACCCTTTTTATGTGATTTTCTGTGTGCTCTCTTGTGTTTGAAATTGTATATAAAGGAGTCAAAATTCTAAATAAATATTCATTACATCTTCGACTTTGGTTTTACTTACAACTCTTCAGCCACAGTAGCACCTACCTCAACATATACAATTATAAAGTTGTAAAAATTAAATGTCTGTACATTGAAGATACTTAAAAAAAAACTATTGTAACGGACTATTTTCCATTTTTTATTTTTTAGTCGTTCCCATTATATAGCCAAATTGTCTGATATGGTGGTTCCCGAAATTGTTTTTAATGGAATTTCTATTCCTTTTTCCTCTATTATTAGAAATTTGGGTATCACCTTAGATCAGACACTCTCTTGGTCGGCTCATATTGCTGGAGTCAGTCAGAGGTTCTTTGCATCTCTTCATTCTCTGAGGCGTCTGCAGAATTTTCTCCCTCTTCCTACCAAGCTCGCTCTGGCTCGATCTCTTACCTTCTCTCTTAGATTACAGTGACATTGCGTTTCTGGATCTCAGAGAAGAGCTGCTTGATAGGCTTGAACGTTTATAAAATGTCTGTATCAGGTACGTATTTGGTCTGCGGAAGTATGACCATATTTCAAATTATCGCGCACAGCTCGGATGGTTGCCGACCCGCCGGTGCAGAGACGTACATATCCTGTCATTGCTCTTTAAAATACTTTATTATCCGGCTTCTCCTCCTTACCTCTCTAAAAGATTTAATTATATGGCTTTTGGCAGTGGACATCGCTTGCGGTCAAGCACCAACCTGACACTTGCTATACCATCTAACAAGACGCGAACATATTCCAGGTCTTTCACGGTACACGCGGTTAAGTTGCGGAACGAGCTGCCGTTATCTTTCAGACAGTCGCAGTCTGTGGCATCAATCAAGAGTAAATTGAATAAGTTGTGGCTTTTCAGTGATTTGTAAAATGGTTGAATATGATTCATATTTATTAAATATTATTGTTATATTTTATTTAGTTATATATTATGTACATACATATCTATTTATTTTTTTATTTATATTTATTATTGATATACATATAATTTGTGGGTGCCCATCTAGTCGAATAACAACTTTTGTCATAATTTCGATTGTCATAACTGTTTAACCATAAAGTTGATGGTCATAATTATTTTTTGGCATAATTTGTGGTATGTCACAATTGTTTGTAGTCATATTTTTTGTGTATTATAATTGCTTTAACTATAAAGTAGAATGTCATATTTTATTCTAGTAATGTTATTGATGATTATAATTTTACTAGCTATTGCCCGCGACTTCGTCCGCGTATATCTCGAATTTCAAAAAATCCTCCTAAGTGCGCCTCTACATACTACATCTTCGGCTGATGGAGATTTCGCAGCAACATTACTCGAGCACCCACTTTTAACATAAGTATGTGAGAAGGTAGGCCGGGTGGGTTAAGTGCATTTAAAAACTCTACGCGATAGCTTATGGCATCATCCGTGTTCACTAAAGATCGAGTTTACAGACTTTTATTCGTATTCTGAACCTTCGAACGACTTCAATTTTTTTTTATTAATAACGGAAGCCTGGTCGTTCTTAGGTGTCCAAATCGCTCGTTCACACAACCACTCCGTGGACTTGCTATGTAGATTTTGAGCATCTGGGTAAATTTGAGAGATTAGGTCGTCAACGGCCTGCATAACTAAGGCGAGATCCGATGGAATTGCAATCCTTCCCTCAGTTTCGGAATATTCTCCATTTCCTATTTTCAGAAGAAGGTCGGAGAATTCTCTAGCGCAAATATCGCCCTTGAGGTGCCCTCGCATATTAATCTTAAAGTGTAGTTTTTTGATTAAAGGCCAAATATTTGAAGCCATAATGCAAGTTTTAACTTCATCCGCTCGAGTTCCCCTCGGAAATACGGGCAGAATCTAACGAAAGTGTCCACCTAACAACATAGTGACTCCACCTATCATACCATCGTTCCCTTTAATGTCATTCAAAGTTCTATTTAGCGCTTCAAAACATCCTTTATGCGCCATCATACTTTCGTCCCAGACTATTGCTCCTTATTTTACATCTTTCAGAAAATGAATTTCCCAAAATGCTGAAATTAGTTTTCTTAGTTTTAAATTACAACAATTCCTCAAATAATTACTGGTTTTCCATACAAACTTTCAACCCCAATTTAACCCCGTTACGTGTATTTTTAAAAATGCCCTTGTTTTAAGCGTCTTACTTTAAAAACGACATGTTTCCCATACAAACTTTCAACTCTTTTTTATCCCCCTTAGGGGATGAATTTTTATATTAATCCTTAATCATTTGTTTTGGTTAGTAAGAAACCTTTATACAAAAATTCAAGTCTATAACTTTCCAAATGAACGATTTCTATACAATGGTTCAACCCCTATTTCACCTCCTTAAGGGTTGAATTTCGAAAAATCCTATCTTAGTACACGTCCACGTAATATAAAAAAATATACATTCCTTTCATGCTTATATTTTTAGCGGTTAAGGCTGTGAATTATCTGTCAATAGGCCAGTAAGGCAAGACTTTTATATATATAGATAGAAGATAATTTTGCAATTATACGCTGTTGATATGTGTATTGATTTTACCACTACATGACTATGTAAAATCATATTTAGGATTCCGTACCCAAAGGGTAAAACGGGACCCTATTACTAAGACTTTGATATCCGTCTGTCTGTCCGTCTGTCTGTCTGTCTGTCTACTGCGTGATAAGCGTTATAGCTAGAGAGTTTAAATCTTCACAGGTGATGTATTTCTGCCTCTATAACAAAAAATTGTAAAAACAGTATAATTTTATGTCTTTCTGTCTATATCTGTAACCAGTATAAAATGATCAAACACCGCATACATTTTGCTTAGGATTTGGGGTCTGCTAACACTGGAGTTTCATAGATACGGCCGTTTGTAGCGTATATTTTGTAGGGAGCCCTCGGTGCGCGAGTCCGACTCGCACTTGGCCGGAAGATGGCACTGTGCGATGAGTGGCAATTAATTTATTGTCGTTTAATTTTTTCGTAATTATTAAATCAATTATTCAATTAAATGTATTGATATCCGTACCCCCTCTTCTTAACTTAAAAGTTAATTTGGTAAAAACCTCAATTGCTTATTTATGTCAAAACGTATTAATTTTAGAGTCATCTGTTAGTTTAGCAGGATACTCGATAGTCGTATTACTCGTAGTACACATTTTAAAGAAGTTTGCACCGCCTTCCTAAGTAGCGCGATAAGATTTAGGTGCAAACTTAACTCAATCGAGTGTAGTCGCTACCCCCCTTATAGAAATTGAATTTTTATATAAACTGGCCGGGGTTCTTCTCGACAGATTAGTAGGGTTTGCATCAAAATCTGTTCAGCCGTTTTCAGGCGATGCGCGTACAAATAAACAGACAAACAGACAAAAATTATAAATACTGTTGGAATGTAGGTACAGTTACTCCATCTAGCGATGACCATCTGTATTCATTCTTCCTATGCGGTCGCGATACTGTATAAATTTACATGACATTTCAAAAAATGATTAATATTTCTTGAATTTCTTTCATCCGTGAAACATGATGATTTTTATGATGCAAAAATTACCTAAATTATTAAACATAAGGAACAAAAAAGTGTTTACAAATAACGCCATCCAGTTACGCAAACAGGTACTAACGTGTCATATTGGTTTCAAAGCAATTATTTCTTCGGAATAAAAAAGTCACAGTTAACAAAAAGTGATAATTTTTCATCTATTGTTACAAAGAACTTATTTATAAACCCCACTTTTGCAACAAAATGTTTATCATTCTGAGATTATCGCAAGTCCATAATGTACAACGGGCTATTATCCGGCTATATTAAGATACACTCTTATTTGTATGATACGTCATATACGGAAGGTGAGTTCTTTGCTTAATCGTGTAGGTATTATTACTGTTGCTAGGTTACCATTTGTTAATTCATTATTAAGGAATTAAAATGTCACAATCACTGTGAACAAAAGGTCATGTTTTACCATTTATTGTTAAAAAAACCCTTTTATAAATGAATACCCTCAAAAGTTGTAGCCTATGTCCTATTCAGATATCTAAGCTATATTACTGCAGAATTTTGCGCAAATCTGTTATGTAGTTTTTGCGTATTAGCGTAACGTACGATTTGTCCGCCTTAATTTCATTTATCGCGGATAAGAGTATTTTTCCGGGATAAAAAGTAGCCTATGTCCTTCCCCTGGACTCAAGCTATCTCCATACCAAATTTCATTCCAATCGGTTCAGCGGTTTAAGCGTGAAGAGGTAACAGACAGACAGACAGACACACTTTCACATTTATAATATTAAGTATGGATTTAGTAATAATTCTCAATTGTCATACTTTTATCAAGCTATAACATTAAGGATTACAATTATTTTTTATTCTAACACTCATAATGCACAAATTATGACAACAAATATTGGGTTTCTTGAAAAAAAAAGATAAATTAGATACTTTTAGTATTTTTTTATTCTGAATCGCTGTCAGAAAAGTAGGTTAGGTTAGGTCAGAACTATCACTTCTACCCAACCTAACGCGGAGGTAAATCCTCATTTTACGTTCACTCAAAATTATGACAACGGACTTGCGATAGTGAGGGTTCTTAAATAAGAGAAACGAAAAATTATATTCAGTAAGTATTTTTTATAACTACTCTAATCAGCAGTCAGTTTTATAATAGCAATGTTGTGAATGTGGCAATTTACTATCAACAAAAACATATGCTTCATAAATGGTTGTCGAATAATGCTAACAGATCATTATGCACAAAACTATTAAGGCGACTCATACTTATGTTTAGAATGTTTTATGCGCAATCAGTTTATGCGTATATACAGTCTGCTTAAAATGTTTTCTGCGCAACCAATTTATGACCATTGCAAATTATGATTAAATAGTTTTATGCGCATCCAGTTTATGGTTAAAAAAGATGTTTGCAAAAAAATATGATTAGTAAAAATTATGAGCATTCACAATTCTGACAAAACCACGAATGCGTATCAAAAGTATGACTAAATTTTATTCAACCCAATATGGAACCATAATTTGTACGTGGTGTTAGTTTGTCTATCTTCCTTATATCTTCACTCACTTGCTCAAAGGTTAACTGGAAGAGATCCCTATAGGGATAATTCGCCTTTGTACCTATATCTTTTTAAGTTTATTGCTTTTGTAACTGGTTACTATGTACAATAAAGAGTTTACATACATACATACATGCTATTTGGAGGACACTTAAGCGAAAAATATTTTATTGGATTTCTTGTATGTTTGTATGTGTCGTTGCGGTTTCATCACGCAAAATCGGCTAAACGGATTTCAACTGTTTTTGGTACACGGTTAGCTCAGCTCATTCAGATGGCGATAGTATTTTTTTTACCCGACTACGCTAAAGAAAAAAAAGAGAAGTTGCGGGCGCCTTCTAGTTAAGTTTAAACTTGATCAGGGGGCTTTATTTACTCACTAATGTTCTTTCAACAAATAAAAATGAATTTATTACAAGCTTTTATATAACTTCAGATTTGTATGTAAGTTTAAAAATCTTGCAAGAAAGATTTGTAGCATGACTGACCATGATTTGGTATACCGGAGTGGAAATTTGGTATACCTAAGAACCTGAATTTTGATGAAAATGCACCATGGAGCTGGTCTAATGATGCAATCAGAAGGGGGTAATAGGAACTCTGTAATAAAATAACACGATCCTACCGAGTTTGGGCTCTTTCGAATCATCTCGGTGAGTAGTTCATGGAAGTTTAAAGAAAAATACAGTCCGGAATAAAAGCTTGTCACAAAAATTAAATTTTTGACAGAAAACTATTCATGTTTTAAGAGAGTAATTATTAAAAAGTATTATGAAGTTAAAACATATCTTAGTTGGTTTTTCCTTCTATTACGCGATAATGGGGCAACGATTTGACGCGATACTTCATTACGATATAATAGAGGCTGGACAGTGATATTTTATTCCCGGAAAAATTAATGGTTCCCGTTCAAACTTTTTTAATGTACAATGCTAATTACACAATCACATACATATTAAATGAGCGCAGTTGTAACCTAACCTAACCTACTTTTCTGGTAGCATTTTTGACCAAAACTCGCGCGCTTCTATTTCTGCTCTGAGGGACACAAGGAACGAACCTGACCAGGAGAAAGATAGGTGTATTAGGTAGATTCTTTTAATGCCTTCGCCCCCGTTTCCCCTTTTGTGATTTCTGCATTTCAAATAAAGTTTCAGACAATCGATGAAATGCCGTTGAAATTATTCGTAAATATAATCGGCTTTAACAATAATATGCGAATATAATTTCGGACTAACACATTTTCGGAATGTTAAAAACTAAATAACACGGACATTCTTACTGAAATCGTCACAGTCCCAAACTAAGGAAAGCTTCTACTATGGGTGCTAGGTGACGATATACATAATATTAAGATAAATTTGAATACTTTAATACACAGAAAAAACATCCAACACCCAGGACCAAACGTTCGTGCTCATCACACAAACACTTGCCCTGGCTGGGATTCGAACCCGGGAGTGCCAACTTTCAAATAAGGAGAATTACACCAAATTAGGTTTCTCAGCGAGCTACAAGCGAGCGAAAGGGCTACGCTCGGGATTTCTCTACGGGATCGAATCAGGAATGAGGAGATCCGTAGACGAACCAAGGTCACCGACATAGCAAGCAGGGTAAGCAAACTGAAGTGGCAATGGGCAGGGCACATAGTTCGAAGAACCTATGGCCGTTGGGGCAGAAAGGTTCTCGAGTGGAGACCGCGTACCGGCAAGCGCAGCGTGGGAAGGCTACCTGCAAGGTGACCCGACGACCTGGTTAGGGTTGCGGGGGCTCGCTGGATGCGGGTCGCCTCTATCCGGCCCATGTGGAAATCTATTGAGGAGGCCTGTGTCCAGCAGTCGACGTCCTATGGCTGAAATGATGAGGTTTCTCACATTACAAGTCGTCAAAAACCGAATATTATGCTGAAAGCGTTTCAGACAATAAAATTAATGCCAAATAGAGAGAACCCCTACGAGCAATGTGGCGTCCATTGCCACTTAAGTTTTGTGCAATACTTTGAGCTATGCACAAACACAGATGCACATTAAAGTGTTTCAGCTATTTGTCATGCGCAGCTGGCGATGCAGCTTGTATGGTACAAACTATGATAAAGTATGCACAATCAGGGCCGCTCAAAGACCGGACTGGCGAAACGTTAATTTGTTTGGAAGTTCGTCTGTCGTGCGCTGGTCCATAATACCACGAGTAACATTTAGGATCGATGTCATCGAAGCTTCAAACTCGCTTGCAGTGTGGTAATGTGAGATTGTACCTAGAAAAGGTACGCAGGGTTTGCTTTTGTGTAATCCATCGTTTTATTCATTTGTATAATTTGCACACTTGCTTTGCTTATACACGGTTAATGGATAACCTTTTCACCGCCGACAGGGCGTCACTATCCGGACCCAGTGGTTTTCCGGTCCAGTCGGCAGTTACAATATTGTCCATTTTCCGTTCACTTTCCTTAACATACGATGAAAGGCGTGGTATCGCCAACACGTTTACGATTAGAGTGCCCGCTAGGCGAGTTCCTGGTATGTAGAGTAAGAACCGGATAGGGTACAATTTTTATTTAGGGATATTGCGGATTCATGTACTTTGTATATCGAGTTATAAAGACATGTAACTCATTTGACACCACTTCTGGTTTCAAACAATATGTAAAATACTTCGGCCACATGACTGTGATGAGCATACAAGGGTTACTTGTTTGGCAGGTTGATTAAAAAGTTACACATGGTACACGTCAAATGACGGAAGACAATGGGACTACTCGTCGCTCGCGTACAAATTAGTCGGGAAAATTAAAGCGAAGTTGCCGAAGCATCGCTCGTTACGTGCTTTGTATGTGCACAAGTTCTTTCGTTCGGCGCGACAAAAAGTTCTCACGGAGCAAATGATTAAGTATTACTTGTACAAACAAGCTGTGTATATACTTTGTTAATTTTTAACTGTTTATGCAACATAAATATTATACTTTTGCACTGTTTACATTTTACAACAATATTTATTTATTACATATATAGCAAAATTCTCTGCGTAAACTCTTTGATAGCAGAACTGCAAACTCTTACCTTTTCTGATTAGCTTGTTTCATCTGAATTTATTCATGTATATAATATATGAATATGTATGTATCTACGTATTTATCTTTATAAATTATGCCCGTAAACTATTTGCAACACCCACAATTTATCTGCTATTCCAAAAGGTTGACAGGTAGAGAATGCCCTGTGTCATTAAGTCTACCTTTTGTACTAGAAGTTTTCCTTTTGTGCAATAAAGATGAAATAAGTAAATATCAATTGTATTCAAATGACAATTAACTCACCCAACAAAACACATATTTTACTCGTATATTACTAACTAAATCTGTCTCGCGAGCAAACAGCCAGCGGTTTCAAGAGACCCCAGTGATGCTGTTTGAAATAAAAGGCCCGCTCTAACGTGGACAGCTTTGATGAAAATAGAGGTTACATTTTTTGGCCACATGACTAAAAAAGTTACAGGTGGCACACGGCAAATGACGGAAGACAATGGACCGCGCGCTCCGCTCTCGTACAAATTAGCCGGGGAAATTAAAGCAAAGTTGCCGAAGCATCGCTCGTTACGCGCACAATTTCTTTGGGCGCGACAAATAGGACTCGCGACATATTGTAATCAGTATACATTTTCAGGGTCCCGTAGCTGAAATGGCAAAAACGGAACCCTTATAGTTTCGTCATGTCCGTCCGTATGTCACAGGCATTTTACTCAAAAACTAAATGACGTCTATTGATGGAGTATAGTGTGTGCGTATAGTGAGTGTCTTGTATAAGGCGCTACTTACTTTAACAGTTCAATAAAAAAAACTCTGTTCGTGTAAAAAACCCTTCGATAGCTGAGGCCCAGGATACATCTAAACGAAGCTGAAAAATTTTTTTCAACAAAAATTAACGTGTGGCACAGTTCTTTTAAAAACACTTTGAGGTTTCTAATTTTTTTGTTTGATTTAGTGAATATTTTCAGAAATAATCGATCCGAAAGTTGCGTATTATAGTGCCCCTTCCCTGTATCTTAAAACCGTATGTCCAAAAAATAACAAAGACATTGCAAAGAGAAATTTTAATAGATTCTTTCAGCGAAAATTATTTTCAACATGATCGAATATACGGGTTTTGAGTTATTGCCGCAAAACGGCGCTTCTCAACAAGTGTACGTATAACTGCCGTGGAGAACTTGCTCGATTAGCATTCTCTTGATCGATTATTTATTTTATTTTGGATAAATATTAGAATTACGAGTATTTTCCTCAAGCAAAACTCAAGCACTCATTTTCGAATATCTCCCATGCTTAGACACAGATCTGTGCATAGCAATTAAGTTCTATGTTAAAATTTCAGTTTGTTTCAATTCGATTGGCTAATTTTGACATCGCATGGGTGCGGGGGCAGAAAACAAACTCCATCGACATTCACATTTAAAAATATGAATGCCTTATTTGGGCATATTTTTACTAAGCTTTTTTATTTTTCTCTGTACACGAGAGGTCCACTCTAATGTATATCCTACAAAATTCCCGGACACTATATTCTAAGCAGCTAATATGGGATATTCGTGGCCTCTTTGGAGCGCGGCCAAGCCACAGGTAACGGCTTCAGAAGTCCAGACCTTTACATTCAAAGGCTCGAGCCACTTGCGGGCAGGCTATCGCTTTTATATACAACATGCTTCTGAAATTCTGAATACATATTCTCGTGAATGTAACTTGAGATATATTAGTTTCCTGTGTTGATATGAAATAATCACAAAACCATTCGGGGAATGTGTGAAGGAGCACTCTAAGCCTTGTTAAACAATGTTGAAATAGTATTTAAGAAAATTATTGAAATACTTTTTTTTTATGGGGGCAAACGACAAGACAGATCGCCCGATGATAAGCGATCACCGTCGCCCATAGACACTTGCAGCGCTAGAGTTTTCTTAACGTTTTTGGTACACCTTGCGAACCTATATAGCTCTGTTCTTCATCGTCGACGGTGGAACAAGTGCCTTAAAGAGGCCTATCTAAATTATTCCCAAGCTATTCCTTCTCTCCTCTTAAAAAACTAAAATACGCGCAGTAATAAAATTTACTCTTAAAAGCCTAATCCAACACCCGAATAAACTACCGAGCGGCGGTCGTATTTTTGCAAACTGATACCTCCCAGAGTGATCCGCGCACGAAAGAGTTACGTGGGGTCCCGGCCGACATATGGCGGCGCTCGCCCGATTTATGAAGGGACGATACCTGCCAATACACCAATATACACCAAAAAAACCCTAACCCGAACATTCAAAGTCCATTTTCCATTTGCGAGATACAGGATGAGAGATTTAAGCCGTGTAGTTGGAGTCCAATTTGTGACAAAGGGTGACATTATTTTGAGCTCAATCCGCCATTAGGATGAAGGTAAATTGACGGATTGACGCACGAAATGGTGGGTTTGCGGGTTTGATGGGGGTTGTATGATTGTCTCTGTCATCGTGATTAGGTTTAATATAGCTGCTTAGTCTTCCGTCCTTTTATTGCAGTTGTATTTATTTGTTTATTAAAATAAAACAATTTAACGGATTATATCGCGTATATTATCTCATTTTAGTTCCCGACGTTTCGGAAGCTTTCCAGCTTTCCATGGTCACGGATAGACTGAGAAAAGATGTATTTTCCTCTGTCAAAGTTACAATTTGTGCAAACTACCCATTATTTTGAAAAAACACAAATAAAGGTGTACAAACATGCCAGATGGGCCTAAGCTGTAAAGACAGTTACACATGTGCCAGAAGGGCTTAATTATTTTATTCTAATAATTTACCAAGCAGCATTTCACAAATGAGGCGTACTGAGGAGAAAAGAAACGCTGCAAAGAAAAACTCCCAGGCTACCTTATTACTAATTATAATATTTAAAAAACAGAGACTATTAAACTACTTTTACTCCACTATTAGAATATACTACTCTAGAATTAATCCACTCTTAAGGCCCACTATTGACAGCATATCCCCATAGATTTTTTGTCTGGTATAATCTAAACCCAAGTTATAGGAGTTCAAAACAAAGACGAAGCGCTTTGAGAAAAGATAGGTAGTTTCCATGCGCTTAGGTTGGCTCATCTTGGCACTACCGTACCCTCAGATTATATTACATTTGCATGTGTACCATGGTTGCAAATAATAGTACATTACTACAGAGGCCGGGACGAAAGGGGTTGCCGGGCGAAGACATATAGACGGCCGAGCAAAGCGAGGCCGAATAGGTCTGAGGCGGGCAACCCCATATTTTCCGCGTTGATACACTGTGTATCAACCCGGGTGAAGGAGCACATAGCAGATGTCAAGCACCGTCGGTGTAATAGGTCTGCAGTCTGTGAACATGTCATTGACAAACCAAACCACTCAATTAAGTTTGATAAACCTTCTATCCTTGCCAAAGAAAAAAGATATTTTCCCAGGATGCTACGCGAGGCTATTGAGATTAAAAAGCATCCTAATTTCAATAGAGAAGATGGATTGTCACTACCACCAGCTTGGGATCCTGTAATACATCTCATCAAGGAACAAGCGAGACACAGGACTGCAATACCTTAATTTCCGAACGGTGTAAAATATCTTATCTGTTTAAAGTAGTTTAATAGTCTCTGTTTTTAAATATTATAATTAGTAATGAGGTAGCCTGGGAGTTTTTCTTTGCAGCGTTTCTTTTCTCCTCAGTACGCCTCATTTGTGAAATGCTGCTTGGTAAATTATTAGAATAAAATAATTAAGCCCTTCTGGCACATGTGTAACTGTCTTTACAGCTTAGGCCCATCTGGCATGTTTGTACACCTTTATTTGTGTTTTTTCAAAATAATGGGTAGTTTGCACAAATTGTAACTTTGACAGAGGAAAATACATCTTTTCTCAGTCTATCCGTGACCATGGAAAGCTGGAAAGCTTCCGAAACGTCGGGAACTAAAATGAGATAATATACGCGATATAATCCGTTAAATTGTTTTATTTCAAAAAAATCAAAGTTTTATTTTTTTTATACGCATAGTGGCAGATTTTCATGATGCCTGGCTGTGCCACACATTTATGTGGAATGGAAATTAAAAAAAGAGGACTTTGCCGGCCTAGGCCTGCAAGATTTGTATTAAATGCCATTCACAACCTCTTGTTCTAGACGCACCTAAAACGTCATACTTCGCAGCCTATTATAATGAACATAACATCAATATTTCATTGCATGTTTGAGAAAAGACTATTACTACATTTCAGTCATGTATTCAATCTCAATTTCATTGATGACATTGATTAGGTATCTCAAAGACAGTTCATGTGCAAACTATCTGATTAAATTCATTGGATCGATAATGTTTGCTAGCCTCAATTTTGATTGAGAGACGCGAATCCCGCTAAACCGCGAAACTAGCATCGAGACCAGCTTAGTACGACTTAATTGCAATCTCGGCGAGCGGGCATCCTACAGCGAATACGGTTTAGTGAAAACCGGTATTTGACATTCGCATTGATTGATTTGGGAGTAAGTAATAAGCAAAATAATGTTGTTTTAACAGCACAATTACTAATTATTGTCATGTCGACTGTCTAAGCGAGACATCGGTGACAATGGATTTTGTACGTTTTTGTAACGCAATAAATAAACACAATTAACAAATCATTGTGTTGGTGGCCATAGGTTCAGTAAGGATCGCAAGATCGTGGGTTCGATCTTCAGAAGTCACGATGTACTTTATGTCTTTTCATACTATTTTAGTGACCGTCGCTTGTAATCGAGAAGAAAAAAGAGAAAATCGGATGGTAACTGTAAAGATGTATGAAGTCTTTTCGGCTTCAAGAGATCCATCTTGTGAATTCAAGAGATCCATCTTGTGATTTAATGTGATAAGATTGCCTCACCTCAATTTTGATTAAAATAACGAAATGGTGGATTTAAGAGTAGAAATGTTTAATTTTAATAAGGAAACAAGATTATATCGGTAGGCCACTGAAAAGAATATTCAAATGCAATAATGGCATTTATGTATAATTTATGTTACTGAAGTACAAAAAAATATACATTTTTCAAAGCAGCAAGCAGATGTTGACTAGAAATTGCAAGATCCTGGGATCCACCTTCTGTAACCATGATGTAAGCGAGTTCTCCAAACATAAATGTAATAATCAATGATTGTACAGCAAAAGACACACAAACAATTAACCTGATCGGATTGTAAATGACTATAAAATAAAATGAATCAGTCCTTCAACAGATCCATGTTGTGGTTTTATGTGATTAGATCGATAAGTAGCGCAGCCTTCATTTTGATTAAAATAACCAAATCCCGCTAAACCACGACGCGAGCGCCGGGATCAAATTAGCCCGACTTAATTGCAATCCCGGCCAGCGGGTATCCTGCAATGGATACAGTTTAATGAAAACCCGTGTTTGATAATCGCATTGAAAATGAATTTAAAGGACGCCAGCCTGTCGGGCGGACCAGGTATGCCAAGGCAACGGAGTCTGTGAGCTTTCGTCTCTCCTATGGAGATAGATTTACGAGTAGGAAATAAACAGAACCAAGACCAAATAACAGAAACAAGAACCAAGGTCGTCATACGAAATAGCTCAGAGAGTTGCTATTAATGAAAACCGGTGTTCAATAATCGCATTGAAGATGGATTCTTGACTAGGGAAAAACAGAGCTAAACAGCAGAAACAAGAACTAAGGTCGTCATATGACATAGCTCAGAGTAACTTCCACCGCTCACTACCAGTCATAGCCTTAAGTGGTAGTGGGTGTGGCACATTGCTCGTAGAACCGATAGCTGCTGGCGTAGAAAGTTCTCGCGACGCAGCGTAGTGAGGCTCCCAACAAGATGGAACGTCGATCTAGTCAAGATCGTGGGTAACCGAAGGATGAGTGCGTAGCACGGCCGGTCGTTATGTAGATCGCTGGGCGAAGCCTTTGTCCAGCAGTAAACGTCTACGGAGCGATATGATGATGATGACGAATAAACACAATTATTTTGATGGCTGATGTAGAGGTATGAAAGAAAAAACATTCTGCGCCGACCTCAAGTAACTGGGGTAAGTAACTTTAATGGGGAAATAAAAATTGATGGCTTGATAACAGTTAAGAATATTCAAACGAGACCGGCACTGGTTGGATAATAAAATCCTTTGTCAATCAAATAAGACATGTGTGACTACTAGACACGACTCCTACATTTTTTCATAATGCTTTAGAGACTGATAAGAATAAATAAGTTCACAGTTCCCACTAATGTTTCATTTAGTGGAAACCTTTTAAATTACATGGAATGAAACATACCGACGAATGAGAACCTCCTCCTTTTTTCGAGAGTCGGTTAAAAAAGACCTGTCACGAACTTTTATACTTTATATGATTTTTAAGAAGAGTAAAACCAAGAAGGAAAGATCGTTGGGCCTCTATGTAAATATGTGAAATTTGATATCCATAATGAACTTCATACCTTTCATTTTGCTTGAAAAAGATGGCTCACGTCTCGAAAAGTAAGGAAATATTTGAGCGCAGGATCTTTCCCGGAGTGTCATGTGGGTGTTGATCGGAGTCCAGGGTTTCATTAGCCGTAATAGAGCCGGCCCTACACCCTGGTATGTTACGTCTGTCTGTTACCGCTATAACAACAAATACTAAAAATAGTATAATTTTTTGTCTTTCTGTCTATGTCAGTAACCAATATTAAATGATCGAGCACCGAGTAAATTTTGCTTAGGAGTAGGGCTCTCTTTACATTGGATTTTGTTAGATACGGCCGTTTGTAGCGTATAATTTGAACGGAACCCACGGTGCGCGAGTCCGACTCTCACTTGGCCGGTTTTTTCAACTATCAAGTAGACGGCGGTGATTTCTGCCAAATAACGAACACAAACATGTTGATCTTACGCGATCCCGGCACTAATGCCACTACTGAAGTAGGAGCATTTGAAACGTTCTGAGATAGGCCCGTTCGCCTCTCAGTTAGGTCTGTAGAGAAAAATAACCAGTTTATTCTCCGACTCGAATTTAGACGTGGACCTGCTTCAAATTTCAGAGTTTATTACACGACCAGTCCGGTAGTTGTTCGAGACAAGTCGCCAGTCCAGTAGTTATTCTAGTGGAACGGCAAGTGGCAGGTCGCCAACGCGTTGTCGGCGATAAAGTGCGGCACAGGTGCCTTAGCTAAAACCTTGTGCATGGTGAGCGATCCAAAAACTAAGTGGGTGGTTTAAGGTGACGTAGGTTCATGCTCTTCTCTTCCTTTCACTAAGCATAAGCGTGAGCGAGATGGAAGTGCGTGCTCGGGAGCGCGGATATCATGTTTTTTAATTTTTTAGGCGTTTAAATAAATAAAATACTAATAGCTGAGTTCCATCAAACATTATACTGCCGATATTTAGAAACAATATTCATATTTGTAGCTTGTGTGCATAATTGGACCCTCTAAACTAGTTGCAATAAAACAGTAAAAAAAATATTCTTGGGTTTCTTGATAATGAATTAACAAAATGGGTGTCTTTCTTAATCTTAATTACTTGAAAATCTGAAATGTTGTCATATAGTCACAGCAATTGATTTGTATGGCCTAAAGATCAATCGTTCCTTTCCGTTTAGGTTCACTTCGTCCACATTTCATTTTGTCAACTTCCTAGTTCATCAGCAATCCCATTTTGTCCACAATTAATTCCAAATTCGTCCACTTCCTATTTTGTCAACATTTCCATTTCGTCAACATTCACATTTCGTCTACATTCCCACTTCGTCCACAGTTCCACTTCGTCAACATTCCCATTTCATCGACATTCTTTAGGTTTGTTCCATCCGATTTATACTGAACGGGATAACTATGAAATAAAATTCAGCCTCAATGCACTGGCAAAGAACCATATCGGTCACCACCAAAATTATGAAATAATAATAAAATAATTTCATTTTCTTTTATTTTCATTTTATTTATATTCTACTTTTGATTTTACTTCACGCGTGTTAGTTAAGCTAGGAATTATGACGACGTAGGATTGTGGACGAAGTGGGAATATGCACGAAATGGAAACATTGACTAAGTGGGATTGTGGACGAAGTCGGAATGTGAACGAAATGGGAATGTCGACAAAGTGAATCTACACGCGATTTTTGTGCTTTTAACACTATTTGTAGCTTTGTTTGGCATGCCGCTAGCACTACAGCCATCAATGTTTTCGTTACATGCAATATTAGCATGTGATACTTAGCGAACTGAAAGACGTTTCACGTCAAAAATAAAACAGGTTATATTGCTCTTATCAAAAAAGACTGCAGAGTTATTAGGTGTAAACATTAGAAATTACTCCATCTGCTGAGATTTATCAATACTTGAATAACATTGAATTAGTACCGGAGCCTACTCGAATCAATCTCAATTAGCCGCCCCAAGTTGGACGTAATGACGATTGATCCTCCCCAAGGCTTCAGATAACTTGGAAGATGAAAGAATTATGATAACAACTAGAGTTTATCTGCTGCTTCGTCCGCTTTCTACGGAATTAAGTAATCCTGTGACCTTCGGAACTGAGTCATGGTTTTCACAGTGGGACTCATAAGGCGACTCAAAGTCTCGTAATGCAATGGAAAGTGCTATGCTTGGACTATTTCTGCGTGATAAAATCTGAAAAGAGGATATCCGCAGAAGTAACTGATATCTTAGCTCGCGGGATTGTACTGTGACAATGGGCAAGATTTGTATCCAGGAGAACGGATGGCTGTTAGGGCAGTACAGTCCTAGACTGACGACTAGTCATAGGAAAGCGCAGTGTGGGACGGTCTCCGACTAGGTGGACAGATGAAGTCGTGAGGGTCGTGGGGAGTTGGTGGATGTGGTCTGCGCCGAATCGCACTCTGTGGTGAGCTCTGTAGGTGAGCCCTATGTTCATTAGTGGACGTCCGATACTGATAGATGTGTATCTATCTATCTATATAGATATTTTAATCCATCCACTGCGATCTATCTGTATGCTATTTGATAGTTAATACGAGTCACCGAATAAGTTACAGAAACATTAAACAGCTGAACAGATTTCAACAATTTTTGGTACACAGGTAGCCGGGTATCCACATATGATTATAGAATACTTTTTATCTGACTACGCTAATGAAAAAAGGAGGTTATGATTATTTTCTCCTCCGCTGACCAAGTTGCGGGCACCAGTATAGTTATAAAAAGGTCACATCAGTCCGTTTTCCTCGTATCGCACTAAAAAATACAAATACAAAAAAAACTTTCGCATTTATACTATAGTAAGGATATTGAGTGGCCCTACCACGCTGCGCTTGCCAGTACGTGGTCTCCACTCGAGAACCTTTCTGCCCCAACGGCCAACGATTCTTTGAATTATGTGCCCTGCCCATTGCCTCTTCAGTTAGTGAGGTGACCTTGGTACGTCTAATCAAATTTTAGTTCGTTCTTCATTTAGATAGCTTTATTGTTAAACAGTTTCCATTTAACAATAATATCATAACACAAAATACCTAATTTACGTTGCAGAGAACCTCTTAGTGTGAACATTCTTGCTTCTTGAATTCACAAAGGCAAACCTTTAAACCAGCTGGATTCAACGAGCGAACGAGTAAATGAAAAATGAATATCCCGCTTTGCATACCGTAGCACGTGTTTAAATTAAAGTGAACGAATGAAACGCTCGATTGGGTGAATGGGAGTAGTAGACGGGCTCGAACAATTGCTCGTAATGATATAGATGGAACTGTTGGGGAATGAGTGAATTTATTGAGCGAGTTAATTGAATTCAGTTCAATTATTTATTTATCAGATGACAGCCGTGTGCAGAAGCATACAATATTTTTTGCTCAAAGTACTAAAAAGCGACTATTTGCCTTAATCATTCGTAGATCGTGCTCCTGAGTTTTTTAAAAACTGGATTTTATAGTTTTACTAGGCCGTGGTGACTGCTTAACATCAGGCAGGCCGTACGCTTGTTTGCCAACTTAGTAGTAAAAAAAAAACTAGAATGTGTCTGCAACTTCTTCAGTGGAGGAGAAAAAAAATAACCCTCTTTTTTCTTCAGCGTATTCGGATATACGTGTACCTACCAAATATGTACATAGGTACCCAGGTAAACGGGTACAAAAATTGTTGAAATCCCAAACCATGGCGTGATGAAACCACACCCAATGACTCATATAAACGCAAAAAAAAAACAAACGAAATAGTTTTCGGTTCGGTGACATTTTTAATAGACCGTGACATCCGTATTTTTTGAAAATATCTTCAATTTACAGACATATTTAGAGATTTTTACAACATTATACTACAGATTAGTATATGAATAGTATAGAGAACAAACGAGGGGGATAGATAATAAAATAATTAATCTTTAGTCCATTTCTTTTTATTTTTACGACGTCGGTACCTCATTAGCCCAATAAAATATCACATTGACATCACAACAACAAAATCAGAATATACACATTTCCTTCCAATTTCCAATGAGTTCACAATTCACATTCAATTGGGATGTCGAACCAATGAATAGATGAGTGGCAAAATCCATGAATAGGAAGGGAAATTAATGACACAGGAAGTTGTTTTAACAATGCAATCTACAACAATGATATTTCTTTAAAAAGAATATCACAAAGCTAACCTATTCTGTCAAGCCAAAAGAAAATTCGTTTTGCAGTTGGAAAATGTAGTTCGTATTTGGCTTTGTAGTTTTACGTGCTATTGCACCAATGAAATGACTGCAGATTACAAATGGTGATATTATCAAATACGACCAATAATACAATGCGTAATTTATTTAAATGCTTTCAGATTGAGAAAGAATATCACCGCGTTCGCAGTTTTATTCTACCATAATATACCTATATCTTCCGCTTTTTGAATGGCAATAAATGCATGCATCACCGCAGTATCGAACGTCCTAGTCATTCAGGGATGTTATTATGAAAATTCGGACGAGCGAATTCGGAATGTTAAAATTTCAAGTGTCAGTTCAAGAGTTAAAGCCCTGTGACGGACAGACGGACAGACATAGGACGGAATGTGGTTCCGTTAGTAATCTTCAGGTATAAAATCCTAAAGAATGATCCGATCCCAAATACTAAAGAACTGCAGTATCCCCACATTTTCAATTCTCATGTCGCAACGCCACTTGTTTGAACCAGGATTGAACCAGCGCGACACGCGGCCGACATTACTCGTTGCACCGATATGGGCTGTACGTGCTTGCAATATAACGCTCTCTCGATATGAACCCAACTGTACCGGAGTCGCTGCGCTTTGAATCTTAATGAACAAAAATCTGGTGCGACGTTAATGTTCTCTGTATCTCATGAGGTATTGAATAGGCGACAATGTCTGGTTATAAAATAAGGACATCAATGTAAATTCAATGCGGTATTAGGTCGGATCACGTGGAATATCACCCACCCGTATAAGGCCGATTTAATCATGCGATGGGCAGACACTTGCATGCAATAATGAAATAAAATTAAATTAAATGAAATTTATTTGCTAGAGATATGGTAAACATAAGATATTGTTAAATATAATTGCCAGAATCAGCACATCTCGCCAACTATTTAGGCATGCAAATATTAAAATTCTTAAAACTAGTAGATCGTATCATTTATTTAATTATAATTATTTTCCTTACTTTCAAGTAACAAGAAAGTGTCACGATTCGATTTACACATCAAACCTATTATTATTAGGAAAAAAATAGGATGATGAATTAAACAAAAAAATAAAACCGACTCCAAAAAAACTATAATGTGAAAAATAACGCCATAATTCAGTTTCTTCAAATTACTTACAAGTAACCGTTTGTATACTCAATCTATACAGTATATACAATTAATCTTATTTTGGCGTCGGTGCCATATAAAGAATGTGTAAAATATTGAAAATTGACGATTTTAGTAAGTTGTGACACGATGGCACCGACTCCAAAATAACATTAATTGTATATACTGTATAGATTGAGTATACAAACGGTTACTTGTAAGTAATTTGAAGAAACTGAATTATGGCGTTATTTTTCACTTTTTAGTTTTTTTGGAGTCGGTTTTATTTTTTTGTTTAAAAGTTTATTTATTTTACACTTTTTAGGTTAACGTTACTTAAAAGTGTATCTCGTGACGATTCGAACAAGCCCAAACACGGCTAGGATACATTATTTTATTACATAGATCTGGTGCCTACCTTCCGGCTCCATCATCAAATCAATTCGATGGTGCCATTCTTATCAGGAACCTTTAAATTTGTGACTATGAAGTTGCTTAGCTAAGTTAATCAAGATATTTTGTCGCCACGGAGGAGTTCCGATGGCATTCTGTGGTCTTCTGCATCAGTTCCACTTCACCAATTTACACTTTCTGAATGCAAATGCTTATTATGTTTCTTATAATACCAAAATCGCTATATATATGCCTACAATATTTGAGGAGTTCCTTTAATTCCTCATGGATTCCATCATCAAATCTTCACCAAAATTAAATGGGACCAACTAGAAAGGACCTTCAATATTATTTTTTTTTTTTTAAATCGGTCAAATAGTCTTTGTGTAATCGGTGAACATCCATAAAAAAATAAAAAAAAAAAAACATTCCGTCGAATTGAGAACCTCCTCCTTTTTTTGGAAGTCGGTTAAAAATAGGGATGTTGCTTGATCTTATTTGTAAAAATTATATAAGATCCTGATAAAATAATCAAAATAAGGAAATATACCAAAATCCGTTAAAATTTTGAGTAGGTTCGTGTAGCTGAGTATGAGGCGTTTGTACTAACCGTTTTTTGGAAAAGTCCGAAAATGCGATTTTAACATTGTTGTAATTACTTGGAGGGACGTATGTATAACAGTGAACTGCAACAGGTTGATGATTATTGTAAGGTAAATGTCCCAGTGACCAACACTGTTCCATTAATACGGCTTCAACCTAAATTTGTAGCAACAAAGGTGGCGGTCGGGTGTCTTGATTGGACATAAGCTACCAAGCATTAGAACGTCTACCTTACCATAATATTTATTAACCGGAAAAATTAAATTAAAGACCATTAATGAAATGAATCTCAAACTGTTTCAATTCCTAACAGTTTTATTTAACAAAATCCGCTTCTTTCCAAATCGGAAATACATTCTAGATTTTATGAAATTGTTTTGTAGAAAGCAATAATTTTGATTAAGTTTATTTTTAAAGTTCTAAAAATTTACTATACAATTTAAAATAAAAGGTTAGAGGTAAAGAGGTTATGAAACGGTAAAATAATGAGTAGAAGTTGTTGTTTAATGTTATATATTCTTCTTTCTAGTCATCTCACCCTTATAAGTGTAGTCATAGTCTCGATGATAATAATTTTTCCCACTGCACCAATTTCATGCATATTTGTTTGGCCCTATGGTTCACTGGTCGAGAATTGCATTTGGCATCCAGTCCGCCATTTGAACTTAATTTTGATTTGTGCAATAAAGTTAAGATAAATAAATAATATATTTGTACACGGCTGATCTTCTACCTCGGTCATCTTGACTTTATTTATACATAGGTCTTAATGGTTTTATCAACGTCTGTCTTCACAAACAGTAGTTTCAAGCAAGTTAAGAGCAGAACATTAAATGCTCCCGCTCCTCAAACACGGCGAATAAAAGCTGAGAGCAAAGTTATTGCCTCTTTAAGTGATAAAGTGATAAAGCAGTGTTCTAGTAGAACTAACTTCAGGAGAACAAAATAAATGGCGCGGAATTCCATTTTGATATATATTTCTACGAGGACTTTCCCGCATCTTGTCCGCGTGGGCTATTCCTGGGAACTAAGTATTTTTCCCGGAATATAAATTAGCTTAACTCATTTTCAAACTTCTATTCTCGCTTAAATTCAATGACCTTCAACTAGTCCGTATCACTTTTTTTGCAAATAATATCTTCAATGTATATTGAAGATATTTGCAAAAAAAGAAAGAAATTTCATCTTTACAACCTCATAATAGTATAGATATGTACCCTAGCTCTTAGCTTTTGTATTGTCCACAGAATCTGTTTGAGCCTTAAAGCATTTAAGGGGCCTACAGCTCTGAATTACCTTCGATCCGTAGCTCTTCGCTTATCCGTGTTTTATATGTCTCATCATGTTGACAGCAAACAGCAACCGTCTTTACCAATACACTGTTTCAGTCTATCTTCAAAAGTCACTGAAATCAAGATAAACACCGTCAAACTTTGCTATTTTTATGTTTCTTTTCATAATGAACAATAAGGCATAGTCTATCATAGGCTTATTGAAAGACTGTGTAAGAATTTATATACCTGTCTGTAAAAATTCGTCATTAAATACAAAGTAATGTATTCTAATTCCCGAGTGCAAAAAAGTGTTAAATTTAAACCGAACTATCATATAAATCATGTTTTGAAAGTTATTTTGGCCAATCCAGATACAGAACAGAAAACAAAAAAAAAGTACTTTTTGGCTTGCAACCCCTTAAATGCCATACGAATACATTCCCCTCTGCCAAAGTAATCGCGAAATCTCCCGTTAGTTTATACGGTAAATTGTCAGTGTGTGTGTGTTTTCTTTGTTTGTAGGTGACTTTTTTACTTATGTGTGTTAATAGAAATAGGAATATTTCCGTAGCTGTACGTGTTTACCTCACCCTCCGCTAAAAATGCATGAAAATTTGTTCGGTATCGGTACTGACACGGCTTGTCATATTTACTGTTCTCTTCTACCTCTTGAGGGGGGAGGGGGGCACTAAAATGACAATAGCCGTCTTAATAGCCCTTATAGGCAAATAACCGAGCTGTCGTCCTGCCAGCAACTAGTTCATTATCTGTTAGGCTGAAAGCTCAATCATCAAAATTAGTGGAACACGATTACGCTTTCAAACTCATCGCCGACGATTAAACTTGTTGTTTTGTTGGTAATGCTAGGAAACTTTCACTTAAAACCATACTGATTCAATTGTTTATTCTATTAAATTACGAGCTAGTTGGAGATGTGGCTAAGTAAAGTTAGTAATTTAGATAATCCGTATGTAATAGGGATGTTTGCTTGTTCTCAAAATTTGTAAAAATTACGTACAACAAATTATAGTACTCGTACTAGATGTTATACCACTTTATATACTCCAATTAGTTTCTAGGGAACCTGCGCCTAAGATAGCCCAGTTCTTAAGATGGCGCACTATCAATTATTTTGTATAAAAAGTTCAAATGAGTTTAAATTTCGCACCCATCTTCGGTTAGTACCATAGATAAAATTGCAACTTTATTGAAGCCAAGGAAGTTGAACTAAAGCACAAAATAAAAGTGGGCCATCTTAAGCCAATCGCCGTCCAAATGTTTAATCGGATGGTAAGCTTTTTCTTTAATCGGCGTTAATTCTATCTATCAGCCACAAACGTCTACTAATGAACATAGGTGTGTAGTGGGTAGGCTCATAATATGATGTGCGTACTTCCAGATCATATTATGAGCCTACCCACTACAATAGGCTTCGCCTATTGCTGGCTCCAGAGTGCAGATAGCATACACCAACTCCCTGCAATCCTTACGAGGTCATCTGTCCACCTAGTTGAGGGCCGTCCAACGCTACGCTTTCCTATGCGTGGTCGCCACTTCAACACTTTACTGCACAAACGGCCATCCAGTCTCCTGGCTATATGGTCCACCTACCGTCACTTCAAACATGCAATTCTACGAGCTATGTCGGTTACTTTGGTTCTTCAGCGGATATCCTTATTCCTGATTCTATTACGCAGAGAATCTCCGAGCCTATGCTCGGAGTACGCAAGACGCAACAAGCAATGGAAAGGGGACTATCCCTTTCCATTATACGCTGTGTAATCCTGAACCGCCCTAAGAGTCCGATTATGAACGACCATGTCTCAGTTCCGTAGATCATCAGTATCATCACGCACTGTTTAAAGACTTTTGTCTTCAGGTCCTAAAGAATGTTCAGGCTTATAGCGTCACAACACAACTAAACGGGGCTTAATCGCGTATCTTCCTCCTCCTCGCGTCGATTTCCTCATTACTGAGGGTCGTTATTCCCCCGTTGCTGGGTCATTATGCTCCGGACCGTGTTTCGCCACCTAGATCTGTCCTTGGCTTCATGGAGTGCGTTGTGTAGCTTGGTGTCCAATGATATATTTGTGTCCAATCATAGTGGACAGACGAGTTTCAACATGAAGTTCGCGAAGAATGGAATCGTTTGTGCGAAATGCTGTCCATGGAATCTGCAACATTCTCTTCCAGCACCACATCTTAAAGGCGTCGACACGATTTCGGTCCGCTTTCTTCGGTGTCCAAGTTTCAGTTCCATAACTGAATACGGAAAAGATGAGGGTATTGACCAGCTTGACCTTAGTTTTACGTGCAATGTTGCTGTCTTTTCATATTTTCTGAAGCTGAGTCATCGCAACCTTGGACATCCCTATGCGTCTCCTTATTTTCGCGTATAAATATGATTTATTAATTTAACTTTCATTGGTAGTTCTTTGACGTTTCGGACGTCGCGTTACGTCTATGGTCTCGAAGAAACTGTAGAAGCGAATCAACGTCTTCCAGCCACGCGAGTGATGATGAGTGAAGATCGTGTAAGTTTAATTCAATGTTTTGCAGCCAGCGGTTCATTACAACATGATACAACATTAATGTCCTTTTAGGTTAGCCAGCATTTTAAGCGGTATTTTAAAAACGCTACAAACATTATCCGGCTAATGCAAATGAAAACGTCTTTGAAACAAGAGCGGCGCAATTCCCGTAATGCAGTCTACTTAAGGAAATTAAAGAGCTCAGATAAGCTGCTTCAGAATACTCGAGACGTTAACTATCTTCACTTGTCCGATGCAAAAGCAAAACAAACTTTAATAATTTGCGGTCCACGGTGGCTATCGCCCGATATTTGCATAAAGTTTTTGACATTCTCTTTCAAAGAAAATTTACAGGTACTACTTTTTAAAATCCACAACTAAATCCTATTGCAAGGTCGGATATGACTATGAGGCTTGAGGACCTCTTTTAGTTCAAAAGATACACTGAAGGTCCAGGGAAGGAGGTCGACCGTAAGTCGATAATCATTGCACATTCGAGTCTTATTAAATTGAACACGCAGGCGTATATACCTGACCGCGACTACGCATGTCATGTGTAACAGTGTCACCCGTTCTTATCTCTTCTAAACTATTATAAAATTGTAAAATTGAAATGTCTGAACATTGAATTTATTTTCAAAATAATTATTGTTACGGATTTTTTGGAGGTCACTGAATCGAAAAATACTACTTTATTTTTATTTTTTTGCAAGTTGGTATGTGTCGTTGTGGCTTCATCACGCCAAATCGGCTTAACGGATTTCAACTATTTTTAATTCACGGATAGCACGGGTATCCACAAATGGTTACAAAATACTTTTTAGCCGTTACGCTGAAGAAAAAAAGAGGGTTATGATTTTTTCTCCTCCGGTCACGAAGTTGTGGGTACCTTCTAGTCTAGTTATTATTAATATTGGTATCATTCGTTACACGAGAAAGAATAAGTAGTAAGTAGCATAGTTGTGCTAAAGATACATGAAGACCCCTACCTAGATCGCTTGTCCCTGAATTGGATAAGAACGCTATGTGGAAAGAGTTAGTCTAGAAGCGTGGTAAAGGCTACCCATGGTCTTATTTGAGCTCTTTTGTCGATAAAAACCTCTTTACTGTATATTAGATTACAAACTGCTTTGTGCCACCTGTTTATACATGTAACTTCTTTTCATCGTCTCCTACTACCTAAAGGTTGTCTGGAAGAGATAGTTGTTGAGCGATAAGACCGTCTGTTGTTTACCTCTCCTTGAATATATTGTTTTTTATACTCTGTTTTGTAAGGTGCGCAATAAAGATTTATTGCATTTGTATTATTCAATTATAAGGAAGACCGATAAATCAAGTGATCTCTGCTAAGTGTCGTGTTCTGAAACTTCGATTGCTGTTTGCCCAAACTTAAATTGTATCTAACTCACTCGTTAGTGTCTTAGTTGACGACAAAACTAGTTCTACTAGTTACTATTAGAGTAACTTTTGTTTCGCATAACGCACAACGGTCATTGCAAAACAATTAAAAGTTACAAGTGAGTCGAATTTTATTGGTGACAAGTACTTTGCATTATATCTATACTATTATAAAATTGTAAAAATGAAATGTATGTACATTGAAAATATTAAAAAAATGAGTTCAATGGACCGAAATATATTTTTATTTTTATTTTTTGTATGTGTATCTTTGCGGCTTCATCACGCCAAATTGGCTAAACAGATTTCCACTATTTTTGGTACCCGGGTAGCTGGGCATCCACAAATGGTTACAGGATACTTCTTACCCGACTACAGTGTCGAAAAAAAGTGGGGTTACGACTTTTTTCCCTCTAGAAGGTGTCAAAAATAGTTGAAATCCGTTTAGCCGATTTAGTGCGATAAAGCCACAACGACGCATACAAACATACAAAAATACAACAAAAACATTATTCAATTCAGTGACCTCCAAATAGTCTGTTACAATCATTATTTTTAAAATATCTTCAATGTACAGATATTTCATTTTTATAACTTTACTAGCTTCTGCCCGCGACTTCGCCCGCCTTCAATTCGTTTATGGCGGATAAGGGTATTTTCCCGGGATAAAAAAGTAGCCTATGTCCTTCCCCGGGACTCTATCTCCATACCAAATTTCATCCAAATCGGTTCAGCGGTTTAGGCGTGAAGAGGTAACAGACAGGCAGACGGACACACTTTCACATGTATAATATTAGTATAGATAATAGTACTAGCTTCTGCCCACGTCTTAGTCCGCCTTAAATTCGTTTATCGCGCATAAGGGTATTTTTATGGGATAAAAATTAGCCTGTGTCCTTCCCTGGGACTCAAACTATCTCCATATCAAATTTCTTTCAAATCGGTTTAACGGTTTAAGCGTGAAGAGGTAACCGAAAGACAATCAGACAGACACACTTTCGCATTTATAATATTAGTATTGGATAGATTAGCATATAAATAAAATGAACAGACATACTAACAACGAGAACATCAAGTTTCCCCGAGGTGTTAACATTGTATATTTTCTCGATAGTGCACGTTAAATTTCATTGTTTTTTAGACATATATTTTTTTAACCTCGATGTGACATTTGTGCGTTGCCTCAACCGTATACATTGTTACTTAGGTACTTAAAAAAGTCATGTCGATCCTTATTATGTATATTAAGTGTTAAACCGTTTATTAACTACTTATTTTTAGCTTTAAAGTGATTTTCTATGTACTAATATCCTGTGAGAATATTATCCAAGGTGCTGGTTCCCAAGAAGAAGTTATTTTGAACCGAGGCAATTTACACAAAGAAACCAACCAACTGTCACTGCTATAACTGTTGAAGAGTTTGAAATTTTCTTCTTATTGTAATAGAAATTGGAACGGGGAAGTATAAAACATTGCATAGAATAATACAAAGTGATATTACATTCTATTTAGTAACCTTTGCCATGTATTTGTGTTTAAAATATTGTAAATAAATGTTAGATAACTCTGTATTGACTTTCTTTTGTTGAATCATTATTTATCAAGTATAAGTTATCTTGCTTATAAGTTTTAAGAACAAATATTAAGCACAACAACTATGTTTTCAGCTCAAATCACAAAACCAACCACTAGGAGTGATGTTTTGGCCAGCCGACTGAGGCAAACACAGTTGGAACTAAAAGAGGTTAAGGAGCTTAATGAGAGGCTTCTGCAGGAACGCGAGGAGAGTGAAGAGGAGGTAGAACGCATTGTTCGCACCAACACAGTCCTCAAAACTCAGCTCGCAGAACAGGATATACAGTTCGAGGACATGGTGGGTCAGCGCGATGAGCTCCAAAATACTGTGGAGCAGTTTCAAGAGTGTTGTGCTACTCATGAACAAGCATTACAGCGCATCCGTGACCTCGAACAACAGCTTGAAGAACTGGAAAGAAAGACCAACTCGTCTGTTACCTGCAAAGGTTACTTGGAACAAGCAGAAAACAATTTAAGTATATATGCCGAATTGAACAGCTACCTGGGGGACAGCAACGTGGAGTGCCTCGAGTCTCTGGTGAGCACTAACGACTTGGGCCGTACAGATGCCGCCTGCCGCAGCGGGCCGGCCTCGCCCGCGCCGCGTCGCGACGTCTGCGCGTCCCCCGCGCGCCGCACGCACGGCGGGCCGCGCCCACCGGGAGCGGAGACGCCGGAGCGGTGCGGCGCCGTCCCGGTGCCCGCGCCGCGCCGCTTCTCGTTGGCGCCGCCCACACCCGCGCCCAAGGTGCGACTGCCGATGGCGCCGTACTGTGCGCCCGCTCCGGCTCTGCCGTGCTGCGCGCCCGCTGCGGCTCAGCCGTGCTGCGCGCCCGCTGCGGCTCAGCCGTGCTGCGCGCCCGCTGCGGCTCAGCCGTGCTGCGCGCCATCTCCGGCTCAGCCGCCCTGCGCGCCAGCTCCAGCTCAGCTGTGCTCCGCGCCCGCTTTGGCTCAACCGCGGCGCCCGCCCGCGCCCCGCGCCACCTCGTGCGCCGGCGCGCCCCGCACGGTGCTGTACTCTGACCGACTCGGTGTCGGGCTCGGAGCGCTGCTGGCCGGGCGACTAAATCATTCGGTGACCAACAACTGTCTGCCGGGAGCTCCGCTCGGCCGGGTGGCCTCGTGTATCTCCGCCGACGCGCTCGTCCGACACACCACCGTCGTGATCGTGCTGGGAGACAGTTTGGATTATACCAAACGAGACGTTGTCGACTTCTGCGATACGCTCACCGGTGTTGCCGACCGAGGTGTAGCGAAAGTTATTGTATGTGCGTTACCGTTTCCGAACAAAACATCGGAAAAAATGTATAAAAAAATTGATTATTTTAATTCTCTCCTATACAGGCTATCACTGTATAACTCTACGATTTCGTATTTTGATACGAATAAATTTATTAAACATTACGTCCTGTCTCGCGATTGCACGTATCTTCCGAGAAGATATTTACGTGATTGTGCTAATCTGTTAGCATACAGTATAGAAGACTCCGTTATGACTCGCATGAGGAGTGATAGTGCAGGGGCGAATCCGGCGTTACGTTGTAGTAGCGTGGGATCCGCGGGCACCGAGTCGCCGAATGATTTAAACTGATTTCTCCGACAACGTGTGCACTCGCCGGCTCTAAGCCCATCGACGACTGTAACACTGGTAGTAGTTCTAATAATAATACGATTAATATAGTTCACCAAAATATACAAGGGTTTAACAGTAAAGAACTTGAAATTGGTTTATTCATAGACCACTCAAATATCCATATCCTGTGTATAACTGAACACTGGCTTAAAGGTCATGAACTTATGTTCAATTTTAATAATCATAGTATAGTGAGTTCTTTCTCTAGAGAGTTTTACAACCGCGGCGGATCTTTAATCATGGTAAGACATGATGTAAAGTATAAAGAACGGAAGGATATTGTTAACATGTCCATTGAACGTCAAGTAGAACTGTCATGTATTGAATCAGATCAATTTATAATTATATGTGTATACAGACCCCCATCAGCGGACTATAGTATATTTGAGTCAATTATGGATAAAGTGCTCAATAGCGTATTCTCTAGTAACAAGTGTATAATTGTGTGTGGTGATTTTAATGTCAATTTACTTGAAGTATCATCTATGAGTGTGAGTTTGTTGAGCACTTTCAAATCTTCTGGCCTAGAGAATTTGTTTTGTGAGCCTACCCGAATCACAGCCACCAGTTCAACATGTATTGATAACATATTTAGTAACACGAATGCGTTGGATAAATCTATCATAAATAAACTAAGCTCTGACCACTGTGGACAACATGCATCCTTCAGTTTCAGTAGAAAAAATGAAGAGAAACCACAAGACACTATGTGCAGACCTATTTCTGAGTATCGCTTAGATTTATTTAAACGGAAAATTCAGGAGAAACTGTGTTATCTTTCTTTTACTCAAAAGGATGCCGACGGCAAGTGCTCGGTCTTATTTGATTGCATAAAAAAAGAATTTGATTCTTGTCTCAATCTGAAGAAAGTACAAGGCAAGGTTAAAACTACATTTAGCGACTGGGCTACGCCTGATATTCATGAAAAAAGACTTCGTCTTTACGATCTATATGATCAAAGGTCAATTGATAAGAGACCGGAATTTCTAGAATACGTGAAGAATTTTTCCAAGTCCTTCAAACAATTGTGCGCTGCTGCTAAATCGGAATATTTGTCTAAAAAAATTATTAATTCTAGTGACAAGGTGAAGGCCGTCTGGAAGGTCATAAATGACGAAACTGGGAAAACTAAAGTAAAAAAATCCTCATTTTAGCCTAAAAATCAACGATGAAACAGTAAATGAGGACATTGAAGTTGCGCATCAGTTTGAGCGGTTCTTCTCTAATATACCTGTAGAGACAACAAAGTCTTTAAATTCATCGCCAGATATTGCTGAATCAATATTAAAAATGTATGTACCAGAATGTAAAGACTTCTTCAAATTTACTTATGTTACTCCAAATACTATTATCAAAACCTTTAGATCGTTAAATTTGAAGAAGACTGAAGACCTGTGGGGCCTTTCCGTTAAAGTGTTACATTCAATAATAGAGGCGATTGCACCATATTTGGCTGATATATTTAACAAATGTATTGACACTGGAGTATTTCCTAATTTGATGAAGCACAGCAAGATCATTCCTTTACTTAAATCAGGAACGAAAACAGACCCCACAAATTATAGACCAATATCAATACTACCCGCATTGAGTAAAGTTTTTGAGAAACTTATTCTTAATCAACTTACATCTCATTTTAATGGATATAACCCACTTCATAGCAGTCAATTTGGATTTACCAAAGGTCGCTCCACTGCTGATGCTGGGGTAGTGCTAGTTAAACACATCTTTGATGCCTGGGAAAACGCTCAAGATGCTATTGGGATTTTTTGTGACCTATCAAAGGCATTTGATTGCGTTGATCATAATAATTTAATGCGTAAGTTGGAACACTACGGAATAAAGAACGGTGCACTTGACCTCGTCTCATCATATCTTTCAGACAGAACGCAACGCGTAGTCATCAACGGGATGCAATCAACTGGGTCATCTGTTGCTATGGGGGTACCCCAGGGCTCAATTCTAGGCCCCTTTCTGTTTCTAGTGTATATCAATGATCTACCAAACCTTGTGCAAGATAAACATGATATCGTGTTATTCGCAGATGATACTTCTCTTCTTTTTAAAGTGAAAAGAAGAGAGAATAACTTCGTTACTATAAACGATGCGCTGTCTACTATTGTACATTGGTTTACTGCAAATAACTTACTTTTAAATGCCAAGAAAACCAAGTGCATCAAATTCACATTACCGAATGTGAAACAAGTAGATTGTGCCAAGGTGACATTGAAAGGCGATGTGCTAGAATTTGAAGACAAAACAGTAATCCTGGGTGTTACTTTGGACTCTAAACTGCAATGGAATGCGCATATAGCCACTCTTGCAGGTAAACTAAGCTCCGCAGCCTATGCAGTGAGGCGAATCAGACAGTTAACAAACGTCGAGACGGCAAAGCTCGTGTACTTCAGTTATTTTCATAGTGTAATGTCATATGTAATTCTGTTGTGGGGCAAGGCGGCGGACATACAAACCATCTTCGTACTACAAAAACGGGCAGTACGCTCAATCTATGCACTGGGAGCTCGTGCATCACTGAGAGAAAAATTCAGGGAAACCAATATTCTCACCGTAGCATCTCAGTACATTCTCGAGAATATTATGTATGTTCGGAAAAATCAACATGATTTCAAACACAACAGTGACATTCACCACTACAATACAAGAAATAAGAACAAGCTTGCCATGCCTGCTCATCGTCTCCGCAAGGTCGGAACTTCGTTCGTGGGGAACTGTGTACGCTTCTATAACAAAATACCTACCGATGTAGTGAATTTACCTTGCAGCAAATTTAAGGCCCACATAAAACGTCACCTACTAAACAAGGCGTATTATACTGTAAATGACTTTTTAGACGATAAAAATGTCTTTAAGCCAGTAGTTTAGTCTTGTGTATATAAAGTAAGCATTTTTTTAAGAGGTAATAATAGTTCGCATTTAATGTAACATGAGAGCACATTTGTTGTTTCTCACCGGGCAATACTATTAGTGTTTAATGCCCGGCAGTGTGAGCATGTCATGCTCGCTTAAAGGTCTGCTTACGGTGGCGTCGTTGATCGGGTCGCAACCTTCCCTAAAATATGGTTGAGGGAGGCGATGGCTGAGATATGCGTCATGCTCGTGAACGGGTGCCGTTTGTGGGGTCCGGTCTGTTCATGCTAGCAAGGGCCAAATTAATTGTATACCTAGTAACTGCCTACCAGTGTTTAATGAACTGATGACGTGAGAGACTTCATCCTGTACTCGATTGAAGTTATTCTTTTTTTATTTGATTTAGAGACTGTATACATCTCTAAGAGTTTTGTTTTATTTATAGAGGTATATCCTTAAACATTTCTGAGGATTTTAATTAACTAATTTTATCTTTTTGCATGTTATGACGCCTAGAGACCATATACATCTCTAAGAAATTTAGATTTAATAATAATTATGTTTAATGTATTATTCACTTTGACCCCTAAGAGACCTTAAACATCTCAATAGAATTCAGTCAAATTATTATATTTAATTTTATCGCATGTCGTGACGTCTAGAGACCTTATACATCTCTAAAAAAAAAAAAAGATTATATTTTATATTAACATTGATCTGGAGAATTTGTACATCTCCTCTGCGTGTATCAATTATAAATTAGTTATAACACAATTGTAAAAGTTTTAAGTATAATTAAGACAATATTGTAATAGTTAATTGGTACACGCATATTAATTGTTTTATATACTCTGACATTTAGAATTTTATTCTAGACACATTCTAGATTTACTAATTATTTTAATTTTTAAAATTATGATTTTATCAATAATAAGTAAGTTTTATACTTAAGTTAAATGATCTGATTAGGTTTTTCTGGGTTTCCCTAATCCTTGCAACAAATGTTGGATCATATTGTATGTTTCCCAGCAAAGACTTCTCTCATTGTAACTGACAATTCGAAAGTGCTTGTATCTAAGCCTACTTGAATAAAGGATATTTTGATTTTGATTTTTGATTTTGATTTTATTCATTGTGGCTTTATCGCGCTGAATCGGCTAATCGGATTTCAACTATTTTTGACAACTTACTTTTTATTTTTTCTTACTAATCTATGTAGACCTCAGACCAAGTGGAATCCTATAGACTTAACATCAGCGTTCACCCATAAGAGACGAACATAACTGTTATGTAGCTAAATTAAGAACACTTTTAAAAATGGCTGACAGCTTACCATAAAGATCCTAGGTAGGTAGTAGGAGGGCGGATACATTTTGCAAATAATATTTTCTTTTTATTATTTGTTTGCCACCAACTCGGTTGTGGCAGCGAGCAAACAATAGTATATTACTCTCTGTCACCCTAATTATAATTTGTATACAACCATCTCGTTTGGTAACGGTATTATATTTATTTTTGTCAGTTCAGTCTATAGGATTCTTGGTCTGAGATGTAGACGAAAGTGAAAACGTATCACGAAGGCACTTTTACAAAAGCCACGTCGGGTATATAAAAAAAAATATAGCCAAAAAACGATTCGATATAAAAATCCAATATTTGTAGATTTTGAGTTAACATAACATATACTATCGGAAAAAATGCACACTTACATAATGAGATGTGCCCTATTGTTTACTAATGATAATTATGTGTTGCTGTCTGACTTAAGTGTGTTGCTGTCTGACGTAAAAGTCAGAATTAGATGTGGTAGAACTGGGTTCAAAAAAGTCTGAATTTTGCGTGACTATGTAGACGGCCCCTAATTGTATGGGACTGAAATTAATGTTAACTGTACACTCCGTAGGGACAGTCCATTAATAGTTAAAATTTGTATGCCTTGCGGCCCAACATGGTGATGTAATTGTACAATAATCGTACCCGTGCTAAGAGGCTCCAAGGGTAAATTTACGATTTTTCATGGTTTTTGCTTTGTATCTAGTCCCTGGAATCGCCAAAATAGCTTTCTAAATATGGTTGATATGATAGTTCAGATTCTATTTAACACTTTCTTGCATTCGAAAATTTAAATATAAATCTATGTAATTAATTATAGATTTTTATAAAGAGGTCTATTAAAATAAAAAAATTGTGTATCTAGTCTCTCAATAAACCTTTGATAGACTCAAAATTTATGTGTAATTGTCAATTATAAAAAGACCTAACTTGCTACGCAAGCATTTTCTTTAAAAAGCGTGTATTTTTTGAGAAAAGTGGCAAAAACTGGTTTTTCGTCGTAAAAATAACAAAGTTTGATGGCATTTATTTTGGTTTCGGTGACTTGAAGATAAACTGAAACAGTATATTGGTAAAGACGGCCGCTGTCAACATGATGAGACATATACCACAGGGAAAAGGGAAAAGCTAAAAGATCAAAGATCATTCAGAGCTTTAAGCACCTTAAGCAAATAATTTTTTTTATATAGTTGTATTTGAAAATGGATTCAAAAGTCTAAATTTTGCGTGACGTCGACGGCCCGTAATATAAAATTAGATGCCTTGCCAGGAGGTCGTTAGCCTTAAATATTGGGTATTAATCAAAGGGTTTATTATTCAGTATGTAAATGTATGCAAAGTCGTGCGCACGTCAACGAAAATAAATGCTTTCGCCTGTATCGAAAGGTGTTTATTTAGGAATATAGTTACTAGCTTGTTTTCTATACACGTGAAGAACTTGCCACGCACACAGTTCCACAAAAAAATGAGGATCAATGGTTATAAATGAATTCCTGTGATAAATGGAAGAAAATTATGTATGTGTCTCTACAACCTTTTCATTAGGTCCTCCTGTACTATATAACTAGCTTCCGTATCCAAGAGGTACCGATAGAACCCTACTTTTAAATAGCAGATGACTGTCCGTGTGTCTATCAGGGCTCTTACTCGTGAACCGTAATTAGTAGGCACTTGATTTTTTTTACTGAATATTTACTACGAGTACAGTAGCCGCTGTAACAGGAATAAAAAAATCTTATAAAAAACCGGCCAAGAGCATGTGGAACCATGTTCAGTGTAGGGTTCCGTAGCAGTTCATACAAAAAAATTCACTAGAGATGAAAAAAATATGACATGAAAAATGCATTAGCAAAGGAGTGTATCTCCATACTTACGTCCTTTTGCTGAGAAGCGCCGTTTTTTGGCAATAACTCAAAAACTGTATATTCGGTCATGTTGAAAAAAAATTTCGTTGTAAGTATTTATTAATTGTTACTTACATAATATTTTTCATACTTTTTGGTCTTACAAAACTTTCTTACGGTTTAAAACTTTTAAACAAAAAAATAAAACCGACTGAAAAAAAAAAAAAAACCGACTACAAAAAAAACTTAAAAGTAGAAAATAACGCCATAATTCAGTTTCTTCAAATTACTTACAAGTAACCGTTTGTATACTCAATCTATACAGTATATACAATTAATGTTATTTTGGCGTCGGTGCCATATAAAGAATGTGTAAAATATTGAAAATTGTCGATTTTAGTAAGTTGTGACACGATGGCACCGACTCCAAAATAACATTAATTGTATATACTGTATAGATTGAGTATACAAACGGTTACTTGTAAGTAATTTGAAGAAACTGAATTATGGCGTTATTTTTTACTTTTAAGTTTTTTTTGGGGTCGGTTTTATTTTTTTGTTTAAAATTTTATTTATTTTACACTTTTTAGTTAATCGTTACTTAAAAGTGTATCTCGTGACGATTCGAACAAGCACAAACACGGCTAGGATACATTATTTTATTACATAGATCCGGTGCCTACCTTCCGGCTCCATCATCAAATCAATTCGATGGTACCATTCTCCTCAGGAACATTTAAATTTGTGACTATGAAGTTGCTTAGCTAAATTAATCAAGATATTTTGTCGCCAACCGTAAATCATTTATCATTGAGGAGATCCGATGGCATTCTGTGGTCTTCTGCATCAGTTCCACTTCACCAATTTACATTTTCTGAATGCAAATGCTTATTATGTTTCTTATAATACCAAAATCGCTATATGTATGCCTACAATATTTGAGGAGTTCTTTCAATTCCTCATGGATTCCATCATCAGATCTTCACCAAAATTAAATGGAACCAACTAGAAAGTACCTTCTATAAAACCAAGAAAAAAAATTTGAAATCGGTCAAATAGTCTCGGAGTAATCGGTGAACACCCATAAAAAAAAAATAAAAAAAAACATTCCGTCGAATTGAGAACCTCCTTCTTTTTTGGAAGTCGGTTAAAAAGATGAAGGGGGGGCAAAACTTTTTCAACTTTGGGAGCTATTATTTTCGAAAATATTTGCGGTTTCCTTAAAACAAATGTTCAACTTTTTATGAATATGTGTAATTTTTGAGTAAAATACCTGTCACATACGGACATGAGGAATCTATAATGGTTCCGTTTTTGCCATTTTGGCTACGGAACCCTAAAAAAGAGGCCAAGTGTGAGTCGGACTCGCCCATGAAGAGTTCCGCAGCCGTTTATACAAAAAAATGCACTACAGATGAAAATAAATACGATATGAAAAAAAACACTAACAAAAGAGCGTATCTCCCCGGCACCTACGTCCTGCGCAGTTTTTTGGCAATAACTTATAAACGGTATGTCCGATCATGTTGTAAACAATTTTCGTTGGAAGTATTTATAAAGTTTTATATTTTTTAATTTTTTCATATTTTTTGAACATACCGTTTAGAAAATAGAGGGGGGGGGGGGACGGACACAATTTTTGCTACTTTCGGAGCGAATATTTCGGAAAATATTCACTAAATCAATTTTTTTACTTAGAACACTTAAAGTGTTTTAGAACAACTGTCGAAATATGTGCCACACAAAGATATTTGCTGAATTTTTTTTTTTCAGTTTCGGTTACATGTATGGAATGGCTCCCCTAGAAATATATATATTTTTGATTTAACTATCAAACTAAGTAGCGGTTTACACAAGACATCTATTCTCCAAATTTCAGCAATATATATCTTATAGTTTTTGAGTAAAATGCCTGTGACATACGGACGGACAGACAGACAGACAGACATGACGAATCTATAAGGGTTCCGTTTATGCCATTTTGGCTACGGAACCCTGAAAAGGTGGTGTTTTGGGTTTACCTTGACCTTTTAAACCTTCAGAGTTTGACTCGCAGTTATCCTATTTTTATTTATTAAACGTTAGTTTCCAAATGTTTTCGTTTTAAACCCGATTTGTAATTGCGAAATAAATGTTACTCGATATTCTGCCTGCATAAATCATCAGTACCTATTATTTATTAATTCAATTTTATCTTTGTTTGATATTTGCGTCAATGGTTTGCACAAATAAAAGTAGCCAATAAACATCATTTTATTTGCAGTCTGCATAAATAAAAGATTAAAACAACGTGAATAAAACATAAAGCAGAATTAAGTTTCCTATGTTGGATTAAATTATTTGTGAACACAAAATTCACTGAACACAAATCTCCAAAAGATCATCAACATCATCATCATTTCAGCCATAGGACGTCCATTGCTGGACCCCGGGCCTCTTAGATTTCCACATGGACCGGATAGAGGCGATCCGCATCCAGCGAGTCCCCGCAACCCTTAGCAGGTCGTCCAAACATCGTGCGGGTGGTCTTCCTACGCCGCGCTTGCCGCGGTCTCTACTTGAGAACATTTCCGCCCCAACGGTCATCGGTTCTTCGATCTATATGCCCTGCCCATTGCCACTTCAGTTTGCTTACCCTGTTTGTTTTTGTCGGTGATATTCCAAAAGATATTACTGGACAATTCCAATCAACAAATATTTAAGTCCGTTACGCTTATTGTCACGGGACTGTTCCGCTACACATTTTATTATATTCTCATCCTACAACAAAATCACATAGACTTCGCTGGTTCGGTCACATACTCCGAATGGGAGAGGATCGTGCTGCCAAGAGAGCGTACGTGGGACGACCAACTGGTCGCCGCCCGGTTGGGCGTCCCAGGTACCGCTGGGAGGTGCGACATCTTCAAGTCAATAACTGGCAAAAAGTTGCGCACAATCGGGACAGATGGCGTGCTCTCGTTTCAGAGCCCAAGACCCTCTTTGGGTCCCTGAGCCAAATTAGTTACTTAGTTCAGCGTTTACTCCCTTCTTTCTCATGTCCTCTCTCACACAATCCATCCATCGCTTTTTTGGCCTACCGATTGTTCTTCATCCTTGGACATTCATCCCTAACATTTTTCTACCAATATGTCGCTCATCCCTCCTCATCATCAGAGCAATAGGTTGCTCTTCATTATGTTTGTCATAGGTGCTACTTTCAAACTTCTCCTTATGTACTCATTTCTGATCCGATCTTTCCTTGTCACCACACATCCATCTCAACATCATCATCTCGGCTGCGTGCACTTTTCTTTCGTCCGTCACTTTCGTTGCCCAATATTGTGATCCATACATTACGGCAGGTCCTATGATCATTTTATAGATTTTCCCCTTTAGTTTACGGGGCATTCGCGGATTACACGTGGGGCATTCCAGAGACCTGTCGCCATTTTATCCATCCCGCATTTATTCTATTTTTCACGTCACTGTGTATATGACGTGTTTTAATTGTCTCGCTATATAAGGTTAACGCCCGACTAAAGTTACACGTCGTTTGACGTTCCGTAACCCCTCCCCCCCGCGCCGCTCCCATATCTCAGGAACAGACTCAGTTAAGCGTTTTATATACCTGTAACTAAATTTTGGCCTCTTTTCAAACACTTCTAATGATTCTAGAAGTGTTTTCTAGTATGAAATATGAGTTTTTGAATGATGTAATATCTACCTAATATCTCACTTATGTTTCCATAGCGCGTGGAAAATCAACTCAAAACTCAATTTATATCCAATATGAAGACTATCGTTCGATGGAACATCGCTTAGGGATATTAGACGCGCTTGGCTCATGTAGATTTTTGATGTTTCATAAAGGAACATTATATTTTAGCAATTTTAAAATGGAAAAGGGAAACAGGCTTATGATGGTCGCATTTATCGCGCGATAGATATAGGTACTCATCCGTAAAGAGACAATAAAAGAAGAAAACAGCCAAGACCCAGGAACAAACATTCGTGCTCATCACAATACTTGTTCTGGTGCTCATAACTACACTTGCCCTAGCCGGGATTCGAAACTAGGAACGCCAGCTTTGTAGGACGTTGTTCATGCCATGATTCAGATTTTGATGATTCTTACGTCAATCACTTGAGCTTAATTGTCCAAATGTCACTTAAGACATGAAAATGATGAAAACTCAAAATAGCGATAATGAGACGCAATGTTGTGAAACAAAAAATCGACGAACTTCAACTGATGTGTTTTTACATAGGGATTTGACAATTTAAACGATTTAAAGTTGGTTAGCAAGTCGTTCTCACTAAATTTTCATGTAATTGTAATAAGTCTGTACAATGCAAACTTCTCAATGAAAATCTTCACGATGAAAATTGCGAAATTTACTGACTTATAATTTTAACTTAAAAAAACCTCGAGTGGGTAAAAAACTGACTAAATCGTACAAAATAATAATAAAAAAACAAAAATCGTGTTTTTTGATTTTTAATTATTTTGTACGATAAGCTTTTCCTTAGTACAGTCGGTGACCTCACATAAGTATCCAGGTATATTCGTGACTATGAACGCGCACTGGAACTCACTAGTGGCGTGAGTTCGAGCCCCGGTTGTATGTCCCTGTTTTTGCTTTTTTTTATTATTATTTTAAAACGAATTTGCATGATTTACTTTAATATAGGTATGTAACACCCAGAATATATTTAAAAAAAAACAGGGGTTAAAAGGTTTCATTTGTTTATAAATGGCGGACTTATCCATTTGCGTAAAATTAAAATCCATTCTTTAATTGACAATTGAAAATGTTCACAATATTTAAAAAAAGTATCAGTAATTATAAAAGGAAGTTACTACTTTTCTGAAACCTTTAATTTTTTCAAAATTCAAAAGTTTATTCTGCAAGTAAGCCTCGAGGGCACTTTTACAATTAACATTCAATGTTCATATTTGATTGCTTTATTTTTATCAATTCAGCCTCTTTGATATTCGATGGCAGCACTGGGCGAGCGAGTGTCTCACTAAACAAATTATTTGACCTCTTCAAATTATCATATTCTAGATGGCAGCACTTACCGAATGTTATTTCATCATCATCTTGTTTCATTTACAAATATTGTATTTCTTAAGAATGCATATTTCGCTTAGAATAATTCCCAGCAAGCTTGACTAAGAAGTCAAAAAACATTCTCTGACAACCCAAGTCAGGGTTTGAACCGTCGTCCTTCTGATCCATTGTTAAGCGCGGTTACCACTAGACCACAGGACAGGTTGAAATCAGTTACAAAATTGCGGACGGGTTGTTTAAAATTAACATTGCTAGGGCGCATCATATGTATAATTTTTTTCAACTGTATGAATTCCGTCTCATAAAAACCCACAATTTAAGCTATTTATTTGGGGGTATTAGGCAATTACATTAGTGGGCAATGTCGTTAATTATCTATAATAAAAACGACAGTAAAACAGTGCGCAAACACTTACATGCATCCAGCAGGGTTGAAGACATATGACTAATTTTGTATTTTACCTACCAGGACTAGCGGCAGAATAACATTAGCTTATTGGGGTCGGAAGTCATCATGTGGCCAGACGAAATTATAGAAGTCGGTGGTCGCATAAATAGTGAAAAATACTTGATAATTTTCCATGACGTCATGTTGCTAACTGTGCGACCATAATAATAACCACAGTTATCTGGCCGTCATAAAGCCCAGACCTAAATCTGATAGAAAATGTATGGGGCCAAATGGTCCTAAACTAACCTAACCTGTCCAACGTGAGGACAAGCCAAAACCTCAGTGACGGTATACGGCATTAGTGAGAGGCTGCAAATAGTTATTGGCAATGACGGCATAGCCTTGAAGTATTAAGTAATGTAATAAAAAGGATCGTAGTGATGCTATTCTATCAACATTAAACATACAGTTTGTTTTTTTTATTGTTAGTAAAGTAGGTGCCCGAGTGATGTTATTGTATTTTAAGATGGAAGCGTGTAATGCATATTTCTATCTACATACATGTTGATTCACTGGGTGCCTCTTCATTGTGGTTAAAATAAATACTTTAATCAATAGTTACATACATATAGTTATATTAATTGTAATTGGTTATTTTGTTTATCACATTTTTTATTTATTTTGGGTGTGTTTGACTACACCAGACTATCAAAAAGGTGGCGAAATTCTAGTAAAATGTAACATAAACATAACTAAATAGTTGTTTCATCTGTTAATCGAATTAAAATTATTTAATGTTGGTGGAATGCAACATAAGTATGTTTACGAAATATTTATTATATGTTTTCATTCTTATTTATACCCTTATACGAGCAAAATATCAGAATGTGAAGGCTTGCCAAGATTAATTCTAGATGGCGTGACCACAGCGCAGTCACTTATAATACTTATACGGAATTTGTCCATCATATTGTCATTAATGATGATTTGTATACATCACATAATTTACTTAGCTTATTTTAAAAATAACTGTGGCATTTTGACAGTAGTCATCCCTATTGAACGAATTAAAATGGCATTAGCAGAAACCAGAAAGTAAAGTTTACCAATGCGGTCTCCGTTAGATGGCGCTAGTTAAGTATGATCAAAATTGATTACATTTTGTAAAGCGTAGAAACCCATCTTTAAGGCCCACAAAAAAAGTTCACATTGGTATTATTTTAGTTTTATTTACTAATTCAACAATTTATAAATTACACGTCGAACAAAATGTATCTGCAATTTTTAACATATGGGCATAGATGTAATGTTTTAACTACGGGAACTTTCTACATTTCCATTAAAGGTAGAATTATCTCTTACTATAATTATATTGTTATTATTATTTCTTTTTTCCTTTTTTTGACGCCTAGACATCTTATCTCTGAAAGTATTGGTTAAGTAATGTATAACCTCTTAGACCCGGAGACAATATGTTCATCTCCCTGTAAAGTCTGCCCAAGTATTTGTCTCTTGTATTAATAATGTTCTTAACCTTAATGTAATTATGTAGATTGGGAATGTTTTTCTGTTTATTCTAAAATCAGACATGTAACGTGCCCTTGAGGCCTGCTAGTAGAACGAAGTTTTTAATTTGATCATCATATATGAATACTTATATAAAAATAATAGAAACTAATTAAACACAAAAAAAAAGGAAAAAGTAAGGTGAGCCAGGTTTCCAACCTGAACACCGTTGCAAATGTGTACCGATTGTGCGTTCGAAACCACGAATATGCCTGGATACTTAAGTCAGGTCACCGACTCTGTTCAATAAATATTAAATAACTAAATAAGGTACTTGTGAATGTGGGAGGATAACACGAACAGCAGACAAAACAAGAAGTTGACTTTTTCTAAGTAGAACAGAACAGAACTGATTAATTAGAGGCGGCTTTTGCCAACAGATAAATGTTTCTTCATAACGCTTTTCTCTGACGCCTTTCCTTATCGCCATCGATTATTCCACAAATAACATTTGTGGGTAACTCACATAATTATAAATATTTATTGTAAATATATATTGTAAATTATTATCTATACATTTTAGTGTATGCGGGTTTGTAAGGAAGCCCTACCGGGTGTAGATATAAACAAGTCAGTTCACTTTTACCTTGTATTGTCCCAGCGGGCACGATCACCAAAAATCCATACACGTAACAACAGAAGGCACAAAAGAGTTAGAAAGCACAAGCACAAACAGCATATAGTTCAAAGGATAGAAACAGAGTTTATAGAAGGCAGAAATCGGAAAAACATACAGTAACTATTGAAAGTAAGAGTAAGCCGCGTGAGCGGGGTGCGAAAGCGTCAAGCGTGCGTTTAGTGTCGCAAGGAGGCTATGACTGGTTTGACCTCTGCGCTGCGCTCGCGTCGGCGCAGGCGCACGGGCACCGGACAACGGCCGTTGAGCGACCCGGAGGTCGATATTACATGTCGATGAATCTATCGATATATCGACCAGCCGTGCCGGGTAAATAATTATATTATAAGTGTATGTATATGTACATATATTTATATAGTGAAATGTGTAGAATATGTATATATATATGTATATTTATATTTATGTAGAATATTTTAGTTATAAATATAATAAATGTTATATTATTGCATTATATATATTTTAATGTATTGTACTGTCTGAATTAGTGTCTGGTGTAGGAAAATACACCACAACATAACAACCTACACATTCATTCGCTTGCTAATTGAATAGTCTATTGCCTGTTACAGATCCATACTTCCCTCTTTACAGATCCCATAACCATGGGTCGTAAGTGCCGCGTATTTTCTACATACTTTAATAGTTTTCTTGCTATTTTAATTAAAAACACTATTGGAAAACAAATTTAAAACAAATTTAAATGGGCACTGAATTAATTAAACGTATCCGTGATCACTAGTTTCAGCTCAACGTGTTTTATTTTAACACATTGACTGCAAGGAACCGCCTAGCGGGCGCATTGTTCGTAGACGCGTAGCCGATACCATGCGTTTCCGTCCGTGTGTGTAGAAGAAGGTGCGTAGCGCTACGAAAAGCTTTACAGTGAATGTGTTAATATTGACACATCCACCAACGCAAGCCCACTCGGCGGGCCCTCTGCTCGTAGCAAGTTTTCGCTTCATACAGTTTTTCTCAAGTTATTGGCTACGAGCAGTGCTACGAAAACGTCGGTTGCGAAATTGTTAAAATACTATTGAGGAAAAATCTGAGAAAGAGGACTTTAGCACTAACAATAAGCCAAACATCATCTAAGTTCAATATAGCAGTTGTCTCATAGGTTGGTGGTCACGACGGCCATAACATAATACAAAACGGACGAATAAGTTCATCGACTGGTTTCGAAAGATTGCGCGAGCTCCAAAGAAGGGAGATATAGCTCTCGCGATCTTTCGACACCGGTTCATAGGCCATTATGGCCGCCGTGACAACCGACCCTTGAGACAACTTTACCCGGTCTCCCCTATCTTCAATTAACATCTTTATTATTATTTTTGCAAATAGCTAATTGAATTGTCTATTACTGGTCCATTCGAGAGCCAGGTGTGCTATGCTTCCCTCTTTACGAACCATATAGCCAAGAGTCGTAAGTGCCGCGTATCTGTCACGAACATACGACGTTTTATAATCGAAATGTCGGTATAATAGCCGTCTATTTGTCGGACATATGGACACAATTGCTGGAAGATTGCAATTTCCCGGACAGTGCAGTACTGAGTTGACCAATCTATTTCGAGTTTATTATTGCCTGTTAGTACAAATAATGGACAGACAAATTGATCTTGACATGACACAACGTAGTATCTAGACTATTATAAGGTTGTAAAAGTGAAATGTCTGTACAATGAAGAAATTTTCAGAAAATACTGTCATGGATTATTTTGGGGGTCATTGAATTGTTTTTTTTTTTATGTGTAGTTGTGGCTTCATCACACCAAAACGGCAAAACATATTTTAAAAATTTTTGGTACACGGTTAGCAGGGAATTCACAAATGGTTATAGGATACTTTTTACCCGACTATGCTGAAGAAAAAAGAGGGTTATGATTTTTTCTCTTCCACGAAAGAAGTTGCGGGCTTTCTAGTATTTAATAAAAAATATGAATATGTGAATGGCCGTTCAAACCAAAAAAGTCACGACAAACTATGACTAGTTGATCTAGTTGTTCCTTGAAAAGTAAAAAGACTTGCATTCGATGCAGTTGTTGCGTTGTTACGTGGAAGTAGGAGAGAGAGAATACCAACAAACCTATAAACCAACAAAGATACTGTTGCTTTAAAATATGGATACTTTCACTAAACCCTTCCAGAAATCAAGTTTTTAAATCATTTCAGCCATATAACGTCCACTGCTAGACACAGGCCTCCTCAATAGATTTCTACATGGGCCGGATAGAGGCGACCTGCATTAAGTGAGTCCCCGCAACCTCAACCAGCTCGACCTTCCCACGCTACGCTTGCCGGTCCGCGATCTCCACTCGAGAATCTTTCTGCCTCAACGCCAGTTTGCTTACCTTGTTTGCTACGTCGGTGACCTTGGTTCGTCCACGAATCTCCTCATTTCTGATTCTAAAAGAATCCTAACTGCATAAAATGCAGAATTCACATTTCTTCAAAAGCACAGGTCAGCGGAGGTCTAGAACTCACCATAAGGATGCGTCTCCACAGAAGCTGAGCTGTGCCGAATCGACCCATCACATTCCGCAGATTCAAATTCGCTCGAGTTGGGTGTGAACAGCGATGCAGTCTGATTGGTTTATTTCACACAGCTCCGCTCCTCTCCGCTTCAATGGGACTGTAGCCTAAAGCGGACCGCACTTGAATGCAAAAATCCACAATTTAAATTGTTTCAACTTGTGAATAGAGCGCTGTCTCGAATATAATTTTTGTGAGAAATAAGACTTTCACACCTTTCGTAGAAGAATTGTACAGAAAGTTCACTATACCAAGGAGTTTATCTTAGTAATATGAACATTGTGGCAATCAAAGTTATACAATTCAGCTAGAACTATTATAAAACAAATTTATTCTAAGCTAAATAACACAATCCTCAAAATATATCCAGTTTATAAGTGATTTCAAATTTTTGCAGGTTAAATCTTAGCGGGACATGCGTACCTTTAATGCGTACATTAATGTCATATAAAACCAACCATGTATTACGCAAAATAAGTCATTGAGCCATATTGTTTTAGATACAGTAAGTTATGGTTGGCTCTATCCGGCCCATGTGGAAATCTATTGAGTAGGCTTGTCCAGCAGTAGACATGGTATGTCTGAAATAATGATGACGATGACAGTAAGTTAACAGCACTCACTGTTTCTATGGTCTGCGTCCCGTTTCAACGTCGAGTGTCGAGTGACTTTATAGTACATTACGTTGTCCCGGCCTGGATCGCATTACCGCCAGTCGCGCGAGCGGGTTAAAACGCTATTTTATCGCGTTCTGTTTATTTACGGCGTTTTATGTTCTTGAACAGATCAATCATACCTTACGGCCTAGTTTATGGATGGTATATTTTGTAAATAACGCCTAATCCTAAGTAACTTAGGAGTTAGTAAGCTACTTGTGTTAATGGTTTGATGTATTTACTGAAGCTATATGGCTCCTTCATGATCCCATTCGCTTAAAACAAGGTACTGGTATTTGTTTTGGTAGATACTCATAGGTACTTTACCGCCAGCCACCACGGCGCATTTATTACTACAAAAGAAGTTTTTGTTCAATTTTCTAGGAGCCTTAATTAGATGTGTCCCTTTATACCTACAACAAGCCCGATCTTGGGCCTCCGTTATTCAGATAAAGTCCCTCACATCAGTTGTACATCTGTCAAATGGCCTGCCTGCACCAAGTTTGTCACATGCGATCAGCTTGCCAATAACATTGATTGAAACTCTAAACTCAACTTGCGTTACACGAAATGTCGATGAATTAACAACACAAGGTAGGCCATTGAATAAATTATATATATACACAATTAACCCTTGTTTTTTTGTGTCGTGATAAGAACCTTGGCAATAGCAATAATCTACGTTGAAAATAGCAATTTGATTAATTCCGACGTAATTTTTTACAAGTATTTGCGATCTCCGCTGATAGCAAAAGTGCTACTCCCAACTATTAAATACATTTAATCATGAAGTAAAACGATTAAAATTAGACGGAGAAGAGCTTCCATTGTAACAGTAGCTTTTCAAACGTTGTAAGATGAAAGCGGCAATTACTTAGTGTCGCCACGCGGCGTGGTCTAACTGAAACGCTTCAATTATGCATTTTGTTGTAAAACAAAACACTGAGGCAATCTATTCAGAACAAATGTAGCTCTCTTGTTTTTCAAAACGTACTTCTCGTTCAGGTTTCCAAAATTCAGTGTCTCACTATCATTAGACCTTGATGTAATAAGGTAAATGAAATAAGTTCACCTGCTCGAGATCGGACATCAAATATTCTGATTACTTTGCAAGATGTGTGAATTAGTATTCACAATAGTAATAGGCGTAAGTTGTTATCTTTAAGGAATGATGAAAATAGTCGATGAACATCATTTTAAATCCCGTAGGGTTTTTTTATACTATCTCCTGATTTATTACATCAAACGCTTCTGATAGGTCGCTGAATACCCCTGCTGCCTTGTTCTGGTTTGGATGTCTAATGCCATGGTTTTGCAAGCATAAATGTCATACACCACTGGCGTTGTGATTCACCTATTTTGTTTGTAAGCAAATTGTCCGTTTGTAAGTTTGTCGTTCCATAAAACAGTTATCTGCGTTTCTTCTTCACATTTTTGTCATGTTTATAGTACGTAATTTTTGCAAACCGTAATTTAATTTAATAACATTCAGTGGACTCAATATATTGACATGCTTCAAACGTATACACAGCTTATCTTAATTTTGTAACCAAATAAAATTCAATTACCTAACGAGCTTCAGCTTTTCAGCTATTGTGTGAAAGCTTTGCATCTTCATCATCACTTATTTAAGTGCTGAGCTCCAAATTCCAATACCATTCCTTTCTATTCTCAGCTTTATTTTTGATATCCTGATATATATCACGCTGTTTACTTTTTTTTTCATTTGGTCCGCAAAAGATCTTCTCGGTCTTCCTGTCGTTTTCTTTCCCTCTATCTTCCTTAATGTTTCTATGATTATTAAAAACGTTATTTTCTGTTTCACCTTCTCTAGCACTTCGTTATTCGTCATTTTAATACTCCAACCAATCCTTTCAATCCACTGCCAGCACAACATTTCAAGGAACTTATTCCAACGTGCTTGGCCACGTTTTGTCAACTTTTATATAACTCATATTAGGCTCTTTTTGGCATTGAAAGTGTTCTTAGCCATATCGTAATTGCTAAGATTCCTAATATAGTCGCCACCAGATTTAACGAGAGTAACCTGACTTCTTGACACTTCAGTTCACATATTGTCGCGATAATGTCTGGTCTGGAGTCTGGAGTCATTAATGACGCTTCCCAGATATTTAAATTGTTTTACTCGTTCTATTGTAACGTTGTTTAGAGTGCATGGCTAAGTAAAATAAGTACGCGTTTCTTTTTGAAGTTACGAGCATTTTAGTTTTGATAATATTTATTTTAAATCCAAAATCCTGGAAGAACGATTCATATTTGCTACTAATTCTTCTACCTGTTTCGATGAATGGGCAAAATTTGCAATGTCGTCAGAAAGCGAATGAACATTCAGGATTACAATTTCTCTCCTGGCATTATTATAATTATATTAAGCCCGAGCTGTCCCGCTGCTGGGCAAAGGCCTCCCCCTCTTCTTTCACTGATTCCGGTTTAAAGCTACCTCTGGCCAGTACTCCACGAAGAGGTCTAAGTCGTCCTGCTATCGGCTTCGAGGTTTTGGGTTTCCACTCTGTGGTTATCTTGGCCCACAATTCGTTCGGCATGCCTCATTAGGCATACATACCCTACGAAAATATATAAAAAAATATGAAAAACAAATATGGAGCCTACCGACCTCCTTTCCAGATCATTGTTTTGCTATTTTCCTCTTTCATTTCAGTTATAATGCTCTGATTTCTGTAGAGTTCAAAAATAAAACAGTACACCGAACATAATTGAAATAGGTATTCACTTTCGATAATTTACGATATCTTATGCTAGTATTTCATATTATTTTATTACCACAGCTATATCCTGGTTCCATTATTAATCCCATGTAATCCGCCGCTGAATATTTGTAGCCCCGGACATGCACTCTTATTTATCTCATTTCATTTCAGTTTTTCCTTTCCTTTCCTTGAATCTTAATAAAGAAGTAGAATTATTGCTTCGGGCTTAAACAAATTTATTACTTCGAGTTTGGCAAGATTATTTGTACTGTTTATTAAAAAAACGTACTTTAGTAATACACGTAAAAGTTATTAATTTAATCGAATGAACACAAATTATTTTTTCACAGACATGCTTCCGGCGTAGTAAGAGAAATGTTTTTACAGTGAATAATGGCAGTTTAATTAAAATTATAGATATCAATAAATAAAACAACCATAATAATATAACTTTGACAGAGGAAAATATATCTTTTCTCAGTCCACTCGTGACCATGGAAAGCTGAAAAGCTTCCGAAACGTCGGGAACTAAAATGAGATAATATACGCGATATAATCCGTTCAGTTGTTTTATTTCAATGAGTAATAATCGCGGAAACAGAAGAAAATATTAACTCTAACTAATAATACTTTTTAAGCCTGTAGCAGCTGTTGAAAGAGAAAAGCCATAGTCCTCTTTTTTTCTTTCAGCGTAGTCGGGTAAAAATTATCTTTTACCATTCTCGGATATCGAATAGTTGACATCATGGACTAGGTAACCCCTAGACACCGCATACAAAGGCGCCCCCGTAAGCCAAGCTTAAGCTCAAAAAGCACCAAGCAGCCGCCACGCCCCCAAACATTATCTTAGTATCGGGCCACTTCACAGTCGACGTGACTTGCTCGCTCGCCTTACCTAGCCAATCACGGTGCAGTTGCTGCCCCCCGCGCCCCGCCATTTTAGAGAGATGAGATACTAAATAAAGTTGTGTGAAGCGGGGTCTATAGGGTTAAGTGGTCTGTGGTTGACATCCATCCAGCCGTTTTGATGTGATCAAGCCGTAAAAATACTGATACATCAGTGGCGTGGCGTCCAATTAAGCCGATTACCTCCGGGTTGCCCAAGGAAAGGCTTATAACCACCTTTTTCTTTAAATATAAGTAAATGAATACGCTTCAGCTCCTCTGATAATTTGCATGACGTTACGCCTCTGATACATACATACAATCGTCAAAAAATATAGGATCAGGGACCTTGAAATAACCCAATTCACTCATTTTTATGAAACTATGTTCAATGTACAGACATTTCATATTTACAACTTTATAATTGATAAGCCTTGATTAGCCTGAGTTAATGAAGGTAAAACATGGTATACATTTGGAAAACATGTTTTATAACAAGCCTGTAATGTTCTGAGAAAAGATTTTCCGAATGTTGTTGAGGAGTAAGTCAAGACTTAGGAGGTAAAATGATTAAGATTACAATATTAAGTCGGAGCGGGCAATGATTGAGTTTGAAAATCTGTGCAGGTAAAATTACAAGAGAAAATGTAGTTACATCTTAAACCGTTTTCCTTACAGTGCATATCTATAAGAATAGCTCCAGTGGACTCATGCACCGAGGGTTCCCTATCACATTATTTAAAAAGCAGCAAATAAGAATAAAATACACTTTGTACATAGTTTTAGGTGATGGGGCCACCCGGTAGGCAAAAAAAGCCTGTGTTGGGTGGCACCGCTCTTCCTTAAGGTTACATGATTTGAAGAACTTAACTAACTAGATCCAGTTTATTGTTCGAGATTCTAGTTTAGGCTAATTAGGTACATGGTTAGGATTGCAAAATTAAATTAAGTTAATGATATGAGCTGTGTTTAAGTTGAAGTGAAGTATGGTATTCATGAAACCAAGCATGTGTTAAAGAAAACATTGTCTATGACTAAATCAAGATGTGTATCTCTCTCTATGTATGTGTGTATGAGTGTATTTAGGCAAGATTATTGTAACAAAAACTCTGTGTCATCATATGATATGGTATTAAGCCACATTACGATTACTCTCTTGCAGTTATGGTAAGCCATCGAGTAAATGTCAAGTTGTTTGTTAATTTTATTGTATACCTGTAGAAAATTTGAGGAAAATTGTCTGCGAGCAAATCAGGTTCTTGCATTTACATATTTTGTTACAGCACCTTTATTTCTTTTGTTTCTATTATTTGTATTATAGGGTACTATTTTATGTTTTTTTTATGTAACATGCAGGATATATAATTTTCTGACCGATAGGCGATCACTGATCTTATAGAGTTGGTTTGTAGGGAATCTAGTTTTTTTTAAATACATGACCTTAATTAATGCACGTTGGGCTCGTTCAAGATCAATAAAACGACTCTTTGCTGACCCTCCCCAAACGGAGATACCATACACCTGGACAGATTGGACCAAGGATACATATATTTCGTTTAAGATATTACGCGAGTTTGACTGTTTGTTCTTCCCTGGTACAATGAGTCTTAGCGTTTTAAAGATCCAGGTTAGTTTCCTGACTCTACCTATGACTTGGTCCAGTTGAGGATACCAGTTAAGATGTTCATCGAGTATGATTCCTAAGTATTTAGTGTGAGCAACCCTGTCTATTGTTGGACAACCACATGTGGTCAAGGTCGGAGACAGGCATGAGTGAATCCTGATCGACATGTCATTTTTGGGCTGGGTACATACATAGTTTGTCTTTTTCGTGTTCAATGTTAGTAGGTTTATTTTAAGCCAGTTGTCTATGAGTGCCAGACCCTTTTCAGCATAGATCTTTACTTCATTCCAAGACTTGCCCGTAAATATTATTGCAGTATCGTCAGCATATGAGATTTTTTTTGCATTTAGTATGGTAAATATTAAGTAGATCATTTCTATAAACCAGGAATAAAGTAGGTCCTAGCACACTTCCCTGTGGGACACCATAAGCGACCTCTTCGATCCCACTGACAACATCACCAAGCTTTACCCTCTGTCTCCTGCCAGTAAGATAGCTCTCGATCGTAACAGTGGTGTTCCCCTAACTCCTATTCTGTCGAGTTTCTGTATTAGAATGGGAACAGAGACGGTGTCGAAGGCTTTTTTTAGGTCTAGGTAAGCACCCAGGCACCTGTTGCCGCAGTCCAAGTTTTTTGTGACTACAGAAGTAAGTGCAATTATAGCATCTTCAGTTGATTTTTGCTTTCTAAATCCAAATTGGGCATCCGATATAAGGCTAAATTTGTTTAAAAAGCTTAAGAGTCTGGCATTTATTAATTTTTCGAGGATTTTTGATAATGCAGATAGAACAGAAATCGGCCTGTAATTACTGACGTCATCCCTGTCCCCTCCCTTGTACACCGGGGTGATGATTGACTGTTTTAGTCAGTAGACACCGCAGTCAAAGCTAAGGTTTATCAAATGAGTTATAATTGGCACAATTTCCTTTGATATATATTTCAAAAACATTGTGGGTATGCCATCATAACCTGGCGCACTTTTGGATTTCAAATTTGTTATTGTATCATAGACTTCATCGTGGCTAACAGGTAATAAAACAAAAGATTGAAGTTGTGCAGGGAGACCATTTAGTGGAGGACACGAATGAAAGTTTGGTGCAATTTTCAGTGCAAGATCTTTCCCGATATTTGCAAAATATTTATTTAAGTAATTTGCAGACGCAGAGGGGGTACCTTCCATATTAGATAATTCTGGATGAAGTTTATTTGGGTTATTAGTATACGTTAGAGTTTTTATGTTTTTCCACAGTAATTTATTGTTTTTAATTGATTTTGCGATAAGCTCCCTCTCATATTTTCTTTTTAGTTTTTTTATGAGGTTATTACAGTAATTCCTGTAACGTATAAAGGTTATTTTTAGTATATCATTATAAGGGTTTTTACGCAATTCTCTCTGTAACTTGTCACGGTTACGTATACAGCGCAGTAGCCCAGGAGTGATCCAAGGTTTTAGGATACGTTTGCTACAAGGTATCACTGTAGTTTTTGTATTTTGTTTTACGGATTCGCTTAGCAAATTAATTAGGCGCTCAGTTACGATATCGGGGTCTCGACAAAACATCAATTCGGGTAGGTTTTTATTCTGTAGATATTTTAAGGCTGCTTCAAAATCAATAGTGGTTTTAGTTTTATTTGTAATTGGTATATTTTTTAGTTTTGATAGCGTGAGAAAGGTAGTGAAATGATCGGTTGTAGTAGTTTTTATTATAGCTATAGTGGAGGAATATTTAACTTTTTTTTTTTTCAGGATAAAATGGTCTACACAGTTTTTTTCTTCTGTTGGTCTAGTGTGTCTAGCTAAAAGTCCAAAATTGGATAACATGTTCAGATAATTCGTTCTGTTTTTATACTGGTATTTAGATTTTATGTTGATGTTAATATCCCCTGTTATAATAAGATTATTTTGTAGATTATTATGTAGATTATATACAAAAAACAGTACTGTTTAAGATGTCTAGCTGGAGACAAGAAGCTTGGCTGAGCTTTATTTCCGTTATTTTATGCTTTAATGTATTTTTGATATAAACAACCACTCCATCATTTTGGTTTTGTTGGCATGTAGTAAAGTAAGAGTCATAGTTTTCGAGCTGGGGTAAGGGTTTGTAAAAATTAAGTCTCCATTCTGTGAGAATTATAACATCAGATTTAAAGGTGAAACTATATAACGTAAGCAAAAAGTTGTCAAAATTGCAGTATATACTCCTTATATTTTGTGACGTTATCGTAAAATCAGATTTGTTCATATGTAATTGTTTCATTAACTCTTAAGCATTTTCACACTCTATAATTTGGGATATCTCAATGTCATCAGACAAATTTAAACTTCACGAACACGTATGTCCTTCAAGATCGAACGCTGATCTATTGAAGATTGCGGGAAACCGTTGAATGAGGGTGGCGCACAACCATTATGGTAATTCTTGGGGAGGCAAGGGGGTGCAAGTCTTCGAGAAGAAAAGCCCCAACAACATGGACCGATGATCTGGTAAAGATAGCGGAAAACCGTTGGATGTGGGTGGCGAACAACCGGTCGTTATGGAGATTCTTGGGGTAGGCAAGGGGGGTACAAGCCATCTAGGAGAAAAGAAGAGCTAAAGAACTGACTACCAACGGTCAATAACTACAATTTTGTCGATGGGGTGCTGACTTGCACCGAGTGTGGCCGCAGATTTGTTGCAAAAATTGGCTACGTCAGCCACCTGAGAGCATAGAAGCGATGGTCTCACTAGCCTGAACAACATAGTTCAGAGGGACTACTCTGAAATTCTATATTCGAAGATCGCGTCGCGCATCTCGCTTACGCAAATACAGTTTCGCACGAGAGCAAGAGGGATGGCGCGATACGAGCTTCGAATTTCGAATTTCAGAGTAGCCACTTCGTTTCCGTGACCAAGATCGGTCGGGATGAGACGATGATGATGTGGGATGCAGTGGATGTCCTAGGGCTGATGTGATAACGATGAACACGTTTAACCATGTTATAGAAATTGCATTTTTTTAAATATATTTATAAGATAAACTTTTCAGTGCTTGACAGCCTAATTCCAATAATTGCCAGCTCTATTGTAATGGATTCAAATTGGTGCTAACTATTAGGACTGTAGTATTTAAAGACAGGGTACTAATTTAAACCAATCAGTTCTTTAACCTGAAGATAACTGTTTTATTTTTTTAACGAGATCTACTCCACGCTTCACAGCTACCATGAATATATATACAACAAGGACAGTTTCCAATACGGTAACATTCACGTTGCCATAACTGTTTTTTATTTTTTCTGACATTCAGAAATGTATTTTGGTGATCGGGATGAATTTAAACTTACACTTCGCTTTAACCAAATATAAACCAAACTACGTATATCTATATCTGTATTATCACAAAAGTGTAAAATGAAATGTCTGTACATTAAAAATATTAAAAAAATATATATTGACACGGACTATTTGGAGGTCACTGTAACGAAAAATATTTATGATAAATTTTTGTTTGTTTGTTTGTAGGTATATGTCGTTTTGGCTTCATCACGCTAAATCGGACGATAAAAATGGATTTCAACTATTTTTGGTACACGGGTAGCTGGGTATGTCCAGATGTTTATAGGATACTTTTTACCCGACTATGCTTCATAAAAAAAGAGGGGTTATGACTCTTTCTCTTCCGCGAACGAAGTTGCGGGCGCCTTCTAGTGTATACTATTATAAAGTTGTAAAAATTAAATGTTTGTATGTGTCATTGTGGCTCATCACGCTAAATCGGCTAAACGGATTTAAATTATTTTCGATTCACAACGACACATACAAACACACAAACATTTTATTTTTACATTTTTATAATAGTAAGAAGTATCTATAAATAAACTCTCACATCGCCCATAAGTCATACTCATGCCTTAGCTTTAAGATGCGCTAGTATGCAAGAGAATGCACTTCGGAATATGAAGCGTGTGGGATCGCGCCGAGCTCCCATTTATCACGGAAATTTTCAATAAAATTTGACGTACGATGAATGACTGTTTGAATATGTTTGCCAAGTTTTGTTTCAAAAGATTTTTGTTGATAGAAATCTGAAGCGTTTCGGATTTAAATCTTGCAGTTGACGATCGTAATTAAATAATTTCTTTTTTAACCGACTTCAAGAAATGAGGTTTTCAATTCGTCGGAATCTTTATTTAGGGTTTCGTACCCAAAGGGTAAAAATAAACAATAACACTAAATATTTCATTTTCATGCGTAATTGAATGACCGCGGGCAGGCAGCCGGCGTTGACAACCCGTACCGATCACGCAGCACTTGCCCGCGCGCCGACTCGCTCGCTACTGACTTTATTATGCGAGTTGTGTGGCGCGAGCCGTATGTCGGGTGGTGGGGCATATTCGGGTTTTTACACGAGCACGCGGTACTTACGGCTATTTCGGCAATCCTTTCTTTATTAATGCGGTTGAAACACTAGATATAAAGTACGATTATCTATAAATACGCTTTTTAAAATTGATAACGAGTCCTAATACAATAATACCTTTTTTAATCTTAAATTACGTATAATACATATTTGGTATTTTTAGGCTAAAACTATAGCATACGGTGTTTTTGGTTTTGATGAGTCATAATTTTTTGATGAAGATATTTAACTTTTGAGACGATATAATGTGTTATACCTACTTTTACCTTTGGAATTGTCGAAAACGTTATTATACTTTAGACTTAGCCCGTGAAATACCCAGCAAACGCGAGCTTATACATAAGTAAAGGCGGTTATACGTTATTTTAGTCTAGTATTGGTAAGTTACCGCCTTATAAACTAGAAATATGCATTAAGTGAAGTCATATGCGTTCTTTTTAACTCACGGTATCTCAGAAATGAAGCCTCTTATCGGAAAACGGGTCAGATAGATCGACGCAGCTTTCTTTTCTCATTATGATGGTAGTAAAAGCTCAATTTCGACCAAATGTCAAAAGGTCGCCTTTTACCTAAGCACGGCAGAATTTTTGAGTGCCATAATATTAATTTGCCATTATGGTCAATAGCTATAATATCACATACCATAATTTTTGAGTGTCATAATACTCAAGTGACATAATGTTCTACATCTCTAATATTAGTAACACTTTTCTCATAATGACACTTTTCATGATATCTATTTCTTACCTACTACCTTTCTATCACCCGACATCTCGTCACTCACATCCTTCCTGTTCATGTCATCTCTCACGCAATCCGTCCACCTTTTCCTCGGCCTACCCCTACTTTTACATCTATATATAATCATAAACAGTTTATGATCTATTACCTCTCACACCCTCCATTATCTGTTTGAATATAAATATCAGGGACTAATAAATATGTATTAGGGACAATCTTACACAAATCGACTTAGTCCCAAACTAAGCAAAGCTTGTACCATGGATACTTTTTTTTGTCCCTTCGTCTCTTGTTGGTAACCAGTCTCATAAGCTGACCATTTTTGAGGTGATGTAGTGGATGTACTAAGGGTGCCAGGCGATTATGAACAAATATAATACTTAATATTTTCTTCTGTTTCCGCGATTATTACTTATTGAAATAAAACAATATATATTTATTTCAATAAATATAATAATTAAGTTAATCTATAGAAAACATCCATCATCTCACAAATACTTGCCCTGGCCGAGATTCGAACCTTCGTAAGCCGTTGTGAAACCAACTTACCTAAACCAGCAAGTGTCAGTTTTTGCAATTTTCTGTAGGGAGTTTTGGTTTGGTGTTTTGTTAAGAGGAGAAGAAAATGCCGGAAAACGGATCCCGGGCTCCGAAGCTACAGCTGAGGGAGATGCTGATGAAGAGTTTTTGCTTGTTTTTTTCTTATAACAATGGACTAATAGTATATAAACATGAATAAAAAAACCAATGGATTAGTTAATTAAGTGATTATGAGCCTTAATAAAAACAAAAGCTTTATTTTACTGCTTAATATAAATTTTCACGTACCTAACGATTTTACTTTTAGTAGTAAATCTCTCAGAGGATAAAATTCGAATGTGATGTACATTTTTTATTTTTTCGATAAAATAATACTAATTGAAACCACGTGTGTGATATGTTGACAAACATGTCACTGCAACTAATAGTTATTTTTAATTTCACGGAAATAAAATTCAGTGAAACAAATTTCACAGCCGTGAATCACGTTTCCAAAATATTTCATATCTTATAAAATTCAAAGTAACATTTGACCCAGCTTTTCGCCGACTCTTCTAAATAATAATTTTATTAAAACTGTGCGCTCTAAATTAATATGAGCTACGAATGTGTAAGGGGAATTTTTGAAAAATCTGCCCGCACTCGGTTGGTAAATTGGGTTTGCGGCGCATCGCGGGAGCGCCGGTCGCGCTACACTGCAAGCTACGCTATCTAAATCTAACCATACAGAATACAAAGGTAAATAAATACGAAGTGCTTCAACATTTCGAAAGATTTTGGGCCAACGACGAGAGGGTGAGAAGTGTTTAAGTCTAGACACATTCTAGATTATTTTTTTCTTTTTTACTGACAATCCTTTTGGGATTTATCTTATGAATTATTTTAATTTTTAAAATAATGATTTTATAAATAATGTTATACTTAAGTTAAATGATCTGATTAGGATTTTTTGGGTTTTCCCTAATCCTTGCAACAAATGTTGGATCATATTGTATGTCTCCCAGCAAACACTTCTCTAATGTACTGTACCTGTCAATTCGAAAATGCTTGTATCTAGGCCTACTTGAAAAAAGCATATTTTGATTGATTGATTGTTTGAAGCTACATTACCCAGGTCAAGCAATAATACAAGCACAGCAATTATACAAGCTGTATAAGAGCTTATACGGCCATTATACAGCCAGTTTGAGCGTTATAAGAGCTGTATAAGCTGTGCTACATGGGTAACGGATCTTCTTTCTTTCTAGGCGTCTCAATCATGTCAGAGTGGACGTGGTCTCGATGATGATGTAGTCGTACACTAATCTTTTTCCTCGGTCCTCTCGACTTGGATAGCCGCCTTTGCAATTTGTCTCCACTTCATTTTGTTGGCAGCATTTTGAGAGCACTCTGAGATGCTCGTGTCTGTCACAGTTTTTTTATAAGATCCGTCCATCGGGTTGGAGACCGCTCTTGGGACATTTGGTCTATTTATCCCTGCACTACCAGACGCTCCATGAACTGCTGCATGCACATTATTGGTTAATCACATCATAAAAGCTAAAAACTGCTCGACATGATTCGACCCATTACGTCTGGAAGTGGATTCTGATGCTGGTGCGATAATGGCAGCCTCGGGGCCCAATCACCCTCAACATTGCGAGATAATTTGGCTTAAAATATTTTACTAAGCCAAATTATCTCAAAGTGTAGTCGCAGCTGTGGGCAGGTAATTTAGTTGCTGCCAGCGTAGTTGTTGTTGTGGTAGCGAGTATAGACTCGCTACCACTCAATTATCGTAAAGCTTGTTGTTCTTAAGACTAGAACTTCCAAAATTCTAAGCCAAACTATCTGCTAGTGTGGCAGCCAATGTTGGCATGTGATTGAGTTTAAGCCGTTCAATTATTTTAAAATCACACACAAAATTCAAGCCCTAACAATTTTTTTAATGAAGCTCCACCTGTCACTCCAAACAGCAAACCGCCTAGAATACTCTAGGACATTGGTCATCATTGGCAACACCGAAGAAAAGGGAACACGCGGCCGGTCGCCAACGCGATGGTCTAAACAAGTGAAAAGAGCCACCTCATCATCAAAATTTTATCAGGTAGTTAGGGCTACTTCGGACCGGAATCGATGGAGACAAATTGTCCATTTGGGAGATTTCAGTGACCACGATCCTCACTAATGTGGGACCGATTGGAGAGAGAGAGAATACTCTAGAATATTCTAAGCCACACTAATTGGTAATGTGGCCGCAGCTGCTGGCAGGTGATCGAGTTAAGCCATCCAATTATTTAAAAATCACACAATATTCAATTGCGCACAATTTTCCTCATGTAAGCCCTACTGTCGTTCCAAACATCAGGCCGCCTAAAATGCTCTAGAATATTCTAAGCCAAGCTATCTGGCAGTGTGGCCACAGCTGCGGGAAGGTGAACAAGTTAGGTCATCCAATTATTTCAAAATCACACACAAAATTCAATCACTCATAATTTTCTTAATGTAGCCCTACTTGTCGTTCCAAACTAGTGATGTGCCGTTCCCAGGAATATTCCTTTAGTGGGAAAATTCCCGGAAAAGTTCCCGGGAATGTTCCCACACGAAGGGAACATAAGGGAATTTTAAAATTGCATACAACTATGTTTTGTGCTATCGTGGTTTTTATTACTACATACGCTCATAATATTTATACCGTGACAGTAAACAGTGTAATTTATATGCGTAAGTAAATTCCCCATGTTCCCGGGAATGTTCCCCTAGTCAAAATAAAATAAATTTTAGAAAAAATATACTTTAATTATAAAACATTTATCATTTATAAAAAGTATAATCATCACAGTTAAATTTCAAAACCCTAAAAAAAAAAAAATTAATCGTTTGTACTAAAGTCGTTACAAACAAAATAATGTTAATTTAAAATGTGTTTTTGGGCATTTACTTAAATGGAGAGCGAATTGGGTCACATCTTTAAATATATACACATTATTGCAATATTTGCAACAATACGTGACTTTATTATTTACAGTATGCGTAGTGAAATATTCAAACACTTAACTTTTTGGCCTGATGATTAAAGCACATCTGTGACGTCTTGGTAGCACCAGATACTATATAAAACTGAATTAATGTATAACAGGTACACAGTTTACTTTTTTAGAGGAAGTGAGACGACCGATATATAAAGAAAGAGATATAAACACTATCATAACGCAAGTGTAAAATATTGCAAATAAAATGCATCGCGTAAAAGAAAAACGATTTTTTAATCGAAAGAAAACCTTATTTCTTAGAGTATAATAGAATAATTTATTTGCTTAAACATTTAGGTGCATTTAGGTGGTCATTATAACTATTATAATTGTTCGTACCACATGTTTAACCGATTATGGCATGCAAGTTATATTTTTCACAATAATTCGTTACATTACGCTATAATTCATATGAGCAAGTATAATGGTTACATTACATACAATAATTATTTCGCATTAAATAGTTTAATTTATATTTAGATAATAACAATGTCAAACTGGTCTTATGATCCCACAGTCTATAGCACAATATTATTATTAATTAGCTGTCACTTATATTATTTACATAAATCCAGGTAATAAAACTATATACATATTTTAAAAATATATATAACCATCGTAAAGACATAGTTCTTATCGAAAGTCATTTTATTTTACTGTGTATTACTAACGTTAATTAAAGTATGAATTTGCCCAATGTGTAATGCAATATTCCCTTGTTTTGGGAATATTCCCGGGTACAAGGAAATATTCCTGGGAATATTCCCGTTCCCGGGAACACAACGCTATTCCAAACATCAGGCTACCTAGAACGCACTAGAATATTCTAAAATAAACTATCTGGCAGTGTGGCCGAAGCTGCGGGCAGGTGATCGAGTTAAGCCGTCCAATTATTTCAAAATCACACACAAGATTCGATCCCTCTTAATTTTCCTAATGTAGCCCTATGTTTCGTTCTTAACATCAGCCGCCTAGAACGCTCTAGAATAATCTAAGTCAAACTATCTGGCAGTGTGGCCGCAGCTGCGGGCAGGTGATCGAGTTAAGCCGTCCAATTATTTTAAAATCGGCCCAAAAGCGCGCCGTGGCTCCGCTACGTTAATGGAATAACCTACCCTGATACAAACTGCTACTTACATGGGACGACACGATATAGTCCGCCACATTATTAAAAAAATTGGTCAAGTGCGAGTCTGACTCGCGCACTGAGGGTTCCGTAAAATGTTCACTTATTCCGACTTAACGAAAAACGAAAATTATTTTCTAAAGCTTATTATAGCACACAAGACTACATGAATGATGAAGCCGCCTGGGATTAATGTAAATTATAGCGTCATGAATAATTATTATAACGAATACCTGAGGCATTATTATTATTTTAATCTTAATTGTTTTATATACTCTGACATTTAAAATTTTATTCTAGACACATTCTAGATTATTTATTTTTTATTGACAATCCGTTTGGAATTTATCTTATTGATTATTTTAATTTTTAAAATGATGATTTTATCAATAATATTATACTTAAGTTAAATGATCTGATTAGGTTTTTCTGGGTTTCCCTAATCCTTGCAGCAAATGTTGGATTTCGAAAGTGCTTGTAACTAGGCCTACTTAAATAAAGAATATTTTCATCGATTGATCGATAACTGGTCGGTTGAGTTAAGTTTGCCTCTGGTATTTATGGTGTTACATACAAATGAGGGGCAAACTAAACGAAACCGGGTTATTCAAAAATGATTATTCCTCCCAATGACTTAAACTGTTAGTGTTGATACGTTAAAAAATCAAAACCGACCCCAAATAAAAATGAAGAAGAGAAAAACTATTTAAATACTTCAACTTACATACAAGTTACCGTATTTCATTACAAACTATACAATATTTACAATTAATGCTATTTAGTCGTCAGTTCTATCTAAAGAAACTACAAAATGATAAAAATTTACGATTTTAGTAAGTTGTTACATGGTTGGCACCGGTTCCAAAATAGCAATGATTGTATGTATTGTATAGATTGAGTTGACAAATATCTATTTGTAAGTTAAGTACATTGAAGAAAGTAAAAGATTTATTTTGAGTCGTTTTTGTTTTTTTGATGAAAATGTATTGATTACACGCTTTTGTTAATCGTGACGTAAAAGTATATCTCTTCACGATTCCAACAAGCCCAAACACGGCTAGGATACATTTTTTTATTATGAATGTTCCGACGAATTGAGAATTTCCCCCTTTTTTTGAAGTTGTTTAAAAATGATATTCAATGTCATCTACTGCAGTGCCATAACCGGATGAAAATAAAGTGTTAACGCGCTAAGAAACTTCACCGGTCCTTTTTACACAAATAAGCAAAATTCCGCCGCAAAGTGTTAATAAAACGAAATCGTACGACGTAAAAGTCATCTCGTGCGATGTGAAGAGGTGCCATTTTCGCGAAAATGCGAAATTGGTATTGCGGTCAGTTCAAGCATTAACTTCGTTTTGTGTCCGCATCAAAAATGCTGGCATTAGTTTTTGCCAACGTTAATAGAGGACGAAAATGTAATATACAGGATGAATAATGGAGTTAATGGTTCAAAAGCGTCGATTTTATATTTTTTCGGCACATGTACGATATTTTGATAACCTTTAACTCTTTTCTAGGCATAGAACGATTCATCGACCGCATAGGTGCTATTAAAATTTCAACTTTAACGCGCTGTTTTAAGGTTGAAACCAGATCGAATTTTCTCGAAACTTACTTGCCTTGATTTAATTAATTCTCAATCTTTAACTCATCATCATCATCAGCCCGGAGTCATCTACAGCTGAACATAGGCCTTCCCAATTCACGCCACCACACTTAGTCCTCAGCTCTGCGTATCTCACCGCTTCCCGCAAGTCTCTTCAGGTCGCCGGTCCATCTGGTGGAGTGCCATCCCACAAGGCAAGTCGTTTGAGGTCCTTAACTATTCTGGTACATACAGACTAGTTTATTTTTGAAACATGTATCTAGATAGTTGCGGCCTGGAAAAGGCTTAAAGAAGGAACATTTATTGAATTATGTAAATATAACTGTTGGCGGTTTGGGTGTCGCGGGGTAAAATGGTGAACACTTTTAACGCTTAACTGTTTTTTTATTTCGCAAACACATGCACAAGTTATAATTTTGACAGAGCGGTTGTGCGGGCGTGTCGCGCGGATAGCATAGGCCGACTGACGCGCCGCATAGTACATACAGAAAACAAAAATATGGCGGCTGTGCCACCTCAATCTACCCTTAATCTTACTATTCTAAATCCTTAAACTAACCGTTTGTTATATAAAACATGGAATGAGTTCACAAATTCAGCACGTTGCCAACAATAACGATGGTTCATTTATTTTTGCGTACCTTCGCCCATCTTTACCTTAATTTAACGTCAGTCCGTCCGTCCGTCCGTATGTCACAGGCATTTTACTCAAAAACTACAAGACGTATATTGATGAAATTCGAGACATGGAACCGACACTGAAAAAAAATGAGTGTACTTATGTAACAATGTGCGGCACATATTTCATCAGTTCTTTAAAAATCATTTTAAAGTTTCTATACAAATTTTGATTTAGTGAATATTTTCAGAAATAATCGTTCCTAAAGTAGCATTAATGGTCCCCCCCCCTCCATCTATTTTCTAAACTCTTTTCAATGTTTTTTGGACAGAAGCAAAAAAAATATGAAAAAAAATCACAAAGAAAACTAAACTAATTAACACTTTCAACGAAAGTTGTTTTCAACATTATCGGATAAACCGTTTTTGAGTGATTTCCGAAAAACTGTCTTTCACAGCAAAAAGACGTAAACGCCGTGAAGATACGCTCTTTTGCTACAATGCACTTTTTCATATCGTATTTTTACGTCCATAGTGTTCTTTTTTGTATGAACGGCTCTGGAACACTGAGCATGGTCAGACATGCTCTTGGCCGGCTTTTTTGTATTAATTATATTCATTTAATCCTCAATTAACTTAATCCGGCCATATTAGTGTTTAGGGGTAGGGATCCCTCAACACTAATATGGCCGGATTAAGCCATAGAGATGACTCTAGGCAATGCGGGCCTCAGGGCCCTTTTAACTCTTCAGTAGATAGGTCTCTAGGTGAGCCCCTATGAGACTACGGGCCCATAGGTGGTTCTAGATTGCTTTATCGATAATACGGCTCTGCTTAACCTCCTACGGTCCCGAGTAATGTATGCATTTTTGAATTTCGAACCTTCTTGAATTTGATGAAATTTGAATAATCGACTTTAATTTGTACTATTATTAATTCGAAGGAGGCGCTACGCGGGATCAAATTGGATGCAAGTGGTAGGGGACAAGAAGATATGAAAGGCTACGGAGGAGGCCTATGTCCGAATGTGGATAAACCAGGGGCTGCGATAGATAGATAGATAGATTATGTTACGTGACTATCAATATTTCTAGTGGCAACACTACTTGTTAACGTCATGCTGATTGAATGACAGCGTCACATCCAGTCGGTCACCTTTGACAGTTGTCACTTCGGAACGAGACGTCTTCAAGTAAGGTTGGTGATACTTGATTAAATTATGATATCTGTGAATGCTTTTGAAAAATAAACAATTAATTTGTATCTCGTTGTTTAAACTTCCATCCTCAACAATTGAAATGCCGTAACATCTCAGAAGTGGAATCGTTGCGAAAAAATATAAATTTTTCGTACCACGCCATTTCGACCGTTATTAGATTCAAGCAAAATGATTAAAAATACTGAAATACTATGGAAAAGTGAAATAACTGTAATAGTTAGACATATTAAGTGCCATTTATTTAAAAAAATAATCGTCGATAAGAGGATGTATATGGATTAGACATTAAAATTCCGATTGTTAAAATCTAAAATGGCGACTAATTGAAAAATATACGTGAAAATATAAAGTATTATGAATATCATACTAAATAAGTGCCGTTAGCCTTAAAAATAATTCACCAGTAAAGCAGATGAACATGGATTTAGAAAAAATCGTTGGTAGTTAATATTTTAATTTATTTCAAATAACGATAAATTATAAAAATACATGTGTTAATAGACATAGATTTTACATTTTCATAAATACAGTATGCTTAAACGAAGAAATAACCTGACAGTGAGCAGATGAATACGGATTTCAAAAAAAATGTGTAACATTACATTTACTTTAGGAAAGACAGTAGATAATTTAACAATCAATTGTTGGATTGCCTAAAAATATATGATGAATTTTAAGAATTCTCTTAAATAACATACCTACATTATTTATTGTTGTAACATTTGTTTTGTTTTGTTTGTAAACACCCTCAATTGATCTTAAAATTATGAACGATGACTTTTGTTCATTACCAGTGATTTTAAGGATTATAACTACCAAGAGCTCACATAAATCTTTCCGAGTTTCAGAAAATGAGCGACGCAGATACTGAGGGAAAGCGGCGTGGAGGCTCGCGACGCAGCCGCGGCGATGATCGGAGTACGCACACGCGACGCAGCCGCAGCCGTAGCCTTCGTGAACCTCGCGCTTCACTGACGCGGCCGAGTCGCAGTCGCAGTCGTGGTGATCGAGCTTCGCGGATGAGACCTAGTCGCGGTCGCAGTCGTAATGATCGAGCTTCGCAGACGAAACCTAGTCGCGGTCGCAGTCGTCATCGAAGCCGCAGCGCCGACAGCACTGAATCACTACGAGAGCGAGAGCGAGAGCTAAGGCGGAAAAGAGAACAGCTTGATGTGCTTGAATACGAGGTACGTAGGAAACGTTCACGAATACATGACGACGAGCGTGACGTGCGTTCTTTATCATCGAGATATGACTGCCCTCGAGCAGATAACAAAAATACGCCACAACGCCATTGTCATAACCGCGATCGTTGCCTAAAAACACCAGCATTGGAACACAACCCTGATAACAACGAAACCGGGAACGATAATTCTAAACCGGCATCAGATTTTTTCGAGGAGTTCTTAAAAGTATTGAAATCAAAGACAGGGCATAGTGAATCGTTCTCTGCCTCAAGTTTAAGTAATGTGATCCCTGAGTTTGACCCGATGCTCAAGGAACAAACTATAAACATTTGGCTTGACAAAGTAGACGAATGTTCGGAAATTTATAGTTGGAATGACAAACAAACCGTTCATTATGCCCTGCCCAAGCTTACTGGACTTGCGAAGACCTGGTACCAGGGCCTACCCTCAATTAAGCATACATGGAGTGAGTGGAAAGAAATGCTAAGAGAATCATTTCCGGCTACTGAGAATTACGCCGAGCTTTTAACAGATATGCTTAATAGACGGGTACGCCCTGGAGAAACTTTTGAAGTGTACTACTTTGCAAAGATTAATCTTTTAAATAGATGTAAGATATTTGGAAAGCAAGCGGTGGACTGTTTACTTTATGCGATTGAGGACCGAGGTGTGCGTGTTGGTGCCCAGGCAGCTAAATTTGACAAGCCCGAGGACGTACTGGAATTCTTTAAGACAATTAAATCCAATAACCGAAATCAATTAGAACCCGCGAACAGTATAAATCGCGACAGGCGTATAGGTAACACAAGCAATAATTCACCAAGGCCTATTGACGTTAACGTTAATGCGTCCAAAACCAATAGCCACAAAACTACTATTAAGTGTTTTAATTGTCAAGGTGTAGGTCATCCTAGCTTTAAATGTCCGAAGCCTTTAGTAAAGTGTACCACCTGCAGCTTCATTGGCCATGACTCTTTACATTGCCCAAAAACTAAAGATAACCCACAAAAGGATAAAAGCGTTCTTGAAGTATCTATATCGGAAAATACTAATGATAAATATAAAATGTTAATAAAGATGAATTGCGTTCCCATAACATGCCAGGTGGATTTGGGGAGTGAAGCCACTCTGGTTCGCAGAAACGCCGCTTTACATATTGGTATCACCTGGAAGGATGTTGCCGGGCCTTACCTAAGAGGGCTAGGTAATGTGCCATATTTACCATTGGGTAGCACATTAATCGATATAGAGGTTCAGGGCATCTTAGAGAAAAATGTCGAAGTATTTGTAGTTGACGATCATCTGATAAACTGTGACGTTTTACTAGGACATAGCTTTTCGGAGAGGCCTACATTAACGATTGTTAAGACACCCACAGATTTAAAGTTTGAACGGACCGATCACGAGCATGACTTGAAGCTAGAATTACATACAGCCTGTGACGTTTCCATAGATGTAGGTGAAATGATATCCATCCCGGTAAAGTCTAATATCTCGTGCCATGGAAATATTTATGTGAATGGGTCTGTGAGGTGCCTTGGAGGGCAAGAATATTATCTCATGCCGGGTGAATACCAAGTCAGGGGTGTTGATTGCAACCTGCTTATTCACAATTTTAGCGCAGCACCTTTACATTTTAGAGAAAACCTCCTTGTTACCCGTGCTAATTCATAGGTAGTAGTAAAAGCGTCTTACGAATCTCGGATGAGTTGCTCCCTCAGGAACCTGTGAGTCCCAAGTGTGGTGAGCAGTTAACCGATGATCAGAGACGTCAATGTAATGAGTTACTTAGCCACTTCAAAGTCTGTTTTTCAACCGGAATGCACGACTTGGGATTCACAAACGTAACTGAGATGGAGATCCACCTTAAAGATACTACTCCAGTAGTCTATAGGCCATACCGGTTAGCTCATTCTGAGCGAAAGTTAGTGCAGGATATGGTTGGGGATATGTTGAACCACGGCATAGTACGCGAGTCCCAATCCCCGTACGCCAGTCCAATTGTACTGGTTAAAAAGAAATCAGGGGAGAAGCGCCTATGCGTGGACTATCGCGCTCTCAACAGCCGCACAAAACGAGATCATTATCCTTTACCACACATAGAGGATTTGTTGGATCAACTTTCTGGCCAGACGTTATTTACTTCTTTAGACTTGGCTTCAGGCTATCACCAAATTCCTATAGCCGAGAATTCCCGCGAGAAGACGGCGTTTGTGACACCTGATGGGCTCTATGAGTATAACCGCGGCCAATCAACACGAAGTGAGAAGATTTCTCGGACTTGCGAGTTTCTTTAGGAGGTTCGTGAAGGGATTCGCCGTGATAGCGAGGCCCCTGACGAACCTTCTGAGGAAGGACACACCTTGGAAGTGGAGTGACCCACAGACACAAGCCTTTCAAACCATAAAGGATAAATTAATAGACAGACCCATTCTTGCATTGTACGACCATACTGCAGAGACACAATTACACACAGATGCAAGCAAGTTCGGCATCGCAGGCATACTACTGCAAAGGAAACAATCTGATGCCTGGCGGCCAGTCGCTTATTACAGCCGCCAAACCCAGCCCGATGAAATGAAACTCCGCTCTCTCAGTAAATTTCGCACGTACCTTATCGGTATAAAGTTCACTATAGTTAGTGACTGTAACGCTCTGCGGTCAACATTTACCAAAAGAGATCTCGTCCCACGTATATCCCGCTGGTGGATACAGTTCCTTGAATTCGACTGCACAATCGAATATCGTCCAGGTGAAAGGATGTCACACGTTGATGCCCTCAGCAGGGGACCTGTATCGGTGGACTCAGAGCCAATACATACACTGGATGTTTTAGCAGTCGGTACAGAAAACTGGATATCCACCGTGCAGTCCTCTGATGACGACATCAAACGTATTAAGAACATCTTGGAAGATTCGGAAACCCCTAAGATCGTCAGTGTCTTTAAGGACTACACACTGAAAAATGGACGGGTCTTTCGCGTACTCAAAGATGGTGGAACGAGGTGGGTAGTCCCAAGAGGAGTACGTTGGCAACTTTTAAAAGCGAACCATGACAGCGTGGGCCACTTTGGCTTTGAGAAAACGTTAGAACGAATACGGTCCTTGTTTTGGTTTGCAAAAATGCGCAAATTCGTGAAGAAATATGTGTCTGCTTGCCTTGAGTGCGCCCACCATAAGTTGCCAGCAGGCTCACAAGAGGGACTACTTCACCCAATCCCAAAGGTTGATATCCCCTTTCACACACTACACGCCGATCATCTAGGTCCATTCCCAAAAAGTAAACGAGGATCCACATATATATTAGTAATGGTAGATGCGTTCACGAAGTACGTAAGTCTGTTCCCTGTGCGAAGTACCAAAACCAAAGAAAGCGTTAGAGCATTTAAAACTCTCTTCAGCTATTTTGGGTCCCCAACGCGGTTGATAACAGATAGGGGAACGAGCTTCACAAGTAAGAAATTCAAAGCCTTTCTACAATCGATCGGGACAAAACATGTTCTTAACGCCGTTGCCACCCCAAGGGCGAATGGGCAGGTCGAGTGTTACAACAGGACGATCCTGTCTGCCCTTGGTTCCATGGTACACGACAAGAATAAAAATACTTGGGAGGATTTACTTCCTGATGTACAGCTAGGGTTAAATACCACAATTCATGATATTACGAAGAAAACGCCGACGGAACTCTTATTGGGTAGGACGATCACAAATCCATCACAAGGCGTTTTAAATGAAATTGTTGGCGATATTAATGATGGTAATGTAGAAAATAAAACAATAGAAGATATTAGATCTGAGGCTTCAGAGAGGATAATAGAAAATCAGCAAAAGACAAAACAGCGTTACGATAAAAACAAAAAACAATGTACAATTTACAAGGAGGGCGATTTAGTCAGGATTGCAAGAGCAGTAGTGACGGCACCGGGACAATCAAAGAAGTTAGAGGCAAAATGTAAGGGCCCTTACAGAATTAAAAAGGTCTTACCAAATGACCGTTTCCTTGTAGAGGATACCCCCTTAACCAAGAAGGGAGCTAGATATGAGACAGTCGTCGCGGTTGATAAAATATTCCCTTGGCTTAGCTTTAACGCCCCTGCTTGCTCTTCAAGTGAAGATAGCGATGATGAAGGACATGATGAAAATGATTAAGTAGTATTGTGTACACAGCTCCATTCATCATCACTATCAGCGGAACTAAATTGATAAGATGACCTTGCATGTATTGATATATTATAATTTGATTATTATGTGATATGATGTTTATATAATGATGATTTAATGAATGAGTGAATCGAATAATGATCTTTGTAGAATATAGGAATAGTGAGGAGTATGAGCCGGGCAGGATTGGCGTATGAACTCGCCGCCCAGGAGTGGCTCTTACTTCATGATTGTTGCTAGGTAGGGTGAGGGATGTATGAGCCGGGCATGACTGGCGTATGAACTCGCCGCCCAGGAGTGGCTCTTACTCTATGAATTATGTTTGCGAAGGAATTATCATTCATATACAAAATGATTTGAATTGAATTAGGAATAACGAGAAATGTTCGAGTCGGGCAGGATTGGCGTACGAACTCGTCGCCCAGGAGTGGCTCAAACATTTCAATTAGGAATTGTATGGTTGTGAAGGAAGTAGCTTCTACACATAGGGAGGGTGTTGGAATCAGGCCTCAGTGGTGTACGAACTCACCACTCAGAAATGGTTCCATACATCGCAGTCATGACTGTGGGACTGTCGGGAGGAATGACTCTCTCTCTTCATGGCTATAATTAGAATTAGACACTAATTTAGACTTCAAGAGAGTAAGATATTGACCTGTGTATGATCGAGAGTTGTATACATATACATATGATTAATGGAATTAGGTAACTGACATTCATAATTGTAACAATTTTGAATTGGATAGTAGAACGAAGAGACTCGTTCCTGAAGGATGGCCGACTGTTACGTGACTATCAATATTTCTAGTGGCAACACTACTTGTTAACGTCATGCTGATTGAATGACAGCGTCACATCCAGTCGGTCACCTTTGACAGTTGTCACTTCGGAACGAGACGTCTTCAAGTAAGGTTGGTGATACTTGATTAAATTATGATATCTGTGAATGCTTTTAAAAAATAAACAATTAATTTGTATCTCGTTGTTTAAACTTCCATCCTCAACAATTGAAATGCCGTAACAATTATTAATACATGAGAACTCAGGAGGCTATGACTGAGCTTATCTTATCTTACTAATTAAGAACCCAGTGGGGTCGTTTGTGTAATCCCTTCTTGCTACTCAATGGTTTTTTCCACCATCTTCATAAACCGGATACATACCAATGCTAGCGGGAATTCCTTCGGCCTTGGGTAATTCTGTCGAATTGTTATGAGCTTATTCAAGCGGTCTTTAGTTAGTCTATTTCGTAACTTTGTATGGGTTATTGTTAAACAAACGTTAACTGGCCCTGACGCTAATTACTTGTGTTGTGCAGACTGAATGTCTAACTAGACAAATCTACCCACCTCTTTCGCATTATGCTTAATTTAAAGATAATACTTCAGTGTTGAACCAATGTTAAAGTACCCTCACCTATTAGATATTAAGAATTTGTATGTCTCTGTAAGTGATTTATAATCTTTTGAGAAATAAATGTCTTAAACCTTAAAACCAAACTCCAATTGCGTTCTGCAGAAACCGATCTTGGAGGAATGCTCAAAATCCTATGAGCTATGGGATAAACAGCTTCTTTTGATGCAAACCTCTGCCACCATAGTTTAGGTGCAATGGCTTCAAACGTCACCCATGCGGAATAGCATTTACCAAAAGATCCTGTTTTGCGTACCCATCACCAAATTCTGTCATTCTCTGTCTGGCTATGACTGATACAAACTGGTAAGATGATAATTCCTTATCACAAGTAATGTTCATAAACGTTCTTAAAGTCATCAGTTTCCGAGGGCCTTGACTTAACCTAATTACATTTATATTTCAAGACAACGCAACGTTCAAGGACGCACGAATTAATAGCATAAATAAATTATTCTTACGTACTGAGTCTAATTTAGGCGTAAGGCTGGGGGTGTGGCGCTAGTGATGGGACATTGTCTTTATTGTGGAGCTTTACCTCAAAGTAGAAAGTTATTTGTGTGATCCTTTCAGTGGGTATTTTTTATTTTTTATAGGGTGGGTATATTAGTAATACACAAAAGTTCTAAGCGTCCAGAAATTATTTGTGTTACTAGCGACAACCACCACTCACAAGAAAATTCTGCAACTGCCATCCTATCCTCACTTGTTAAAAAAAGAGTATTTAGAATTCCCGTACCTGCAGTAAAAACTGCGATTGCCAAACGTTTCCTAAAAATTTTTTTTTATAAAAAATATAACAACATCGCTAACGTATGTGACATAAAACTGTGCCAAATCCCTAAGGTTAAAAAGCGAATACGGGAGCTGTTGCTATCGTGTACTCAACAATCTGAAGTAGATTTTTTGAGGTAATGAGACATTTCGCACCCTTAACACTTCTTCCTCACACTACACTCACTCATAAATACATTCATACTGCATAAAAATAGGTTCATCACTCTTTTTATAAATTAATTTATTTTTGTTAGATAAATTCTTTGGAAATATAAATTATTAAAAAGGAGTGGCCTTTGCCCAGCAGTGGGACACTCGTATAGGCTATTTATATAATCTTTGCAATTATTGTAAGATTAAAGTTTTATTTCAAAAATGTTAACACCTGCATTGTTTTCGTATCTCTCGAGTGTGACTTGACTTCCACGATACAGGATATGCCTAGTATGGAAGTCACTGGTTAACATTGTTATTTTTTTGTAATTCTCTGGTATATAAATTATTCTTATTCTATGCTATTCTTACATCGTTCATTTAAATAAAACAAATTAAACAAATTATTATAGAGTATACAGCGCATATCATTTCATTTAATTTCCCGATGTTTCGGAAGCTTTACGGCTCTCTTATGGGTAGACTGAGAAAAAATATACCTTTTTTTATCAAACTTAGATTTGTGCAAACTATGCAATTGAAAAATTTAAATGACAAATAAAGGTGGACATGCAAAATGGGCTAAACTTTTAAACAAACTTTTTAAAAACTGATTATTCCGTATAATATTTTATTTGAGTTCCTGACGTAAATTCTGGCATTTACAAACTTGTCACTCAAATTAGATAATATACGAAACAATCCGTTTTTTAAAATTAGCAATACAGTTTAGGCTAGTGTGTAACTGTCAAAGTTTAACACAATTTTTTTATTGTAATCACGTTAAAATCGGACAATTGGTAGTCATATTTGCCCCCTACGCCATAAAAAAAAATGTCAACACAAAAGTCAGAGCCGTTGAAAGGTTTTGTTGAAATATTCTTTTATTATATGCAGCTTTTGATGTACTCGTACGCACTGGACTTGTTAAGATTACATTAACCATTACCATTACCACGTCAGAAAAGGTTTTTACCACAGAATAAATGAAAATTGTGTTATTTAGTTTAGAATACGTTTGTTTTATTTTAGTTTTATCTGAATAGTACATATTTAATACTAAATTAAAAAAACTAAGATAATGAAATGAATACAACTTGAGGTAGTCACCTCAATGTACACCATCAACACTAATGCTCGAAGTCGAGACTGTACTAAATGTTAGTCTATTACGACTTAAACATTTTCAGTCTGTTGTCTTAAATAGCTTTTAAAGGCGGCTCTGTTCACGTGGAATTGGGTTATCTCGGGAAATTCTGAACATTGTAAAGTCAGAGGGCAAAAAGGATAAACAAGTGACTTATCTATACTATTATAAAGTTGTAAAAATAAAATCTCTGTAGATTGAAAATATTTACAAACTATTGAACGCAAGTTACTGGAGCGTTTTTTCTTTGTTTTGTTCGTGTCGTTGTGGGTTCACCACGCCAAAACGGCTAAACGGACTTCATTGCTAGCTTCGTGCTATTTTTGGTACACGGGAAGCTGGGCATTCACAGATGGCTTTAAAATACTTTTTACCTGACTACGCTCAAAACAGAGGATTATTTCACTCTCGCTCGCTCGCACGCGTTTATGCGCGGCTTTTGCTAATATTAAAAGAGAGAGCCATGTGTACTAGATAAAGGGCATTATGGCTGTTGTTAACGTTGAAGAACAATACAACTTCTATACTATTGAAATAAAACAATTTAACGGATTATATCGCGTATATTATCTCATTTTAGTTCCCGACGTTTCGGAAGCTTTCCAGCTTTCCATGGTCACGGGAGGACACGGGACACGGGAGGTGAGTCCTCCCGTGACCATGGAAAGCTGGAAAGCTTCCGAAACGTCGGGAACTAAAATGAGATAATATACGCGATATAATCCGTTAAATTGTTTTATTTCAATGAGTAATAATCGCGGAAACAGAAGAAAATATTAACTTCTATACTATTATAAAATTGTAAAAATTAAATGTCTAAGATATTTTCAAAAAAAATTGTAACGGACTATTTGGCGGTCACTAAATCGAAAAATATTTTATTTTTATTTTTTGTACGTTCGTATTTGTCGTTGTGGCTTCATTACGCCAAATCGGCTTAACAGATCTTAACTATTTTTGATACACGGGTAGCTAAGTATCCACATATGGTTATTGGATACTTTTTACCCAACTGCGCTGTCGAAAAACAGAGGGGTTATGACTTTCCTGCTCCTCAGTTGCGGGTGCCTTCTAGTTTAAAATGAATGTAAGGTCTATCTGAAGGTAATTGATTTTTTGTATGTTGTAGCTTCATCCCGCCAAAACGGCTAAACAGATGTACACAGATATTCACATTATGGCTTTAAGATACCTTTTATCTGACTGCGCTGCAAAAACGAGGGTTATGGCTTTATCGTACTCCGCGAAAGTTGTGGGCACCTTATAGTTACATAATATAGACAATTGTAATTCATAATAAGGCGTGGGTTACTCAGCGATTCCAACGCGGAAAAAAGTGATTAACAGTGATACGAACGCGCGAACGTACACTTTTAGAGCACCGAAATGGTTAGAATAATTTCTTTCTCGCTCGCTCGCATGCGTTTATGCGCGGCTTTTTCTAAGATCAAAAGAGAGAGCCATCTGTACTAGCCAAAGGGCATTATTGCTGTTGTTAACGTTAGAAGAACAAACCTATCAGTAGCGTGACGTCCATATAATACCTCGTTCTGCAATCACAATTTTATTATTGAAGGTTAATTTTATTTCATTGCGGTAGCGTCTTTGTCACGTCGTATTACTTTGCTGGTTGGCGCTCAAAAGGTTAAATAACTAATTTTTATACGCGATAAAGCCACGTTTGTAGTATTATGATAGGCAATAATGAAACTAAGGTTTTATCGCTAACATCAATTAATTTTAACCACCTTTTTCTATAAATATGAGTAAGTGAATACGCTTCGGCTTCCCTCGTAATTTTCCTGATGCCACACCTCTATAATAAGATTAGTAAGTTTATGGGTTATATCTAAGTTTACGGGCTTTGCTTTGGTATAAAGAGAGAACCTTCTCTACTACCTCAATGACATACTTGATGTTTAACGCTAGAAAACAATACAGCCTAAGAGTATTTCTCAATTTGTAAATTTTACGGGTTGAATCATAAATCTTTAATCAGTTTTGAAAGTTAAATTTCTACTCCAGCTCTCGTGTTACAGTCTACAAACTTGTGTTCGAAGTTGATGAGATTACCTAGACTTACTGTTATAAAATAAAGTTCCATATCTGGAGCGATGATTTCGGTGATCTAATTATTGCCAAAATTCTGTAAGTTTTGCATGACATTTTCAGTGTTTTTAAAGAGGATTTACAAATAACCAAAAATACAAGAGTGTTTTTTATGTTCACATTTGTGCAGTCATCAACGTCAAGATGGTAAAAACATGATCACGTTTAAAATTATATGTGAACTTTCGTGTTAATAGGAGGGGCACATTGCTCGTAGAATCGACGGCCTCTGGGGCTGACGAATACTTTAGCGGCGACCATGTACCAGAAGATACAGCATGAGTGGCCTTCCTCAAGGTGGAGTTATGACCTGATGAAGGTCATTAGAGCTTGCTGGATGCGGGCGGCACAGGACTGGCCTGGTGGAGTTCTTTGGGAAGGCATTTGTTCCACAGTGGTTTTTTTTGAAGAAGATGATGAAACGGTTTTGGACCTTGCTCTGTAAGGGCAACTTCCGAATTTCCGATATCAATGCTGTTATAAAGCTGTTTAAATGATATGATGTATACATTGAAGATATTAAAAAGAAACTATTGTAAAGGACTATTTGAAGGTCACTGAAGCGAAAAAAAATGTTGTTTATTTTTAGCATGTGTCGTTGTGGCTTCATCACGCCAAATCGGCTAAACGGATTTCAACTATTTTTGATACACGAGTAGCTTCGTATCTACACATAGTTAAAGAATACTTTTTACCCGACTACGCTAAAGAAATAAAAAGAAGGCTTATGACTTTTTCTCCTCCGCGGACGATGTTGCGGGCGCCTTCTGGTGTATACATATTTGTAGACCACAATATCGAAATAGGAATACTGAAACGGAAGCACTGAATTTGAAGCCGTTAGCTAACAACATTTGTATGCGCACTTGTAAGTGAAATAAACCGAGTGATTAAGTCTAAACGTTTATGACGTCGTTAAGATTCAAGCAGTTATTATATGATAAGGATTTTACAGTTAATAAATGTCAGCTTTTTACATAAATACGGGGATACTTGTAGGCAAGCTATGTGCCTTCTGAGGTGTTTTTGTTATAAAAAAGCATAATCTCGCTTTCTCAATACAAATAAATTCTGGCATAAATTGGCGTCGACTGGTTCTGGAAAGTGAGTTCTTATGGAAATATTTAATTGAAATAAAACAATTTAACGGATTATATCGCGTATATTATCTCATTTTAGTTCCCGACGTTTCGGAAGCTTTCCAGCTTTCCATGGTCACGGGAGGACCATGTCCCATGTCCTGAGATAATATACGCGATATAATCCGTTAAATTGTTTTATTTCAATGAGTAATAATCGCGGAAACAGAAGAAAATATTTAATTGCAAAGCTAATCAAAAACTACCGTAAAGCTAATTGGTATGGCAAACATGACCACAACATCGGAATTAGGGTGAATGAAAATCCAATGTCAGACTGCTAGTGGTAGCAATAAAAAAAGACATGTATTTTACTTATGGTTGGTTTAGACATGAAACTATTTTTAGACGCCTCAATAACAGCGCCTAAAAAAGCGCCACATAAACAAGTTTTTAAACTCGTGAACTCTGTGAAAAAGAAGTCCGCGAATCATACTGAAAAGGCATACTTTTTAGGGTTCCGTAGCCAAAATGCCAAAAACGGAACCCTTATAGATTCGTCATGTCTGTCTGTCTATCTGTCTGTCTGTCTGTCTGTCCGTATGTCACAGGCATATTACTCACAAACTATAAGATCTACATTGATGAAATTTAGAGCATACGTGTGTTAACCGCTACTTTGTTTGATAGTTAAATAAAATATGTATATATTTCTAGGGGGGCACTCCATACATGTAACCGAAACTGAAAAAAAAATCAGCTAATATCAAGGTGTGGCATATATTTCGACAGTACTTCTAAAGTATTTTCTCGACGGTAAGTTCAAAAAATATGAAAAAAATACAAATATAAAACTTAATAAATACTTCCAACGATAATTATTTTCAACATGATCGGACATACCGTTTTTAAGTTATTGCCATAAAACTGTGCTTCTCAGCAAAAGATACGCTCTTTTGTTAGTTTTTTTTTTTCATATCGTATTTTTTTTTCATCTGTAGTGCATTTTTTTAATTAAACGGCTGCGGAACCCTTCATGGGCGAGTCCGACTCGCATTTGGCCACTTTTAGATTTGATCATCACTCTATCTATACTCATGGTTTATATTATATGTCAATAAACTATAATACCTATATTATACAACGCCACAAAAAACTGTAATGAATTTCAAAAACGGAACGCAAGTATTTATGCAATTATTTTTTAGCTACGTTTCATTTATTATAGTTTATGGGTTACTCATAGAAAAAGTATTGTATACAATAGTTATATAATTAGCTTTTTAAGTCTGCTACCTTAATTAGGCCACTCAGCGAGCTTCGTTCGCATTATATAACGATTGCATAAAATACTATCTGCGCCATTTTTTCGCGGCATGCCAGCGCTGGCACGGAACAAAACGCGCTTATTTACTGGTGCTGTAAATAGTCTCCGTCTAAACCAACCATAACAGACCAAACAAACCAGTTCAAACAAAGATCTAAACTTATGAAGACACAAGTAAAACCTTACAATAAACCATCCTTGGAACACAAATTCCATCACATACACGCGTACTAAACGCATTACGCTCCTACCCGCAATGCTGTTCCACGCCCCTCCTCATCAAACCAGACCTTAAACATAAAAAGTATAAGGCTTATTACAGTTTGGTTGTTTTTGTAAAAAATGCGCCAAGTTTATGAGTGGGGGGTTATGCGGATGTGAATTGACGTCGTAAAGAGTAGCGTCGTGTACATACGGGGCTCCAGAATCTCAATGAAGACGGCTTCTTATTTCGATGTATTGAAGGTTTGTTGGAAAATAATAACGGTTTACGATTCACGATCACGATGTTGATATCTTAACAAGATAAATTTAAAAAGAAACATAGCCTAATATTTGGTTCATTATCTGTCTCATTATTTTAGTAAGCACAAAGTTGTTTTAGTTTTGCATCAGAATCATAGATAAAATTGGTGGAAAAGTGGCAAGCAAGAAACCGACAAGATAATAGGGTAGTTTCCTGGGTAAAAAAATAAGATTATTGTAATAATTCCGTCAGATTATCAAAAAATTTTGGACACGTATTTTTTCTTTTGTCAATCAAACTAAAAAAGACAAAGATAAAGCGCATCAAAGTTTGGGAGTGGGGGCGCATGACGTAACGCCGTGCAAAAAATGGTCGCACGAAGCGACGTTACGAAGAACTTTAACGTGCTATATCTTCATATTTTTTTGTTTAATTAACAAAAGTGAAAATACGTGTCCAATATTTTCTGATAATGAAGTGACAGACTAATTTCATTTTTTAAGGACACAAACCTATTAAATAATGATCATTACTCTGTGTATCTGTGTTCGTAGGCCGCAAGGGCACTTTTACTAAAGGAGACCACTGAAACCCTGAACCCAAAGAAAGCTGTATGAAGTCGATCTAATAAAACAACTCTTAAAAATATAGATTATTTTAAAGTTTTGTGAAATGAAACCGCTATGCGATGCATACGCAACTTTTATATTATACTAGCAAGTACCTGCAACTTCATTCATGGAAGAGAAAAAAGTCATAACCTTCTTTTTTACTTTAGCGTAGTTGAAAAAACGTATCTTATAGCCTTCTGTGGATGCTCAGCTACCCAAGTACCAAAAATAGTTGAAATCCGTTCTGCCATTTTGGCGCGATGAAGCCACAACAACACATACAAAAAACGGAAAATAAAAATACTTTTGTTTCAGTGATCTGTATTCCGTATATATTTTTTTATAGCTTTAATATAGAGACATTTAATTTTTACAACTTTATAATATTACAAATGTTGGTAATTCTAAGGTATAATCATTTTTTATTTATTTTAGGTTTAATAAGATAACACTATAGGACCGTTGATGTTACTGTAATATCGTTATTAAAAGTTAAAAAAAAACGACCGACCTATTGAATTAATAATATTAGGTCAAAAGACTTGTCAAGATATTTCAAACAAGAAGAAGAAAACGAAATGAAAGACTGAATTGAATATTGAATTGTATCTCAAAACTTGCCTCGCAAAAGAAAAAGTTAGAAGTTTGTAACATAATAATGATACTTACAGCCGTTAAGAAGGAGGGCGGAAAATGAAAATTGACGGGGACCTGAAAACGTTGTTTGCCTTTATTATATTAGGAAGGACTTTTCATTAAGTTGAGACCGAGATACTGGAGTTCCGGGTAATCAGCCTACGTTACGTGTAATAATTTATATGTATCATGAGACACTTCCACCCAAAATGATACAAAATCTAATTACCACGAATGCTCCACAGTGATATGAGTATACAAGCCAATCTTACAAAGCAAAAAAAACGGATATGTATTCAAATTTTGCAAAAAAATTCACACATTTTTTATGAACAATCGAATCCATAACCACTAGTATAGTCATCATTCTCACGAACACAAAACTAAAACACGTGCCCTGTTAATCGGAATTTACAAGACACATTTTTTATGAAGAATCGAATCCATAACCCCTAGTGTAGTCATCATTCTCACGAACAGAAAACTAAAACACGTGCCCTGTTAATCGGAATTTACAAGTCTGCACATTTACAAGTTACACTTTACAAGTAAGTTGATACAAGTTCGTGTAAATTACGTTTATCGAAATCTACAGAGTTTGTAAAAATGAACACACGTAAATTATACACGTATGTTCTAAAATAAAAAAGTATGCTACGGTACTCTACTATACGCTTAACTTTATGGCATATTGACTAAGATGAAGTCTCAAATTAATCTAACCGGGTTATTCGAAGTAATTTTTGAAGATTAACAAAACGTCAAAGAGAGATATACATATATGGGTAGTAATTTTCCTGTAATATTTATGTAAATTTGAAAAAGTTCTCTCGGTAAACTCGGGAGCAAAATTTAACAACTGTAAAAAAAATGGTTCCAAATGTGCTAGTAAAGCCATTCCAATATCTGACCTAGTTAGCCTCGAATTTCGGCCCTCCTCATATTGGCCATTTTACATAGAAAATTAATTTGCAACCTATGTTTAAATTAGCCACCGTAATAGACACCGTAAGTAGTGCCTGAGATTTAGCACTATGTCTCTCAGACAGGTAGTCAGACGGAGAGAGTCGCACCATAAGAGTTCCTTTTTACCTGATTGGTACGGACCCTAAAAAGAAAATCAAATTTAACTACTGCTAAGTACTAAGGACAACACTCATAAACTTGTAAGATGGAATAAAGAATCGCCGGACACTTTCAGGCATTGCCATGATTTTTTACAAGTTATAACTATTGTCACTACCACCAGCTTGGGATCCTGTAATACATCTCATCAAGGAACAAGCGAGACACAGGACTGCAAAACCTTAATTTCCGAACGGTGTAAAATATCTTATCTGTTTAAAAGTAGTTTAATAGTCTTTGTTTTTAAATATTTTATTAGTAATGAGGTAGCCTGGGAGTTTTTCTTTGCAGCGTTTCTTTTCTCCTCAATACGCCTCATTTGTGAAATACTGCTTGGTAAATTATTAAAATAAAATAAAATTAAGCCCTTCTGGCACATGTGTAACTGTCTTTACAGCTTAGGCCCATCTGGCATGTATGTACACCTTTATTTGTGTTTTTTCAAAAATGGGTAGTTTGCCCAAATTGTAACTTTGACAGAGGAAAATACATCTTTTCTCAGTCCACCCGTGACCATGGAGAGCTGGAAAGCTTCCGAAACGTCGGGAACTAAAATGAGATAATATACGCGATATAATCCGTTAAATTGTTTTATTTCAATAAGTTATAACTAACAAAATATACGTTAAAAATATACTTCTAAAATAAAAACAACACTTGTAACCCATAATTTATACATGTAGCTTTGATAAACACAAGTATGTTTTCATGAAAATGGTTAAAATTATTTGATAAACAGGTCAGCTTTTATTATAAAGATGCAAATAACACCATAAGCTATTCACAAAAGTCGGAACTACGTTGTGGTGAGTTTCATAAAGTTAGCCAAACAACATTTATTATTCCTTTAGGGTTATATGGGTTAACAGTGATGCCTTTCGGGGTTGACAATCGCCGCTGATTGGATCAGTGGTGTCAGTGGTGCCACAGTATACGAGTTATAAGGAGCAGTATAACTGAAGTAAGATCTACAAAACGAAAGATGTAGCGTGGCCTACGTAATGCAAGGACAATCTATTAAGGTAAGGGTAGCATCAATATTTTAAGAGGCGTAGGGAACTGCTGGATGCAGATACCATAAGACTAGTTATCTTAACTGGAAATCCTTGAGAGAGGTCCTTAATTAGTAGTGGATTAGTGGATTTCTTTCGGTTGAGATCTTGATAATTATGACTTCACGCTATAACTGTATTTGAAGGCTGTCCAGGCTACATGAATGGACTTTTTGGGGTTGTTTACGTACTCTCTCGTCCGATTGCCTAGACCTTGCCTTGAGATTCAAGAAGGTTTCTTCCTTGTAATTATACCATGTATTTATGTGTTGGTAGTTACTCGATTATTGTTATAGATTTGTATGACTTTTCTAAATATCCAAGCTGTAAAGAAAAGTCAAACCTAATACTTTCAGTATTAGGACATAAAGAAATAAGATTTTTAAATGTATTTCTTGGGTTGTGCTACTTATAGTAGCTAGTAGCTCATAAGCTACTTTCATACCAAATTTTAAGTTTCTAGGATAACTGGAAGTACCCTATTGATTTTCCATTGAGGGCAATTTGTATGGAAACATCTTTTTAAATGACTGTATATACTACTGTATGTACTTTTGATTGCGTTTGTTTTTTTACAGCTTGATACCTCGACGCGCTTCTGAGAAAAAGGGTCGTAAGAGACGGACAGACAGATGGATGAACATACAGATGGACGATAAAATGATCCTATGAGGGTCCCGTGTTTTGAGGTACGGAATCCTAAAAACTAATATGAACTTACAAATATCTTAAAATCTTGGAATTTCCAAAAAAAATGTATAGTTTTTAATTTGGGTGTCTCACCCTTGTAATTATTAATCTGTTCAAGTTTGATACCGATATCCATAATGGTTGACTGGTAGAGAATGCCTTTATGGCATTAAGTCCGCCATTTGTGCTATCTTGTATTGCACAATAAAGTTGAAATAAATAAAACATTGTTGAATTACTGTTTCAACTAATTTACTGTGGTGGTGGCGTGATGGCAAACTTTGCGGAAGTTGATAGGTAAGGTGACAGTTTTGACGCGTATTAAGTTTGTGAGTTATAGTGGTGTCCCGTTGGAGATGTTTGAAAACATTTTATTACACGGAAGAAAGTAACCTTGAGTATAATATTTTATCTTGTCGATTGTAAGAAGAAATAAAAGTACGTGTAAACTAGGGTAAACGTTCTGGTGCATTCCACCAGAACTTCTACTTTATCGGGTACGTGACGGCTACGACAGCTTTCTTTATAATATATAAAAAATCCAAGAATTTACTACCAATACAAAAGCCAAGTTATAAAATATTGACATACAAATAAATTACTTCCTAACTTTCTTAGAAGTATGAAAAGAATGGCGTCACGTACCCGACATTCAAATTAAACTCAAATGATTTATTTGCAACTATAGTTATTAGTACAAATATTTCGTGTACATCCTCCTTTTAAGTCATCCTCAATTTACTTAGATTGTATGTGAAAAGAAAATGGTGACAAAATAAGATTATATTATATTATTGGTATCCCACTGATCAAACTTATCTTAATGAAAGTAAATATAATATTGGGCAAAACAATAGAATGATCGACATTCAACAATTCAAATGTTCTTATTACATTTTGACACATGGTCTTTTGGAAAATATCGTCAAATTCAAGGTCTTGTATGACTGCAAGTCAAATGCCTACGGTTTTTATAATTCTATTGGTGCAAAATATTGATACAGTTTAAGGTTCTTATGATGAATGAACTGTATTAAAGTATTATATGCTAAATCAATTTCAAAAAGACGATATGATACGACAGTTAATCAACAATGTTCTAATTTAAGATCTCGGTCAAATCACATACCTCTATTATCGACGACAGACGACGGCACACTGCGTTACTGAGGCTTAATTGTTCTCGGCATCTTCAAGTTACAAGCAAAATGGACGAGTTCGGCTTACCATATGCTTCGCTTAAATACCTTTCCCGGTGCAGCCCCAACACACTTTACGCTATTTATGTGATTTTGCATTTTTTTCATTTAAGCTACAGGACTTTAATAAAATTACGAAACATTTGAAATAACTTGATCAGAGCTCAATCGAAAATGTAGTTTTTTTTAAATGTGGCTACAGGAAAAAGTGAACCCAAAGTGTTACCATATACCTACTAACAGAAGTTCGATCAAGGCAATGAGTGTTATCATTCAAGAAATGACTTCATATTACATAAAGATAAAAGTTGAACAGATACCAATGATGTAACATCGCTTGTAATCGTGTTTTTCAAAACTTTTCCGTGTTAAAACACCGTTAAGAAATTTAAATTTAGAAGTTTGAGTGAGAGGCGCGCTGTGAGTGACGTACACGGCGGAGCGACTGGAGTGTCATTCTGAAAACTTGCGTTAAATTGCCTTCAGTTCGTCCCTGATATAAATAGATACTTGAAGTGTAAATGTTCCAGATCGTAGGTCAAAATATATTAGTCCGTCAAGCAACTTGTTAAAACATGGCTCAAGAAAATGGAATCAACGGCGAGGGAATGAATATGAGCAGTCGACAAGTGTTTGGTAATTTTATCGCAGCAACGAATCCGTCAGCACTCCGTTCGCCGCTGACACACTTTTCGCGAATACTATAGCTGGTGTCTAGGCGTGCCAATACCCGCACGCGACCGATGGCGACCGATTGGCAGCTAAAGGGTTACCATGAATTTATTGGAGGAAGATTTTTATTTTGCAGTTTAGATAGTGTTGGACTTTTGGAAGAATTTATGGTGCATTTTTTAAACCTGGTGATATATGGACGCTGTTTTGAAATTATTGAAGGTATCTAGAAAAGTCAAATAGACACAGAATCTCACATAGCTCTGGATAGGGCTAGTGCTCGGAGTCAAGATATTCAACTTAAATCACCATAGTCGCATGACTATGGAGATTTCAGTGAGCGCATGCTCAGGATAAGCAAACTGAAGTGGCAGTGGGCGCGCTATATTTGTCAGAAAGCCGATGGTCGATGAGGCGGATGGGGTGGAGTGGAGACCGCGAACGGCTAGCCTCCGATGACCTGAAGAAACTGGCGGGATGTGTTTGAATGCGGAGAGTTGAGGACTGGGTATTGTGAAGTTAATTGGAGAAGAAATTATATATGGGATTGAGAGAGATATGTCCAGCAGTGGACGACCGTGGGTTGACGATGACTATGATGATAATGATGACGATGAATATTCTAAGCAGTCGAGTCCAGTAATTGTTACTAGCATATGCGAATCAATTATCAATTTTTACTACCAATTAGATACGAGATCTAAGTTACCCAACAGACTGTTAACAACAGCCGTATTTATGACTAAGCAGGTGGTCTAATTCTAGCACAGCAAGGTACACAAAGAATAAATAAAGTTATTCAAATCAAAACATTTGACCCTGCTTATAATACGGTTACTTTTTCTCGACTGTTTTTCAAAGTACGTATTTTGGTGAAACAATTTGACGAAACGAAGGTTGGTGTCATGAAAATAAACATTTTGAAAATTAAATTATTTATCCGAGACAATCGTTTCCGCGCAACTTGGCAGCTTTTCGCTGTTGTGCTAACAAAATTTAATTCTAATTAATATAAATTAATTTTCCTTCGAAATTGCCTCTCTGCTTGAGTTAATACGCCGGAAAAAGGCACAGGATTTGGGGATTTTATGAGGTGTTTTTTGTGGGCTTGGGTGGAGCTGTTGTGGTGTTTCTGCTTTTTTTTGTATTCAGCGACAATCTATTTTTAAGCCTTTGTCCAAAGGCGATTTGAAACGTCATGAACAATACCTACGTATTTCTGTAGGTTTTTTGGGCCGCATTGAGGATCCGAGACATGTGTTTTTTTTTATTTAGGTACCTTTTTTAATAACCTAAAATAACGGACTATATTTATTTACCCTCATTGTAATCCGTATGGATGTATCAGATTACAATGAGATACTAATATTATAAATGCGAAAGAGTGTCTGTGTGTCTGTCTGTCTGTCGGTCTGTTACCTTTTCACGCTTAAACCACTGAACCTATTTGGGTGAAATATAAACGAATTTAAGGAGGACGAAGTCGCGGGCAGAAGCTAGTATTTGCGAAAGAAAACAAATCAATCAAATCATACAAAATAATGATGTCTCCTGGAATATGATATTTACATTAAGCCAACTATGTATTAAATAAAATACAATTACTCTTATCACACAAACACTTTTCTCAGTTTCAAAAAGCGTATAATTCCTTCATTTCTCAGCCAAGAAATATCTTGAAATATTTTCTTCAATGCTCAAAAGTTAGTTATTTTAGTTTGTGATTAAGTTGGTTCGTAATATTACCCTCGCAGAAAATTTTGTTACAACTCGAAACAAGAAAATAATTATTCTGTTGTTTGGTCTGTATTGCAAATTGTTGGACTCGTTCATTTAATTTGTGTTTGTGTCAGGCAGACGTAATTTTTTTGAATTTTTTCTATTTTTGAAGTATTTAATTTTAGCACTAAGACATTTTATGATACTTCTAGATGTTATTTGAGTCGGTATTTACATTGTGCAACGCATTTTTATGTTGCACTTATATAGGAGAAGTTTAAGTACCTATTTTTTTTGCGTTGTTCTATACACGGTCACCTTGAGGAACCCGAACGGTTTAACTACGCATTACTGAAGTCATTAGGAGTAAAAAAACCGGCCTATAGTATATCGGTCCATGCTCACGGTAGGGTTCCGCAGCCGTTCATACAAAAAAATGCACTACAGATGAAAAAAAATAAACACTAACAAAAGAGCGTATCTCCGCGGCACTTACGTCCTTCTGCTGAGAAGCGCAGTTTTTTGTCATCATGTTGAAAACAATTTTCGTTGAAAGTATTTATGTAGTTTTATATTTAAAAAAAAATCACTAAATCAAATTTTATTTTGAGAAACCTCAAGGTGTTTTAGAAGAACTGTCGAATGATGTGCCACACATTCACAATTACAAATATAAAACTTCATAAATACACTCCATACATGTAACAACTTACATGTATGGAGTGCCCCCCCTAGACATATATATATATATATTTTGTTTACCTATCAAAGTAAGTAGTTGCTTACACAAAGACACCTATGTTCCAAAATTCAGCAATATACATTTTATAGTTTTTGAGTAAAATGCCTGTGACATACGGACGGACGGACGGACGGACGGACGGACATGATGGAACGATAAGGGTTCCGTTTTTGCCATTTTGGCTACGGAACCCTAAAATGAAGCCCAGTTACTCGTAAATCGTTGTAAATTTTTCATGTGAACTATTTATCGTGGCACTGTCTATGTATCGTTTACACTCATAGATTTGATATTAGTATAAATCTCTACTATATATATATATAAAAAAACTATCTAAGAAAAATACTAGTTTGACGAAGTGACAGACATACAGGCATCGAAATGATCCAATCCTGTCCTCAGATCCTTAAGATTTTCTTAAATTGAAAACGCTAAAATGTTTATGATAAACTAGAAGGCGCCCGCAACTTCGTTCGCGGAAGAGAAAAAGTCATAACCCTTCGTTTTTTCTTTAGCGTAGTTGGATAAACAGTATCCTATAACCATCTGGAGATACCCAGCTACCCGCGTACCAAAAATAGTTGAAATCCGTTTTGCCGATTTGCGTGATGAAGCCACAACGACACATACAAATATACAACATACATAAAATAAAATAAAATATTTTTTGTTTTAGTGACCTCCAAATAGGTAGTCCATAACAATAATTTTGCATGGACATTTGTCAGAAATTCATAATTGCATGGACATTTGTCAGAAAGTTTGCTTTCCAGCGAAACGAGACGCCATCTATCCGGTAACTACATTGGTTGCATAAGATCTTACTAGATGGCGTTGATAACATCAAAATATAAAAATAAAATCTCGGCTGAACTTCCGATTGCCAAACACACACGGCAAGTCACTCAAATATTCAATTTACATTATGGAACTTATTTTCAGAATCCAGTATTTTTAAATGTACCTTAAATTAAATATTACTTTGATTCACCGTCATAACCAAAGCCATCGATGATTTTGCTAATTCAAACACAAAATACAAAAACGCTTTTTTCCTATACCGTGTTCGAGAGGATTTGAACCCGGAATATTCGTCGTATAGACCAACTTATTAAACCCCTTGGCCATCAAGCCATATTCAACGTGGATGAAATTTATAGCCGTATTTGTAATCACTAATCACCTACGTTTGCAAGGCATGCGTTGAGTGTTGATAGGTTTTTTTTATTTTATTTTATACTGAGATTAATTTACAGCTGCTTAAACAAACCATTTTTATTTAAACAAATAAATATTTATAATTAAGTCATATGTAGAATAGTGGTTGAATAGTGCAACAATTGTATAAAAGTAACCGCACATACTTAGAGGGTAGACTTAAGATTATGAATATAATATAATATATAATATAGTTTTTATACAAAGAAACTGTTCGTTCGTTCCCTTGCGGCTACCGTCCGTTCGATTGTATTTTTGATTGAGTTTGAGTATTTATTTTGTAATAATGGGTTCTCCTTGCAATATTGACTTAGCCACAATGTAACAAATAATTACTTTGCATAGTCAAGGCAAAAATTTGACATAAATTGCCATAGAAACTGGTGTAAGCGTAAGTATTATTGTTAACATTTCTTTCTAGATTTTTTATATGAGTGATATCTGTATGCTAATTTAATAATGATTATACATTTCTGAAAATTGTTACAGAGGAAAACCGTCGTGTTATGGGTGCGACAATTCACCTAGGAAAGATCATATAGGATCTGCACCGCCAAAGAACCGGTAGACCTCGACTTATAAGCGCACAGCGGCTTCAAAGCATGGTCCAGGAATATGAAGAAAATGGTTTTCCACCAACAACCCATTACACCCGTTTATTTAAAACAGGCGTGGACGCTGTTCGTGTGTGTGTTCTCCACACAGTGAGGGTTTACATCCTCGCAAGCATGCAGTCAAACCCTCGCTGACTCCACAGCACAAAGAAGCGAGATTAAAGTTTGCTCGAGAATACTAGAATGCTGATTGAAGTAATATCATTTTCACTGACGAAAAAAACGTTTCACTAGTCAACACGGACGTTTAAGCTTGTGGCGTTGAAATAATATGCCCAATGTGCAATCTGGTTGCATTACAATGAATATGTGGGGTTGGATGAGCGGGGCTGACCCGGGAGAACTCATGAGAGTGCCCGACTGGGCAGCCTGACTAGGCTAATTGCTGATTACGTCAATGTGCTGGAGGAGTCCATGATTCAAAATGTGTATCCGGAGGAAGAATTACCCATAATTTCATTTGTGCAGGATAATTGTCTTATACATCGTTCCCAAAGTGTGAGTGAGTGTTTTCACCGGCGTTAAACATAAATATCATTTATTGGCCTGCTAAACCTTACACTGATGTTTATTAGTAGTTAAACAGGGCGTCATTGCGTTAAGTATATATATATTTTTTTTTTTCTATAATGATAGTAAATAACTACATTTTTATACTACAAAACGGAAATCAATCACGTATTGTTTTTTTTTTGCATATACGCAATTTTGTGACGGTATTTTACGATATTTTTTTCATCATTCAGTCTTTGAATTGTTAAGAAATGATAAGTTAGTAAAACAGTAAAAGGTAAATGTTAGAGTGCTTTCGCCTACAATCATAAGTGTCATAACCAGTCTCAGATTTGTAATTAATTATATTCGCTTATAATACTGTTTTGTTGAAGGGAAGCTTCAATCCTCTTTTCAATTTTGGAAATGAATACTAAGGCTATACCCTCCACAAAATCTTAAGAAGAGATTTTACTTAAACTATATATTAATAAATTGTGTTATCTTAAATAAAAATTGTGTAGGAAATAAAGTTTTTTTTTTCATTTTGAAGTTGTATTATTTCTAGTTGTAAAGATAGATAGTTAATAATTGGTTGTAATAAAAAAATAAAAAACCCTACTTTTGAGGAGTGTCATTATAAGAGAACTTGTGACTATTTTTCTTTTACCTTAACCTTTATGAATACACACAGTCAATTGTAAATTTTCTTGTAATAACTATAATTTAATAATACTAATATTGATTCAGTATTTCGATTGCTATAAGTGTATACATAGTCTATGTGTATGTGTGTGCATAGTCAATATTCAGGCAAAGATCTAGGCACAAACAATGATCATTTTGTTTCAGCCTAGTCTATGTATCAATTGACTATCTCTTCATATTATATGACATTATAATTAAAATAGATTTTCATCCTTCAAACAAGTTTTTACGGAAATTTGCATCCAAAGTAGAGTACTTTCCAAGGGAGGGTATTATAAAGTTCCACCTTACTTATTATATTATTTTTATTAAAGTATAGTACTGTAATATTCACGTCATCACATATGTTATTAAAGTGTGGATGAAGTTAAGTATGTTTAAAAACCTCGTAGTTTCATGAAGAAACAAAGTGTGACTCTGCTCTTTGACCATAGTAACAATACGCTTGAAAGATAAATTTTAAAATAACCTTACTTAAAAAAAAACATTCCGACGAATTGAGAACCTCCTCCTTTTTCTGGACGTCGGTTAACAAGAAGCGTATTCCAAAAGTTAAATACAGGTGCCGTTTTAATTTCAGTGGAAGCTTTTTTTAAATGTAATTATATTTCATCCATGTAGTAGATTATTCTATTACAGAAGAATTTTAGTGCTTGTGAGACTTAGATATCAACAAACAAAGCATTAAATCCTTCGTTCGTTTTGATAACAACGCCATCTAGTTTATTTTCTTGTAACTATCATGCAAAGCTGAGAGCTACGTGCTCTCAGAATCTTAAGACAGCCAAGCGATTATCGTCTTTGCCATGTCCATGCAATTATGCTGTTGATAGTACAGACATTTCATTTTTACAACTTTATAATAGTATAGATGTGGTCGTTTCGCCAAAAACTATTTTTTTTCCAGACAAAGTCGTTTCAATATGAGTGGAATAACTATACTTCATTTTAATTTCAAACGTCATCTCCTCGTGATAATCCAAACCCTTTACGCCTTTATATCTACAAAAGTATGCAAATAGGCTCCATATTACGGCCACAAAGGGCCCTTAGAGGCGTTTAAGCCTCCGAGGGGGCTATCCGCGCGTGATCGAGTTTTCTTAATAGATATATCGCGCTGCGAGTTGTCGACCCGAATTATGTAATGATGCCGTAACAATTGACATAAGAGCAGTTCATTCAGACCTTTTTTAGGGTTCCACAGCCAAAATGGGCCTTACAGCTTCGTTATGTCCGTCCGTCCATATGTCACAGGCATTTTACTCAAAAACTACAAGATGTATATTGATGGAATTTGGATTATAGGTAGTATGTAGGTGTCTTGTATAAGCTGCTTTTTAGTTTCATAGTGAAATAACAAAAAAGGGGGGTACTCCATACATGTAACTGAAACTGAAAAACATTTTTCAGCTAGTATCAATGTGTGGCACACATATTTCGACAGTTATGTTAAAATCATTTTGAGATATTAAAAGTAAAAATCATAAATAATCGCTAAGAAATTAGCATACATTTTGTCCACTCTCTCTGTTTTCTAAACCGTATGTCCAAAAAATATGAAAAAAATTAGAAGAATAATTTCAAATAAATAATTGCAATTTTTTTTTTTTCAATTTAATCGGATCTACCGTTATTGAGTTATTGCCAAAAAACGACGCTTCTCAGACACAAGCTTTTTTTTATTATACCATGTTAGTTCATGTACTTATGTATATGTGGGTCAAATCTTGCAAGTTAATTTGACCCACTTCCCGGTTTCCTATTGAGCTAGAATTTGGTATACCTACGCACGTAAGTTTGATGACAATCCAATATACTTAATGATAGTATCAAGCCGACAATTATGATAATGGAGTCAGAAGGTTGTCATACAAACTCTGTACTAAAATAATGCAGTTTGATTTTTTCTTCTTTTTGTAATAATAATGCGAATATTAGCACTATTCGCAGTAGATTAAAAAACATGCCGACCGCTAAAACTTGCTTGCAGTAAATTATAAGATGTTTAACCCTTAACTTCCTACCTATTACTTTATTCACACAAGCACCAACCTTCCGTCCCCGGGACGGCTACATAATATTGGCCTTATAAATTTAATTTAATGGATCAGATGGGTAATTTAATATAATAATGGCAAAATACACGAAATAAATTATTTATTATTAATAATAAAAATCCTACAAACATAACAAAACATAGTTTTACTTTAAACATATAGCAAAAATATAATGGCAATAATATATCCTTTCGAATGTGAGATCCACAAAAAATATAAGCTTATATAAAGGTCTATGTAATTATTTCTAGTTATTCAATAATCAAGAAAGCTAACTAAACATGTTTCGTTAAATCAAAGGTAATATTTTCACAAAATTGCAGACCACTAAGTTATAGTTCTTCAGGCAGTGAATGCACAATTTGTTCGAACTGTGTATGCGTCGTTGTGGCTTCATAACGCCAAATCAGCTAAACAAATTTCAATTATTTTTGGTACATGGGTACACTAGACACACAGATGGTTATAAAATACCTTTTACCCGACTACGCTGAAGAAAAAAAGGAGGGGTTATGATCTTTTGTTCTCCGCGAACGAAGTTGTGGACACTGTCTATTATTAAATAAATACGGACAATCTTACTCAAATCCATGTGCTTTAGATACATAACGAAGATACAAATACTTATATAGTTGGATAAATAGGTACTTAAATACATAAAAAGGTCAAGGGTCGAGGTCATTCTCACTACCTACAAGACTAAGCGGTCGGGTTGGTAAAGAAATATAGTATGGATAATCACGTAACCACCTACAACCCGTCTCCGAGACCCTTAAGAAAAAATACGTATGCACCTACCACCCGCGTCAGAGACGGTCGGAGACAGAAATATACTTACCAAAGCTAAGTAAAAGAAAGAATCTCTCTTTTAGTATAAATTACAAATCAATGAAGCGCTGACACCAATCGACGTCAAACGTTACGTCAAATAAACCGTATCGCAGCAACACCAATTTTATTACCCCCATGCCAAGGTGCCTGTCACGATTTATCATCAATTTCTGCCTCACAACCCTTACACAGAATTAACCCTCACTCAAAGACATTGAGTTCCTATTTGAACGAAATACCGCCCATTCTCACATAGGCTGTGTACTTCAGTATCGTATTTTCAAACTTAGCATTTATCTTTTAAAGTAAAAATTGCCGTGACGTATCGTGTTAGTACATGGTGTTGTAGCGATCGTTTTTCAATATTGGAGGATGTAAATGTTTGTTTGTATTTGAACTTGAACAGCAAACATGGACCGGAGTTTGGCTGCATTTGTTGTTTAAATAATGGTTATTCTAGTGATCAGTTTTTGTTTGTTCAATCTAGTGTAGTCAATTTTTAAAATAACTTTATACGTATACCCGACAGTAACCTCAAATCACCATAGATTTGAGATGTTCGTGAATTAGCACATCACACTCATTTTTACGTACTTGCAAGTGGTGAAATGACCTTCCCTCTGAGGTGTTTCCATAGCGCTATAACATGGGATTCTTCAAGAAGCGAGTTAACAGGGTACTCAAAGGATGGCAATGTGTGGGTGATTCTTTCGGTGTTGCACATATCCATGGGCGAGGATGACTACTTTCCATCAGGTGACTCGTCTGCCCGTTTGCCACTCATTTAAAAAAATGAAAATTGATATCTAGTTAGAGACCAAAACCGGTATCTCTCCATGAGACACTTTTCCTGGCAGATATCCAGTTGTCTCAAGCAATAGCCCAGTATTTAGCCCATAATTTCAATGCCAAAAGCCATATTTAGATCCCTCTCCAATAGTTCTTGCATCTAGCGGGTGCTGTCTCTGTGCGCGTTCCATTATACGGGCAGGAACAGCACCCGAGCATTCATATTTCATAAAATTGTCGTAAGGGCATCTACGCTTTAGCTTCGGCTTCGCACCATGCTTCCCAAAGGTTCGGGACACCACCGTCCTGTAAGCGAATGTCACATACAGATATTAATAAAATTTCCTGACAATACGTATTTTCATTGAAATAAAACAATTTAACGGATTATATCGCGTATATTATCTCATTTTAGTTCCCGACGTTTCGGAAGCTTTCCAGCTTTCCATGGTCACGGAGGACTGAGAAAAGATGTATTTTCCTCTGTCAAAGTTACAATTTGTGCAAACTACCCATTTTTTGAAAAAACACAAATAAAGGTGTACATACATGCCAGATGGGCCTAAGCTGTAAAAACAGTTACACATGTGCCAGAAGGGCTTAATTATTTTATTCTAATAATTTACCAAGCAGCATTTCACAAATGAGGCGTACTGAGGAGAAAAGAAACGCTGCAAAGAAAAACTCCCAGGCTACCTCATTACTAATTATAATATTTAAAAACAGAGACTATGAAACTACTTTTAAACAGATAAAATATTTTACACCGTTCGGAAATTAAGGTTTTGCAGTCCTGTGTCTCGCTTGTTCCTTGATGAGATGTATTACAGGATCCCAAGCTGGTGGTAGTGACAATCCATCTTCTCTATTGAAATTAGGATGCTTTTTAATCTCAATAGCCTCGCGTAGCATTCTGGGAAAATATCTTTTTTCTTTGGCAAGGATAGAAGGTTTATCAAACTTAATTGAGTGGTTTGGTTTGTCAATGACATGTTCACAAACTGCAGACCTATTACACCGACGGTGCTTGACATCTGCTATGTGCTCCTGCGTTTCGTTTGACCAATGTATGAAAGACCACACAGTCCAGCTTATAAATGCCTGCACTCTGCAAAGGGGTGCTACTCTTCACGGGTCTAAGGTATTGAGACACCTTCTTCAACGGCTTGAAATATGTTTTTATAGAAGCACGCTTCAAGATGTTTCCGATCTTGTCTGTGACCCCTTTCACATATGGTAATACGGCAGGTTTACGCTCGACTGTTGGTTTCTTCATACTGGGATTCTGCTTGGAACGTGGTATCTGGAGCTCGTTGGCTCGAAGCGCACGTTTGACATTCTGTAACTCAGCAGTCAGATGTTGATTTTCGCAGATACCCCTGGCTCTCTGAAACAAAGATTTACCCACTGTAGCAAGTTGACAGGGATGGTGGTGAGATTTTCCATTCAAATACCTATCTGTATGCGTAGGTTTCCTATATACAGTATGACCTATGTCATTTTTAGGACCTCTAATTACTAGCACATCTAAGAATGCAAGTGAATTTTGATTTTCCAACTCCATAGTGAATTTAGTTTTACTATGCATGGAGTTCAGATGGTCTAAGAAAGCTGAAACACTAGATCTAGGTAAAATAGTAAAGGTATCATCTACGTATCTTTTAAAGATCCTCGGCTTGACAGGTGCCAATGAAAGCGCTCTCTCCTCGAAGTCGTGAAATACGTATTTTACTATAATGATAACTATAGGCTAAAAACAAACATTTATGGTAACTAGATATACTATTATAAAGTTCTATAATATTTGAAGTTGCCAAAATGAAATATCTGTACCTACATTGAACATATAAAAAAAAACTATTGTAAGGGACTATTTGGAGGTCATTGAATCGATTCTTTTTTATTTTTTGGTTTTTGTATATTTGTACGTGTCGTTGCGGCTTCATAACACAAAATCGGCTAAACGGATTTCAACTATTTTTGGTACACGGATAGTAGCTGGGTATCTCCAGATGGTTACAAGATACTTTTTTTCCAACTTCGCTGTAGAAACAAGGAGGGGTTATGACTTTTTCTCCTCCGCGAACGAAGTTGTTTGCGCCTTCTAGTATACTTATAAGCCTGAACTAGGATTTTCTATGTTTCAGATAGATAGATAGATGCAAAATGATGAAACTATTAATAAGCTCTGTTATCATCATCAAACCCATACAAAATCGGTCTCCAGTTAGCACTAATGATCTCCAAACCGCGGCCCTGCAGGTACCGGCGTTTCATTAGGAAGGCTTGGATCAGTGAGTCGACCGACCGCACGGGTCGTTGACCCCGCGACCCGGAGTGATGCTAACATATCAGAGATACAGGTTCTGGATAAATGTAGGCTGTTAGGATAGCGAGGCTTAGAAAAAAAATATCAACCTTCGGCACTTTTAGAACGATGTCCACAACGGCCACTATAATGCAACTTCCACCAGCCAATCGCCTTTTCATTAATACTGGGCTTAGAAAGGATAGTGAGAGTTACAAAATAGTTCTTTATTATGCATGGCTTCGAAGTTTTTATTTAAGCGAGTGCTTGAATTGAAAGCCAAGCAAGCGAAGGGATCTTCCATACTAATATTATAAATGCGAAAGTGTGTCTGCCTGTCTGTTACCTCTTCACGCTTAAACCGCTGAACCGATTGGGATGAAATTTGGTATAGAGATAGTTTGAGTCCCAGGGAAGGACATAGGCTACTTTTTATCTCGGAAAAATACCCTCATTTGCGATAACCGAATTTAAGGCGGCCAAAGTCGCGGGCAGAAGTTAGTAGTTCAAATATAGACTCCTAAGAGTACATATTACCGGTAATGACCTACGGAGCCAAGATGTGGCCTCTCACTATGGGTCTCTTAAGGAAACTCATAGTCACTCAGCAAGCTAATATGTTAAGGGCTATGCTCGGGATCTCTTTACGAGATCGAATTAGGAATTAGGAGATACATAGACAAATCAGGGTCACAGACATAGCAAACAGGGTGTGCAAACTGAAAACTGTGGCAATGGGCAGGGTACATAGTTCGATGAACCGATGATCGTTGGGGCAGAAAGGTTCTGGAGTGAAGACCACATACCGGCAAGCACATCGTTATGAGGCTACCGTCAAGGTGGTCGGACCACCTGGTTAGGGGTACGGGGACTTACTGGTGGCTTCTATCCAGCCCATGTGGAAGTCTATTGAGGAGGTCTGTATCCAGCAGAGGACGTCCTGTGACGGAAATGATGATGATTGCCACGTTAAAATTAGGTTAGGTACACGTGTACCATATAGTCTAGCAATCCAGTCGTATATCTGTATGTTGGTCAGGTTAGAGCGTTTTAATCCGGCACGCCCAGGAAATTAAGGCAAGCGCAATTTAGCTAGCGTGCCGTGCGGTCGCGACGATGACGGCCATTGACGAATGTTCTAGTTACTCTAACAGCCTGGCCACGACTTCGAGAGGCGGCGGCAGCGGCAGCGGTTTTTTGAATTCATTGCGTGTGATCCCAACTAAGCACAGTGCGTTGCGCGTCTCGACCGCGCAATGAACAGATAAAACGCTTCCCGCGCCGCAATTCGCGCAATGTCGTGGCCGGGTCGAAACTTTGCACCTCGTTTGTATGCTTGGACTTGAGACTAGGTGCAAACTTAACATAACCTCGTGTGATCTCACTTGTTCATAAGCGTCATCTAGGAGTATAGAAAGATGAACCAGTAGGTAGAACCTATGTTGCAGTACCTTTCTTTAAAATTGGTAGATTATATAAGCTGATTCCCACCGGGTTGCCCAAGGAGAGGGTTCAAACCACATTTTTCTTTAAATATGAGTTAATGAATATGCTTCGGCTTCCCTTGTAATTTTCCTGAAGCCACGCCTCTGCTACCGCATAAAGGCTTTGGAGGTATATCAAAGCTCCCCGTTATGGGTTTATATTGACTGCCTTAAAATTGAAAGTCATAACATAATGTTTGTCCAAATTTTTGTTAGTTGGTTTTTTTTTTAAGATACTATTAACTTTTCGGGATTGTTACGAAACCCAACTCAATGTGTGACAAGATAGGGTGACCTGTTCAAACATCCTGAAAATTTTTCGCTATCAGAATTATGACAAACAATTTTACGACTAACATTATATTATAACTTTCATTGATTATGGGAATCAAAAAAATGCACCGCATTATATCGGTTTCACTCCAACAACTTTGATGCATTCGAGCGATTCATCTGATCGCTCTCACCTCATTTGTGTGACAAGTTTTAGGAAAGAGGGTTATGAATTGCTTTTGGGTGCACGCAATTCATAACAGCGTATACTCTCACGCGACTATTAAGTAAAACGTATCTGTGAGTTAGCGTAAAAACATTCCGTTGTTGGCATACAAATATAATTCCTTTTTTTTAGGGGAGCAAAAAAATCGCGTGATGGTAAGCGATCACCGTCGCCCATAGACACTTGCAGCACCAGAGAAAAGGGTCACTATATGCGTTGCCGACCTTTTCTTAAACGCTTTTCTACCTCTTCTTATTATCGGTCTATGATAGATAGATCTTAACCTCATCGAGTCTTTTGGACCCAATTTGTTGTTAAAATGTTTGATTCGTTTGAGTAATTGCCTTGTAACTAAGCTTAAAAAATATGACTCTTTGACACCTATATAACGCAAGTACATTGTTATCCAGCGCTTGACTAAAGAACTACAAAATAACGCTCTGGAGCGATGTAAAAGGCGTTGAAAGACCTTAATAAAATTGCGTCTGACCTAGATATTGTAAGTTATTGTAACGGAAAGTGACGACGAGGTCTAAGTTATGGCTTGCTCATTCAGAAAATTCATCATAACGATAGCAACTTCGTGTCTCCAGATATAGAGACTCTAGAAGAGGGTATCCTATACAAAGGGTATTTTTAAAATAAATAAAAACAACTAAATTGACGTGACATTTGGCTCAGTGGGTTGCACAACCGCCTACGAAGCTGGCGGACTCGGGTTCGACTCCCGGCCAGGGCAAGTATTTATGTGGTGAGCACGAATGTGTGTTTCTGGGTCTTGGATATTTTTAAATATTAAAGTATTATAATTTATCTATATATTATGTATACCGTTGCCTAGCACCTATAGTACAAGCTTTGTTAAGTTTAGGACCCATCTTACACAAATTGGTCGATTTGTGTAAGATTGTCCCTGTGTTATTTATTTATTTAAACTTTTTGGTTTACCACAAACTATGGCAAGAGCTGTTACGTCTTTAACATCTACTCAACCGCTACGGGATGCTATTACATTTAAAAAAAAACATCATAATTTTATTTTAATAGAAAAAATGGCACCACCAGCTTAGGATCCTGTAATACATCTGACCAAGGAACAAGCAAGACACAAGGCTGCAAAATGTTAATTTCGAGCTATGGAAAACTACGTATACTTGTCAAAAGTAGTTTAACTAAAGTCTTTGTTCTTAAGATAATATACAACAGTCTAGGCGTTTTCTTGCAGCGTCTCTTTCTCTCCAGAAAGGCTCATTATGGAACGTAAGGTAATAAGCCTTTCTTGTCATGTAGCACATAATTATATGTGTATTTATACATTAGGCCCATATGCCAGTATATACAATATACAACATTATGTGTTATTTAGGTTTTTAAAAGTTTCTGAGGTGAACTGGGACAATAGGGTAGTTTCCTGAGTAAATAAAATATTATTCTAATTAGTCCGACGATCATCAAAAAATATTGGACACGTATTTTTTCTTTTATCAATCAAACAAAAAAACGATAAAGATAAAGCGCAGTAAAGTTTGGGAGTGGGGGCGCATGACGTCGTGCCGTGCGAAAATCGGCCACACGGCATGACGTCACGGGGAACTTTAACCGGCTATATCTTCATCATTTTTTGTTTAATAGACAAAAGAGAAAAATCGTGTCCAATATTTTCTGATAGCATAATTGACGGACAAATTTTATTTTTTTGGGACACAAGCCTAACAAGCATCTATGGGATAAATGCGTCTTTTGATGACGTCTTAGAAACGAAACAATTAGATCCTCGCTCGATTTGCATTAGTAACAGTGTCAAACCTCAAGCGGGGAAGTTAGGGGTGGTTGTAAAGTGTTTGGATACCGTCAAATGTTCAACATACGCATTAGTCCCAAAGACGCAACTGCCCCAGTTGACTAAGTTTAAAGAAATTGTTACTTTGACAGAAAAAAATCAAACAATCTCAGTCTACTCTAGCTATAAAGCTTCCAAAATAATCCGCTCAAATTGTTTTGTTTAAATGTAGTGTAACTTTTTTTTGGGAAAATAAATGCTTTGCACTCAGTACTGTTGACGTGAGGCATGTGATAGATGTCGTCAAATGAAGATTTATGGTTTTGCGAGCAGATACTGTAATGATTTATAGCAATTTCTCATATATGTAGGTATCAACCTGGCCTCGCGCTGTTCGCGTCATAATTAACCGCCATGTATTTTTAATGAATTTATGATGCGCCAAATAGAATACAGATTTGCATCGTAATCTCTGACACGCTGATGCATTGGTCGACTAATCAATTTGTGGCTAATATGGTTGACAGATTAACTATAGTTTCAAATACGATTATGATACAAAGAGATGCGTTGAAATTTATCAAGCTGTTTAAATAGCCATCAGTCAATTCGGCTAATATTCATGAAACAAGTATTATGGTAAAATAGGTAATTTTTTTATGGTAAAAAGTGCTTACGACACCCTGCGAATCATATATTTTTTTTGTATGAACGAAACCTGCATGTTACGTCATCACCGTTGTTACGTGTTTTTCCATCTCTTTCTAGAAATCATGTACAGGTTTTAAATAGGGCCGACCGTTTGGATATCTCACTTGGGTGGACGCATGACCGTCAACATCTCCTGCATCTCCTGATGACGCCTCGTAGAGAGGCGAAACACGTGTCAAGAATTATATTTTCTGGTGGTGGTTTGTTGAATATGCATGCGTATTTTTTTGTGGAAACTGCTTGAAAATATGCGCATGTGAGCAGAATTTATTGTCACATCTAACCAAGATACTATTTTGCGTATAAGCAAAGATACTTTAATTTAATATGGAATTCCCCAAAGTAATGCCTGAATTTCAATTAATTAAACTTGTGTTGTAATTGTCGCTGGATGTAGTTTTAATAGGGCTTAATAAATGATCATATCTTTTACGTTATCATTATCACATGAAGTCGACAGTGGTTCTGCAAGCTGACACAGTAAATCACCATACGCGGACTGATGTTGGTCGCGTATAATTGACCGTCGCGTGCGTCTGATGAATTTATAGCGCATAAATCAAGGGAGGCGTAGTGATAATCCATATTATTGACGACGTATTTGTAGTATACACATTGATATCTTCATCATTCTGACAAATTTAACTTCAATATGACTGTGTGTTAAGTACCTATTATGACACAAACAGATGCATCGACATCTGTTGCATAGATTTATTGGGCAAGTAGTAGATGTGTTACCAACAGATTAACGCTAGTTTTAAATAAAATATTATAATTTAAAGAGGTAACGTTGTTAATATTAAGAACTGACGAAACTAGTGCCAAATACCAACTTTGTGAGCAAACAAAACCTGCTTTGTGGAAGCAGTTTTTAAGGTGCGTAATAAATGTCCCATTCGCTGACAGTGCCGTCAATTGAGCGTTGATAAGCTTACATGTCATATTGAACGCCTGTGGACGTACTGTCACCTAATGAGTTGAATTATCAGATGAAGTTGACAGTGGTTCTGCAAGCTGACACAGTAAATCACCACTCACGGCCTGATGTTGGTTGCGATAATACACCGTCGCGTGCGTTTGATGAGTTTAAAGTACATACATTAAGTGCGGCGTTGTGATAATCCGTTGTAGTGACGTCTGCGTAAATCAATACCTCGGTGAATTTTCAAAACGACTTTTTTGGATGTCCCACACTTGCAAAAAAAAAACTATGCCATATACCAAAAAAAATAATGGTTGTATTCTTTGCTATTATTTATGATGAGGCAAAGCCTTTAATTAACAATAATGAGCTACTTATCCCCGAAAAGTCCGTAAATTCACGATTAGCATAGCTGTGAGGTATTTCACACGCGAAGTTTAGCTCAGTCAATTGCATAAAACTTTGTCTGTGATTGTTGTAATTATTTTCTGTAAAAAACATTTAAAAGGGTTCTTCCAAGCCTATATTATAATCCAGAAAAATATGCAAAATATTTATAATTTAAGAGATTGGAATGAGTTTGTCCCGCGCGCGAGCATCTTTTCATGACTCGCAAATACCTGCTGGTTACGATTGGTTGAGCTATGTTACGCCATTTTTAAGTTACTACGTCGAAGACATGCTAGTTCACGTTCGATTACCGAGCGAAGCGGACGCATAATTTGTGTTGTGATTTTTTTTTTTGGTTAGTTTGTGACACAATGTTGTGGTCAGCCTTTAAGGTAATTTGTGTGGCTAGTAAATATTGCTTGTTTAACTACTGTATCGGTATGTCTAATCAAGTGTTTTATAGTTTAGAACACCGAGAATCAATAGTCCTATTGTCATTTACCTAAAGCTTATACTTACGACAAAATAAAAAAAAATGCACTTTTGCTGTAATTTGTGTGCCACTTTAGTCTACACAAATAACATTTTTTGTTTTATTTGGATATTATGAGCATTTTATATGCCTAATAACACTTTTTTTCTTTAAAAAAACCAGTCAAGTGCGAGTCTGAGTCACGCACCGAGGGTTCCGTACAAACTTTCAATAATTACGACTTAAAGCGCCGGTTTGCCGTGAGTATCTATGGCGTTACATACAAATGAGGGGCAAGCTTAATCACCAAACCGGATTATTCAAAAAATATTATTAATCACACAATAAAAAAATATATATATTGTTCGAAAATGTACAGATAAGTGCAGATCAAGGCCTTTCATATGATACCCTACTTGACCTAATGGCTAGACTTAGTTTTAAAAAAAGTGGTCGTTTCTTAGAAAATAAAAATATATTTTGTAACGTTTCCTTTGAAATACATGTGGGCTGATCATGTTTATGAATATTCCAAATTTCAAATATATGGCATAAATAAATAAAAATAAGTAAATAAATAAATAAACTATTCGTCGAAAACGAGTGCCTCTTTCTGCATTTTGTACATCATTCCAATATCTACCGTAATCCATTATCAAAATTAAAAAAATATAAAAAAACGCGCCACAAAAATTACCAAAAGGCGTGGTGTTCAATAATTTACCCACCTCCATCACACTTACCAACAAATTGGCCAACTAGTCAATATCTGGCAGCAGCATTGCTATTATTTTGATACGAAGTGATGTTCAAAATGGGACTCATAAGGCGGTTCAGAATCACGTAACGTGCAATGGAAAGGGCTATGCTCGGAATTTCTCGACGTGATACAATCAGAAATGAGGCGATCCGCAGAAGAATCTAAATAACCGACATACTCGCAGGATTGCAGTGAGCAGGTCATGTAGCCCAGAGAACGGATAGCCGTTGGGGCAGTAAAGTCTTGAAGTGGCGACCGTGTATATGAAAGCGCAGCGTGGGACGGCTCCCAATTAAGTGGACAGATGTCCTCGTGTGGTGGACGGCATCTGCGCAGGATCGCACTCTGTGACGAGCTATAGCCATATGTGGATATCCGTGACTGATCGATAGATGGCGGTGCTACTGTTTTAGGGCCACTATTTTTTTGCATCTTTACGTAAAAAGCATATTGTGCAAAAAGTGATAAGTAGTCAGATTGTTTTGTAGCCTATTGATCTAAAATATAGAATTGTTAAACTGTCATTTTCATTTTTTTTGGTCACCTTTTATAATTATAAAGCAGGTAACGCAGTGTTCATCGATGTCCACTTCAGTATGAAAAAGTTATTTGCCACTGTGTTACCACTTTTTTACGGCTATAATGATCAATGTATGACTTTTCTTTTATAAAAGTCCATTAATTGGTTACGAAACTTACGCCTGGCGTGTTAATTTTATATATTTTTTCCTGAACATTTGTTATTTATTTGAAAAACTAAACTTGTTAATGAAAAGAGAATGACCCAGATAAAGCTGCATGGACATTCTTTGCATTAAATTAATGGCCAACTAGTCGATGCGTAGCTAACGGGAGTGACAGATTAACACCAGATTTTAATATGTACAATATTATGATACAAAGGTAATCTTGTAAGTTTTGACAATACCTATTGCAGATACAAATAATGTAAATGGATAATAGCAGCGTCGTTGTTGGATATACTTTTTATTGCATTTCAGAAATGTTAATATCTATTTGGTTATGGATCTGCGAGCTGGCATAGTAAATCAAAACTCGTGGCTGGTTTTGGTGGCGTATAACTGACCGTCATCTGCCCCTGATGAATTTATGGCGCGTAAATCAACTGCAGCTTTATAGTGATCCGTTGAATCAACGTCTGTCGTGCTGTCACTGGACAACCAATTTGTGGCTGATATGAGTCATACTCGTAAATTAAGGGTAACTTTACACCATAGCTCGCTGAAAGACTCCGAGTTTTCATAAGAGGCCCATAGTTTGAGACCGCGTCTCAACTCAGTAGGTCTTATGGAAAAAGCTATGCTCGAGACCTCTTTACAAGATCGATTCAAAAATGAGAAGATTCTTAGACGAACTAAGGTCACCGACATAGCAAACTGGGTAAGCAAACTGAAGTGGCAATGGACATGACACATAGATTGAACAACCGATAGCCGTGGGCGTCTTTGACGTCCGCAGACACTTTACACCTCCAAAACATAATGTGTTGACAATGAAGACCTTTTATATATCCTAATTTAAAGTTTTGACCACGGAGACTCTCTACATCTTCAGTAAACTTAGTATAAGATTTTTTATTTTTATAATAACTTATTATGTTATTATTACGTTATTTATTTATTTATTTTCTCCTTTTTTGAAGCCTGGAGACCCTTTGCATCTCTGTAAGTATAAATTAAGTTATAATCTAATGTATTCCGAGACAATAATAATATACATTTCCCTGTAAAGTGTGCCCAGGTATTTGTCCGTAGTATTAATATTACTACGCACTATATTGTCATTATATACATAGATTGTGAATGTCTTTTTCTGTTTATTGTAAAATCAGACATGTAAAAGGGCCCTCGAGGCCTACTCGCAGAATAAAGATTTGGATCTTGGCGAACTACGCATTAAAATGTATTTAAAAATATATATTTAAGACAGGCTAAGTCCAAATATTGTAATAAGTATAAGGGCGGCTTGCACCATGGCGCTAAATAGTATTTAAATCCTATTTAAATACAAAATTACGTTTAACGCCTTGCACCACGTTAAATAGATCGCTAAACATGTTTAGGGAGCTGTCAAAATTAAAACGCCCATCAATAGCTATTTAAGTCGGCTTAATACGTTTAGCGCCATATTTAAAATTAATTTGACGTTTATTTTGACAGATTATGTTTGTAACATTTGGCGCCGATTGTTAAAAATTAGGTGCAACTATTAATTAATAACAGATATTTCGAGTTTTTATTCTGACGGCGAGGAAGAAATAGTAAAGTTCACAGATAGACCAGTTATATACTACGGGAAATTAATACAAGCAAAAAAAATCATAAGAAGGTTCCGACTACGAAAACGTACCTTACAAAAACTTTAATAATAACTAAAGAACACGAACACACAGCACCGCACTCAGCAGTATGAATAGTGATGGCAGCAGGAGTCGGTTTATTTACTTTACTTTAGTTGGTTGTTAAATTTACCGGCAATACTTTGCTATATTTGTTTTTATTTTGATTTTACAATGACAACCAACAAATAAAATGTTGAAATGCGCGCGCATGTCACTTTGTGTCAAAATTAAACAGCCCGTTCCTATTTACGCATACTCGTCACGTGGAAATGATTAATTTTGGTTAAAAAGATGGCGTATTTCGCCATTTACGTACAACGAAACGTAGGAAAACTGTTTTACCGACACATTAAACGCGTTTAGTTAAATAATCTACAAAACAGCTTGGTGCAAGATGTCACTAAACGCAATTATGTTAATCGCATTTAACGATATAAACGTGTTTAGTTAAATTTGTTTAGCATATATTTAAACGAAATTTGGTGCAAGTCGCCCTAAGAGCTGATTTAAAAAAATTACTGACTGTTGAGTTTGTTTCGGTTTTCTTCTCAGCAGGTGGTCTCCTTTTGGGAAATGCCGTAGAGTTAGACTTGTTAAAGTGCCCTTGTGGCCTATTCATCATAAATTATATTCTAATTGTAATTATTGATATAATGTGTGCCCTCTATTGCTATGTATTAAAGTCATGTAATAACTGCTACCGAGGGCCATCCCATTCTACCCCCGTCTCCAAATACATAAATGTGACCCACACTAGGTAAAGATTGACCTCGTAAGGGTCGCGGGGAGCCGGTGGATGCGGTCTGCGTAAGATCGCACCCTGTGGCGAGCTATAGGGGAGGCCTAAATTCAGGAGTGGACGTCAGTGGCTGATATAGATAGTAACTACCAGGGTAGTATCAAGTACTGGTACATTTACTTCAATTATATAAGATTATTGGTAGGCACGTGCCCGCTTCCCGTATATCATGTTATTGCCGAGCACATGCGGCGTGGAGTAATTGTTCCGCTTGATCTATGTTTGCCACGAGTTGGATACCCGCAAACGGACATGGAAGTTATCTCGCATGAGTCATATGTGAATAAACAGGGTGGTATGTACTTAAAAGAGTCAGTAATGACCTCTTCTTGTTCGACGGTTTCACTCTTGGCAGCCGCCATTCTTCTCTGATGGCTGCCTTCCTCGAGCATTCTTGTAGTGATGATGAGTCATTTACTGCAACAGTAAAGATCTACTCATGTTCTTTTTTCTACTCAAAGGTTCCTTGTAAGAGATCGCTCTTTAGTGATAAGACTACCTGCTGCTTACCTCCATTTTAAACCTCAAATAAAAGGTTACTGTGTGTGTAAAAATCTTGTTGATCTGTGCCGGATGTCTATAAAATATTGCGTCATGATTATGATCATCAATCAAAAGACTTTTACCGCTTGAAAAAGGCCTCCTCAAAAGAATACCACCATCACTGATCCTGCGCTTCCGCTCTCGAGCAGACTTCAGTGACATTCAATAGATTATTAGTCTATCTTGTGAGACCACCACCACCGTAAAATTACAATAGTGCATAATAAACTAAGGGTTGAAAGTGACCTTTTTACCCGAGATATTTCCGGCGCTCGAACAATGTGAGAGCGCCAATAGTTCGAGGGTGAAACGGGTAATTTCACCCGAGTTAAACACTCTACTTTTATGTATAGCTGAGCTTAGATATATGAAAAGCTGTTATTTTAACAAAATGACGTAACTCAATTATCTTCGACTCTGTGCCTAATCGTAACAATAAAAAAAATACTTTGCACCCTAGGGATGGAAAAGCTATTTTCGACCCGAATATCTACCCATGAAAATTAAAATTTTCGAGCAGGAGAAATAAAAACAAACATCGATTGTACAGGATAATTACAAGCTAATTAAACTGAAAAATAAAGTCCCAGGACTAAAACACTGAAAAGCGTATAATTTCTCATTCCGTTAGTATACACTAACTTATTCATGTAGCTCTTAGAAAGATTGACTTTGAACAAGTAAACGTCATTAACGGAATATAAATTAGAATTCTCTCAAATAGGCCCAAACCTCGAGGATGCGGTTCGAAGAGCCTCTACAAGGCTGCTACGCTGTAGCGAGCTACGCCGCACACGTAGCATTGTACCACCTTTCTAGGAATGAAAAGACAAAAGGTTATTTAAAACTTGAGGAAGTTACGACGTTTTAAGTTCATGAGTCAAGGATATGCAATAAGTTCATTGAGGTTTTGGGAACGCTCAAGTTTTTTCAAGTAATTGTGAAGAGTTTTCCTTTAATTTTTTTACTTTTATAACATTGCTTTTAGCTATTTTCTTTATAAATAGGTAGTGGCTTGATAGACCGAAGACATTTTATTGGATATGGCCTAGTATAGGTGAAAAACTTAAGAAGGTCAACTGTTGTATGTAGTGTACGAATAGATATTGAACTTATGTCATTTTTCTAATATGGAACAGGTGACTTACTTAAGTTTTTCACCTATATAGTATATAGATTGCCATGGTCTTAGTGCAGGGGTCGGCAATTCTTTGAGTCGAACGAGTATTACAATTTACCATATTTTATAATTTTGAAAGGGCCACATTTATTTTTTTACAACAAATAAAATAGTACTTGCATAAAGTAAGCTTTTTGACAAAAAAAACTAATCTATTTATAGAACCGCAAGTTGACATCCAAGGAGCCACATGTGACTCGCGAGCCGAAGGTTGCCGGCCGCTGGTCTAGTGGTATAAATATAAAAAAGCGGCCAAGTGCGAGTCGGACTCGCCCATGAAGGGTTCCGCAGCCGTTTATACAAAAAAATGGACTATAGATGAGAATAAATAAGATATGAAAAAAAAAACACTAACAAAAGAGCGTATCTCCCCGGCACTTACGTCTTTTTGCTGAGAAGCGCAGTTTTTTGGCAATAACTTAAAAACGGTATGTCCGATCATGTTGACAATAATTTTCGTTGGAATTGTTTATTAAGTTTTATATTTGTATTTTATTTCATATTTTTTGAACATACCGTTTAGAATGTAGAGGGGGGGGGGGGGACACAATTTTTGCTATTTTCGGAGCGAATACTTCGGGAAATATTTACTAAATCAATGTTTTTCTTAAAAACCTTAAAGTGTTTTTAAAAGAACTGTCGAAATATGTGCCTTTCATATTTGCTGAAAAAAAAAAATAGTTTTGGTTACATGTATAGAGTGCCCCCCCCCCCCCCCCCCCCCTAAAAGATATATATTTTTTATTTAATTATCAAACTAAGTAGCGGTTTCTACAAGACACTTATGCTCCAAATTTCATCAATATAGACTGAGTAAAATGCCTGTGACATACGGACGGACACACAGACAGACAGACAGACAGACAGACATGACGAATCTATAAGGGTTCCGTTTTTACCATTTTGGCTACGGAACCCTAAAAATGCGTCATTTTTTTGGTTTTAGTCTTATATTCTGGCATTACGTCATATTTGTCATGGCAACAGCAAAAATAATAACTTAAACTTAAACCTTTCATGTTTCAGAACATTAAAATAAAATTGCCATCTGGTGTTACTTTGCATTTGAAAAAGTTTTGACCTATGAAAATGATTTAATAAGTATGCTTGTTATTTTTCTTTTTTGTTTTTTAAATACAAAGATAAAATATAAGTCTAATAATTAACTTCTTTCTAATATTAAAGCTAACCTTCTGCAAATTTATTCAGTCTATATCAACCCGGTTAAAATATTTTCACCCCTTTCTCACAACTGGCTTTGTATTTACCTTCACTACCGAACGACATTACACACTCTCCTGTGTCCATTACTGCTTTTTCTTAAAGAAAGGAATTCGTGCGCATACTAAGTCAGCAATGGACGAGGTACTTTTTTAGGATTGCTAGGGATGGTATAATATGAGTGATTGTGGTAAAAGGTTTCATATTCGTGGTTGGATGAGGCTTGGCTCACGGTGATAACACCGGCTACTTACCTTTTTACTGCTGAGTTATTTCGAAAATGTACAGACGTACGACTGTTACAGAATATTGCCGAGATCCTAAGCATAACCTGAGTAAATGTAGGGAACTAAAGTAATTTGGGGTTTGACAAAAATCTTAAATAATAATAATATACTCAATTTTACCCGCAGCTTTGCTCGCGTAATTTTTTGGGATGCTATTCTTTATCACTTTATAGCCTCTATTCTAAGTAAAACAATTTAACGGATTGTATCGCGTATATTATCTCATTTGAGTTCCCGACGTTTCGAAAGCTTCTCGGCTTTCCATGGTCACGGGTTGACTGAAAAAACTTTATAGCTATTAAGCTTATCTGGCATGTATATGGACCTTGATTTGTTTTCTCAAAGTGGGTAGTATGCACAAATTGTAACTTTGGAGAAAAAAATATATCTTTTCTTAGTCAAAAGCTTTCGAAACGTCGGGAACTCAAATGAGATAATATACGCCATATAATCAATTAAATGTCGTTTTAATTAAATGAGTAATAATCGTGGAAACAGAAGAAAATATTATAGCCTCTATTTTATCTTGTATGTACTTGAAAAAAATATATTTAAGACTGGTTGATATTTTTCGACCTCGATCAGCCATCTTCTTTATTGAAATTAGGATGTTTTTTTTAAAATCTCAATAGCTTCGTGTAGGGGTTTTGGGTAAATATCTTTCATGACCTTTAAAAATTACATCTTAAAGTAGGCTACCCCTTATCTTGCACAATCTATTGTTCAAAATACATTTCGCATAACCGTTTTCGCACAATAATTTTTAGCCGAATGATACTATCGCATAATTATATACTTACCACAATTGTTATGTCACATAGTATTCATTTGGCACAATTTTGAATAGCAGAATACTAATATCGCCAATTTTTATTTCACAGAATTTTATGTAGCACAATATAAGTTCCGCCGAATTTATTTCGGCATAATTGTACCATAGCCTACCCACAGAACCGAATCGCTGCCAGAATATTAGGTTAGGTTAGGTTGAAACTGCGTCCCTCACAGAAACGAAGGTAAGGCAGGTAAGTAAGGCAGGTCCGACTTGGCTTACGAACTTGACTGCGCGCCTCACAGAAACGAATCGCTGCCAGAAAACTAGGTTAGGTTAGGTTGAAACTGTGTCCCCCACAAAACCGAAACGCTACCAGAAAACATCTAGGAAATATTGAATAGAAATATTGTGACACATCAATAAAAATATTATTGTGGTACCCACACCCACAACTAAGCATGAGCTCCTACTAAAAATATATGAGCAATTAATGCTTTCTTTATCATTACTATAACATAATTACACTCAAGGATGCAAACGGAATATTATGCCATATAAATTTCGGCGACACAATTATTCGACCATAGGAGTATTGTTCTAATCGACATTATGCCAATGTACTATTTGTCCTTCGAGCAAATAAATTGGTCCTTCGAGCTTAAATAAAGGCGCTAATCGCGATCTTCGTACAGTGTACGTCGACTTTAATTTGCGGGTTTAAGTGTGCGGACTCCTTATTGTTCCCGTATTCGATCAACCCGACGGCGTGTGCATCTCATCTACACTCATCTTTATTTTCTCCGAGAAGTATTCCAGCAGGCGCAGTGCGTGTGTGTGTGAGAAAAATAAAGACTGTTTATAAAGTAGCCGCGCGGCAAGTTGCCGCAAGTCTATCAATCATAGTGCCATCCGTCCGTGTGCAGTGCTCGCGGGGAATTTTGGCCAGTCTCGAAGTTCGAGACAGACTTCACTTGTCCAGTGGACAATATTATTTCGTCTGGATGAATTTTGCAAGTTGCAGAAGAACAGTGTTCATAATCATCAAACGTACGATTACACAGTAACCTTTGGACCTAACGGTTTTAGTCAAAGCCAAGCGTATGACGTTAGCAGAATAAAATTGCTCATTCATTCAAGTAGTCAACACTTACGTCTAACTCACAGACTAATAAGAGATACTACGTATCAGACTGCCAACTCAGAAACAAATATTATTTGCACTAAGCAACTATATTTAATCTGTACGATTAGTATTGACTGACGTTTATTTTTTTTTTCTATTCGAGATTGCTATATGGCAAGTGATCGTAACATATTCAGCCAAAGCGGTCTAGGTTCATTGAATGAGGTCTAATATTTAGAATGAATAATTCCCGGCACGTAAATTGAACACGTAACTACAGTAATTGTATATATTGTGATCAAATTCTATGCTGAGAATTATACCTCAGTGGCGAAAAAAATAAAAAACACATTATTTGTTAAGATTTATTTTTCATATTCATTTTAAATTTGCACCAATTCATAATTGTAAATCGGACAGTCAGAGCAATGAAATGACTGAGAATAGTTTTGTATTCGGCGCAGTCAAAGAAACACAATGAATTCTTGGACATAATGTTTACTAGTTCTGCGGGCGATAATTTTGCAAGATCATCACGATTTAAACTTTACTTCAACCACTTAATAAGTATTTTCTCAGAGCACGGGAAATGGTGTAAAATTGCGTCCTTCCGCAAAGGTTTACAAGCACAGCACTCATAATACATTTTGCAAAAAGCAAGACAGGATAAACACAAAGACATCACTCGATAACACTTTCACTGTGACAATGACAGAATGAATTTCGACAAATAATATATAGATGACAAGACGAGTGTATTGACAAAGCAACAGCCTATCACAGCAGAGAAAAACGTCAGTAAACATTAAAAACAACATGGCGCTAACGTACGCGTTTTGTTATACGAAGATTACCAGCTGTGGTCTAACTCTTCCGTTTTCGAACGACGCCATCGGTTCAATCAATCATTCATACTTCAACGTTTTGCGTTTGCTAACAAAATTCTGCGATCGAGTGAACACGGAGTCAAGGCTACAGTTGTCATTCCTGTACTTACGCATCCTGTTCAAGCAAGAAACGAAACGCCGAGCTGCGCGCGACGCAAGCAAGTGGGAGTGAGTGACCGGAACGCCAGCGCATCTTCGGTCAATCGGTCAATCGCTTCATTTTCGTTCGATTACACTTTTGCGTTGCATTTTGTCTGATTAGCTGTCCACCATTTTGATATTTCATTAACTTGGTGTATAATTCGATTTGGTTGGTTATTTAGGAACAAGAGTTCCACAACTGTGTAATCTTTAAAGTTAAGTTCCGTGTGGATACGGTGTTAATAATTATAACTTTAGTGGTACAGTACTTGTATCACAGTTTCGAGTGCAAAGATTTGGTACTGTGTGCCGTTACCGCTTGTTGGGACGCCATTGCGCGTCGTTACGAAGATTTGTAATTTACTTTGCTTACATCAAACCACGTTCAACAACGTTGTTATATATACAAATACGAATTTAAAGGTACAGTGTACTTATTATTGCTGTTGTGTTAAAGTGCTTGAATGTGTGCTTGCCTGCAAAGGGTTATAAAGTACGGTGTACTTTTATTTTAAATTCGATTGTTTTAGGGATTATTTTGTATTGCCATCAAAATGGCCGACGACCTAAAGAGGCTTGTGGCAGCTAGGGGACAGTTAAAGGCTACGATAACACGCATGCTTTCATACAAAAGAGGCTTGGAAGCTTGTCCAGCGGACGTGGATCCGTTATTAATTAAACAAAAAAAAGAGCGACTCATTAAGGCTTTCGACGAATATAAGGAAGTGAATCTAGAAATTTCAATCCTGGATCCCTCCGATCCGGAGCGGGTGGACGAAGTAGAAGAAAAGTTCGACGAGCTAAGCACGTTTTATGCACGAGCGATTAATGACGCGTTAAGTGCTACTTCGTCGTCGCCTGTAAGTTCTCCGGGGGATGCTACCGGGCACGCCGTTGTGTCGCCGTGCCGCCTGCCGCCAATACAAATAAAGGTTTTTTCTGGTGAGGTAGGTGACTACCAGACCTTTATATCCTTATTTAATAGTGTCATTGACTCGGATAATAGGTTAAAGCCGTGCGAAAAATTATATTACCTAAAAACATATCTACAAGGGGAAGCCCTATCCCTTATAAACTATTTGCCACTTACAGCTGACAGTTATCCCGTCGCTATTGAACTTTTAAAGCAACGATACGACAATAAGAAACAGTTAATTAATCATCACATTGTTGCAATCTTGAACTTGCCTACCATGCAGCGCGCATCAGCCGCCTGCATGAGAAACTTAGTTTCGATAGTCAGACAGCATTTGGGTGCCTTAGGAAATTTAGGTGCTCCCACAATACATTGGGATTTGGTTATTATTGCCATTCTCCACAGGAAGATTGACCAGTATACACTTAGAGCTTATCACTTAGAAAATCAGAGTAATGTTGACTTACCCAAGCTAAATGATTTTTTGAAATTTTTAGAACACCGTGCCGCTGCACTTGAATCATTGGGAGAAGGTGCGACTTCTGTGCGCCGCTCTAGTTTAGTTGCTGTTAATAATAAGCCGGCTAAGCCCACAAAATGTAAGTATTGCTTGTCTCATATTCACAAGCTACACCAATGCTCAAGTTTTAAGCTAGCGGATAGTCTAAAAAGAAAACAATTTGTAGTTTTGAATAAATTGTGCAACATTTGTTTAAATGAGCATTCTGGTCAAAAATGTATTTACTCCTTTAAATGTTCTGTGTGCAAGGGCAAGCACAACACCTTGTTACATGAAGAATTACCTCAACAATCTGAGACTGTGTCACAGACTGCTGCAGTGGGAAATAGTATGGGACAAATAAGTTTATTGGCGAATAGTGTGGACAATGTCCTACTGCCTATAATTAAGGCAAAATTACTTGATAAGAATGGGCAGCCTGTGTATGTTCGTTGTTTATTAGATTCTTGTAGTCAGGTTTCTTTCTTACTCTCGGAAGTAGCGGAGCAGTTGGGCTGTAAGTTACAACCTACAAAGTCGATAATTGCTGGTGTGTGTGATGGTGTAAATATGATAACACATCAGGCCACATTAAATGTTCATGCTACTGCTACTGATTTTAGTGTACCTGTAACATGTCATGTTGTCAAAAATATTACTTGCAATATGCCACAGTTCTCTGTCAGGAATGAAAAAATAAGCATACCCAACCATGTCAAATTAGCCGATGACAACTTTTATGTCTGTGGCAAGATTGGGATGCTCCTAGGTGCCGACATATTTTTCCAGGTCCTCATGCGCGACCAGCTGCCGGTGCTACCGGGTCAGCTTGTCCTGCAAAATACTTCCTTTGGCTACATTGTGGCTGGGAAGGTCTGTCGTTCCGGAGCAACCAACTCATCATGCTTAGCATCAAATTTTTGCTGTCAACAACAGGTACAAGATGACATTATTAGTAGATTAGATAACACTGTATCGCAATTTTGGCAAACGGAAAAGGTTCCAGAAACTTATACTGAAGCCAATTCTGAGCAGGAGTTAGCTGAAAAAATCTTTAATGAGACTGTGGTTTTAAAGGATAACAAATTCGAAGTTTCTTTGCCCCTTAAACAAAGTGTCACAGAGCTGCATTTGGGTAATTCTCTTACGTGCGCATTAAAACGATTCCTAAACTTGGAATTAAGGTTTAAAAAAGATAATGAGTTGTTCCTACGGTACAAGGCCTTCATAGACGAGTACGTACAATTGGGGCACGCAAAGTATGTTAATATTTCTGATTATGATTTGGAACTGGTACTGTCCTATATGTATAGGTTTGTCAATAATTGCAAATGTAAATTAGAAGGCAGGCTAGTAGGAACTTTAACGCCTCACGAATTAGGCCTTTCGTTGAAAGTTATTCTTAGGAATGAGCAGATGTTGCATTTCAGTCAGGAAATAAAATGGTTAGAATCAAAAGTACCTCTAAAGTCTAATCTTAAGGCGTTAAATCCCTTTTTGGACAACTTGCAGCTAATGCGCGTTGGTGGTAGATTACAGCACGCATCTGTACCCTATGCGACTAGGCACCCTATCATATTGCCTAAAGGATCTAAAATTGTGCACTATCTAATAGAAAAGGAGCATAGAGCATTACTGCATGCGGGGGCCAAGTTAGTGCTGTCCAACTTAAGTTTAGAATATCATCTTATTAATGGTATTAGAGAAGTAAAATATATTGTAAACAAATGCATAATTTGTTTTAAATTAAAGGCTAAGAATGCTGAACAATTGATGGGCTCACTTCCTCGTGACAGAGTGACTCCGTCAAGAGTATTTGAAAAAACTGGAATGGATTTTGGTGGTCCATATAATATAAAAATGCTTAGAGCTAGGAAGCCCGTTATACAGAAAGCTTACATTTTGCTGTTCGTTTGTTTCTCAACAAAGGCCTTACACATTGAGTTAGTATCCGATTTGACAACAGATTGCTTCTTGAACGCCTTGAAAAGATTTATTGCACGCAGAAACAAACCAATGGTCATATATTGTGATAACGCTGCCACATATAAGGGGGGTCAAAATAAATTGAACCAGTTGTATCAATTGCAGTCTACCGCAGAGCATAAGAACACTGTTGAGCTTTACGCTGCTGAGAGGGGCATAGAATTCAAATTCATCCCTAGTTATTCCCCAGTGTTTGGTTCCCTGTGGGAGGCTGGAATAAAATCAGTGAAATATCACTTAAAAAGAGTTGTGGGCGAATCTGTCATGACGTACGAGGAGTTAAACACAGTAATTATACAAATAGAAGGGATTTTAAACTCTCGTCCTTTGACAGCATTGCCAACAACTGACATCAATGAAACGCCATACCTGACCCCGGGGCATTTCTTGACGGGCAGTCCACTGACTACGTTCCCTGAGAGAGATTGTGTATCTAAGCCTATTAGTCGTGTTAAGGTTTGGGATCAGTGTAATCGTATGGTTCAGAGCTTCTGGAAGCAGTGGCACAAACAATATCTTGTTCAGCTGCAGAACAGGCCTAAATGGCGAAATACCTGTGATAATATAAAAGTTGGAACTCTTGTAATTGTTAAAGATGACAATATCACACCCTTGAGGTGGCCTTTGGCCAGGGTAGTAGAAGTTTTTCCCGGGACAGACGGCAAGGTTAGAGCACTCTCTATTAGGACACCTAAAGGGTCTATCGTAAGGACTAGTATTTACAAGGTCTGTGTACTTCCAATTGATAGTTAAAAGTAATAAGTAAATTTATAACTATATCTGATTAGATTAAGATGTCTACTATATATTTAAAGCATTTAAGTGTAAATCTCTGCGGGGCTGGGAATATGTACGAGACGGTACATCAAACCTGCCAGCTGTCATGTGTATTGACAGTTTATAGTTAAGTTAGTTGCATACGAATCGCGAGCGCCGTAGCATTATTAGAACCGCTGTAAATCATAATTTAACCGAAATACAGTGCATAATTAAATTTAACTTATGTTTTATTAGCGCCTAGAACACTATTCTGCCAAAGAAACATGTGCGAAGTGATAGTATGCCAAGAAATTTAGGCAAAAAGCAATTGTGCGAAATGATGATTGTGCCAATGGTTGCTATGCGAAACGAAAATATGGCAATAAATTTTGTGCAACACATTTGTCATATATGTATATATATATATATATATATATATATCAATTGGGTTAGGATTGTTTTGCGAGCTCAAAAGTTAACGGCTTCGTAGAAAAATGCGATTATCATCATCATCATCATCATCATTTTAGCCATAGGACGTCCACTGCTGGACACAGGCTTCCTCAATAGACTTCCACATTTGCCGGATAGAGGAAACCCTCATCTAGTGAGTTTGGAGAGCGCAACCCTAACCAGGTCGTCCGACTGCCTTTGGGGTGGCCTTGAACCTTGAGAATGCGATTATGATTAATATTTATACGTACTAACATTACATTTTGACTTTTTCATTTTATGGCAGTCAATATAGACCCGTTTTATAGATAAAATAGCTTCTGCCCGCGACTTCGTCCGCCTTAAATTCGTTTATCGCGGATAAGGGTATTTTCCGGGATAAAAAGTAGCCTATGTCTTTCCCCGGGACTCAAACTATCTCCATACCAAATTTCATTCAAATCGGTTCAGCGGCTTAAGCGTGAAGAGGTAACAGACAGACAAACAGACAAACAGACAGACAGACAGACAGACACACTTTCGCATTTACAATATTAGTATGGATAAATAGCGCAGGGACAAGCTTACACAAATCGACCTTATCGCAAACTATTTTATATTATAGATAGATTATAATACTTAAATACATATAAAAAAACACTTAAACCCGACCCAGACCCAGCAGGAACAAACATTCGTGCTAATAACACAAACACTAAACTTGCCCTGACCGGGATTTGAACCTAGGACCGTTGTAGGCCGTTGTGCAACCCACTGAGCCAAACTTGTCGTCAAAAGATGTAAATTAAATAAACCTTGTAAATTTAATTATAGCGATTTCTCTCCCTAGTGCGGTATTTCGTATTTGAGCTAACTATATTAAAAAAGGAATGCGATCTTTTTTCAGAGTGGATGTGACAATTGTCTCTGAGCCACAATTTTAAAATGAAAATGTTCCTATCTAGAAAGTAGGGCACACGAGTGGTTTTTATGCACTACTGAATCTCTTCCCAAAATCTATTAGTAGAATTTTTATAATGCGGGAGACTAACTGAATTTAATAATGTACCTTGTAAGTATTTTTTTTATATAATAGGGGGCAAACAAGCAGACGGGTCGCCTAGTGGTAAGCGATGGCCGTCGAATATAGACACCTGCAAAACCAGAGGAGTCACAAATGCGTTGCCGGTCTTTAAGGTATTTATGATATTATTTTTAAAATACTTCTCGTAAATTGCTACTTACTCAATGGTTGCTTACTTTGCGCCATTTCTACTACCTTGTTGTTCGGAAGAGATCACTTTTTAACCGACTTCCAAAAAAAGGAGGAATGTTTTTTTTTTTTTTTATGGATGTTCACCGATTACTCAGAGACTATTCAACCGATTTCAAAAATTTTTTTTTGGTTTTATAGAAGGTACTTTCTAGTTGGTTGGTTTAATTTTGGTGAAGATCTGATGATGGAATCCATGAGGAATTGAAGGAACTCCTCAAATATTGTAGGCATACATATAGCGATTTTGGTATTATAAGAAACATAATAAGCATTTGCATTCAGAAAATGTAAATTGGTGAAGTGGAACTGATGCAGAAGACCACAGAATGCCATCGGAACTCCTCAATGATAAATGATTTACGGTTGGTGACAAAATATCTTGATTAATTTAGCTAAGCAACTTCATAGTCACAAATTTAAATGTTCCTGATGTGAATGGTACCATCGTATTGATTTGATGATGGAGCCGGAAGGTAGGCACCAGATCTATGTAATAAAATAATGTATCCTAGCCGTGTTTGGGCTTGTTCGAATCATCTCGAGATACACTTTTAAGTAACGATTAACTAAAAAGTGTAAAATAAATAAAATTTTAAACAAAAAAATAAAACCGACTTCAAAAAAACTAAAAAGTAAAAAATAACGCCATAATTCAGTTTCTTCAAATTACTTACAAGTAACCGTTTGTATACTCAATCTATACAGTATATACAATTAATGTTATTTTGGAGTCGGTGCCATCGTGTCACAACTTACTAAAATCGTCAATGTTCAATATTTTACACATTCTTTATATGGCACCGACGCCAAAATAAGATTAATTGTATATACTGTATAGATTGAGTATACAAACGAGTACTTGTAAGTGATTTGAAGAAACTGAATTATGGCGTTATTTTTTACTTTTAAGTTTTTTTAGGAGTCGGTTTTATTTTTTTGTTTAAAATTTTATTTCGCCTGTTGTTTACCATTTCTCATACTGTTTTAGATTTAAGTGTATTGTATTGCTAATGTCGTTTTATTGTTACACTAGGAAGCTTTTCTTTTGACGAGGTAGGTTACTTTCTTGGAAAGTCAATGTATAGGAATATCATGATTAGGGCCCGTACTGTTCCTGCCAATGACGTCAAATTTTAAATAGGCTTTTCGTAAACACAAGTTACAAATTAATCAATCTCTTTAATTAAACGATATTGGCACTTAAAATGGTTGTTGACTGATATTGACATTTTAATGAACAATAAGTTGACGTTGTAATTGTTTAGTTAATGTATTTTCACAACTATTGTGTAGTATTTATTTTTCAAACTGTATAAAAAGTTGGTATACAATGTCATCTTTACTAGAATATTGGTAAGATTTTCCAGAAGTTCGGTAACCAGCTTCATTAAACTAAATTTATTTTATCACAACATCCTTTGTGCGAAATGACGTCATTTTACGTCATCACCATTAAAAGTACGAGCCTTTTTCGGGGTTAGTCATCTTCTTAGTGGGTCATTAGTTTTAAGTCATTGTCAAGAATGGTCACCCACAGATGGTTATAGGAATTTATCAGACTACACTGAAACAAAAAAGAGGATTATATCCTCCTCGGCAAACGAAGTTGCGGGGATAAATCTAAAATAAATATTATCAGTCCCAGCCAGCTACTAGCCAAACCCAAACGAGGCTTTAATTTCAATTATTCGGCTAAAATATTTGTTCAGCGCTAAATTACTAAGGCGCTAAGCTGTCATGTGTGACCGCTCTTATCTCTCAATCTTATTCCTAGCGCCACTTGTTACCTACAGAATTAAGGGTTTAGGCCACGTGAAACATTGCCTTTGCAAGGAACCGACAAACGTACCTTTCCATAAAAGGTCATTTGTGACGCTAGTTTTCTAGCAACTTATTCCCTTTTGTTGAAGAATAAGTCTCAAAGCCTTTCAGACTAAGGTAATTGACCTTATCCCTGAATACATAATCTTGCTTTGTATTGTAGTGAATGTTTTTCTTCATTTGTGACTCTCGAATTAAAGTGTTTAAGTTTATTCAGAGGATTTGGCTTATTCCTCTAGTAATTTTACTGTTTTGCAAAACATCTGTACTGTTATAAAGTTGTTAAAAATGTATTTCAAAGCGCTATCTTACTGGTAACTCCATGTTCGGATACGGGATCAATGACCGCTGTCGCACGGATAGTGGTGAAACGAATTGAGTCTAATATTGAATCTTATACCATAGCAAGTAAACCAATCCTGTCTAAGCGAGCGGCTATTCACACTAGACTCCGCTTACACTGATTTTGAAATTATAATGATTAGTTTATCAATATGAAGAAAAAAAATCGGCCAAGTGCGAGTCGGACTCGCGCACCGAGTTCCGTACAAAATATACGCTATAAATGGCCGTTTCTATGAAAATTTAGTGTAAGCAGAGCCCTACTCCAAAGCAAACTGGACGCGGTTTTCGGTCATTTTATCTAGGTTATCGACAGACAGACATAAAATTATACTACTGTTTGAAGTATTTGTTGTTATAGCGGCAACAGAAATACATCATCTGTGAACATTCCAACTGTCTTAGCATGACAGTTTATGCGGTACAGCCTGGTGACAGACGAACAGATAGACAGACGGACAGCGGAGTCTTACTAATAGGGTCCCGATTTTTTTGGGTGCGGGACCCTAAAAACAGCAACAATAATATGAGGATTTATTTTATTTTTTATTTAAATACTTAATTGACTCATGTTTTGTTAGATTATGTATATGTGATTACTAAGATTAAGATGCTTTATAAAAGTCTGATATTTAAAACCCAACTCAATCTCTTCGAAATACCTTATACAGTCATTAAATAAAGTATTCAGTATAAATAGTATTAGTATTATTTATTTAGTAGTGTAGTAAATATAGTATTCAGTAGTTGTTAAATGACTATGATCATGATCAATTAATTTCTATGATCAATTATTTTTTATTCACCAGACTAGCGGTTCGTTAAATGACTGTATAAGGTATTTCAAAGAGATTGAGTTGGGTTTTAAAGATGACTAGAATGCCAACTTTGTCAGCGGCTTAACCATCTTTTTTTCTTCATCGTGGTTGAGTAAGAAGTATCCTGTTACCATATGTAGATGCCCAGTAACCCGTGCACCAAAAATAGTTGAAAACTAAAAAGCTTGCGAAACATCGGGAACTCAAATGAGATAGTTTACGCGATGTAATTTTTTTAACCGTTTTATTTAAATGAATGATAACTGTGGAAACAGAAGAACATATTAGGGTTGGTTAGGTTTTTTACTGTGTTAATTTTAGTAATTTACTTCTAACACAGAATTTTACTCGAGGATTTTATTAGGGTGCAGGTAGGTACAAACTGTTTTCAAACTCCAAACACGAAATAAAATCCAGATTTTTTTTAAAAGCTTTTACTTTAAGTTTGTTTTGATTAAATTCTGAAAATTTAACGATCTCAAAAAAATAATTAAGGTTACAAATAAAATATCTAAAAGAATGAAATATTTTGAGAAACAATGCGCTTAAGTAAAAAGAACCTTACCTATAAAAAGTGAGTAAAAACTCCTTTTTTTCACATTCAGTCGTCAGCAGAAGTTGCAAAAAACTTTGCCGCGTATACAAAGGCCCAGGTACATTTTTGACAAGCCTAAAGTGGCTGAAAAGGAAACGCCTTTGATGTCCCGACCCGGAAGCCGCCATTATTTGATCGAAATCGGAAATCATTCCGCCATTATCAATTTTCGCAACACCGTTCAACCGTGTTTAATATTTCGCGGGGAAATATAACAACCTTTTGAACTGTGAATCAAATTGTGAGTTTATTAAATAAACCGGCTGTTTGAATGAAAATTTAATTACCTATAAAGGGTAGTAAATATCATGTATCATATTTCATCACGAGTCATCCGTCTATCTATCAGCCATGGACGTCCACTGCTGAACATAGACCTAGGCCTTCCCTATAGCTTGCCACTGGGTGCGATCCTCCACATCATCATAAGGAGGGTTTTAGCCTAATCACCACGCTGGGCAGGTGGGTTAGCGATCGCAGAAGGTTGCTGGTATGTTGGTAATTGACAGCGCTGCTGCCGTCCGCCACCATGCATTTTCCTAAGTAGCCTCTAACGACCCCTACGGGAATATATGAACCTATTTATAGTAACCTATCTATTTATTCTATACCGGACCCACACAACCTAAATCAATCAGAAATAAAATAAATAAATATTACAGGATAATTTTACACTAATCGAACTAGTCCCACGGTAAGCTCAATAAGGCTTGTGTTATGGGTACTAGACGATGATATATTGAATAGATATTATTAACTTATATACATAGAAAACATCCAAGACTCAGAAACAAATATTTATTCTCAAATATTTGCCCTAACCGGGAGTTGAACCCAGGACCTCCAGCAGCAGGCAACGTTACTACCGCTGAGCCAAACCGGTCGTCGTATTTATTTATTTTATCATATTTCATAAACGGGTGGTATATTTGTTTGTTGGTTTACTGTTTTATCTTCCGTTAAAGCTACAATAGTGCAGTGGTTCGCTGTGACTTTATTTCATGATGATTGCATAGATGATTACTAGTCCAGGAATTAATTAAATACAGACACAATATAAATAAAAACAGTTTACAAACCACTTTTAAGCACTCTTATTTATTATGAAACAATAATAAAACAAAGATGGACACGTGTCGAACCCTCAAACATATTGAAAACTCGTATGTTATTTTATTCCATTCCGCTCCAAACCACTCGAGAAGACTCAACTCCACGTATTTCCTTGTTAATCTCACTGTAAAAATCTACATTTCACAGGAAAACAAACCAAATCACTCACATTTGTGGGAAGTCTTTACAGTCATACTGGTCTGAAAGATACAATGATGTGGAAGTTAGAGGTCAGTTTGTGTTCCTTTCAAGTATTATCGCTTGAATTGCAAAGGGCCGACCCGACAGAACTTTTTTCATTCAAACTACTGGGTCGGTGTTTTAAAATTCAATTACATGCTATGTGTTCGCGTTTTATTTTAGATCCCTTTGTTTTGGAGTTTGGTAAATCTATACTATAGGGTGGGCCATCAATTTCTGCAAATAGCAACACTGACTTTTTTTTAACTCTCAGAGTGAGCTGCGGGAAACTATAGGTCACTTCGGGCAATTTTATTTAAATATAATGGAGCGTTTCACGAGAAAACAACGGACTTTTTGTGTTAAACAGTTTTGTAAGACTACTAGCTTCTGCCCGCGACTTCGTTTGCCTTAAATTAGTTTATCGCCAATAATGGATTTTTTCCGGGATAAAAAGTAGCCTATGTCCTAGACTCAAACTATCTCCATACCTAATATCATCCAAATCGGTTCAGTGGTTTAAGCGTGAATAAATAACAGAGAGACAGACATATTTTCGCATTTATAATATTAGTATGGATATGGATGATGAGATAGCTGCGATCCCTCGCAGAATGTGTGTCAGCGAGTGTTCCAAAGTTTGCGTAGTCGATTGTAGGAGTGGCAACGACGAGACGCGGAGGACATATAGATGATAATTACTCGTATATATAAAAAAAAAAAAAACAATTACCTATCTATTACTAGGTTAAATAAAAAAAACATTTATTGTTCAAATTTTAACGATGTTTCAAAAGTGTATAAATTTATGACCTACCCTATATTATTAAAGTTGTAAAAATGACATGTCAGAACATTGAAGATACGTCAAAAAAATATTTATAACGGACTATTTGGAAATCAATGAATCGAAAAATATATTTTTTGGATTTTTTGTATGTTTTATGCGTTGTTGTGGCTTCATCAAGCCAAATCGGCTAAACAGATTTCAACAATTATTTTCGGTACACGGGTAGCTGGCTATTCACAAAAGGTTATAGGATACTTTTTACCCAACTACGCTGTCGAAAAAAAGAGGGGTGACTTTTTCTCCCCCGTGAACGAAGTTGGGCACCATAAAATTGTAAAAGACTTCGTCATATGATGATCCTATTTTACTTCATCATCATCATCATCAGCGTAAAGACGTCTACTGCTGGACAAAGGTCTCCTCCAAGAATCCCCACAATAACCGGTCTCCCTCGATCTTGACCAGATTATCGATCCATCTTGTTAAGGGCGTCCCTACGCTGCGTTTTCCTGTACTCGGTCGCCACTCGAGATCCTTTCTGCAACAGCGGCCCTCGGTCCTACGAGCAATGTGCCCCGCCCACTGCCACTTAAGTCTAGCAATTCTATAGACTCAACAATATTCTCTACTTTTTTCTATTATATCAGATAATAAAATACTCGTGAGGTTTAGAGTCCGAAAACAACCGGTACTGCAAAATATTATAGACTAAAAGTTGCCCGCAACTTCGTTCGCGGAAGAGAAAAAGTCATAACCCGTCGTTTTTTCTTCGGCGTAGTCGGGTAAAAAGTATCCTATAACCATACGGAGATACCCAGCTACCCGTGTACCAAAAATTGTGGAAATCTGTTAAGCCGATTTTGCGTGATGCAGCCACAACGACACATACAAGGAAACATAAAATCAAAAAAAAAAAAAATCGTTTGACTGACCTCCAAATAGACCGTAACAATTTTTTTTTTTAATATCTTCAATAGTACAGACATTTCATTTTTACAACTGTATAATAGTATAGATTACACCACTGCCATAGACAAGATGAACATAACCTAATACATATTTAATATACATACTCTCGAAAACCATGTTCCTCCGTCAGATGCACTTGACTAAATACGATCTACGGTCTATTAAATCCAACTGTCCCACTGGCGTGTCTCTGACACTGATGTGTTTCCTCCAGAGGACGCGGCGGGAGTAAATAACACCATAGTTGCACATTTGCATCGTTATAATGTGGTAAAATAGGGAAGATTTCTTTAAACATAAACTGTACATTAATGACGCTAATTGCTGAATGGCTTGCAATATTTGAAGGCTAGAGTGTAGGCACCATTTTGAAAATTAATGCAATTGTTATTGACTAAGTGACCATTGCGAGCAAAGCGTTAACGTGTTAGCTTAGGCAAAAATGCCATCATCTGCCTGTTTGGCGGATGTCTGTCCGTCTGTTCTCTACAGATCGCATATCGCAATCAATTATAGTGAAATTTCGTTATCATGTTCAGTTCAGTTTCTGTTTTGTTTTTTCAAAATGGGGGGGATATGAGAGTTGAAAGACTCGCGCGGTCTAGAACTCGCAGAATCTCTAGATATTTATTTAATACTAGAAGGGGCGCCTTCGTTCGCGGAGAAGTCATAACTTCTATTTTTTTCTTTAGCATAGTCGGGTAAAATGTATCCAATAACCATCTGCAGATAGCCAGCTACTCGTGTACCAAAAATTGTTGAACTCGGTTTAGCCGATTTTGCGTGATGAAGCCACAACGACACATACAAACATACATAAAATCCAAAAAAAATATTTTTCGTTTTAGTCACCTCCAAATAGTCCGTAACAATCAATTTTTGAAAATATCTCCAATGTACAGACATTTCATTTTTACAACTTTATAATAGTATAGATGTATGATCTATAATAAGTCTAGGATAATAAGTAACTAATATTTGTCTAAATTTTTTCTCACTTGTTTAAACGTAAATATAGACGAATAAATGCGCTTAATAAGAAATCTCTATTTTATGCCTAGTATTGCCCCACTGGCGTGTCTCTGACACTGATGTGTTTCCTCCGGAGGCTGACTGGGGTGACAATAAACAACAATGCAGATGCACTCGTGCATAAAAGCGGCGTTAATGCTCGTGCGGGAGATTGCTTGAATAATAAATGTCATTAACTGGTGCTGAGTTGTTTGTTTTTCCTAAAGCCAATAAAATGCTCGTACAAATGCGTAAATAAAGGTGAAATGAAATTAACCAATTAAGTAGTTTTTGCCTTTTTGGTGCGGTTGATTCAATCAGTTCGTATGTAGCTAAGGGGTTGTCTGCAAGGGATCGCTGTTTAGCGATAAGACCGCCTATTGTTTACCTCTCATTGAATTTTTTGTTTTCTGTACACCAATTTGTGTGGTGTGCAATAAAGAGTTATTGTATTGTATTGTAGCTAGTTATTTTCTAAAATATTTTTTGCCGTTGTATGATTTAGACGTTTCGGACGGCGCATTACGTCCATTAGCCTTATAAAAACATCATGTATATACTAAGCCGCGCTGTCCCGTTTGATTATTTGTGATAGCATATTTAATTTATCTTCACACAACAAAGTGGTGTGTCTTTTCCTTTTGAGGTACAGAACCCTAAACACAAATTTAAACTTAGAACCACTACTGCCACCCCCAGTATTGTGTTCGTTTTGTGCAGTGTTTTGGCCAACAGACCGACAATTAAAGGATAATCAAGACTACTTTGTCGAGGAACCTTTGTTGTTGAGTGTACGCTCATGTGACTTTAGGGGACTACAGGCCACTACAATCAGTCTTATGGTATTAATGTCGCAGGGAAATGGCCAAACAGAGATTTTAACAAATCTCTAAGAGATATGACCCAATCACGCACGATATTAAAATGGCGAATCTATTTTATCATTTGCCTAGAAAAAGTCAGCAATTTGATCTAATCCCTGAAGCTGTTTAGTGAAATGATGAAATCAGCCAAAAAAGGCAACTTGTTTTTTCAATTCACCAGATTTGTTTAGTGACTTGATAAAATCCCTGTAACACGTCAGTAAGTTTTCAAAACGATCTCGCAAAGTCAACACGTTTTATTATTTCACTCGACACGTTTAGTGATTTGATAAAGTCACCTAGGTGACTTGAAGTGACTGTTGATTTCTAGGCCAATGATAATAAATTCGCCTTTTTAACAACCTGCTTGATTTGATCATATTCCTTAGAGATTTGGTCAAATCTCTGTTTTGGCCATTTCCCTGCGACATATACATAGCCAAATTTTATCTATCATTACACTTATTTTTGATATGGATCGAAGACAAGCGCCTGGTTTTGTCACGGTAAGAGCAATATCATAGGCCTGCCCGATTGGGGCGGTGACGTAAGTGTGGTGTGGTAGACCTTTCATCTAACATGTCATTGATATGGGTCAAAGACAAGTGCTTGGTTTCGTCAGGGTACAAAGTAACATCAAAGGCCAGACATGGTGGTGGTGAGTGCCAGACAAAGGGGTGGTCAATAGGCATACAAAACCACATTTTATCTTTTATTGTCTTTGATATAAGCGCCTTGGTCGTTACAGTATATCAAAGGCCTGCCAGATTGTGGTGGTGGTGGTGAAAGTGTGGTATAGTTTTGTATACCGAACCACATTTTATCTATTATCACGCTTGTCTCTGATATATCCGCCTGTATAGCAACATCAAAGACCGGTCTGATTGTGATGGCGGTGTAAGTTTGGTGTGGTGTAGTTTTGTATTAAGTACAGAACCACAGTTTATCTAACATCACTTAGATTCGTTATGGTATGGTATAGAGCAACACCTGCCCGATTGTGGTAGTGTTGTAAGTGTGGTTTGGTATACAGAACCACATTTCATCTGCCATCACGCTTATCTTTGATACATGCCGCTATATTTGTTACGGTACAGAGCAACATCAAAGCCTGCCCAATTGTTTACGTACTTTAGATGCTATCACAAAGAATTGATCCCGATTTTTATATTCCCTTTGTATATGAATAACAAAAGTTTTTGTCATGGTACTAAAGGTTGTTTGGTATTGCTTTTCCTTTTATGGATGGATTAAAGCAGTTTCAGGGACAAATAGACCTAATCCCAAAGTATACTTTTTTAATCCTTACTTGTCCTAAATAGTAAACAACATTGTATCCTACAAGTACACCTATGTTGTCTTAAACTCCCATTTTCTCGAATAAATATTTAAATGCCACGTTGCTAATTTCATACATTATAGTAATTTACATACAGCTTAAAAAAAATTGCACAAACGCGTTCTTTTTCTGAAATTCATAGTCTTGCGCGGATTTGTATAATATTTAATTATAGTTGAGTAGCATCCATACTAATATCTCCCTGGCAGTTGGACCTTTTGCTGAGAAGCGCAGTTTTTTGGCAATAACTCAAAAACGGTATATCTGATCATAATGAAAATATTTTTTGGTCCATGTATTTATGTAGATTTTTTATACTACTTTCGGAGAGATTATATCCGAAATTATTCACTAAACCAAAAGCTGTTTATAAAAACCTCAAAATATTTGTAAAATATCTGTCGAAATACGTGCCACATATTGATATTTGCAGAAAATAAAAAACAGTTTCGGTTATAGGTGGAGTGGAGTGGAGTGCCCTAGAAATATATTTTTTTATTATTTAACTTATAAACTAAGTAGCGGCTTATACAAGACAACTAAACTCCAAATTTCATCAATATACGTCGTGTAGTTTTTGGGTAAAATGCCTGTGAAATTCGGACGGAGGGACGGACGGACGGACATTGCGAAACTATAAGGGTCTCGTTTTTGCCAGTTTAGCTACGGAACCCTAAAAATAACTCAAAAATTAGGTGTCGATTTTCGCTCATAAACTACCAACAAAAATAAAATAGCCGATTTCCGCAGTTTGTTTTAAGAAATATTTATAATTTTTTTTGCCTTGATTCATGACAAAGTCATCTGGCACCTTATTTCCGGAAAAAATATATTTCAGGTTCAACGAACTTGTTTGCCGATTGGGTAGTTCTACAGGTGGCTGTTTCCTGACAGCAATAATTTTGAAGACTGTTCTATTTAAGAATATTGCTTTAGTATGCGTAGAGCTGGAACAGGGTGTGGCGGCGTGAATTAGGAAAGCCCTATGTTCAGCAGTGGACGACTCCTGGCTGATGATGATGATGAATTAAAGACAAGAAAGTGCCCGCAGCTTCGTCAGCGGAGGACCAAAATCATAACCCCCTTTTTTTCTTGAGCGTAATCGAATATAAACATACAAAAAATAAAAATATCGATTCAGTGAGTTTCAAATAGTCCGATCCATTTTTTTAATATAACGATAAGGAAGTAAGCATTACGATCATTCGAGGCTCACTTACATAGTATCATAAAGTTGTAAAAATGAAATTTCTGTCTAATATATATATATATATATACATATATATATATATATATATATATATATATATATATATATTTGTATGTTCGTACGTGTCATTGTGGTTTCATCTCGTCAAAACGATTAAACGGTATACAACAACCGCGTTCCGGCAAGCGCAGCGATGGAAGGCCACCCGCAAGGTGGTCAGATGACCTGGTTAGGGTTGCAGGGACTCACTGGATGCAGGTCGCCTCTATCCGGCCCATATGGAAGTCTATTGAGGAGGACTGCTTCCAGCAGTGTAGGTCCTATGGCTGAAATGATAATGATGATTTTTTTTATTTAATGTCAATTTGCAATACACGTGAGCTAGCCATGTACCTATACAACTATTCCAAATTTCAAACTGATAACATAAGTAGTTTCTGAGACGAAGCGATGTAACAGTCAGACGACGGGACAGACCGTCACTCAGAAACAAAAGCGCGCCATAAGGGTTATTTGTCTACTTTTTTGGTAGGTACCAAACCCTAAAAACGAACAAACTAACTCCATCACGATATTTATCTGTAAACAAAAACCATGGGCACCGATAGCAATTTTCCAATTTTCAACCAAAGGCCATTTTCCTAAAAGCGTATTCCAGCGATAGCCCACACCCAATTATTCAGGACTTCAATTATTTTGCGTTCGAACTTCAATTATATTCTAGTACCAATTTTGTGCACTAAATTTATTTGTGGGTTAGCGGCAAATAGTGGAAATACGATTCAATCACTTCAATATTGCACGAACATGTCGCATTACACTAATATTTAAAGGTCAATCTTTTTTTTTCTGAACCTCGTTGCTATGGTGACGTCTGCCGAGACACTTTTAAACTACGATTTGAAACGACACAAAGGCAACAAAAATATTTATTTTTGCCAATATAAGTTTATTTTCAAAGGGCCAATCTCGTCAGTACGTTAATACCTAGATTATAAGTATTTTTCTAACAATAAGACAGTAACTCTCAAGCGATTATTTGAGCGTTGTAGCGGCCTTATTATTCTGTCCCCAATATTGACGAATTTCATATGAGTTGTGGCCTTTTCGGTTGTATTGTAGAAGTCGCAACTTTTTTCAATTATTATCAAAATTAGATTGATTATTTCTATGAATTGGCCAATATTGCGAACAGAGTAATAATAAAATAATGATCTTTAGTCTGCAAGTAAGCCGCAAGGGTACTTTTACAAGTCTGACTCTATGACATTTTCCAAGGGGAGACCACTGTTTATAAGAAAGCCTAAACAAACTCAAGAGTCAGTCATATATTTCTAAATAACTCTTATCTATTGCAATATTTGTATTTAGCCTATTCTAAATATATATTTTAAGTATAAACTCAATGCGCAGTTCTCATCCCTGTCTTACTTCCTTAAATATATTTCGATCTTTGCAATTTTCTTGCTCTACTGTTAGATTCCAGCAGAGATTCCTTAGAAGTATTCCGTCTTTCTGATCTATATACTGACGTTCTAAGAGTTCGAGTAATTTTTCGTGTTTCACATTGTCAAATGCTTTTTCATAATCGATAAAGTAGACACACACATTTAAGCTACTTTCAGCCTCCCCAAATATTAAATCCATCTATCCTTATAGATATCTAAAATTTTATCATAATTTCCGAAAACCTTTTTTTTTATTCAATCAACCACAGATCACAAATTAAAGCCAGTACACACAACAATTCGGTAAATAAGCGTGATTACACAATGCACTGTGAACGTTGCGTAAATACGGGCCTTTGCAAACACGCTTTGATGTGTTCACGCCTTAACATTGCAGTAACCGTGAACCCTAAAACAATGTTTCAAAGTTGAAAATGGTTTGGAATTGTTCGATGTATCGTAAAATTGAATGCAGGGATTGAACAACGATTTTGAATTCCGATTTATAGTTTTGATTTCGTTTAAAATTGTCCTATTTTGGAATGGTTATTATCAGCTTAACAGAAAATGGGGTTTGTTTTGAATTGGTTCGCTTCCATGTCGTTTTTTGCCGTTTGTAATTGAATATGTATAGTTTTAATTTAAATGTACATTATAGTTTGAGAGCTCATCGCCTAACCATGGTATGGGGAAAATAATGCGGGGGGATGAAAGTCATATGACAAGACGGGTATTAGGTGTGCTTGTTTAGGAATATAAGAGACCCTTCTCCTGGATCAAGGAAAAGGTGGATAGATTGCGTAAGAGATGCCATGAATAGGATGATTGTGATGACGGGCGATAGAGAGGTATGGAAGAGAAATACATGTTGCGCCGACCCCAAGTAGATGGGACAAGGACAAGCGAACGGTGAGTATAAATAGTGACAGAATATTATTTTTCCTTTTATCGATTAACACTTATTTAATTAAAATAAAAGTCTAAAAGTTCGGTAACTCAAGTGTGATAATATACGGGATATAATCCACTCAGATAGTTTACGAGTATTTAAAGTATAGTAAGAGATTAAGAAGAAAACTAACAAGAGTCTTAAAATAAACTACGACAAACAAAATATAATATTTCTATAGTAATAAATTAGTTGAAGATACAGGCTGAGTAGACCCTATAGAAGGTGCGACTGAATAACTTGCGACGGTCGTGGGAGGCTGCTGAATGCGGGGAACTTAAGAGCGGCCGTTTTCGATTTTGACACTCAAATTATTCAAGTCAAACTTGTAACAGAGTAAGTGTACTCTTGCCAACACTTTAGAATTGTGTTGACTACAGTCATTCTCGCCGTTACCTTCAGTTTGGTCAAGAGCATGGAATATTCAATAGGTATGTTATAAGTATGCATCGGACATTCGGATGCTTTTATACCTAAACTTCGGCCTCAGTACCTACACCGCGTGGATGTTGACTAGTACGGAGGCGGACTCTATTTAATTTTACTAACAAAATTCCTTTATTTGATTGGGATTTACCGGCATACCGGAAATTAGTATAACATCAATAGGTAAATACGTATGAAGGTATTAAAAATCTATTTTAGTAATTCCTGTTTACAAAATTATGTTGAATTCACATGTGTTTCATATAACTAATAGACATTTAAAGTCATAACCAGGGGTCGGACAAAAAGTGCGGATGACGTCAAACCACTTATAGGATGATTTCAAATAGTATTTTTGATTTTCATAAACAATTATCTTTTATCATTTATCAACCTCTTTATTAAATGATATCGTCACTTGAAATGAGTAAGAACGTTTTTGACTGACACATTGTCAATCAGATGAACAATAAATTGTCTTTGTTATTTTTTAAGCTATTGTATCTTCACAATTATATTTAGCTAAAATTTATATTTAGCAATGTATAAAAAAACGCTGTAAAATGACATATTTACTCGAAAATTGTGGCAATTTCCCGTTTTTGGAGGTCCGTGACAAACACGTATAATGCTCTTGCTGTAATCAAATACGAAAAGATATCGGGCAATCCTATATTTATGTTACAGCAGATGAGACAAAGACCGTTTGCAACAAAATGTTGCTAATGTCTTCGTTGGTGCTCTTAGAAAGCATAATGCAAGCAGACCACGTGTAATTGATTCTAAAGTTCTCGACTGTACAAACATCTTCACGATAACATATTTAATTCTCAACTCATTGAACAATGTCACACGGATTTCTAAATACAAACATCATCCTGTAAGCAAGATTAGGTACGTCATTTTTACGTCAATCGCACTTTTTGTCCGACCCCTGGTCATAACCTAAATAATTTAAAAAGGACCTTTTCATGACTTTTTGTATAATCCCGGGTTATAAATAATTTTATGGATTATAGTTTCTGCTTTTCCCAGAAATAGTGTCTCAGATGTGACAATAAATTGTGCTCACATGCAATTTTCATGCAGTTTCCCCAAAAATACGCATGCAAGTAAAACAAACCACCACCAGACATGAAATCGATTTTCTCGGGTGGACGCCGGACAGTCAACATCTCCCGTATCTCCTGATGATGTCTCGTAGAGAGGCAAAACACGTGTTGAGGACTGTCTTGTGTATTATGTTTGTAGAGACCGCATGAAAATATGCGCATGTGAGCACAATTTATTGTCACATCTAATCTAACCAAGGCACTATTTTGCAGAAAAGCAAAGGAACTAAAATCCATTAATCTAATATGGCATTCCACAAAGTGGTGCCCTTCGCTTGGTCTAAAATTTTATGTTTTTAAATGGTTTGGTCGAAAACGTTTGTTAAAAAATGTAATGGTATACTTATTCTTTAGCATAATCATTTTTTGCATACATATTTTTTGGCATATTTGACCTAAAATTGTTTAGTATATTTTTTTATGACTAAAAGTATAATATTGTTAGGCATAATTATTTTTTAGCCTAAGTTTCTTTAGCCAGAATAGAAGGTTAGGTTAGGTTAGAACTGTGACCCCTAACAAAAACGAACCGCTACCAGAATAGTAGGTTAGGTTACAACTGTGACCCCTAACAAAAAACGAACCGCTACCAGAATAGTAGGTTAGGTAAGGTTAGAACTGTGACCCCTAACAAAAGCGAACTGCTACCAGAATAGTAGGTTAGGTTAGGTTAAGTGATACCAATATTCGGAATACCAATTTTATGCCTAAAATACATTCGACCAAAGAATGTTATTCCACACAATTGTTAGACTGAACAATTTTTGGCCAAAATAATATATGCAAAACAATTCAGGCCAAGCGATTTTCGACATAAAAAAAACTATCGGCCAAAAAATTTTAGTCCAAAAAATATGTGCCGAAAAAAATATCGGGCAAAACATTTTAAACCAACCGATATAGAACCTCCACAAAGTAACGCCTGAATCTCAATTATTTAGAAGAAATAAAACCAAAATTTATCTATGTAAGTTTGTCACTCTTGTTTCATACGTTACGGGATCCACCCAGTAAACTGAACCATTTTGAAACCTTTACCATGAAAACTTGAATTAATCGTTTGTTTAATGTTTTATTCAAAGTTAGTTCTCAGACCCCTTGAAGTCCTTAAGTCTAAAGCACTTAGAATACCTGTACACTCTCGTAACTGAAAGGTCTTAGCTGCTATTGATTTACTGCTAAGAAACGGCATTTTGTATACGCCAAGCAGTATAATAGGATTAATAGGCCACTTCAACTCTGAGCCTTTCACAGCTGGTGTGAAACAGACTTTGGTTGTCATAAAACTAAAATTATAATAGACTGGACTTGACAAGAAAAGTTGTTTTATCATTATATCAGCAGCGATCCACCAGAATATTGCTTACATAATGGTAATGGCAGCTACGGCCTCTACCTTAATGAAACATATAAAGCGCTAGGATAAACTTACTATAATACTTAAACCGTGTTCTTAAATACTATCTTTCTATCAGCCCCAGATGTCCACTGTTGAACATAGGCCTAGCTATAGCTCGCCACAGAGTAAGATTATGTGCAGATTGCATCCACCGGCGCCCACTACCATCACTATAGGTCTCTACCTAGTCGGGGCCGAATCACGCTGCTTGGTTGAAGTGACATCCCTAGAATATGTAAGGAGCATAATAGAATGTATAAGAACACTAGGGTACACTTATTGGCAATGTCACTTAATAAATTTAAGAAGTTCCTTCTGAACTATGATTTAATATCATACAGTTAGTATAATATTATCTGTAGTATTATATATACTAATAAAATAAGTACTAGCAGTCACTTCACCGTGTAATTGGATAAACACTGTTGTCTTTATATCCATATGATATCAGTGTAATTTTATTCTGTGTTGTATCTATTGGCAAACCTATTAAAAAAAAAAAAAGTGGAAATTGGCGGGCCATGCAGCTCGAAGAACTGAAGAACGTTTTGGGGCAGTAAAGTCCTATGATGGCGATGGCGACCACGCAATCTATAATACCAAAAATTTGCATCATCATCATGAGAACTATCAACAGAATGAAGTTCCGTAAGCGAAATTCTGGTGGTATGCCCCATTAGCATAAAGAAACTGGGCAAAGACTAGTTGTGGCAGATAAGGCCGCATGGGACCTGTGCCCAGAGCGCCCCAAACCCACAGGGGCCAAGAAAAATCTAACACGCCGTTTTTTGCAGTGTCTCCACTATTGAGAATGCTCAGATATTACATATTATGTGATATTGCAGCGCGATTTTAATTATTTTGGTGAAAAACGTCAATTTTGAAACTACACCGCAATAACAATAATTCAAAATTGCTTTAATAATTGGATTTATAAAATACGCTATACAAATGCTCTGAAACTGCTGAGTCAACAACGCTGTCTTTCAGATTTCGTGACGATTTCACCGATCCTAAGTGAAATTTAAAGACGTCATAACTGTCTGCGTCTTGTGTTTCGATATTACTTAAAGTTGCTAGGCGAGCAAAAATTAAGCGTTTATCCAGAAAATCTGGTTTAATTTCAGTTGATCGGACTACCTAAATAACCAGTAATGTAGTTATTTGAAATTATCGATACTTAACAATCTATCTATCTATACATATAATAAAGCTGAAGTGGGTCGAAAGTCTGTACATGGAAGATATTCGAAAAAAAAATGGCCTTAATACTTAAAATCGATAACAGAACACGTTCCAACAGTTTTTAGAATTTTTGTCTGTTTATCTGTTGATGTGTACAGACAATTAAAAAAAAAACACAACAACATTATTTGTACGCACATCATGTGAAAACGGCTGAACATATTTTGATGCAAACTTTACTAATCTGTCGAGAAAATCCCCGGCCAGGTTATCCATACTAATAATTTAAATGCGAAAGTGTGTCTGTCTCTGTGTTTGTTACCTTTTCACGCTTAATTTGCTGAACCGATTTGGATGAAATTTGGTATGGAGATAGTTTGAGTCCCGGGAAAAGACATAAGCTACTTTTTATCCTGGAAAAATACCCTTATCCGCGATAAAATAATTTAAGGCGGACAAAGTCGCGGGCTAAAGCTAGTTTCTTATAAGTTATAATCCTATCTTTGCATATATGGTATCGAAAAAAGTTGTTGTCTCACAAAACACCGTTTTTATAGTCTGTAACAGACTAAAAGACCAAGGATTCTGATAATAATGTATGAAAAAATTGCAACAGTTTATGTCCACTTATTTACAATAAATAGACAGCATATATCGAGCTCCATATCCCTCGTCCCAGCGGCATCCCGGCCGTCTCGTCGGCAGCCATTAAAGTCTGATAATTGGAAATTAGTTGGTTATTTATCGCCGTAATTATCGGTGATCTATCGCCGGGCGATAACTACGGAAGTCAACAAGTTTGGTGAATTTATAAGGGTAGCATGTGTGAAGAAAATGTTGCGCACTGTTTCTAAATAAACGACTTTACTCTTAGTTAAAGATGTAATTCGTAATTACACCGCATGGCTATTCAGAGTCAGGAATAAACTTTTTGAACTAAACTTGGAATTAAGACCCAAATTATGTTTTTTTTTGTGTTATGGGGGGCAAACGAGCAGACAGATCGCCTGATGGTATGCGATCACCATCACTCATAGACACCTGCAACACCAGAGGAGTCAGTCTAATCGCATTAATTTGTAGCATACATCATCCCAACCCTCAAACGTCCATAGTTGAAAAAGATCTAATTAAAAGACTTATAACGGTCACGCTTTTTGTGTCCAGTCTGTGTTCATCTTGAGATGCTGACTAGTCTCCGGTCAAAAAATCGAAATCAAAATGGCTTAATTCTAGAGCTACAATGACAATAATTCAAAACGAAAAGTGGTTTCCTTGACATATTTAATTACATATCATGAAACATAAAGATTACACTAGGCTATGTCTGATATCCCGTCATTCAATTGTTCAATGCTAATAATTTTAAATACAGGTAAACGACAATATATAAAAAGGTATAGCGGTTGAGTATCAACATCATCAAACATCATATCAATCGAAAGACGACCAACTTGTTGGGGATCAACTAAGCTGCATCTTCCAGTACATAGTTATCAGTCAAGAATCTGTGTGTCTCTCCCATCGGTTCTACAGATAATGTACCACACAAATATCTATTAATCTTAACTTTATGAGTTCATAAGAGGACCTTGGAACTCTTGTTTGGATCTCATTTATTAATTAATTCGATTTCACAGGGAAACTTCAAGCATATCTTCAATCCATTGAGTAGCTTACATTATACAAAACATCATCAAAATGTGAACACAATTTTTTTTCCAAACAAGCAAATCACAATCTTTCATCTTTAGCTCCACGCTGTTGTCAGACCCACGACACCCCAGAGTATTCAGCGTACGCCGTGTTGTTATTAAGTACGTTAGGATCACAGATAAGCTAGGTCACCAACAACTGATCTTGGGAATCGGGAATAAGGGACCTCATTAGGGGTGCGTTGTAAAAACGAAATGGGAATTGTGAGAGCTTTTCTGTAGCGTCTTTGGGTACTTAACCTTTACAGTAGTACTCATCATCATCATCATATCAGCTGACAGACTTTCAACGCTTAACAAATACCTTTCACCAACGGTCTTCTAACAACCGGTTCTGTGGAACCATCAGCTTTTATCATTCATCATTACGACCCAGATCATCAGTCCTCTTCGTAAAAGACCTTACCATGCTGCATCTTTGATAATGTGGTCATCTTTCAAAAACCCGCCTATCCCAATATTTATAAACATTTTCAAACTTTGCTTACAAATATTCTTCCAAACAAGCAAATTCACAATCTTGTCAGACCCTACAACACTCTCTAGAGCATTCAGCGTAAGCTGTGTTGTTGATAATTTCGTTAGGATTACGGACAAGATATGGTCGCCGATAACAGATGTTTATAGATGTTTTGTTAGAAAAACGCAATAGGAATTGCGAGAAGGTTTTTTGAGACAAATTTGTTTTCAGGGGTTTCAACTGCTGGACATTTTTTGCTATTTTTGTTTCTTAATTGTTTTGATAAATATCTCGCATAGAGAATCGCTGAACGGAACGGTGAGCGCATCAGCGACCTTCATTTTATTAAGATGACTGACGAGTTCGACATATATTACTAGCTTAGGGGAAATATCAAAAGAAAGAATATGTAAACAGTCGCGAAAAAGTGGGTCGATAAACATAATTTGCCCGCTCTCTATCGTCATTTCTAGGTAAATCTGCGATACACTTAAATTTAATTAAGGTCAAGGGGTTTACCCCGAAACGTTGTAAATGTGATACTGAAAACTGACATGGTTTCTCTTTCCCCACGAAATAAATTATGTTTCTGTTACCACACCTGACCTTAAGTAGTAAACATTGACGTTTCAACGTAAGATTGTTTAATTATTTTTACATTAACTTATAGCGGTATGTGTCTTTACTATTTTGTTGTAATCTAAAAGTATGTTTCTAGTTATCATCATCATCTATTTAAGACTCTGTTCATTTCTAAATGAGCTCTTGTTGGTGGAGTAAATTTCCAGCTAATTCTACATTCCGACTTGTCCTTTACTTATTTGTATGATAACGCATTATTCTTCCCTCCATCATGTTACTGGTACTTGTATGAAGCCCAAAAATGTACAAACCTTGTTAAATTTGTCATGAACTAATAGCCTATCGTGTTTCATGAAATACCGCTCCATACTCTTAATAAAAGTCAAAACAACAGCAAATTAAAGTTAACATTACATACTTAAACTTAACTCTTCAGCTGAAATTAGCTAAGCCAACTAAACTAGCAGTAACTAGCTCAAATTAGCTCAACCGCATTCACTACTGAGCATGGCTCCACATTATCCATCACACTTAGCGCATAAACCGACTTGGTTCATACATGCCACTGTTTAACCACGGCTACCAACTTCTAAACATCTCAAACGCCGTAACGCTAAAAGGCATATACGGCCTTTCGACAGTTGAGTCAAAGAAGGCCAAATAAATCCAGAACAACTTAAGAGCAATAACGGTGAAGGCTCTTGTGACGTTTTGTGAGTGAAGGAGGCGTGGGTTTGCGCTAGGTACGCAAAAAGCCTCAAAGGATGAAAGGACTGAGAGGCTGCAAGGCTTGGACATACTTGTGGTAAGAGTCAGGAGATGAAGCGGATTATGACATTTTTTTGCAGGTATTCTTTTTAAACAAAGACAAACAATGAAAATTATGGGAAAAACAGAAACTACTACAGATTATGAATGAATAAATGAATGAATGAAAACTTTATTTCAGGCCAGAGACCCATATAATTGTTAGTAACATTGTTACTTACGCTATGTTAGTTTTAGTTTTATGATCAAAAAAAAAACAATAAGCATTTTATGTCACTAAATCCAGAAACATTTGAATATATATAATTTAAACAGTCATATATTTTTTAACAATTTAAACCCAATTAATATTGTCATTATGTATACGAATTCAAAAAATACAATTAACTGGGCAAATCTTAAAATTGACTTAATTACATATAATATACTTTAATAATAATAATAACAATGACTTTTTACTTAGTATATATATATATATATATATATATATATATATACAGTGAAATAATCTGCTTAATCCAATGCGACAAGATGGGACAATCCCATCTGCCGGCTATTAACTTCAGGATACTGTTTTGGCTACTTCTGAGACGGTCCATAATAGAGACAATTTTTTTTCGGATTATGGCTTGAAACCCGTCTGTGCGCGCCTATGTGAACATGAGGCACTACTACACCATCTTGGTAGCCCTAACAGCATCCTAAAAGCGTTATTATTTTGGACACGAAGGTGCTCGTTTGGCACACTTTACCCACAGACGGCTAGCGTAAAATGATTGGCAGTACGCCTTGAATAGCACGATTTTGACTTCTTTTGAGCATTTTGCGTACCTGCGAGCCAGCATATTACTCCTTACACATAACGCCCTCCGCTCCCTTTCGATATCCTGGTCATCGCACAGGTCGTCAGTTATAATGTGACCAACATACTTGAAGCACGTAACAATCTTCAGCACCTGACCACCAAGAGTGACAGGAGGTATGAAATAGGGTTTGATTGTACCTGCTTTAAAAACCATCACCTCACTCTTAGTAGCGTTGTACACCAGACCATGAGTACTCGCATATTCTTCACACCTGCCTACCAGCTGCCTCTCTTAATTATCAAACTCTGAAAAATATAATTTTTGATAGGATATAACATAAAACATTTTAAAAAAAGGATGAGAGAGAGAAAAGGATTTCCACTAATACATAATCGACCAAGCCCCACACTAAACACAGCTTGTTCCTAATATGGTAACCAGGCAACGATAAATATAAAGATATAGATAAATGTCAATTATGTACTTAAATAAAAAACATTCAAGACTTAGGAACAAACATTCGTGCTCGTCACACGAACCTTTTGTCCGGGATTCGACCAGGGACAGTGAGCTTCGTAGGCGTTTGTAAAACTAAACTGAGCCATACGTCTCGTCTACATTTCTACAAATGACGCATGTCTATCTATAATAGGGTACATGCATGAAACTTTTTATCGTTTTTCTTAACTAAATATCAAAAAACCGTAAAAACTTATTCAAAATGTGAAATTGAAAATAAAATCGGCCAAGAAATACGCATAATATAGGCATTTTAAACTAGTAATTAGACCGAGGTCCGATATGCACTGTTACGTCACAGTGCACTCCGGCTATATAAACTCAATATTAAATTCTGTTTTGCAAGAAAGATATAGAATGAAATGTTTGATGGCTTATATCTTGGTTATTTTTAAAGCCATTCGAAATATTATTTTTGTCTACTGTTTGTTACATGAATGAGCTTTTAATAAAGAAAAAGCATATTCCTCTTAAGCAGGGTGTCCCTAAAACCATCGCCAAAAGGAAAAGGGGTGATAGAACAGCTTATAAGCTACAATATTAAGTAAATATAATAAATTTGCCCTTACTAAAATGTTCACGGTTTTCGAGATATTGGCACCTTTGAAAAACTCGCGTCTTTTGATACCCTGCGTCAGTATGGCGATTGCCACCACTGCAAATGTAAGTATTTTGTAAATCTGTTTTTTGCAGGGTGTTACAAAAAACATATCCTATTGAATTTAATTTAAATTTATTACATTTCACGATGCTTTGTTGGTAAAAATAACTGAAAAAAAAAAAAAAAAAGTAAAAATCAAAAGTCGCGAGTTTTTAAAAAGTGCCAATATCTCCAAAACCATGAAATTTTTCATAAGGTCAAATTTATATTTAACTGCTAAAGAGTCGGATGCACCATACAAAGATCCATAAGCAAGAATAGATGACAAAACTTGTCGACTACTGGTATGGAATGGACGATTAGCTCAGATAGCAGAGCGTGCTGCCCCGGCCTGGCTCAAGGCACTGGTTCAAGTCCAGTATCGTCGAAATTTTTTTTCATTCGTTTCTGATCTTTGTTTATAATAAAAAACGTAAGGTCAAATTTACTTCTGAGCTGTTCTATTACTCCTCTTCATTTTCCTCTGTATATAAGATAAGAACTAGAAAATCTTCTACTCTCCTATTTTCCTCTAGGAGAGTTGAAGATTCGCTATTTCTTATCCCTTGGAACATTCATAACTCGACCGTTCAAATATTTGTAGAGCTTGTGCCACGTAATATGAACACTCACCGCTCTCGCTGTCCTGTCTTTTGTTTCCAGGTTTTGACCGACTTTCGAACTAGTCCCAGAGTTTGTGGAAACTGAAGCTTTGAACCAAAACGTCACAGGTGTTGTTTGAACCTTTATGCTCTTAAGATGTTCTTATTGAGATAAGTTTGCTTTTGCCGAGAATAACAATACCCGATGGCGCTGGATTGATATTAAGCAACTATTAAGCAGGAAAACAGATGTTTATTAAAACGACTGGTTACTGTGGGGCTAACGGCAGAAAGCCGGTTAAAATGATACACAAAGATCTGTAATAAGTAGTGACAAAGTTCGTAGATTCGCTGACTGGACTCTGTAGCTTAATTGGCAAGAGCGTGCGTCCTGGCAAGCACAAGGCAAGGGTTCAAATCCAGTCAGTCTTTGTATTTATAAGAATGACTTTTGTTCAAACATGAGAAGGCAGGTAAAAAGTGAAAATCAATTGTGTACCCATGTACTAAAATTAGTTGAAATCCATTAAGCCGATTTGGTGTGATGAAGCCACAACTACACATGCTAACATGCAAAAAAAATTTTTTCGAGACCTCTAAAAACTCCGTTGTAATGATTTTTTGAAAATATCTTCAATGTAGAGACATTTAATTTTAATTGCAATTCAATATTATAGAAGCGCAAAACCACGGGCGGAGCTAGCGAAATAAAACCAAGTTAGGCACGGTAGTAAAAATCAACATGAAAATAGTAAAGAATAGGGTAAGGCCGCGCTGAATATAAATTCATCACACCGCGACCCTCAAATCCCTCGGGGATAAATCATCACGCTTCCACCTTCGTCAGGTGATTTAGGGGTCCCGTACAGTCAGCCTACAGTCATTTTAATATTTCATTTTGTCATATTGACGTATAAACTGCATTTTAATTAATAAAATCACACGCACGCTGGTTATTTTTAACCGAATTCCAAAAAAGGAGGAGGTTATATGTTCGAAAGTTTGTATTTTTTTATTTTAATCAAACTAATCAAGTACCAGTACACAAATTTAAAAAAGAAATACGAGTATGGTCTTTTTGGCAACATCATGAATATCTTGTTTTGGCACGAAAGTTGTTTTCTCAAACGTGCAATGAAATATTGACGTTGTGTTCCTTGTAATAGGCCCTGAAGGAGAAATTAAATTTCATACAAAATTTAACGCCTGCAAAGCGACCTTTTTTAGGAAAAAAGGCATTGCCAGCCTCGTATCCCTATACGGACTCGCCACGCTCAGTCATTATAAACATAGACTGGCAATCCCTATTTTCCCAGCCTCTGCAAAAATGTACTATTAATAGCATTTTAATGAAAATTACCAGAAAAAGAAAATTACTTGAACCAAAAAGTAGTCGCAAACACACAGTAACTACCAAACATTAAATTAACATTAAAACGCGTTGCAAGAAACCTATTTATTACAATGCGACACTCGTCCCAAATTCACTAACCATCCCACTGAACACTAATAAACATATTTCACACGTGATATAAAATAAATAAAAGCCAGTATCGCCAGCCCCAATAAAACGGTTGATCTTCAAGTATGACGCATGGAGCAATAAATGTCGCCGGGAAATATGGCGATAGCGCCGTGACCGCTATCGGGAACTGGGGAGCCGTTCGCGAAACTATAGAAAGATTTTAGCCGGTATTAATAGTATTTTTGGTATGAAAATATAAGGCTCGATTACCAGTAAGTTTGTCGTTTGATAAATAAAAGATAAAGTGTCCGTCACTATTCCTCATGTCACTTGGTTGTAGGGAATTGAGGGGTGTTTCAGCGCGCAATAAACGTAACAGAATAAAGATTGCTTGTCAGTCATCAAAGATCAGTGGTGTAGCGTCCAACATTATCCATAGACAAGCCCGTTTTTTCTTGATAACTGTAGTCAGCTGTCTGAAAATAGGTAAGTCGGTGGAAATCGAGTTCTATGGACACCACGCCACTGTAGTTATAGAAAGGCGGCTAACCATACCAACGAGTCATTTAACACTTTCGCGACCACGATCCCGCTCGGCGGACGCTCTGCTCGTAGCAAGTTTTTGCTACAGACGGTTTTTCCCATGTTATTGGCTACGAGCGTAGCGCTACGAAAATGTCGGTTGCGAAAGTGTTAATATCAAGCTACTAGAGGAAGGAAAAAATGTTTTACATTGACAAGTGTAAGTAACGATACGAAAAGACAGGGTCTCATTCGGAATCCCTAAAAATGCGTTATGGCAAATGATACATTAGGACAAACGATACATTAGGACAAAAGACGTTAGGGATTCCGATATAGATCCGAAAAGACAATATGGCGGAGAAAATAAGACAATAGTTGGCATATGAGATAATGAAAATGACACTTGGCTGTTGGAAAGTGAGGGCTGTCTCAGCGCGCAATAAACTACTACGACTCGAGTAGTAAGAATTAGTTTAAGGTTGCTTAGGTGTCACTAAGGGCCCGAAAAAAAATTTGGAGAAGAAAATATGACGATAGTCGCCATATGACAAATGACAGTTTTGCCGGTCTCAATAAATCGCCTGATCTTCAAGTATGACGCTTGGTGCAATAAATGTCGTCGGGAAATATGGCAATAGCGGTGTGACCGCTGACACTGGGGGCCGTTCCTGAACCTATAGAAAGAGTTTAATTTAAATATCATGGACTAGAGAAAGAATACACTACTAAAATAATCCCACCAAAAACATTCTGTAAAAAACTAGCCAAGTCTCGTCTGCTTGTTTATCTCTAAAAAGTAATGAAATCTAGACAAAGTCGTGCCAAGTCTAAGGTTCTTTATTGCGATTTTTTTAATATTATAGTAATGTTGTGTGACTTGGCCGTTGAAGGGTACACAAGGGTACAAAACCAGGTGCTCCATGACACCATAGCACCAATTGTTGACGGTCAGACGTCGGACCAAGCTGGTGGTAGTGACAATCCATCTTCTCTATTGAAATTAGGATGCTTTTTAATCTCAATAGCCTCGCATAGCATTCTGGGAAAATATCTTTTTTCTTTGGCAAAGATAGAAGGTTTATCAAACTTAATTGAGAGGTTTGGTTTGTCAATGACATGTTCACAGACTGCAGACCTATTACAACGGCGGTGCTTGACATCTGCTATGTGCTTGGGATCCTGAAATACATCTCATCAAGGAACAAGCGAGACACAGGACTGCAAAACCTTAATTTCCGAACGGTGTAAAATATCTTATCTGTTTAAAAGTAGTTTAATAGTCTCTGTTTTTAAATATTATAATTAGTAATGAGGTAGCCTGGGAGTTTTTCTTTGCAGCGTTTCTTTTCTCCTCAGTACGCCTCATTTGTGAAATGCTGCTTGGTAAATTATTAAAATAAAATAATTAAGCCCTTCTGGCACATGTGTAACTGTCTTTACAGCTTAGGCCCATCTGGCATGTATGTACACCTTTATTTGTGTTTTTTCAAAAATGGGTAGTTTGCACAAATTGTAACATACATCTTTTCTCAGTCCTCCCGTGACCATGGAAAGCTGGAAAGCTTCCGAAACGTCGGAAACAAAAATGAGATAATATACGCGATATAATCCGTTAAATTGTTTTATTACAAAAAACTAAACCAAGATAGATTAATTCGTTCAAGACCCGGCTCCTGAAAGACACACAGATACGCAGATATACATACACACAGATTCACGCCTTCTTTTTCCAACAGGAGTTAATAAGAGATCAATTAGTGCATGTTTATAATGTACACCTACTCACCAAAGTCTAATTTACTCCGCTATTAAGAACGCCAGTCTTTTTTAAAGCATTAACAAAACAATTAAAGCTGCGTCCATTTTGAAAAGAACAATTATATATCTCTACTACCCGTATTTACTAAAGCAAACATTCAGTTCCTGCTCTTTGTCGCACAACTGAGATATTTTTTCTCTAGTTTACAAAATAAAATAAAAGGTTGTATGTCTGCAACTTCAAACTTCAGTTCACAAACATAGTTTAAGTTGGATAATTGCTTTAATTTTACTTAAAGTTTATCGTACCTGAAAATTTTAGTATGAAAGTATCGGAAAATTATACTTTTGTAACTACCACCAGACTAAAATAGAACTAGATATTTTTCAAATGCCTATTGGGCAGAGAAATACGCAAGGAACTGATAAAAATAATACATTTTTATATTTTGTATTGATGGTAATACCAGAGTTTGTGTATTTGACATACAAAATGCATCTTCAGTAAAGACCACTAATACGTGTCTTTCTGGTGGCGGTTGCCAGAAACCTAACCTAACTGTCACTGATTATGCATATATCCAGGCGTGGTTAAGGGGCTCCAAGCGTAAATGTAAGATTTTTCATGGTTTTTGTTTTGTATCTTGTCCCTGGAATGGCCAAACTAACTTTCGAATAATGGTTTATCGAAGGTCATACAGAGCTGTAAGCCCCGTAACTCCGCGATCACGCTAAAGTACCTACCGATGGCCTCATAAATGAGACAGATATTTCATTTTTACAAATTTTGAATATATGATAGATGTTTTAAAATGTATAATTATCTTGATTTGTATCGCCAAAAAAGTATGAATATCTAACTAATAGTTTGTTGTCGTTCATAGACAGCCCTATGTTTAAAAATGAAGAATAATAAGGGTCACAACAACTTAACTCAATGTTGCCTTAGCACCTGCGGTTTGTTTGTTAACATCAAAAGAGATTTCTGTATTTACTAAGAGTATTATTTATTCTGCGACATAGCTATGACATCTGAACCGGACGCTCACAACGACACTACACAACACACCTCTTGTTAACCCTCACCTTTGTGTTATTTCTCTTTTCATTGCGTGGTCGAGGCGCTTCCTGCACAGTAGTTAGTTAAATTATACGCAATGTATTGGGAAGTCGCTTGCCGCGCCGTTGATGGCGCGTTGTCGTCGCAAAGCCCTTTTACAGAAGTGGGTCGAGCAGAGTTCCGCGGTCGCGTAATTTTATCAACAACCTTTACTTCCGGGAGTTTACCAAAAGGTTTACAATTTACATCTTATGGTCCTAAACAAATAGTGCCTTGGCAGCTTCTCGCTGCTCAGTAGTGTCGTTTAATTGGCCTCATTTGGCTTGTTTGGGCTCGAGGGACAAGTTTTGGGCCGTGTTTTTGTTGGGCACGTCGCTAAGACAAATGTTTATAGTGTGTTGTGCGGTACAAGTGAAAATAGTGAAGAATTTTGTTAGAATACGTTATTTTGGGGATCCATCTTAGTACCAAGAGAACCCTGTTCTTAAGTCGCCGTTGCCTGATCTGTCTTTGTCTTTTTGTCAACCTCCCCGTCTATCTCTTCTGACACAGGGTGCTTACTCTTAAACCGTAATAGGTAGACACTTAGAATATTCACAGAATATCAATTATTGCGTAGTATTTAATATATTTAACTTTTTATTCTTAGATTTTACTTGATACTATATTTACTTATAATATAAGGGCTAAATTGTACACTTTAATCTTAGATATTAGATATACCCTATTAATTATTTATTTTTAACCATGTATGACTTGGATGAGAGAGCGAATTCTCCTAACACAAGTACTAACTTAAAAGGAGAATTCAACATTATCTATATATAATCTTGTTGAAAATAAATATATTTTTGATTTTTTTGATTTTTGATTTAATATTATATACTTCATAATTTGTGCGGATGTATGTATGTATGTACGTTCCTTTTAATTTTAACAACTACTCAACGGATCTCAACGAAACTTTGCAGTAATGATATTTAGGCATCAGAATAACACATAGTTAAGACATACGTAATAAATTGTATCATAAATAGTAATAAAAATTAATTCAAAACATTCAGGATATAGGAACCATAAAAGTAGACGCAGCTTCCTTCGCGGAGGAGAAAAAGCCATAACTCCTTATTTTTCCACGGCGTACTAGTCGCGTAAAAAGTATCCTATTACTAGATTACTAGATATCCTACTACCTGTGTCAAATAAATAGTTGAAATCTGTTCAGCCGATTTGGCGTGATGAAACCACAACGACACATACAAATAATCCAAAAAAAAAAATCCGTTCTGTGACCTCCATATCGTCCGTTACAATATATATATATTTTAATCTTCAATGTACAGTCATTTCTGTTTTTTAACTATATAATATTTGATATAGACTTTTTTTACAATTTCCGACTTTTTGCTTTTGATAATTTGTAAAGTTACTTTCAGCTTCCCTGTACTTCTGATACACAACCTAGGAAACCAACTTTACCCTACGCCTAAGGCTTATTCAGTGTCCTCACCTCGCTAGTACAAGTTAGTTCAGAGTCAACGGACCACTTTATTTATCTGTTCGTAACTTGCATCCAAGATGGCGCCAGGTGTAGAATTTCACTACGTTTTTAATCCTAGTTTCGTAACCAAAATGGAACCCTTGTTGTTTATTTGTGTCCGTCCGTGTGTCACAAGCATTTCACTCGAAAACTTTATGATGTACATTAATTAAATTTGGAGCATAGGTGTCTTGTATAAGCCGCTTTTAGGGAGGGAAGGGGGGATTGTTTTTAACACATATTAACGTTCGGCACGTATTTCGAAAGTTGTTTTAAAAACACTTTAAGGGCCAAAACTCAAGGAAAATTTATTTCAACATGACCGCATATACCGTTTTTGAGTTATTGCCAAAAAACTGCGCTTCTCAGCTAAAGGATGTAAGTGCCGTGAAGTCTCTTCCGTATATTGCACTTTTTTAAAATCGTATTTTTTCATCTGTAGTGCATTTTTTTGTATGAAAGGCTGCGGAACCCTACGCTAAGCATGGTCCGACACGCTCTTAGCTGGTTTTTTTTTAATATATGAAAATTAGCCGTTGCTCATTATATAATGTACTAGCTTTTGCCCGCGGCTTCGCCCGCGTACTACACGTATTTTTTAACCGTCTACAGAAAAAGAGGTTTTCAGTTTGACCCTTATGTAGGATTGTATGTATTATCTCGCGTTTGGCTGAACCGATTTAGATTCGGTTTTCGAAAAAGTATTTATTACCTTCTGGAGGTCTCGGTATACGACTTTTGGTAAAGGCAGTAGCACGCCGGCAATGACTTACTACTACTAAGAGATTATGATTAATGCAGATTTCTACTCTCGAATAAAAAATTTGCCCGCGGCATCGCTCGCGTCAAATTCGGAGTCATTTTTAATTTAAAAATCAGCTAAGAGCATGTCGGACCATGCTTAGTGTACGGTTCCATAGCTGTTACTACAATAATAAGCACTACAGACCAGCAAAAGAGCGTATCTTCATGCGGCTTACGTCCTTTTGTTAAGAAGCGCAGTTTTTTGACAATATCTCAAAAATCGTGTGTCCGATCTTATTGCACACAATTTTGAAAGTATTTATTAAATTTTACGTTAGTAATTTTTTTACGACTTACGGTTTAGAAAATAGAGGGAGGGGGGAAGGACACAAAATATTCCCTGACTCAATTTTTTTCCCTAGAAACCTCAACGTGTTTCCACTACTCAAAAGTTGTCTGGAAGAGATCGCTGTTTAGCGATAAGATCGCCTGTTTCTTACCTCTTCTTGAATGTATTGTAATTAACGTCCCAAAAAAACATAAAAACGACACCCATATTGATAATTTGACATTTCAACCCCATTGCACACCAACACGGAGATGATATTTCACGCCCACGAAATTGGATTTTAAAATGGATGCCAATTTCGTAATTAACGTCCCAAATAACCATAAAAATGACATCCATATTGATATTTTGACATTTCAACCCCACCGCACACCAACAAGGAGATGATATTTCACTTGCGCTAAATTGTATTTCGAAATCAATTAACGTCCTAAAAGACCATAAAAACGACACCCATATTGATATTTTGACATTTCAACCCCATCGCACACCAACACGGAGATGATATTTCACGTCCGCTAAATTGGATTTCAAAATCAATACCATTTTTGTAATTAACGTGCCAAATAACCATAAAAACGACATCCACATTGATATTTAGGCATTTCAACCCCGTCACACCTCGGCAGATTTCAAAATAGATGCCATTTTCATAATTAACGTCCTTAAAAAACTAAAAAACCACACCCATATTGATATTTTGATATTTCAAACCCATCGCACACCAACACGGAGCTGATATTTCAAGTCGACTAAATTGGATTTCAAAATCGATGCCATTTTTGTAATTAACGTGCCAAAAAACCATAAAAACGACACCCATATTGATATTTTGATATTTCAACCCCATCGCGCACCAACACGGAGATGATATTTCACGTCCATTGAATTGGATTTCAAAATTGATGCCATTTTCGTAACTAACGTCCCAAATAACCATAAAAACGACACCCATATTGATATTTTTAACCGACTTCCAAAAAAAGGAGGAGGTTCTCAATTCGACGGAATGTTTTTTTTTTTTTTTTATGGATGTTCACCGATTACTCAGAGACTATTTGACCGATTTCAACATTTTTTTTTTTGGTTTTATAGAAGGTACTTTCTAGTTTGTCCCATTTAATTTTGGTGAAGATCTGATGCTGGAATCCATGAGGAATTGAAGGAACTCCTCAAATATTTTGGTATTATAAGAAACATAATAAGCATTTGCATTCAGAAAGTGTAAATTAGTGAAGTGGAACTGATGCAGAAGACCACAGAATGCCATCGGAACTCCTCAATGATAAATGATTTACGGTTGGCGACAAAATATCTTGATTAATTTAGCTAAGCAACTTCATAGTCACAAATGTAAATGTTCCTGATGAGAATGGTACCATCGAATTGATTTAATGATGGAGCCGGAAGGTAGGCACCAGATCTATGTAATAAAATAATGTATCCTAGCCGTGTTTGGGCTTGTTCGAATCGTCACGAGATACACTTTTAAGTAACGATTAACTAAAAAGTGTAAAATAAATAAAATTATAAACAAATAAATAAAACCGACTCCAAAAAAAACTAAAAAGTAAAAAAAAACGCCGTAATTCAGTTTCTTCAAATTACTTACAAGTAACCGTTTGTATACTCAATCTATACAGTATATACAATTAATTACTTTTTAGTTTTTTTTGGAGTCGGTTTTATTTTTTTGTTTATGACATTTCAACCTCATCGCACCCCGACAGGGACATCCGCCACGTCGGATTTTAAAATCGTTGTTGTTTTCGTAATCAGCGACCGGATAAACCAAAGAAACATTACCCATGTCGACTTTTCGACTTTGTAACCAAATTTCCCCTTTAGGGGTTGAATTTTCAAAAACCCTGAAACACGTATTTACTCATTTATTGTTAAAAATACTTGTGTGAAGTTTAAAATTAAACAGTCGAAACTGATCTGATTTCCCCATACAAACTTTGGACCCTCATTTCATCCCCTAAGAAGTTGAATTCTCAAAAACTCTGAAACACGTGTTTACTCATTTAATGTTAGAAATACTCCTGCGAAGTTTCGAATAAAATAGTCTATCTAATCTTGTTTCCCCATACAAACTTTGAACCCCCATTTCACCCCTTTAAGGGCTGAATTTTGAAAAATTCCTTCTTAGTAGATACTAACGTTATAAAAACTATCTATTGTGAAAAAATCAGCTCTTTAGGTCCAAAAGTTTGGGCTGGGCGTTGATTTAAGTGAGTGAGTCAGTCAGTCAGTCAGGACTTTTACGTTTATATTTATGATTATAGCTTGAAAAATAAATTATAATAAAAATAATACATGAAAGGATAAAAGGATTTACGTCCATTGTTGCTGGAAATATACTTACTAACTCAGAGTAATATGTTAATTATCGCAGCAAGTCGGCAGGGAGATGATTATCACGATGAGGGTTTTCTAAAACGGAGATATCACCACCACCACTTGGCGCCACCATGACGTAAGGTCTAACTGACAAGAAGTGTCAACATCCACCAATCACAGCACAAGATTTTGACACTTCTTGTCAATTTAGACCTTACGTCACGGTAGCGCCAATTGGTGACATTACCATTTCAGAAAGCCCTCATTGATAAAAATATTTGCAATTGTCTCCTGATAAATATAATTCCAAAAAAATAAGGATGCTAGTCAGCAACGATATAATACGAAGATAATGCGCCTGCAGATATGAAAGAAAAAACGCATTCATAATTTCTTATTTGGTAGATAAAATTCCTTAAGGCGTTCGTTCTAAATCAAAAGGATTCATAACTCTTCTAATGAGAAACGTCACAGACAACTTGCACAGTTTGTACACTATTAAAAGAAGGGCAATTTTTACCCGTTACTACATAGGAAGCCGTAAATAGCCGTTATGCCGACTTTATGGCAGAACGCGACAGTAAGGAAAATCAAAGTAAACATAATTCGATAATTCATGCGGAGGGTATGTTACGCAGGCGATGGTGAATTTTGGATCATTAGTCTAGCGGCACACTTATCCCACGTCCGCAACGTATGCAATGCATTATGAAATCTGGACCCTGATATTAGTATGCATAGAAACATACTTGTCATACGTATCATAGAAACATACTTGTCATACGTTACGTACGTGGGATTAGTGTGGCGCTAGCCTTATAATATTACACGGTCGAGCCCCAATCATTTGAGACAAATATTTTCATGGTTTGGTTAAACACATCACGATTTTTACCTGTATGTCACATTTTTAGACTGCAAGTATAAGCAGCTACAGTTTTCTATTAAAGCGAAAAGTTCCGTATCACAACACAACAAGACGGGGCTTTAGGGGATTATTCATAGTTTTTCTTGATTCATAGTTTTTATTCATAGTCCTTGGAATTTGGTGATAAATACTTTTCAAACATAGTATTATAAGGTACTTTAGTTTTTATTTAATACTTTCTGGCATTCAAAAGTTTGAATATATTTTTATGTATTTAATTATGTTTTTTTACAAAGAGGTCCTAAAAAAAACCTTTACTAGACTTAAAACCTATGCCCTATTGTTAATTGTGAAAACACCTCACGCACTATATAAGCAAGCTTTTTCTTTAAAATACTTAGGTATTTTGTATGAAAATACTGACTTTTCGTCGTAAAAATAACAAAGTTTGATGCTATCTTCATTTCGGTGACTCATTAAGATAAAACTAAACAGTGTATTGAGACGGTCATTGTCAATATGATGAGACATTACACAACATAGAAATTTTAAGAGCTACGGATCTAAGGCCATTCAGACCTGAAAGCCGCCGTTTGTTGCGTTATGATAATAAGTGAACATCGTGTTTGTTAAAATCAATGAGAAATTCCATTTAATTTCCACCACTTGAAACTTTGAATAATCCATATCAATCCCTAGAAATATCAGAGCCATTAAAACCGCGACAGTCCACTGTAACTTATCTGTAGTGCACCTATTCAGGTCAGTCCCATGTCCCATCTCAGTGTAAATGTAAACATCAACTCGAGAGTCAGGTTTGAAAAAGAACCGCTCCCATCCCAAACAACCTAACCTCCATGAACAAGACTATCCAATCCCAAGCGTATGACTAACTTTTAAAGTTGGTCCTGCATTGGGGAATGGTGGCGGCTTCTGTGGGGCAGTGTGGGTAGGTTGGGTGTGAGTTAGTAGTTATTGCACCTTTGAGGGTAAAGTTGGAGACGTGGACATACACAAATAGAGCGACGGTTAACGAGCTTATTGTAAAGGTGATACGGAACTAACTTGTGGCGTTTTGTGGATTACACTTATTAGAAAACGCTCATACACTTTAGTACATTACTACAGAGGCCGGGACAAAAGGGGTTGCCGGTCGAAGACATATAGACAAATTTATGTGGAATGGAAATTAAAAAAGAGGACTTTTAACGATTTCTTATCAACGACCTCTTATACTAGCCACACCTGAAACGTCATACTTCGCAGCCTATTATAAGGAACATAACCTCAATATTTTATTGCATGTTTGAAAAAAGGTAATTTTTTCTGTGGTTGCACATTTCTCTTGTTATTAACTCGTATATGCTCGCTTTTTGTATAATAATCAGCCACCCGACGAAGCCGCCTAGACAGATCAATCGTACGGGGTGCGAGGGGTGCGACGCGGGTGGGGCGAGCCCGAGCTGCATAGTCCGTATTAGTTAGTAGCTCGGGACATGTCATTGTCATTTACGCAAACGTCAAAGGCGTCGGCCCACTGTATTTTTTTAACACTGTGCTAATATTGTGGTCGAATAATTAAGTTATGTAGTCTACATGTACTTCTCAAATTTCACAGGCAACTTCGTTCGCGGAGGAGAAACAGCATTTCTACAGCATATTCGGGTAGAAAGTATTATTTAACCATAAGTAAATGCCCAGCTACCCATGTACTAAAAATAGTTGAAATCTGTTTCGCCGTTTTGACGTGATTAAGCCACAACGACACATACAAATATTTCTCGATTCAGTAACCTTCATGGGTTCATGTTCTATAAAAGTTTTTAAAATTAAAAGGCTATACATTAAAGATGTTTTCAAAAAAATATTGTAACAGACTATTTAGAGGTCTAACTAAATGGTTTTTTTTTGTACATATGTTTGTTTATATGTGTCATTGTGGCTTCATCACGCCAAATCGGCCACACTGATTTCAACTATGTGTTGTACACGGGTAGCTGGGAATCCACAAATAATTATAAAATACTATTTACCCAACACAGTTCTTATAAGGTGGCATATCAAACGTATGTAAGTTGTTTTAAATAAAAAAATAAAAAATTAATTTGCTTTTTGTATTCTATATATATATATTTTTACTTTTATAAGTTTTGATATGTTTTCTTGATGAACTACGCATTGAGTTTATACTCAAAACATATATTTAGGATAGGTTAAGTACAAATATTGTAACAATTATAAGACTTATTGAAATAAAACGATTTAACGGATTATATCGCGTATATTATCTCATTTTAGTTCCCGACATTTCGGAAGCTTTCCAGCTCTCCATGGTCACGGGTGGATTGAGAAAAGATGTATTTTCCTCTGTCAAAGTTACAATTTGTGCAAACTACCCATTTTTGAAAAAACACAAATAAAGGTTTACATACATGCCAGATGGGCCTAAGCTATAAAGACAGTTACACATGTGCCAGAAGGGCTTAATTATTTTATTTTAATAAATTATCAAGCAGCATTTCGCAAATGAGGCGTACTGAGGAGACGCCTTGTTTGAAACGACATAGGTTTGGTAAATAAATCAGCGGTATTTAAATAAAATTTACCTCAGAGATTTCTTCTCACAAAATGCCTAATTTGCTGTTATGAAAAGCGGCCAATACAAGTTGTCGGTACCCAGACAATCGCTGTCACAACCACTTAGCCGCCTTAAACTTAGCCTCAAAGCTCCACTTAAGTATTCCTTATCTCGGAATTGCGGCTAATTGAATGTTAGTCTTTCAGTTTTTAGCTCGAACTTAGCGAAGTTTGATTTCAGCGATTAGAATTGTAAACGACTGAAGTTTTTCGTTTTATGTTTAAGTAATGAAAGAAAAGGCGGGAGTAGTAAAACCAGAACTTTAAATATGGGTGTAGCTTGATCACAAAAATTGAAAATATATAAGATCCTGATAAAATAGGCAAAACAAGGAACTATGTTAAAATTTTAAGCGCAATATCTTACGTGTAGCTTGTTTTATGAGGCCTTAAAGTTGGGTAGGAAAGTCCAGTTTTAAAGTATGAAAATATTAATAACTAATACCATTGAATTACCCATAAGATGTGTGGTAACTTTTGTTATGAAACCGTTTCGATAATCGCGAGCTTTAATATAGCTCCAGAATGAAGTTTTTAATTTCCCCATGCAAGGTAACGTCAAGCAAAGGCACCGATATATATATACACGACAAAGTTTTTAAAGTATGTATACAGGTCTTACTACTATGACATTGGGGTTTACGCATACGTATTTTGAAACTTTGTGTGAATATTTATCTTTGCCATTGACTGTACTAAACAATAGTTGAAATGTGTTGAGCCTTATTGACGTGACAACGACACATAGAAAGTATACGGCACATATATTAAAGTTTCACTTATTTTTTTGAAATTATCTTCAATGTTGGTACAGACATTTCCTTTTTACTTCTATAATATTATAGATAGTTCCGTATTTAATACCATTACTACCTGCATTGGTTAAACGTTTTAAGCTGGGATCGAATACCGGTATTATTTCCATACAAAATAACCGGTATTCAATTTCGGTATATCGCTTACTATTAGAGATTTTTGTATTATAATGAGCTAAATTCAAAGAAAATTAGTTACTTAAATACTATTTAACAAAACATTAAAATTTTTAGAATTTGGTAAGATATTTCATGTTAAAGTAATATCGGTAACGATCCTTGGTTTTAAGTATGAAAATACATTACATACTTGAAAATATAAACTAATAAATGAAAAATAAATTATTCTGTTCCAATACGGGACACTATAATTTGATGAAATACCTTTTAAAACCCTTTTACTATTCTTGGCCTATCCACTGCACCGGAGCGGCGCGCCCCCGGGGGCTCCTGCCTCTGCGACTGACAGCGGCCTGCTGCGGACGCGCCCTTTGTAAGCTGTTACAAGCTATTCCCGGCATTCGTTTACTATTAATGGCTGAGATGTGGTGATATCAATTCATTGGAATTAAATTTATCAGTTTTTATATTATCAACTTAGTTTTTCTCTCAGCTCCTCTCCTGCATAGTACAGTCAGCTTCAAAAAGACATGGTTCGTCTGGTCAAAAATATCTTCTCTCAACTCTATCAACAAAACTATTGAGCTTGAACTGGTACGTTCGTGATGTAATACGGAAAATGTGTATCTAATACACGGCATTGTGGTGTTCTCAGTTTACAAAGTAATACGATCAATAACGGGCCACATGGGCCCCGCCCCATAACTCAAAATCTATACACTTGCAATTTCGCTAAAAAAAATAAAAATCATCACAAAACCTACCTACTTGACCAAAAATACTGGTCTCCCATCAAAAACATAAATATGAAAGAAGCCCAGCTCGTCACGAGGGTTTATACCTGGTTAATTGGCAACGTCGCATATTTAATGGTTTTTTTTATTATTTTGAGAAATGAGAATGTAACTGGAATACGTTTTTAATTCATTCATTACGTTATCTCATTTACGTAGTTAAGCTGGCACAATGCAAAATTTCATGATATTGCCACAACCAAGTTCTAAAAATGAATTTATGTCGATATCCTGTTTTGTAAGAAAATAAAGGCAAAAGCAATGCCTATAAAAATGTAAGGTATGTATTAAACAAATCCTTAAGTTTCATTCAAATACCACACCATAATGAAGCAAGAAAAAAAGATATGCGACGTTGCCAGTTAAGCGGGTGTAAACGCTCTTAACGGTTTCACTAATAAAAGAAGTGAGATCTAAGTGGGTGGAGTAATTTTTATGAATGCTCCTTAAGTCATAACTCATGTCACAGTCTAGAAATCAATACCGAATATCGGATGATCGACGAAGCCGTCTAGTCAGAACAATCGTGCGGGCTGCAAGAGGCGAGATGCGGGTAGGGCGAGCCCGAGCTGCATAGTCCGATTAGTAAGTAGCTCAGGACACGTTATTGTCATTTACGCAAACGTCAAAGGCGTCGGCCCACTGTATGCCTTTTACACTGTGCTCCTGTTATGCATAACGTTCTTAAATTTTATTATTACTCATCATCCGAGAAGCGCTGATTTATCTAAAATAATAAGTAAGTAATTATCATTGCCCTGCCTACATTTTTACTCACGTGCAAAAAAATCACATCATTTCATTTCTACATTATAACTGTAAACTGTTATGTTACAATATGTAAACGAACCGCTCTCTTATAAATCAATAAACGCGGGTAAAAATACATTCAAGTTAATAAATTTGTCGAAATACGAGTAATATATCGATTTTCTTTCAATTAATTTAATGTTCATGTTTGGACACGATCAGTAAATCGTACCATGTCAGTCTACACAACACAGCCGGCTCACACACAAGTGCAAAATAACGACGTTTCCTCCCGCCAGAATTGTCTTCGAGTGCATAACTGCAGGCGGGACATTACCTTCCGGCGTCTGGTCGCTTTGAGAAACAAACCTGCTTATGACATGTATACTTTACTAGAATTTACCCGTGGCTTTGCCTACATTACCGGGAACCTAGCCTAGCATAGGCAACATAGCCTATGCTAATCCATGACCTTAGACCCGTTTCACAAAAGCTTCTAACTTATATTATACCTAAGCGGAAATCTCTTTTCATCCTTATGTATAAAAAGAGACTTCCACTTGTAACACCAGTGACAAAGTTGTGTGAAACGGGCCCCTGATATATCTGTGTACCCAGTTTTATCTAAATCCGTTTTAACGTACCTAACAAACATCCAAAAATCTTCACAAATTTCACATTTATAATATTAGTAAGATTACAAGTTTAGCAAGAAAATGACAATAGGAATTTAAAATCAGCTATTGTTAGACGGTCAGACAATAATGCCAGCAAAGTTGCATGTCTCGCACTACCGGCTCACACACGAGTGCGAAATAATAACATTTCCTCCCGCCAGCATTTGTCTTTGAGTCCATTGCTGTAAGCGGGACGTTTCCTTCCGGCGCTGGACGCTGGCGTCTGGCCCCTTTGAGAATCAAACCTGCTTACGGCACTAGAAAACTGCAGAAGTGCATAACAATAATACCTGTTTCGATTTCCTTTCTTTCGAAACAAAACTACTTACCCTTAGGTTTTATATAAGATTAGCTTCGACTTCGTCCGCCTTAAATTCGTTTATATTGATTCGTTTATTTTATCGCGAATAAGGTTATTTTTCCGGGATAAAAAGTAGCCTATGTCATTTCCTGGGACTCAAACTATCTCCATACCAAATTTCATCCAAATCGGTTCAGCGGTTTAAGCGTGAAGAGGTAACAGACAGACAGACACACTTTCACATTTAAAATATTAGTATGGAAAGTATGGATATGGATTTCTATGTATAGAAGATCGGTCGTTGTGGAGAGCCTTGCGAGAGCGGTGAAATAATGAAATAATGATCTTTATTCTGTTAGTAGGCAAGGGCACTTTGACAAGTCTGACGCTACAGCATTTCCTAAGAGGATCTTAGATATATGTTTTTAAGTATAAACTCAATGCGTAGTGGTTGTCTTTAAGCTGATATGATGATGATTATGTAAAGAAGACTAGATGTTTTTCATCGGCCAATAAACGGCCACTGCTGGGTATAGATGTCTCCCAAAAAAAGCTTGCTTGGCCGTTCTGGGGCCGCCAGGAACTAGCGGGCTTAAGCAACATTAACCAGCTCATATTGGTGCCTATCCATTTTCTGGACGTAGTCACCATTCAAGAATTCGTCAGCTCCAACAGCCGCCGATAGTACGAGCAATGTGCCTTGCCCATTGTTACTTATTTGCAATTCTTCGACCTATGTTGGTTGCTCTGGTTCTTCTTCTGATTTCTTCATACCTGATTCTCGCAGATATTTTTTTCTCGTGTGTTCGACAAACAAGAATCAAACAACAATCATCATCGTCAGCCAAAAGACATCCACTGGATATAGGCTTTGCCAAAGAACGCCACCATGACCAATTTACTTATGGGGGAACATTGCCATAATCGGTTAGCTTGGCAGACGGGTTGGCGATAGCAGTTAGATGGTACAGTGCACGTCGGCCGCTGCTGCCCACCCTCAGGTATGAGTATGTACTGTGAAGGTTATAAACCTTCACGCTATAATGAAGTGAAATGAAATCAAATGATTTATTTTGCTAGACGTGAAATTGTGAGACGGGTATGAAATTTTTTTATCGCTTTTCTTAACGAAATATCAAAATACCGTAAAAACTATTCCAAAAAGTGAAATTAAAATTAAAATCGGCCAAGAAATACGTATGATATAAGCATTTTAAACTACTAATTAGACACCGATTTGACAGAGGTCCGACATAGACTGTTACGTCACAGTTTACTACGGTCATTTAAACTCCGTATTAAATTCTGTTTTGCTAGAAAGGGATAGAATGAAATGTTTGATAGCTTATATCTGCGGTATTTTTATAGTTATTTGAAAAATTATTTGTGTCTACTGTTTGTTACATGAATAAGCTTTTAATAAAGCAAAAATTCAAATTCATGCATAATTCCCTATTGCCATCACATCATCCATCTCACCTGTTTTATTAAAATGTAGAATGTGAGATTGAATCTATCCGTGATTGAATGATTGAAGATCTATCTTAAAGTCTTAAGTCAGCTAACGAATACAAAATATATCCAATATATTGTTTTTACTGCTCCCTGAAGCCCTAACTCTCACATTTGGTGGAGCTACACCCTCACAGTACCTGAGATGCCTACTACGACACCCGCGGGATGAGAATTATGGGCTAATATTATTTTGGGCTGATACTACACGGCCCAAGCTACTCATCTTCTCACAACTATTTAGGCGTTCACTCTGAAGTTTGACCGGCTCTTGAGAGCATTCCCTGGGAAGCTAACCGGGATGCACTGTATGCATTACTCCTTCGATCGCAGTCAGTTAAGAATCGAGATGCCGTTATTGATAAGCGTACACTGTATACTAAATCAAGTTATAGGCACTGGTGGTACCTACGTCTGGGCGTTGTCTTTTCACGACTAGACATGTTAAATCTCTTTTCCGCATTTTTTTGATGTCTATAGAAGATTAAATTGAGGCTTTTCTAAATATCGTGCAAAATAAATACTCTATTTCCCGGAAATGCTATGTTTAATTAAACTATGACGTCATAGCGCTATATAAATAAAACATAGCCTAACTTTCAAATAATGATAGTTCTTTATGATTCGACTGACAGATCACAGCACATTGTTTTGCGATTCTAACGTCACACCATGACGGCTCGTGTTTCAGGTCACGTGATATAAGATTTAAAATACCAACTTTAATTTTAATTTATTTAAACAGTCAAGTGTGACACAGTCAAAATTTTCATTTATAACCAATTTTATAATTTATTATTTACTACGCTAAGTATCCTATTTCCGCTAAAACCAAGGCCGATGGTAAAAGTTTGTTTGAAATGAAGCAGTGAGCAGTGTGCACGGGACACGGGTAATTGTGTATCACCCGCACATATATCCGTTACCGCACAAGGCATCTGTATTATCCACAAGCTATTTAACCAGGGGTTCCAGCCGACGAGGTTGAAATATCAATGTTGGCTATTTATGTATACAAATACACTTTTTCTACGTCCAAATATCATACATATCAATTTGAAAGTGAGTAAAGATGTCAAGATGAAACCGCGGACGCAGATAAACTAGGTTACAGAAAAAAAAAAACTTGAGTATCCTGTTTTTTTTCCGTAACCTGTTCTATTCGTGATAACGCTGGCGTATCTAAAGGTAAAATGGCTATTTGAAGCAATGTGCGCGGGTCGCGGGGCGTAGGTAATTGTCTGTCACCCATACACATATCGGTTACCGTACCGCACAAGGGACCAGTATTATCCACAAGCTATTACACCAACCTGGGACTGCAGCCAAGCTCGATGATACGCTGTGCAACAAAATGTCAGTGTTGGCTGTTTGTAACGACACTCCTGAATACAGGATGTATTAATAAAACTAGCTACTGCCAAATATAAACATCATACATATAAATGTAAAAGTTAGTGAAGTCAGTTGCACGTAAACTATCGAACGAATATAGATCAAAGCGCGGTCGATAAACAAGGTTACAGATAAATAAATAAATAATCAGGGAGAATTTTACACAAATCAAACTAGTCCCAAACTAAGCAAAGCTTGTACTATGGGTACCAGGCGACGATATACATAATATATAGATTAATTAAAATACTTGAATACATAGAAAATATCCATGACCCAGGAACAAATATTCGTGCTATCACACAGACAGATACTTGCCCTGGCCGGGATTCGAACCTATATTAGTATACTTTACATTATTCCTGTGACCCGATCTAATCCTTTTAACGTTGGTGACGGGAGTAGCCTATTTGAAAAAAAGCAGTGTATTTTGTTGTTGTGGAGTGTATATTTAATCGGGATGTGGGTAATTCTGTGTCACCCACACATATATCCGTTGCCGCACAAAGAACCTGTATTATCCACAAGCTTAAGTCAAGTTACACCAGCCTGGGGCTGAGCTGAGAACGACGCATTGCGCTCCAAAATATAATAACGCTATTACTGACGCGAGATTACGTGACTTATTGGTTCTAGATGATATAATACGATAGTGGTACGTAGGGGAAGTAGGTAAGTACGGGGCGTACTTTTTGACTCTATTTCTTGGGTGTTAAAGTTCATCTTGACCAGACATACCTAGGGACTTACGCATTATTCATGCTTGTTACGAAACACAATATTCTTATATTTAATAACACACAGAGACACACAAACGACTACAGAACGTAACAAAAAAAAAAATAAGGGATAATCGCGCACAAAGCGACCTAGTCCCAAACTCAGCAAAGCTTGTAATTTGGGAACTAGACGACGATAAACATAATGAAATAACGATCTTTTTTCTGTAAGCTGCAAGGGCACCTTTACAAGTCTGACTCTACAGCATTTCCCAAGAGGAGGTCACTGTTGAGAAGAAAGCGAAACAAACTCAACCATGAGTATTTTTTCTAAAGAAATCATATATGCAAAACATATAGATAGAAAACATATTAAAACTTATAATAGAAAATATAATAGAAGGCAAAAAAGCAAAATATGTTTTTTTTAAACAACTTACGCACGTATATGTAAAGATAAATAAAATACATATATAGATAAAACTATCCAAGATCCAGGTACAAACATTCGTGCTCATCACACAATCACTTGACCAAGCCGGGACTACCAGCCTTCCTAAGCCGTTGTACGACCAACTTAGCCAAACATGTCGTTGATGTTACAACTTATACAAGTATGTCATAATATAACAAGCAAAACACGGTTATGATAAAAAACGTTCTCTTTGACTACCGACGAACCGATTTTAAGTAAACGAAAGTTGTGATTCACGGATAGAAAGATCAAAGAAAAATAGAAAAAAACATGATTGCTCACGCACGTGGTCTCAACAGGAATCGAACCGTGTTTTTCTTTTCGCTTTTATCTTTGTATCTAAATCCCAATAGGTAATAATGTGCTGTTAATTCCTACATTGAAGTCACATAAACACAATTTATGTTTCATATACAATACTTAAAGGTAACTTAACCTCCTGCCACCCAAGAAAAAAGCTGTCGCAAAAAAAGGTAGCTTTAGTTTATTTACAATAGATTTAAAAACCAATGGAACAAAAGGCCTCTTAAAAGAAAGAAAGAAAGAAAGATAATTTATTTCGCTGCGACAATATACTTACATAACATACAAGAGAGGAAAAGAAAACAATGCGTTGTGCGAAAAATAATAATTAAAAAAAAAACAAAAAACCCGACCGCGTAAAAAAAATTAAAAGAAAAAACAAGTCCAGTACCCTAGAACTTTGTTAAATTATAATAGTTTCATGATTCATGATCGATACTCATATAAAACAAATAATAAATTCTTATATGGAAAATAGCGATTTTAAACAGTCGGGACCCATAAGAAATCTAAATCGACGCAAATCTTCCCAAGAATGGGTCCCGACTGTTTAAAATCGCTATGTTCCATATTACAATGTATTATTTGTTTTATGTGAGTATCGATCATGAATCATGAAACATTTCCATTATAACTTAACAAAGTTCTAGGCTACTGGACTTGTTTTTTTCTTTTTAATTTTTTTACGCTGTCGGGTTTTTTGTTTTTTTATTCATTATTTTTTATTTTATACTTTTTAGTTATAATTATAAAAGTGTAAATTCCGCAATCTTTATCGTCGGGGTTATTGAGAAGCTTGCACAGATTTATTACAATTCAATGAAATATTAGTGAGAACGACTTGCTAACCAACTTTAAATCGTTATAATTCCTTACTGGTAATTCAATTTTTTTTTTTTTTTTAAATAAACCTAATAATGATTTTTGAATCCCTATTCAATGATACCCCACTCGATATAGTACGTCGATTTTCATTTTTTTATTTTTCACAATATGGCGTCTCATTATCGCCATTTTGAGTTTTCATCATTTTCATGTCTTTAGTGACATTCGGACAGTTAAGACGAATTAATTGACGTAAAAATAATCAAAATCGGTCCACGCGTTTGGTCTCTAGAGTGCCAGATAGGAACAAACATACATACATACTATCAACTGCATAATTGCATGAACATGGCAAAAACGATAATCGCTTGGCTGTCTTAAGATGCTGAGAGCACGTAGCTCTCAGCATTGCGTGATGGTTACAAAAAAATAAACTAGATGGCTTTGTTATTAAAACGAACAAGAAGAATTTAATGCTTTGTTTGTTGATATGTAAGTCTCACAAGCACTAAAATTGTTCTGTAATAGAATAATCTACTACATGGATGAAATATAATTACTATTAAAGAAAAGCTTCCACTGAAATTAACATGGCAGCTTTATTTAACTTTTGGAACACGCTTCTTTTTAACCGACTTCCAGAAAAAGGAGGAGGTTTTCAATTACGGTGATATTAACAATTCAAGTAAATATTTTCGGTGGAAAGGAGTTCTTACAGAACTAAGCACTCGACGCAAATTGGCCCTTAGATCTTCGGGGATGCCAAAAAAATAAATAAAATATTAGGAAATACACCAGATCGGTATAAAAACTAGTGATTACTGGTTGATACTTGAAAAGGAACATTTTAAGCGAGTGCAGGGATCAACCAGTGTCATCATAATAATCATAATCATAATCATAATTTATTAATAATATAAAATTACATGTCAAGTACAATATTATTGTATAATAATCAATTTTTCAACGATTAAATAGTTCCTTGTGATCGTAGAACGTCTGCTCGAGAAGTCAGTTTTTGAGTTTTAATTTAAATATGGATGCACTTTGTGCAGTAACAATGTCCCTTGGGAGGTGGTTGTACACTTTGCGACCCATGATGTGTGCTAGTTTATTAGACTTCACGAGTCTATGGGGCACGGGGGGTAACTTTCCGACGCGAGCGCCGCGGGTCTCATATCTTCGCGGGGTGTTATCCTTAGGATTTGCATCCACCTCCTCTCGTGCGATTACTGCCACCTGCAGAATCAGCAGCGATGGCAGTGTCAGGATAAAAAGTGGTCGCGCAGAGTTGGTTTGAGGAACGCGCGCTATCGCACGTACGGCACGTTTCTGGAGGCGAAAGGCCCTCTCCTAATCGACGGCTCCCGCCCACAGTCCGATCCCGTACTGCAGGTGCGCGTGCACTGATGCAAAGTAGCATGTTCGGATCATATCTGCTGGTAATATCCGCACTAGACGTTTTAGGGCGAAACATGCGGTTGCCAGTTTGTTGCACATTTTATCGATATGACCGCTCCAGGTGAGGCCTCTGTCTAGCTCAAAACCGAGAAATGTTGAGCTAGCGACCTGATTGATAGTGGTTCCGTAGGCCATTACCGCAAATGGCGTCATTTGCCGTCCAGAGAGGTCAAAGCTGATGTGGTTTGTTTTGGAGGTGTTTAAAATGAGGCCATTAATTTTAAACCAGTTCGATACTGATGTGGCGGTCGAGTTTAGTTTTTTTTCGAGCTCTTCATATGTCGGGGCACACACGACAATTGCCACATCATCGGCATACATGAACGTCTCGCCATCACTGATCGCTTCCGGGAGATCGTTCAACAATAGAGAGAACAGGATGGAGGAGGAAACGGAGGATCCCTGTGCGACACCCATACAGGAAGTCACGGCGTCAGATCGAACCCGACCGCCATCAGCAACCACAACCTGCTTTCTGTTCCGCAATAGGTCCGCCAACAATGCCAGCGCAGGACCATCGAAGCCATAGTGACGGAGTTTTCTGGTCAGAAGTTCGTGATCTGCGACATCGAAAGCCTTTGACAAGTCGCAGCACAGGACTGTGACTTGTTGTTTGTGCTCACGGGCCTCTACTATCTGCCGAACTACGGTGCGCGCCAATGACGCAGTTGAACGGCCTTTGCGGTATGCGTATTGTCGCTCAGATAGAGCACTGGTGGAACTTAAAAAAATTGGATATCCTCGAACTTAAGCCATGCTCGAGTATCTTCGCTATCACTGGAATAATCGCTACAGGTCTGTACGCGTCGATGTCGTTTCTCAAACCCTTGCCCTTGAATAGTGGAGAAATTCGACTTTCCTTCAGTGGATCGGGAAACACACTATCACGAAAGCACCTTTTGTAGACAAAGGCGAGTATTGGAGACAGTTATAATGCAACGGGAGGACCAGCATCACGGAAATATCAAAAATATCTTTGGTTGTTTTTTTGGCTACTTTAGTAGTGATGATACGGAAAACCTCGTCTGGTGTAAATGGGTCGAACCTAACGCTGCGGTCGGCGGGCAGGCGCGCGGCGAGCAGCGCGGCGAGCGCGCGCGGCATCTCGGCAGGTGCAGCGCCGCACGCAGCGGCCGCGCCGACGAACCGACAGTTCATAGCATCCGCTGCAGCTTTTTTTGATTTAAATTTGGTGCCATCTGAGTCAGTGATCACGTCCGTAAAATCCACTTGGTCTTGGCTCGTCCTGCCCTTTTCGTGATTTATTACAGACCACATTGCCCTGACTGTGTTATTGCTAATATTATTTTTTTTGCTATAGAAATCTGATTTTCTACTATTAAGAAGCTTAGTGTACTTATTATTCATACTGTTTATTAAATTAGTTATGTTATCGTTATCGGGAAAGCGTTTTCCGAGGTCTATAATTTCAAATAATAAAGTTTTTAAGTCGTATATGTCACTAGTTACCCAAGTTTCTCTTTTTTTATTGTTAACTGTTTTGATTGGAAAGCAAATTTCAAATTTGTTTCTAAGGGTGTTCATTACAGACAATATTAGTTGTGCAGCAGAATGAGTATTCCGGTCTATTACATCGGGCCAGTCTACACTCTGTAGCGCGCGCCGAAATTCATTGTAGTTTCGCGTGGAGTAAATCCTTGCGAGACGAGTGAGGGGCGTGGGCGGGGCGCGGGGGCGCATCAGCTCGGCGCGCACAGCGAGGTGGTCGCTGAGGTGCGTGACGACGGGCGCGGCGCGCAGCGTTGAGCGCTGGCCGTTCCAGTATATGTGGTCCAAGTTAGTTGAAGTTGTTGCCGTAACCCTAGTAGGAAACTTGACCACGTTTATAAAACCATGGGTAGTAACCAAGTCATACAGTTTTTTTTTAAATCTGTTCTGATATTACTCTCTGTGTCGTCTATGTTCGTGTCTCCCAAAATTATATACTCCCTCCCGACATCACTTAATTTGTTGAGCAGATGTTCCAGATAACAGAGGAAGTCATTATTACTTATTTGACAATTTGATCTATATACGCATACTACTGAAATATTAAAATCAATAAGGTCAATTGCTGATATTTCACAATATCTTTCTTTTCCTAATAAAGCTATGTCTCTATTTTCGACCGCTCGTACGTTATTGCGTACATATAAACATGATATTAAAATGAAATCGTCAAGACAAATACATTTTAATTTAGGACTATCTAACCAGTGTTCGGTCATTGCGAGTACGTCGCATTGCAGTCCATTCCGAACTAGTAGTTCAAGCCTCTGCGTCTTGTTATCCAGTGCGCGTATGTTTTGGTGACATACGACTAATTTGCGCGGTGCATCGGGCTCGTAAATTCCGTTTAGTGCGGGTGGATTATTTGCGTTGCGAATGCACGGCGGCCGGTGGAACCTTATTCCACAACTTACAAGTTCGTGGCAAAAATGAGCGTGATACCCGTTTATTTTTGGGATACCAGGCACACATAGTGAAGGTGATTGATCCAGATAGTTGGTGTGATTTCATTGTTTGTAAGGGTTGTTTCATTTTCGTAAAATAAATCTCCGGTACCCCGCGGAATGAAAATGCATCTCAAATCTTTCACAGCAAAAATTTACATTTCATGTCAATTATTCTTTAGGCCTTTAGGCTGATATAATAATACAGTGAGTAAAGAGCCAGTAGTTGAAGGCCTTTGTTCAGTAGTGTTTGTCTTTAGACAACAAACAAACAAAGTGGAGAAAGGCATTCTCTAAGAATATCCACAACATCCGGCCTCGCGCCGCCTCCAATGATTTCCAGTGATCTTGACCAAACCGCCATCTTGTTGGAGCCTTTCCCACGCTGCGTCGTCATGCTTTACGCTACTACTCCAGAACCTTAATGGTTTTCATTATTACGTATGTAATTTTTAATTAAATACGTCGTAAGTCGTAAGTGATCGAGATCATGTACGATCAATAAAGGTAATCTAATTATTCTTCATACGAACAAATAACTTTACTGTTATAAGTTTTGATATGTTTTCTTGGAAAAAGACGCATTTAGTTTATACTTAAAAACATATACTTAAGTTAGGTTAAGTACAAATATTGTAATAGATAAGTTATGTAGAAAAAAATACTGAGTGTTGAGTTCCGAGTGAAACCGAAACACGGTTTTTTCTAACAGTGGTCTCCTTTTGGAAAATGACGTAGAGTTAGACTTTTTAAAGTGCGCATGCGGCCAACTAACATAATAAAGGTCATTATTTCATTATTATTTCAATAAAGTATGTTAAGGTTGACGTAAGTTGTACACGGTTCATCTATTCTATAACAAGACAAAATGATATTGCAGTTACTTCAAACTGTTAGTTTTCTTCCGTTGATTTTTCATAATCTTACCTACTAATGCAAAGATACTCACCAATTAAACACAAATCCAACAAATCAAATGAATAAAACAAGTTTATCTCCCCACAGGAACCCGCCGATAAATAAGACAATTAAACTCGGCATAAGTGCCACTCGGCCAAGCAAAGCAAGCAGTTTATGTTAATTTACGGCCCTTGGGCGAATTGAAAAACTTTCCAGCCTGTAATGAGAGCGGGATTAATGCGACAGGGAGATACTGCACCCTTTGGGCTTATTGATTAGCCCAGAATTATTGGCCTAATTAGAGCAATATCCTGGAGTTTTCTTATTTTTTTGCCGAGGACAACAATTGAGGCGTAAAATTTTCGAGGTTATTGAAAGTCATTTTCTAAAAGCGGGGCATCATGAGATATGTTAGAATCTCATCGACGTGATGGAAATGTCGTGTCCTATTTTATCGGCAAAAAAATATTCCTTTTTACCTCAAACTGGGACTGTAATATTCTTAGCTACAATCTTGCTTGGTGGTAAACACTAACAAAGCTTACTATAGGTAGGGTGCATCGCTGATGTATGAAGAAAACTAAAAATCTATTTTAATTTTGGTAATCCCAAAAAGATGTGTCTAATGAAGCCTTAGGAAAGGTATTTAATTTTTTTTGTACGTGATGTTTATCTTCTGCCTCCGCATCCATCTTTAAATTAGTATGGAATTGTCCATACTTAATGATGTTTTATACTATTATTTCAAATGTTTGTCAATAACTGAATGTTGAATTCAACTTAACATAGTTTTTATGGTTTTATAAAACTTAAATATGATGAAAAAAAAGAAAATACAAACATCTTTTTTTTGTAGTTCATACATCTTACATTGTTTTAAATGAACTGCGGGGGCAATTAAATTAAAAATAAAATAAAAATATCTACAGATTATTTAAACCAAACGACAACTTTTTTCAACTTTTACATTTCACAGATCTCGTAAAAAAATAAAAATGATCCACCCTACATAGACATTACATACAATAAATGCTTATATAGTCTGGTTTTGGAAAAGTCAAGATTTTGATTGTTTGGAAAAAATATGCAAGGAGTTGATTGCGAATCGCGTAATTTCGTTAGTTAAAACTAAATAGGCACATAGATCGCCTACTTCATGTTGTATCATCGAGCTGGCAACCTACTTATACGTAGACTCTATAATGCATTGCTTATAAGAGCAACGAAGACTCCGCTATAAATCCACTTATAAGAGGCTGTAAAGCATGTAAACTGTACAGCATGACAACATTATTATCATTATCTTCTTCAGCCCTTTCTATACACGTCAGAACACCTCCATTACACTCCACTCTCCGCGGTCTTGCGCTGCTTTCATCTTCCCTGCTATTATAGCGGCGTTGTCGGTCAAACAGGTTGGTATACAGATACAGATAATGACAACTGTCTTAGAATCGGAGTTAGTTCCTTACTAGAGGTCCTTTTGATGAAAGTAAGCCTATAGCAGCCGTGCGTGCCATCTAGCGTGGCTGTTTACCCAAGTCTGTGCGTTATCGACTGTCATACGGCGTGCATACTGTCTGCCTTTGCCGCCCAAAAACACGAGTACTTTCGGTACCTACTTTCTTCTACTGTCTGTGTGTGTGTGTGGTTACGGTGTGTGAAGCTTATAAGACATAAGCATATCAGAAGCCCGCTGCTGGTGCTGTCAGGAAATCCACGGATGATGATGGAGACATCAGAGTTCCAAAGGTGAGCGAACATAAATGTTCTGTTCTTTGATTGTTGCCTTTGGGTGGTCTTTCTCTCTAACTTTCCTACAATTCTACACAATAATGTTTGTTTTTTGAGTAATTTTTTGAATAGCATTATCTTTTGAACCACAACTCTTGGATCATTGAAATTTCCATAAAATACGTCTTACTGTAGTCGCAATAATAAAAATTATCCATTGAAAAAAACCGGCCACGTGTTGGACTCGAGGACCGACGGGTTCGTACAAAATACACATTAAGAACGGTCGTATCTATGAAAATCCTGTGTACGAGAGCTCGTCTTCTAAGAAAAATGTGCACGGTGTGTGGTCATTTTACATTGGTTGGACCGATGTTCAGCGTTTTTACGGCGTTTATTTTTCGTCATTGTCGTGTCACTAAATATCGTTACAAAAAATAATATTCTGAATTAACTTTTTATCAAACTGAAGAGCAATCCCGAGGCTGAGTTTACTTTGGCCGAAGTTATCACGACATATCTTTCCGTCGTCGTGATAATAATTATGACACAACAATGACGATTGAACCGTGCGTTTAAAACGCTCGGAGATTCGCCTGGTTACTGACATAGATAGACAGACAAACAAAAAATTATAATTTTCAGATTTATTTCGTAGGTTGTGCTATAAGAGCTATCTTGATACCAAATTTCGAATTTCTAGAACAACTGGAAGTACCCTGGTGTTCCATGGAGTACGGCTCGGCTCCAACGTCCGTCCTCTCTCCTGTACACATGACCTACCCATCTCCATTTTTGAGCGGCTCGGACTTTGTAAACTATGTCGGCTACACCGATACTTCTTCTGATCTTCAAATTGGAAATGTGATCCAAGTACGAGACTCCCAGCATCTTCATTTCCAATAGCTTTCTGTATCACATCATACGTAAAAAATAGCACACCAAATTAACCACGAACAGCTAAATACTACTATTTACTCATCATAATTAATTCCAAGAGTCAACTTTTCTTGACATAGCTGATGAAGAATGTTGCAGTTACCTCCGTTTAACTCTATCAATAGCCACCGCATTTCTCAATTTGCTATTACGTGTACCTTTTTTTATACAATGCTTATCCCCATAAATTTGCTATGTAAATAGATTTAGTTAAGCTGGTCCACTTACCATAAGGAATAAATAGGAGCTCCACGTAGCAGTGCGCTGAATTTGTCATGGTGAAATCATATCAGCCCATAGAAGTCCGCTGCTGAGCAAAGACTGTCCTCAAGGATCTTATCACTGGCCATGTGTGGCTATTTTCCATTGGTTTCCAGCGACCTTGAGCTGATAGTCAGTCCATCTTGTTGGAGGCTTCACTATCCTACACTGCGTCGTACGCGGTCACCACTCAAGAATCATTCTGCCCCAGAAGCTGTCAGTCCTATGAGCCTAGTAATATATGTAATATAAATACGTGAAATAGTTACAATGTGCGATAAATTGCTTTCATAGCTTCGTGTTGTGCAATATAGAGCTGGCAACATATTATCGTTCTAGGTAGATTCTAATGTCTGCGTTGCTTATAAGTGCACTTTAAGGGCGACATGGGCTATAAATCCACTGATAAGGGGCCGCGCGATCTGGCTGAGTTCCAGGACGTCGATTAACGGACGCCGGATAAAGCATGTCGTGATGTAAATAGAAGCACGGTAAGCCTGAACAGGTTTTGTAACGTCATACATTACACATTTGTGCATTTGTTTATTTCTGTGGCTCTATTTAAAGTCAACAAGAAAAACGTCTCTTTCCGTCTCCTTCTTTGTGGCTCCATTTCAAAAGGTGTAAGCCCTTCTTGTACGCTTCGGCCACAAGTTATAGTTTCGTGTTGTCCTAGTCCCGACATCCATCACTTCCAGGTCCTTCTTTATAAGTAGTCTGGCTTCACTCTCATTCCAAGTATCTAATCCATTATTTTAAAAATAAGACTCAAATAATATAACAGAGTATCCCAACAGGGCCTTAAGATGAATATGGACAAGACGAAGACCATGTCGAATGTCCATGTAGCACCCACCCTAGTATTAGTCGGAAAATCGATCCTCGAAGTTGTCGACGAATACGTCTATTTGGACAAACAATCCGGTTAGGCAGGTCCAACTTCAAGAAAGAGATAAATCGACGGATCCAACTCGGATGGGCAGCATTTGGGAAACTGCGAAGTGTCTTCTCGTCCAGGATACCTCAGTGCTTGATGACAAAAGTCTTCAACCAGTACGTATTACCAGTGATGACCTGCGGAGTCGAGACGTGGTCTCTAATGGGGGTGTGTGATGATACCTCGAACAACAAATAGTATACTTATAGTACACTGTATAGAACAACGAACCATAGAATTTCAATGTGTATAGTTGATAATTTAATAGCATAAAGTTTTGACAGAATATCCTCTCTAACTAGCTATTTTTTTTTTATTGCAAAAACCTATTTGAACAACCCGGTTGCCCGGTGATATATCTATCTATCGCAGCTCTTGGTTTATCCGCCTTCAGATATAGGCTTCCTCCATAGCCTTCCATAACTTGCTGTCCCCTGCCACTTGCATCCAATTTGAACCCGTGTAGCTTCTAATATTGTTGACCCATCTTTCTAGTGGACGCCCTCTACTCCACGTGGTTTCTTTGGGTCTCCACTCCAGGGTTCTTCTTGTTCATCTCTCAGCATCCATACGAGCAATATGTCTAGTACATTTCCATTAAATGCTTTCTTTAGTGGTGACCACGCCCACGACCTTTGTCTTCTGCCTAATCCACTCGTTGGGCTTACGATCTAGCGTGGTTAAGCCGAGCATCGCTCTCTCCATAGCTCTTTGCGCGATTCGGAGTTTTTCAGCGGACTTTTTAGTCAGTGTAGTGGATTCCATTCCGTATGCTAGCTCTGGAAGAATTCACTGATTCTCGTCTTGAGGTGTTGTGGTTGTGGAGCATAATGTCCGTTTGTTAGCCCCATAAGTAGACCAGGCTTGAGCTATCCTACGATCAACTTTAGCTGTTTGATTTTCATAGCCAAGTGTGTGACCTAGGTAAATATAATAGTCCACGATTTCGACTAGTAAGATACAATCTTGTGCATTTGGAATGTTAGTGATGATTTCAAAATCGAATTAACTAAATTAAAGATTATAAAAGTATTGTAATACACGATACTTTCGTTATCTCCCAGTTTTACTCAGTTGTAGATGTTTAAAAGAGAAAATTGCAGTTTTTACCTTTCAGTTCCACACGCTCACTGCCGGTTTTTTCTAATTGCACGCCGCTTAATTGCATCTCAATTAGTGATGTCACTCGCAGAGCCGCTCCGCTTGTATTTTAATAGCTATCTGGATTAGATGCAGTTTAGTTTTGTTTTTTCTATGCAATACATGTCAGTTAGCTTCATTGACTAGGCGAGCGTAGCGAGCGAAGCGTCAATGTTTCAGCTTGGTCAAAATTGCTTTTGTATGTCTGTCTGTCCGGTGGATGTCCAGCAGTTATCCTGTCAACCGATTCTCCAGAATTTTTGTGAGCATGTTCGATAACTATAAGGCTCTTTTTTGTCGATTAAAATTTTGGTTTTTTTTTAAATGGATGAGATATGGGGGTTAAAAGACTCGCTAGGTCTACAGCTAACAAAGCTTATAATTGTTCGCATTTTGCCATTGGTAAAGTTTCATTTGATAGGTTTAAAAAAAACATGCAATTATATATCTAAGATTATCGAATTAAGATATGACAGTGAAAATCAGCTTAGTGACATTCTGGCAAATTGAATTTACTATTTCTTAATTAATGTGGTTTGGGTATAATCGCTTCACGGGTAGATTGACAATGGCGACTTTTTTATTTATAAAGTAACCAGCGATTGAGCCTAGTATCACCTACTGGTGTTGAAAATGTATTTAGCTGGTTCAGTAACATCAGATGGGTATTCATGTAATCACGCTTTATCATATTCACGACCACGAGCCCGCCTAGCGGGTGCTCTGCTCGTAGACACGTAGCCTACTATGCGTGTTCTCGTATGTAGCGAAAAATGCGTAGCGCTAAAAGCTTGACAGTGAAATTGTTAAAGATAAAGCTTATTTCCGGCTGTAAATTGCTTTCCTCATCTATAGATTAAATATTCTAATGAGTTTTCATTGGTCTCCAGGAAACCGCTGTAGGTTCTATCCCAAATGAATTTACTTCATTCGTGAGCAGGAAAAAAATACTTATTCAAGTTTCGTAACATCTGTTTTCTGTCTGTTTGTTTAGACTAGCCACTTCAAAACCAAACGACACAGGAAACGTCACGGTTCTCTAAAAGTTTAGTTTTTTCTCGCAAAATTTCTGAATAAAACGCGCCACAAAGGGACCTGTTGCCGGCCGGCTATAAAACAAAGATAATGGCCGAAACAAAGCGAGCACTTCATAGGCCGAACCACTGCTTGTGATTTATTCCCGCTGATCTCTATTAGCTGGCTGAAAAACGAGGGTATCGTTTATCATTTCTACGGAAGCTATTCATTATTTAATCAACAGTTCACTGATTTGATGTTCCTGAACCTATCTATCTCGCTAACTATCTATATATATCTCCATCTGTTAGTTCCTGACTGAAGAATGTGATTCTTGTCGGTGGTTTTATATTTAGATAGAAGGAACTGCTTTCATTGGTATTGTGTTGCTGTCTATCTATATATCCGCCACGGACATCCACTGCTGAACATAGCCCTCCCCTATAGTTCTCTACAGGGTGAGATCCTGCGAAGATCGCATCTTATGAATTACCGCGACCCTTACGAGGTCATCCGTCTAGCAAGTCGGGGGCCGTTCTACGCTGCACTTTCCTATCGCCACTCCAGGACTTTACTGCCCCAACAGCTATCACTTTTCCGGGCTACATGGCCCCCATTGGCACTACAACGATACAATCCTGTGAGCTATCTATCTATGTATGGGGACTACTATCCTCTTACTATTCATTCAATGATCCAACAACAAAAAAATGCACGCTGCAATTGACTTCAACCGGAGGCTGCTCATCGCTGAGCTACAAGGTCAAGCAAGTAAGAACAAAAGTAAGTTTGTCATTGTTTTATCGAGCTACGTATGCATGTTTGAATTTCTGATTTTTAAACGTATTGACGCATTATCCGTCGCCCATCCGCTAAAATTGCTCAAATTATTGTTCATGTAACATCTTAACGCTTTCACGATCAACTGAGAAATAATCTTAATTACAGTGCAACTTTGATTCAACTCTGCTGACTTTGAGAGGGACATAAACCTCAAGATTGTCTGCTATTTATCAGTTTTCGACTTAAACTAAGCACATTTTGGATACCACCTACCTTCTCCATTTCGTCACTATGGGACTGGATGTGGATTTGGATTCCACCCTTATGTTGCTCATATGACAAGGACTCGAACAAAGCGATTTGCTTCCACATTCCTCGTTAGGACGGCTAAAAAGTGGAACACTCTTCCAGCATATCTTTTCCCGGAACAATATAACTTGGATCTCTTCAAGACGAGTGAAAAGACACTATCTAGGTTAGCATGCTCCATCGTCGCTTACCAACAGGGGAGATTGAACTCAAATGCTTGCCTATCTATCCAAATGTATGTAATATATTGCCTGTGCAGGAAAAATATAAGTACTTGTTAGCTAATATTTTCTTCTGTTTCCGCGATTATTACTCATTGAAATAAAACAATTTAACGGATTATATCGCGTATATTATCTCATTTTAGTTCCCGACGTTTTCTCAGTCCTCCCGTGACCATGGAAAGCTGGAAAGCTTCCGAAACGTCGGGAACTAAAATGAGATACTATACGCGATATAATCCGTTAAATTGTTTTACTTGTTAGCTATTAATCAATACAATATACCGGAATTCAAAATATGTAGAAAAAATACCTATACGCTAAGAGACTCGACACGAAAAAAATATGTTGAACCGGGGGCCAGTAACTATTACGGTAAACGTACGAGGGCGTACCTAATACCGAGAATCTTCAATAATATTCCCCGGGAGGGTGACTTTACTAGTCAACGAAGCTTCCAAATTAAAATTAAACAGTTTTTACTGGATATTTTTAATAGCGAGGTTACATAGTACTATCATAGACAACACTCTATACATTTGTAAACAAATGTAAACTTTATTGCAACGGTTTAGAGTTCTTGATGGTATAATATACTATGTTGATGTTTGTTTTTAAAATGCGGTGCCTACTGTCTATACATCAATTGCAATATGTACCAACAGACTATCTAGACAAATGTGCTTAAGTCACTGCTGTGACTATTATGTGGTCAATATATTAGTGAGTAAGAATCATTTAAATTTAAATATAAACGTAAATTAGATGTTGATAGATACAGATCCCGGCAAACTTCTTGAACAATAAGGGTTCCTTTTTTACCTTTGTACGTAAATCAGTTACTGCGCAGTCAAGGTTTTGCTCAAGATGTTTGCCGGCAACTGTAATGGAGGTTGGGTAGGTAAATGTTGGATAAGTGTTACGCAGTAGATAAAATAACAAAACCCGAGTGTATATATTCGCCAACAAACTGCCTTGCAGTTTGGCGAAATTGTTTTATGTATAAACGCTGTGTATATTTTGTGTTAATAATAAATAATATATATATATATACATATATAAAAGAAGAAACTGACTGACTGACTGACATATCAACGCACTGTCCAAACCGCTGATTGTAGAAATTCCAAATTTGGCACGTAGGTTTCTGATAAGGTCAAGGGGTGCACTAAAGAAGGATTTTTCAAAATACATCCCCTGAGGAAGTGAAATGGGGGTCCAAAGTTTATATGGGGAAATTGTAATGAAGACATCGCGCTTGGTACGCGGGCGAAGCCGCGGGCAGAAGCTAGTCTTACATTAAAAAAAAACAATTGATTTTTGCTCCTGAACCAATTTCCCGCATCTCTCTTTTGCCCTATGGTTGACTGGCAAATGCCAATTGTACTACACTTGCGTGATAAACCTTGCGGGTTCAATAGTCAGTAAATTGCGGCGACCCACAACGAACCGTGACCACTATTACAGCGGTCGGCCATTGTAATCAAACTCCACATACGAGTAACACTTGTTTATTGCACAACAATGAGTGAAATTAACAAGTGCCTTTGAGCGAGTAATTATTGGTTGCGGATAATTAAGACTGATGATGTGTATAATTGTTTTTCGACCCTAGTTTGAGTATTTTCGGAATAAAGTTAAGTATGCAAGCAGCATTGTGAAACCAGTCAATTCTCCAATATTTAAGAGAACTTTATAGACTTACAGGAATACGGATTCAAATATCCAGTTTTATGACTTGCTGCGCTTATTATTTTGAGTATGGCGATGGTTTTAGCAAAAACATTTTCTCCTGGTATTCATTTTTCCATTCGCAATATTTACCATTTTATTTTGCTGAGTTATGGTATTGTTGAGACATATATATTTAGTTTAGTGTATATTTAACCATCTCCCACAAAGGAGGTGGAGGTTACCAATTAGTCGGATTTTTTTCAATTTTTTTTTTGGTTGTTCACCGTGTACTTGAAGACTATTTGGCTAAGACTATTTGAAAACACTACAACGTCTGGTGCTGAACGGATAGTATTTTTGTGCAATGTCTATTATCATATTTAACGTAAATAAATGTATACAAATGGTTTGAATAAACAACATCCTAAAATCACAACAAAACAAACGGAGCTTAGTGACAACCTTGGTGTTCAAACAAATAATCAAGACCAAACTCTTGGGTTTGTAAGAGAGTTATACTCACGCCGAAAATTGAACAGGAAGCGGCATTTAATGCGCGGATATTGGCGAAAAAAGTGAACAGGCAGTACATAATTCCATTAACACTGTCTTGGATGAAGGCAACGTCACGACATACCCGATGAAGTTCCTAAACTAAATGAGCGCTTCGCTTCAGGACTCCCAGCACACACATTAACCCTGAAAGTTGGAGTTCCGATCACGCTTCTTCGGAATTTGTCACCTCCAAAGTTATGCAACGGAACCCGGCTAAAAGTAGTGCAGCTGGACGCGTAAATCCTAATGGGGTGTTCATCCACCGCATCTCTCTCATCCCGAGCAACTGCCCGTCCCGCTTCAAGCGCCTACAGTTCCCAGTGAGCGTCTGCTTCGCCAAGTCGCAGGAGCAGACGCTGCGCGCCGCCGGCGTAGACCTGCGTACGGGCTGCTTCTCGCACGGCCAGCTCTAAGTGGCGTGCTCGCGCGTTACCAGCTGTACGGAGCTGTTCGTGGTGATTCCCGTCGGGAAGACTCACAATGTGGTATACAAAAAAATATTGTAAAATATCAATATTATGTACATATTTACATACATACTTTTGGAGAATGTAACTGTAGACATAATTAATGATATGTACATATTTAGCTTTGCATACATAAACGTAACTGTAAATATAATGTAAATACTTGGCCTCACGTTTTTGATATCTATGTTCACCTTTCCTCTAATCTTACTTCTAAATAATATTAGACCTAAATTCGAAAGTTTGTTAGGAAGTATGGATTCCTATGTGTATATTTCTTACCTTTTCATTCTTAGACTGATTTGACTGGAGGACCGATTTGGATGATACAAATACAAAATTCTTTATTGCGTAAAAAACACGTTTTAGATAATCTAAGGGATGGAGCCGCCCTGTAAGCATAAAAATGCCTGTGTTGGGAGGCGCCGCTCTCGCTTAGGTGACATGAGGTTCAAACAATTTAATTTATTTAACTCTTAAAGATTACAATTATACAATTTTAAAAGTCTGGTTTTGCTTGCGCGTGTGCGTGTATGTATGTGTATGTGTGTGTGAGTGTATGTGTGTGTGCGTGTGTATGTGTACTGTCTGTGTATATTAGATTAATCAAAGCGATTTCTCAGTTTCATCATAGTTTTGAATTTTGATCCAATTTGTGAGGTGCTTTTTGCATTCGTGGTAAGTTTTTGAGTGAAAGTGTAGTAATTTATTAATTTTGTTATAAAGCATTGCAGATCTAGTGTTGTACTGTGAGCGAGCAAAGGTGGTTCGAGTTTTTGATATATTAATTATGTTAATTATTACTCTTTTCTTATTATAGTTTGGGTTGTATGGCTTTGTGTCTTTTAAATGTAGTTTGTAGAATGTACAATTTTCTCACCGATTGTAATCCACTGATTTGGTATAATACATCAGTAGGGATTGTACTTTTTTTGAAGTACTTTACCTTTATTAGAGCACGTTGTGCCCGTTCAAGGAGTATAAAGCGACTTTTAGCTGCACCACCCCAGACTGATATGCAGTATACCAAGACAGATTGTGCCAAGGACAAATATATTTCACTTTGAATGTTACGCGACTTTACTTTATCCGTGGTTATTGTATTTGGCACAATGTGCCTTACCGTCTTAAATATCCACAGTAGATTTCTAATTCTACCTATGACTTGGTCGATGTGAGGGTACCAGTTGAGGTGCTCATCCAACATAACTGCCAGGTATTTAGTTTGAGCCATTTTTTCGATTGAGGGGTAATCACAGTCTGCAATATCACATAGCTGACTGAGTGTATTTTGAGTTCCATATTTGGAGTGGGTTGTTTGCCATGTGTAATGTTGAAACATATATATTTAGTTTTAGTGGTGTTTAGTGACAGTAGGTTCATTCTTAGCCACTTAGAGATCCGAGCCAAGCCTAATTCTACACACATTTTGACTTCGTTCTATGATTTGGCAGTAAACACAACTGCAGTGTCATCTGCATATGAGAAAAGTTTTGCATCAGGGATGGCCATATTACAAGGGTCGTTTATATAAATTAGGAACAATGTTGGGCCTAAAACACTTCCCAGAGGTACCCCATATGACACATCCTCGTCTATACTAACGTGTTGAGACAATTTAACCCTTTGCTTCCTGTCAGAGAGATAATTTTCAAATAGAGACAGCGGTATACCTCTTATACCCATTTTTTCAAGTTTTTGTAGAAGAATAGGGACAGAGACGGTGTCAAAGGCCTTTTTCAGGTCTAGGAAGACAGAGACAAGTGGTTGTTATCAAGATTCTCAACTACGAGTGAGGTTAGAAAATTTATCGCGTCATCAGTAGACATACCGTGCCTGAAACCAAATTGTGAGGCCGATAGTAGACTAAATTTATTTAAGTAGTTGAGAAGTCTGATGTTGAGAAGCTTTTCTAGAATCTTCGAAATTGCAGGTAGGACTGAAATCGGCCTATAATTACTGACGTCGTCTCTGTCCCCACCCTTGAATACAGGGGTAATTAGAGATTGCTTAAACGATTTTAGAAATATTCCATGGCTAAAGCTAAGGTTTATGACATGTATAATAATGGGAACTATTTCTTTTGACACAAATTTTAAAAAACTACTTGAGATATTGTCCCAGCCCGGAGCACTATTAGATCTAAGGTTCATCAACGTGTTATATACTTCGTCTGTGGTCGTAGGCAGTAGTACAAATGAGCCAGTAGGTGTTGGGAGGCGATCAAGGTGTAGGTTTACGTTGTCTCGAGGGTCAGGAACAATTTGTTGAGCGAGCTCTTTCCCGATATTTACAAAGTATTTATTTGTATAATTAACTGATTCTGTAGGAGTGTCCTAGATTTTTAATAACTCTTGTAGGGGCAGTAATCTGAGAGGCAACTTACTTGTAAATCCAGAGGCAAATCCACGTGTGAGGTACTGGAGTTTTGAAGAGAATCACCGCTCAAACGGACACCCACATTTCTCCAATAGGCGCTGGTAAAGATCTATTCACTTGTTGTGTTTTAGAGAGGTTGCAGCGACGGATAATAGCAAAAAGTAATTATTTCTGCACAATCGCGGCGGGCGGTGCGTGCGCCGTTCCGATTCAACAGTAACAGTCAAATCCAGATGGCGCTGTAAGCGCGTCGGAAAATGCGTTGAGATTCAGCTAGCAAGATTGCCAACTCAAAAATACTGCCACAAGAAAAACTTATTCCTTCCAAAGTGTGTTGTCTTGTATATACGAAAAATACCTATCCATCTACCATGAAACAATAAAGAAATAAAATTAACTATTCTGTTCCGCGACGGAACATGCCGCTCACCTTAAAAGCACGTAGTGTCTTTTAACAGAACATGCGAAAGCTTACCAACTATATTGAAACATTTGAAACTAAACCTAACTTACATTAAGAGTCGTAACGATCTTTTGTAAACTATTCTAAGGGTAAGGGACATACCTTAACAACGGGTCGTTTGTATAACTTGTCCCCACTTTTTAAGGTTACGACGCGAATGACATGGTCGGAGCCCGGGTGGACGGCGTGAATACGCGCTAGTTTCCACTGTAGCGGCGGTAAGTGGTCATCGTAGACCACAACAACAGTGCCTTCACGGAGAGTGGGGCCGCGATCTTGAAGCCACTTTGTACTTTGCTGAAGGTGATGAAGATATTCGCGACTCCATCTATTCCAGAAATGCTGGACAGCCTGCTGTATCCAGCGCCAGCGAGTAAGACGATTAGGATTTTCGTCTGTCAATGAAACATCTGGTAGGGCCGTTAAAGGCTCTCCGATCAAAAAATGGGCGGGTGTGAGCGGAAGTGGATCATTGGAATCCGAACTCAGTACGCACAGCGGGCGAGAATTCAAAACCGCTTCGATTTGACATGTGATCGTATGCATTTCGTCATAAGTTTGCGTCCGAGTACCTACTACGCGGTATAAGTGGGTTTTGAAACTTTTGACAGCCGCTTCGAATAATCCACCGAAATGACTAGCATAAGGTGGCTGAAAATGCCAAGTCAATCCTTGTTTTAAGGTTTGTTTGTTGAGCGCGCTCATTACCGAGTCGTTGCGCAGGAATGTGTACAATTCCTTCAAATAATTATTGCAACCAACAAAGTTACGTCCACAATCTGTGTAAATGTCCGTACAATATCCGCGGCGGGACGTAAAACGTCGCAACGCAGCTAAAAAACCTTCTGTCGAAAGTTCGGAAACGAGCTCGAGATGTACGGCTTTAACGCTCATACATACGAAAACCGCAACATAACATTTTATTATTTTTGCATTGCGCACCTTGTTTGCGCGGACGTAGAATGGACCACAGAAATCGCATGATGTTTTAACGAAAACGCGCGCTGGTCTTAAGCGGACGGCGGGCAGCGCGCCCATCCTAGGCTGCACGCGCGTCGGGCGAGCACGGAAACACGGGATGCAGCGATGTATGCGCAAACGGATTATATCTCTGCCCGATATGACCCAATATCTCTGTAAGAGGGCATTTTGCACACACTGCGGCCCGGCATGCAATTCTTTTATGTGAGCATCGTCTATGATAAGATAAGTAAGCGGATGTCGTTTAGGTAAAATCAATTGATGTTTTGATTCATACGGTAAAAATGATTTATGAATGCGTCCTCCGACGCGCATGACACCGTCGTTATCTAAAATTGGCGAGAGACGCCGTAAGCGCCAGGAAGGTAATTTATTTGACGAAATCAGTTTAATATCTTCCTCGAAAACCTTTTGTTGCGTAATCAATATGAGTCGATTTAATGCAAAACGATACTCTGGTACGGTGACGTAATCCGGGAATGTTAGTGATTGTTTTCTACATTTGTTATAGAAACGAAATATTAATGCCGTGATGCGAACTAATTTGCCTAGCGATGAAAATCGCGTAATAAAAGTGTCCTCGTCCGGGGATGGAGGCGATTACGACACACAGGCACAACTTTTGTTTACAGATTCGGTATTATTGCGTTTTTCCTCTGACGTGTTTACTACCGGGTTTTGTATAGGCCAGGAGTCTCGACCTTGTTGGAGCCATGGAGGACCATGGAACCACAAGTCGCTTTGTACCAGTGCGGCGGGCAGGAGACCGCGTGACGCCGGGTCGGCGCTGTTCTCAGCCGACGGAACGTGACGCCAGCAGCTCGCCGGGACACGGGACAAAATCTCGCTGGTGCGGTTAGAGACGAACGTTTTCCATTCGTGCGGAGGTGACTGAAGCCACGCTAGCACAATGGAGCTGTCCGTCCATGCGTATACTTGATCGGGACGAATGCGATCGCCGTAAATATTCCTTACTCTTTCTATCAATTTTGACAGTATAACACATCCCATTAATTCTAATCTTGGGATCGTAAGACACACACGTAGAGGTGCTACGCGTGTCTTTCCCATGACGAGGTAGGTTTGTACCTTACCGGTATTTCCTGTAATACGTATGTAAACGCAAGCTCCATATGCAATTTGGCTTGCGTCCGCACACCCGTGGATTTCGATAGACTCGTAGTCATTAGTGTTAAATATGTGACGCGGAAACGATATTTGTGATAAGAGCGGTAACTCGTTTACGAAGTTCGTCCATGAGTTAACTATATCGATAGGGGGTTCTGAATCCCATGGGACCTTAGCTAACCACAATAATTGAATTAAGTGTTTAGCGAATAACGTGGCGGGCGAGAGGACCCCGAGTGGATCGTAAATTTTCGCAATTTCCGATAGAATAGCCCGCTTTGTACAAACCTTCGAAGTACTTTGTACTTTGAAACTGAATGCATCGGACCGTGGATTCCATTGAAGTCCAAGGACCTTGACCCCTTGGTCACTTTCCATTTCGGCGAAGTGAACATTTTCACGCCGCTCACCATGAGCATCTGGCGGTTGCACGGCAGCGAGGATCGCCGACGAGTTGCTTTGCCATTTGCGTAGCTCGAAACCGGCTGTGGCGCAAATACCTATCAGTTCCTGCTGCAGAGCGAGCGCTTCGGCGGTTGTATCTCCGCCGGTAACTACGTCGTCGACAAAAACGTCATGTAGCAGTACGGGTGAAGCGAGCGGGAACTGCTCAGCTTCGTCTTGAGCTAGTTGCTTCATTGTTCGCAAGGCTAAAAAGGGGGCGCTGCTGACGCCGAAAGAGACTGTTCGAAGTCTGTAATCACGCAGAGGCTCCTCAGGTGATTGGCGCCAAAGGATGCGCTGAAAATCCCTATCACTTTCACGAACAAGTATATTACGATACATCTGTTTGATGTCGGAGCAGAATGCAATTTTATGCATTCGGAACTTAAGCAAAACGTCAACGATGTCTAAGTGTAACTTAGGACCCGTCAACAGAATGTCATTTAACGCGTAACCGTTTGTCGTACGACATCCAGCGTCGTAGACAACCCGAGTACGTGTCGTCTCGCTTGAAGTTTTGACCACCGCATGATGTGGTATGTAGTAACTCGCGCCAGCGGGAGGGTTATCGTCCGCGAGCTCCATGTGGTTGAGATCCACGTACTCTTGGAGACACGCGTGGTAATCAGCTTTCAGCTGGGGGTTACGTTCTAGACGGTATTCCAACTTATGGAATCGAGCTAGAGCAATTTTCCGAGATTCACCGAGGGGCGGTGCATCGGGCTTGAAAGGCAGTGCGACCATGTATCGCCCTGTCTCATCGCGCGTATGCGTCGTTTGGAAAAAGGATTCGCATAGCTGCTCTTCGGGAGTGTAACTCCGCAACTCTGGAACTGACTCTAGCTCCCAAAACCTTTGTAGGTTGTCGTTGTCGAACGACGTAAAACACGCTTGAAGTGGAGTCGCAACACTAGCAGTAAAGTTCAATTTACCGCATAGCAAATAACCGAACGAACTGTTTACCGCGGTGGGTGTTCCCGGTTCACCCCTAACAATGCCATCCAGCAAAATATCTGCGAGAATATCCCCACCGAGTATCATGTCAACAGGTTGTGGTTTATGAAATTCAGGATCCGCTAATGCTAGCCCCTGTAAATGAGGCCAGTCAGGGAGTGGTGCTAGTGGTACACTAGGCATTTGACGGGTTAACTTCGATAAAATACTAGCCTCGATCGGAATCATTGGCTGTTGTTTGCCCCTAGGCGCAATTGAGCACTTAAAAGTACCCCTTGGTTCAAGCGGTAGATCGCTGATACCTATTAATGGTTCACTATAGCGACATCGTGGTAGATTTAACCGTTGCATACATTCTTCTGTAATAAGTGCCGCTTGAGAACCGCTGTCGACCATACAGCGAATAGTAGCCCTCTTATTTCCTTCCAGATAAATATCAACTAAAGCCGTTGACAATAAAACTGTGCGCGCGCGAATACCTAAACTTTTTTCGCTGCGAACTCCGTTAACCGCTGAAGGATTATGAACTGTCCCGCTTAGGCCGCACTGCTCCGCAGGAGCGAGCGCAACGGCCGCTACTTCCGCAGCTTCGCTTATAACGGCTAACGAATTGTTTGTTTCTAAATGAATTAATGTATGGTGCATCTTATTACACTTTCGACACTTAAAATTCGACTTACACTTCCTTAAGTCGTGTCCAGGACACAGACAGTTATAACAAACATTATTTGTTTTTACGAATGCAAATCGATCCCGCGCGGATAAATCTAGGAATTCTAAACATCTACTCAAACCATGCGTGCCTTTGCACTTCAAGCAAGATCGGATCTTATTCGTATTGTCATACGATCGACTTTGGCCGGTAGCCGTAGTCGCTGCAAGAACCCGTTTAGGCGTAAATTGACCTATATTTGTATTTGTATGACTTTTACTATTTAGGGAAGTGTTTTTAATGGACTGTGTATTCGAAACCGTGATTATTTGTTCCGCCGAAAGTTCGCGTTCTAAGAACGTAATTAATGTATTTACTTTAGGTATTTCGCTGGGGTTGGTTAAAGAACGTTCAAATTCTTTCCTCGTACTGACGGGAATTTTACGTAATAAGATCCGGCTCGAAGGACCAAAAAACTATGTAGGGGCAGTAATCTGAGAGGCAACTTACTTGTAAATCCAGAGGCAAATCCACGTGTGAGGTACTGGAGTTTTGAAGAGAATCACCGCTCAAACGGACACCCACATTTCTCCAATAGGCGCTGGTAAAGATCTATTCACTTGTTGTGTTTTAGAGAGGTTGCAGCGACGGATAATAGCAAAAAGTAATTATTTCTGCACAATCGCGGCGGGCGGTGCGTGCGCCGTTCCGATTCAACAGTAACAGTCAAATCCAGATGGCGCTGTAAGCGCGTCGGAAAATGCGTTGAGATTCAGCTAGCAAGATTGCCAACTCAAAAATACTGCCACAAGAAAAACTTATTCCTTCCAAAGTGTGTTGTCTTGTATATACGAAAAATACCTATCCATCTACCATGAAACAATAAAGAAATAAAATTAACTATTCTGTTCCGCGACGGAACAACTCTGAATGAATTTTATTACATTTATTTGTAAGGTTTTTATATTTTCCCAAGCTTTTTATTGTTATTGACTGATTTTGCCAGAAGTTCCCGTTCATATTTTCGTTTTAGTTTTTTTATAAGTTTGTTACAAAAGTTTTTGTATCGAGTATAGGTTAGCTTTATAATTTTATCGTCTGGGTTTTTATGTACATTTATCTGTAGCTTGTTTCGATTTCGTACGCATCGCAATATACCTACCGTTATCCACGGTTTGATAATGCGCTGCGCGCTAGGTATCACAATAGTTTTAGTGCTTGCTTTTATGGATTCACTGAGTGTGTATATTAAGCGGTCTGTTACTGCGTCGGGATCATTACACAACAATAGTTCAGATAGGTTTTTTTCTTGGAGATATTTTAGAGTATTTTCATAATTGATTGTAATTTTAGTTTTAGTAATTGGTGAGTTTTTCTTAATTTAGAAAGTGACAGAAAAGTAGTGTACTGGTTTGATAAAGACGTTTTAATTATTGCTATAGTTGGGAAGTATTTTGTTTGTTAATTTTTAAAATAAAATGATCCAGGCAATTGTTTTCCCTGGTGGGTTTTGTATGACCAGCTAGAAGGCCAAAAGTCGATAGGGTGTTTAAATAATACGTTCTGTTTTGAAATTCATGCAAAGGTTCAGGTGTTTTCGGATTAATATTTATGTTAATGTCGCCCGTAATTATTAAGTTATTGTTTCCCAAATTTTGTAGATCTAAATGAGATTTTAGGGAGTCTGTAAAGTTATCCGTGTTGGTGATTGCGGGAGATCGATAGATACATAATACGATGTTATTCAGTATATTTAGTTGGAGACAAGATGCGTGGATTAGTTTTATTTCCTTGACTTTATGCTTTAGTGTGTTTTTAATGTAAACAACTGGGTAGTTGTTTACATTAAAAACACACTAAAGCATGACTCATACTCTACTACCTTAAAGCTGAACCAAAATGACGGGGTCGTCATTTTGGTTCAGCTGTAAGGTAGTAGAGTATGAGTCGTAGTCTGGTAGTTGAGGTAAGTGTTAATTGGAATTCAGCCTACATTCTGTAAGGGAAATTACGTCGGATTTGAAGGTAAGGTTAGCTAGCATGAGTGTGAAGTGGTCAAAATTACAATATGCCGAAATAAAATTTAAAAAAATAGTTCAAAAAAGTCCGTGGGCAGGACAAGTGTTAATTGACCCAAAACGTGTTGCAAGTGACCCTACCTACCCACCCTAGTCTTTTGGCAGACGATTTAGTTCGACCGTACTGTCGAATTCAATAATTCGTGCTATCTCGATGTCATCCAATTCAGTTATTGCTTGTAAGGTGCTACAAATTGTTGTCGTAATAAAATAAGCGCGTGAAACTTTGTACGATGTGCTGCACATCATATGCTATCCATGTAAGTTGTATTTTAGGTGACATAGTCTTTGACAGTAATGGTCGGTTGATGATATAACAGGATAAAATATGTAGAGGAAAGAGAGTATCATTACTTTCTGTTGCTGAGCTTTGAGTATGTGAATGTGTGAATTGTGTGTGCATGATATTTGCTATGGACTTGATTTGGATAGGTACAGTCAAGAACGTAGAAATAGAAAAGTGGTACTGTATCGTCCAATATACACCTACTAAGTATATACTCTATGTCTTTTAAATCACGTCAAAAATTTGAATAAGGGCGAAAAACTAGCGATTCTGGAGTGTACTTTTATTATTTAGTGGTAATTGTATAATATTTTATCTGGACTTTACTTCATGTTTCGCTTCCAGGGTAGAGGGGTGAATTAGCCGCTTACTGACACAACATAATTCCACGCGGGCGGAGCCGCGGGCACAGCTATTATGAATTAGGCAGTTCCGGGGCAATCTGCCGAATCCTACACCAGATCAGACGACGCAACGGAGCCCCGAGTTACGTCGCCTAAATCAAACTAGTTTTAGGTTTTTCTGTATGTTTTTTGTAGTTCGCAGTGCCTTGGTTTTTACTGTTATGCTGTGTAACTTCTTGAATCCATAGTAATATTATAAATGCGAAAGTATGTCTCTCTGTCCGTCTGTCTGTCTGTTACCTTTTCACCCTTAAACCGCTGAACCGATTTGGATGAAATTTGGTATGGAGATAGTTTGAGTCCCGGGGAAGGACATAGGCTACTTTTTATCCCGGAAAAATACCCTTATCCACGATAAACGAATTCAAGGCGGACGAAGTCGCGGGCAGAAGCTAGTAATAAATAAAATAAAATATTTATACGTGATTAAGCCCTGTTTGATGTGTTGTGATAGGATAACACACTTAATAAAATTAAACTTCAAGCAAAGACAGGTATATAGATAAGGGATACTTGTCTTTTATATATAAACAACCATGGCAAATGAAATCATCCCAAGGAGTCCCAAAAAACACCTTTTTGAAACATAATTATCAGCGCAATTTGCAATGCAGGCACGAAGCACCGACTTTTCTGAAAGGTTCCTTATTTTCCGTTATATTTCTTGATCCGCAGGGCTGTCACCAAGCGGAAGTGACGCCGGGCGCGGTAAATTAGCAGCGGGGCGACAACCCTGTAAATCTCAAAATATGTTTTTCTTTGACATAGTGTTTTGAATCATAACACAATATTCGAAAGGAATTTTCACAAATTGTGTAGTTTATTATTTTTTTTGCTACCATAGTACAGAACTTTTTGTGTGCGAATCTGAGTCACACTTATCCAGCTTCTCACTATTCCGAAGGGCTCCTAATTTTCCATTTTATTTCGCTATTCGCAGGGTCGTCACTGCGCGGAGGAGACACTGAGGGGAGTAAATTAGTCTTTTTGTTTTTTTTTACCCGACTACGGAAAATGAAATAATAATAATGAAATAATGATCTTTATTCTGTAAGTAGGCCACAAGGGCACTTTTACAAGTCTGACTCTACGGCGTTTCCCAAGAGGAGACCACTGAAGAGAAGAAAGCCGAAACAAACTCAACAGTCAGTCATTTTTTCGAAATAACTCTTATATCTATTACAATATTCGTGTTTAGCCTAACTAACCTAAATATATGTTTTGAGTATAAACTCAATGCGTAGTTCTTCAAGGAAACATATCAAAACTTATAAAAGTAAAAAAAAATAATCTAGAATATAAAAAAGCAAAATAGTGATTTTTATTTAAAATAACTTACATACGTTTGATATGCCACCTTATAAGAACCGTGTCCCGGTAGAAAGTAAATTATTTGGTTTCTGTTTTGGGCCATGCATTTTTGTCTGTTAAATAGTCCTCTACCCTATAATAAGCCTTTGCCATTAGGGACTCTTTTAAGTACTTTTTGAGAGCTCGAAACGATAATTTCAAAGCATCATCTGGTAGCTTATTATAAAAATGTATACATTGGCCTACGAATGATTTGGCTACTTTACGAACGCGGAACTTTCTAATAGCGATTTTGTTTTTATTTCTAGTATTAAAATTGTGGATATCTGAATTCCTAGTAAAAGACTCTAGGTTCTTAATAACATAAATAATATTCTCATAAATATATTGAGACGCTACGGTTAATATGTTGATGGCTTTAAAAAGTTCTCTTAAGGAGTCACGGGAGTTCAAGTTATATATAGAACGAATCGCTCTTTTTTGTAACACAAATATAGTCTGTATGTCAGCTGCTTTGCCCCAAACCAGAATACCGTATGACATGATACTATGAAAATAACTATGATATACTAAGCGAGCAGTATCAACATTGCTCAATTGTCTAATTTTTCTAATAGCGTAAGCTGCTGAACTTAATTTACCTGCAAGTACTTTCTCTTAGTAGAAAAGCCAAAAGGAAGGGTTAAGATTTGCATAATATTAATAATATAATAATAAATACTTTATTTCGAAGCATTCATACTCCATAGTGGTTAGTAGCACACAATAATAAAAATAAACTAATGCAAAAAGAACTTCAAATCTAGGTTAGTGTAATAATGAATAAATATTGTGCAGAAGTAATATCTGTTGAGCCGTAACAGTTACGGTCACGTCTGAAAAGATGTATTCAATGCTGAACTTTGCTCTTCAAACTTCAGTTCCGAAATCTTTACATAAATAGTTTAAAGGTGCGTCCACACTTGTATCATTTGCTTGTATCCGATCACCGTGCCTATGACTGCGTATCGCGCTGCTTGGACGCTTACTGTCGGCGCGCCGATAATAATTGAAAAATATATCGAATTCAATACACTAAAATTATTGATTATCGATTTATGGAAATTAAAATTATTGACAACTGTCATCGTTTACGTTATGAAAAAATATCGATATTTTGATATATCGATTATTTGTGCCCAATCCCAACTGTTTCTACACATATTCATGACTTAATCACAAAGTGTATTAAGTATTGTATTGTTATTCTAAATAAAGCCGTATACAGAAAAAAGAGGGTTGGATCAGGGCTAATTTTAAATATAAACAAATTAAAGCATGTTTATAATATTTTCTTCTGTTTCCGCGATTATTACTCATTGAAATAACCCCGTGACCATGGAAAGCTGGAAAGCTTCCGAAACGTCGGGAACTAAAATGAGATAATATACGCGATATAATCCGTTAAATTGTTTTATTTCAATAAAGCATGTTTAGTTAAATTATCTGAATAAGTAAATAACTAACTAAATAGGTTTACGAGTAATACTAACCATTTTATGGATTATACTTCTGAAAAAAGATATTGTTTATTTTTTTTAGAACCCTTCTTCGTCAATTCCGAAGGGTTCTCATTTTACATTATATTTCTCGATTCGTAGGGTTGTCACCGCGCGGAAATGTCACCAGGCGCGGTAAATGAGCCGTGCGACAATCACACGATCTTCGATAACGATAACGATAGGCTGAGGCTATTCCAAATTGCGATATTCGAAGTTCGTATAGCGCCATCCCGCTCACTCAAATGCAGTTTAATATGAGAGCGATAGAGATGGCACGATATGAGCTTCAAATATCGGATTTTGGAATAACGCTTCAGGAGTGTATTCTTGGCTTGATGAAGGAGTGGGGTGAGAAGAATAGAATTTTGCGGCTATGGAGTTTATAAAAGGAAGAAAGGAAGCATAACCAAACTGTATATTATACATCAAAGAAAACATGAACAGTTTAATTTGATAAATAATTATGCCATATGGTTTGCAATCTTTCGAAATTCATTTCTTCGTGCTATTTATATAAAGACTCATAATCAGTCGAGAAAAAAATAACACAGGGACAAGCTTACACAAATCGACCTAGTCCCAAACTAAGCAAAGCTTGTACTATGAGTACTAGGCGACGGTATCCATACTTCCATACTTAATATTATAAATACGAAAGTGTGTGTCTGTCTGTCTGTCTGTCTGTTGCCTCTTCACGCTTAAACCGCTGAACCGATTTGGATGAAATTTGGTATGGAAATAGTTTGAGTCCCGAGGAAGGACATAGGTTACTTTTTATCCCGGAAAAATGCCCTTATCCGCGATAAACGAATTTAAGGCGGACGAAGTCGCGGGCAGAAGCTAGTACATGATATATAGATAAATTATAATACTTAACTATACAGAAAACATCCAAGACCCAGAAACAAACATTCGTGCTCATCACACAAACACTTGCCCTGGCTGGGATTCAAACCCAGAACCGCCAGCTTCGTAGGCCGTTGTGCAATCAACTGAGCTAAATTTTTTTTTTTATGGCATGGGGGCAAACGAGCAAACGGGTCGCCTGATGGTAAGCGATCACCGTCGCCCATAGACACTTGCGGGGAGACACCAGATACCAGAGGAGTCACAAGTGCGTTGCCGGCCGTTCAGGTGGGAGTACGCTCTTTTCTTGAAGGTTTGAAGATCGCATCGGTCCGGAAATACTGCATGCGGCAATTTATTCCACAGTTCAGTCGTGCGAGGCAGGAAACGTGTCGTGATCCCACTGAGTCAAATGAGCCACTTATAAGTTATCGCCAAATCGCCCCATTGCTGTAGTTTTGCGATGTTTTGTTTAGACCATTGACGCTGACAGTTGTCAAAAATGATTAATTATTCTGCGAATAATTGAAAAAAAATATCAATTATAAAACTAGAAAAAAGGATGGAATATTTTTTTTACGTTATTGATTAACTAATGTTATGTCGTATGTTTTTTAGTATTAAATAATTTAATTCGTTCCTCGTTACCAGCAAGCGCAGCGTGGAAAGGCCACCCGCAAGGTGGTCCGACGACCTGATTACGGTTGCGGGGTCTCGCTGGATGCGGGTCGCCAATATCCGGCCCATGTGGAAATCTATTGAGGAGGCCTGTGTCCAGCAGTGGACGTCCCATAGCTGAAATGATGATGATGATGAATAACATTTAAGTCATCATTTTGATTGGCCAATAACCTACTACCAGAACAGTTGACCAAAGTCAATTGTGACTGATTCGCTTCCTAGATTTTCGGCAACTTGATTAGTGAACAACTAGCCCTGATTATTTCCATACAAACTGAGAAATAACTTGAACATCGTTTGCGTCTTCCGTAGACGATCTTCGTGATACAGTAGATAAAGAATAGACTCATTAATTTGGCGTCGAAACTCGGTAACTTTGTTACAACTTGTTGTCCTGATCTGTCGAAAGGTCGGCGCGGGGTCAGGGTTACATTTTTACTTATTAATATACATTTTCTATATGAAATTCCGGTGTCTATCTGTTCGTTCTATGTTTTTCTACTTAATGAAAAAACACAGAAAACCGATTTAGGTGCAGTTTTTTAGTGTAGGTTTGTCTAAAGTCTGTTGACATGGATCTTATAAGTTATGTCTTTTATTGGGTCCAGTTTAAATATTATCAGAATATTGAAGATATAAAACTTAATTTTTCCCCATATGGGCCAGACGGTCTGATAGATCTTATATCACACAAGAAGATGCCCGCAACTACGTACGCGTAAAGGGAAAAAGTCATAACCCTCTTGTGTTTTTTTAGCACAGTCGGGTAATAAGTATCCTATAACCATCTGGAGATACCCGGCTATCCGTGTGTCAAAAATAGTTTAAATCGGTTTAGCCGATTTTGCATGATGAAGCCAGAACGTCACGTACAAACATACAAAAAATCTAAACAAAATATTTTACGTTTTAGTGAAGTCCAAAAAGTCCGTAACAATATTTTTTTCGAAAATATCTTCAATGTACAGACATTTCATTTTTACAACTTTATAATAGTATAGATGAAGCGGCCAAGCCATACCTTTTAAACCAAGGTGTACGGCCAGTAAAGACAGGGCTTTTGGACTTGGCTTTTCCTGGGATCTCATAACTATGCTCATAGTAATATTATGAGCTTGTGAGTCTTGGCCGTCAATTTTACATGTTATAGAAACCAACTTATCTCGACTCGATGCAGGAATCTGCTTAGCTGAGGGACAACAACATCTTGAGTGAAATTGTATAAATTATTTTATAATTGATAGATTCAGGCGATACTTTGCAAAATTCCATATTAGATTTATAGATTATAGTTACTTTGCTTTTCCGCAAAATAGTGAATTGGTTAGATTCGATAGTAAATTGTGCTCACATGCGCATATCTTCCTATACAAACAAATACGCATGCAAATACAACAAAATACCACCAGTCAGTATAATTCTCGATACTTGTTTAGCCTCTCTACGAAGCATCATTAGGAGATGCAGAAGATGTTTACGGTCCGACCATCTGAGAAGTTTTCTATTTATTTTGTGGGAAATGCATGAAAATATTTGCATGTCAGCACAATTTATGGTCACATTTAACCAAGACACTATTTGGTGGAACTGCAAGGGAACTATAAGCCGTTAATCTATTTATATAGGTACTGTGGTTTGTTAAAAAAACATGGTGTCGATTTAGACGATCGAATGCGACAGTCTTCATCGCAGAAAACGCATTTTTTTCTGAAATGGCTTAGATTGAAACCTTGCTTATTACCATTGTATTTTTACTAATTTGACAAGGTCTTAAATTGAATTCTACTTGTGTTATAAGAGTAGTTTTTAATACTTATGTATCTAAAGGTTAACTAAAATATTTATAATTGGTATTAATATTTTAGTTAACCTAAACCCAGAGTAGACTAAAGGTGCTGGACCAATGGGCCGGAAACTATTTGGGCGTAATGAGTCTCCTTCAATATTTAAGTACATTTGAGTTTTGAGTGAAAAATGCTTTCGAGGGCTTTTCGGGTTCAACGGACTAATTCACTCAAGTTCTGACAAATATAAATTGAGTATTTTCAAGGGTGAATAAGCTGCTGCTAAACCAGCCCAATGGCTACGCTTGCAGATTCTCTGCAGATGGAATCAGGAAAGAAAAGATACGTAGAAGAACCAGAGTAACCCCCAGAGTACCTCAAAAACCGGCCAAGAGTGAGTCGGACTCGCTAAAAACGGCCGTACCTATGGAAATCTAGTATTAAAAGAGCCCAACTACTTTTGCTTAGTAGTTGGGCTCTTACACATGTACACGGTGTTCGATAATTTTATATTGGTTACTAAAATAGACAGATAGACGAATCAGCAAAGGGAGACCTCCAACAGTAGACCGGTGCAATATCTATCTATGTGGGGATCCTTGGGGAGGCTGGAGATCCTTAGTGCAGCAGTGGACGTCTTTGGGCATCAGCGATGTTCTAAGCTCAGATCAGTTCAGAGATAATGCTGAGGTCAATAGGGTACATCCATGATTTTTTTTATGAAAAGGGATACGGGCAAAAGTTTCAATTCCTTAAATAAAGGTCTGCAGGATGTCAGGGTATCTACATAAGAAATAGCCCTGATGCACTGTTTTTGTGTTAATAATGCCCTTTTTGCACGAGTAGAATTCCCCTAAAGAAGAATACCATATCTTAGCAAGGAGCAAACGTATCTATAGTAAGCCTGTATAGCAGTGTCTTTGTGCTGTCAGTGCTGATTTACTAAAGTGTAGGACTCGACTTGTGTGAGATTGTCCCTGATTATTTATTGATTTTATTTTATTTATTGTAGCATAAAATCCGCCCGCATGCACTTTACAACCTCTTCTTCTTCTTCTTTGCATCCTGTTATCCCTCATCAGGGACATAGGGCTCTCAGAAGGGATTTCCAACTATCCCGATCCTGCGAGGCAACATCGAATTCCTTCCAGTCATGGCCAGTTGATGCAACCACCGTGTTCACTGTGCGCCTCCAGGTGGTGCGGGGGCGGCCTGGTTTTCTTTTGCCAGAAGTTTGCCACGTGAGACTTTATTTGGACAGATGACTATCGGGTCTTCGCAACACATGTCCAATCCAGCGCCATTTCCTCAAAAATATCTCCTTGTCGACAGGATGTTGGCCAGTCTGCTCCCACAACCTAATGTTTGAGGTGGTCCGTAGCCAGTAGATTCAAAGGATTCGTCGCAGACTTATTTACACACACCTGGAGTCTGCTGGTAATATAATTTTTGACGTGCCATGTCTCACAACCATACAGGAGGACTGATTTGACGTTGGAGTTAAAAACCCTTATTTTTGTGCGGCGAGTGATGACTGTGGACGTCCACACGGGCTTATGCAGCACAAGCTTTATTGATGCACGCTTCAACATCGGCTTGGGCTCCCCCTAGCGGGTCAACCACGCTCCCTAGGTACGTGAACCTCCTCACTTGCTCGACCGGATCGTTGTTGACGTTGATAGGCGCTGTATTGTTGGTGTTTAGGAGCATGTCTTTAGTCTTAGCGCCATTGATACGCAGGCCTTCCTTAGCAGCAGCAGCGGCAACGTCGTTAGTTTTGGAGAGCATGTGGTCACGCGATGTGGCGAGTAGGCACAGGTCGTCTGCAAAGTCTATATCTTCCAGGGTTTTGCCATTAACCCATGGTATACCCCTCTCTTGACTAGTCACTCTGCACATCACGTCATCCAAAACAATTAGGAACAGTAACGGCGACAGTAAACAGCCTTGGTTGACCCCAGCAGTGACAAGTATTGGATCTTACAGCTGGCCCTTGTACAATACTCGGCAAGAGGATCCCTCATAAAGGCATTTAATTAACTCTATAACCTTAACTGGTATTCCCCGTTGCTGCAGAATTCGCCATATGCTTCTCCATACTCCATACTTTACAACGTACTTAAAATAAACTAACTTGTTATTTTAATTAACCTCTCCTGTGATAAACATGGCTTGTAATGTTGAATAAATGAATAAATAAATGAATAAATAAAAGATTCCGAAAGAAAACTTCCCAAACAGCCCAGAATTGAGTAATTGAGCTATTTTTATTCTAACAATCTGCCGCAGCTACCTGAAAAAGGTTCATTGTGGAAACAAATTGGAAGTTCGTTTGTCACTCACTCCGCTCCCAATTATTTAGGGAGAGATGTGTTTTTAAGGTTCCGGACCCAGTTGGAACCGACAGAACCCTGTTAGTATGCCGCTATATCTTTGTCATAGGTAGGGCTCAATCCCTTGAGAGCTTTTAAATTTTCACAGAAAAACTACCTTGTTTGTCTTTACTTCTTTAATTTTAAAAGCACAACGAAAATAAAATGCAACTTGATTGTTGTGGCTGTGATAATAAAATACAGCTATTTAAAGTGAAATGTCTGTATATTATAAAGTTGTAAAAATGAAATCTCTGTACATTTAAGACATTTTCAAACAAATGAATGTAACGAACTATTTGCAGGTGACTGCATCGAAAAATATTTAATTTTTCGTATGTTTGTGTGTATCGTTGTGGATAATCGGCTAAACAAATTTCAACTATTTTGGGAACACAAGTTGCTGGGTATCCACAGAGAAGGTTATAGGATACTTTTTATCCGACTACGCTGTCGAAAAAAGGGGTTATGACTTTTTCTCCTCCGCGACGGAAGTTAACTACTCGTATATTAACTAGAAGGTGCACCTAACTTCGTCAGTGTAGGAGAAAAATATCATAACCCACTTTTTTCTTTAGCGTAGACGAGTAAAAAGTATCCTATAACCATCTGTGGATGTCCAGCTACCCGTGTATCAAAAATAGTTGCAATCCGTTAAGCCGTTTTCGCGTGATAAAGCCACAACGACACATACAAAAAATAAAATTTCTTATGTTTACAGACGTATTTTTGCGAAGTTTTGTTTTCATACGATTATTGCTACCCCAACAGAGTTTTGCATTGCAAACCTCTTTTACCTTTTCATGAATACTGGGAGGAGTGTCCAGTAGATAGGGACAAATGGCGCAAACTGGTTTTGGATGGCCGCAAGATTTTGGATGAGGCATGGTTCAAAACACTCGCAGCCAAACGTGCCAAAAGACATCGGCCCGGCACTGGTTCACCGCGCACAGGCCATTCTTACATCTGTCAAGCCTGTGGTCGCGTGTGCCGTTCCCGTATTGCCTTACATAGCCACGAAAAACGTAGTTTTCCGACATGACCTGTTTCAATAGTCTCTAAAAGACTAAAATGCCTTTGATTGATTGATTGATTTCATGAATATTTTTTCTTTAACTATATCTTTTGATATTTATTTACTGTGACTTGCGAGGCAATGTGTTTCATCAAAAGTGCAAGCTATTAAAAACAATACGTCTCATTTTCTACAAACACAGGTAGCTAAAATGGCCCGCCATTGTGGAAACAAATTGGAAGTTCGTTTGACACTCTGGCCCCAATTATTTAGGGGAAAAATATGTTTTTAAAACATCCGCGTTAATTGCTTCCGTTTTTTGTTTTTGGTTCTCTTAATTAAACCTATTTTGCTGGTGCCGGCCATTGTTTGTTGCGAGTTTAGAATCGGTTTTGTTTTTATTGGTTTTTTTATCAGCGCTGATGGATTGCCTATCCCGTACTGTATTGGAACTTATATTTATAACTAGAAAATCCCCGTTTATTCGTTCGCGGAGGACAAAAGTCATAACCCTTTCTTTTTACTTCCGCGTAGACGGGTAAAAAATATCCTGTAACCATCTGTACATACCCTCTGTATGTACCAAAATTAATTGAAATCTGTGTAGCCGATTTGGGGTGATGAAGTCACAACAACACATATAAACATACAAAAAAAAAATCGGCTCATTGACTTCCAAATTTTCCATTACAATAGTTTTTTTGAAAATATCTTCAATATATACACATTTCATTTTTACAATTTTATAATGAATCATAAGCTTTCAACTACTAAATGTAGGCTTCGTGTTACCGTAAATATTTCATAGAATAAACCTCCGCAATATTTATCCTACATTCGTATGAAGGGCCCTCATATTGATTCGCTCAATCAGGCGATACGATCGGTTGATTAGAGGCTCGCGTGCCAGCAACCGCTAATGACCTTTAATTGACATTAGTTGACATTACACTGCGATCTGATACACTGCTAATTGTCATAATTGATCCGAATGGAGGGTAAATCAGTTAGTTAAACCAGTTTGTGTAACGGAAGAAGATTGCGACATGTAGCGTTGTAAACGCCATTGGATCCTTTAGCGTTGTAAACGTTTTTGCGTCCTTTAGCGTTGTAAACGCTTTTGCGTCCTTTAGCGTTGTAAACGATTTTGAGTCCGATAGCTTTGTAAACCATTTCGCGTCCTTTAGCGTTGTAAACCATATTGCGACCTGTAAATACTACAGAATGCGTTAAAAATGAACGTGTTAAAATAAGGTGCAAATCGCATCGCACTGCGTGCGATCCATCGCCATCGAGGTGCCATATTTTTTTTTTTTATGAATTTATAACTTCAGTATAGACAACTACAAAAGTCCATTTGGTGCTAGTAAACTTAAAAGTCCGTGTTAGCACTTAATTACCGGTCGGTAGTACGTAATTACTAATTCCGGCTTTGTAGCAGGATAGCGCACTTCCATCTCATCGGTGATGACCACCAGAATCATCCGTCCACCTAATAGGGTACCGTCCCAAGCCGCGCTTTCCTATGCGTGGTCGCCGCTCTAGCCAACTTACCAACGGCCATACTTTCAACGGACTACATGGCATGCCCTTTTCCACTTCAACCGTGCAATCCGGCTAACTATGCCGGTTACTTTGGTTCTTCTGCGTATACCCTCATTTCTTATACTATCATGCAGAGAAACTACGAGCATAGCCTTTTTCATTGCACGTTGCGTGAGTCTGAGCCGCTTTGTGATCCCCATTGCGAACGACCATGTCTCAGTTCCGTAGGTCATCATTGGCAATACGCACTGTTCGAAGACTTCTTCGTCTTCAAGCATGTCGTCTTAAATTTAATTTAGTGAATTATATTTGTAACCGTTTATACCTATCCGAAGATAGGAATTTCTAATTTTTATCCAAAAATATAAAACAAGCCCGTCTATCTATCACAGGTCTTGGCTTATCCACCTTCTGACATAGAACTTCTTCATAGCCTTCCATAACTTCTTGTCCCCTGCCAATCCCATCCAATTTGAACTCGCGTAGCGCCTTATATTGTTGACCCATCTTTCTGGTGGACGCCCTCTACTCCACGTGGTTTCTCTGGGTCTACACTCCAGGATTCTTCTGGTCCATCTCTCGGGATCCACCCGTACATCATTGAATTTACGTCAGTGGAAACTACTTATAAACCACTTTCACGCTGATTGATTACATTTATAGCACCAAGTTATTTAAGCCCAACACAAAACAGTGAAGCAATTACTTTGCAATAGGAACTCCTTAGTAATAACTTCCCCTCAAGTAAAAACAAGTTACGAACTAATACGAGTTTCAATATGAGCAACTAATCGAGCACGATCGCAATCCATTTCTTTGTCTCATATATTCGTAATCAGTTCGCTCCAATATTAGACAAATAAGAAAACATCTCGGAGCCATGTCCAAAAGTACGTGCTCCTAAGTCATAATTACACGGGTGTCCGCATCTGCGCGATTCCCAGCCGAGTGGGCAGTAATTTGGGGTCAGTTTTTCGTTGGCAGGGTCAGGCGGATACGGCGGCCGGGTGAGCGATGGCGAGGACGTGTTAATGGAGGCATTACGCCGAAATCTCGCCTTGTTCTTTTGCAGCGCACATGTCCGTGTAACAGTACTTCCTGGAGTCATAGTAAAATATGCTACAGTGCGTTCGTTTAAAAAAATCCCACCGCTACGAAAATATGCGATTGTATGGTATTTTGTTGCAGTCTATTTACCAATTTAATAACATTTCCAGAAACTATAATTATTCGCCAAGAATACACAATCTGTTAATTGGGGATGATAGCAGAGCATTTATTTTTATCATAACTACTTACTCGATTTAAGGGTTTCCTGTTGAAAACAACGGATGGATCAGAAGTGTTTTTTTCCACTTCTGATCCATGTAAGTAAATCCCATTACAATCATTTTCACAAGCAGTTTTTGTGAAATTTTATAAAATTGTATATAGTTTTATTTTTGTACCGCCATCTAGCTTCATGTGAGGTAGCAATTTTATCTGTAAATCTGTTGTAAAGTTGAATTTTGACACGTTCATAGTACGGTCATGGTGTTATACGGTGTAGTGGGCAAAAACCTTAATATGGAATTCCTCGAAGTAACGCCGGAATCTATCAAATGTTTAATCCTTAATTTGACCAGAAAATACTATATAATTCAAACCTCAGTGAATTTAACTAGTTTCAGATAGTCTGATTAAAAAAAAAACGGCCAAGTGCGAGTCGGACCACCGAGGGTTCCGTACAAAATATACGCTACAAATGTACGGCCATTTGTCTTTGAAAATTCAGTGTTACCCTACTACTAAGCAAAATGTTGGTGGTGCTCGATCATTTCATATTGGTTACTAATATAGACAGATACGCATAATAATATACTATTTTTAGTTTTATTGTTATACAACAACAGATATACATCATCTGTGAAAATTTCCACTGTCTAGCTATCACGGTTCATGAGATACAGCCTGGTGACAGACAGACACGAAAAACAGACAGACAGACGGACAGCGAAGTCTTAGTAATAGGGTCCCGTTTTATCTTTTGGGTACGGACCCTAAAAATACCTAAGAAAAGAATATGTCCCGCCGGCTAGACATTATCAAAACACATTAAAACGTTTACGAACTGTTTGGAGCAGTGACTGTGGCAACGACGTGCTTTTTCCGCTATCGAGTCAGCGCTACGCGAGTCTTATTCCGAATTAAAATAGCTTTTCCACTCGAGTGCGTATTAAAATGTCGTTTTGGATGGACATATTGAATTGCTTTAGTTTTCCTCATTGGTTTTCGTGGCCTAGTGAAGCGTGCGACATATCTACGAAGACCATTCATCCACAGAATTTCAGAATAACCTTGGTTCTTGATTTAAACTAACACGATTTTCACTCATTATCACAACACATAGTTTCATGTAGATGGCTCCTTCGAGATCATGGATGTAACGCGACGTCTGAAACGTCGAAGAATTACCAACGAAAGGTTATTAAATAAAATCATACTTATACGCGACTAAGCCCCGTTAGTAGTGTTGTGATAACCTTGATTCTGTCGTATCGTTGTCAATGGTGAGTAGGATTAAAATTATTATATTTAAAATAAATAAATAAATAATTGTTTTTTATGCCCACTATTATGGCTTTGAGACATTTTTAAATTATCTTACAACTTAAAACTGTATTTGGTACTCACCATACTCGTAATGATCAAGACTTTTTACGACAACAAAGAATAAGTATATTCTTAAAATACAAACATCTAAATGATGAAAAAATTTCAGGACTCCGACTAGATTTGAAACAATGCCTTTCTCATTATTATGATCTTTGTAATTTATGAATATGGTTTCTTAGTGAAGAAATTCGCTTAAAAATCACGAAGATCATTATGGTAAGACATCAGGATTTTCGTGATAAAATTTCGTAAAACACATTTAGAATAATACCTAAAGCAAAGTAGCATATTATTTCTATTTCATTTGCAGCTGACGACAAAATCAAAAAACTTACAATCTGACATTACGATTTCTTTTACAGATATAGTACGAATAAGCTAAGTCTGCATATCCACGACGTAATGTGTCCATCAACCTTCTTTCTGTGGTGTGTCATTCTCTCATTTGCCACTATAGTAAACATACGTTCGTAAATATATTTTTTTGACATGACGCACCATGATGTTTCAAAAAGTTTTTAATTGTATACGTAGTTGATAATTGTGGCTTATCAAGTAATTATTTTGATAGTTGTGTCTCTGCAAGAAGTGCCAAAAAAATTAAGCGAAAAAAAAAACTATGTTATTTTTCATCCAAGTCCAAGTATATGCATGTCTGTAAAAATATGCGTTATGAACCCCATTTTATGCTCCTCAATTCTGAATTTATTTAGTAACTCTCGCTTGTTTGGTTTAGCTACAAAAACAATATAAAAATTACCTTGATTTTTTGAGATTTTCGTGTATAAGTCTGAAACAAAAGAAGATCGAAGGCTGATATTACGCATACAGTGTTTTTAGGTCCTGCCACTACTGCACCTCAAATTACAACCAAATCCCTTGCGGGGGCCACTATTGTTAGCTTAGCCTTTGGACTGGACTTACCAGGCTTTTGAAAACAGCTTCAATACCATCAGCTATTTAAAGAAGAACGTTTAAAAATTACATTTTCTTTTCATTATTATCATTATAAACAAAGGCAACTTGAACTCGATCTTCGGCTTTTATCCTCCAGTTCAGCCATAATCACAGAACAGATAACAGTAGGTACAACTACAGAAAGCGAAAAGAGATATCTTTTTATGTTAGTAAGACCGTGCGTGCGAGAGAGAGACAGAGCGAGTAATGATTGTAACCATTGAGCGCTCAACAGGGGAACGTTCGTGGCTATAACACTTGCCGCGCGTCAATGTATAACGTCCGGCCGCATGACTGGGACTGTCTATAGGTACTTTCTGCTGCAACGTATAATCGCTGCGCTTGCCCTACCTTTCCAGTTGAATAACTTCTGTTTAACTTGCCTTCAACTAAGCGATTTAATCATCTTCAGCCATAGGACGTCCACTGCTGGACGCAGGCCTCCTCAATGGATTCCCACATGGGCCGTATAGAGGCCACCCACATCCAGCAAGTCCCCACAACCCCTGATCAGGTCATCCGACCACCTAACGGGTGGCATTTCCACGCTGCGCTTGCCAGTACGCGTTCTCCACTTGAGAACCTATCTGCCCCAACAGCCATCGATCCTTCGAACTATGTGCCCTGCCCATGGCCACTTCAGTTTGCTTACCCTGTTTGCTATGTCGGTGACCTTGGTTCGTCTACAAATCGTTTGCATCCGTATTACCGGTGATGACCTACGTAGCCGAGACGTGGTCTCGTACTATGGGCCTCTTAAGGAAGCTCAGAGGCACTCAGCGAGCTATGGAAGAGACTCGGGATCTCTATACGAGATCGACTCAGAAATGAGGGCAAAGGCACGGAGCAAAGGCAAGGCTTGGTCAAAAGCCCTGTGTACACCGCTGATGGCTAGACATTTTGACCAGAAATTGGATTCAGTGAGAGCGCAAGCCCACAAACGCGAATGCCAACTACGGCCACTTAAACTTGGGGTAGGGAACAATGCGCAAAGGACTGCAGAGGTGTACCAATTCACCGATTTAATCCAAGCAACAAACAACCTCTTATTAAAAATAGAAAAATACTATTAAAATATACTTCTTGACCTTATAGAAGTTACTGCAGAAGTTTCTTATGCAAGCAAACAGCTTAGTTCGCAACGCAATAAGCTGCACCGACACATATAACTTGCAACTTTTTCAATAACGTCGGTTGCAAACTTGCGGTCTAAGATGCACTTCACGAGTATTGTATTTAACTTTGAGAACGATTTGATATGAGATTTTAGTTCAATATTAATAATAATAAATATCCATAATTCAGATTAAATATCCATAAACTTGTACTACTCTATTGTAATTTTACCTTAAAAACTATGCAAGTAAAAAAAATATAAAATTAAATTTAACCTGTTCTATACAATTATAAATAGAAAGTCGTAAACATGAAATGTTTTTAAATTGAAGATATTTCAGAAGAAATATTGTAAAAAACTATTTTGAGGTAAAACAATTTTTTTTTTTGGGTTTTTGTATATTTGTCATTGTGGCTTCATTCATCACGCCAAATCGGCGAAACGGACATGTTTTTTGGCACTCGAAAAACTGGGTATCCACAGATGGTTATAGGATACTTTTAACTCAACTACCTACGCTGTCAAAAAACAGAGGGAAGACGGGCGTCTTCTAGTAAAACTAAAGATGAATCTTGGTGGAACCAGTAGGAGATGATTATAATCGTAAGATATAAGTGTCTCTCTCTGAGATGGTCAGATGGACTGATCAACTAACGTCTTCGTCTTCCTTCAAGTTTTGCTCAGTCGTAAGGGACGCAATGGACAGAACCAGATGGAGGCAAACCATTCAATATGGAATGACCGCCCTGCCGCGGTTTTCCCTGGAGGTTACAGTGGGGTTCTTCAAGAGGGGAATGAATAGGTTCTTAGAGGGTCGGCAACACGCATGTAATGCCCCTGGCATTGCAAGCGTTCATAGGCTGCGGTGACTGCTTAACATCAGGCAGGCCGTACGCTTGTTTGCCACCTTAGTAGTATAAAAAAATTCACTCTAAGGGTAAAATATTCGATGATGACCACGATCCTCAGTCAAGACGAAACCACAAGAGAGAGATAATTGTATCTAAGTATTCCACAGTTCAGCTGAGGCGGAAAAATGTAATTACTCGTGTGGACGATCCACACGCGACCCAAGATACGGCAGTTAAGTCATTTTCATACATTTCTAGTCCAAATGAGCCGCACAAAAGGGCCTTTTATTTATGTCCATGAACATAACATAATATACCGGGGTTACTTCACACTCTTTGTGCCCAAACAATGTTCGAGAACAAAACCCTTCCACTTATCTCGGGCCGAATAGACTCGTGGACAAAATGGCGTCTAGATGATTTACGCCACTTATTTACGCGGACAATGTGGAATAAACGAAATACTGATTAAAATGGGACTGCGAATTGCGGCGTGGGGGCGGGTGTGATGGAGGAGGTTTGTTACGGATAAAAATTTTACAAAACTCCATTAGTATCGGAAATACAAGTCGTTTCTTTAGACTATTTCGTTCATTGAATCACAATATAAGTAGCAATGTAAAATGTCATTATCTATAGTTTAAATCCGCCGCACGGCGGTCGGACGACCTAGTTAGGGTTGCGGGGACTCGCTGGATGCAGGTCGCCTAAATCCGGCTCATATGGAAATCTATTAAGGAGGCATTGGACCTCCCATGGCTGAAATGATGATTATGATGATGATGACGAAATCGGCTTTGCTTAGTAAGTCGTAGGACTTTTTCAGACAGCTTTAATCTATCCTTACTAATATCATAAATGCGAAAGTGTGTCTGTCTGTCTATCTGTCTGTCTGTCTGTATGTCTGTCTGTTACCTCTTCACGCTTAAACCGCTGAACCGATTTGGATGAAATTTGGTATGGAGATAGTTTGAGTCCCGTGGAAGGACATAGGCTACTTTTTATCCCGGAAAAATACCCTTATCCACGATAAACGAATTTAAGGCGGACGAAGTCGCGGGCAATAGCTAGTACTATTGTAAAGTTGTAAACATGAAATGTCTGTATTCATATTGAAGATATTTAAAAAACGGAATAGACTATTTGTAGTTTACAGAATCGAAAAATATATTTTTTGGATTGTTTGTGTGTGTTGATGTGGATTCATCACTCCAAATCGGCTAATCGGATTTCAACTATTTTTGTTACACGCGTAACCGGGTATCCACTGATAGATGGGTCATACTTATTTTTAGTATAAGTTAGCGTTATACGTCTTTCCTGTGGACACCCGAAAGTTAAGGGCTTTAAATACTAATTTCTCTTAGTGCCCTATTAGGCGATGTACAAATTGATTAATACTGTAGATCTAAGCGATAAAAATATCATTTATATGTACCCAAGCCCTTAACTATTGCGTTGCCCACAGGAAAGACGGCTAAATTCTAGAATCAGTATGACCCAGTTATGGATACGTTTTCACTACACTGACGAAAAAAGAGGGGTTATGATTTTTTCTCGTCCGCGAACGAAGTTGGCCCCTTCTGATATCTATATAAACATGGAAGTTCAAAGACATAAGACCTATTTTCTGCAGAACCAGAAAATCTTCAAAGTCACACCTTACATTGACTGCTACTGATTTAGAGAAGGTAGTAGAAATGGGTTACTGATGAATAAAACCGGGGCATAAAGTCCTACAATCCTACAATCCTCTCAGTATATTTATGGATTAATTTTGAACTAAATGTCGTCATACGTAATAATCCGTAATGATCAACGTGCTACGCCGTATTTCATATCCACTATTAATCTTGTTCTAGGTACAAGATTTTTTTCCAATGTAAATTTAGTCTATGGTTTTAACTTATTTTGTATTTAAACTTGAGAGGGCCTTGGGAACCTCGGTGAAAATAACATCTAGTACTTGAAGAAGGCTAACTTCAATTTTTATAATTAAATAGATTTAAATTATATAGTTTTACTTTTTACATACGATAAATCAATTGAAACATTAATTACTTTCAAATACGTAATAATAAAATAAGAGGCGTGACGTCACACGTTTCTAGGCTTTAGTGTAGTTTATTGGGAAAGTCCAAAAATGTGATTTGAACATTGTTGTATCGCGATAAGTTTTTATAAGATTGTAGTAGTTTATTACACCAATGTTTTGGGAGATCGTTTTCTCTAACATACCTTCCCCAGAAAAAGTTTACAAAAATTGTCAACATCCCAATTGGATTGTATTCCAGTTTTCAAGCTTGGACGAAAATCGTATAGTATACACACCTAAAACTAATGAGTTCTTAAGCTAAAACGTTTTCCTTTTTTTTCCAGATCACTTAACTTAAATTTCGTAAGTGCCCAAATAAATTACCCAAACTCATTAAAACAAAATCACATTACCCATTAACACGCCGTCCTTTTCTCGAGGTTGCTCGCGGAAAAAGATGGCACTATAAAATAATTGCGACAGTTTGGAATTTAATTGGGTCGACCTTTGACAAAAGCAATAATAAATTCCGGGCTTGATTTAAATGCCATCAAGATTGGCTAGGCTCGCATAGAATACCAATATGCCAATTAAGTTTGGGACGTTCGCGGCCCATACTTCATCACGACGGCAAATATGAAAATGAAAAATGTGGGCCATTTTCGTTTCAGTTTTTTGTTCGGGGATATTCGCTTTATATTTTCCGCTGATTTTTTCAGTGGGTGTTTAACCGAATTTGACTGGAGGAAAAAAGTTAATAACATGATTGGATTGATAACTTAGTCAACGCATTTGCCAACGTATGCGCTTCAGTGATCATTCGATTCTCTTTGGTGCTGTCGCTGTATCCTGTAAGTTGATGATTTTCTTCTTATTTGTTTTGTCTTCATCAATTATCGTGGCTATTAAGCAGGGCGGGGGAGGGATGTAGACGATTTAATTCAATTTGTGGCACTTCTGATGCATTATTGGTATGAGTTGTCCAGTTAAAATACGCATAATTATAAAAAGTAAATGCATGCCGCCGGCAGCGGGGCAGGGCTCAAGCTACCAGGGTGGTTAGGGCTGTACTGCACAGAAAGGAACCTCCTGACAATGCAGGCCGTGTCCAGGATTACTGCCTTCTGCATCTGACACTTGATCCAAACATCTAGCGAGAGTCTCTTAAGGTGTGGCTCTTCGCTATAAGACCGTTTACCGAACCAACGTCCCACATGGCGGCCACCTCGTAACCTCAGTCAAGGTACTTACTGAGTTTGTCCTTCTCGGCCTTCACGAGGTATTCAAGTGGAATGGTGAAATCGATGGGTATGCCCGGGGATTAGATTGATCTACCAGCACGGTATCAGGCTTATTGCCTACAATATAGTCATGTCTGTAATAATAATAATCTATCTTATGTAGATCAATGTATTATTATTATTATAAATAAGTTCGAAATCCTCGTAAAAAAGTTTTCAATATTCAGACCAACGCCTATTTCAGCAAATACCTGTACAGAAACGTCAATACATCACAAATCACATCAATAAAGCATTACAAGTAACTGACTAAGCAAACAGTTATCCAATAACCGAAATAATAAGAGATAGGATACACAATTCAGCGAATCCAACACTAGACGACAAAAAGCGGTATTTAGTCCTTCAGATTCCTCAAAGTAATATCAACTTTAGGAATGAAAGAAGAGGGTGTGTTTGTATCGAAAGGTCTTGGAAGTTCTCGGGAGGTCATTAGTTGAAGGGAAACGATATTTCGCCGTCATGTCCCGCCCTGGTATATGGCGTAATGAGGACAGATATTCGACTATGTACAGAAAATGTGAGTTATGGAGCGAGCTCTTATTGTTTTGATGCTAATGCTCGTCGCCGGCTTCTTACTAAACGTCGGCTACTCTGCTCTCGGTATTTTATCGGTGTACATTTGTCATAAATCACTTGTATGATGTAGACACGGGTAGAGTAAGTGATTATGTGGAGTACATAGTTTACGTTTTAGGGTTTAGTATAGTTTTCATGTTTCGGCTGAAAAACAGCGCTGGAGTGTCGCTCAGGAGGCGGCACGATCAGCACTATGCTGACGCCTAAACCGTTTGCCACAACCTTAGTTTTTTTTTATGGGTTATGCATAGATAAGTCACTTAAGTTATTGCTAGATAAAGTATTTTTTTTGTTTCTGTATTTTTTTATCATTTAGTTGTGGCAATAAATATATTTTCTTTCTTTCTTTCTTGTATATTTTAGAATAGATGTGATGTTATTTCGTTTATTAATTGAATTCAAATGATCTTCAAAACACTTTCAATATTCACGTTTGGCTGAGTGGGTTATACAACGGCCTACGAAGCTAGCGGTCCCGGGTTCGAATCCTGGCTAAGGCAAGTGTCTGTGTGATTAGTACGAATATTTGTTACTAGGTCTTGGATGTTTTCTATGTATTTAAGTATTAAAATAAAAAATGTCTATATAATTATGTATATCGTCATCTAATACAAGCTTTGCTTAGTTTGGGACTAGGTTGATTTGTGTAAGAATGTCCCTGACATTTATTTATTTATTTAATGATAAACTAGGCAACTTTATAAGCTTAACACCAAACATTACATATACTTAGTATATGTAATTTTTCATATCTATACTATTAAAAAGCCGATTTTGCGTGATGAAGCCACAACGACACATACAAACATACATAAAATCCAAAAAAAATTGTTCGTTTCAGTGACCTCCAAATAGACCGTAACAATTTTTTTTTTGAAAATATCTTCAATGTACAGACATTTCATTTTTACAACTTTATAATAGTATAGATGTTATTTGATCTAGCCTTTGAAGGTTAGTCACCTAAATTGGTCTTTCTAAAGTTGAAATTAGGTTCCCTAGTTGGTTCTAAGATCAAACATGATAATAATTTAAAACCTTAAGCTTTACTACAAGTTCTAAATCTAAACAATATAAGTTGTTGAAGAAATTATTTATATGAGGATTGAGATGCCTAAACTCGTGAGTAATCCAGTAGAAATGTCGAAAAAGGTGAGGGTAAAGTAGGATTTTTTATTAGCTGGAGTAAACTAACGTTTACGGACACACGTCGGCCGTGATAACTTCATTACGGCTGAAGTACAGTATTCCTTATATACAAAAGTTACCCTAATATCACCGATTGCACGTTTTCCATGTGATTTTTGTGAAATTCTTTCTAAACAACGAAATATTGTCGTTGACACCTGTCAGTTTACTCCAACGAATTAAAAATCCTTCTTTATGTGGAAAGTATACCAAATTTGATGGCACTTTAACAGGCTGTTAGGTTATATACTAGGAAGACTATCCTAAATTGCCCATCAAATTCAGAATACTTTCCACCCCCCCTCACCTTTTTCGACATAGGCACTACCTTTTCCGACCGTTTCTTAAATTTCTTAAAATAAGTACGTTTTGGGTACCACGTTGCATGACAAATTAAAAAAAAAATCAAGTAATAATCTTGCTGCGGCAAAGGTTTTTCTGTATCTTTACTAGAGCAGTTCATATTTATTTTAAATATAATCCTATCAGAAACACAAACATTAAGCATACCAACATTATCTTTTGTGAAAATATTTAATACCTACTAATATCAGCCTCGTAACTCCTGTCATCTGTCAAATTAATCCAAACCCAATAAATCATCATAATCCTGTGTAAAGGTCGGCTGATGGTGACTGAAAATAAAATTGACATGACTTGTTTGCCCTCGATGTGTTATTGAAAGTATTGAAGCCCTGTTGTGTCAGACGGGCATTAGGAGTATTAAACATGGCGAGTCTGAAAGAATGTTAAAAACGATGTTTGTATTCAAAGTGTTAGTTTGTGAAGCAATGAAAACGTTAAAATGACATATTTAGCATGGTTAGCAATACAAATGGGTCAGTATAAGAAAATACAAAACTAAAAGCTTGTAAATTTTGTTTAGTCTAGACTATTATAAAGTTGTCAAAATGAAATGTCTGTACATTAAAGATATTTTCAAAATATGATTGAAACGGACTTTTGAAGGTCACTGAATTCTTTTTTTTTTGTATGTTAGCATGTGTCGTTGTGGTTGTGGCTTCCAAATCGGCTAAACGGATTTCAACTATTTTAACTACACGGGTAACTAGGTATCTCCAGATGGTTAAAGGATTCTTTTTACCCGACTACGCTCAAGAAAAAAGAGGAGTAATCCATACTAATATTATAAATGCCAAAGTTTGTCTGTCTGTCTGTCTGTCTGTTACCTCTTCACGCTTAAACCGCTGAACCGATTTGGATGAAATTTGGTATGGAGATAGTTTGAGTCCCGGGGAAGGACATCGGCTACTTTTTATCCCGGAATAATACCCTTATCCGCGATAAACGAATTTATGGCGGACGAAGTCGCGGGCAAAAGCTAGTAAAAAAAAAAAAACATTAATTCAGACCATAAAGATCCATAAAATTGTTAGTAACAATTGAGACTTACAAGACTATGTTATTATTACATGTTGAATGAATTAAAAGAAAAACCACTTATATAGAAAATATAGCCAAAGGTGGGAGCAAGTAGTGAATTATTATTATGATCTGTTTAATTCACTACTTGGCCCCACCAATGACCACTTCAGCCCAATATTTTGTGAGCGGGCAGTCAAGGCGCTCTGCCAACACCCTCAGCATACCGTTGCTGCTGCCTCGCATCCGCTGTAGCAGTGAGGCAATTCTCTTCCGCCGAATGGCAAAAGAGTCGATGGATTATAGTTCCTTTGCTGTTCCGCGAACTTACGTCGTGGTTAGATGTGACAATAAATTGTGCTCACATACGCATATTTTCATGCAGTTTCCATAAAAAATACGCATGCAAATACAACAAACCAACACCAAACAGTATAATCCTCGACACGTGTTTCGCCTCTCTACGAGGCATCATCAGGAGATGCAGGAGATGTTGACGGTCCGGCGTCCATCCGAGAAATGAGTTGTCGCGCGTGGTCATCTGTCACACCATACTGGTGTGTAGGGTGCCATTTCAGGGCTGAGCCCTCTTTGGCGGAATATTCTCCGCCCGCGACAATGGGCGAGTCTTCTTGTTAATGCCTAATGGCAGGCGTCGGGAAGGGCTGCGGGGAAAGGCCTCCGTCCGACTTCAACGGATTTCAACTATTTTAACTACACGGGTAACTAGGTATCTCCAGATGGTTAAAGGATTCTTTTTACCCGACTACGCTCAAGAAAAAAGAGGAGTAATCCATACTAATATTATAAATGCCAAAGTTTGTCTGTCTGTCTGTCTGTTACCTCTTCATGCTTAAACCGCTAAACCGATTCGGATGAAATTTGGTATGGAGATAGTTTGAGTCTCGGAAAAGGATATAGGCAACTTTTTATCCCGGAAAAATACCCTTATCCGCGATAAACGAATTTGAGGCGAACGAAGTCGCGGGCAGAAGCTAGTAACTAAATAAATTCAGTCACAATGTTCACATAAACCTGCCAAGTCCAAAGCCGGCGCGATATCTATATAAAATACACACTTACATGCCTTTCATAAACAAACAGCCAATATTTCCCCGTTCCCACAAATCATAACAACTGAAATACAGCGCTCAATTTTTACAGATTAAAAAACAACATGTGCATGTAAATGGCAGCAAAAAAGGTAAAAATGGAGATAAGTCCGGGCAGTATCGGCCACAGTAAAGGGAGAACAGTATAAATCTTTGCTCGTATTTTAGCTAAGCGTTTGGGAAACTGCGAAGTGTCTTCTCGTCCAGGATACTTCAGTGCTTGAAGATGAAAGTCTTCAACCAGTCCGTATTACCGGTGATGACCTACGGAGCTGAGACGTGGTCTCTAACTATGGGCCTCTTAAGGAAGCTCAGAATCACTCAGCGAGCTATGGAAAGGGCTATGTTCAGGATTTCTCTACGAGATCGATTCAGAAATGAGGAGATTCGTAGACGCACCAAGGTCATCGACATAGCAAACAGGGTAAGCAAATTGAAGTGGCAATGAGCAGGGCACATAGTTCAAAAAACCGATGGCCGTTGGGGCAGAAAGGTTCTCGAGTGGATACCGCGTACCGGCAAGCGCAGCGTGGGCACGTAGCTCTCAGCATTGAATGATGGTTACAAGAAAATAAACTAGATGGCGTTGTTATCAAAACAAACAAGAAGAATTTAATGCTTTGTTTGTTGATATGTAAGTCTCACAAGCACTAAAATTGTTCTGTAATAGAATAATCGACTACATGGATGAAATATAAGTACTAAAATGGCACCTGTATTTAACTTTTTGAACACGCTTCTTTTTAACCGCCTTCCAGAAAAAGGAGGAGGTTTTCAGTTCGTTGGAATGTTTTTTTTTTTTAAAATAAGGTTGTTTTTACATTTATCTTTCAAGCGTATTGTTACTATCGTAACAGAACAGAGTCTGTTCTGCAACAAGAACTCATTGCAAATATACCGCCATTTACACTTTGTTTCTTCATGAAACTACGAGGTTTTTAAACATACTTAACTTCATCCACACTTCAATAACATATGCGATGACATGAATATTACGGCACTATACTTTAATAAAAATAATATAATAAGCAAGGTGGAACTTAAGAATACCCTCCTTTGGAAAATACTCTACTTTGGATGCAAATTTCCGTAAAAAGTTGCTTTGCTAGTTGTTTGAAAGTCATCAAGGATAAAAATCTATTAGAATATCATATAATATGACGAGATAGTCAATTGCTACATAGACTAGGCTGAAACAAAATAATCATTGTTTTTGCCTGGATCTTTGACTGAATATTGACTATGAATACCTACACTTATAGCAATCGAAATACTGATTCAATATTAGTATGGTTATTAAATTATATAGTTATTACAATAAAATTTACAATTGACTGTGTGTATTCATAAAAGGTGAGGTAAAAGAAAAATAGTCACAAGTTCTCTTATAATGATATTCCTCAAAAGTAGGGTTTTTTTTAATTACAACCAATTAATAACTATCTATACTTACAACTAGAAATAATACAACTCTGAAATGAAAAAAAAAACTTTATTTCTTAAACAATATTTATTTACGATAAATAACACAATTTATTATTCTTTAATTTAAGTAAATTTCTTCTTAAGATTTTGTTGAGGTATAGCTTAAGTATTCATTTCCAAAATTGGAAAGAGGATTGAAGCTTCCCCTCAATAAAACAGTATTATGAGCGAATACAATTGATTACAAATCTGAGACTGGTTATTATTGTAGGCGAACGCACTCTAACATTTACCTTTTACTGTTTTATTAATGACTTCATCTATACGACGAATGTTCCGGGTTCAAATCCTCTCGAACACGGTATAGGAAACAAGCGTTTTTGTATTTTGTGTTTGAATTAGCAAAATCATCGATGGCTTTGGTTTATATATGACGGTGAATCTAAGTAATATTTAATTAAAGGTGAGTTAATAAATACTGGATTCTGAAAATACGTTCCATAATGTAAATTGAATATTTGAGTGACTTGCCGTGTGTGTTTAGCAATCGTAAGTTCAACCGACATTTTACTTTTTATATTTTGATGTTATCAACGCCATCTAGTAAGATCTTATGGAACCAATGTCGTTACCGGATAGATGGCGTCTCGTTTCGCTGCAAAGCAAACTTTCTGACAACTGTCCATGCAATTATGCTGTCCAGAGTACTTAATCTCGTTAATACGTGGTTTATTCGTGCTATTCCTTCTTGCATGAATTTCTATTTTGATGTTATTTCTATGTAATATATGTTTAAGCAACATGAGTTAAATACTGAAAACAGTCGTAATGAATAGAGTTTTTTTAATTATACAGATTATTAAATTATGAAAAATATTTTCAGCATGATCGACTATACCGTTTTTGAGTTAGTGGCAAGAAACTGCGCTTCTCAGCAAAAGGAAGTAAGTGCCATGAAGATACGGTCTTTGCTAAAGCAATTTTTTACATCGTAGTTTTTCATCTGTAGTGCATTTCTTTGTAGTAACCATACAATGAGCACGGTCTGACATTTTTTATTTACTTTTCGTCCAACTATCTGGTTTCTGTACTTAAATTCCTTTTCCCGTACATGATCTCTAATTGCTCACTTAGCGAACTTCGTAGTTTGCTATCTCTTTCTAACATCCTTTCTGCGTACCTAAATAAAGGTAAGTCAAAATTCGAGTCTCAACCGCCTCACTCGTTAAGTGGACATGGTTTTGTCAACGTATGTGTAGATTTTTACGGCATTTTGAGTTATTTGGCAGAGCTCCGAGACTTCCAGGAAATAGTTTGAAATCCCTTTTATTTTTATACCCAGCGATTGACCTGAAGTTTTTTAAAATATTATCCTTGATGGTCGATGCACTTTTGCATCCGTTAAAACCAATTTGTAACCGGGCCTATATCTAGCAGTGGAGGTTTTTTAGCTTAGATCAGTGGATTCAGGGCTAAATAAATACTATTTCAGACATACGATTTCAGGGTCGGTCAACCCATAGTAGAATTCTGGATGAGGTTCAATAATGGATAAATGATCTTTCAGTTTTGATAAAGAAATGAAGCTACTACGTGCAACTACTCCTACAGGTGTTTCATAACACCTGTAGGAGTAGTAGTATCATTATTATTATTATTATTACAGGTTTCCGTCGTATATGTTAAACAACTGAGCCACATTTAATAATTGTAAAATTTTAACCCCTCGTGTGCATTTTAACTCTAAATAAAAAACTGTTTTGGTTTAATTTGTTATTCAAAATTTTGAGATTACGCCTCTCGTAAACCCTCGTAAACGGGGGTTCGTACAGAGCTCGGCAAGCTTTTGAGTAGAACGAGTCAAAAATTACAATTTAGAAAATTTCAAAACTTCTAGAGCCACGAAAAAAAATCTTGCCAACAAATAAATGGTTCTAGCATAAATTAAGCAATTTGATAAAAAAAACCAATTTATTTATAGAAACGCAGCTTCACATCCAAGGAGATGTGGCTCGCGAGACGCAGATTGCCGACCCCTTGGTTAGTACATTGATACATTTTGAACTATAAGCTTGACATATCACTGAACCAACTTTTATTCTAATTGTGGTTTAGCCCTTTAAAATAGGTAACAAAAAACTATTAGCGGTTGAAACACTAGTGGAACTACTAATTAAATTTACGTTGTTCTACTGTTTCCTTTTTCCTGTGACCCCGCAATGAATACGTACAACGGCGCCGTTTGATTTATTTTGAAATCGATCAGTTTATTTCAATAGTTTTATTAAGCTGCTATAGAAATGAACATGGCGTGATTTCGATTAAATTAATTATTTATTCTACATTGCAGTACTTCGTTCCTGGCAATTTTTTTTTGTTATTACCGTTATATAAAGGTAGTTTATGTTAAGGCTCATTGGTACTGTTTCTGTTATTGGTGTGGAATACGGAATTGTTGTATTGTATTTTATTGTTTTCTTGGTAAAAAAATATGATTGTAATTATCCAAGATCCGTCCGTTAGATTATCAAAAAATATTGGACACGTATTTTTTCTTTTGTCAATCAAACAAAGTAAGACAAAGATAAAGCGCGTCAAAGTTTGGGAGTGGGGAACTTTAATGGGCTATATCTTCATTATTTTTTGTTAAATTGACAAAAGAAAAAGTATGTCTATGTTTTCCGATAATCTAACTGACGATTAATTATATTTTTTAAGACACAAGCCTGTACTTCGTGTATGTTTAAACTAGAGGATGCTCGCAACTTCGTTCGCGGAGGAGAAAAAGTCATAACTATTTTTTTCTTCAGCGTAATCAAATAAAAAGTATCCTATAACCATTTGTGGATACCCAGCTACCCGTATACCAGAAATAGGTGAAATCCATTCAGCCGATTTAGAGTGATGACGCCGCAACGCAACATTACAGAATGTCTTCAATGTACAAACAGAGACACATAATTATTACTCTTGCAACAATTGTATTATTATGTACGTACTCGTGACTAAACAAAAGCCTGATGTTATTTGATTTTCTCTCTATTAAAATTTTAAGTTTTATATCAGATTGTGATATAAAACTTAAACTATTGACAGGCATCAAACAGGGACCTGTGGAGATCCGAGGGAGAGGCCTTTGCCCAGCAGTGGGACACAAATACAGGCTATTAAAAAAAAACAGATTGTATTGATACCTTAAAACACAATCGTACTAACTGTTTGAGAAAAATGCTTGTAATTATAACTTTGGTGCACAAATACGTAAAGTTGAAATTTCATAGGCAAAAATATTGTAATTAGTACGAGTGTGAACTAAGGTATATATATATATACATAAAAATAAAGTTGGACCTAAATGACCTAATTGGTTAATATTATATGAACTTTACCTTATAAATAAAATTAATATTATTATATGAACTTGAATACCTACATTGTAAACGCCAAGCTTGCAATATTTACAATTTGTAAATTCGTAACTTGTAAGTACCTACTGTATTGTTCTGTAAAACCTGTTTAGAACCTACTGTTTTTGTAATCCATAATAATGTGTGTTTACCCTTTAATATTTACAATCACTTTATTTTTGTTTAACTTAAACACCTAAATAAACTGTATAGTTACATTATGAGGGAGAGCGGTGTTCTCTTAGCACAAGTATCACGTATACTTAAAAAGAGGCACGAGTGTAGATATTGTTACCTTATTTATGATACGAATAAAGATTTTTGATTTTGATTTTTTTTGATTGGTAGTAAAAGTCCTGTGATGGATAGTCAGACAGATAAACAAATAACGGAGGTATAAAAGTAGATGTTTTGGGTTCGAAACCTTAAAAGCAAACTGTAGGTATTAAATCAATCGTAACATCTGAGATACATTTATTTAATACTGTACAGTTACTGAAACTGTTTCCCAAGAGGCTTTGAGAAGCAATTCTTACTGTTCGAAAGTTCGCACCCGTTCGGCGGATCTGGGATACAGATTACCTAACTTGTACTAACTCACTGCAAATACCTGGATTCCTTCTCTGAAACTGTTTCCCGAACAGCAGTTGTTATTATTCGAAAGGTCGTATCCGTCCGGCAGGCCCGGGATTACAGCTTACCTAACTTATCGGCAACTTAATGCAAATACGGACACATACTCGTACATCTATGGTTTACTGGTAGAGGTGGTTCGTCTACCGTACCTACTTTTGTTCTGTGCAATAAAGTTCAAATAAATAAATTGTACATTGGAAATGTTTTTCTGTAAAATGTGGAAAAGGAGAGCAGAGGCATTTGCATAAAATATTAAGTCAAGAACGTACGCGTCGCCTTCCAAGAGTGTGCCTCGTTTAAACTACAAAACTTGACTGCCATAAATCATGGAGAAATAGGATGTTGAGATGGATGAGTGGCGTGGTGTGGATCGGATAAGGAATGAGTATAAAAGAGGAAGCCTGAAAGTAGCACCCCCTGGTCGATAAGCTGGGAGCAAGTCACCTACGGTGGGTATGGACATGTTATGCGGAGTAATGAGCGTCATGTCACAAGAAGGGTGTTAGGTATGCATGTGAAAGAATGTAAGAACCTCTGTCACATCCCTTCTCGGCCGAGAAAAAGGTAGATGGATTGCGTGAGAGATGACATGAACAAGAAGGATGTGAGTGACGAGATAACGGGTGATAAGTTTCTGGCATAAATTTTATTTTTGTGACAAGCTTTTATTGAAAGACAATTCCAAAGAGCCCAAACTCAGCATTATTTGATTACAGAGTTCCTATGACCACCTTCCTGCTCCATCATCAGATCAGCTCGATAGTATCATACTATTGCATTGTCACCGAACTTACATAAGTATGCAAATTTTCAGCTCAATCGAAAACCAGGATGTGGATCAAATTAAACTTGCAAGACTTAATTACAGACCGACAGACAGACAACGGGACAGGTGAAAGTAAATAAAAGCTTGTAAAAAAACATACTGCGCCGACACCAAGTAAATGGAAAAAGGACAAGGAATGATGAAAACTAAGTTGTGATAATTTTCTTGTCTACATAGTTTTCTGGAGTGTTTTTTTTTTTAAGTTAATAGGGAGTATTAGACTGAAATCTCAGCAGATGCTCAGTAACGTTTCTCTAACATGAGGCATGTTTGTCTAAAAATGCCTTTTCACTTGAAGAGATCCAAAGCATACTACAATAAACCAAAAAATAAAAAAATATCAAAATTGAGCCTGATATTTTATTCCTCGCTGACGCGTCGCCTTCTAAGATTGTTCCCCGTTTAAACTACGAAACTTGACTGCCATAAGTGGATGCATTATTTAGCCTGTATGTTGGCGTGGAAGCATGTAAAGCGAGGCGGGAGGCCGCCGGCCCCGTGCCCCAGTTCCCGCCGATATCCGAGCGGCGCTGTTCCGCCGATTACGCCGTTTAATTCACCTATAATACGAATATACAAATATTGAAGCAGAAATACAGATTGAAATCTAATTTGTGAACATGTTTTTATTAATTCTTGTTTGCCTTTTTTTTAGTCAAGGGACCAAAGCGGGTATGACGGACTAACCGATGCGTTGGACTACCATCTAGAACCACTAAGGCATTCCAACTCTTGCATTTAATTGGTGCGCCGCGGGATCGCTTATATTCAAGCATTCAACCGCGTATAATTTTTGCCTACCTACACATATGTACATATTTCTAGTGATATTTTTCATGTGGATGGCCAATATTGGACTAAAATCACACCAAATACTAAACGTTTCTCTAACATGAGGCATGAAGTGTCGCCTTCCAAGATTGTTTCCCTTTTAAACTTCAATATCTAAGTGCCATAAGTGGATGCATTATTTAGCCTGTATGTTGGCGTGGAAGCATGTAAAGCGAGGCGGGAGGCCGCCGGCCCCGTGCCCAGATATCCGCGTGGCGCTGTTACGCCGATAACGCTGGTTAATACGTACACCTAAAACCCATATTTAAATATTGAAGCAGAAGTTTAGAATGAAATCTAATTTGTGAACATTTATTTTTAGTCTTGCCAGCCTACATTTTGTAGGTATTTGGAGACATATTCAAATCAAATCAAATCAAATCAAAATATTCTTTATTCAAGTAGGCCTAGTTACAAGCACTTTCGAAATGTCAGTTACATGAGAGTGAATGTTTGCTGGGAGAAATACAATATGATCCAACATTTGCTGCAAGGATTAGGGAAACCCAGAAAAACCTAATCAGATCATTTAACTTAAGTGTAATATTATTGATAAAGTCATCATTTTTAAAATTAAAATAATCAGTAAGATAAATCCCAAAGGGATTGTCAATAAAAAATAAATAATCTAGAATGTGTCTAGAATAAAATTCTAAATGTCAGAGTATATAAAACAATTAAGATTAAAATAATAATAATACCTTAGGTATTCGTTAAAATAATTATTCATATACCTACATGACACTATAATTTACATTAATCACACGCAGCTTCATCGTTCATGTATGTAGTCTTGTGTGCTATAATAAGCTTTAGAAAATAATTTTCGTTTCACAATATTTTTGAATTTACCAATAGACAACTCAGTTATGCTGCTAGGAAGTTTATTATAAAATCTCACACAGTTACCCATGAATGATCTCCTTATTTTATGGAGCCTAGTAGCAGGCACTGCGAGCTTATGCTTATTTCTAGTATTAATATTATGTATATCACAGTTCTTCTTAAAGTCGGTAATATTTTTATGTACATACATAATATTCTCATAAATGTATTGACAATGCACTGTCATTATGTTAATGTCCTTAAACTTATCTCTAAGCGAGTCTCTATAGTTCATTTTATATATCGCACGAACAGCTCGCTTCTGCAGAACAAATATAGTATTAATGTCGGAAGCACTGCCCTATAGTAAGATGCCATACGACCTAATACTGTGGAAATAACTGAAATACATTAATCGAACCGTTATCACGTCTGTTAATTGACGAATCTTACTTACTGCAAAAGCTGCAGAACTCAGTCTATTCGCGAGATTAGCAATATGGATATTCTTTATGTAGATAGGCAATATTGGACTTAAATCATACTGTGGCTTATAGAAACCACACGGGACGCAGTGGACTGTAGATTGCTTGATTATAGGTGACGGTCGAGGGGTTTTGAATAAGAAGACGTAGTTATTTTTCAGGTTCAGGCGGGCGCGGTTCGGGAGCTCGAGCGGTAATGGGCAATGTGGCGGGGGGCCGCGCGTCTTTTATAGCAGCGGGTCTATCCCCACCCCCTCTTGCTCCTTACCTCACCCCTCTGATATCTAATTTATTTATTGTTCTATTATTTCTAGGATTAATTACAACTCTTAATTTCTATTATATACCTAGACCCTATTACACTTAAATTCTATACTTAAAACTACATTTTGACCGCTTTTCCTTCTAACGGTGGCCTAAGCGTCGCGTCCCGCGCAAGTACTGCGCATGCGTGAGCTTGCGCGTGGGTGCGCTATTTTTCGGGTTATTGCTTTATATGGTCATGCATCATAAGCGAGCTAATCTCGTTACGTGTATTTAAAAAACGCTTACGACAAATGTTTATTTTACATAGGGGATTCTAATAGGATTTTCTAAGTGTTTACCTTATTTTTCATCATTGCACAGTTTTTTATATATATTATTTTACAAAGTTATGTCTTATTTCGTCGTGAACACATACCAAATACTAAACGTTTCTCTAACATAAGTCATGACGTTACTCTTTCCAAGAGTATTAAAGTAATTTTCCCCTTTTAAAATTCAATATCTAAGTGCCATAAATGGATGCATTATTTAGCCTGTATGTTGGCGTGGAAGCATGTAAAACGAGGCGGGAGGCCACTGGCCCCGTGCCCCCTTCCCGCCGATATTACCGATATAACCCCATCTGACATACTAATATTCGGCCAGGACAAGTGTTTCTAACTGCGATGAGAACGAATGTTTGTTCCTGGGTCTTGGATGTTTTGTGTGTACTTAAGTATTATAATTTATCTATATATTACGTATATCCTCGCCTAGTACCCATAGTACAAGCTTTGTTTGTTTTGGGACTAGTTCGATTTGTGTAAGATTATAAATTTATATACTTATTTATTCATGCAGAAAATACAGACTGAAATCCATGTTGTGACACACTTTTTCATTTTGAGTGTTTTATTACGAAAATTGGCAGAGTTTGGCCATGATGTTTCCACCAGATGTTAACCGACGAAGTATTTCTAACTAAAGAAAAAAAACAAAAGTTCACTTTATGGATAAACACAACATATTCCAAATCCCGTCAACACGTGACAAAGAAATGAGGTCGACGAAATCAGCTCATACAATCCCATGATCCCATTCCACATCGAATGAAGAATATTACGGTGTGCAGTTATGATTTTTTTGGAGGTAGTAGGTTTTTTCTTTATTTAATCTTAATTCGTAATCACCCTACAGAGTATCTTCGCATATAACACATGCGTAACAATAATGACCTAAATACAATATTATGAATGAGGCAAAAAATCGTTCTAGTAATTATTTCTATATAAATAAAAATCAATTGAAGAAATGTATGTCCGCTCATCACTTCAGATCGTCTATACCTATTTGGCTAATTTTATTTTTGTTGTGTTGTATGTAAGACAATACCTACTAAAAAATGCATGAATAAAAAAAAAATGGGTTCTAAAATTCCATATCAGAAATGAGTGAGCGAGTGAGACAAGAGATATAATCACACCCGTACAAAGCCGGGGTGATCAACTATAGTTAGGTAGAAATAGTAATAAATAAATAATTATAATAAAATTATATTTTTTATATTATTTAATTATAAAAAATACAGCCTTTTATTTCCTGATGTTAGCAGTAACAATAATTTTACCTACTTCCTCATGTATATACTTGTAAGAAATAGTAATGCATATTATTTAATTTAAGTTAACACCTGATGACCACTGTCGAAGGTGGGTGGTGCGGGAAATCAGAAGACGGAGTTTTTTGAGTCCAAAATTGCCAAAATATGAGCGAACGGTGTGCGTGTGTTTGCCGGGTTGATGCAATGGCGACTAGAGGTCAAACGGCACACACGCATACCCCTTCCTTCACATTACGCAGCTTTATTGTTATACAGTCTACATATATAGGTTAACAGATGGCGCTACAGGTAAGTAATTTTGTGACACTTTATATTGTTTTATATCTATCTATATAACTAAGCAAGTATTTATTACTAACACATACATATATATATTGCATATACATGTAAACATCAAAATATGTACAATTGACCTGCATAATACAGGAAAAGAAGTATATAAACATTAACCATGTTCAAAGGTGGACTTATCCCGGTAAGGAATTATTCTTCTAGTCAACCTTTGAGCAAATGAGACATAGAAAAACAAAGAACATTTTAGGATATATGGATTATTCTTGCCAATTATTAAAATAGCCCATTTAAGCCTTATGTCTCACAAATTGGAGTCAACATCCAGCGTCGACACCCTCCCGCCTAGTGCTGCCTGAGCTGCACTCATCTTCCATGGGAATGAGCGCAACGCGTGCTACAGAACGTTTCAAAGTGCCAGACTTGGTTTTAACCGTGACCACTCTGACCTTGCCATCCTTGCCGGGAAATATTTCCTGTATAATGCCTCGTGGCCATACATTTCTGGGTCCGTCGGGGTCAACCACCAAAACCAAATCTCCCACCTTTAGCGGTCTAGGGTCTTGATTCCACTTGGTGCGGGGTATCATTTCGGGTAGCACTTCTTTGACCCATCTCCTCCAAAACATGTCTGCCAAACGCTGCGTTATACGCCACTGTTTGCGCAAATGAAACTCTGAGTCATCAAACGCTCCAGGTACTGGCAGTGGAGAAGAGGAGAGGATTAGAAAATGGTTTGGAGTGATAGCTTCGTTACTACCTGGCTCAACGGACACGTGAGTCAGGGGCCTGCTATTTATGATTCCTTCGACTTCGGCCATCAGGGTTACAAGCGTTTCGTCGCGTGGCGCACGTTCTTTCAGTATGACCTTGAGAGTTCGTTTCGCGGATCCGATCAACCGTTCCCATGCTCCGCCCCAGTGGGGACTCGCGGGGGGTATGAAGGTCCAGTTTATCTCATTGGTGGCTCCTACTCTCTTCAATGCCTCTGAGTCAATGTCCTGTGCCGCTCGCTTTAGTTCGACATTCCCACCACGTAGATTAGTTCCGTTGTCAGAATATAAGCAGTAAGGCCAACCCCTTCTGGCTGCCATTCGACGAAGTGCCATGATTAAGGAGTCTGACGTAAGTGAATTGACAATTTCAATATGGATTGCTCTTACTGTCAGGCAGGTGAACAAGACACCGTACCTCTTCTCCCTGCGTCTTCCAACGGTGACCTCCATGGGTCCAAATAAATCTACTCCGCAATGCGTGAATGCTCGCTGGTGATGTGCCATTCGAGCTGCAGGTAAATCACCCATTCTGGGAATTTGCGGCTTAGCTCGCCGAAGCCTGCAAAGCATGCATTGGTTAGACACATATTTAACTGTAGGGCGTAGTCTTATCAACCAATACTTTTGCTTTAACTCATTTACGACGGTCTCCTGGTTACCATGTGCCGCTTGAACATGGTAATGCTTGGCAATCAATCTTGATACTTGATGGCGTCCGTCCAGAATAATAGGTTGTTTCGTATCGGACGAAACTCCGGTGGCTGCATTGATACGCCCGCCGGCGCGCAACACGTTATGTTTATCTAAGAACGGTGATAATTTAATTAACTTACTGCTGCGATCTATGTTTTTTCTTCCATCTATAGCAGTCAATTCTTTTCCAAACGAATCTTGCTGAGCTTGACGAATTACGAGGCGTTCTGCTTCTTTTATGATTTCGTATGGCGTCTTCTCGGGTAACTTTTTACATTTATTTACAAATTTCAGAACAACCGACGTAGCTCCTAGTAATCGATGCCAAGACGAAAACCTATGAGGATCTGGAACCGGCAGGTCATCATGGTAATTATCGTGTGTAGTAAGTATCATTTCCAGTGTACTATCATCAACAATGCTTTCTTTTTCAGATGCAGCGGGCCATTTATCGGAGGGCGAGTACAAAAAGGCGGGACCACGGAACCATTCGCTATTAGCCTCTAATTTATATGAGTTAGTTTTAGTAGCAGCATCTGCTATATTTATGTCTGTAGGAATGTAGCGCCACTCAGTAATTTTGCTCAATGAATCAATTTCTCCGAGTCTGTTTGCAATGAACACCTTGTAGTTTCTGTTCTCATTTTTTATCCAATGTAGAACCGTCGTTGAATCCGTCCAGAAGAAGCGCGCCATCGGCTTAATTCTGTGCTCGTTTTCTATAACTGTGGCCAAACGGCATCCGAGCACGGCAGCTTGGAGCTCCATTCGAGGCACAGAAACAGCTGGTTTTACAGGAGAAACGCGGCTTTTACTAGCGATAAAGGCCACTTGCACGCTAGTATCAGTCTTGTTATCAATTACGCGCCAATAAGCTACACAAAAGTAAGCGCTAGGTGAAGCGTCACAAAAAATGTGTAGTTCAACAGTTTTGGTGTCAATGAGACTACGAAAATACCATCTAGGTATCTTCAAGTCCTTAATTGTCTGTAGTTGTGCTATCCAGTCACGAAAAACAGCGAATAATTGGTCAGGTAGCTTATCGTTCCAGCCGACATTTAATTTCCAAGTGTTTTGAATCATTATCCTCCCTTTAATAGTAAAAGGCGCAAGAAGACCGTAGACATCAAAAATAGACATGACGATGCGTAGCACCTCTCGCTTCGTAGGTCTTTGTTTACATGTCAATATCTCTTCCGGGATACGCCTCCGAGAGAGATCAAACCCGAACTTATCAGAAATCGGACTCCACAATAAACCCAATGTTCGTTCGAAAAGGTCTTCACTCCCGACTTTGAACCTTATTGCACTCGGGCTTAAGGCCTCCTTTGGCATGTGACGTAATACTTCAGGTTTGTTACACATTAAATTCCTCATCTCGAACCCGCCATCTTTATGAATTTTCAAAACGTCGTTAATAATCGCTGCGGCCTTCTGTTCGTTGTCATGACTGTCCAGGTAGTCATCCATATAGTGAGACTGGATTATAGCATTAACAGCTTCAGGCATCTCCGTTTCGAAACGCCGAGCGTTTTTATTTTTCACATATTGGGCCACGAATGGTGCGCAGTTCGCGCCGAATAATAGAGCAGTCATAGCGAATGTTTTCACGGGCTCTGTAGGGCCCTCGCGCCAGAGGAATCTCAGGGCGCCTTGATCTTCTTTTGTAATCTTTATTCGAAGAAACATATCTCTCAGGTCCCCTACCACGGCTACGGGACCTTCCCTGAATCGAAACATTATTCCCAGCAATGACTGAAGCAAATCAGGACCCTGGAGTAAGTAATCATTTAAGGAGTGGCCACCCGAGGTTGCTGCAGAATCGAAAACAACCCGAAGTTTTCCTTTATTGGGATTGTCTATGCCAAAATGTGGCAAATTCCAGACTCGTTCAGCGGGTTCGTCAGTCTTCACTGCCCGTGCATAGCCATTGGTAAATAAATGGGATATTCTTTCATGATAGCGGGAAAAATAACTTTTGTCTTTTTGAAACTTCCTTTCGAGTGAAAGTAATCTATTGAAAGCATTATGATATGAATCAGGCAAAGTAGCAGAAGATTTCCATGGTAGGCCAACTTCCCATTGCCCATCGAGTAATTTAGCTGAGTCTTCTATAATTGATATCGCCCGCAACTCGTCTTTACTTTGTCGAGGTATTGTAGAAACGCCGATCGCCTCCAAAGCAAACGAATGACGAATCATCATAGTTAAATTACTTAAAGCTTCGCTTTCTTCCCGTTGTACACAATTATCCGTATTATGAATGAATGCAACTGTTTCTGGATTAGAATAACTGTCATGAATACCGACGCGCGAATAATGTATACAATCCATTGTGTCTTGTGCTAATTGCTGATAAGAAAAAGGCGGTGAGGCAGCTGAGGCAGCGGGGGCCGCTGGGAGGGCGGGGAGTGCAGTCGCCGAATGGACGGGGGGTTGCGCCTGCACTGATAAAAGTGCTGCGTCATTCTGATGACGACCGCTGGGCGCGCCGCACACACCGTTTATACACCATCCGAGCGGCGTGCGTGTGACATACGGCTTATTATGACTTCCCGGTACTGTTACAAGAGGCACAAGTAAATGGTAATGGTCCTGACCGATTAACAATTGGGGTTTAACATCGTCATGCAACACATACTTTTTAAAGTCTTTTAAATGTTCGTAGTTGTTAAAATTAACACATGATAGTTTTTGTACAGGCAAATTAAGATCACTCATTTTACGCGCGCGCAGGCTATAGGACTCACCTGAGGTATTAGTAACCGTAAAGTTCACTATTTCACTCGTGCATCGTAACTCCGCGTTATTCCAAGCTCCACGTACCTGCAAGGTTTCGCTGCGGCCGCGCAAACCTACCGTATTAGCGAGATCAGCTGATAAGAGGGAAACGGTTGCCGCGTCGTCGAGAAGAGCGCAGGCTTGCTTGCTGCCACTTGGTCCATGTACCATTACTGATACCACCTTTAATAACACCTTATTGTTACAAAAGTTAGTGTTATTCACGTAATCACTTGTGTCCGCTGATTCACTGTTGTTCGCGCTCGCGTCAAAGTTCACAATAGGGTTCACGCTTAATTGTTGTGAATGAATATCACTGTCTATCACGTTAGCACAATTATTGCCACTGAAGTTATTGTCCTTTTTAGGTATCCAGTGAAGTAATTTATGATGGTCCTGGCCGCAATTGTCCACGTTACAAGCCGCAGCTGGGCACATTTGCTTATCGTGTCGTGAAGTTAAGCACTTATAACATAACTTGTTGAATCTAACATAACGCCAGCGATCGCGTCTCATCGCACGCTTGAACCGGGGGCAATCTGGCAGGCTGTGATGTGACGTATGGCAGAAATTGCACTTTTCCGACTCACTTGTTAAAAAGACGGGGTATTGAGGGCCTCGTCGTTCTTCATGCTGTTTTCTACTCTTATCAGCTTGACTATAAATGTGCGATACACCTGCCGAGGCAGCTTTGGTTGCTTCGTGCACTAGGAAATCCGACAAGTGCTCGAACTTAGACTTCTCGCGTTCATTTAAATGTTCATAAACGTAGTCAGTCCAACGATTAATTAGGCCGCTTGGGAACTTGGCCAGTATCGTATTTATAAGCTCCGGGCTTCGTAGGTAATCAACTTGATCTATGGAACGAGCGGTCACGGCGAAGTTTTTTATCTTTGTAGCAAAGAAAATAATATCGGTGTGGTAAGCATGAGATAACGGTTGAAGCTTCTTGATATGGGCCATTATTTTATTGATAATTACTTCGGGGTGACCGAAACGTAGTTCGAGAGTCTGCACTATGACCTTTGGGTCGGTCCTACCACTGAGCATCGACACAACCGCCTCTTTAGCGTCACCGCGTAAACATTTACGTAGACGATCTATATTTTCCAAATCGGTAAAGTTACACCGTGTAGTTGTTTCCACGTAAGCATCTTTGAATTGGATCCACTCCATCGGGTCTCCATAATACAAGGGCAGGTCTTTGGACGTCACCAGCCTGGAGAGCAGTTCGGGGCTTTGGGCTTTCGAAGTCGAAGCGCTGATTGCGTTTTGAAGTGCATTAGCTAACTTTTCGATGTCCGTCGGGTCCCGCGCGGGTTGTGAAGCCGGTGGAGCCGGTGGGTAGTCGTCGTGGCCGGCCGGCGGCTCGGAGCTGCGGTCAGCTGGCGGTTTGTAGTCGATGTGGCTAATTGCTTGGTGTTCTACATCACGGTTTTGTTCCATTTCGCGGTCACTTCGCTCCAGCCAATCTTCCACTTTTTGCTTACCCGAGCTGTGAGACCGATGAGATTTATCACTTCTATTCGATTGCACTTCGAGGGCTGCAATTTCTAAAGCTAATTTTTTATCGATTAACTCCTTGTCGATTCGAGCCCTACATTCGGCAGCCTCTAGTTCTAGCTGCATTTTGCGTGCCATAAAAACCGATGACGTCGCCGATTTATTGCTACCCGTAGTATGCGGGCGCGGGTGCAACTTTACGGGATCTTTTTTAACAACAACACCTTCCTCAGGTGGCAAGGACTTAGCTTCCTTAGGTAGCATGTCTTCGTCATCTTCCATTAGTCTGGCCAATGCTTCGTGCTTCATGCGTCGCGTTTGAATTGTACTGCGCGGCGGGGTATTGACGATCGGCATCGTGCAGCCAGTCCTGCTTGCAGGTTTTGGTTCCCGTGATCCGGCTCGAAGACCACTTTGTCGAAGGTGGGTGGTGCGGGAAATCAGAAGACGGAGTTTTTTGAGTCCAAAATTGCCAAAATATGAGCGAACGGTGTGCGTGTGTTTGCCGGGTTGATGCAATGGCGACTAGAGGTCAAACGGCACACACGCATACCCCTTCCTTCACATTACGCAGCTTTATTGTTATACAGTCTACATATATAGGTTAACAGATGGCGCTACAGGTAAGTAATTTTGTGACACTTTATATTATTTTATATCTATCTATATAACTAAGCAAGTGTGGGCATTATATCATGCCAAATATAATATATTGTATTTTATTAGTTAAGTTTTAAGCAGGTTATGTATAAAGAATTTCAAGCTTAAAAATATGATGTCTAATTAATTTTTATTATTTATTCCGAATTAAATTATTTATATATATCAATTGTAATTAGCTCATTTCATTATTATGTCAATGCATTTTTTATAACTTATACAAACGCTTTTAATTATTTAAATTTCATTTTAATTATATACATAGATCAATTTAGTTTATTACAATAAATCAAATCAACTTCCATAATATAATATATATATTCAATATTTTGTGTGTTGAAGCGGACAAATCGATCCCTTCTTATTAGTAGATAATTTGTAACGGCGAGCGCGCGCAGCCACAGGACTACGTCATCGCGCGTCATAGCGAAGCCGGTTCTTAGGCCGGCCGCAGCGCCCGCGCATTGCATCGCGAGCCGCCAGCCAGTCGCTTTCACGGTATGACTAGCAATAGCGCGGAAGACAAAGGAGTACCGTTAAAAAATGGCGCCGAGCGATTAACGGCAGAGTCATGCCGGGTCGGTGTAAGAATTCCACCGTTTTATCCGGAGAAGCCGGCCTTATGGTTTGCGCAGCTGGAAGGGCAGTTTACCTTGTCCAAAATTACGTCGGATGAAACTAAATTTTATTACGCCATGGCGCAACTTGAACCTCAGTATGCAGCGGAAGTCGAGGACATTATCACTTCACCTCCAGCTCATGACAAATACATAAAGCTCAAGACGGAGCTGATAAAGCGCCTTTCTGCGTCTCGTGAGAAAAAGGTCCAGCAGGTCCTGATTCATGAGGAATTAGGAGACAGGAAACCTTCACAATTCCTGCGACACCTTCAAAATTTGGCAGGACCTGGACTACCAGAAGACTTCCTTCGTTCCATCTGGACTAACCGGCTACCCCAAAGGACTCAAGATATTGTGGCGTCGCAATTAAAATCATCTCTGGAGGACTTGGCGGAGCTTGCTGATCGCCTGCATGACGTCGTCGCGCCTGCAGCACAGGTTGCAGCAACAGCGATTCCACCCACTCCGACTGATCCTCTAGTGCTTCAGATCGCGGAACTGTCCAGACAGATGAAGGCACTGGACGCCAAGGTTGGTCGAATGTCCCGGCCCAGAGGGAGATCGTCGAGTCACTCACAGCAGCGCTCCACGTCCAAGAGGTCAAACTCCAACTACCGCAAGTTCCCGACCTGCTGGTATCACCATAAGTTCGGTGAGCAGGCTAAAAAGTGCATCAAGCCTTGTGATTACCAGTCGGGAAATGCGTCGGGCAGTCGGTAATGGCGACGGGCGGCTGCCCAAACACAGGTCGCTTGTTCGTTGTGGACTCCAGGACCAAGGTACCGTTCCTTGTTGATACAGGTAGTGATTTATGTGTTTTTCCGCGTAGTAAATTAATGGACCGCCGTACGCCGACAAACTATAATTTGTGCGCCGCTAACGGTACAATAATAAAAACATACGGCTACGTGCATTTAAATCTGAGTATAGGTTTGCGCCGTGACTTTGTCTGGCGATTTGTAGTAGCCGATGTTACAAGGGCCATAATAGGTGTGGATTTTTTATCTTATTATAATCTAATTGTCGATTGCAGGAACCAGCGCCTCATTGACAGCAATACAACGCTCTCGACCGCGGCTTCGCCTGTTTGTTCGTCTGATGTCATTTCCTCTGTCAAGATTGTAACTGGTGAGTCACTTTACCACACAATACTACGGGAATATCCTGACATCACACGCCCGTCTGGCATACACCGCACTATTAAACACACGACAGTACACCATATCCGGACCACACCTGGACCACCGGTTTTTTGTGCACCCCGCAGACTGGCCCCTGACAAATTGAAGATAGCCAAGGAGGAGTTCTCGTCCATGCTCGCTAGCGGCATTGCCAGACCCTCCGAGTCTCCTTGGGCCTCATCACTACATTTGGCTCCTAAAAAGGACAATGGTTGGAGACCATGCGGCGATTACAGGATGCTCAATGCGCGCACAATACCAGACAGGTATCCCATACGCCACATACAGGATTTCACACACAGTATTGCAGGCTGTCGTGTGTTTTCGACCATTGACCTTGTTAAAGCCTACAATCAGATCCCCGTCAGTGCTGAAGACATCCCGAGGACTGCCATAACGACGCCGTTTGGTCTTTATGAGTACAATTTCATGAATTTCGGCTTGCGCAATGCTGGGCAGACGTTCCAGCGCTTCGTGGATGAAATGCTGCGCGGACTCGATTTTTGCTACAGCTACTTGGACGACTTCTTAGTTTTCTCAAAGGACGAGAAGACCCATGAGGTCCACCTTCGTCAGCTGTTTGCCCGGTTGCAGGAATACGGTATGGTCATAAATACCTCAAAGTGCGTATTTGGAGCCCCAGAGGTAACATTTTTAGGGTACCGCATATCTGCTGAAGGCACCAAGCCCCTGCCTACCAAGGTCGAGGCAATCAACAACTTTCCTCCACCTAAGAACGTCCGGGAGCTCAGGCGATTTCTGGGTATGATGAATTTTTATCTCAGGTTTATTCCCCACGCTGCCCAGCATCAAGCCCCCCTGAATGCTCTTTTGACAGGGACGGTAAAAGGTTCACATCCGGTCAATTTTACATCAGCGGAGCTGGATGCATTCGATCGCTGTAAGCAGGATCTGGGTCAAGCAGCTTTATTGGCTCATCCAGATACAAATGCAAAGCTGTGTATAGTAACGGATGCATCGGATGTGGCTATGGGTGCTGTAGTCCAGCAGTTCAACGAGGAGAAAGGATGGGAACCTTTAGCCTTCTTCTCACGCAAGCTGAGTCCTGCACAGCAAAAATACTCACCTTATGACAGAGAGCTCCTGGCGATATACGAGGCGATCAAGCATTTTAGGCACATGGTAGAAGCCCGAGACTTCACGATCTATACAGACCATAAACCTCTATGCTTTGCTTTTCATGCTCGTAAAGAAAATTGCTCCCCCAGGCAATACCGCCACCTGGATTTTATATCGCAGTTCAGCACAGATATTAGACACATTGCGGGTAAGGACAACGTCGTAGCCGACACCCTCTCTAGAGTCGAGGAGATCACGTTGCCGGTTGACGAGAGTAAGCTGGCTGCAGCGCAAATCACTGATCCAGAGTTGGAACAGTTACTGACAAGCGACAACTCGTTATGCCTAACAAAAGTCCTAATACCCGGGACTGATGCTGTGTTGTACTGCAATGAGAGGAGCGGTTTTTTATCCAGACCCTACGTTCCAGCAGAGTTAAGGCGGCAGGTTTTTGAGAGTCTTCACTCGTTCAGCCATCCAGGGGCTAATGCTTCAGTGAAACTCGTGTCTGATAGGTATGTCTGGCCGGGGATGAGAAGAGACTGCCGAGAGTGGACACGGAACTGTCTGGCATGCCAGCGTTCGAAAGTCACTCGACATGTCTCCACACCACTATCCTCCTTCAAAATACCCAAGGCCAAGTTTCTAAATATTCATATTGACCTGATCGGCCCTCTTCCACTCTGCCAGGGTTTTAGGTATTGCCTTACTGCCGTTGACCGTTTTACGAGATGGCCTGAGGCAGTTCCAATTCATGATATGACCGCTGAGACAGTCGCGCAGGCCTTGCTGCGTGGTTGGATTGCTCGATTCGGATGCCCAGTGGACATCGTCACAGACAGAGGACGGCAGTTCGAATCTGCGCTCTTTAAGAAATTGTCTGACTTGGCAGGATTTGCACATAAGCGTACCACCGCTTACCATCCTGCCTGCAATGGCATGGTTGAACGTTTCCATCGCCAGCTGAAAGCCGCCATCACATGCCACGCCAACAGCACCTGGGTTGAATCGCTCCCATTAGTGTTGTTAGGCATAAGGAACGCTTTCAAAGAGGATCTCCAAGCTTCATCCGCAGAACTTGTTTATGGACAACCGCTACGAATGCCTGGTGAGTTTTTCAACCCAGGTGTTGACTCATTCCCTGATGTGACGGACTACTTGTCGCGACTACGCACGTTCACGAGGAACCTGCATCCGACAACAGCCTCTCGTCATATAGGTCCCCGTCGCACCTTCATTTTTAACGACCTATCAACATCCTCGCATGTTTTCCTCAGGGATGATACGTTGAGCAAGTCGTTAAAACAAGCGTACACGGGACCCCATAAGGTGTTGAAAAGGGACTCAAAAGTATATACTCTTTTAATCAATGGTAAGCCCGTGACAGTATCGGTGGACCGCGTTAAGCCGGCCTACATACTCCACGACAAAACCATCACTCACACAACATCTAAAATACAAACACATGACAACACCAACAAAACCTCCACCAGGTCAACATTGGGCGAGGAAAATGACATCAGACGTACACGGTCAGGCCGTGTGGTTAAGTTTCCTGACTATTATCGCCCTTAGCCAGGTCTCTGGAGGGGGGTGATGTGGGCATTATATCATGCCAAATATAATATATTGTATTTTATTAGTTAAGTTTTAAGCAGGTTATGTATAAAGAATTTCAAGCTTAAAAATATGATGTCTAATTAATTTTTATTATTTATTCCGAATTAAATTATTTATATATATCAATTGTAATTAGCTCATTTCATTATTATGTCAATGCATTTTTTATAACTTATACAAACGCTTTTAATTATTTAAATTTCATTTTAATTATATACATAGATCAATTTAGTTTATTACAATAAATCAAATCAACTTCCATAATATAATATATATATTCAATATTTTGTGTGTTGAAGCGGACAAATCGATCCCTTCTTATTAGTAGATAATTTGTAACGGCGAGCGCGCGCAGCCACAGGACTACGTCATCGCGCGTCATAGCGAAGCCGGTTCTTAGGCCGGCCGCAGCGCCCGCGCATTGCATCGCGAGCCGCCAGCCAGTCGCTTTCACGGTTTGACGCAAAACGCATGTCGCTGCGCTCCGCCCGCTGTAGTACAATTATTGCTCGTGCTTGTTTAGTATTAAGTACTATTGCCTTTCTGTTTCTCCTTCTCACTACTGATCTTCGCTTTGGCTTGTGCTTGTGAGTGTATATAAATAAACGTTAAGTGCACAAAGGACTGGCTGTTTACATTCTGCTCCAGAAGTAATTCCTATCGCAAGTAAGTGGCTAAACACCGTGCTTAGTAACAACTCACGCACCCCTTGCTACACAAGTATTTATTACTAACACATACATATATATATTGCATATACATGTAAACATCAAAATATGTACAATTGACCTGCATAATACAGGAAAAGAAGTTTATAAACATTAACCATGTTCAAAGGTGGACTTATCCCGGTAAGGAATTATTCTTCTAGTCAACCTTTGAGCAAATGAGACATAGAAAAACAAAGAACATTTTAGGATATATGGATTATTCTTGCCAATTATTAAAATAGCCCATTTAAGCCTTATGTCTCACAAATTGGAGTCAACATCCAGCGTCGACAACCACATTGAGTTTAATTAAGTGCAGAATAATACTTTATGTTCACCAGTGGACGGCTTTTTTATGTTATAGGGGCCAAACGAGCAGACATATCGTCTGATGGTAAGCGATCACCGTCACCCATAGACACCTGCAACACCACAGGAGTCGCAAGTGCTTTGCCGGCGTTTCAGGTCAGAGTACGCTCTTTTCTTGATGGCTTGAAGGTCACATTGGTCCGGAAATACCGCCGGTGACAATTTATTCCACAGTTTAGTCGTGCAAGGAAATTTCTAGCAAAACGCACATTTGTGGACTGCCAACCATCTAAGTAGTGAAGATGGAAATATTGTCGCGTAGGACGATGGCGGAGAGATATGGCAGCCATCAATCCGAAAAATTCCTCGGAGTACTCCCCGTTATACAAGCGATAGAAAATGCAAAAGCTCATTGATGATAATAATATTTACGTACTATATGCATTTATATTCGATTCACTACCTAAATTGCACCCTGTGTGAATAAATGTATTTGTAGATAGGTACGATCATATTCATTGAAAGATTCAAAGAGAATCGCCCTCTTTGATATTTGTATCGCAAGGCGAACTTCCGAGACAGCACGATTCTTGTGAAGCGAATCTTCAATCTTCTTACTCCAAATGAATTTTGCCATTGGATTGCTGCGGGTCAAATTCGAGTTCCAAATGAAAAATCGCCAAGTTACAATTTAATACCTACCACCTCACAAAACAGACTAGAAAAGGAAATAATACATTCAAGGAAAAGTAAATAACCAGCGGTCTGTCTATACATATATCTGAGATTACTGTGTTCGAGATATGACCATTATGGCCATCTTTTCGAGGTATTCCAAGTAACCGTTATGACACACAGCTATAATTGGGATGTTGACTGTACTCAAATAAAAATAATATTTTGATGCGAAATGGTAGTTTCTATGATAGAAATACTAAAAAAAAATGATTTCGATAAACAAACTACACGTAAGGATGTGACCTTAAATTGGGTCGGAAAGTCTATTTTTAAAGTATGAAAACATGAACTAATAATACCATTGAATAACCCATGAAATGAAAAGTAACTTTTGTTATCAAACCGTATCGATAAACACAAGTTTGAACATAGCTCCAGAACAAAATTTTTAATTTCCCCATACAAGGAGGCAAGGATTTTGTATGGAGCGTTTTTGTGAAAGTCCAAAAATGTGATTTTAACATTATTGTATCTCGGTGATTTTTTTGAGATTGAAGTGATTTTTTCACCAATGTATCAATTATTGAGAAGTCGTTCTATAGCATACAACAGAAAAAAATTGTCAACATCCCAATTATGACTAGAATATTGCTACGTTTGCTATATGAAATATTCGTCACTCAGAAATATAGCAGGAATACGTATATCGCCTTTAAGGGGTTTCTCTTCGTAATCTAATCAGAAATGGGGATATCCGAGGAAGAACCAAATTAACCGGTCTAGTTCACAGGATTGCATCGTTCAAGTGGTAATGGGAGTGCCTTGTAGCCCGGTGAACGGATGGCCGTTGGGGCAGTTAGGTTAAGGAGTGGCGACCGCGCATAGGAAAGCGCAGTGTAGACGGCCCCCGACTAGGTCAAGGGATGACCGCATATGAAAGGTCGCGCGTCGTGCGGTCTGCGCAGGATCGCAAGCTGTGGCGAGCCATAGAGGAGGCCTATATTCAGCAGTGGACGTCCGTGGCTGATAGATAGATCGCCTTTAAGGACAGCTTCCTCCTCTTCACGTCACTTCGTTTTCCTCATTGCTGAGGGTCTTGATTCCCCTCTTGTGGAAGCATTCTTTGTCCAAAGTTTGCCATCTATGTCTGTCGAGTGCATCGGGTAGTTAAGTGTTCAGCGATTAGCAGACTTGGTCTGACCATCTTACCTGTAGAACGCTTGTTCAATTTTTCCAGCTGCTCGAGATTGTGTTTCTCCTTTCTGGCAATGTGGCTAAAAACACATTGTAGAAAGTGTTTAACTTAAGGACAGCTTAGAGCTACTTAAATTACGATACATTGACAATATTTCGAGCTGATTCGAGTATTAAGTTAAATTATGTTTTTAGCTTCTTAGTTTCTGATCTGTTCATAATAAGTTAAGTAAGCACACTAGAAACGAAACCTTATTTTTATAAATCCTTTTTATTTATTGTAAAGCGTAGCGTGGGAAAACATGATAGCTATTTGAATTGCAAAACTCGACTGGAAATTCGAAGGCAGTCTTGTTAGTCTTAGATTTTACAAGCTTAATCCAAGTTGGGCACTACATTACTATGTACAACACTTATTCGTTGAACTATCCATTGAAAATTGCTTCAATGGATAGTAAAAAGCGAGTGAAATAATTTTACGATACTTACCAACTTAATAGCATACACTTTAGTTTGCTAAGTTGCAAACCAGCAATCAAAATTAATGAGCACCAAACTGAATTATATTGTTTTAGAAGTTGCCCGCAACTTTGACAGCGGAGGAAAAAAATATCACAACCCGCTTTTTTTCTTCAGCGTGGTTGAATAAAAATAAAAAACCCGACTGCGTAAAAAAACTAAAAAGGAAAAAACAAGTCCAGTACCCTAGAAATTTGTTAAGTTATAATGAAAATATTTCATGAATCATGATCGATACTTAGATAAAACAAATAATAAAGTCTAATGTGGAACATAGCTATTTTAAACAGTTGGGACCTATAAGAAATCAAGATCGACGCAAATCTTCCCAACAATGGGTCCCGGCTGTTAGTTTTTTTACGCAGTCGGGTTTTTGTTTTTTTAATTAACTTTTTAGTTAAAATTATAAGTCAGTAAATTTCGCAATCTTTATCGTGGGGGTTATTGAGAAGCTTGCACTGATTTATTACAATTAAATGAAAATTTAGTGAGAACGCCTTGCTAACCAACTTTAAATCGTTATAGTTTGTAACTGGTCATTCAAACTTAATAATGATTTTCAAATCTCTATCCAATGATACGCCACTCAATATGGTACGTCGATTTTAATTTTTTTCTTTTTCACAATATGGCGTGTCATTATCGCCATTTTGAGTTTTCATCATTTTCATGTCTTTAGTGCCATTTGCACAATGAAAACAATTCGATTGACGTAAGAATCATCAAAATCAGTCCATGCGTCTGGTCTCTAGAGTGCCAGATAGGAACAAACATACATACATACATACATACATACATACATATACCGATAAACACATTACCCTCCTTTGCGTGATGAGCTGCTGGGCGAAATTACCCATCACAATCTGATCTAAATTCACTCGTGTTAATGCCAACAGCCACACAGCCTGACTGGTCAATTCCGCAGAGCTCCGCAAGTTTCGTCTTTCGCTTTCAGTGGAAACGCATCCGAAGTTGACAGGAGTTGAATGGCAGCGGACGGCAAGTCGGCCAATTGTAAACGGTAAATTTTAGTTGAGATACTGCTTCAGTTAGTTTAGTTGTGGTAGAATCTTGTTACTTTAGTCTGTGGTTATTCTGTAATAAAAGCGCCAGCTTCGTAAGCTTTATGATAGAAAAAAATAATTTGCTTTTAATATGACGACGTAAACTAATTTACTTAATGGTGTACATTAAAATAAAACACAATCTTTGTAATTTTATTGTGCAAAATACAAGCAAGTAAAAAACTAGATTTTTAATAGTATATTTTTTACATGGAGCTATGGCGGCACGGCAGTGCCCCCGCCAAGTCGAGCAAAACAAAGGCACGCCGTACCATACTTTTCTCGAAGCCATTCACGACATTTTCGACCCCCTGTAATTTATTTGCTGATGAAGCTAAAAGCCTGAATTTTCAGTGACAAAAGGTCGTAATACACCTTAGGTATATTCCAAATTACAGTCAATTATAACTAGTAGTTAAAGATTTATTGCAAGTCAAAGTTCCTTAATTTTGTCACTCACTCACTTACCGATCATAGAAATTCTAAGGTACTTCCAGCAGATTTACAAGGTTCAAATTTTGAACAATATTAGTGTTTAGTATGTAGAGCACCAGAAAACTTAAACATTCTGCAATTTCAGTCTAGTATTCCAGATATAACAGGTGTATAAATAAATTTGTAATTCTATAGAAATGTATCCGATTACAAAGTTACATTTGCACCTCAGATAAACAATACAATTTTTTGTTACTTAAAAGCGAAGCCTTCAAGGAGTGGGAAAGGAAGAGGATAAGGAAGGGGGGAAAGAGTAGGGTAAGGAGGGAGAAAGCAGAGAGAGAGGATGGTTGAAAGAAGGGGGAAATGGGGAGGTAGAAGAATGGGAAGCGGAGAGGTGGGAGGAAAGGAGGGGGAAAGAAGGAGGAGAACGGAAAAGATGAAAGGATGGCAAGGGGAGAGGGGAAAGTGGCAAAGGAGAAGAGAGGGGAAGGAGGGTAGATAAAAGACAAGATACCAAATACCAGAAAGATATATGATGTCAGATATACCCCTTACCCTATACCAGATACCTGATCTGTAGCGATCAATACTAGATAAAGATAAAAACTAGTCCATCGTGAGCAGTTTCCCATATGTATAGCGTATGCTATTACCATACATAAAAGCCAGGGTTTTCGTATAAATAGTGCACATGATGGATATTGGTTCTGCAGTTTTTACATGCGGGCAAGCGTACGTGGCACTCTCGAGAGTGACAAGTTTGGGTGGTTTACATGTATTTAATGTCGATTTCGGTAGTATTAAAGCGCAGGAATCCGCCATTTCAGAATACAATAGACTTAGAAGCATTTACCGTGCAGACTTGTCAGAAATGGTCACATCAAAGCCTCGGAGAAAAACCCACAAAGACAGGGAGTGGGCTTTGAGAAAACTGGTAGCTGACGTATAAGTAGTACCCGAAAAGAAAAAAAGAAGGACTGCCTACAAAAAGCGATGAGATCCCATCAAAAACATAACATGTAAAAAGATTGCCAAGTCTCGCAACCTTTTCTACCACAAAAAGTTGTGAGATATAATAACCAAGTCGGTTAATTTATTCAGTAGTACCTATCCAGGGAAGGATCTACCCCATACCTTTGTCATTCATAAATGTTCACCGAACTAACAACATGTTATTGTGATGGTTAATTAGTTCAGTAATACCTATCCATGTGAGCATCTATCCAACACCTTTGTCATTCATAAATGTTCATCGAATTAGTTAACTAGGAGCATGTTATTGTGACCGTTATAGTGACCGTATCAATATTACACATCTTCATATTTTTAATAAATAAAATGAGTTGGCCATCGCTTGGCAACATTTTTAATTCTTCGATTACGTTCAGAGGGCTAATAAAATTAGGTAGGGTTTGCTGCATGTAGTTTATTGCCGTTGTGCGATTGGCCAAGTCGTTTTATTTATTATAATATTAATTTAATAAGTGATTAAATTAAGTGTAATTGGAATGAGGCACGTTTTGGGGGGAGGCGTCCTCGTGACGAGCCTAAACTTTTATTACGTTGGTTGGTAGACCATGTTTTAGTTTCATTTAACGATCGCTCCAGCCGAACGGTGTCTCAATCTCAAGACTCGATTGATCACATTTTGGAAAAATTGAGTAGGTATGGCAAGTAAATATTGCACGATTCACTGTAAGCAATATAAGTATTAGTTACGAAATTTATTTAATCGATCTTGAAAAAGCTTACATTGGTACTATATAGGATTTTGTATGCACTAAATTGGATTACTTGTGTTTTAGGCCAACTAAATCCAAAGTAACTATACAGTATCCGAAAATTATTTGCATTCTGAATGCATCAATCTTATATGGCAAAAAAGTTATGTCGTTAAAGGGAAAAGAAGTGCAAATAAACTCCTAAGTCTTCCATATCCGGTGTGAGCGGTAAGCACTGCGACTAGCATAAGCATGATGATAAGTACCGTTGAAAACTGCAAAATAGGTATTTAATATTACTTATAAAGAGGTAATGTTTGTGAGATTGTGACTAAAAGTAAAATTGGGTTAACTGTCAACTACGAGTATCCAGCGCCGTGTGTTTACACGGCAGTGTGTCAGCCAAGTTCACAATGCTCTATTTTAGACGATTTATACGTAGGTAGTGGGTTGACCATGAGTTATTTTCAAAGTAGTGATGATAATAAATTTAAGCACAATCATATTTTATGTTTAATAGTCATTATTTTTTCAGGTGGTCCTAGTGTTGAGGGTGTTTCTACAAAAAAATAAAGCAACGCGGTTTTAGCAGATTGTTTTTGTGTTTGCAATAAAGAAACTATATTAAGTATTTAGACATTTTAATTAAAAGTATCGCAGCAGAAGAGGACATCGAAGAATTATGGTAGGATGTGGTTGAAATAGTTAATAAATATTCATAATTTAGCTGTATGTATTAGAATTATCAATTATCGTAGCCTCAATATACTTTCATTTGCAAATTTGCGATTGAACTGATAAGTCGAAAACGAAAATAAAACATAACCAGTAAATACGATATCAAAATATCAATATAAAGAGGCATAGCTTATAATAATAATTTCTGATTAAGGAAGATTAACAAAGGGGGCACTTATAATAATCAATAGTAACGTCACGCTGTATGTATAGGGACGATGGGTCGTAATAAAAAAATATATTGGAGTTTTGATTGGATTTTTTCGTTTTTTACGTAATTGACAAATCGTATAAGCAATACATTAAGTCAAATCGTCAAGAAATGTTGCACAAGGCGGATACACTCTTTTGAATTGAGTGAAAAGTAGTTTTGAGGTACTTTAGTTATTACCCAACCGAAAAATTCATGAACTGTAAGAAGTGACTTATGAACTGCAGAAAAATCGAACGTCACTTTATTTAATCTTCAAAAAGTAGGTAATGCTTTCGTAGTGTTGAAGTGACAAGCCTCATATATATTAAGGTCAGGCTTTAATAAAAAAAATGTTGTTTTTGATGCGCGAGTGTTCCTTCGCTCGCGGGCTTGTATCATTCTATTAATTACCAAAAATGGCCAGAAACCAATAAAGAGATTTCGGGTATTGTGCAAATGTAATGTTGCTTACTTACTTTTAATGTATGAGTTGACACAATCTGGTTTTAGACACTTCATCATCATATCTACAATACCAATGATGGGAATTTTGTTAGGTAGCGGCATTGCACAGGAGGTAAGTACTATGCAAACAGCACAATTTGTATATTTAGGGTTACGTAGCCAAAATGCCAAAAATGGAAACTTAATAGTTTCATCATTTCCATCCGCCCGCATGTCACAGGCATTTTACTCGAAAAATAGCTACATGCTCTACGAGTTTATTGATGAAATTTGGAGTATGTATCTTGTACAAGTCGCTACTTAGTTCGATAGTTAAATAACAAAAAAAATATGTTTCAGGGGGCTCTCCATTATATGTAGGATAGATGGACCGAAACTGAAAAAAGTAATACAGCAAATATCAATGTGCAGCACATAATTTGTTTTTTTTAAGATTTAAATATTTTATTTTTTTATTTTGTGAATATTTTCGGAAATAATTGCGTCTCCTCTTCTCTATTTTCTTAACGGTACGTCCGAAAAATACAAAAAAGAACTACACAGATTAAACTTAATAAATAATTTCAACGAAAAAAGTATTCAACATGATCGGATATACCGTTTTTGAGTTATTGCCAAGAAACTGCGCTTCTTAGCAAAAAGATGTAAGTGCCGTGGCGATATGCTCATAAGCAAGTACCTAAACTTTTAAATATCCTATGTTTTCATCTGTTAAGTAGTACATTTTCTTGTATGGCTGCGGAACCCTACACTGAGCTTTGTCCGGCATGCTCTTGGCCGGTTTTTTATTTTTCTCACTTAGAATACGTTCACAATTTCACTGCTCACTGTTCGCTGCTCGCAAAAAAAGTAACGAACTTTATAGGTAAACAATCAAATTTGCCGAAACAAGTGCAATACATTAATGGGATCTATATTATAAACAGTTAGGTGCAAGTTTGTTTGACGTAAAAAAAAAGCGGCGTTTTTTAAAAGCTTTGACAGACACCGCCTGCGCCCCTCTGGGATCTCTCGGACTCGATTTGGCGAACTCCAATCAAAAATAAACTGTATCACTAAAACGCTTAAGACCGTAATAGCTTGGGTTTAATGCTGAATCTTACCTATGCTAAAAACCCTGGGGTTTTTATTGGGTTTCGGGTTAACTTAAGTTGATTCAAGTAACGGCTTAGCAAAAATGAATCGAATATCTATGACGATTCAGATAAATTTTGTATGCTCTCAGCAAAAAGCCGTTTACTATTAAAAACCCTAACCGGGGTTTGTTTGGGTTATGAGTTAGCTAAGTTAATTCAAACGATAGGCTTAATCGTTTAAACGCTAAGCCGTTGATAAGCTTAACCTGATCAAAAGGTTTTCTTAAACCCAGCGTTATAAAAACCGGTTAAAAACCCTATATAAAGGTAAGCGGTTCCGGTCCCTGCTCACGAGACATAACAAAATATATAATTTCATATTAATAACGTTCACTTGATATAATAAACGTTAGCAATAACAACAAAATCAATACTTTTATAATGAATAACAGTCAATTTACATAATACTTACAATACATAAAGTTTTTTTTATAACACTCAAATTCACTAATTCTAGTTCGTATAACATACAGAACGTATAACAATCATACATACATAACGTATAGCATATTTTTTCGCAAGTATAAAGGTTGACCTCGTCTAAAGCAAAACATAAACAAAATTAGATTCATTATATTAAGGCAGGTCCAACTTGGGTTAGGTTAGGTACGACGACGAGCGAAGCGAGGAGGAGTGTTAGGTTGAACTGCGACCCTTACGAGCGAGCGAAGCAAGCGAGCCGCGGTGGTCAATATCGAGTGGTCGAAAAATTCTACTCAATTTGACCAAGTAGGCGAAAACAAAATATAATCTGCATTAGATGTTATGAATATTATACGCTTTAATCGTTATATCAATTGGTATTATATCAAAATAACGTTATACTTTAGGAAAGTACATATTTTGACATTATATCTTCCGTTCATTATACCCAGTGAACATTATACTAAACACTCTTATACAAAGTGAGCGTATATATTTTGACTTTTATATGATAAGTTATAATATCTCGTATTACTTACCCCAATAAACGCTTGTTTTACTACAGCTCCAAAACAAATTACTTAATTTCCCAATGTGTGACGTAACACGTTCCTAGGCTTTAGAATTCAAATTCTATACACGCACACAATCACACCACACCAATCACATAATTTTACTTGTACTACAGAAATGGGATTCCCTACATTAATTAACATACAGTCAGGCCAAGTCTTATCTGCCAATTTTTTGACAGTCTTGATAATAATACGACTTGATAAGTCAGTTCTCTCTTTCTGCGACGAAAATGGCGTTGAATGACCTTGTAAATAGAATAGACCAATCTTTTGCGATCGACTGTCACAAGTTAAACACACTTGACCAATGTCAAAATGTTCTCACCCCTCAACACAAATTTAAATTACTTACTCTGAATATAAGAAGTCTGCAGCGTAACTTTGACACCTTCGCAGTAGTCTTAAAATGCATAAACATTGAGTATGATGTTATAGTACTCACCGAGTGCTTGTTGAGGGAGGGCACTATTATTGACCAACTACCGGGCTATAAATCGTTTAACACAAGGAAAATAATAAATAAGTGGTGACGTTGTTGTCTATGTTAGAGATGGTCTTAATGCCACAACGGTAGAACCACCGTTTGAAGACGCAAATTGTCTCTCTGTGATTATTTCCAACGATATTGTACTTTACGGTATCTATTGATCACAATCTTTCGCGAACATTGACAATTTCTTAAACTCTCTCTCTTGATAATACCTTAAGTCAAGTTAATTCAAACTATCATATAATAATAGCCAGAGATATCAATATCGACTTGCTGTCCAACTCGACACACAGCCAATCAGAGTACACCGATCACGATACCCACTAAAAAATGACGCATGTATCGACCATATATTTATTAAATACGGCAATGCTTCGGTCGGGGCAGTCTGTCCAAGCTCAATCACAGATCACGACCTTGTCATGGTCGGCCTCTCGGACTCCAAATCAGAGAACCGTAATCGGTACGTACACTAAACTAATTATACAAAAGTGGCAAACGAGTTGGCGGCAGCTGATTGGTCAGCTGTCACTAGCGCTAGTAACGTAAACGCAGGCTATTGATAGCAATACACATACTATTAAAATTAGCCGCTCTAAATTCAATATTAAGCCATGGATTACTCCAGGACTGATAAGATGCATGAAGCACAGGGATAAGTTGCATATGCAAGCGAGAGCCTCGCCGCATAATCGAATTCTTCGACTTACCTACACAAGGTACAGGAACTTTTTTCGTAACTTATTATCTAAGCTTAAAAATGAATACCAGAACAAGCAGCTTATTGATAACAAAAATAACCCGAGTAAATTTTGGCAATCCATCAAAAATATTTGTCAAAACCCCACTCCAAAAAATGCAGCCGAGGAACTCATCTTTTCAACTGAAAAACCCGCGCAAGAATTGATAAATGACTGTAATAAATATTTCTCCTCCAATGGAAAGAACCTTGCAGATAGCATCTTGACTAGAATATCAGAGACACAGGCAACCTTAGCCGCTAAATATAAACTCGTTCAGATACTCCCAGACTCGTTTTATATGCACCCTACTGATGCTCATGAAGTGGACAACATTATATCTTAGCTTAAACTTGACAGTGCACCTGGATCAGACAAAGTAAAGCCAATACTAGTTAAACAGTTAAGAGGGGTCATAGTAGAACCACTTACCTTCATATGTAACCTTAGCATGCAATCCGGCTGTTTTCCTGATTGCTGGAAAGTGGCTACGGTCTCACCTATACACAAAAATGGGCCCAAAAATACTCCGACGAATATTAGACCAATTTCTCTTCTGTCTGTATTCTCTAAAATTTTTGAAAGAATCATTAAGGTGAGGCTAGCCAAGTTCATTGAGAGGAATCAACTAATCTCAAACCACCAGTTCGGCTTCAGGACAGGCAAGTCAACAGAGGATGCAGCTATCCTTATTAACAATCTCATAGCGGGTTACTTGGACGGTGGCAATAAATGCATTGGTATTGTCCTGGATCTTGCCAGGGCTTTTGACACCGTCTCGGTCCCCATACTCCTAAAGAAACTGGAACATGTGGGTGTCAGAGGAGTGGCTTATGACTGGTTTGTTAGCTACCGTACTGATCGCTCCCAAACGGTAAAAATAGGCGAATTAGCGACCAGCTCTCCGTCAATTATAGGGTTCCTCAGGGGAGTGTACTCGGCCCGTCACTTTTCACTCCGTACGTTAATGATATTTTCGATATTGTCATGCCAAATGTTAGCGTTATCTGCTACGCGGACGATACAGTCTTACTGGTTAATGGGAAGTCGTGGGATGACGCCTGTTCGGGTGCTAAGGATGCCCTAGCTGAGGTCTCTTCTTGGTTAAATAATAATCTTTTGATACTCAACGTTGATAAGACTAACTATATAGCATTTTCAAAAACCTCAGCAACGTCACCCTCAATTGAAAGCACCATCAAATTCCACACATGTGCTGATAACGGTATCAGGGGGCAGTCCGGACCAGCCCCTGCCTGCTCTTGTCAAGTAATTATGAGGCGAAACTGTGTTAAGTATCTGGGTATTATTTTCGATCAACATCTTTCTTTTGCACAACACATCACCACTACCGTCTCTAGAGTGAGGAAAGTCATATTCGTAATGAAGAGATTGCGGGACTGCGCTGACTCTGTTATATTTCGCCTTGTCTACCAGGCACTCGCTCAATCAATTTTGGACTATGGGGTGGCAGTTTGGGGCTGTGTTGCTAAAAGCCACCTGCTCCCCCTGGAACGCGCTCAGAGAGCAGTTATAAAGGTGATGATGAAGAAGCCATTTCGGTTTCCTACAGACCTACTGTACAGCGAGGCGAAAATCCTCATGGTGAGGCAACTTTTCATCATTAAAGCCGCCACTCGTACTCATGGCATCGTACTCAACTCTGCTGGTTACGAGGAAATGCTGCGAAGGCGCATCTACAGGGTTCCGCTCCCCCCATGTGCATCCGCTCTCGCTAGGCGATCACCAGCCTACTCTCATTGCTGCATTTATAATTACACATGCAACTACTGTGACATTAAACTTCTATCAGCACTCCGAGATAAAAGGGTGGTGGAACATTGGTTAATGACTTTGTCTTACAGTGAAATTGAGGAGGTAATTAAATGCACTAGAATAATGTGAACTCCTGTTATGTTACTTATGAGTATCTTTAAAAATGGGGAATCCTATACTACTGCACATACACATACACACACATACATACACATACACACACCCTAACTCGTTCTTGACCCTAATTGTTACATTGAAGGTGATCTGTTTTGTTAACCACACTCGCAGATGGCCAAGATACAGGCTCAGCCTAGTTTGGTCACTGACGGATAGCCTTAAAATATAATTAATCTGTTTTGTCAATAAACGATTTTGTATTTGTATATTGTATTTGTAGAATGAAGCGTTTTTTGGGGAAGTCTATCTTGGGGAGTTTTTATGAGATTTAAGTAGTTTCTTCACCAATATTTCCATTATTGAAAAGTCGTTTAATAATGGAAATATTGGTGACATACCACAGAAAAAAGTTGTCAGAAGTGGTCATCATCTCTATTATTTTACAAAGTTGATACAAAGAACTGAGTAGAAAAAAAAATGCGACTCACTGCAGTCTAAGCTACTTAGATCTTTATATCAATATTGTAAATTAAAATAAATATGTAAAGTTTTCACACTAAAAAACCGGCCAAGTGCGAGTGGGCCTCGCGCACAGAGGGTTCCGTACAAAATATTCGCTACAAACGGCCGTCTACGAAATGCAGTGTAAGCAGAGCCCTACTCCCAAGCAAAATGAACGTAATGAAGCTCGATCATTTTATATTGGATAATATAAAATGATAAATGGTAGACAGACAGACATAAAATTATACTGTTTTTAGTATTTCTCGTTATAGTGGCAAGAGAAATACATTATCTGTAAAAATTTCAACGGTTTCCGAGATACAGCCTGGTGACAGACAGACGGACAGCGAAGTCTTAGTAGTAGGGTCCCGTTTTACCCGTTAGGTACGGAACGCTAAAAATATAAACAAAAACACATCCCTATTATTTCTATAGCAAAAATGTCGTACTTCTACCTAATTTGTGTATACGGGCATGTCCTACATTGCTTATCTCAGTAGAGAGGAACTAAGCCGCTGTTGTCATTAAGGAACGGATGCAGCACGACGCCATTCCCGTCCGGCTCGGTAAAAGCCTCCAGAAAGTTGTCTTATGCAAATGGACTCTAATGCCAGGGCTAAAGTACAAACTGAAGCTGAACTGATGAACTGATGGTTGGCAGTCCACAACTGTGCGTTTTTCTAGAAATTTTATGCAGTATTTCCGGACCGATGCGATCTTCAAACCTCCAAGAAAAGAGCGTACTCCCACCTGAAAGGCCGGCAACGCACTTGTGACTCCTCTAGTGATGCAAGTGTCTATGGGCAACGGTGATCGCTTACCATCAGGCGACCCGTCTGCTCGTTTGCCCCCTATGCCGAAAAAAAAAAAATCTGAAGCGTTGATTTCATTATTTGCCTCATTCTTTCCATTTTTTTGTGCATTAATTCTTACAAAATAAATACACACTATCTTTGAAAGCGGGGAAATTGCTGTAATCACAATCACCATCGCATGGTTTGGTATATTTGTGCACGGCGGTCGCTGTTGCTTGAACTCCAGTAAATCGCTTACTTAGTCATGTCATGTCATGTTAATTTAACTTGTACGGTTGTAGTATGTTTACTGTTATCGTCGTCATTTGTGCTTGGCGGCAGGATGCCACGACATTCTCGGTATCTAGAGGTGCGTCCACATTTGTATCATTTGCCTGATCAGATCTTCGCCTCGTGGCACGATCGCGTGTCACGATTAAGCGTTTGGACTTTGCGCCGATCCGATCGCTCGAAATCCAAGTTGATACGCGTACACACTTAGATCAGAGAAACGCCGCGTAATCGCTGCGCCGACAAAAAGCATCCAAGCAGCGCGATACGCAGGCGCATGGCGTGGCATCGCCACGGTAATCGGATACGAGCAAATGATACAAGTGTGGACGCAGCTTAGCGTGTGGGGCTGCCGCGCTCGGGCGCTACGTGCAGCAATAGTGTTCCTAGGGTGTACACTATTTGTTGTTATGTCAGTCTGTATGTCTGTTCTTTGTCGGCTATCGCTTAGTCTAACGCGCTTAGCATTTCAAAATACAAAAAACACACAGAGGACGCTACTTGTGCTCCAATTAGTACATTGTGTTCGAAAATTTCAAGCCACGTGCGTAATGTTGCGATAGCCCAGTTGATCAGAGCACGTCTGCGTTACTAAGAGGTCGCAGGTTCAAATTCTGCTTGCAATATAGTAGGTCGCATTTTGCTTTAATCTTCCTTGGCCGCATTGATTTTTTCCTTTACAATCGAACTTTGTGTTACAGATGTAGTGCATAAGTGTTTGCCATCGTAATTTCATGGAAACGTACGACCGCGTCATGCTGTCAGTCGGTCACAGTACACAAAGTACTGAGGTTGACGTTTCCAAGAAAATACGATTGAAAACAATTATGCATTACATCTGTACTATATAATATTAATCCCTTACTATGTGCCTTAGCTATACTGAGCATAGTCTACGGTACTGATTTAGACGTATGTGACGAGGTGAGCTCAAGAGTAACTTGACGATACATATCGATGGCAAAAAGCAGAAACGTAGTAACTGGCAATGGATTGAGATGTATGACTTATAATAGGGATGATGACTACACATTTTAATAACTTGTCCGTCTTGTAGATTAATTAAAAATATTAAACACGTATTTTATCTTTTTTTACTTAATAGAAAAATAAAGGCGGTACATTGAGTCGAAATGTCGCGTGACGTCACTCCTAAGTACAAATTTTACTTGGGAGTGACGTCACGAGCCCGACTCCTAAAGTTTAATGTGATACATCTGAGTATTTTTTAATTATTTTGGAAAAGCAAAAAATACGTGTCCAATATTTTTTCATTATTTAGCTGATGGACTTATTAGCATTTTGATTTTCATACACAGTCATCATGCCTATTGTTCTGTGAGCAAATACCGAAAGGTATTTATTTTCTAAGGGCATAAGCTCGTGCTTAAGTAGCTGTTAACTCATATACGTTTTGAGTTTTTTTGTTAGAATCTATTAAGTTATATTTCTGTTTATTTGGAAGGTTATTATCTTCATGTTCAATTACATGGTGTGTCTAAAATATTATGATGTTGTAAAAAAATAATGTCTTTACATTAGAGATATTTAAATATATTTTATTTTGAAACTATTTATAGGTCACTGAATAGAAAAATAATTTCATTGGATTTTTTGTATGCTTTATATTTGTATGTGTCTGCGTATTTATCACGCCAAAACGGTTAAGTGGATTTCAGCTATGTTTGGTACAAGAATAGTTGAACATCTATATATGGTAGTAAGAAGGCATCGGATAAACGGATAGATATTTACCTAAAGTTGCCAAAAACCCGGCAAATATTGGGGAAATATGGAGTCGGCTTCAAAATTAAATTATTTTTATAATATAAGTTCCGGGATTGCATAAAACGACACGAGGAGGTAAAAATACCTACAAAAACATGTTTAATTTATGGGTATTTATGACCATTTTGGTAAGCACGTACGTTGTTATGCATATGTAGGTAATGTAATAATGTGTATTTGTTGTAACCGCGGTGTGAATTGATTTAATTTAAAGGTAACATAAGAGAATAATAAAACTAACACAGTTTTTCATAAAACATTTAGAAGTTTATTAGGAAAATTAAATTGAGTCCGTCTCCATACCGTTCAACATAGATGCCGGCGCCAAAGTTTAGGTAAATATTTATCTTATTATCCGATCCCTGGTAATAATTAACTTGACTACGCTGAAGCAAATATGGCTCTTTCCTCCTCCGCGAACAAACTTGCAGATATTCTCTCGTAATAAATAAACTTGCTGGCGCGTAAAATCGCTGCCAACCTGTAACATGAACCAGCGCGACACGTAGGGAATGGAAACCTCTGAAAACTTCATTCTCAGTACGATTTTTATGAGCTGCTGCTAAAGGATCGAGATTTAAATCCTTGTATCTCTACACAACAAGCAGCAGCAATGTATAGCTCTGTATGTTAATGCTATAACAATAATAATAAGTAGGTAAATACATGTAGATGTCCTCTTCAATGAAAAAATATGTCAAATGTCGTTTTCCAACAAAAAGAAGTATATTTACCAAAACCAAGGATAAAAACAATTAAATAAGCAAAAAGTAAGCGATATCACCAAAGTTAACGTCCTATCTACAAGTAGTCATTCGTCCGTTCTCCCATTCCTACAGTCGTTCATTCCATACATCACATTCACTCGTACATTCAATAAGCTGTCAATCCGTCACCAACACTCATTCCTACATACATTTATTATTATTGTTATCTGTATGTCGCACCCACTCACTGAACAATGGGAGGTATGCGCGGAGCCGAAACCGATGCGTAAAGTCCCTTTCGACAGAGTAATTCAATAAAAGGGGTACATTATTATTATTAGCCTGTTGAAGTGTCCCACTGATGGGCAAAGGCCCCCGCTCTTTTTTGACAAATCTGGATTTCTTAAGTCAATTTTTGAAATCAACCCGGTAGATGGTAACACAGACCGACAAGTCAAAGTAAAACATATGAAATAAAAGTATATTCCTTATAGGTATTAAACATGATAAAATTAAGCCAATGGCGTAGGTTGATTATTGGTGACAATAAATACGAGTAAATGTGTGAGCGGCGCGAATTAGTCGTGTCACGTATAAACTTCTGATAGGTTTCTGTAACATGTCTTAATTATAAGGTTAATTGTATCCTATTTGTACCGAATGGAAAGAGTTAGCTGGATAGAGAAAAATACTCACGAAGCAGTGCCAAATATGGTGGAAGAAGAGAAGTGTCTACTGAAAACGATAGAAAAGAGAAGAGGTAAAATGATTGGACATCTGCTACGACACAACGATTGTATGAAGATAATCATTGAAGGGGAAATTGAAGGAAAGAGAAGAAGACAAAGACTTAGGAGGACTTACATGGACCAAGTGAAAGAAAAAGTAAACGTCGTGTCGTATCAAGCTGTCAAAGAAAAGGCTCAAGAAAGAACCTCATTAGCTTTTAAATATATGATGATGATGTACCCTATTTAACTTAAATGAAAAAAAAATAAGTACAGATAAGCTATCGAGCTCGCGTTAGTGCAATTTGCAATTTCTAGGATTAAAGATTCTACTTTAATCTGCTTTTAAACGGAACATGAAATCCAATACCGATTAACATCGCAACTTGCGTCAATAGCCCACCTGCCGACTGCGACTTAATTAACTAAATTCATTCAAAAGCCCTTTCCAACTGTTAATGCAGAAAGTCTGCAACTGCAACTTCCACAGAACTCGCACGGAACTGGCTCAGAACTCGCCTCCAAGTTTTCTATTAGCCAGAACTCTTTGGAAAGTAGTTTTTACGAACCGAGACGTGAATAAAGACGCCAGTTCTTAGTCATTGCAGGCTTGTAATTACAAGTTCTGGAATGCAGTTTTTATTCCAGTGGATGTCGAGGTGTTTCTGAATAGCATTTTAATTAAAAGAAGTGTTGGAATTTCTATGGAGACTTTTATGTTAATTTTAAGGGTGGCAATTTAGCTGTGGCCACTTCGTAGTCTTCAGTTGTAGAGATATTAGTTTAATAGCATAAGTTTGTTTTTAACACGCTTTTATTAGGTCGACCTGTATGTAACTAACTATGTAATGGAATCTAAGGTAACTAATTTAAGCATCTTCTAAGTATCGTGGCGTCATGAAAATTGGCAGCTGTTCTGATGACAATACAATAATATGTTACTGTCGAACTGGTCTGATGATGGAGCCGGAACATATGAACTGGAACTTCACAATGGAACATCGTATCATAGCTGTGTTTGGATTTGTTAGAATGTCTTGTAAAGCGTGTTTTTCTAGTGTTTTTTAAACCATTAATTTATTATTAAGTACATGACTTTTTTCTTGAGTTATGATTATGATCTCCGCTCCGATATCAGGGCTATGAGTATGGCCTGAGGTTTGGATTCTTAGGGTTCCGTACCCAAAGGGTAAAACTTGACCGTATTACTAAGACTCCCCTATCCATCCGTCTGTCTATCTATCCGTCTGTCACCAGACTGCATCTCATGAACCGTGATAGCGACCTGTTGACATTTCCACAGATCGTGTATTGCTGTTGTCGCTATAACAAGAAATACTAAAAACAGTATAATTTTATGTCTGTCTGTTTAATTCAGTAACTAATATAAAATGATCGAACCGGTTACAAGCCCTGCCGCTAATGAATCAAAATGAAATCAAACTGCGTTGTATTGGTTCCAAGGGACGGATGGTAGCTTTATCCCTGACATTGTTTATCCCGTGGTTGTGGTTGAGGAAATCGGGTGACAAATGACGGTGTGCCCATAAATTTAACGCCCTGTCAAGGTTCAAACCATGGCCTACTTTTGTATTCCGTATTGTGATTAACAATTAATTTCGAATTTATTTGTTTAACACTTAAAATGCCGATAGCAAACGATTAAACATAATTTTAGTTTAGTTCAGTTTTCAGCATCCTAAGACTTATTACTCAGATCAAGATATCGCTACTAGGACGTATTTAAATAAGTAATTTAATAATAATTATATGAAAATAAAAAAGGACATATTTGCATGTATTTTTGAACGAATTCTCTAAGTAGATGTAAGACCACCTATGTACCATGTTTAAATAAATTATTGATTACCCATTAGTAAAGTAGTAAAAATTCAATAAACAGAATGGTGCAGAAATTTGCATTAAATCCTTATCCCACAAAACTAGGAAAATCACTCTACTTCAGATACCAGAACTCATTACGCAATGAGCCAATCTACATCTGCTTGACATGCAGCTTAAGAATGCTTAACTGGCTGTGATCTATTCACTGCCAACACGAATCAACACGTGATTTAGAGCCAAGAGACTCCACGGAATTAGTGACGCTCCGGATGTTGAATCATTGGCGTTCGCTGATGCGGAGGCGGATGAATATTCTAAACGCATTAATGACATAAATATGAATATAAAATGGAAAAACATAAAGGCTGACTCATATTTAATGCACATCAGCAACATGGCCACTGCGAACGAATCGAAAACTAAATATACACCATATTTTAAAAACCGCTCTCAACTGGAACAATTTTTAAAGTAACGGCATTAAATATAAATGCGCATTCTAATAACTGTACAACGCATTGACATGTTGATTGTTATATTCAGTAGCAACATTAGGACACTAGTGAAATCTGCAGTAAAATACTATACAGGCAAACATTGCAATGCATCGTTATCGTTGCTCATTATCAAGTAAAATTAAACATAAATGTTACCCTAAATATACAGTTAAGTATGATTTGCGAATACCACTGGCTGAAACTGGATCCGTGAAGCCGATGACAGGGTAAAATGGAATGTATTTGGGCAGGTTTATGCCCAGCAGGGTACCGCTATAGGCCAATGGTATAATATACGTCATTGGAATGCCATTATAGTCCATAAGCAGCATGGATATGTGCAGTGGAGTACACAGGGTTTTCGGGCAGTTTTTCTGTGTTATGTGGAGCTATGGTCATTCAGGCCTTCAAGGTAGGCAGTTTATCTGTGCCTGTATAGAAATATGGTTGTTCAGGGTAGATATAATAATGCATGGTTCTGGATTGCCCCGTCACCAAATTCCAGGGACAGGCAGAGGACAAGTAAAGCAAGCCTCAGCGAAGCGGACACTGAGTACTTGAAGAAGGCGAATCTCAACATCTAGTTTAAGTTATTATAATATTTTTTTAGTTTTTAAAATTCTTTCCAGTGACTAATGCCATATGCTAAAAAAATAAATACGGTTGTGCCCATATGGACCGCACAGATCCAGCTGTGAATGCGGATGTGAACATTTTAGTGTTTGGCACATCACTACACAAAACCAACAGCTTTTTAACTCTTATTTGCAGAATGAGATGACATTTCCCTATTAGTAGGTACCCGGATTTTATTTAACTTTATTGTAGCCTTTAAAATACATAGCTAAAAATCATACGCTATCAAATTTTACAGAGTTATTAAAGATGGCAATTGAAAAGGATGGGACATCGATATTGTCAGGTCAATAAAAGTTACGAGCGGATAAAAATATGGATGGTGTGAATCTGCAAATCGCAGGGGGTGTTACAAGCTGTAAAGCGGTTTATGGGGGCGTAAAGAGTGCGGGTGTCGCCGTGTTCGCGGGCGGTAACCAAGGCTTGCGAGGGCTATTACTATGACGCCGTGTGGTGTGGCCAGGGAACCAGCATATTTTGAAATAATTCTTCTCCTTAGTCCTACACTTTTATCAGAGTGGTCGTGGTTATGGGTTGTCATCTACTATATGTATTGCAGCTTTTGCGATACTTCTCCATCTCTCTCGGTTAGGGAACATTTCGTTGTGGACTTTATGAGATCCGTCCACCTTGTAGGAGATCGGCCGGGAGAACGTTGACCTTCTGCTTTTCCCTGTACTAATAAACGCTCGCTCAAAGTTTGTTTCAAAAAAATGCGGAAGACATGTCCAAACATTTTGAAAACTCGCACTGAAATAATACGCGTTACTTAAATTGGACTTAGTTTATATTTTCTAGGGGTGCACGCGTGGACATTAATGAAATGTTCGGACTACAGTAATATCCCAATTTATTAAGGTGATTCTAAGAATGTTGACAAATTACAGAATGAAGGACACGGAACTGGGAACGCAGGTGTAACAGGGCGCAAATGTTAATGCACGATGTTACTCTATGTGTCGCTCAATTGCGACTGTTCGACTGTCTTCCTCATCCCGTTGTTCTTGGATGGCGCACACGATCGGTCGTCTTAAATATAAATATTTAATAATATAAGTAGCCATCTCAAATTCAAAATGGATGCCATTTGCAAAATGTATTCCATCTCCAGCAGCGGGCCTATGATGATTGCGTTTGTCACGCGATAAATAAGTGACATAGATGCCTTCAAGCTGCTATCATCTTCTGACACGTATGTGAGTGCGAGAGTGACAGGCGCGTTATCATATCATTTATCGCGTGATAAACGCGACCAGCATAAGCCCGCTGACATTGAAGGCTCATAACGCTGCGATAAGGGTTAAAAAAAACATAACGCTTGGGACGTAATAATACTGGACCTACATAGTCGACGAGTAAAAACACTACTTACGATCAAGTGTTTGTTCTGGGCACTCAAAAGTAAGCTTCTGTGTGTTACTGATTGGTCAAAACCCTTTCGTTCGCGTAGTCACCAGCATAAATATCTGATACAAAAAAGCGGCCAAGTGCGAGTCGAACTCGCCCATAAAGGGTTCCACAGCCGTTTATACACAAAAATGCACTACAGATGAAAAAAATACGATATGAAAAAAAAAACACTAACAAAAGAGCGTGGCTCCCAGGCACTTACGTCCTTTTGCTGAGAAGCGCAGTTTTTTGGCAATAACTTAAAAACGGTATGTCCGATCATGTTGTAAACAATTTTCTTTGGAAGTATTTATTAAAATTTATATTTGTAAATTTTTCTCATTTTTTGAACTTACCGTTTAGAAAATAGAGGGGGGGACACAATTTTTGCTACTTCCGTAGCGAATATATCGGAAAATGTTCACTAAATCAAAAAAAATTTTTAGAAACCTCCAAGTGTTTTTAGAAAACTGTCGAAATATGTGCCTCACATTACTATTTGGTAAAATTTTTTTTCAGTTTTAGTTACATGTATGGAGTGCCCCCCCTAGAAATAAAAATATCTTTTATTTAACTATCAAACTAAGGCGGTTTATACACGACACCTATGCTCCAAATTTTATCAATGTACATCTAATAGTTTTTGAGTACAATGCCTGTGACATATGGACGGACAGACAGACAGACAGACAGACATGACAAATCTATAAGGGTTCCGTTTTTGCCATTTTGGCTACGGAACCCTAAAAAGTGCGCATGAATATCTGACACGACTCTATTTCTAGGGCTGTTAGGACGTGTCAGATATTTTCGCCCGCTTTGTAATGGCATATATTAATGCTGGTGACTGTACGTAACCAAATTTCGCAACTATGATTTTATTTTCGTGTTTTGTAATCGGGTTACCAAGGCTGAATTTATTATATATCCCTTTATCTAGCTGGTTTGAAAAAAGGGATAGATAATTAATAATTCCTTGGTAACCCGAATTCAAAGTAAGTAAAAATTCCTTGTTGGTAACTGCTAGTTACGTACGTTTACCAAGGGGTCAAAATTTGATATTTCGGCGGTAAATTACCAACATTTATTTACCTTAGGTACGGTAGGCTTTTTCGACTGCAATTGTGAATTCTCAGATTCTTTGGACAAATCTCCCGAAATCACCAGTCCTTGAGCGTCTAATGATGCAGGGACAGGTTGAAAATAAAAGGTCTAGAGGGCGGTCTCCGACCCGGTGAACGGATCTTATAAAACCTGTGAGAGATACCAGCATCTCAGAGTGTTCTCAAAATGCTGCCAACAGAATGAAGTGGAGGCAAATTGCAAAGGCGGCTACCCAAGTCAAGAGGTCCGAGGACGAAGATCAGTGTACGACTACATCATCATCGAGACCACGATCCCTCTGACTAGAGTGAGACGACTAGAAAGAAGAAGATTCACCACGTATATTTTCTATTTACCCGACTAAATCAGATAGAGGGTTATGTTTTTCGAGTTTATGAACGTGTGTGGATATTTATGTATGTTTATCTTTTGGGCTCGGTCTACAGCCTATAGAAGGCTTGATGGATTTTGTCTAATGAGATGCCAAATATTAGAACCTTTGTCACTCCAACAACCAAGACTTTGTGAGAGTGACATGAAATGTCTTTACATTGAAGATATTTTCAAAAAAATATTGTAACGATTGGCGGTTACTAAATTGAAAAATTTTTTTTTTGTGTGTTTGTATGTGTTGTTGTGGCTTCATCGCGCCAAATCTACTAAATAGATTTTAACTATGTTCGATACACGCATAATATGGTTCTAAGATACTTTTTACTCGACTACGGTGAAGAAAAAGAGGGTTATGTTTTTTTCTAGTCTAGTAGGTTATAAGGCTTGTCCACGAAAAAAAGTAGCCACTGTTGTATTCAGGTCTTCAATATGAAATGTCATATTTTTTAAAGAATTTAATTAAGAAGAAGGACTTCACCCTTCGTTTGGATTTCCGTTATGGATATTTATATCAGATGCTATCCATTTTTGGGCTTACTTTCGAAATCCCTGGATTTTAGTCTTAGGTTTTGTATTTTTCACGATCTGGTCACAGAAGTTCTTTTTTTCTTTAGTCAAATACATTATCGACGCTATAATGTTCCGCGAATGTCTTTTCAGACTCTTAATAACCGTATTCCGGTCATAAATTGTTTTAAATCATACCAGAAGTACACTCATTTGTATGTAATCATTTTAGCTCCGAGCCATATTTGGTATTATGTAAGATTTCACAACTTGTAAGGAAAAATGTATGGATTTTAGATTCTTTCACAAAAAAAAGAATACTCAGTTGGCATTCTAATTGCGGGTTGAATTTTAACTACCTAGACCTATTGGGGGACAGTGGAGACTTATTAGTTTTCGATGGCTAAATGTTTTTAGTAGACTAGCCTAAATATTTTCCAGTAAGTTTTTGTGCAGAGCTTTCATCGTATTTTACTTGTTTTTCATACATACTAATATTATAAATGCGAAAGTGTGTGTGTGTGTCTGTCTGTCTGTTACCTCTTCACGCTTAAACCGCTGAACCCATTTGGATGAAATTTTGTATGGAGATAGTTTGAGTCCCGGGGAAGGACATAGGCTACTAATACCCTTATTCGCGATAAACGAATTTAAGGCGGACGAAGTCGCGGGCAAAAGCTAGTACTATTATAAAGTTGTAAAAATGAAATGTTTGTGTTGTTGTGGCTTCATCACGCTTAATCGGCTAAACGGATTTCAACTATTTTTGGTACACGGGTAGCTGGGCATCTCCAGATAGTTATACGATACTTTTTTTCCGACTATGCTTAGGAAAAAAGAGGGGTTATGACTTTTTTTTCTCCGCCAACAAAGTTGCGGGCGCTTTCTAGTCTTAAATAAATATTATGTTATCGTGAGTAAAGCGAAAGAAATGCTTCAAATGCAATAAAATCGAACAAAGCCAAAGCAAACGTCGCGTATTTCGATTTGTCTTGTTACTTTGTTTATTTTCCCGGTTTCAGGCATCTACTCGTATTTGTATTTTCGGTGCCATGGCTTACGTGCTTGTACTAGGGCAATATAGTAGGTAATTAAATAGAACAATTTAAACGGATTATATTGCTTATTTTATCTTATTAGAGTTCCCGATGTTTACGAAGCTTTATTTTTATTAATTTCGAGATATTTTTAAAAGTATTTTTAGAAATGTTTCTGCATTTACGATATTGTAACTTTATTTCAAACATGACAACTAATACTTAAGCCTAGTCAAGAAGGCCCCCTCAAATTGTCCCTGGCGCAAAGGTACCCATCTCACTCACTGGCTGCGTTACCACAACCTTTGCACCAGGTATGAATTTATTTATTATATTATTTAAAATCATAATAATAAATATCAGGGACAATCAAAGTCAAAGTCAAATCATTTTATTCAAAATACATTCGTACAGAATACTTTTTGAAGGTCAATAACATATTAGGGTTCTAAACATTTTACAAAAGATTTTTTTAAGTATTTGCAGTCAAGCAATTTGATACCGCGTCTGACCACACGTGTTGGTCAGATAAATATTCATCTAATGTATTTTAGGTTTTTTTTTTTCAAAATTTGTTTTACCATGGCATTAAATCTATTTTCGTTCATATTTACAATATGGTCTGGTAATTTATTATAATAGCGTGTACAGACTCCCACAAAAGACTTGTGAATCTTACTTAGTCCAGTATTTATTCCTAACAACTTATGTTTATATCTTGTATTTCACATTGTGTATGTCACATCTCCTGCGAAACATTTTAATATTTTTCCTTACGTACATAATATTTTCGTATATATACTGGCTAGGGACGGACATTCTATTAATATTTTTAAATAGTTCTCTAAGGGAGTCACGACTTTTTAAACCATATATTGCACGTATTGCTCGTTTCTGTAAGACAAAGATTGAGTCAGCATCTGCAATCTTACACAAATTGGCATAGTCCCAAACTAAACAAAGCCTGTACTATAGGTAATAGGGGACGATACACATAATATACTTAATATCCAAGACTCGGAACAAACATTCGTGCTCATCACACAAACACTTGCTTTAGTCCGGATTTGAACCTGGGCCGCCAGCTTCGTAGGCCGTTGTGCAACCAATCGAGACAAACGTGTCGTTAAAAAATTAAAACATTTCTATGTTTCACTTTTTTTGTCATTTTTAAAATTTGAATTCTTTGGCGGTTATATTTAGTGGCCCGTTAAAACACCTAAAAGGCCATTTTAGTCTAACGCGGCAGATTTTCAACATAAACCGCGAGCGATTAAGGAGGATTGAGCGTTTTGTCTCAAAAACCCACTTGCTGCCTAGTCGTAACCTTCCAAGCGGGGATGGTGGGAATTTCATGGTGTTATTTAAATTTAAAGTGTCTTTGAGACAGGATATTGTTACATGGCTTCTAAGTGAGAACAAGTTCTAAGATCAAGCACGCTTACCCAGAAGACAAAGCTGAATAAAAGACAATAATTCAAATAAGAAACGCTGCGTTTACGCTACTCAATGGGTTAATATTTAAATACACTTACGACAATATTATAATTAGTTATAGAAGGTACCTTCACTTCGTTCATCGAGAAGAAAAGTCATAACCTTCTTTTTTACTTCAGCATAGCAACTATAATATATATCCAGCTACCTGTGTACCAAACATAGTTGAAATCTGTTGAATCGATTTGGCGTGATGAGACCACAACGACTGATACAAATATACAAAACAAAATGTTTTTTTTTACTCGGTCAGTAAAAATATCTGCAATGTAAAGATATTTTATTTTTACATCTTAATTAGTATTAAAATAGCATAATAGTATTAGATGACTGACTGTTGATTCTCTTTCGGTTTTCTTCTCACCTACTCCAAACTTGAAAAATTGCCGTTGTAGCCTACTAACCCATTATTTTTAAATTAATTAATTATTTCATTACTTCTTACTAAGGTAAACTAAAAACGAGAGTTCATTGGACGCGAGTAAAGTTACGGGCTTTTAGTGATATATATTTTTTGACTTAAATATATCTAGTGCCGGAATAATTCAGGCCTTTTCACAGAATGCTAACGCGATGTTTCTACAAGCGACTGCATTCTAAGGCTTGCATGGACGATGAGAAAATTATACGAAATATAGGGGAAGAGGCTAATAAGTTTATTATTTTATGGGACTCAGGTTCGCTAAGTTCGTTTCTTAAAATGTCTGTTTCTCAATATGGCCTTCTTCTAACGAACGTCTCCTTCCTATAATCCTCTAATGGCACTTTCTCAAAATGTTCACTTCTTGCTTTCTTCCAAAAATGGCTTGCTTCTTGTATTGTCCGCTTATTATGTCTAAATTATATATCATTGGAACTGAACCAAATAAAAATAAAAAAAACACGATACGAATTTACGATCGATCGAACGATCTTTAGAATAAAATCGGTTCATACTTACTATTTATTTATTTTCGGTGAACATACAAATACGAAAAAGATCCCGCCGAATAGAGAAACAGACACTAACTATCATTAATAATCATAAAGATTTGACAATTCTTGTGATTCACATCTTTAAGACAATGCGACAGGTAAAGAGTTCACAAAATATCAGTATTTAATGCAAAATAATAAATCATGCAAGACATGAATTATTCTTAAAAAAGGAACGCAAATTAATCCTCCACTGACGACAAAAGGTTAAAAAAATCGAAGTCCCCACGTCGCAAATCGAATCACCGGTACAATCGCTCGTTCACCGCCCCCGTTCACTCGTTCACGCCATTCGTTCCGGTTCTTCCCATTCACAAGCGCTCGTTACCTCGCCATGGGATTGAATTTCATTCAATCGTTAGTATCAGGAATAAAGTTGAGGTTAAATAAATGTATTTACATGATATGATACATTATTCACGATACCTGGTCGTAAGACGGGGATGCAAACGACCTGATCTGATCCAGGTGGCTGAACTTTGGTAAAACAAAACACTCATGGCTATTTCGGAAAATCATTGTGAGAACACAGGTTCAGATTAAAACGTAAATATGTCATTAAATATTTCAGTAAATAAATAACTTACTGATATATTTAAAAAAAATACTAGAACCCACAACTTCGTACGCGGCGCAGAAAAAGTCATAACCGCTCTTTGAACAAAGAAGGCATCTCAAGGGTAAAAGGTTAAATTGACTCTAACAGTTAAAGAACCGAGGCAGGCGTTCAACAGGGATGAATTTACAAATATATTGGCGACAGGAAAGTACTAAGTTACTTATGGCTATGTTAATTATATTCATCAGTTAATGGAACGAAATCTATCCCCATGATCCCTCTAAGATGATTACGTTTCTGTGAGCCTCTAGGGTGAGTTTGAACCACAAAGATAATTCCATCAGACGCGCTCGCTGGCCCGTGACACGGGAAATTAACCGCATAATTATTTTAAGACACTTTATAAATGTTCCATAGGCAGTTTTCAACTTTCGTAATCCCCATAATAATATGCATGAGCTAGTATTTTTGGTAAAATAACCATTACAATAAACAAGCAATTCTTGTATATCTATATTATTATAAATTTATTCAAATGTACATTTAAGATAAAGTTGAGTTAAGATAGGTCACTGAAGCGTTTTTTTTTATTTTATTTTTTTTATGTTTGTATGTTTCGTTGTAGCTTCATCACAACGAAATGGCTAAACTATTTTTGGTACCTATACGTGTATCTGGGTATTCACAGATGGTTATAGGATACTTTGAATCCGACTACGCTGAAGTAAAAAGAGGGGTTATGACTTTTTCTATGAAGTTGTGATTATACATAAATGGTACATGTACGAGTAATTGGTTTCTCAGAAACGGCTTTTATGATTTCCCCGTATATGAAATTAGTGCATGGGCCTAGTTATCCTTTTATCTAGATAGGTTTTAAAAATCGTAAACCCACTGATCGAAGCGGTCACCTAGATTCTGGTGAAACTGTGAATTTATTAATGAGTAGGTAATTTTATTTTTTAACAGCAAAGTATCACACATCGCAAGCGCAACTAGTATAGCCGGATTAAAAATAATAAATCGTAATTTTTTTATCGCTTCCATGACCTTAATGATGACAGAATGACGAGTTATGACAGAAGTATGTTGTACGAAAAAATATTGTTATATTTGGAAACTTAACATATAACTTAATATGCGAAACAATTTATTTATACAACATGGCCATTATAAACTAACTCTAATATATTACAAACTGATGAATAACGTAGAAAATAAATAGGCAGTAAAAAATGTTTTTTTGAAGTTACTTGGTGAAAAAGAAAACAGTTTCGTTTTCTTAGGTTCATAACGTAACTACACAATTACCCAGCTGGATTCCAAATTTTAACTTGCTAGGTCATTAGTTTTTTCGTCAATTTAGCTTTAAGGTATAAATGAAGTACACATGTTTTATGTTTGATAGATTTTGAGTTACGTAGGTGGTCAAAAGTGGGTCCAAATGGTTTGTGTTATATAATACACGGCCGCTGCGTCAAAACTCGCTTCTTTTGAACTTGGCTTCATACGCTGCTACGTATTTATGTGGATTTAGAATCATCTCATAAAGTGTTTTAGATGTGATCCCAACGAGGTTAAGATAGGTAAAAAAATATAACGAAATTCCTTACAAAATATTGAAAGTTACATTCAATAACAAGGCAAATAAATAATACTCCGTAAGTCACCGAGGTATATTTCAAGTGAACTAAAAGATAATTACATCGGATATTCCACTGCCCCGAAACAAGGAAAGTTGAGCATCGCATAATCACTTTAAGATACTTCATTAATGTCCCATCGGCCTAGTTGTGGATGGGGCGAGTACCGCCATTCGAGTTAATTTTCCCAAACAGCTCACTTTCATACTACCGACAAGTTTCATTTCCAGGTAATAAACGCAGTAAAAATATAACGTGCAGTACACTGACTTCATTTTACATTGTGGACTTGCATTAGTTATCAGAGGTCGGAATTTTCGCATCAAAACATAAGACTGTCGCAATCTAATCCGTGTTAGAAACATTTTTTATCGATATCAATAGTTATGACACAGAAAAAAAGACAGGTTCACTAAATGAAAAGTATTTTTAGTTTTTCACTATGAAGCCATTTACTTATACTAAAATAACATTCAGCTGAATTCGATATTAAGGGAATACATTTATAAAACTGAATGTAATCTCTATGATGTTCAGGTTGAGAGGGATTATACAATACAATACAACAATGTCATAACTTTTTATTCCACACCTCACAAAACAGAGTATAAAAAACAATTCATTGAAGGAGAGGTAAACAACAGGCGGTGTTATCGCTAAACAGCAATCTCTTCCAGATAACCTTTGGGTAGTGTGAAACGTTGAGAAAAAGAAACTGTACGTATAAGTAGGTGGTGCAAAGCAGTGAGGAATTGAAGTTGTTGCGGACAGACGTCGATCCAGCCGTCGTGCCAGCCGTTGTGCCAGCCGTCGAGCCAGCCGTCGATCCAGCCGTCGAGTGAACCGCCGTGCCAGACTTTGAACCCGTCGTCATCGCAGCCTCCGAGCCAGCAACGAGAGTCAATCGATTGACGCCCGAAGAATAGATTGACTGTGTATGAACCAGAACCAGAATATTCGATTGACCGCTAGTGCCTCCAGAAACAATCAATGATAGACGTCTGATCAAGACCACAGAAACGGAGCACTGAGCATCGGAACCCCAAGCGCCTGACCCTAAATCAGCGCGCCCCTCCACGACGCGCGCCCCACCGCGACGCGCGCCCGCCCCGCGCCTCACCTCAGCACCCCCCTCCGTGTGCTGCAGAGCGTGACGGCGCCGAGCAAGCTCACGAATTATCTGACCAGCGATCCTTTCCATACTGACGTGGCTGGTCAGCGGTCCTATGAAAACGAGCCCTCTATGAAGATTATTTTTATTATTCATTTTATTGATGTAAATATGTTAAATTGTGAACCCTAATGATTCTAAGATAAGTTTAGCTCCGTAAAAGAGAGCAATAATATTAAGAACAACGAATTATTTGCATATAGAGCCTACCGAAATGAATATGAAGCTCACAGGTCAGATAGAGTGGAAATATGGTATTTTATGATTGGAATTTATAGTAGCATAGCAACTTAGATCTTTAATATTTACTTATAAAGAAAACTCGAACCTTAGATTAAATAAGTAAAATGCTACATAGAACATAGACTTTAAAAGTCAGAACTTTAGAACCATGTATTTATTGTAGTTTGAGTCTGATCTTTATGAAACTTTGCATAAACATGTATTATATATGTAGAAATTAGAAACCAATTACGATTTGAACTTAGGTCTTAAGGTTTAAACACTAGAGCCGATTAATCGAACTTGCTGAACAGAATTAGAACCTTTTGAACCAAATAACTTCTAAACCCTTCCATTAATATAGTAAAAGTAAAGTTTATTCTATAGATCTGAACCTAAGGAACCAATCTAGGTCAATCTTAATAATGTAAGACCTAGAATAGTAATTTTACGAGTCGAAAACTGTCTATTAAAAACAGAAAATGTAACAGAGACAGCAGATCTCTTTCAGGTCAGATTTTAACCCACACAGAGATTTCTGTAATTTGGTAGGTTTTAAAATTAAAACTAATTCGGATAATGATGTCACGCAGTGAGCCCTATTAAAATTATATATAATAAAGCGGCCTGCGAGTCGCGATATTGTACTACCGAAGAAAAATTATATTGTGATCAAGTGAATTACTGTTTTCCAAAGTAGTTCCAGTAACCCTCTTAACCAGTTACCCTGCTAGGAAGTGCAGTATTGGCTAGGTTGCGAGGCCGATCCCCTATTTCGCGTCCTCACGTAGAGTCACGTAAGCCCTAAGTCGTGGGCAGAGCCGTGCGTGCTAGGATAGATCCGCTGAACCTTTCTTCTTCGCGTACACGCGTGACTATAGTTCGGCCGTATCGGGAGTACGAATCCGAATCGAACCGAACCTCTGAACCTTTGCTCCTTCGAGTTATCCCGAACCCAGGAATATCGAGCTTCTCTATTCCGGAGCCTTCAAATGTGGTATTGGAACGGCCACAGAAGTATAATAGGCATATATCCGGCAGTGAACGTTTTTTTTGAGTGATAATGATGATGATGAATTCGCTTGCTGCGCCTCCGGTTGCACTTCGTCGTGGGCGTGCCATTACAGTTATGCATGTAGTTAAAATACGGTATTATCTTTATTATCTCTGTCAGCATAGCGCTACAATGTAGGGCGGTGTCCGGGGGTTTCCCCTATCTATATCAATTATGGCCGCTCGTTTTAATTACGGCTCGTACCGCCAGGGGCGCTGCGGTTCACACCTCGCTGCAGCGCCGAGGGGGTACTTAGTCATGGATAATGTATGCATAATTATGTCATTCTGGAACATCAGTTATGTTCAATTTATTCAGTGAACATTTCAATTATAGACGATATACTCACATCGTTAAAATGGTCACCATCGTGACGTAAGTAGCAGTTCTGTAATATCTTCTTCTAAGTTATGCATTCTTGGTAGAGCAGTCGTGGTCGTGTCTCGGTCAAGTTTTGCGTCCCTAATCTCGTAATGATATGTTTGACAGAGTCAGATTTATCATTGACTAGCTTCTGCCCGCGACTTCGTCCGCCTTAAATTAATTAAAGGATAAAAGTAGTCTATGTCCTTTCCCGGAACTAAAACTATCTCCATACCAAATTTCATCCAAATCGGTTTAGCGGTTTAAGCGTGAAGAGGTTACAGACAGAAAGACAGACAGACACACCTTCACATTTATAATATTAGTATGGACATTGGAGTGTGTCACATATTTGATGTGGTTTGGCCAGCGCATTTAATAGTGCCCACGAGATCTTTTGCCCTCGACTTCTAAAATCTTATGTTTAAAGTCTAGGTATTAGGGAATTGGGCGCTTGGAATGAGAAGTTGGTAAATCGATGACCAAATACTTGACTAATAGATCAAGAAGTTTATTTTTATCAATTGACCAAATGCGGTATCCTTCCATTTCATCTACAAACTTTCTTACAATACTTTATTTCAAAGAAATTTCATTTCATAGACAAATTTTCTTACCTGAAACCGTCCAAATTTAATTATTTTTGAATGTTGAAGCCAATATTAGGTTAGATTGGTTTTATAATACTGTCTTGAGTGATTCTTGAGAATTTGAATATTCATCTCATTCACGTGTCATTTTTTATTGTAATATATTTTGATCTTGTTATATAAAATTATGAAAAACTTTATTATTTATTTAATTACAAGCATATTTATCGAATAGGCATCAATTTCGGTCATTTTGATACGAAGATACAGGACTTTGAAGTTTAGCTGACACGTGAATGAGAAAAAGTGGTATGCAAATGATATTTTTATCATTTGCATGTAATTTTTTGTCATTCACGTGCCGACTTAAATTGATGAATATTCGATAAAAATCCGGGAAATGCTAAAAGCGACAAGGTCAATGATAAAACATTGTTGTGTTGAGATAAACGTTTTATTAATAAAAAACAAAGTACTTAAAATTTGTAAGATACGTAAATTCAGTTTGCTGGTAACAATTAAATATATTAAATTACAATTTAGCCCAAAATGTATATTTAAGTCTTGCGAATGATGGTATAAAATTATAAATATATTAATTAAAGACATACACTGATTATCAAAGGACAATTACCTTTTCCTTCAAGAAAATATAAGAAAATTATAATTTGCGTGCTGAAAACTCCACGTGAATGAGATCACGTAAATGAGAAAAGTATGTTTTTGTCGATTATGCTGAAACTGGTATCAATATAGGAATAACTGTTAAACAAGCACCTGCCGTCATTTACGTAGTTTTATTTTCACTAAACACTGTCATCTATAGAATGCCATTTGTAGGGAATACATTTTATATTCAAATACACAACAATGAGAATTACAGTGAACCAAAGCCACGCAAATGATATATTTACCTTCATAGCTCCTCGCTCCAGCGATGAGTTGCAACCTCTCCCCACAGCGTTCGAAGCCTTACTGACGCTCGTTCGGGTTGAGGGGCGGGGTCGTCAGAATATGTTATAGGGTAGGCTCAATACGTTGTTTAAGGATGCTCCACGTGCATGATAACTTAGCTCGGGACAAACCTCTGACATACATTAAAAACAAAACTACGATATACACAACAACCATATTTTTTTTTCAAATCAGAAACTTATATACTAACGATTTAATTAAATACTATACGCGATTTGATTCCATAAATTGGTCGTTTTGGAGAAGTTTGTTGACAAAATGACGAAAGGACACTGCACGCTAATGAGATTTTAGGTGTTTAATATTTTATTGCGGTTAATTTTACTTACTTTAAACAAAAAAAACACCGTGTCCCAGTTAGATGAGCTCGTAATTCTATGAAAAAAAAATAGTAAGGTCAAATTTGTTTTTACTTTTTACGTCTGGTCATAAATTGGCTTTTCAAGAATCACCCTCTTCTTCATTTTGTCGAATGTCATTTCATAAAAATTGTGTAACATTTTCTATGAAATGATATGTTGACGAAAGTGCCGTTTTTCAATAAAACGCTCAGAGATTTTGAAGCTTAAAAGAAAAATAATTTTATCATGCCCTACTTAAGTATACGGCCAGCTTTCTATTGTTTATAGTCTTTGATTATTTAGAAATCGGTTAAAAATAAGTGTTGATGGATGTTTTCTCCGTATTTTCATAATTATAATTTAACTGTAAAAGGCTAACATAATTATTGACTACAGGAAATGACCCAATCAAAACATAATAAAGCTGAAGAGTATCGAAAGTCTCTACATGGAAGATATCTGAAAAAAAATTGTCCGGGGATAATTAAAAACGATAACAGAAGACGTTCCAACAATTTTCAGATTTTTTGTCTGTTTAATGAAATAAAATAATGAAATATTGATCTTTATTCTGTAAGTACATAGGCCACAAGGGCACTTTTACAAGTCTGACTCTCCGGCGTTTCCCAAGAGAAGACCACTGAAGAGAAGAAAGCCGAACCAAACTCAACGGTCAGTCATGTTTTCGAAATAACTCTTATATCTATTACAATATTTTTACTTAGCCTATCCTAAATATATGTTTTGAGTATATAAACTCAATGCGTAGTTCTACAAAACAGCATATCAAAACTTATAAAAGTAAAAAAAATATAGAATATAAAAAAGCAAAATAGTGTTTTTTTATTTCAAACAACTTACTTACGTTTGATATGCCACCTTATAAGAACCGTGTCCCGGTTAAAGTAAATTATTTGGTTTCTGTTTTGGGCCATGCATTTTTGTCTGTTAAATAGTCCTCTAGCTTATAATAAGCCTTTGGCCATTAGGGACTTTTTTAAGTACTTTTTGAGAGTTGGAAACGATAATTTTAAAGCATCATCTGGTAGCTTATTATAAAAATGTATACATTGGCCTATGAATGATTTGGCTACTTTACGAACGCGGAACTTTCTAATAGCGATTTTGTTTTTATTTCTAGTATTAAAACTGTGGATATCTGAATTCTTAGTAAAAGACTCTAAGTTCTTAATAACATAAATAATATTCTAATAAATATATTGGGACGCTGCGGTTAATATGTTGATGTCTTTAAAAAGTTCTCTTACGGAGTCACGGGTGTTCAAGTTATATAAAAAACGAATCGCTCTTTTTTGTAACACCAATATAGTCTGTATGTCAGCTGCTTTACCCCAAACCAGAATACCGTATGACATGATACTATGAAGATAACTATAATATACTAAGCGAGCAGTATCAACATTGGTCAATTGTCAAATTTTTGCAAGTACTACTAAATGGGGACTCAATTGCAATCCACCATTTCTATACATTCACCATTGAGCGATATAGTAGAATCCACTGCTCTAACATTCGGTAAAGCAAATCTAACACATTTCGTTTCCTGAGCATTCAATAGCAGATTATTAATATTAAACCATTCAAGTACTTTACCTAGTACACTATTAATTTCGGCATAGTCTGTTGCTTTCCGGTCAACTTTGAAAATTAATGATGTATCTTCAGCAAATAGTACTATATCACAAAGCTTTTCTACTATAGATGGTAAGTCATTTATATAAGCCAAAAGTAGAAATGGCCCAAAGATAGAGCCCTGTGGCACTTCTAGCTTAATTGCAGCTCCACTGGACTGGGTTTCATTTACAACAACTGTTTGTTTTCTATTGCTGAGATATGAAGACATAAGGCTTAAGGCATTTATAGACAGGCCATAATGTTCTAATTTCAAAATGAGTGTTCCATGATCAAAGTTGTTTATCTGTTTATCTGTTTGTCTGTTTATTTGTACGCGCATCACGTGAAAACGGCAGAACAGCAAACCTTTCTAAACTCTCAAGAAAATCCCTGGCCATGTTATAGGTTATAAAAATTAAACCCTGAAAAGGGTAGCCACTACATTTTAGAGACACTACATGATTGAGTTAAGTTTGCACCTGAATCTGATCGCGCTACTTAGGAAGGAGGTGCAAACTTTTTTAAAACGTGTGCTACGAGCCGACGAGTAACGAATACCTTGCTAAACTAACAGGTGGCGCTGAAATTAATACCTTTTTGCCAAATCCGTACTAATATTATAAATTCGAAAGTGTGTCTGTCTGTCTGTCTGTTACCTCTTCAGGTCGCATGGAGCTCGCCAGTGTAGCTTGCAACTTATGACTCCAGAACACGCCTCAGCTGCCTTCAAAGGAAGTTTCCGTTACGTCTAACTAAGTGTTGGAATAATATTCCACCGCCAATTAGGAACCTAAAACATTTCACAACTTTTAAAATTAAAATAAAGAAATTTATGTTAGATCATCAACAAAAACAGGAAACTTTGAGGCTAGACGATAGACACAAGCTGTTTTTAATGTATTTTTTATCGTCACCTGTTGTTTTATGTCCCACTTGTGTTTGGTTGTCTTGTTTTATTGCTAATATTTATTTATATTTATGTTCGGTCCGCTCACCATCCGAACAATTTTCCACTTTGTGCTGTTCATAATTTTTGCTTTGTTCCACTGGGTTTTTATTCTATTTAATCGTTTTTCTTATTTGTACTTGTTTTTCTTGTTTATCTGAGCTGTACGTACGATGCATTCTGTTATCCATTTTAATTTTCCATTCCAATTCCACTTGACAGCTTTGACATTTCACAATCGAAACTCCTGAAAGCTTGCTTAACGCCGCGTTCACAAAAATATTTTCGTGCGTACAGTTCTCCGTGGCGCTACCTACCTATGGTCTGACCGGAAGATCAGCGCTGGCTTTAGAGCCAGCATTATGCTGAGCTGGGACCATTTCGGGGCATACTTAGTTTAGTAATTTTTTTTTGTATTGCTGTATAAATATGCCCTCGAATAAATGTATTTTCTTTCTTTCTTTCTTTCTTTCTTTCTTTCTTTCTTCAGGCTTAAAACGATTTTGATGAAGTTTGGTATAGAGATAGTTTGAGTCCCGGGAAAGGGCAGGCTACTTTTTATCTCGGAAAAATACCCTTATCTGCAATAAACGAATTTAAGGCGGACGAAGTCGTGGGCAGAAGCTAGTTATAAATAAGAGTGTTTACAGTATTTCTTTTGGCTTTTTTCTACTTTGTACGATTACTTAAAACTTGGATACCTGCACAAAGATGTGTTAATTTTTTGTCCCTTATTTATTGTTTTTCATTGTTTGTAACGTCAATTAAGCCAAATGAACAAATAAAATAAAACAATTATCTGGGATAGTCTTACACAAATCGACTTGGTCAAACAAACTAAACAAAGCTTGTACAGATGTAGTGCATAATTTGTTTTTCATTGTATTTTCTCGGAAACGTTCGTAATTGTCATGCTATTTCAGTCAACCTCAGTACTGTTTGAACTGTGACCGACTGAAATAGCAAAACATGTTCGTAGGTTTTCGTAAAATTAAGATGGAAAACAATTATGCACTACTTCTGTAACCTACTATGGGTACTAGGCGATGATATACATAATAAGTCTAGATAAATATAAATTTTAATACTTAAAATACATAGAAAACATCTAAGACCCGGGAACAAACATTTATGCTCATCACACGAACACTTGCCCTGACCAGGATTCGAACCCGGGACTGCCGGCTTCGTAGGCCGTTGTGCAAACAAGTGAGTCAAACGTGTTGTCGTGTCGTACGTGTGTCGACATGTTCTACTTTTGTATTAAATATAGTAAACTTTACTCGTCAGTCCGAGTGGCGTGATAATTATAAGATATTCAACTTTATAACTCTCTTATTAAAATGAATAATTACCACTCCAGAACTTTGTGTAAAGATGAGTAGTATAAAGTTATTTCATAAATATTTAATTAGTCTCGAAAGTCGTAAGTGAACTTGACGTTGTTAAAGAATTTATAACGATAAAGCTTTTCATCCAGTTTTTTTAGGGTCCCGTACCTCAAAACGAAAAAACCGAAACCTTATAAGATCACTTCACTGTCCACCTGTCTGTCTGTCTGTCAAAGCCATTTTTCTAAGGAACGCGTGGAGATATCAAGTTGAAATTAACATCAAATATTTATGTTTGTGATCCCTTGAAGCTGTAAAAGAAACTTGAAATTTGTTATGAAAGTAGCTCTTATAACACTACAAAATAAATCTGAAAATCATATTTTTAATGTATTGTCTATGACATAACCAATATAAAATGATCGCACACTACGTATATTAGGAGTGGGGCTCGGCTAACACTGGATATTCTTAGATACGGCCGTGATTTCAGCGTATATTTGACCGGTTTTTCACGATGGTATTTATGTCAGGGGTTTTCTGGTATTTTTGACATCCTCACTCAGTGCATTAACGTTTTGTGGAATAATTTATTTTTATTTGAGGGAACTACAATTTCAAATTAAGTCTAGTTAGTGAAGGTAGCTGGAGTGCGCTGGCTACGGGCCTGGCAGGACCATTTCTGGTGACATTCTTTGGGGGAGGCCTATGTCTGCGAATACCTACCTCCCTAAATGTATAATTCCGCGAATATCTAACTCTCCCAATGTCTGATTCAACGAATGCCTAGTTTTAAGTAGTTTGCGGCGTACGGATTTATTTTTCTTATCTTTAAAGATAATGCACAGATAATCCACATAATAATGAATAGACGTCCACAGTATTCATAATATAAGTAATGATAGTTAAATTACTTACATACTTCAAACCAACTGCAAATACGAATTGCGTTTTTCTCACTCCAATCTTGCAAAACAATAGAATGAGAAGGACAGCACTATTCAAAGTTTGATCTTTAATGTTGGTGGTAACGGCCCGGCCCAGGATCTATATACCATGTAGTATGGAGAGTTAAAGTTTAGGAGGACAGACTTATAACAGCCTTGTGTGGAATGACAGCCAAGAGTTCTCTCTCAGCGGCGACTAAAACGATGTACTCAAATTTTCGTATGAATAAAATCCAAACTATACACAGTATCAAATTTGCGACTATGTGCGGCTACTAAAGGTTCAGGGAATGGACGTATGGCGACTAGATTTTCGGGGGAAGGGACCTGCGAATACTAGACATTCAGGGGATGGACGTATAGCCTCTATACACTCGGGGAAATATACTTGAGGATACCTCCTTGACGTTCAGGAAATGGACGTATGGCGGCTAGACATTCGGGGAAATAGACGAGTATACTTACTAGACATTCAAAAAAAGGACGTATGGTGACTAGACATTCGGGGAATTAGATGACATGAAGAAAACCGGAAATATGTAGTCACCATTATTTTATTATTAATAGGGTTCATATTCATAACTAACACTTTGATTTCACTCTTCTACATTGCCGTCTACCTTTTATTTATTTGTTTCCTATAACTTGTCCTTGAATCTCTGCTTCCTCACGTGAACCTTTCTTTGAATATATATTTTTATGAGCTTCAGTGTATATGTAAAATAAACTGCCAGCACTTCAGCAGTACTTGGCAGTGACAAACATACGGATATAATGTGAATGCGAGCTGTTTATTTGGATAAGTTGCGACAATATTTGCCCCTCGCCGCAGCCAGCGGGACAAAAACTATTCCGAGTCAACATTGGGTTTGCTTTTGCAATTTTATTTTGTGATACCGCTTTAGCTTCAGATTTATGTTATGTAGTTCCGTTTTTTCCTACGAGTCTATGCCGTTTTAATCCAATAGGTGGAAAGATTTACAGCAAAATCTTAGACTAGAACGAAATAGGGTGATTTGATAAATGTTTGTGTTTGCTACCTTTTTTCCGTTTATGAAAAAACGAGGAAATAAATACAAGATCGAGACGTAAAAACGAATAGTATTGCTCATGTTTTTACGTTATGCTTAAAATATATAATAGATAATCCTCCAATTCATCCTTACTGAAATTATAAAATCATATTATGAATCAGAGACGAGGTGATTCGTAGACGAACCAAGGTCACAAACATAGCAAACTGAAGTGGCAATGGCAGGGCATATAGTTAGAAGAATCGATGGCCGTTGGGACAGAAATGTTCTTAAGTGGAGACCGCGTACCGGCAAGCGCAGCGTGGAAAGGCCACCTGTATGGTCGCGGACCGCATGCGGCGTATATTCGACCCATGTAGAAGTCTATTTAGATCTGTGTCCAGCAGTGGATGTCCTGTGGCTGAAATGATGATGATGATAAATATTATAAAAGCGAATGTAAGTTTGTCTCTGTCTGTCTATCCGTCTGTCAGTTACCGTTTCATCATGAAACGTAAGTGCTTAAGCAATTCACGTGAAATTGAGTATCATGATAGTTTGAGACCCTGGGAAGGAAAAAGAATAATTTTTATGCCATTAATCATGACTTAAGGAGGTTTAAAGGGAGGAGATTGGTATGTGGGATAACGCCGGCGAAGCTGCGAGTAAAGTAAGTTGTAAATAAAGTGCTGGTGAAAGGCTTCACCTTAAAAAAAAAAACAAAGTTTTGTAACTATATTACACCGTGAATACAGGTAAATGTGATAGCAAACTTAAAGATAATGAACACTGTTTTGTATTCAAATAATAAATTTGAAATTAAATTGCATTGTCTCATAAACTAATGAATATTATAACACAGAGTTAGATTGTAAGGGAAAAAATCAATGCGCCACTAAATTGCAAGCAGGATTTGATCTTGCGACCTCCTCTGTAACGCAGAAGTGCTCTGACCAACTAAGCTATGCAACTTTACGTATATGGCCTAGATTGTGTTCGAAAATTTAACGCGCCCTCTGTATCTTATTTATTTTAAATGCTAAGCGCATTAGCCACACTCCAAGTCAAGCGTATCGGGCTATGTCTCTGTCTTATTACTTCTCCAACATTTAAGTAATTTTCTTATAGTCCAGGATACATTGACATTTTAACAAGTAGTTCCCCAATGTAAATCAATGAAAACCCACTATTTATCTAAAGAAGAGTGATAATTGACAAACAGCTGTCATCAAAGAGCCAAGTTTTTTTTTAAAATTAATTATAATTAAATCAAATTAAGAAAATTGCCGTGCTCTTTGCTATTAGTTAAAAACTCTTCCTATGAATTCACCTTTTGAAAAGAAAAACAATATCGGTTGACCGGTTTAGGAGCTACGATGCCACAAAAAGATACGCAGATACAAACTTCAAGAAATTTAAATTTACAACACCCTTTAAAATACATTCTTTGCAATTACGGAAGCCTATTAATATCCTCTTTTATTTTCAGCGTGCCACCAACTTCCGTAGTTCTAAAGGAATTTAAAAAAGATGAGAGCTGAAAGCTCCTCTTAAATCATATAAAAACACTTGATAAAAAATCTTAACACATACATCAACCGCAGCGTTCCTTTTGAAATCTGCAACAAAAAATAACCGGACCTGATCCCGGATCCAGGCACCAGGATATTAATGCGGTAACAAAAGAACGCGTTTATTTCACGCGTGAAAATTAGCCACTCAGATGAAAAACAAGCACAGTTATCAGAAAAGCAGTAAGTAACAACACCGTTTACTGGCGGCGACAGACTTGAAGGTAATGGGAACGTCAGGGCACACAGCGCACAGGGTAGAAAAAAATCGACCGTGAATACCTGTGCGAATGTGTTCGCACGACGACGTCTGTACATGCGCTAATGTGTGTGTAAGATATACATGGCGGCCTCAATCGACAGTGAGTCGCGTCAGCAGTGAAGAAAAGAAAGAGATGGCTGCGGACTGGGAGAGCAATTAGACTCGAAATGCAAGAGCGATGTTGTAAAATAAAATACCTTCTACTATTACATAATTTGTTCTACTTCTTGTGTACAATAATTTAATTTAAATCCCTTACACTGTATTGTAATTGCATCCAGTGATTTCAAAATTAAGGAGTGATTATAATGTTACATAGTATAAAACATTTTTTTTCACAAATGAAATCACGATAAATTTTAATGACGATCGATCAAGTTACTGCCTGCAATGAATGACTGCGTCGTTTTACGATAAAATACGATAGATAAATGAGCGTTTACGGTCAGCAACACCTACGTAATACCCCTGGCTTTGCAAGCGTTCATAGGCTGCGGTGACTTAACATCAGGCAGGCCGTACGCTTGTTTGCCACCTTAGTAGTATAAACAAAATGCCAAACTGAGTTCACGACACGTTACACAAAAAATCCCTGGCAGCAATAAATTTTATTAGTTTTTTTAAGTTGCATTAAATTTGGGTACTTGCTTTTTTTCATCCTTTGGAAAACAAATAACACTCTTTTCTTTGTCTCCTGATAATGATAAAGATCCATACAATACGGCCGGCCCACATTGCATTGCGCAACCAACTGAGCAGCCAATGATATGCGTCGGCGGGGTAAGGTAACTCAAATCGGTGCGGGGGTGTGCGTGGCTATTCTGTACGCAGTAATATAATGTATTCCGTGGCTAACCAGAAAACGTGCTAGCTCGGCCTCAGGGCCGGGGCGGGTTTTTTAACGAAAATGACGAAGCCTGTTGCCGATTTGTTGCCCACCTAACCTCAGAGGCCTGCGTCTGAACAAATGTATGAAATTTGATAGAAAAATAAAATATATTTAAGCTACTGTTCTAAACACGACTGTATGTCAGTCGCGGTGTCGTAATAAATAATCGTGCGTTGTTCTTCTCGCGCCGACAGAAGCAAGAGACGTAGGCTCCGGGGTTGCTAATGTTTCCAAATTATTGCTTTTTAATTTGTACGCCGGTTAAACAGGGTTTCTTCTTTATTATCGTAACCTCTTTGCTGAGGGTCGCGACCACTAGAGGTCGTTACTTAATGCAACAAGGTTCTGCAGGCCGATCCAGTGGTTTTGTTTTTAGCCAAAGTAAGCAGTTTTTCGGTGCCTGGTGAGCAGGCACCGAAAAACTGCTTTACAGGCAGGTAGGCATGCAGTTTCTCTATATCGAGCTGTGTTCGTACAGGGTAGGCAGTGCCTTTGCGCGTATATGTTCCGCACGCCACTGGGCCGATTGGTCTTTTGCCATCCAAATATAGACGTTTGACTGGCACGCTTCCGGCTTCACTACATTAGTCCATCACCTCCGTGATCCTCCTCGTTCCCTTTTCCGCTCAACGTGACCACCACCATGGGCTTCTCTTGGCTGTCTGGCTCACTTCTGGCCACATATTCGAAGTACTGAAGCATTCGTTGTATACTGATGGTTGATAGGCGGCACTTGATTTTTAGTTCGAACAGAATTGATACATTTGTGTAAAACTCGTGGAATACCTAGCATTTACTGGCAGGGGTTTAATGTGACAAAAAAATGAGACGAGAGGGGTACGGATATTTCCTGTACCATTTATTAAAGGCCTCCCCCAAGATCTCCCGAACGACAGTAATCCTGACGAAAATTACAAATATGCATAATATTCTGTGTCAAATAATATGTCATCATCGTCGTAATAATTTTAGCCATAGAACGTCCACTGGTAAAACACAGGCCTCCTCAATAGATTTGGGCCTAACTACTAACTAGGTCGTCCGATCACCTTGCGGGTTGCGAAACCACGCTGCGCTTTCCGGTACGCGGTCTCCACTCGAAAACGGTACCCTACTGCACCAATGGCCATCGGTTCTTTAAACTATGTTTCCAGCCCATTGCCACATCAGTTTGCTGATGTATCTGTGAACTTTTGGTTCGTCTACGAATTTCCTCATCTCTGATTCGATGTCGTAGGGAGATCCCGAGCAGCCCTTTCCATACATAGCTCGCTGGTGATATAAAATGTATAGCAACCTAAATGTAATATTCTCGTCTGTTTCCGCGATTATTTAAATAACCTTAATAGAGGCTGAAGCCAATTTCAGGTAACTTACATAATACTCAAAGCTTCCCTTCCACGACCTCATTTTCGCCGTGCCCTGTTCTTTACACTTATTACTACATTATTAAAATCTTCAGAACATTGTATCGCTGAGCAAACGTTCAGATGCTGAGCACAGACAAACAGCGCGTTCATTATTAAGATTATATACTCTTTGTACAGACAAGATGAAGATTCTTGGCACGTAGCTTAACGCAGCTAGAGCATTCAGAGAAAAAACGCCCTTGTTCTGACCAACTATATCAAAATTTATGTACGGGTTTTCGATTGGCAGAGCTTGTTATTCCAGAATTGTCTGGAATAAAATAACTGGGAGTATGTCTATGCTTAATAAATATCTATCACCATTTTTCATGATATCATAAACTGTTATGTACTTTAACAATTTTTACAAAGAATTTTCTCAGTTCGCGTGTTATGAATTTTTACGCGAGTTTTTAAAAATACAGATATGTGCCGCGTCTCACTCAACCACAGTCAATAAAGTGGAGTACACAGGTAACAAAGACTGCTGCAGAGTTAATGATTAGCTCAGCGGTAGTGACGTTGTCTGCAAAGCTGAATGTCCTGGGTTCATATCCTGCTAAGAGGGCAAGTATTTGTGTGACGAGCATACATTTTTGTTCCTGAGTCTTCGATGTTTTCTATGTATCATCTTTTCAGCCATAGGATATTCACTGCTGGACAGATGCCGCCTTTATAGATTTTCACATGGGCCGGATAGAGGCGACCCGCATCCAGCGAGCCCCCGCAACCCTAACCAGATCGTCCGATCACGCTGCGCTTGCCGGTACACGGTCTCCACTCGCGAACCCTTTTGCCCTTACGGCCATCGGTTCTTCGAACTATATGCCCTGCCCATTGCTACTTTAGTTTGCTTACCCTCTTTGCTTTGTCGGAGATCTTGTTCGTCTACGAATCTGCTCATTTCTATGTATACTAAACTACTTAAAAACAATTAATTGTATTGCATGCCTGTTTTAGGTAGAACATAAAACTTCCTGTGTGATATGAACAAGTATTGTACACTGTTCTTGCAATAAAAATATCTCTCTCTCTCACTCTTTATGTATACACCTTGACCGTTAATAACCCGAAAGATTTAAACCACATATTTTTGACGACTGTACGAGTAAATAATGTTATATCAACATGGGTCTAATTATGTGTCTTAATTAAATTACTATTTCAGTACGAATTAAATCTTATTAATTGCCCGCTTCTTTGTGAACAAGCCTTTAGGAGGGAATCTCAAGTTGAAGAACAGAGAGCGAGCATGATACTTCACGAATCGCTCCGAAATCATACGATGAAAGGCGAATGGCGTGACTTGTATTCCATGAATGACAAGAAGTGTCAAGTTATGTCTAGCACGATGTTTGTGTTGAAATTATTTGTATTTATTGGCACCACAAAATACCACAAATACTTATGTATCCAAACTTTATTAGGTGCTACGACATTAAAGTGCTCTTACATTATTATTGAAACTTTGTGTCTTAGGTATCTTTTTTTTGACTAACAATCACAACCATAAATTGTTAGGCATGATAATATTCGAAGGAAATCATACTACTTATTTTTTTACATCATACTTACCTCTTACCTCATACAGGAAAGGGACTTTGTTGTAACAGCGATCATGCTAACCTGTGCCTACAGTAAAATAAACAACAACATGAAACAGTTACGCATTTTTATTACGAGTAATTTAATGAATTAGATTTTCAAAATGTGTACCGCCGTTTTCAGCACAAATATTCAATCTTGAACGGATTTTATGATTCAAGTTAACATAAGTGTTCTTGATTTATTCTGAAACCGTTTGAATTCTTATTAACAACTCTTCTCTGGAGTACAGAGGTGTTGAGTAAACCTTATCTTTCAGAGTTCCCCATAGAAAGAAATCTAGCGGAGTTAAATCCGGTGACGGGGCAGGCCATGCTAAAACTTCGCCCCCACGGCCGATCCATCTCTCGGGGTATTGTTGGTTCAGCCAATTACGAACATCCAAGCCGAAGTGGGCCGGGCATCCATCGTGCTGGAACCACATAGTTCGTCGGGTTTCCAAATCGACATCTTCTAGCAGGTCGTTTAATTCATTATTTAGAAATAATAAATAGTTGTGAGAATTCAGTCTATTTGGACATATGACGGGATCTATTATTTTATTCCCAATATTGCTAGCCCACAAGTTTACGGAAAATTTGTGCTGGTATGAATTTTCCCTTTTCGCATGGGGATTTTCTTCTAACCACATATGCTGATTATGGGAATTAAAAACTCCCTCTCTCGTGAACAACGATTCATCTGTCCATAATATCTTATTTAGAAATCCAGGATCTTCCACTAATTTCTGATTCATCCTTTGGCAAAAGGCAACTCTAGCTAGCCCGTCATTGTTAATTAATCCGTGTACTTTCCTGTAGTGAAAAGGATGCAGGCCGTACCTTTTCCATAGCCTTAATACGAGCTTATAGTTAACATTGACGATTCTTGCTACAGCTCTTGATGACAAAGTTGAGTCTTCTGTTATGATGTTCATTATTCTGTTCTCTGCTTGTTCATCTAGATTTATAGCTCTTTCTCTGTGAACTTTTCCAAGCCCTTTTTCGCGAAACTGTCGATGGACATCCGCAAAAGTCGAATGGTGAGGTATACAACGGTTTGGGTATCGTCTTCGGTATTCGGCGACTGCCTGGAGCTAGTTCCCATCACAAAATCCGTACACAAAGTGGATATCTGCTAAATGAGCCGAAGGATAATGCGGCATAGCGAATATTATTTATTACAGTTAATAAAATGTTCAATGTTATTTTATCTTGCGTGACAATTAGTTCTCATTTGTAATGTGTCATTTTAGTGACAATCAATTTCAAACTAGCCAGTTATAAGAAGAACCACTCTCGCGACTTAGAACTTAACAAACCTAATTATCTCTATTCTCAGTGATAACAAAAAAGCTACTTGAGATTGAAGTGTGTAAGATAAGATATTATAATTATTCGGATACACTATACTGTATTTTAGTTGCATGTTATATCTTTTTATCTCGTGATGAAAATATTTTCGGTAGTAAAAATTTTTTGTAGATAGATACCAAACTTCTTTATGAAACTGGCTAACAACCATACAGTTAGTGCATCTACGTGCAAAAGAAGTAGGTGGCTACGTCATGGTCACGCCCTTAAGGTGTGTTACACTGGAGATTTTTTAACTTTTGATTTGTTGTAAATAATTAATATCTACTTATATATGAGTTTTTGGACTATATGTTACATAACTTTATATACTCTAATTAGGCTCTAGTATCGTTAGCTTAGATCTTTCGGGTTATTAACGGTCACGGTGTATATGTAAACAAGTAAATATATCGTCGTCTAGTACTCATTCATAACAGAAGTCTTATTGAGCTTACCATGGGACTAGTTCGATTTGAGTAAAAGGACCCCGCAGCAAACATAGGGAAAAAGTGGTTTCAGTCAAATGTCACGAAATTTTAGTATGATGTAGATACAAATCTCCTCATAATTTTTTTATAAGGGCACAACTCTCTCAGACTTATAGTTTCAGAAATAATCAATTTAATTGTTTTATACAAAATATACGTATGTTACCTATTTTACGTAATTCCTCCTCTTTTTTGCTCTGTTATGCATATAGTTCGTAACATAGATAACTGATAAAATGAATGTCAATGTGACAGTGACATTATGAAGATGATTTGTTAATTTAGATAATTACGTACTTAATTATAAGCACGTTAATTAAAATAAGCACAATACTTATACCAGATAATGGCAGCAAGAAATCCTTGCTTTGTCTGCAATAATCTTGTCGCTCCTCGGGATTTGAGACGTATTCCAATCGAAAACCTACAGAAAATCGATATTGCAATCCGATATAGGGAAACCATTAATAATATTCCTGCCGAATATAATGATGATTCTCGTGTTTGCGTGAACTGTGACCGTTTGATAAACCGGGAAATAGAAGAATTGCGACGAGTCATTCTTGCGTTATCTGCAATTGTATGCAAAATCAACCCAGACTTTCTATAAACGCAAGGGTCAAGATTTTCGTTGACGATAATATTTTTATTCCGCCTTCAACACGATGTTGTTTAATACATTTGACTGCTGCGGGACTTATACCACAAGAGTTAGCGAGAAGATTACATTTCATCAAACGACCCTATCGCCTACAGGGTGCTGACTTAAATGTTTTTTTGCAAACTATAAGAGAACAAGCTAAAGAAGCCACAGTTTTTAAGAACGATTATTGTACAGATGAAGAGTTTCAGGTTCACCAAACCACAATTCGACGAAATATTACAGTCATGCGTGGAAGTTCCTGTAAGGAACACATTCAGATGTATTACCGAAAAGATGCTGATGATGTTTTTGTTAAAAATGCGTCAGGGACTTCCAGACGATTTCTTAAAAGTAATATTTAGATATAGTAGTAGACAATACGTATCCCATGATATATGTTTAGTGAGAAAGTCACTGATGCTGCGATTTGTGCCTGAATCCATTGGGTTTGATCATATTACTAGACGAGAATTCATTGACAGACATGTAACTGATTTTGCAAATGAACTGTATAACGCTGACGTTCATAATCCTAAAGCCATACTTATAGTTGATACGACGTATGCTTATATTGAAAAGCCTAGTCATTTTAAATTACTTAGGCAATCTTTTAATATGCATAAAAGACAACATTTAGTTAAACCGGGCTTACTAGTGGCACCAGACGGTTACATTCTCGATGTTCACGGGCCATATTTTACGGACTCTAGAAATAATGATGCTGCTATTAATGGGTCTGAATTTGAACAAGATAGGGAGGGTATTGATCGATGGTTTCAAAATGGAGACATAATGTTGGTTGATAGAGGCTATCGTGATGCATTACCGTACCTAGAAAACAAAGGAATAATATGCAAAATGCCAGCATGCATTGTACGTGGTCAAGCTCAGCTTTCTACATTGCAAGCGAATGAATCAAGAACCATTATGGGTGGTTGAGGCACGTAATGGCCATTTGAGATCAATATTTAAGTTTTTTAAGGGCATCATCCCTAGAGCTCATGTTTTGCACCTAAATGTTTTTTTTAAAATAGCTGCTGCAATGATTAACAGATTCCATGCAGAAATAATAATGGAGGATGCAACCGTAGAACTAGCTCGCGAATTGCGTGTGCGAATAGATGACGTAAACATAGTCCAAGCTCGTGTAGAAATGGACAATCTATTCAGAAGGAATGCAGTATGGGTTCCTTTGAACGAAAACCACGCATTACATTTTCCCGTACTGGATCTTGTGCAACTTAAAACCATTTTTGTTGGCGTGTATCAGCTTCGATTGTCCCCAGCATACATGCAAGATAAACTTGATTTAGATGGGAACGACATGATGCAAATCGACGAGTACCGTCAAGAGCCAGGATTTATACGGGTCAGGATTTATTCTCGTTTCCGTAATGCGACAAAACATCAACTGTGGCTCTCTTACGCAATAGGACGGGAGGAAAATGAAGAGTTGGAAGAGGCAATCCTGGGATATTACTGCACATGTAAGACAGGAGCTAGAACGATAGGCTGTTGTGCTCATATTGCCTGTGATTATGGTACCTGGGCTATGCACGACATCAGGAACATTTAAAATATCCTAGTATTGCATTAATACAGTTTATTAAAGATGCAGCAAATAGAGGGCGAATTAGGCATTGATTGTTGCACCTACTTGTAGTATTCTGTATATATTTTTGTAAAAATGTTCAAGGATTGTACTTTTTATATATTGTAAGATAAGGAATATAACATTTTATGATGATGATACTTTATTTATGTATGTAGAACCAAACTAACATGGCTACTGCTATAATTCATCCGGTAGCCCCACCATTACAACGAATCAATAATACACGAGCATAAACAGGCGGACATAACTGAGTCGCTTAACTTCAAATTCATGACTCAACTGACAGTTGGTGCCTGCACCTGAATTTGACTTCATAACGTCAGTAACTGTCAGTGGGTATCATTTCAATATATCGATTTCAGAAAACACGTCGCGTAAATAGAACAATATATACTTGATTATTTTTGAAACTATAAGTCTGAGAGAGTTGTGCTTTTATAAAAAAAATATGAGGAGATTTGTATCTACATCATACTAAAATTTCGTGACATTTGACTGAAACCACTTTTTCCCTATGTTTGCTGCGGGGTCCTTTGCCCCGAAATATAAAAAATTAACACAATTTCAAAGCAAAACGAGCGTTTATTTTTTTCATGTCACTGCTAATATCTGTGTCCCAGAGTATGAAAACCTTATTTTCTGCATCTTACAAATGTTTCTCGTCTCCTGCCGTGTCTCCATGCACCACCGGAGGTTTCTTCTCGACAAGATCATATTTAATTCAAGCTACAACGCCTTGTTCATGAGACTTGCTTGCATTACTCTGGCTATTTGAGAGCATGCTTGTTAACAAATGTTTACAATAGATTGCGAGTTTGTGTCAGTTTCACGATTAGAGTGAGATTTATTTCAATATACACTCGAGAGAAAAAGTTTCAGGTCGGTGAAATACCATCACATTTCCTAAAATAGTGCCTAAAACATTAAAAAAAATACCTTTTCAGTAGTAACGTGACCTGAAATTTTGTATCTGTCGAGTGTAGGTTTAGCTAAAACATAATAGTGATTTTCAGATATTTTTCACTGCTCATAAAAACAATTTATTTTCTCAAAAACGTGTGCCCCGCACTTGTTGTCTCAGATTATCGTTGTTTGGGTTCCTTTTGCTCAGAATGAAGAGTAGGGGAGACCGAGATTAGTAGTGACAGAGGAGAGTTGTGTCATTGTCGATTTTTTGGAACCTATTAACTGTTAGCGAGCTAGAAAAATTACGATTTCACAACACTCCTCTGTCAGAACTCACCTCGGGCGCCCTACTATGAATTGTGATATAAAAAAAAAATGTGTTTGAAAAAAGGATCAAATAAGTTGATTTCTCATACAGGTTTTTTGTTGATTTTTTAGCGTTCCTTTACTTTGATTTGGATGGTCAAAACAGTGAAGATCATAAAGCCGATGGTCTGATGACATCAAAAAGATATCGGGCCCCACATAGCTAGCAGTGGGGAAAGATAAAAAAATGGAAGTCATACGAAGACTTTTTTTTGTTTGTTCTGTATGATCTCTTTTGGCCTGGAGAGCCATTTTAGAGTTACTGATGTGTGTGCCGCGCTCCGACGGAGCGAGACACAGGAGAAAGCTTAAGGTTTTGCCTAGCAACCTTATGGTGCGTCCACATTTGTATCATTTGCCCGTATAAGATCATCATCGCGTAGCATGATCGCGTGTCACGATCACGCGTTTGGACGTTGCGCCGATCCGATCACTCGAAATCCATTTGCTACGCGTATCACACACTTGTATCGGAAGAGTGCGGCATTATCGGTCCGCCGACAGTAAGCGTCCAAGCAGCGCGATACGCAGTCATGCTACGGCACGGTGATCGGATACAAGCAAAGATACAAGTGTGGACGCACCTTTAAGGGTTACTAGGTCTTTTGTGTAAACCAGATGATGTGCTGGTGATTAGCTGTTTTGTTATGAGGGTAGCTGGGGGTTTTTCCTTCTCTAGCTCTTTTGATGTGATTTGAGAAGGCCTTCACCTGAAAGGTGTTCTTGTCAACAATTGAAATAAATATTATGTCATAATGCAATACTAGTACTAACAAAAACGATTACTATATCAATTATTTGTGGATATACTGCATAATACTATGAAGCATGAAAACTTACAGACATAATTGTCATAATGTAACTTGACATAAAATAAGCAGTGGGACGAGAAATAAAAGGTTTTTTTTAATTTTTATTTATTAATTAAAGCTTCTCCAATTTGAAAAAAATAGGCTTTAGACTCTTTGAAAACACTATATTGTATAAATTAAAGCAGAGACGCTTTGATCATGTTGGTACTACGGTCTCCTTATACTTATAGAACCACTCTAGCCCTAGAAACACAGGTAACCTCAAAAATCTTCGTTATTTACTTCCATAACTAATTAACCACGTTATAATTAGTGCCGAAGCCGTTTAACTTGCAAGACGTGCTTGGCGAGACAAAATTGTATCTCACTTGAGCACCGCACGCTGATACGTCTTTATACCATTAAGCCTATAGAGTAATAAAGCCAGAAACTCCCAACTCCGCCGATCGGGGATTTGGAACTTTCTTATTTAACATTCAGGGCAGGCTTGTTTTATAATTTTGAGGGGCACGACACGATTTTCTTGGATACGCCTTACGAATCACGATATCATCATCACCCAAAAGACTGCTGAATATGTATAATGACTTGTCTGGCGCAGCAACCTAAACAGACTTGGTCTCCAATAATAAGTCTCTATCCGGGCCTACCATGGTACTATGACACCTCCCTCCAGTCATCCACGTGGAGCTCGCGCAAGTCCCTTCTGAACTCGTCCTCCTAGTGATATCTGGGACGACCAACCCAGCTTCAACCGCTAGGACGCCCCACATACGCTCGCTTTACTCCGTGATCTTCTCCGATCCTTTCAAGATGACCGAGCCAGCGAAGTCTGTGTCCCTTTATCTTGCCAATAATGTTTGGTTCAGCCATCTGGTCTTAAAGTTCCGCATTAGTTCTGCTTCTCCATATTCCTGAAAGCAAATTGGCCCCAGAATTCTTCTTTTCTTTCAAATTCCATACAAATCTTTCGTTCCGCCACCAAGAGTTTGGTCTCTTCTTTACAAGTCAGTGTCTAGGCCTTAAGCTTATATTATGGTTTTATGGTTAGCCGTGCAACATGGATAAAGGCAGATTTAGATAGGATCGGTGTGACTTCAAATTCGAGACAAGTCAGCGCTGACCCGAGAAAAACCCAATGTAAATTGATTTGAAGTCATTACCGCGGTGGGAGGTCAGCACTGACTTGTATATTTGCACACGAATATTTTCAGGTCAGTCGGGTTACCTGCCTTAATGTTTTAGGATATTTTTTATCCAACTACCCTGAGGGAAAGCAGAGATATGGCTATTTTACCTTCACGGACGAAATTTCAAACACAAAATAAATGAAAATCGGGATGAATAGCTTAAGTATCGTATCGTGGGTTCCGCGGATGTAAGAGAAGCGCAGAAGTTTGACCGAATTGGGAACACCTTTACTTTGTTCCGAGTTGTGCTTGCTTTGGGTTAATTTGTTTGCCACTCGGTTTGATTTACGTTCCTTTCCTCGATATTTCTTGATATTTTGACGACCGGTTTAGCTCAATGGGAGTAACGTTGCCTGCGAAGATGAAGGGCCTAGGTTCAAAGCCTGGTAAGCGCAAATATTTGTGTGATGAGCATTAAATATTTGTTCTTGAGTCTTTGATGTTTTCTATGTATATAAGTAAATTTATCTATTAAATATATCGTCGTATAGTACTCATAACACAAGCTTTATTGAGCTTACCGTGAGACTAGTTCGATTTGGGTATAATTGTCCTGTAATATTCATTTATTTATATTTGAACCGTTTTGAAGTGTTCCCATTATCACAACGGTTATGTTTACATACTTTTGGTTGTATTATGATGAGCCTGGAAAAAAAATCAAAGCAAAGCAAACTGTACAAATGCGTGGAATAAAACGTTGACACATTGTTAGCTGTTTATTCAATACTCAAGCATTTATTGCATTCACCATGTTAGTTGACATAGTACTCCTAGGGGAGGCCGAATAAGATAACTGGCCAAGTGCGAGTCGGACTCGCACACAGAGGGTTCCGTACAAAATATACGCTACAAACGGCCGTATCTATTAAAATCCAGAGTTAGCAGAACCCTACTCCTAAGCAAAATGTACGCGGTGTTCGATTATTTTATATTGGTTACTCATACAGACAGACAGACATAAAATTATAATGTTAAAGCGGCAACAGAAATACATCATCTGTGAAAATTTCAATTACGACGGTCCATGAGATAAAGCCTGGTGACAGAAAGACAGACAGACGGACAGCGAAGTCTGCCAATAAACCGCCATGTGGTTTGGCAGAGGATGAAGTAGAGTTCATAGTTTTTATTGGATAAACGTTTATTATTATTATTTTGGTTTCTTTTTTATCTCCTTTTTTAAGGGTTTTTGTACATAATGCGGGCCTTAGCCAAGCGGTATGAATCGTTTGTAAATTGACTACTGCGTGGAGTTTGTCTGTTATAGTTGCCGATGTCAAAAAATTTCGAGTTATACGGCATGTGTTTAATATCGTAGCTTTTTGTAAAGTGTATATAATGTACGATGGTATCTTTAGTTTCTAGACTATTTTTTAGAGTTTTAGGGATTACACCTGTTGTTGATATTACTATGGGGACTGCATGAACTGTATTTGCTTGTTACTGGCGTTTAAGTTCAATTGCTAAATCTGTGTATTTCGCAAATTTTTCGTTAATTGTCGATTGGATGTTGTTAGTTTGAAATAGCTATGTCAATTATTATTATTAATATTAGGGTCCCGTTGTACACTTTGGGTACGGAACCCTAAAATGAAGCGAATAAAGCAAAAAGTGCAAATGCGTAGAATAAAACGTTGACACATTGTTAGCTGTTTACTCAATTGTCAAGCATTTTTTGCATTCAACAATGTTAGTTTACTTAGTACTACGAGGGGAGACCGAGTAAGGTTGTCTCAAGGGGTTTGTTCCCAGGAAGCACACAAGCTGTCTAAGAGCTTAAACGGCAATTATACAGCCTGTTTAAGTATTATAAGGGCTGTGTAAGCTCATAATATAGCTTCCTGTGCTACTTGGGTTATTTTACGGGTATGTTGTCACATGACGGTCATAAGTGTCATAACAGAAAACTGAACAGATGAATATCATTGATCGTTGTCTATAGATCGCGAGAGCTTCACCTAGGAGGGAGATATAGCTCTCGCGTGCACTTAACTTTGGTTTTAAGCCAATTGATTACGATCTTTTTGCAGCCATGGTAAGGTTTGGAGTGAAAGTGTAGTCATTTATTAATTTTGTTATAAAGCTGTATAGATTTTGTGTTTTACTGTGAAACAAAGGTGGTTTGGGTTTTAAATATATTACCTATGTTAATTATTACCCTTTTCTTATTAAAGTTTCTGCGTGTAGTAAATAAAGATGACATAAATACAGATTTAATCAGTTCTGTTCATTTTGTTGTTGATCGGCTGCCGTGAATCGTTCTAATAAATCAAAACTAAAATTAACCCCAGTTTGTCTCTTGTTGGGGAGAGCGGGGCTGAACGTCGTGCCGATTTTCATAAAATACCTAATTGAGTTATGAAGAAGAAAGATTATTGACGTTTCTGAAATGTGACTACGCGTAGAAATATACAATGATTTTGTTTTCATCGTCCCAAGAGTTCACAGCTGCAGAAAGTTCACAGCTGCTCACAGCTGCAGCTGTGAACTCTTCCGTCAATGAAATTTAAGAGTCAAGCCGTAGTTTTGCAAACTCCCACTCGCTCAATTTCTCTTCTCTTTCTACCCTGTCCCAACTCGGATTGAACTAGTTCCGGTTGAACCAACCTCCGCAAGGCCTTGCGCATAGCGTCTCACCTCAATTCCAGTGACCGTGGGTGGCATTGTCGTTTGTGAGTTTGCGCTCCCCCCACTGAATCCGATTACTGGTAAGATGGCCTAGCCAACCTATCCAGTTCAATGGCAAGTTCCTAAAAAAAAGCACGCCCAAGAGCATGTCGGACCATGCTCAGTGTAGGGTTCCGCAGCTGTTCATACAAAAAATTGTACATCAGATGAAAAAAAACTTATATGTAGTTTTTGAGTTAATTGCCTGTGACATACGGATGGACGGACGGACGAACATGACGAAACTATAAGTGTTGAATGTGTGGACTGTATTGGACTACTTCTTTCTTGATTTAAAATAAAATACTTATTTCTTCATGGTAAGTATTTGCTAATTAGCCATAATCAGCTAATATAGCCGCAAGAGAGTATAAGACTCTGAGTGTAGTAGAAGACTCTGAGTATAGTATAAGACTGACTGTGGCTATCAAAATGGCCACTTATTATTCCCACATACTAGGGCCTGAATTAGCGGCTTATCGGCTGATGCAGGCGAATTAATAAATGCGACAAAAGATATTCTTTATTCATCATGTTTTACAATTGAATGATATATATAGTTATATTACTTTCTTAATGCTATAAAACAACATAACACGTATTTTATAAAACAGGGTAAAAAATATATGACAGAGTAGTAAAATGAAATAAAAATAATTATGATTAAAAATAGCGAAATAATATTGATTTATCTCTTATAACTAAGTTTACACAATTAATCAATTCCTAATCCTAGTTATTTCCCACAATATCCCCCGCGTGTGCAAACACCATTCTCTTGGTTTCTAGGAAATAACAATGAGTCTGGAGGCTGGACGACGGATGGATCCCGCTGCTGTGCGTACTTCAGTGACTCGGACTTTGCCGTCTGGACCTGGGTAGACTTTAACTACCTCTCCTCTTGGCCAGGTACCTCTGGGCATTGTACTGTCCATTATGAGCACTATGTCGCCTTCTTTCACGTTGTCGTGGGCGCTATTGGATCTAGCTCTCAGCGACGGGCGGTATTCTTTGATCCATCTTTGCCAAAAATGATCGGCTAGTCGCTGCGCTGTTTTCCATGAGCTTGAAGTAAGAACGACGTCGGAAAATGAGCCGAATGGTGACATGGCATTAGAGCGGCCGATAAGAAAATGGTTCGGTGTGAGAGCTTCTTTTTCTTCGTTTAGCATAACCGGCGTGAGAGGTCGCGAGTTAATTACGTGCTCGGCCTCTAAAAGCAGGGTGTGAAGCACTTCTTCGTGGGGGTGCTTTTCATTAAGGGTAGCTCGTAGGGCGGTTTTTACTGAGCCTACGAGCCTCTCCCATGCGCCGCCGGCGGAAGGGTTACCTGGTGGGATCTTCTTCCAAATAATCTGACGCTGCCTAGCGTATTCTAGCAGATCACTGGTTGCGCTATTCATGGCGTCACTGATCTCACGTTCGCTTCCATAAAAGTTTGTAGCGTTGTCCGAAAAAATGATTGATGGAGTGCCACGTCGCGCCATCATTCTTCTGAGTGACATGATCATAGCCGAACCAGATAAGGAGTTCACTAGTTCAAGATGTACGGCCCTTGTGGTTAGGCACGTATACAGGACTCCCCATCGCTTTTCGTGTCTTCGTCCGACTGTGACAGTCATAGGCCCGAATAAATCGCAGGCTGTGGCGGTAAAAGCAGGTTGATTTACAGTTAGCCTTTCTTTAGGTATATCGCCGAAAGGAGCCTTAGAGGGTGACCCCCTTCTGACACGACACCATTGGCATCTGTTATTTATAAATCTCAGAGCACCTCGCAATCCTATCACGTAAAAATGTTGGTTTATCTCGTTCATCACAGTGGAGTGGTTACCGTGATTGAACATAGCGTGATAGTGAGCGATCAGGAGGCGAGTGAAGTCTTCTTTGGCGTGAAGTATCGGCGTGGCCTTTTCTCTGTCGATTCTCCCGTCCAGCAGTAGAGTTCCGTGGCGGTCCATCTTCACGGCGAGCTTGCTGAGTGCAGACTTCTTGGGTATTTGTCGTCCAGCCTCGATGAGTTTCATTTCCTCGTCGAAATATGCCCGTTGACTGCGTTGAATATTTAATAACTCGGCCATTTTCAAGTGGTTATTGTTCATTTCAGTTTCTATTTTTCTATTGAGCATTTTGGACTTAAAAACCTCAGCAGCTAGTAGGGTGGTAGCAGTAGCCCTAATTAAACGCGTGTATTTCGAAAAACGTTCTATCTTAGGTAAATACGAAAAGGACTTAAGCGGCCTATCTACAGTAACGGCGGTTACGACCTTTTTCGCGCTACGCTCCTCTCCCGTGGTGGGAATTGGATTCTTATTTGATTTGTCAACCGGCCAATCAGACTCATTTTTACGGATAAATTCAGGGCCGTGAAACCATCTATGGTTTTTATCGAATTTTAATGGGATAGCCTTCGTGGCATCGTCGGCCACGTTTGAGGCGCTCGGAACCCATCTCCATTCCGTGGGTTTCGAACTATCCTCGATTTCTGCCAGACGGAATGCCACGAAACTCTTGTATGAGCGCGGGTCTGATTTTATCCATGCTAAAACTGTACGTGAGTCTGACCAATAATGGCAACTATCTATTTCGTAACTAGTCTGTTCCTTTACTGATTTAGCTAACCTACAGCCTAGGACACAGCTTTGCAATTCGAGTCTTGGAATTGACACTATACGGAGGGGGCTCGCGCGCGCCTTAGCCGCTACTAATCGTGATGTTTTACCTATCGGGCTGTCACTCACAAAATAGACAGCCGCCGCGTAAATTTTCTCACTAGCGTCGCAAAAAATGTGTAACGAGCCCTTCCTATTACTCGCGGGTACATAGCGATCCAATTCTAACTCTTTTAATTGTTGTATATTTTGTATGAAACTATTCCACGCGGGTACTGATTCATCCAATATCGTATCGTCCCAGCCTATGCCTGTTCGCCAGGTATCCTGTATGAGGATCTTGCCTAAAGCCGATATGGGTGAAATGTATCCTAGAGGATCGAAGACGGCCATAACGCTACTCGTGACCTGCCTTTTCGTAGGTAACTTTTTACCCTCCAGGACCTCCCGCGGAGTGTTACGCAGATTTACGTTGAACCCTAGCGTGTCACGTTCGTGATTCCATATTAAACCAAGGGTTCTTTCCGCGTTATTACCTCCTATAACCGTTTCCGATCGCGAACTTTTATCCTTGATATCCGATAACACATATGGATGACTCGAAGCGAAACCTTTCAATTCGAAAGAGGCTTTACTGTTCAACTCTATTATGTCATTTACGACCTTTTTCGCCTCGACTTCGTTTTCATCCATAGCTATCAGAAAATCGTCCATATACGCGTTTTTTACCGTGTATTCGGCGGCTATGGGGTACCTATCCCGGTGATAGTCAGCGTTCCTATTTTTAACATATAGGGCAGTACAGGGCGATGAAACGGACCCAAAACAGAGCCTTTTCATCCTGAATTCAGTCGGTTCACACTGCCCGTCTCCCTCCCTCCATAGGAAACGTAGACTATCCCTGTCCTCCTCTAAAACCTCTATTTGTAAAAACATCTCGCGGATGTCGGCTATTACGGCGATTTTACCTTCGCGAAATCTCAATAACACACCGAAAAGAGATTGAAGCAGGTCCGGACCTGGTAATAGTGCGTCATTTAAGCATTTATTGAATGACCTACTAGCCGCGTCGAAAACTAGACGCATAGAACCTTTCTGCGCGTGAAAAACCGGAAAATGCGGTAAATACCATGACCTTAACGAATCTATTGGCGCGGGCGATTCCATTCTCTCGGCGTAACCTTTCTCGAGTAATTTATTTATCTGTTTCGTATATTCAGATTTTAGTTGCACATCTTTGTTTAATTTATTTTCGAGAGAGTGTAATCGTTTTAGCGCCTGCGATTTGTTGTTCGGCAAAGTTTCGTCATCGGATTTCCATAACAAACCGGCACGATACCTATCTTCGTTTTCCAATTTTTCGCAAGTCGAATTTAACTTTTCTAACGCACGTTGTTCTGGATCGGATTTAGGAGGGCGATTTCCTACTCCTAATGATTCGATACTAAAATGCTCTTTTATCAAGTCGGCTATCTCATTTTCGGTAGTTTTAGCGGGACGCAAATGATTTACTATGAAAGCACGGCCACTAGGTACGTCGTGGCTACCGTGGAGCGACCATCCTAACTTTGTCAGAGATGCAACGGGGAGGCCTTTGTCTCCGCTTAAAATGCGGCGAGGCACTAAAAGATCCCAGTGATCCTGTCCTATAATCATTGTAGGTGACGTTTGCTCATAACATAGCTCATCTTCGATATCGTGTAAATGTTCGCATTTTCTTACCAAATCGCGAGATACCGCCTGAGTAGCGAGATTTAATTTATCTATTGTGTACGCGGACATTTTTATTAAATTCCTACTGCATGCTCCACGGATATTGAAACTAATTTTGCACGACTCTTTTTCAGACAATATGTTACCGCCGACACCCTCAATCGATAGGGTCTCTGCGTTACTGCGAGGTGATACCAAATCAGCTACATGCCTCTCAATTAGCGAAATTGAACTGCCATCGTCTAAAAGAGCTGTAGTTTGTACAGACCCTAAGGGCCCTGACAACTCTACCGGAATTATTTTCAGGTAGGTGTCAGCACTACGTACATGATTTACTAACCCGGTATTATTTTTTCGCGATGGGGTCGTGTTAAGCATCAATCCGTGTAACATTTTATGATGACCTGATTCGCACTGATTAAAACCGCAAGGTACGTATTTACACTTTACGGGACGCTTATGGTTAGATTCCAGGCACCTGAAACACAGTTTATGTGTTCTGACCGTTTCCCATCTTTTTTCTATAGTTAAGCTAGCGAAATCAGCGCATTTGCTTAAAATATGATTTCCGCTACAAATTATGCACTTAATAGTCGCGGTGGGGGGGGAAATCGGTTCGCTCGTCCTGGTTTCTACCATACGCGGTTTTTGGGGTTTTTTTTTATTAATAGGCGCATTATTCCTATTTTTCTGCGTTTTAACGTTTACTTGAGCTACCGTTCGCGGGATAAAATCATCGCAATCAGAATCTGATGACTCGTAATTATAGCCTGAGGCGTGCGATCGAGACGGCTGACGCGCTCTCGCTTCTCCGCCGCGCATGCGCGGTGGTGAATCGCAAGCGGTTTCCGATATAAAATTTATCGAGGACCGAACTCGTTGACGACCGTGAGTTTTTCGGGTAGCTACACTTATCTCATTTAAAAACTGAGACATGGCTACTAAACCCGGCGTCCCCTTGTTCGAAGCCCTATATTTATTCCATTCATATCGCACGATCAGATTCAGTTTGTCAACGATTTTATTCACTAACTCGGGCGAATAGAGAAATTCGTCTTGGTGGAGCGCTTTTATGGTGGAAACTACGTTAGCTACGGTTCCCGCGAAAGTGGTTATATTACTGTTATCTTCCGCTAAGCGTTGCATTTTTTTTACGTTATGTATCTCCGCCAAGACTATTTCCTCCGGGTTACCGAAATGCCTTTCTAACGCTTCGATTATCTCTAACGGATCCGACACGGTGTACATGATAGATTTTACGGCTATTTTCGCTTCTCCGCGTAAAGCCCTACGTAATCTACTTATGTTACTGATATTGGAAAATAGAGGCGCGCTGTCCGTAAATTCCGATCGAAATGCTATCCACTCGGCGATATTGCCATCGAAAGGAGTTAATTCTGGCACGTGTCTTTGAATAACTGGCGTGCTCTTACTACGATTAACTGCCTCTACCACTTGACTGGATAACAGCTCGAAATCCCTATTTTCGAAACTCGTACGCGGTACGTTCATAGGCGCGAGATTTGACTCTATTTCCTGCACCGGATGGTTCAGACTCTGTCTTTGCTGTTCTACCCATCCTAACACACGCGCGTTTCTAGGCACTGTCTGATCGAACGTGGGCACTGAATTGTTGGACGCTTCCATCCTAGCAATTTCCAACCTACTTTTAGCCGCGATCGACCTACATCTAGCCTGCTCTAATTCTGCGTTATGAAAATCCAATTCGGCAATCAAAACGGAAAGCTGCTGATTAACATTAACAATTGGCGCGTTTACCACAGTACCCGACGCACTCCTACTATGATGGCCTACGGGGTCTTGAGTTAACGGCGGGTTCGCGGTCGGTGGCGCGGCACCGTTAGAATGAATAACGTTCGCGGGATGTGTCGATTCGTTCCCTAGGTGGCTACTACTACCAATCCTACTCTCTCCCGGTTCCCTGCTCCATGTATTAGTTTCCTCACTTGTTGTCTGACCTGAAGGTGGCGTTTCTTCATATGTGCGCGAACGCGTCTGACGCACGATACGACCTACCTCTTCGTTGGTCGACATTTTACACACACACGGGGAATGGGGGGGAAACACAACCTAACACCTAATTGCCCTACGCGAGCGCTACCGGCACTTGACGCTCAAGCAACGCCCGGGGACCTAAATCCCTACGTCTTCTTTCTTCTTTCTTCCAGTGATAATACTCACTCAGGGGTGCTGCGCAATCCGTGTTAACAGAGAGCGAGCGTCTGGACCATGCCAGAGTAAAAGGCGAATCGTTTAGAGGGTCGCCGTATGAAGGAACAGAAACCGAAGCTTCATAAGTTCCCCGGAGTCGAGACTAGCCCGAACCCCGTCAAGAGACAAAAACCCGAGGGCTACAAGAGGCAAAAATGATGCACGCCGTACGGGGGGAAGCTGGTGGCTTCACAGTATGGTGCACGACGTACAGGCTCTTGCTGACTCGTTGAAACGGGAAATGCTTCGATCTTCTATTTATCTTGCGCACCTCTGCTTCATTGATCCGGCTCTCGAAGTACCATTGTTGAATGTGTGGACTGTATTGGACTACTTCTTTCTTGATTTAAAATAAAATACTTATTTCTTCATGGTAAGTATTTGCTAATTAGCCATAATCAGCTAATATAGCCGCAAGAGAGTATAAGACTCTGAGTGTAGTAGAAGACTCTGAGTATAGTATAAGACTGACTGTGGCTATCAAAATGGCCACTTATTATTCCCACATACTAGGGCCTGAATTAGCGGCTTATCGGCTGATGCAGGCGAATTAATAAATGCGACAAAAGATATTCTTTATTCATCATGTTTTACAATTGAATGATATATATAGTTATATTACTTTCTTAATGCTATAAAACAACATAACACGTATTTTATAAAACAGGGTAAAAAATATATGACAGAGTAGTAAAATGAAATAAAAATAATTATGATTAAAAATAGCGAAATAATATTGATTTATCTCTTATAACTAAGTTTACACAATTAATCAATTCCTAATCCTAGTTATTTCCCACAATAAGGGTTCCGTTTTTACTATTTTGGCAACACGTTTTAAAAACGTTTTCTTTTTGTACAACGCCAAATGCCGCATTGAAAATAAATACCAGCCCCTTTCGTTCGCGTAACTCACAGGCACTAATTTACATACGAACATTTCCCGTTAAGATATTCGGTATTCATAAACTTTGAATTATCCCTAGCCGTTGTAACTAGCCACGCTATTCTCCGACGCAGGCACTATTTACGATCCTATTTACGTGATATAAGGTGCTTTTTGGGGTGTCGGGGTTAAGTTATTGGGCTAGTGTTAACCCCGATGTTTTTACATCAAAGCGAAAACAGCGAAAAAGCCTCGGAAGTGAAATGGACGTGCTGTAAGTTATTCATGGCGAAATAATATGACGCCGCTCAAATATTCAGCGATGTCATCGCCGGACTCGCGAAAGCGCTGCGCAGCTGAATGTCTTTTAAAAAAAGGTTTTATGTTAATTTAAGAACAGTTTTCAACTGCGAAACATATTATTTGTATACTGGTAGCTGCGGTTGCTGTTTTTCTCGCATTGACATGTTAAGCAGTACTACCTTTTAATCGTAATGCGCGTATCACACTTTGAATACAAAGAAAGCATATTTTGCACGTTTTTCTCAGATAGAGGACCGGCTTTTTTGGCAGCCTTTTGGAAAGCGAAATAATTGACGGAACCCTAAAATAATCAAAAAAGTATGAATTAGTATTCTTTATGAATACCGGAGACAGTATTGTTTGTTTAATCTACCTAATAACAGCACTGTATATTCAATTAAACGATGCAAAATAATATTCAGTTTCACTCAGGAAAGATTGCATACAACCTCTGCAATCAATGTTTTTATTGCGGAGTCTCTACAGAAACTTTACGGAGCCTTAGGGCAGGGCTAGACTAAAACTCTTATATCATTCACGGATATACATTTATTAAAGAGACACACGAAATGATTCGAAGAGACACTTGACAATTCACAACCAGAGTTGAACTCTTGTAGTGACTTTGGGGTACGCAAAATGCGCTTGAGACTCGAGGATACGCGTAGGGGACTGAGAGGGTACAAAAATGTTTACATATTCTTTTTGGTGACTGTTTGTAATATGTTCCAATTAGGGCTGAGTACCATTACAATTATCAAGTAATATTGACAATATAAACCAAGGGTCTTTAAGGGCACTGCCATAGCCCTGGTGTAGACCCTTGTACTAATTGGCTGTTTTAGGCGTTTTGAAACCATTATGAATGAATGAATGAAATATTTATTTCAGGAACTTGTCCCATATAATGTTAGCCCTTTATATCAGCCATACAAAAATGGTTTTGCTAACCATAAGTTAAAATTTTTTTCTGCTGTTTACTAACTTTCATGTTTAATTGTAACTTTCATGATTCTGTATTTATGTGTATCTTAGGTGTGCAATAAAGAGTATTTGTATTGTATTGTTACAAATTATGAGGTAATAATAGTGATTTCCTCACTAGTGAAGAAATGTAGCAAAAAGATCTAGGCAGAGGTCTGTTTCGTGGAATTCAGGTTCAAAAGTTTCCAGGAAATGCGGCTTATGATAGTTAACTCTTGCATTGGCGGTAAAAGTAGCGAACAGTTTTGCAAAGAAGTTATCGTTTCTATAAGTAATTTCCCTTCTTTTAATGGTAACAATTACTGCATCTTGAAATATGAGTATATCTTCTAGGCAAGAATAAACGAGATACCACTAAAGCACTACACCATAACTTTTAATATGTTAAAAATATAGACTAAAGGTCGTTATTCTAATAAACAGGCCATCTTATTTAAAATTATATTTGAAACATCTGCAGATTTACAATTCTGCCCTTGAAAAATTATATCCACTTACTTGCTTTTGGTGACTACAAGTAGTAACTTGTCGCCATTCTTATTATAATATAAAGCTTAATCCTAAATTTTAAGCAAATGAGTGGCTATACAATATACAGATATGCTACTCGTAGCATTTGATCGGCCGTCATTCAGCAACACCGAAACAAAACGATTAAACTGCTTAATTGATATCATAAACATAAGAAGATGAGATAAATTGATGAAGTAATTCGAGAAGGCTGTGGTTGGATTCCGGATCAGATGTGTCCGTAGATTTAGTTATGAATACTGACATAACATTTAAGTTATATAACATTTAAATAAAACAATTTAACGGATTATATCGCGTATATTATCTCTTTGAGTTCCCGGCGTTTCGGAAGCTTCTCAGCTTTCCATGGTAACGGGTTGACTGAGAAAAGGTATATTTTCCTCTCTCAAAGTTACAATTTGTGCAAACTACCCACTTTAAAAAACCAAATAAAGCCACATTCCACAAACATGGGCCTAATCTGTAAAGACGGGCTTAATTATTTTATCTTTATGGTCTGTAATACTTATAGTATAAAGTGGGAAACCTATGTGTAGGTGTCTACACATTTTGTTCATCATCATCATCATCATCCTCCTAGCGTTTTTCCAGAGACAGGATTCGCTTTCTTGCATTTTTGCTTCAACTTCGCTGTATTTCGAACACCATCTTAATTGAACCCCCGGTCCCTCGGTATTCAAGTCGTTATGAATTATATTGAGCCATCGAAGCTCAGGCCACCCCCTCCCTCCCTACATCCAGGCAAGGTAAAGTTAAGAGCCCTTTTATCCACGTATTCGGGTGTATTTCTCTTGGCATGCCCAAACCACAGTAGTCGTCTTGCTTGTAGCTTATGGGCGATGTCTCTAATTTCAAGGCGTCCAAAAATGTACTCATTCCTGATTCGGTCAACCCCGGACACTCAGTATCTTCATTTCTGCGAATTAGACATATTGAACATGTCGCTGGGTCACTGCCCATGTTTTGCAGCCATAAGTGAGGACTGGCCTTATCATCGTCCTCCGCTTTTATTTTTCATAATTTTAATTGTACGTGATATTCATAAATGCTGTCGTTAAGAGCCGCCTAGCTGAAGTGGGAGTGGTGGTGCCTGTCACATGGTCGCTAACTTGTAGGCTATGTTAAGGGATGACTCTCACAAAACAGAGTCCTGCGTCGCAGTAGACTTCGACGGAGATGACGGAACGAGCTTGATTCTTTCCAGAACTGATGAGAGATTGCCCAAGACCAACGCGTAAGAAAGGGAGAAAGGCTCTTGTACAGCATTGGGACATTTGGCTCTTAAATAGTAATAATTTTAGACACTCTAAACTCTCCTAAAGGACTCCTTCTGAAACTACCAACCTCTTTTCATCGACTTCCTCGTCTATTTAAACGAGCGCAGGCAGTATGATCATTGTAAATTTACATAATGCGGAGAGTTATAAATCCCGATTCCTGGCTGGAAAAATCTCGTAAGAGTATGTCTTTGGCCCCACACGTGCCTTCCAAATGACCGGGCCCCGTGTCCCATGATCCTCAGAAGTTTAGACTGCACAGTTGAAGAGAGAGCTGGCAGATAAGCCAACTCATTCAGAAACAATTACGCCTCCCCAAAATTCCAGATTTAAAGCTATTGCTTTCTTAAATTATTTTTATCAAAAGAACTATGTATTAGTTTCTGTCCAGGCTCCAACTCACTTAAATTTCATTTATGTATGTATGACGTGTAATAAATAATATCTCGGGTCGCGCTGAATAAACCATGAGCCCGATCATGTCTCGTTCGACATATGTTGCACTTAGCTTTTTGATTTATCGCCGCTGACCCTTTCCGAGCGACATGACGGTTATGGAAACTGGTTGGACCTTTCATATGGTACACAGAAAATAAAAAAGCCGTAGTTTTGTAATAAGGGTAATAAGGGCAACAATTTAAGGAAATTCCTCCCTGCTAGCACAAAATACACGTACTACGTAAAGCATCACCCAACAAACAAAAATTCCTCTTATAGTCGCTTGTATTGCCAAAATTAATATTCTTATATAAGAGTCGTATTATCGCTAATAAGGGTGCGTTTGGGCACAAAATATAAGGATAATAACCTTATACCCCCCTTATTGCTTTATTGTAACCTTTTTTTTTCCTATACGTGCTTTATTATAGCAAGCTAAAAGGATATTAAACTTATAATGGCATGAAAAAAGCTCTTAAAAAGCCTATATACTTGTAAAAAACGTACTGAAAGCGGTAATAAGGGCGATCACTCTTATAAGTGTTTTATTATGGTCAAAATCAAGGGCGTAAAACTCATAACATAACGGCAAAATAAAGTTTCTTAACCCTTCTCTTGGCAAACAAATAAAATTGTATTTCTATGAATATTGCAAAATAATTTGATAAATTATGATTTATGGTGACAGAAAAAAAATATGAAAAAAATATTTCTTTTTGTTTTTTAGAAATATCATGTGTATCTTACAGGATACATTGCTAAGAACATGGTATATTTTGAATTAAATTTAATGTCTCCCTAAAGACACCTTGTCTAGTTCGGGTAATAAAACAAATTAAAAATAATCACTTTTAATTATACAAATAACTCACAGCAATCATTATTTTGGCCTTAGGTTACTTTTTGGTGTGAAATGATACAAAACAATTACGTTTAGGTGTCAGTCAGAACTTCAGCTTGCACTTGGAACAGTGAAAGCTAGTTTGCCCTTTGATGCACAGCTTGTACCTCCCTTTTGTGCCAAAAATGGGGAAGTGGCCATGCTGGTCAAGCCTGACATCTGTTGTGGGCCTGGGACCCACCGGAGCTTTTATAGTTTTCGACGTATTTAGAGGGGCCCCTAATAACGTTTGTGGATTTTGATGCTTGCCGATCGCATTTCAACAAATTTTGTACAATGCTATAACGAATTTTTTTAGGGATAATGTCCGGGTATTTTCTTCAGCATTTTCTCTGCGGTATAAAATCCAGCTGTTGATCAAGCACATATCTAGTACTTATTTGAGAATACCACAAATCCACAGCATCATCTGACAAAGTTTTCGAATGAAGAAGGCAATGAAGGAGCTGAACAACTGCCATCATTGTTCTCAGACACATCTAACTTTGAATAAAATGGTGCAATTTCTGGTTCAGATTCAGATAATTCGTGGATATCGGTTTTACACCTGGTTTTGGTATCAAAGCCAGTATTTAGTAGAATGTGGGTCGTGCACCTCCCTAAAAATAAGAAAAAACACACACATCAAGAAAAATCCTCTAATCCATATATTTCAGTGGTCTTTTTTAAACCCCCAACCTAGCAATATGCATCTTAAGATACGAAAAGTCAGTGACCCATAAACTCCATGAACCAGACAAGGTGTACCACAAGATACACCAAAATTAAAATTAAAATACCCACGTAGCTGGCAACGTATTCCACAGGATACATAATGCAGAAACGTTAATTCACCACAAACCAGGCAATGTATATTTTGAGATACATTCATGTTAACGGTTAGTTAGTTACAAAAAAAAATACTAATATATATTTTATTTTACTTCCACTCAACGAACATATTCCTTAGTTTATAAAAACAACTGCATTTTGTTAAATTTGCCATGCTTAACATATGAAAATCAAGTTTTCTTACCTTTATGCGCGTGATCATGTCGGATTCGTTGACAATCTATGCTTTCCCGTTTTGGAGGTGTTGCCAACGTAACGCAAATCACAGCTTATTCGTTCGGACACATGTACAGATTTTCAAATGAAGTGTTTTGCTTAGTAATTTTATAGTGTGAACACTAGACCCGGCACCAAATTTTGTACAACTCGGCCTCAATTTGGGGGTGTGAAGAATACAAATGTTTGTTCCTGGGTCTTGGATGTTTTCTGTGTATGAAAGTATTATATTAATAATGTTTATTTTATATCGTGGACCAGTACCCATAGTACAAGCTTTAGGGGAAAATTGGGATCCTTTGTACACGAGTTACGTTCGTATAATAGTCCTTAATAGATAAACTTAGTAGTTCAGAGTTCATAGACAAATCTTTGTATGCATTTTTAGGGTTCCGTAGCCAAAATGGCAAAAACGGAACCCTTATAGTTTCGTCATGTCCGTGCGTCCGTTCGTCCGTCCGTATGTCACAGGCATTTTACTTAAAAACTACAACATATATATTTATGTGGAGTATAGGTGTCTTGTGTTAGCCGCTACTTAGTGTGCTGGTTAAATAAAAATTTAAAAAACCAAGGGGGTCAGCCCATACATGTAACCAAAAGTGAAAAAAATTAAATTTCATCACATACATCAATGTATGGCGCATACTCTGACAGATTTTTAAAAATCATTTTGAGGTTTAAATTTTTTTTTATTGGCCTAGTGGATGTTTTCGGAAATAATCGCTCCAAAAGTAACATAAATTGTGCCCCCCCTCTCTATTTTTTAAACAGTGTATCCAAAAAATATGAAAAAAGTTACAAAGATAAAGCTTAATAAATACTTTCGATTAAAATTGTTTTCAACATGAACTATATGTAGTGAAACGAAAATTATTTTCTAAAGCTTATTATAGCACACAAGACTACATGAATGATGAAGCCGCGTGGAATTAATGTAAATTATAGCGTCAGGTAGGTATATGAATAATAATTTTAACGAATACCTAAGGTATTATTATTATTTTAATCTTAATTGTTTTATATACTCTGACATTTAGAATTTTATTCTAGACACATTCTAGATTATTTATTTTTTATTGACAATCCTTTTGGGATTTATCTTATTGATTATTTTAATTTTTAAAATGATGATTTTATCAATAATATTACACTTAATATTTTCTTCTGTTTCCGCGATTATTACTCATTGAAATAAAACAATTTAACGGATTATATCGCGTATATTATCTCATTTTAGTTCCCGACGTTTCGGAAGCTTTCCAGCTTTCCATGGTCACGGGAGGACTGAGAAAAGATGTATTTTCCTCTGTCAAAGTTACAATTTGTGCAAACTACCCATTTTTTGAAAAAACACAAATAAAGGTGTACATACATGCCAGATGGGCCTAAGCTGTAAAGACAGTTACACATGTGCCAGAAGGGCTTAATTATTTTATTCAAATAATTTACCAAGCAGCATTTCACAAATGAGGCGTACTGAGGAGAAAAGAAACGCTGCAAAGAAAAACTCCCAGGCTACCTCATTACTAATTATAATATTTAAAAACAGAGACTATTAAACTACTTTTAAAACAGATAAGATATTTTACACCGTTCGGAAATTAAGGTTTTGCAGTCCTGTGTCTCGCCTTTATTTGACCTTTATTTGTGTTTTTTCAAAAAATGGGTAGTTTGTACAAATTGTAACTTTGACAGAGGAAAATACATCTTTTCTCAGTCCTCCCGTGACTATGGAAAGCTGGAAAGCTTCCGAAACGTCGGGAACTAAAATGAGATAATATACGCGATATAATCCGTTAAATTGTTTTATTTCAATGAATATTAATTACACTTAAGTTAAATGATCTGATTAGGTTTTTCTGGGTTTCCCTAATCCTTGCAGCAAATGTTGGATCATATTGTATTTCTCCCAGCAAACATTCATTCTCATGTAACTGACATTTCGAAAGTGCTTGTAACTAGGCCTACTTGAATAAAGAATATTTTGATCGATTGATTGATTGATTATAATATACCGTTTTTAAGTTATTGCTGAAAAACAACGCTTCTTAACAAAATGACATAAGTGCCGTGGAGATACGCTCTTTTGCTAGTGCACTTTTTCATATCGATTTTTTTCATCTGTAGTATGCATTTTTTCGTACGAACGGCTGCGGAGCACTGAGCATTATGCGACATGCTCTTGGCCGGTTTGTTTTTATTTTGACGTCGGCTTACTATTTTTTTGTATGTTTGTTTTGTTTGTTTGTGTTTTCATGTAAAAAAATAATAATTGAAAGATAAATGAAAACTTCTTCATATATCAATAAACTAACGTTCGTTCGAAGTTAGAGACGTGAAAACTAAAATTCACCACGTGTTTGCAATGCGGCTAATTTCCCAGTGTGCAAAAAGTCGCATGCCCATCTATAACCGGAGTACTTAAGAAAACTTCTGTTAGTGTAGTCACGCTACGAGCAAGAACTTGTGAAGTTAAATAAATTATTAATTTTGGCAGCCCTGCAGAACGCAAACCAACGTCCGTAGCGTCTGCTACTGAAAATGAAACCTCAAACTCTGTTCACGCTATCTCTTTCACTTCATTTGGTAACTGTTTGGGAGCGAAGGAGAAGAATGTCCGGTTTCTAAACTTTAATATTAAAGAAAAATTTCGAGCTATAGATGGTAATAGGGTTTTCAAGTGTTTGTAGTTGTACCAAAAGTTGCGTTCAATTGTTGACAATTTATTGTGTATAAGTTTCATTTCAAAACAAAACTAATGTAGCCAACGTTATATAATGAATATTAGTAACAGGAAAACTTAAATTTGCGAAAATCAGGTGAATATTAGTTTATGTTTCTGTGCTAACTTTTTTTACACTTTTTAATCCTGATTTTTATGAATGTGTCATAAAATCGCTACAAAGATAAAACAGCTCGATTTCGTGTTCGGAAATGACTCGCTAAAATATGTTGACAAATGAATAAAACCCTTTTGCAAATAAAACCATTTTAACGGGAGGTTGTAAAATCTCTATTATTTTATATTACATCGTCAGATACATAAAATATTCTCATTCATGTTGTTTCACCTTGTGAATAGGGAATATACATGATTTTTTATTTTTCCTTTATTAAAAGCTCATTCATGTAACAAACAGAAGTGAAATGAACAATTTTTCGAATAACTAAAAAAATAAACAGCCTTTTCACTCTTGCCTTGAACAGACCCAAATTATATTTTCTGGAAATACACACGAAATGTATGTGAACAAGTTCTCGCTCGTAAGTATTTGTTGAAACAAAACATTTCGAATATTCAAAAATTACATTTACCGAAAAGAGTAAATACTTACTGTCAAATGATACATTTCTCTCTTCATTTCTCTTATTCTCAATGGGTATCGTACACATTGTTCAAGTATGCATATTCCCTATTATTGGAATTTGATTTTTGACCTAACCGACTAAATTGAGCTTAAAAAGTTATATTAGTCGGTAAATGTGATAAACTCTCACGAGTGACTTTGAAGCGTTGTTCCACCACTTTCATTCTACTTTCACCTCAAGTTACGTGACGTCTTACTTTGACGAACTCTGAAAAGAAGACGGGCTCGTAAATATTCGAGTAAGTTCAAAGGCTTCCTCTAAAATTCCGACCAAAACTCTTATCACGAACACCAACAAAAGGAAAATGTTTTCCACTCTTTTCTATGCGAAAGGTAAAACAGATGTTCGCAATAAAGCAATGAATTCCAACGTCCATTTGCCGAAATAGATAACACCAATAAAGCATTCAGCTAATAATTCAAAGTCTTCCAAATCTCATACACTTAACATATTTTTACGTGAACATTCGCTGCGATCTTAAAAATAAGCGAAATATCCTTGGAAGGAAATAAAGTATTCAATCCACTCCGCTAACTCTGATATTATGCTTCAAATTGCACAAAGAAACGGTTCTATTTGGGAAAAAATACGGGTCATAAATTGTAAAAGCGGGGGTGGCGGCGGATAGAAAACAGGCGCGATACTGATGACGTTGCTATACGCGCCAGTCTCAAACTCAGGAGTTATAATGCGTAATCACTCTAGTTTACGATCCCAATTGAATCAAATAAATGTGAAAGTGTGTCTGTCTGTCTGTCGGTCTGTCTGTTACCTCTTCACGTTTAAACCGCTAAACCGATTTGGATGAAATTTGGTATGGAGATAGTTTGAGTCCCAGGGAAGGACCTAGGCTACTTTTTATCCCGGAAAAATACCCTCATTCGCGATAAACGAATTTAAGGCGGACGAAGTCGCGGGTGGCTTGTGTCATGAGTACTAGACGACGATATATGTATTAGATATATTTATATATACCGACATCAAGCTTCTTATCTTATCTTATTTATTTATTTATTAAAGAAATACAAGCAAATTTACAGTTATCACACCAAAGCATTTGCACATTACACAAGACAAAGCAATATAACAAGAACACAACAAAGTAAAAAGTAAATAACACTAAGAACATAATAATCAGCTTTATCAGCTTAGGTAGGCGAGGACTTTCCTGCAAAATGCACCAACACTATCGGAAACACATCGACATCATCAGCTTCCAGTGCAATCCGGTTTAAAACATTTAGTGCTCTAGCTGTTGGCGCGTTAGCTGACGTCCCGCGGACAGCCGACGGTTACGGCGCAACGCCACCACTCCGCCGGCTCGTGGTACCATCTCATATCACGTGGTCTTATCTCATTATCCGGGGTCCTTGCGGATATACTTCGATCCAGTGGGATCTTTTGTGTAATTACCCCTTCTTGCTACTTAATGATTTGTTCTACCACCTCCATAAACCGGATGATAAATGTCTGGAATTCCTTTTCCTTTGAGTACCTTCCTTTGGCTTTGGGTACCCAATACAAAATTATTTCATTCTCTGTCTGGCGAGGGCATGAATTTCTCATAATATATGTTCCATTCTTTCTGCCTTCTAGAATCAAGCTTAGGTCGACTTATGACTTATCAACTGGCAGACTCAAACCAAAATACTGTTAAAGACTAAGGTGCACTATTGCTGCTCCGTGCGACCGTGCGCGGCAGCCCCCACACGCTAGGTGCCGAGGACGCCGGCGCTCTACCGCCTAGCACATCGACAACGGACACAGCAGACATGCTGCCGTTCCAGCTAAAACACTACGCTACGCTCTAGCTATTTACCTACTGAACGGTCTAGGGCTCGTTTTTGGACCGTTCCTGTCACGTCTTTCGTCGTCGGTGGTTCGTCGTTAACTGTCGAACTGTCTCTGTCTTCATCGTCTTCTGTCGCTGTTTGGTACCAGTTCAAATTTAAACGTCTGTCAAGTCCAAATTAGTACAGTCGGCCAGTCAGTGCGTCGGCAAGGAGGTTAGATGCTCCAAAACCTACTGATTAGTTTAACAAAGGGTCTCTTTATCTGCCGATTGTGCAAGAGTTTAATACGTTTCCCTTGCAACTGACAATTAGAAATGGAGGCCTCACGTGCTCCTTTATTTTGTGTGCCTATTCACTCATTTTTACGGTTCTGTACCTCAAAATGAAACCCTTATAGGATCACTTTGTTATCCGTCCGTCTGTTTGTCAAGACCCTTTTCCTCAAAACTAGAATAATGAAATTACCTACGAATCATGGTGTGGACTTGTAGATAGTTTATTTTCTATTAAATATTTGCTCGCATTCAGAAATATGAATTTAAGTTTATACTTAAATTTTACGTATTTAAGTTAGTCTCACAATAAACCTTTAATAGACTCAAAACCTATTTCCTAATTGTTCATTATGAAAAGCAAGCCTTTATTTCAAAAGTGTACTTTTTAAGAACAGAAGCAAATATGGTTTTTCGACTTAAGAAGATAAACTGAAACAATAAATTGGTGAAAACAGTTGTTGTTAACACTTTAAAACATATATTATACTATACGGTAAACTGAAGATCTTCTGATTGCAGGTCATTGAGAGCTGAGAGCCCTTAAAATGTTATTTTGATGAACATATATTGAGACGCTCGACCAGTACCTAATCTAGAAATTGAGCCTTAAACTACCGTATATAAAATACGCAAGAAAATACCAAAAGTCAAATTTTATTCTTCCCAAAGTATGGAAATAGTCAGTTTTTTTTTACAAAGTAGTAAAAGACGGGAAACCACCCAAGCGACTTTGTCAGACAGGTCAGACCAGAACAAGCAAATTGCGAAGATGGTGTGGCGCAACCTTCGGAGCTCTAACACACGCGTCATTGAAGAGGCAATAGAGCGAAACCGAGGGTCCAAAATATTCACTCAGCAGCTTGGCAGGAGCCACCTGATGAAACTTAAAACGCGCGATGGGAGGACCGTATTGTCGAAGCCGGAGATATTCGCCGAGATGGAGGATTTCTATGGCCGATTATACACATGCCCCTCGTTTCCAACGAGACAACCACTATTCCAGAGCCACCCTGACACGCCACTATACCGACGAACTGCCAGACATCAGTCAAGACGAGATCATGTTAGCTCTGAGGCAGCTTAAAAATGGAAAAGCCCCCGGTGAGGTCGGAATAACATCAGAGCTTTTAAAAGCCGGAGGAGCCCCTGTAATACAGGAACTACAAAACCTCTTCAACGCCGTCCTTCACAGCCGGCCAGGTGGGATGACGATTTGCAAAAGACTGTGGGCAGATGCTGGATGCGTCAAGCTGATGACAGGGCGCTATGGTGCTGATTAGGGGAGGCCGATGTCCAGCAGTGGACTAATATAGGCTGATGATGATGATGATGATGAAAAGTCGGCGTGTACGTTATTTCAAGGTGATAACTTTCCGCGTCTTTCAATTAGACAACTCGGGCGTGTGAACACTGGAATTACCATCTCAATTGATATTTAGTTAAAATTTTGGCATCTGACCAAGATGCCGAGTTTGAGCGTGGCCAAATGGCATCCTCAAGGCTTGATTACCGGCGAACAGGCCGTTTCAAGTGCAGTCATGAAACGCCTAAGAGCTTCTTTGTAAAGTAGTTAATTTGAAGTCGTTAGGTACAGGGTTAGATTAGGAACGTCGGCACTGTATTGTGTTAATTTACCCACGTATAAAATATCAACAAATCTGAATTCGAAGACAAAGTTTCGTGGCAATTATAAAAAGATATAACGCATAGAAAAAAATGAAGAGATTCGTAGATGAACCAAGGTCATCATATAAAACAGGTTAAGCAAACTGAAGTGGCAAAGGGCAGGGTACATAGTTCGAAGAACCAATGGCATTGGATCAGAATGGTTCTCGAGTGGAGACCGCATTTAGGCAAGCGCAGTGTGGACGGCTACCTGCAATGTGGTCGGACGTCCTGGTTAGGGTTGCGAGGACTCGCTGTATGTGGTTCACCTCTACCCGGCCCATGTAGAAGTCAAATAAGGAGGCCAGTGTCCAATTGTTGAATTTAAGTATTGCCATGTAAGATAGGGATATCGTGGGAGGATAGAATCTGTATCGAGGAAAAAATTTACAGGCATATCTGCTTGTCTGTGACCAGCATAGTATATCTGAGTACTATGGCCAAATAGCCAGAAAAATTATAACTATAACCAACTCATTTGCACTCGTGGTGATTGTGTGGTCGCTGAAGCCCCGCTTCGTGGGGCTCTTATTTCTGCTCTGAGGGACACAAAGTAATGAACGAGCCCACCTAGATGAAAGGCGGTGTTTTTGTTTTTTTTTAGTTAAAGGAACTCCACCGTTATGTTGACGGAACGGAGACGGAGGGAAGGATATGTCGTGACGTGACCACATCATGAAGTGATCAATTCTAAGACCTGACCATGGCATATACAGGGTGTGCCCTTTTGACCCCAATTTTTCGAGATATTGGCACTTTTAAAAAACTCGTGACTAGATTTTTACTTAAATTCGTTTTTTTTTTTTTTTACGGACGAAGCGTTATAACTTTAAATTACATTCGATAGTATATGTGTTTAGTAACATCCTGCAAAAAAACAAATTGACAAAATACTTAAATTTGTAGTGGTGGTGTATGTATCGGCATACTGACGCAGGGTATCAAAAGTAGAGTTGAGAGAGAGACGAGTTTTTTAAAAGTACCAATATCTCGAAAACCATGAACTTTTTATTAAGGTCAAATTTACTTAAAATGGTAGCTTATGAGCTGTTCTATCACCACTTTTCATTTTGGCGATGGTTTTAGGGACAACCTGTCTAAGTAAAACCGATTCCTTTAGAGCCAAAAACCTGTTACAAAACCATTAAATGCGAAAATAAATTAAAATTGAATTTTACTAAGCAGAATCCGATCTGCTGGATCAAATCCAAAGTACATTTCATCCGAGTGTCATGACACGAAATCCTTTCCCGGCAATCCTTTTATCAGATACTTTTTACGCTGATACTAAAAAATGAACACCTGTTCATCCTGGCACGTTATTGTGTATGATAGGTTTACGTGAAACAAGAAAATATCCCGTTAAAAATGTATTGTGATCCGCGTGTAATCCTAAAAGCTTATGTGATGGAAAGCTCTGGAGGTACATAATTGAAAGCGCAAGTAACATACAGAGGAGGGTTGGGCATGACTTTTATCCTGAAATGATCTAGTCGACGTCGACAAAGAGATGGAACCTGCCTGTGTTAATAACCTACGTATAGGTTATTTATACTTACTTGTCCTAAACGTAAACAATATATAATTAATAATTGTAAACATTATTGTAACTTAAAAGGGTAAACCCTTTTTGTCTTAAACTTCCATTTTCTCGTAAGTAAAGTAACAAGGATTAATATTTTTAGTGCCACATTTCCAATTTCATACATTTAATTTGTTTCCTTGCGAGAAAACGGCTGGTTTTGACATTTAATGTATATTTTTAGGTTAGAATGTTGCTTAATATTTTGGACGAGTAAGGATAACTAGCCTAATCTGATACAAGGATTTCTCCGCGGCTGCGCCCGCGTGGCCTGTTTGGTTTATCCCCGGGAACTGTGTATTTTTCTGGGATAAAAAGTATTTTTGTCACTCTAGCTTCTATTTTATCTATATGCGAAAAATCACGTCAACCTGTTGCCTTGTTGGCGCGTCAAAGAGGGACAAACCAGCAACCTCAAATTTTACATCTAAATATTTTAAAAATACATTGAAATATATTTTTGCTAGAGTCGGACCATTTTATCTCTTCCAAGCAAATGAACTGTCAAATATATGAAAACTGAATGTGGCAATGTTTTGTATCTGTCACAGACGTCAAGTTGTTTATGTGTCTTAAGAAACAATTCATCTTTACGTGCGTTGGTTTTAAAATAAAATAAAGGTTTTTTTATGGGAAAACCATATAAAAGTGGTAAGCGGGAACTGCTTTTCCGCATGATCATTAACTTCGATGCCGTAAAGCAACAGCAAGAAGCAATTATCGCTGAAAAGCGGCAATGTTTACATTGCATTACGTCTTTGGCTGGTAAGATTAACCAATCTTAGTACTTTTGATTAACACCATTATGGTTTTTGTGAAAATAATGTTCTAGTGAAGCCATTTAGCTTTGAGCAGCCTCTTAAGTGCACTGAGAATATATTATGTGGTGTTAGTGACTTATTTATTATTCCTATTAAATTACAGCTGGCTTAAACTATGATTTTAAGAGGAAAATGAAACTCGAACTAAAAAATAATCTTTAAAAAAATTAAGATATTAATGTCACTAGCAATTTTTCCCGACGACTCCGATAGTGACGAAAGCACAGAACACAACGCCACATCACAAGCTGAGTATGAAGAGGTTGAATACTTAGGTACATCATCGACAGAATATGAATAAGTAAGTAGAATATTTAGAAGTCAAATAATTTAGGTATATATACCTACCTACTGACTTCAGAGAATGACAAAATAGCTACAATAGGTAGATTGTGTATTCATGTATTGAAATCGTATGATTGATACACAAATCTCATGGTGAAAGTTTATGTTTTAGTTTTATAAAAGGCGGTTTTTTTATTAGGAAAATAAGACATGTCTTTTAAGCGCCCATGGCGCTCCTGGGCGATATGGAGCGACAAAAGGACGCTGGAACTGGTTAGGGAAGACAAACCTATGTCTAGCAGTGAATGAACATAGGCTGCTGATGATTATAACTTTCGTATTTTTGAATGTGTACCAGTCTCCCAGTCGACGCGTTATTCTACCATTATCCATGAAAATTTCTTTACTAAGGGATTCCCATGGCAAGTTCTGTTCTATTGTGATATGGTCTATTTGTCAGACTTCTCGAGAAATGTTTTACCCGATTTCTCAAGGATTCGTTCATTAGATCTGGGCTTGTTGACAATGAGAATAGCTTGAAAGAACATCCTTTAAAAAAAATTGTTTTCTAAATCGGTCCAAACATTTAAAAAAAACCCTGTGTTAACAATGGGTTAAATTTCCTCATTTCAAATTTACCCATACAACATTTTATCATTTATTTATATAACTCAAATATCTTCAAGGCATAAATCCTCCGAAATATCTTATTTTGTAAATATTTCTATTGAATACTCAAAAGCATTATATTTAACAAATATATTATAAAAATGTTCTTTTTAATAATATATCTGCTAAATATAATACTAAAATGTCATTTGAACTTTGTTTAAAGGTTGAGAATAATACACAATTATCAACACTATTTAGTGCCCTATATTCAGTGTTGCCAATGCACAGATAAAACAATTAACATTTGTGGGGTAAATATATTATAGCCAGACTCTACTTATCTTATTGTACCATTTAAATTCCTTTGACAAAAAAAATGTTTGTTTGTCATAAAATAAGTAATTTTTTGAAATCATCGATTCCTCCCGTCAATAGTGAATAAGGAACAAAACAAAAGGCCTCCCTAAAATGAACAAAATCAATTAATCAAAATATTCCTTATTCAAGTAGGCTTAGCTACAAGTACTTTTGAATTATATGGTAAACGTTTTCACATACATTTGATTAAAATAATGTGGGATAAAATTGACAGAAATCAATTACAGGATAACGAAAACTCGTTAACTTCTGGAATTAGTTAATTACATTTTAACGTAATCAACTACTGATCGAGGCACATAGTTTGATATCTTTACTTAAATAAAACTTATTTCGTTTACTTCACTTAGATCGTCCTCTCCGGTGTCCGACCATGAACAGAATGCCGCCGTTCGCCAGCCCCTATTGCGCCACCAGTATGTATCGATCAGCGGGGGTGCGATAATGGCGCCACCGGAATTAGTGAAATTAAGTTTACTATTTAGATTGAGTTGAAGTATAAGCAATTTATCTTAGATTACAAAGAATCTAAATATATTTCACTATTTATTAATTACTCCTTACACAATTCAGAATTTGAATCGACAAAGTCGTCGGAGCGTCCCATCCCTAGTAAAGGGTGAACACGATAGAAGGCCGCCCTAAAACGGATTTATGTATCGGACTAAAAACATTTCAATTTATTTACGTACAACTAAAAACGGCTGAATTTATTCGGCTACTTGGAAAGGTCCGATTTCAATCGGAAACTTTTTCATTTTGCATAGTTTCTGAGATTATGTTTAGGAATCCCGAACTTGGACGGGCTCCTCATTTTAGTCTCGGCTCCTGAATTGTTAAGTAAGGTTGTAACTCTCGCTTTAAATAAACTACATTTTACTGACCTCTACAATTTTTATATTTCAAAAGAGATCATAACTGCCTAATGGAATGGACGCTTTTATACTTTATTGTTCACCGACAAGACGTTAACAGAATCTATAGAAATGTTTGGAACTGCTTTTATACATCCTTGACTTTCTTTCTACGATAATGACCTGCGCGCTGCCCTCAAACGAGATTTACGTTACTCTGTGACGTAAAACCGCGATGTTGTAGACACACAGTAATTATAAATCCTGATAATCTGCTAAATAGTCTGCAAGTCACAGCATTATATCATCATCACCATCATCAACCTGTTGCAGTCCACGGCTGGACATAGTTCTCTCCAAAGGTGTACCACTGAGCACGTTTCTCAGTAACCCTCATCCTACTAATACCATCGTTTCACCTTACCTGAGGACGTCCTACGCTTATTTTACCAAGATACGGGCAACACTTAGGAACACGATTCCAACGATTGGTGGTTCTTCGGCAAATATGACCAGCCCACTGCAATTTTAGTTTGCTAATTCTTTAGGCTATATTTATCACTTTGGTTCTGTGAAGAATCACCTCATTATTGATACAATCCCTCAAAGACCATTACATAAAAAACATAAAAGTCTATATTGTTTAAACCGTAAACCAGTGTTAATTACGCTTTAAACTCATTAAAACTATGTAGCTTAGCTGTATTGCATAATAAAGTGCTGAATCGTATTAATGAACTTCATAAAACACGCGAATAAATTTCAATTTTCCGTAATATTAGTTCCAAACTTAACCGTGACCTTTCATATTTCAATTACTATTCGCAAAGCGGGCACGTTCACGCGCACCAAGTTTTATTTGCAGTCGAAGGGGGCAGCACTGGCAAAAGTTTGTTAATGAATTTGTTCTGAGTGATGTTAGTGCGTAATTCGCCGGCCTGCCGGGATAAGTTGGTACAACGATCCTTTAATATTCAGCTGTGGATGCTAATTCCGCACTGCGTGGTGGCAGAGAGCGCAGCCTACTTTCAAAGCGAAACTCTCTGCTAAACGACTCATATAGATCTAAGGCAATCGAGGAATGGAGGTTAAAAGGACAAAACCACTCAAAAACCTTAATTAAGGGATTCAACCTAAAGTTTTCTAAAAAGTTACTACAGCTCAAAAAACCTGAAACTTGCGCGATAACAAGAATACTGACTGGTCACTGCAAACTGAACAAGCACTTGTTTCACAGTATGCAGATTCTGCCAAGCGACCGAGGAAACTACAATGCATCCTCTGCTCCTGTGGACACGGCTCATGAGGAAATAAGTATCTACCCAGGGCAACATGTCTTGCCCCAAGAAGAAATAAAACACTTCGCAGCCCAAACAATCAACGGGCCTCAGTAGTCAACTCTAATAAAAGGTTGCCACAATAGGTAAATAAATAAATAACACAGGGACAAACATCAGCGTATCTCCCTGGCACTTACGTCCTTTTGCTGAAAAGCGCAGTTTCTTGGCAATAACTTAAAAATGGTGTATGTCTGATCATGTTTAAAAGAATTTTCGTTGGAATTATTTATAAAGCTTTATATTCGTAAATTTTGACATATTTTTGAACATACTGTTTAGAAAATAGAGGGGGAGGACACAATTTTTGCTACTTTCGGAGCGAATATTTCCGAAATTATTCACTAAATCAATTTTTTTTTTCAGATTCGGCCCCCCCCCTCCCCCTCCTCCCTCCCGACAAATATGTACTTTTTGTACTTACACAAGACACCTATGTTCCAAATTTCATTAATATACATCTTATAGTTTTTGAGTAAAATGCCTGTGACATACGAACGGACGGACGGACGGACAGACGGGCATGACGAAACTATAAGGGTTCCGTTTTTACCATTTTGTCTACGGAACCCTAAAAAAAGTTCGAACCAATTGAGAACTTTCTTTTCGTTAAGTTGATTTATAAAGGAATTTACTACCGCGTCGTGTGGTCCATTATTTATTTAATTACCATTACCATCATTGTTAGAGGCTGATACCCAAGGACATCCACTGCTGGACGAAGGCCTCCCAAAGGATCTATAGCGGCCGGTAGTGTGCCGCTCTCATTCAACGGTTACCCGCGATCTTCACCAGATCATTGCTCCATCATGACCCTGCATAAGTTTCATTCATAAACCCTAAATAATGAAGTAAATCGAAGTGCGACGTTGCGAATAAGCAGGTATAAACCTTAGGATACATTAAATAGGCTGTGTTCCCCGGGTTAACCCGTACAATGGCAGTAATTTGCGATGCCCTTTGCGGCCGTGGTTGTCTTGCAGCTGCTCTGTTTATTGCCACCGATAAGAGCTACGGGACTTTCGGGGCTCCGATGCTGATCTGTACTAACTTATCAATAGTTTAGGAACCATTTTTTATTTATTTATGAAGATAGTTAAACACAATTAAGCGGTTTTTACGTTTTTGGCGTACGTATGGAAAGAAATAACATGCTGCATCGACCCCAAATAGTATATAAGCGTACTTTTAAATGTCCTAATACTTGCTGGAGAAGCAATGGGACACTAACGCAGGACACTACTAATGCTAATCGGATTGAGTTTTAAAAATTTCAAGCCAGGTACGTAAAGTTGCAATAGCTCAGTCGGTCAGAGTACTTCTGCGTTAAAGAAGAGGTCGTAGGTTGAAATCCTGCTTGCAATTTAGTATGTTGCATTGATTTTAGGGTTCTGTACCTCAAAAAAGGAAAAAAACGGAACCCTTATAGGATCACTCGTGTCTCTGTCTGTCCGTCAGTCACAGTTAATAATATGAATTTTAAACATAAGGGCCACTTTTCGTGGGTAAGTTGGAAAATATTACAAAAAAAGTTTTGCAATTCATATTGTGTGACATATCAAATAAAAGGGATAATTGTGAGAATGGCAAATATTTTTTTTTTATAATTTCAAAATAAATAGGTTTGGTGTTATTTAAGAAAATACGCGAAAATTGATACCCCTAGTTTACAGGAAAACTTATAAGAAGTCTATGGTATTTAACGTTACATATTTTTTTTCCAAAAGTAATTTCTGAATTTTGGTTGCGTTTAGACGCATTTGTATCCTACACCATAGATACCAGGTGCAAACTAAACTTAACCGGTCACTTTAGTTAGGTTAACCCTTAATTTGATTCTGATATGTACCTAAAAGTTTTTTTAATACAGTCTTGCGGAACCCTTTCCGGCAAAGAGCAAGTTGAACCATGCTCAGTGTAGGGTTCCGTAGCCGTTACTACACAGAAAGAAATTACAGATGGAAAAAAAGCGGCCAGCTGTTTATACAAAAAAATGCACTACTGATGACAAAAAATACGCTATGAAAAAAACACTAACAAAAGAGCGTATTTCCCCGGCATTTAAGTCCTTTTGCTGAGAAGCGCAGTTTTTTGGCAATAAATTTAAAACGGTATGTCCGATCATGTTGAAAACAATTTTCGTTGGAATTATGTATTGAGCTTTATATTTGTAAAAAAAACATATTTTTTAACGTACCGTTTAGAAAATAGAGGGGGGGACCCACAATTAATGCTACTTTCGTTGCAAATATTTCGGAAAATATTCACTAAATCAAAAATTGATTTTAGAAACCTCAAAGTGTTTTTAAAAGAACTGTCGAATGATGTGCCACACGTTGATATTTGCAAAAAAAAACTTGCAGTTTTGGTTACATGTATGGAGTGCCCCCCCCTAGAAAAATTATATATTTTTTATTTAACTATCAAACTAAGTAGAAGTTTACACACGACACCTATGCTCCAAATTTCATCAATGTACATCTTATACTTTTTGAGTAAAATGCCTGTGACATACGGACGGACAGACAGACAGACGTGACGAATCTATAAGGGTTCCGTTTTTGGCAATTTGGGTACGGAACCCTAAAAATCAATATGTAAAAAGTGCACTAGCAAAAGAACGTATATCTACGTAGCTCTAATAATTTTGCTGAGAAGCGCAGTTTAATAATAACTTAAGAAAGGTATCCAGACCAGATCAATTTAAAAATAGTTTATGTTGAAAGTATTTATGAAGCGTTACTTTTGTAATTTGTTTTAATTTTTTTTTAGACTCACGGTTTAAAAGATAAAGGGAGGGACACAAATTATGTAAATTTCAAAACGATTATTTCCGAAAATATGCACTTAATTAAAATGTTTTTTTAACCTTAAAGTATTTTTAAACGAACTATCGAAATATGTGCGTTAATATTTGCTGAAATAAAAATCAGCTTCTGTTACATGTATGAAGTACCCCCTAGAAATATTTGCTTTTTGTTATTTAACTACCAAGTAGCAGCATATAATAAGACTTACTTAATACTTTAGATTTTATCAATGTACATCATGTTATTTTTGAGTAAAATGCCTGTGACATACGGACGGACATGACGAAACATTAAAAAAAAAGAAAGAAAGAAAACACATTTATTGCAGCGAAAAGATAACACCATTACATGAAGAAAGCTTAAAGAAATAATTAAATTAAAATTATCTTAAATCTAGATTGACAAGAAACAATTGACTAATATAAGTATACAACACGGTGCTACCATGTCCGCAACAAAAGGCCACCACTCAGCATGATGCTGCGACATCGGGGTAATATCGCAGCGCTGGTCTTCCGTGGGACCCGAGGTAGGTAGGTAAAAACAGCAACAGCAAATCCTGACGTAATGTTTACATGTATACCTATTAAGATAATGTATGTATGTGGTGTAAGGCTAGACAAATCCAAGTGAAGGGTTTTTATGTATATAATCTTTACTATTATAAAGTTGTAAAAATGAAATGTTTCTATGTGTCGTTGTGACGTCATAACGCCAAATCGGCTAAACGAATTTCAACTATTTTTCATACACGGGCAGCGGGGTGTCTCCACATGGTTATAGGATACTTTTACCCGACTATGGTAAAGAAGAAAAAAAATAATAATAATAAATATATATATATATATATAATATATGTATTTTATTAAAGTATATATAAGCATTAATAGTCGAATATATAGATATAGGATGTCAGATAGGGCAGTGTGGGGATGAGCGATATATAAAGGTTAGGAGATGTTAAATACTTAAATATAAGAATTTATTACCTGGAACGTTGGGCATTTATAAGGTATTGCCGATATTTTATTTTAAAAGTGCTCAAAGTTTGGGAATTTCTGATAGGAGGTGGGATATTGTTCCAGCATTTCGTGGCAGAATACCGAAAACTGCCTCCAAACGCAGCGGTTTTTCCAGGCCGAGAGCAAATGAGGCGGATGTCCTCTCTAGTCAGACGCGTTGAGAAACCTAACTTTTCAAAAAGGTATTTGGGTTGTTGAGTGTGAACTACACCGAAAAGCAAAGAGGCGAAATGTAACGAGCGTCGTCCCTCCATCTTTAGCAAATTGCTAGTATTAAAAAAGGGGGTTACACGTGTTCTAGGCGGAATGGGGAAGCAGAAACGAGCACAAGCGTTTTGAAAACGTTGAATAAGAGCTTTCGAGCGAGCTAGTAGACACCCGTTGATCACAGTGTCAACATAGTTAAGCTTAGACAAGATCAAGGAGTTGCAAAGCTGTATTCTAAGGTCAATGCTAAGATAGCTTCGAAGCTGGTATAACACCCTTAGTCGGTAAAAACAGTTCTTAACAGTGACCAGCACATGCTGCTCGAAGCGTAATTTGTCATCCAAGAGAAGACCGAGATTTCGGGCCTCAGAAACACGCTCAAGCCGTTCCCCTCCTAGCATCACCTGAGGGTCACAACTGACAGCTTTGTCTTTCTGACCTTTGGTACCAAGAATCAACAGCTTTGACTTAATGGAGTTAAGCTCTAAACCATTACGAACTGACCAATTGGCAACTCGATCCAAATCCTGATTCAACAGATGCACAGCAGTTGGAGTTTCACGAGGATAGAAAGATGTGTAGATTTGCATATCATCCGCATATAAATGGTAATTACAGTTTTTAATGTTGGTAATAATATCAGAGATATACAAAATGAATAACACCGGACCAAGGATAGATCCCTGCGGAACTCCTTAGTTCACAGAAGTATTTTGAGAGTAATCAGTTAACCCACAAGAATTAGACAATCCTTCACACTGAGACCGACCTGACAAGTAGCTCGAGAACTACTTCAACGTCTTATTATCAAAGCCATAATACGCAAGTTTGGAGAGGAGTAACGAAACATTTATTGTGTCAAACGCACGAGAGAAATCTAACAAAACCAGTAAAGATGCCTCACCCTAATCCTGAGCGGACAGTATATCGTCAATTACGTCAAACAGAGCAGTTGCAGTGCTGCACTCTCTGCGAAATCCAGACTGTTGACTCGGTAGTATATTATTTGCTTCTAAGTACTCAGTCATTTGTAGGCACACCACCTTTTCTAAGATTTTGGACATGAAACACAAAATGCTTATTGGTCTGAGATCTTTTAAATCGGTCGGTTCTGATTTTGTAGGTATTGGTTTTGTAGGGATGCTTAGCGGGTTCAAGCGATGTAAATAACACCTTTACTCCAATACATATAATGTCAAGATATTACAACACAGAAGGTATATCCAAAGTCCGAAGATAGGCACACAGATAGAATATAGAAATATAGTTAAACGTAAATAACAAAAAAAAGCAGTTATAAATCGTAAGATAGTTGCGGTCGAGAGCGGCATGCGCTTCGCGTCAAAATATCAGATCGACTGGCGGCGCAGGCGCAACTGCCGAGTGGCCGCCGCATGTACTCCTCGCACGTCACAAACCGGGCGCGGCGCCGGCTCCAATTCACACGACCAGACGGCACGTCAATATTGTAGTGACGGATGAAATGTAAACAATGTGTGAATATTATTGTTTAAGTGTTTATATAATACATGTAATATTTGTCTTTGTAAATAATGTTATAAATATATATAAATAAATATAATTATACTTGTAAATATTTAGTGTAAATTAATTATATATGTGTAAGGGCATAAAAAGTAAAATAGTAAATGTGGATGAGTAGCCCACATCTTGACAATAGCGGATTTCCATGTATCAGGAAAGCAACTGGTATGTATAGACTGATTAATTATTGCGGTAATAATAGATAAAGTTCTAGGCAAGGTCAGCTCAATCATATCTAAAGAGATGCTGTCAGTACCAAGAGCATTACTCGAGAAGGACTTAATAATATTCAAAATAATGATTTCGTCAACGGGTTTTAGTTCATATTTTGCGGAGCTGAACCTGTGAAATTCGTAAAATGTCATGTCAGATAAGGTAACGCCAGGTCGGGAGGGCAAATTAAGGAAATTACTGTTGATTTGATCTGGATTATTAAAAGTTAATGGCAAATCATTTTGAAATCAACAACGTTGCGCTTAATATTTTTAATCAACAACGTTGCGCTTACTATTTTTCAATAAGGGTTCCGTATTTGCCATTTTGGCTACGGAATCCTAAAAGTGCGTACGTAATCGACCCCCAACCAGAATATAAATTCAGCCCAATAGTAACACTATCGACGTTTACAATTTAGGCAGTCAGAAAAATTACGATGCCCCAATATGTACGTGCTGGCTTCGAAAAGCCTCCTTTTTCAACAACCTCCGAAAGAAAAATGCATTAAGTGCATGAGAATTTCAAATACTCTTATTACCTTTTCTTAAAGCAACGGTGAAAGATACTGTTTCCTAGCAATCTCTTTGAACGAAAGTTATGGATCTCGAGACAATATTTCGTATTATCTTCTATGTAATCTAGTTGATTTTGTGCTTCAATAAGTATTCCGAAGAGTTTCTCTCAAAATTGAGCATTTGTTCAATGAGATGCAATGAAAAACACGAGCAATTGAGCATTGCCTTCGAAATTTGTCAAAGGATCGTAAAGATAATAAAAGTTACATTTGTTACACATGCTGAGTAATATTGGATTTTTCTTATCGAATAAATTATTAATAAATTGGAAGATATAGTTAAATTGTATTTCCTGATATGAGGAGACAAAATATATATGCAATTTTTAGGGTTCCGTAGCCAAAATGGCAAAAACGGAACCCTTATAGATTCGTCATGTCTGTGTCCGTCCGTATGTCACAGGCATTTTACTCTAAAACTATACGATGTGCATTGATGAAATTTGAAGAATAGGTGTCGTGTATAAACCGCTACTTAGTTTGATAGTTAAATAAAAAAAATCTATATTTCTAGGGGGAGCACACCATACATAGCAAATATCAATGCGTGGCACATATTTCGACGGTTCTTCTAAAAACACTGAGGTTTCTACAGTTTTTTTTTGATTTAGTGAATATTTTCCGAAATTTTCGCTCCCAAAGGTGGAAAAATTGTGTCCCCCCCCCCCTCTATTTTCTAAATGGTTGGTTCAAAAAATATGAAAAAAAATACACAGTTATAAAAAGCTTAATAAATACTTCTTTTGCTCGTGTTTTTTTTTTATATTGTTTTTTTTCTGTTGTGCATTTTTTGTACAAACGGCTGCGGAACCCTTGGGCGAGATGGACTCGCACTTGGCCGCTTCTTTTTCTTCATCGTAGTGGGATAAAAAATATCCTAGAAACATCTGTGAATCTCCAGCTACCCGTGTACCAAAGGTAGTTTTGAAATCTGCTTAGTTGTTTTGACGTAATGAAACCATAACGATACAAAATTCCCAAAAAACTATTTTTCAACTCACTGACCTTCTAATAATCGATTTTCCTTTTTACAGACATTTAATTTTTACATCCTTATAATATTACTAGGAGGCGCCTTCGAAGGCGCTTCGTTCGCGGAGGAAAAAAAGTAATAACCCTTCGTTTATTCTTCAGCGTAGTCGGGTGAAAAGTATCCTATAACCATCTGGAGATACCCAGCTTCCCGTGTACCAAAAATTGTTGAAATCTGTTTAGCCGATTTTGCGTGATGAAGCCACAACGACACATACAAACATACATTAATCGTTTTAGTGACCTCCAAATAGTCCGTAACAATTTTTTTTTGAAAATATCATCAATGTACAGACATTTCATTTTTACAACTTTATAATAGTATAGAAGTATAGATTTTAAATAAATAATAAAAAAGTGTAGATTAAAATCGGTAACAAAACAAGAACATTATCGGCTTTTGTAAAAGTTAATGTGGCCATACCAATTAATGTAGAACTCTTAGAAATGCTTACCTATTACTTAGCATTACTCGACTATCCTGGGAATTGGTGGTTATAATAGCTCATACAGGTAAGCTCAAAACTTAACTACTAGGAACTCCAAGCCATTTAGGTAATTTGGGTAAAGATTATGTAAGCTATGTTTGCAGTTCAGTCAATTTTGTTTACTGCATACTGAACCTTGCTTATAGAACCAAAGGGGGCAAACTAATAAATGTGTACACAGGCGAATTTACCCTTTACGAGATCTCTTCTGTTAACCTTAGAGCAAATGAGAGAGAAGAATAAATATCAACGCTGACTAACAAACAACCAAGTTTATATGTACAAAGATATGTATACCATTATAAAGTAAAAAAATATATATATATTCCAGGTATTTACAAAAAAATAATTGAAACGAACTATTTGGAGGTCACGGAATACAATTTTTTTTATTGATTTTTAGTATGTGTGTGCCTATGTGTCGTTGTGGTTTCTTCACGCCATAACGGCTAAACAAATTTCAACATTTTTTGATGCACGGGTAGCTGGGTATTCACAGATGTTTTTATGATAATTTTTACCCCAATACGCTGAAAAAACAAGAAGGGTGATGATTTTTTCTCATCCGCGGACGAAGTGGCAGGCACCTTCTAGTATAATATTAATTTAGCAATGCCACGCCCTTTCAACGGGCATATCAAGTATCAAGAGAGCATCAAACGCTTGTAATTCTAGTGAAAATGTCATCCGTCACGACAACTATGGGTGATTTCATTACGAGAGAGTCACTCGTGCTGGCAACGATGTCTTACGCTTTGAGAAGATATTGTCGCCTACATAATGTACGTATGACTAATATGACTTGCAATTAAAGCAAATCCTTATCTATACTAATATAATCTATTTATTAGAACTAGAAGGTACCGCGTCTTCTTTCGCGGAGGAGAAAAGTCATAACCCTTCTTTTTTACGACAGCGTAGACGGACAAAAGTATTCTATAACCACCTGGAGATACCCAGCTACCCGTGTACCAAAAAGTTGAAATCCGTTTAGCTGATTTGGCTTGATGAAGTCGCAACGACACATACAAACATACAAAAATTAACAATAATATTTATTTCCATTCAGTGACTTCCAAGTACAGTATTTTCTTTTAAATATCTTCAATGACGTTTCATTTTTACAAAATTATAATAATAGTATAATAATAGTATAATAATATAACATGTGCCTCCTGCCTATCCTTATCTACGGCGCCCAGACCTGGTCACAGACTGAAACCGAAAAGTCCAGACTCAAGGTCTGCCAGCGAGCGATCGAGCGCAGCATACTAGGTGATCGAAGAACTGATCGCATCAGAAACACCGAATTGCGCTCTAGAACTGGTATCACATACATGGGTATAAAAACCGCCGGACTCAAATGGGACTGGGCTGGGCACGTCTGCCGTATGAACCCGGATCGGTGGGCCAAGGTAAGTACCGAATGAATCCCCCAGAACGGCTACCGGAACCGAGGCAGACCGAAAAGGAGATGGCAGGACGATTTGGACACATTTTGCAAGAGCTGGCGGGAGTATGCGCTCGATAGGGATGCATGGCGGAAAAGAGGGGAGGCCTTTGCCCAACAGTGGGATACGTAAACAGGCTATATATTATAATTATTTTAATAGTATAAAAGATGTGAATAGTATAATGTTCCTGTCGAAAAATAGAGCACATACAATTTCACAACGTAAACGAAAATGTGCGACATTTTTTTAACTAAAAGCAAAACTCGTTTTTTTAACTAAACAGCATCCAACTAACTGGTAACTGTGCAAACGAAAAGTTTTTACAGTCGAATTTTTGCATAGATTTAGTTTTTTCGCACTCAGCTGGGACAGTAACGCCGGTGCCAATTCACTTTGTACTGAAAATGCTTCAACAACCCCCGTGTGCGTAACGATGCGTCGCGCTGATAACTTTGTATTGCATTTTTTACTGTTGCACATAAAAAAACCGGTCAAGTGCGAGTCAGACTCGCGCACCGAGGGTCCGTACAAAATATATGCAAAAAGCGCCGTATCTATGAAATTATTTTCGAAAATATTCACTATGAGAAACTTTTTCAGAAACCTCATTTATTGTAAATAACTGTCGAAATATGTGCCACACATTTTTTTTCCGTTTTTTTTTTACATTGGAGTGCCCCCTGTACAAATGTTATTTTTATTATTTAATCATCAAACTAAGGGTTTTATATAAGATATATTCCAAATTTCATCAATATACATCTTGCAGTTCTTTTCTAAAATGCCTGTGACATCGGCCCCCCTATTGCCTAACGCGTTTGACGCTCGGAATCAGAATCATGTGTCATGTGTCATGATTTTATATGAGCAGTTGATTCGGATACCAATTATCAAAATTTCGTTCGGCAATAAATAACCCCGCGGGTCCGGACGGACGGACATCACAAAACTATAAGGGTTCCGTTTTTGCTATTATGGCTACGGAACCCTAAAAAGACGTCCTTTAAACGCTACTCGTTTCTTGTATTATCATACGAGTACTACACTAATAAGTAACAAATGACAACAGAAATAAGTATTTGAAACAACGTAATACTCGTAACTTTAATGAGTCTCAAATGTCTCGAAGACTCAGTGACCGTATTTCAAGATCCAATCGTCTCTCATCTCGGAATTTGAGCAACCATCAGCTGTCTAGAAGAACAACGCAATAACTGTGTACAAGCATGACAAACACTTATGATCTTCTTCTGCGAAGCGGCCGCATAGTTGTCGAGTCTCCGTCGGAATCCATCTGCGCAGTTATGAATAAATTATTTCCTTCACCTTTATTTCTCTTTGTTTGCGAATTTTCCGATACGGGGCGACGGGCGAACTTGCTTATTGAGCTGCGTTGGAAATAAATAGTTTTTAGTTTATGTGACAACTTAAGTTTTCATGAATATAATTTGATTGCACTTTAATTTTGATAATAGGCTATTTAGCACCATTTTTCTGTGGTATGTTATAGAACGACCTTTCAATAACAGAATACTGGTGAAAAACTACTTCAATGTCATAAAAATTCCACGAGATACGACAACGTTAGAATCACACTTTTGGACTTTCCCAAAAAACGCACCATACCAAATAAACCCTAGGAAGGTGTGACGTCACACCTTCCTACCTTGTATAGGGAAATTAAGGACTTTGTTCTGCAGCTATGTAAAAACTTGCGTTTATTGAAACGGTTTCATAACAAAAATTAACATACATTTCATGGGTTATTCAATTATTTATGTTTTTATACTTTACAAATTGACTCACCACCTAACTTTAAGGCTCATAAAAAAAGCTACACGTAAGATATCGTACTCAAACTTTTAACATAGTTCCTTATTTTAATTATTTTATCAGGATCTTATATATTTATTACAAATTTTGCGATAATGCAACAACCCTATTGTTTCCTTATTGTAAACACTGCTTTATTTTGATGGCTCCGTACCTAAAAAGGAAGAAACGGTAACCTTAGAGGATCACTTTGCTGTTCTCCTAGTGGAGATGTCAAGCTGAGATTAATATCATACAATACTCAGTTTGCAATCCCTTGAAGCTGTGAAAAATCAGACTTCGAACTTAACACAATCAAAAGTTACTCGTAGTCATTTGAAAGAGGTGTTTTTTATATTAATTGCCGTGAACTAAAAACCAATAGGGTACTTCCAGTCGTCCTAGGAACTTAAAATTTGGTATGAATGTATCTTATCTCTTATTACCGACAATAATAATCTGAAAATCTTGAAATTTTATGTCTGTTATATGTCAGTATACAATACAAAATGAACCCACACTGCTTAGGAGCAGGGCTAACACCGGGATTTCATAAGTTTAAGTACATTTTATGCGGAACCCTCCGTGCGCGAGTCCGACTCGCACTTGGCAGGTTTTTTTTTCTATCCTACTGATATTATAAGTTGTAAGTTTGTGACAATGTTTAGATGTTTATAAGTAGATGTTCGGCTGTTACCGTGTTACTTAATTATGCGCAAAACGGATTGAAATGAAACTTGACACAAATGTAGATCAGATCATAGATGGATTACGGTAATGCTAGCGAAGACGCATATAAACGCTAGTAAGTGGTATTGAATGTCGCCATGAGTAGCGTTAAAAAATTGCGATACTTTTGGCTATTCTGGTTGCACAACGGCCTACGAATCTGACGGTCCCGGTTTCGAATCACTGCAAGGGCAAGGTATTAGTGTGATTATCACGTGATGAGCACAAATATTTGTTCATAAGTCTTAGATGTTTTTAAACATTTGATATTTATATCGTCTTCTAGTACCAATACTAAAAACTTTGCTTAGTGCTGGATTGTCCCTGATATTTTTTTTTAAACATTGATTTGATTTGATTTTCCAGAAGTGCTCTGACCAACTGAGCTATCGCAACTTTACGTGGTCTGAAATTTTCTAACACAATCTATTTAGCACTAGCAACGCCCTCTATATCTTTTTTATTTTTAAACAAGCTTCTGCCCGCGACTTCGTCCGCCTTAAATTCGTTTATCGCGGATAAGGGTATTTTTCCGGGATAAAAAGTAGCCTATGTCCTTCTCCGGGGTATTAGTATTAGTATGGAAGTATGGATGCTAAGTGCATCAGCCATACTCCAAGACATGCGTCTCACGCTACGTCTCTGTCCCATTGCTTCTCCAAGAAGTATTAGATAGAGAATTATTGATAAAATACTTTAAGACCACTACATTCAAGTATCATATCATTCATTCGGCTTGACTCGTTTTAAGTGAACGTGGAAGAAATTGATGATCACAACAAAACATATCGCCAAACGAGTTTTCACAAATTTAAAATGCTTGTCTGTAATCATTTGAGAAATATCAAACCTAATACTTGTGTTTTACGCTAGATTGAATCTGAGATACTTAAATTCAGATTTAAACCAAACATTTTAACTTTTTATTTAAGTCTTAATAACGTTACCCGTTTTTCATGCCAATGCGCATACAATAAGAGAAAATAGTTTAGAAACCACAAACACAATTCTCATTAAAACAGCTTTTATTATTGTTAATTAACTCATTCGATGTTATGAACAAAAGGGTCGATGAAATTATGAGTTCTATACTACTTTACTCCTTATAAACCTGTTACAAAAGCATATTCAGTGTTGCTATTCCCACCTTCATATCTCAGTTAGTTTTCATTGGAAGGTGAACTTTATTATACAGGGTGGAAACTGATGTTCGTGTGGCAACCGTGGAGGGTTGGGATGTTGCAAAAGTGAGCCAACGACTCGCTGAGCGAAGTTTTTGTGAAGCTCATCAAGCGTAGTCACGGTCGTAATGTGGGGAACAATACTCTGCTCATACATCGTTAGAAGCAAGTATTCCTGCTTCTAACGAGTATTTCTGCTAATATTTTTAAGCGATGGTCATACTATAAATGACAGTTATAAGAAATAAAACAGACTACACATTCTTCATGGGAAGAACTTTGACTCTTAATAATGACTTAAAAAAAATAATTAAATTTAGTATACAAATAGGGTACTTTGGTATTAAAGAAGCTTTTCTTCATTACTGATACTGATTAATAAACTGTAAAACATTGCATATGTAATGCGATTCCGGCTATAATGGTAATATAAGTCACGTCACTTAACTGCTGATTCCCACCAATGTATTTGCAGATACGCACCTTGATCTCCTATCCGATTCTTGGTTATAAGATGTGTTATAGACTTTTCCTGTTATTGCTCAGAAGAACACAAGGTAGCTAACGAAAAAAACCAGGCTTGAGAATGTTATTTGGATTTTTTTTTTCCATCTGGTGATACCCAGCTGCCTGTGTACCAAGAATTGTTGAATTCTGCTTAGCCGATTTTGCGTGATGAAGCCACAACGACACATACAAACATACATAAAATCCATAAAAAATATTTTTCGTTTTAGTGACCTCCAAATCCAGTCCGTAACAATAATTATTTTTGAAAATATCTTCAATGTACAAAAATTTCATTTTTACAACTTTATAATAGTATAGATATTGTGTCTGTCGACCGTGCCTAACGCAGGTCAAATCTACCAGCTAACTGTATTATTTCCACTCCAGCAACTGTCTTTTAGTTCCAGCATTTAGTACACTTAATAGGCAACGTTATTCCCATTTATTTCTAGACTCTTTGAGTCAATAAAAGTTGTTCATCGATCCAGAAATCTGGAAAAGGCTCTTCAGGCATGAGATCTATTTATTAACGGAGATAGATTTTGTAAAGTTACGATATTGGAACTATTTCTTTAATAATACTTTCAGATATCTTCTTTGATATTTTTGATGTATAAAAATGAAGTCTTCAAGTACCTTTATCATACCATTATGACGACTGGTATAGCTCAGTAGGAGTAACGTTGCCTGCGAAGCTGAGGTCCTGGGTTCAAATCCTGGTAAGGGCAAGTATTTGTGCAATGAGCATAAATATTTGTTCACTGAATTTTGGATGTTTTCTTTGTATATAAGTAATATATCTATTAAATATATCGTTATATTTTTTCTATTGTCGTCTAGTACCCATATCACAAACCTTATTGAGCTTACAATGGGACTAGTCCGATTTGTGTAAAATTGTCCCGTAATATTTATTTATTTATTATCTGCTAATTGAACCTACAAAGTAAATCTATGAATTCGAAGTGTCCTTTAATTGCAGCCAACGATAGTTATCGGCTCAAAGCTTCAGAGTGAGGCTTCATAGCAAGTGATTTTGAGGCACAAAGCTGGGCAAATGGGCCCTTCTTTTTCCAATTTTCCCTGTTCTGGACAGTTACGCGCCATTCCTTAAAAAAGGTATCTAGTTCATCCCGCCATCGCCGATGAGGTCTACCGCGTCTCCATTTAGAGCTATTGGATCTCCAATCTGTGATTTCGGCCCAGAGTTCACTCGGCATGCGGCAAATATGACGAGACCAGTCCCAATTTAACCTGGCCTTCTTCCGAGCTACGTCGATTATTTGAGTTTGGGAGCGTAGCGTGGTGTTCCGGACACGATCCCTTCATTTTAGAACTAATATGCTACGCTACATATCTCGCCGGCAAAACCAGAGTTTAAACTTCTGAGCTTCAGTCTCAGAACAAGCCCAAATTACGTAGTAGTAAGTAGAATATAAAGTACATGAACATTGGTACCACACCCAGCCAGGACGGAGCTTGACCCGGACAAGCCGGATGTACCAGGGGGCACAGATTTATAGGGAATGACACACTCCGAGATAGGAAGGAGGGGCCCGACTTGCCGGAACCGGTTTTTATTAGTAGAATATAAAGTAATAGAAAAAGTCATGAAATGTTCGTAAAAGTTTTTTCTTATATGTACCTAAAACATGAAATTTAATTTTGATCAAAAATAATATGTTTTTAAATTTCATAGCAGAGGGCGCGTATGCCAGGTTTTTAATATATTTTTTTCTGGAACCTACTATTTTGTATGCAACTTTTAAGGGGTTATGTGTTGCGAAACTTAAAAAAAAAACATAAACCGGCCCACTCTACTGTGTACATTCTTACACTATGCAATATTTAAAAAACTTTTTTGAATCCACTCTAAATAAAGTTCAGTCACTTTAATTAAGTATTGCAGTGTTAAATCAATATTGAAACGAATATTTTGCAATCCTATGTACTATTTTGAAATACAGGTTTTTGGTTGTTTTTTTTTGAAATATCGCCGTTATTGAATATTCAAATGAAAATAACATGAAAATGTATGTTTCCTTTTCAACGCTCGAGTTGAAATGGAAATGGATAAGTGTCAGCTACAAAATCGTTATTGGCAAATAGCGAACCAATTTTACCAATTATATTTTGCTTTATCACAACACAACTGAACAAAACACGAACACACAATTTGCAATGCTAACGAACCGCGCAGTTTTAAATTATAATTTAGGAAAATACAGTTTAGTTAGCAGTATATTGATTAACTTTATTATCGGAATGTACTTACTTGGCTAACTGCCCAAAATAATTACCTATAACGAGGTTTCAATGGAGTTCCGCATTGAAATTGACTGCGGGAGTTTTCGTAACCTAAATTTATCTATTTTTGTTACTTACGAAACATGAATCACGTGTTTACAGGGAATTGATAGCGGTGGAAACTCTTGTAGAACTGTCCAGTTTTCGGTAGTTTTTCTGTCCTATCTATCTATCTATCAGCCTCGGACGTCCACTGCTGAACATAAGTCTCCCCTATAGTTCGCCACAGCGTACGATTTTAGCTTGAAAGCATAAAAATGCTTACTATATATATGGGTATTCATAGCTAACCGTGTACCAAAAATAATCGAAATCCATTTAGCCGTGTTAAAGCCACAACGACGCAAACAAATATGAAAAAAAATTCTAAAAAAAATGTTTTCGATTCAATGACCTTCATGTAGTCCCTATTGAAGATTTTCCTAATACCATCAAACCTCCCTTTTGAAGCCTGTCTCAAAGATCGAAAACCTCTGACCCCAACTATACGAAAAACTGTAAGTTAAAGAAACTATGTCAAAAGCAAAGCATGTACCACCCCACACCGTGGCGGCCATATTTCCCCGGTGCAGGCAGCCAGCTAATTCCGCTAATGGCGCTAAGACGCCACTTATCGCCCACCTGATTTATCGCCCTGATATCACCACGTCGGTGGGCAGGTTGAATAACTTTAGCTTGAGTTTGCATCTGTAATCCAACCCATAGAGTTATGCTCGCGTTCTGAGGGTTCTGTACCACTACGTTATCATCGTTTTGATGCACTAAAATCACAGATGAGATAATCTAGACTCCTCCTGGTTACTACTAACTATGCTAAAAGCACGGCAGCCTGTAATCTACTCTCTCCGTGACTTTACAGGTCTTAGAGTATTTAACTAATGGTGCGAGACGAATACGTTCCCCTCTGCCAAAGTAATCGCGAAACTCCGGTTAATATCATCTTTTTGACGCTCTAGAATCACAAATTAGACAATATCTAGACACGTCCTGGTTGAAGAAACTACGTTAAGGGCACGGCAGCCTGTAATGGCCGTGGCGGCCATATTTCCCCGCTGCAAGCAGCCGGCTAATTCCGCTAATGGTGCTAAGACGCCACTTATCGCCCACCTGATTTATCGCCCTGATATCGCCGCGTCGGCTGGCGGGTTGGATAGCTTGATCTTGCGTTTGCATCTGCAATACAACCGATTCAGAATCATGCTCCTGTTCTGAGGGTTCTCTACTACGTTATCACCGTATTGACGCTCTAGAATCACAGATTAGAAAATATTTGGACTCCTCCTGGTTGAAGAAACTACGCCAAAAGCACGGCAACTTAATATCTTCCCGTGACTTTACCGGTCTTAGAGCGTTTAACTAATGGAGATACCATACGAATACGTTCCCCTCTTATTACAACACAACAAAACGGCGACGTTTAGAGACTATGGACGTAACGCGGCTTCCGAAACGTCGAAGAATTACCAACGAAAGGTAATTAAATAAATCATATTTATACGCGATTAAGCTCCGTTTTGTTGTGTGGTGATAATGAGTGAAGATCGTGTAAGTTTAAATTAACGTTTCCTTCTGCTTAAGTAATCACGTTAATTAATGGTAAACTAGCTTCTGCCCGCGACTTTGTCCGCCTTAAATTCGTTTATCGCTGATAAGGGTATTTTTTTCTGGATAAAAAGTTGCCTATGTCCTTCCCCGGGACTCAAACTATCCCCATACCAAATTTCATCCAATTCGGTTCAGCGGTTTAAGCGTGAAGAGGTAACAGACAGACAGACAGACAGACAGACACACTTTCGCATTTATAATATTAAGTATGGATATGGATAGTATGGATTGCCAGTGTATGAGTGTTTTTTTGCTAGTAGGTGATGTCTGTTAATTATTTCCAATTTCCACAAACGTACACACGTTTGTAGAAATAGGGATGTTTCCCTAGTATGCTGGTCATGTTTACCTCATCAGCCGCTAAAAATGCATGAAATTTTTGTGCACGGGGATTCTTTAGTAATGTTCGTCATCATTAGATTAAGCGCCATCCATCTGGTAAACTTATTCCTGTTGAAGTTAACCAAAAGTTTTTTTCTATTATTTACTTACAGACCTTAATTTACATTTATTAGGATATTTCCACCGTTTTATAGAAAAAAAAGCAAGGCCATCACATATTTCCTAGAAAAAATGTATTTTTATTTTTGTGGTTAGCAGGTTTTAAGTTCAGATGCCATAAATCTCTCACACATGCGCCAGTTACTTCCACTAATGGAGCTAAGACGCCACTTGCCCATCTGATTTACCTCCCACTAAATAGCACAATAGCATATTTTTAAGCACAGCTAGCACAAGAATAAATTGTTTTACGTGTACATTTGCACGTTTAAATACATAAGTTACAGTACTGCTACTGTATCAACCTCCATGTCATAACGCTAAATTATATCGTAAGAATGCTTCTAATAATGTGCATATTCATATACAACAATATCCCAGAATATATTAGACAAATGGAGTATAATAATTTTGTACAAGAAATTACCACATGGCTCACTGAACATTGTTTTATAGCTTAAAATAATTTTTGATTATAGTCCGCATGACTGACTTACTGTGCACATCTTAGAATATATTTTTGCATGTTGTTCACATAATTTTATATTATACAAGAAGATGTCCGCAACTTCGTTCGCGGAGGAGAAAAAGTCATAAACCCTCCTTTTTTCTTTAGTGTAGTCGGGTAAAAAGTATCCTATAACCATTTGAAGATACCCAGCTACCCGTGTACCAAAAATTTCGCGTGATGAAAACAGCAAAAGTTGAAAAATTCGCAAAACACATCAAGCGGGATTCGAACCCGTGTTGGCCCGAAGAGCCATTGGAGACATGGTTTTGAAACCCAACGTGGAATTTTTAAATTTTTAGGGTTCCGTAACCAAAATGGCATAAACGAAACACGACCTGTTTGTCAAATTACGAGTACACCTTGTTACTACTGCCACATGTAAGTTTATAAACTCCTGACTACGAGTACATACATAAAGTCGGAAAAAAAATTGTTTTCTAGAACAACATCCTCGATGGATATATTTTAAAGAATTTTGATTCGAATTATTTGGAGAACCCATCGACAATAAACAATAAAATACTTCTAACATTCTTGTTCTCTATTCCCAAAAGAAATTAACACATTCACGACCGCAAGCCCGCTGGGCGCTCGCACTGCTCGTAGCAAGTTTTTGATAAATACGGTTGTTCCCATGATATTGGCGACGAGCGTAGCGCTACGAAAATGTCGGTTACGACTGTTCCGATAGTGTTAAATAAGAGATGAAAGTTTAAATAGAAATTCCATCGAAATTTATCGGGTTCAATATGTAATACAGTTGTAAATAAGAAATATTTTTAAATCTCACTTAAATAAAGAGTGGTCCGATTGGAAATGATTTCTCAGCCATTTCATCTTCACCCTTTGTCCCGCCTCGCCGTTCAGGGCCAAAGTTCGGAAAGTTGGTTGCTGAGCGGATCTTTGGCTTTAATGGCGGCCCGTTAATTGTTCCCGAGCGATGCTGATTACTTTTCTGCCTGACTTTGGCTAAAGATTTCAAGAACGACTGTTTAATATACAATGAGGAGGATCGAGCTCTGCTCGTCGTTTCCTTGCGTGACCAAAAGGGAACATTTATGATTTTTTGTTTTTGTTTTATAATGCCGATTCCACACGTTTGCCAAGCACCGACAAACATACAGGACGCTTTATATGTTATAAAAAAACAGAAATAGCCTCTTCTTACTTTAACAAATCACTGCGTCCTGTGTGTTTGTCGGCGCTTGGAAAACGTGTTGACTCGGCATTAAAAGCTCATTATGTAACGAACAGTAGATGAAAATAAAGTTTCGAATAGCTGTAAAAATAACCAAGATATAAACCATCAAAAATTTCACTATCTCTTTCTAGCAACACGGAATTTAATATGGAGTTTACATGGCCGGAGTGTACTATGAAGTAACCGTACATGTCGGACCTCTCTGTCATAGCGCTATATAATTAGTAAATTACAATGCCTAGATCATGCGTATGTCTTGGCCAATTTAAATTTTTATTTCACTTTTTGAAATTATATTTATAAATAAAACATGCATTGCATGGATTCATATAATATATTTTTCTCTCAAAAATAACAACCTAAGGAACGCGTAGTTAAAAATGTTCCCACTCCACGCGAGGACAGTGAATTCTTTATTGAAATTTAAGGCCGAAACACACCGGATGCGTGCGCAGCACGTGCACGTGCGCCTGTGCGTGGCGTGCGCGTTGTATCGTATGAAATGTCATAGTAGATGGCACACCGCTTGCGTGGCGTGCACGTGCGCAGCGCTGTGTCATATCTTATGGGTATTCGTGCTTTACAATGCGCACGCCACGCGCACGTCTACGTACACGCCACACACACGCATCCGGTGTGGCTTGGCCATTAGGTTGTGCTACTAGACTTGTAAATCTGCATCAATGTAGTTCTGGATTTTAAGTTACGTTGTGTTCAAAGGATCTCGTAATGTACACTATTATAAAGATATTTTCAAAAAAAAGATTGTAGGCAACCACGATCACTGAAACGATTTTTTTTGTTTGTTTGTGTAGTTGTGGCTTCATTGCGCAAAATCGGCTAAACGGATTTCAACTAGATTTGGTACATATGTAGCTGGGTATCTCCAGTTGGTTATAGGATATTTTTTATCGGACTACGCTGTTTAAAAAAAGGGGGATTATGACTTCTTCTCCTCCGCGGACAAAGTTGCGGGCACGTTTCAGTGGTTCATAAAGTATTGATTACCTGCAGCCAGTGTGTCTCTGTTTCGTTTTGTAAGCTTGGCTGACACACTACTACGTCTAGATCATGCCGTCTGGGATTGTTTGTACCATTCGCCGTGAGGCCGGGGCTCTTTTCATTGGGTATTTAAATCCCTGAGCTACAGTCATGTTTTCATTAGCACGATAAATTCCTATTTAACACTAAAAATAGGTCTGTTTTCACTTTTAAGCTGCTTACGGGGATAATTTTAAACGATGAACAAAGCTCTCGAGCTTGGACTCAGATGAGTTTGTTAAGACATAATCGATCACAATTAGCTAAGAGTATTGTGTTAATTATAGTAAAGGGCTCCCGGAGCTCACCATCCCAGCAGCGAAGTGAGTAATTCCATATTATTGTCTCTGTGATAACTTGGGTAAATACAGTTCACAGCAACGGTGTTTTACGCCACATTTTCTAGTTATATCTTAACCAACACCGTCCTAACAAAAAGTTGCCGACAAACTAGACAGTCATCTTATATATCTGTCTATCTATTATGCACTGTGACAGGCTTGCGTTTTTAGAATTTTTATATTTTAATGAAATGATTAATCCTGCATATTACAAGTCAATTAACATTTACCCGCAACTTGACCTGTGGTACCAAGAATGAAGTTGTATATTTGTTTCAACCTACGATCAGATCTATTTATGTGCCAAGTTTTACGCAAATCAGTTTCACCGCAATAAGTTAAAACGGTCCAATTAAAATTATCAGTAAATATCTTAATATTATCTTCATTGTCGTTCATTATATCAAAATGTGTATCTACACACGTAATAAAGTCTCGTAATTTTAGGACATTTGTAATAATGACCCCATTTTAGGTTCTTATGCCGGCGACCCAGAACCTTAAATTGTAATTACCTGTCCAGAAATTAGAAATCCGTTGGAAGTAAATTTCGAAGCAAGGGACGTATTCTTATTTTAGGACTTCGGGTTGATATTTGATAAATTAATGCATCTACTAGGGCCGGAAAGAATACAATTTGTGGTCCTAAAAATGGGACGTTAAGTTTTAAAACGATATAGTTAACTATTTTGATAAGTTTTACTCCCAAAGAACAATTTTTTCTATCATATTTTTTCCTTAAGTGTCTTTTCTACTATTTTAATAATGTTATTGAATAACGAATATCAAAACATCTAAAGATCGAAATATCCCATAATTTAAAGAATTTTCATATGTATTCTAAGTATTAGTAAGAGAGTCGGATGCAACTCGGATTGTGTTTAAGATAAATAATGTTCCTCTTTTTTTTTTAAATAAAAATAATCCTTAAAGTTTGGCACTAAGTCTATTTGTTAGAGAAAAGCTTCATATTTGAAGTGTGAAGTAGTAAATCGGGAGATAATTCATCAAAAGTTAACCTTCCCGCTTGTGAACACATACATTATGAAAGATTAACGACAGTTTAAAGTTCAGATTTACTGTCATAAAAGACGCGAAAGTTATGGCAGTCGATTTTCTAGGATACTCTGTAAAGATAGAACTTGTATAAGGTATTCAATCTCAGTCCTTAGAGATGACAACGCATTTGTAACCTAAGATGCCTTGTTGCTTTTAGACCACGAGACCTGTTCACAAAAATCAGAAGCCAGATTTATGACAGTTTTTAAGAGTCCCTTTGTTTTTTATAGGTCGTTGTATTTAATATGTTTTATATTTTGTTGTATAAATGACCTTATACATCTTAGTAGAACTCAATTAATTTATTTTATTGCATGTTGAGACACCTAAGTCTTTATACGTCTCTGAACCGGCCGTGTTTATGGAACTCCAGTGTTAGCAGAGTCCTACTCCTACAAAAAATGTACGCGGTGTGGAATAATTTTATATTAGTTACTGACATAGACAGACAGATATAAAGAAAAGAGATTTTCAGATTTATTTCGTAGGTTGTGATATAACAGCTACCTTCATAACAAATTTCATGTTTCTAGGTATTTAATTTCGACTTTTATTTGTCCTGGCCAAACCCCGGTACAGACGTCAGTCAGTAGTGACGTTACTCGAAATAACTCTTAGGCAATAAAAAAATAAACGCATCCAAAAAAAAAATTGTATGTTAGGATAGCTTATAATTTATTTGATTAATCTGTACATCTCCTCTACGTTTACCAATTAGTTATAGCACGATTGTAATATTTTTTACGTATAATTATAATTTACGAAAACATTACTTACTTTTGAATATGTAGCGGTCTCCTTTTGTGAAATGCCAGTATATTCAGATTCAGATTTGTAAAATTGCCCTCGTGGTCTACTTACAGAATAAACCATTTAACTTTTGTACATTTTGATATGCTTTCTTGGGGAGCTAAGCATTGAGTTTATACTTAGAAAGATAAATTTAAGATAGGCTAAGAACCCATAATTCTAATAGTTAAAAATTATTTAGAAAAAATACTGACTGTTCACATTTGACTCCCAAACAGGCTTGAGTTGGGCGTACGCAACTTTAGCCGTTTTGATCCTGCTGTCATCGTCAATATCTTCATCTGTTCCACCTCGGCACGTTATGATGCTACCCTGGTAAACAAACTTGGAAACAGGTTCTAGGCTTTCTTCCCTCAGCGCCCATGGATCTGTTGTGCTCGAATTCATTGTATGTTGCCTGTTTTACGTAGATTTCCGAAATCTGTCCATCTGAGTTGGTCTCGACGAGTCATCTCTTTCTCAAGTTGGATTTACCCAACTGGACTGTTTTTCTCAGGTATATTTATAGTCATCTACAACTCCGAGCGTAGAGTCAATCTTTTACAATCAATCTTGCTAAATTTCCAGATTGTTACACACTTGACGGCCTTATTTCTGCGGAAGTAGAGTTCTTTTTAATATATGTAAACACTTTGCATTTGTAGAAACCATACAAAGCAACAATATCTGTGCGACAAAAAACTGATTTCCAGAGCAAGCGTGGCCAGCTGATTGTACGCGGCATCAAAGGACGTCCCACCACAAACGTAGATATTGTTTTGAATGTTTAAAATTCCAAATAAATTTCAGCTTCTGGGGATTGGGATGCGTACAAAGGCCTTTGTGCTTTCTGCTCCGAATATCAAAACGTTTTGTCTCAGATGGCCGTTTCTTGGAACTGTGGAACGCTGGGTTTTTCCACGGCTATGATCGGCTTGATTAAATGTCCTGATTTGTTTTCTGGAATTTATAAATCAAGAAGTTAAACGTTAATTACATTGAAGCTAAGTTGCATGCATAATTTAAAGCAACTGAAGGAAAATATTTCAAATTACGATGTGTTTTTGTACTATACGTTTGTCTCAGTTGGTTGCATAACGGCCTACGCTGCTAGCTGGCAGTCCCGGGTTTGAATATTGGCCAGGGCTAGTGTTTTGTGATGACCACGAATGTTTATCCCTGGATCTTAGGTGTTTTTTATGTATTTAAGTACTATAATTATATATATCGTCTGTATGTCGCCTAGTCATCATAATACAAGCTTAGTTTAGTTTCAAACTAGAAAGGTTAGTGTAAGATTCTCCCTGATATTCATTTATTTATAGTTTGTGAAACATCATGCTATTTGAAATGAAACAATATTAATTATCAAATTGATGTGCCTGCCTTTTGCAGTACTTCACTGTTACTGCGTGGGAGGATTTCTATATCAGTTCCAGTCACCTGCTAAGAATAGTTAACGGCTGTCTTGGAAAGAGCCGGCTTAGAGCCTTAAAAGAAACCTCCCATTTCTTATTTACGGCAAAGATTACATTTGTCACCGAACCCACCATTTGTCGCTCGCCGGTCCGTTTTTACAGAAAAATCTATTTTTCTATGGTCATTTGTTTCAATCGTGTCTAATGACTTGGAATAATAGTCCTTTGTGCGCAAAACCGGTTCAGACCTTTCATGTTTCAACAGATTAGGCGGAAGTTCGGGAAAAACAGGTTTTTACAAAAAGGTGAATCTTAAGTAATTACGCTTTACAAAGCCCGTCCATTATCGTCGGTCGATATCGGGAATTCGAGTGATACGTTATCGAGGTAATGAATTATTTATGAAGCCTTTGTGAACATTGAAGTTTCCGGAAAACATGATGACTTTATTACAGCGATTTGCTTTTTGTGAATATAAATAAACATTTAATATTCCGTTTCCAATGTTTGGTGGTTATATTAGGTCGTTGGTTTGCATTGTTATGCCAAAGTCAAATGTTGATGTTTATTTTCAATTTAAATATTAGTTAAGAGTACACAAGCATACTGATTTCTCTCATCCATTAACTAATCAAAATTGGATCGCGCTATGTAGCGAGCAAGCAACGGTCCCGGTAAACAGCACGAGCGAACGAGAATTGAACCTAGCGCAGTGGTCCAACCCACACACGTACCGTTTGCTAATCGAAATTGCCTCCAAACTTACAAACAATACACAAAGATAAGAATCCAATAGTCCCGAAACCAATAAAGTTTAATTAAACACTGATAAAATACTGCTTGAAGGACCAATCGACCCTCCAACCGTATTTAAGTGATCGACTCAAGAATAGATTGTTTCTTTAGCTATTTTAATTTTGTAATGAGCTTTTGCGAATGAATCGGCCCGTGTTATACTTCAATCGTGATGGATAACGTTTCGCAAACACACCGACTACAGATTGATATTTGAACTTGTAGATAGAAGTTTGTATGTTTTGAGATGAACGTTAATAGCTACTAGATTTATTCAAGCAATTTTTCTGTCGATACGTTTTTCCAAAGAAATATCGTTGAAATAATGTGTAGTGTGTTTACTGGAAAAGATTTATTTAGTCAAAGGAACTGTTGTTATTTCAATACGTTTCGATCTAACCGTAATCGGCCTTAACTAGCGTGCACTTTGAAACTTATCAATAAAAAACAAATAGTTCTAGAAAAAACCTGAAGATTTAGAGGTGCTATAATTAAAAAGTGTTTTAATGAAATACGATAGAACAAAGCTCAATCTCCCTGGACGCTACTCGATTTTTTTTTCTTTTTTCTCTGTAGATTAGCCACTCAGAGCTCAGAAGCTTTTCATTTTAAATGTGAATAGAACTCTGTGAAAAAAGTAACAGGACTGTTTAAAATGTGTTTAAATTATTGAAGCAATTGCAACTTACATATAACAGATTCAAAAAACTTATTAGATACTAGACGGTGAACGGAACTTCGTTCGCGAAGGATTAAAACATCATAACCCTCTTTTTGGCTTTAGGGTAGCCGGATAATAAGTATCCTTTATCCATTCTCGGATGCTCAGATATCCTTATACGATTAATGGTTGCAATCCGTCTGGAAGTTTTGACGTGGTGAATGTTCAAAAGTTCAAAAACAGATACATACATACAAAAAAATGAGTCAGTGAGCTTAAAATACCCCGCTTTATATTTTTTTTAAATATCTACAATCTACAAATATTCAATTTTTACAACTTTATAATAGTATAAGAACAAAATACATTTGGCATCTTATAATACCTCTGTAAAGTAAAAATTATTTAATTGACCAAACTGGACTATAAATTATTGAACATTTTTTATCGAAACAGGATCGGTAAACAGGGTAGCTCACCTTGTGATTGTTTTTTCATAAGTAGATTGAATACGATTTTTATGTCATAGTTAGTTGTTTAATCATCATCATTTCAACCTGGTTCCGTGTACTGAGAAAAACATCACATCTGGAAACCTATAGTACTTATAAGTGGTACCTTCTGTTCCGTAGCTTCCGATCGGGTTTGTTAGACCATTATAGAAGAACATCTTGTGGGTTTAACCAATCATCTGTATCAAAGATCCCTTTCTACAAGGCACAACCTGCTCAAAGGCTTTAACGAAGGTGCCAGTTACAGATTAACAATTCAGTTTATAGGTTCAGAGGTTGTAGGCGCGATCAAAGTGTCGAGCGGCGCTCAAACGGGTAGTTTGCATAATTACAGGCTTGTAGCGGTCACCATGGTGGATGTAGTGAGATGGATTACTCAACCCGGCAGGCTGTTTGAAGTCATTCTACATAGCAATATTGTGTTTTCGGCATAATAATAACTATTCAACATCATAAGCATTGTAGCCATAGGCCTCCTCAATAGATTTCCACATGGGCCGGATAGAGGTGACGTGCATCCACAGAGTATCCGCAACACTAGCCAGGTCCTCTGACCACCTTGAAGGTGGCTACCCGCAACGTGGTGGCTACCGCGTAACTTTCCTTTCCGCCTCAACGACCATCGGTTCTTTGAACTTTTTGCTCTGCCAATTGCCACTTCAGTTTGCTTACCCTGTTTGCTATGTCGGTGACCTTGGTTTTCCTATGAATCTCCTCATTCCCGAGCATAGCCTTTCCATAGCTCGCTGAATGACTCTGAGCTTCCTTATGAGACCCATAAGAAATCTAGATCGACGCAAATCTTCCCAACAATGGCTCCCGACTGTTTAAAATCGCTAGGTTCCATATTAGAATCTATTATTTGTTTTATGTGAGTCATTCGATCATGAAACATTTCCATTATAACTTTACAAATGTCTAGAGCTTGTTTTTTTTTTGTTTTTTTACGCAATCGGGATTTATTGTTTTTTTCATTATTTTTTTTAGTTTTTACTCTTTAGTAAAATTATTAAACTTAGTAAATTTCGTAATTTTTGTCGTGAGGGTTAATGAGAAGCTTGCAGAGATTTATGACAATTAAATGAAAATTTAGTTAGAAGGGCTTGCTAACCAACTTTAAATCGTTATAGTTCCTAACTGGTAATTAAAAATAATAAAAAAACCGAATAATGATTTTTAAATCCCTATTCAATGATACCCCATTCGATATAGAATGTCAATTTTTCTATGTTATAAAACTCAAAATGGCGATAATGAGACGCCATAGCGTCTCATTATCGCCATTTTGAGTTTTCATCGTTTTAATGTCTTTAGTAACATTCAAACAGTTAAGACAAATCGATTGACGTAAGAATTATTAAAATCAGTCTACGCGTTTCATCTCTAGAGTGCCAGATAGGAACAAACATACATATGACGGCGGCATCGTCGTGCTTGCACTTTTAATAAAATACTTCACGCGAAAAACAGGTGTAAACAGCAGGTGCACCTGGCAAGACCGATCAGGCCACTGTGTCGTCAAGACTTCTAGCTATAACTTGCCCTACCTGAGTCGGTGGGGATCATTCTTCGTATCGAGCTGGTCCGGTGCACTTGTTGTCCAACCGCTGAGTTATCGTTGGTTTAAAATTACGAGTACCTACTGAAAGTGTTACTATTAATTGAAATTATTTGTGTGTAGTAATTTATGTGGTGAAATAAACCCGGTACACTAAATAGGCTGTTTTATATTTGTCGGACTAAACTCTCTACAGCTATGTCGGATCAACCGCCGATACACACATAAATACTCCTTTGCGTCGCTTAGACGGATAAAAAGCTCATAGATTACGCGATTGAAATTTTTACTTAATAGTCCCAGTAAGGCATGATTTTAATATTCATTTTAAAGAGGGTGTTATTTTTGATGGTTGAAATGAATCGTTGTTTTTTTAGATCTTTGAAAAGGTTGGGTATTAGATCTTTACCTTTAAGTATATTACCTACATTCCCGAACGCGGCGTTACGTTTCGTAGATAATTTAGAATTGTTATACCAGATAAAATCGCTACACGTGCATGTTCTACATCCAATATAGCTTGTCTCTTGGCTTCTTCTAAAGAGCTTTGCTCCGTAATCCCAGGCCACCGACTCATTACGCCTCGAATTGGAATAAATGCGACTCCCTCCATATTAAGGAAAACTTTGCGAAGATAATGCGTTTAGAGCTTTTTGTGCGATGGTCGCTTATCTCTGTTGTTCGAGGGCTTTTTTCGTATTTCCCTAAGGAATTAATCCTGTTTTGAATTGTTTCTTTTGTGAAAAGATGTTTAGAGGAAGTCACGGGCCGAGCAGCGACATTTTGTTTGTTCATCGTATGTTGAACATTTTTATCGTAATTATTACCGCCCAAAAGTGCTTTCGTGTTTTTGCCACATAGTGCAAAAAGGAGACCTCCTCACCAAGGCCTAGGCTTGAGTTCGGTATATCGATAAAGTTAATTACCTAAATGAAAATAATAAGTATCTGCTTTTAAAGGACCGAGTCAATATAACTACTTACTTTCAAACTTTTAAAGACACATTCGTTTAATTAGCTCTCTTCACGGGAAGAATACGAAAATGTATTACTGACTTAAATGATAAACACTCAGATCACAAACAGACATAACGAGAATTGTAAACCCTTAAAATGGCAACACACTGACCCAATTAAAACAAGCCATAACTTTATTCATTTCGCAAATAGATGAAACAATGTCCGCGTACCGCCACAGCACTCTATGTATCAGAAACGTGCCTTTATATCGTGTAAATACGATTCGTTTTAAGGGTTCACCAGAAGCAATACGTTCTTTTACTTATTTGGGACGTATGTATTCCGAGTGGTAGAAGCTGTTAATTTATGCGTAATAACCGCGAGTTTGTATTAAAGCCGCCCGCTGCCGACTTTGTTTGAATTACTAATAAAGATTTATATTTCTGAGATCTCGAATGTTGCCATTTACATTTCCATCGCGTTTTGTTTTTCAATTATCGTATTGTTGTCCTGAATAACGCCGATTTGGACGGGCATCACATTAGTAGAGGATTAACTGGATTAAATGCCGATTCAGAGACAGAGCGTATGTAGGAATGTTAATCCCGTCTTTAACATTCCAGGAAAGCATGGACCACCAGTTAGGTTAATAATTAATATATGAGATACGTATTTTCGGTGAAATACTCAGATATCTCAAGTCTATTTTTCTCTAGAAAACGATTAGATGAATGTTAAGAAATTAGTTGATTCGCAGTAGAGGCAAGGTCGTCGACATAGCTTATTTGTTAGATTTAAGAAGCAATAGACGGGGCACATTGCTCGTAGAACTGATCCGGGGCATAAAGGTTCTCGTGTAGCGACCACGTGCAAGACACTGCAATGACACAACGTGGGAAGACCCGCGAAATCGCAGGAAACTATTGGATGATCGCAGCACACGACAGGTCGTTATAAAAATACCTGGGGTAAGCCTTTGTCCAGCAGTAGACGTCCCTAGGCCGATCTGATGATAATGATGATTACTTCAATATTGATACAAAAATCTAAGTAGAAAAGAAAAATCAATTGCGATCCACTGCAGTCTAAGCTGGAATCGAACTTGAGCGTCTCTATTATACCGGAACAGTGTCCTGAACCATTAGACTATCAGACCGCTTATAACAATTACTGAATGAATGAATGAATGTATAACAGAGGCTCTGGTTTGATTCCGGTTAAGACTGCAGTAGATCGCAATTAATTTTTCTTTCCTATTTAGATCTTTGTATCAATATTGTATAAAAAATATGAGATGTTTTCATATTAAAAAACATAAACAAACATGATGATTACTGTTAAGACGAAAATGTTACTAGGTATATGGTAGGTATAACCCCATATTTATTTCATAGTAAGTATTTACAGCATCAGAACACATAGATGATCTTTTAAATCACAGAGAAAACAGAAAATATGGTAATAATGAGATAAGAGTATATCAGTCTGTCAGTTGGAGTGTGGAAAGGCTGCACCATTGTCGAAGCCAAACAACTTTGCTGCTGGCTTCCATTTGTGGCGGGTGCCTCGAATGCACATGCTGGTCGCTCTAATTATCGAAGTTATCATACGAGCTCTCAGCCAGCCTAAAACGCAAGACACGGATCTGTCCCAGCGAAATGCGAGTGCTTCCCCGAGGTGTTTAAGAAAGGTGGCTAATTGTGGTGCAAAAACTCCATCCATGGAGGTGACGAGGGGTATAAAAGTGGCATGGCGTAACTCACAGGTGTTGACGTATTTGTTTTGTTTTTCTGACTCGGCAGATTTCAGGAAAGAAACAACGGGGCGTGAGATGTAAGAGGGAGCGTCGGTGTCTACAACACGGATGTCAAATAACGCCTCCCTCTGTGCCACCCACACGCCACAGCATGCTAAATCTCCTCGTAGGCCAGTGTCACCTTCAGTGATGATGGGTTCTTTGACTACGTTTCCCCATGCTTGTTGGCATAATTCGCAAAAGAGATCCCTTAATTCATTGTGACGTCTCGTCAGTAAACCGCCAGTTTTACAAAAGAGAGCATGATCATTATTGAAATCGTTTCTGCCGCATCTATCACAAGATTTTGGCATTGAGATTCTATGGTAGATTATTGAAAGGGCATCTCGGAATTCATGTGGGGAATGGTAAAATAAATATTTTATTTTATTTCGATTTCGATTTGTTCTCATTCAATTGGATGAAAATCTTTGGTTTATGGTAGGTCTATCATCATCCCTTATCCCATTTATGTAGGGTCGACACAACATGTTTTCTTCTCGCATTGGTCACTATTATTTGTCATTTCCGCGCTTACTTCTTTCTCAGGTCCTCTCTCACACAATCCATCCATCGCTTTTTTGGTCTGCCGATCGCTCTTCGTGCTTCGAAATTCATCCCTAACATTCTTTTACCAATATAACGTTCATATTTCCTCATTATTTCAGCCATAGGACGTCCACTGCTAGACACAGGCCTCCTCAATAGATTTTTACATGGGCCGGATAGAGGTGACCCGCATCCAGTGAGTCTCCGCAACCCTTACCATCACCATCTCTTCTCATTACATGCCTTTACCACGCTAACCTACTGCTCTGCATTTTGTCCGTCACGGGTGCTACTTTCAAACTTCCCCTTGTATAGTCATTTCTAATTCGATTTTTCCTCGTCACTCCACACATCCATCTCAACATTGCCATGTCAGGTGCGTACACTCTTCTTTCATCCGTCACTTTCGTTACCCAACATTTTGATTCTTACATTGTATATTCAAGCTTTCGCCAGACTACGCGTGCTACTTAGTGGTATGCTCAGTATCCCAGAGTATTTCAGTTAACGTTTACGTTTAACTTATTAAATCACGTTAGCCTAAAAATGCCTTCATCTGTACAAAGCTCCAGATCAAAAGAAGACTTTGTTGTTCCCTTCCTCCTTCAGACAAATGTCCCGCAAATGCCCAGACTGGTGGTGAGCCTAGAGGCTAAAGGATATAGTCAACGAGTCTAAAATCAAGAGGCTGTTTATAAATGTAACAGATTGACCACATCAAGGTGACCCGACTAGATCGATGGCAAAAAGCGGAAACGTTACCGCCAACTGAATCCATGGGTGGTTACTACGTTTCCGATTTTTACCATCAATATGTACAAAGGGAGGACTCAATTCCAAAAGGCATTTTACCGATTGTGCTCATAGAGCTCAGGTCAGAGGAAATAAAGGGATTGTGCAATTATGCTACAGGCGAATCGCACGAGTAGTCTGCTTAGGGCACACGCTTATTAACTTTAAATTAAATTTTAAAAAAATCTCCTCCTCGAGTGAAGTTGCGAGCTTGTGAAGTCCACAACAGTGCATAATATACGAACAGTCTGTCCTGTCCATAGCTAGGAAGGTGTTAAACTTAGTGTGGGTTCCCTAAGTCATGACAGATAACCTATTTGTCTCTTAAGATGGTTATCTCAACGACGCAATACTGTATGGGACACGTCTCATGCAAATGCTTAACTCCTTTATGAAAAACGCCGCGCGCGCCTGCGTGGAGCCTACCTGCGGTTGGCTAATAGCTTGAGAATGATAATCTTTTACTCCGTTGACGACTCGCATAGCTCCGTGGTACCGAAGTCTAAAAAAATAGAGGACCAACGTGTTTACTAATGGTACTTCTTTGCAATTTATTTTTGAATATTTTGTTTTATATTTCGAGCTTATATTATTTTGTGATCAAGACCAGAACATCTGTATACGCAGAATACTGGAGTTTATCGGTCACATAGATAGAAAATACGGCCACAATCTTGAACAACTCATCGTTCCTGGGTAGGCAAATGACCCAGAACCCGGAACCTAGCAACATGTGATACAGACTATTTGAAAGTCTGTATTCAATCGAAAAAAAAATGGGTAGTATGTGTGGCTTCATCACGCCAAAACGGTTGAACGGATTTCAACTATTTTTGGTACAAGGCTACACGGGTAGTTGGACATCCACAGATGGTTATAGAATACTGTTTACTCGATATACTGAATTAAAAAAAGAGAGTTACTTATACTTTTTCTTCTCCTCTGACGAATTTACGTGCAATTTCTAGTATCAAATAAACTGTGCTATTTTTAAATGAAGTCATCTTTGACCTGTCATCATTTACCATCAAATGAAAATCCTGAAGTCATAAAATATGAAAATTGTCTCAAAGAAACCGCTGACTAAGGTTAAATGGCTCGTTTCGCTGAACGAAGGCTATTAATTTACATTTGCCGGAGTTACCGCAGCCTTAAATCAATTAAACATGTTAATGATGGTGAATGAGCTGTTTTTACTTATATTTTATTCATTACAAAGGTTATTCAAAGGTCAAACAAAGAGAACGCTGGCGATTTCAAAATACCTTTTTTTTTGACAAGGAATGATATATGGTAGAAATATAATAAAACAGGTGTAAGATAATGTGCTAGATTATATTAGCAATGTATTATTTTTTAATTATTGGTTAAATTTAGATAATAAGCTACAATTTAAATAAAACACCTTATTTGAGTTCCCGACGTTTCGGAAGTTTTTCAGCTTTCCATGGTCACGGGTTGACTGAGAAAAGATATATTTTCCTCTGTCAAAGTTACAATTTGTGCAAACTGCCCACTTTAAGAAAACAAATAAAGGTGGACATACATGCCAGATGGGGTTAATCTGTAAAGACCGTTACGCATGTGCCAGAAGGGCTTAATTATTTTACTTTAATAATTATACCAAACAGCATCTGAAGCGCTTCGCTGCTACAGACAGATACACAAAATCACAGACACGTTAAATTTATAACACCCCTCTTTTTTGTCGGGGGTTAAAAATAGTGATACAGAATAATGACATTGATACAATCTTGAGACGTTAAGGCCGGTTCACACGTATTAAGTTGTTAAGTACTTAGCTAAATTTTAACTCAATTTTAAGCGACTTAATTTTAAGCAAGCGTTTACACGTTCGAATTAGTTCAGCTCTATAGTTAGCCCGAGATACGCTCAAGTCATCAATTTAGTAATTAAATTCGTACTAGGCAAAGTTTTAGACGAGGTCAAGGATGAAATAGTCAGAGAAACGAGAGCACTGGCGGGACTGTGGATGACAAACTGGATAAGCAGGAGAAATGAATATGGCGCAAGTACAGTTGTACTTAATTAATCAAAGCAATCATTTTGCAAAACCACTAAAATTATTACGAATCTCATTTAGATTTATCGTCCGTAGTGATTACTTACGCAGCGTTTTCGAACGATAATATTAATAAGAAATAATTGCGATTGCAATAAATAACGAGAATAATAACGAACGTAATTTGTCATCTTAGCGACTACAAAACAAGTCAGTATTAAGTCATAATCTAAGCTACTACAATTGTAAACTTTATGGAATTGAAAGAAGGCTGATATAATAAGCAAAACGGTGAAACTCTTAGTGTGTTTAATTGTGGAAACAGCGTTATGTTTAAAGAGGTAATTGTTGCCAATAAATCACCCGACCCATTTGTTCTTATCGTGGCCGTAACCTTAATTTCAAATATTAAAGGAGATTGGCACGACAGCTGAATTTTATAATTGAAATACCAATTTGATCATCCATAACATGTAGTACTAAAATGTAAAGTCAAAAAGATATTTTTGGCAGCATATTATTTCAGGCAGTAGAAACTTTAGGGTGGGTACAATAAGAAATCTGTCAAAATTAATCAATATCTCAAAGAAAACAGCTGGTGCCATAAATTCTCTATTTTCAAGGTATACTTGTGGCGTATTTTTAACCGACTCCAAAAAAGGAGGATGTTCTCAATTCGACGGAACCTTTTTTTTATGTATGTTCACCGATTGATCGAAGAAATTTCATTTATTTTTCTCGTAGAATCATTACTAGAAGGTAGATAATGTAACGTATTATAATGTAACATTATTACATCTAGTTAAAGTAATCTTTAGCTCGATAATGTAACATTACTTTATCAAGACAAATTAATCTTTAACTAGAATTGATGTAATGTAATGTTTCTAGAAGAGGAATAACCAAAAAGATCATTAGCTGCAAAGTTCTGTTTGCTTAAAAGAAATAAATTTTAGAATAATTTTGATTAGTCCCCTTGCTATTTTGCGAAATAGTGGCTTGGTTAGACGCGACAATAATTTGTGCTCTCATGATTTTCATGCAGTTTCCAACGAAGACAAAATTTCGCCTCTTACATGGAATTTCACAAAGTCACACCTGAATGTATCAATTTCTCAACCTTTTCATTAAAAATTCATGGTTTGCGGGAAGACATTATTAAAATTCAAAAAACGATAACGTCACTTAAAGCAGCCAATCGCTTATAAAACAAGTTCGAAAACTGTTTGAAATAGCCATTCTCAAAAGTACTTACCTACCTGCATCTAACTCCTCTCGGTTTTGTATGGCTGCCAATAATTTATTTGTTCTTATATTATTATAAATACAAAGATTTAAATAATTAAAAAAAGTCAAGACTCCGACTGGATTTAAACCAATGCCTTGTGCCTTGCCGGGCGCATGCTTGCCAAATGGGTATACTCTTACTTGCCAGAATTTCATTTGCCCGAATATCATCTGCACTACTAATCAACGGCCATACAGTTGTTTCTCATAATTTCGTATGCCATACTCATTGTTTACCATATTAATCATATGCCAGAATCTTTGTTTCCCGTAATATCAATTTTAATAATCTCGTTTTCCATAATCATTGTCATTTGCCATCCATCATAATTGTTCGAATAGGACAAAATGAAAAATGGGACCAAAACCGAAAACTGTAGGTTAGGTTAGGTTTGTATTGTGACCAAGTATAGCGGAGCCAGCGGAGCGTCAAAATGCTTGCATGCTTGCTAGCATATTTGCTTGCTTGCATGCATGCCTTGCTTGCAACTGTGACAAAATGGAAAATGGGTCCAAAACCGAAAACTGTAGGTTAGGTTTGTATTGTGGACCAAGTGTAGTAGGAAAGCCGACCCCACCACCATGTGGGATAAGGGCTTGAAAGAGGGAGAGAGGTTCAGTGAAGAAATTCTTTTTAAACATCACGAAGATCACGAAGATTTTCGTAAAAAAACAATGTTAATTTGTTGATTCCTTGGAGAATTTTTACATCTCCTCTGAGTGTACATACCAATTATAAATTAGTTATAACACAATTTGTAAAAGTTTTAAGTATAATTACAATAAAAATGTAGTAGTTAAGAATTATTTTCAAGAAATGACCGATTGTTGAGTTTGTTTCGGTTTTCTTCTCAACAGTGGTCTCCTCTTGGGAAATGCGGTAGAGTCAAACTTGTAAAAGTGCCCATGAAGCCTACTTACGGAATAAACAATTTGAATTTGTTCCTGTGAGGAACGCAGAATAGACTCATAAACCTAATAAGGCAGTGCCTTCTACCCGTACAATTTACATTCCCTGCATACGCACGCTATAAATACTTGCACAGCGCAATCCAACACCAATTCACCTTTTATTTCAACGAAAAAGTCCTCGCACGTGACTCGCTGCGTGCAAATACGTTTATTCCAAGATTCTGAGATTTGTATCTTTATATGGAGATGAGGCATGCCGCCGTTGCATATATTACTCTGTTTATAAAAGCCTTGCTACATCACCACGGCTAGGGTTTTTGATCCATCTTGTATAATCGTGTATTTGGACGACCGGTTTAGCTCAGTGGGAGTAAGGTTGCCTGGGAAGCTGAAGGTCCTGGGTTCAAATCCCGGCAAATATTTGTGTGATGAACATAAATATTTGTTCCTGAGTCTTGAATGTTTTCTATGTATTACTAGATTTACGGTATCTATGAAATATATCGTCGTCTAATGCTCGAAGTCTAATACTTATAAAACAAGCCTTATTGTGCTTACGATGAGACTAGTTCGATTTGTGTTTTTCCTGTAATATTTATGTATTTATTAATGAAATAATGAAATAATGATCTTTAATCTGTAAGTAGGCCACAAGGGCACTTTTACAAGTCTGACTCTACGGCGTTTCCCAAGAGGAGACCACTGAAGAGAAGAAAGCCGAAACAAACTCAACAGTCAGTAATTTTTGCGAAATAACTCTTATATCTATTACAATATTTGTACTTAGCCTATCCTAAATATATATTTTAAGTATAAACTCGATGCGTAGTTCTTCAAGAAAACATATCAAAACTTATAAAAGTAAAAAAAAACAATATAGAATATAAAAAATGTGTTTTTTTATATAAAATATTATTTATTTAATATTATAATCTAGCTGATCTGATAATTGAGCGAGATGGTCGAACGTAATCCTGCTGAGTTTTGCCTCTTTTGAATCGTCTTGGTGAATCGTTAACAGAATGTTCAATGAAAGTTGGCAATAAAAAAACTTGTCACAAAATGCTATTTTTAACGGAATTTTATTTAAAAACTACACACATGTGCGCCTTCAGTTTGTCCCTAATATAACAGACATGTGTCGTCACAGGTCAAAATATATTGGTCCGTCAAGCAGAACATCAAAACTACCTTAAGAAAACGAAGTCAAGGCATGCAAACGAATAGTTTACGCGGCTCTGGGGGTTATGTTATAGTAGTGACGAGTTATAGCTTGACAAGTTAGGCACGATGACCCTGCCGTGCACACTTCTTACTCGCTCCCGCTGTATTCCCGCCGTCGCCCGCAAATCATGAGAGTGTCACGAAATAACTTGTCAAGCTATAGCCAGTGCTGCCTTCAACGCTAGCACACAATTTGCGAATGTTGTAGACGATGTGGACAGGCTCTAAAGGAATAGGGGACGTTAGGTTGTTGCGACAGATTGCCAATCCTGTTTAACATACTTGTTTGTGATTATATTAGCGAGAAACAAGGTTAATTTGTCTTTAGATAGATGTTAAGCTTTGTTTAAGGTTGAAAAACTCTTTACAATTACGGGAGCTTACAATTTTAAGAGATATTAAAAAAAACTTCTTGACAGAAATCCTCCCATGTTTTTGACTTTAGAAATAGAATGAAGTGTTATATGTCTTAGTCTGATTATTATACACAAATTAAATCAATATTTGAATATTATACTAGGATCGGGAGGTACAGAGATGGTGTGTATTACTAAGACGACTATATGTGAGGGAGTTTAGTAAAACGTCCCACTTAGTCGATTCTAGTTTCGGAGTTACGGGCAGTTTAGTGAAATATGGCAAAACCTACCGAACATCGACTTTCAATTAAAACTGATAGAACATACTGTAATAAACCTATGATTTTGATGTCGACCCATAAATGACCAATTTAAGCACCTTTTTAAGGTCTCAAAGTTTAGTGCCCAGCGCCCCACTTTGTCGAAAGTAGTTATTTATTGGGCACGCTGCCCCATTTCGCTCGATACGCTCGCTTCGCTCGCTCTCGCTCCATGGTGCGCGTGCCCAAAAAATCTATAAGGTTGTTAGAATCTCGAAACTATTATATATATATATATATATATATATACTCTCGAGTTCATAAAACATACTATTCACATATTTCGTTTCAAGTTTGTTGCACGTACATATTGGTAACATGAAATTCATAAAACAACCTCAAAAATTGCAGTTGGATGTTTTTTGTTCTTCGCACAATAAACGCTATTACCGTCATGGTGTACTTTTACCTGATACTATTCGCTGTATAATATGCGGTCCGTCTAACTGTGGAAAAACTAATTTGATTGTTGGTCTGCTGCTACATGATCAAGGTCTACGCTTCCAAAATGTATATATATATTCTAAAACCTTGTTTCAACCTATGTATCAATATTTAGAGCAAGTTTTAAATCGGGTTCCCTCAGTGTCATTTCAAAAATATAGTGAAAATGAAGAAGTAATAAGTCCTCATACGGCTGATATTAATTCAATTATGATATTTGATGATGTAGCATGTGAAAATCAAAATAATATACGAGATTATTTTGCAATGGGAAGACATAAAAACATAGATAGCTTCTATCTGAACCAAACGTATAGTAAAATACCTAAGCAATTGATAAGAGACAATGCTAATTTAATTATTCTTTTTAAACAAGATGATGTTAATTTACGACATGTTTATGATGAACACGTGGGAAGTGATATGTCATGGTCCCAGTTTCGTGTAATGTGCAGACAAGTATGGAACGAACCTTTTAATTACTTAGTTATAAATAAAGATTGTAATAGAAATTCTGGATGTTATAGAAAAGGCTTTGATACATTTATCACGCTAGAATAACTGTATACATAAAGAATAATGTTAACGTGTAGAACTTATTCGTTAATGTGAAATCATCTAGATCGGACATGAATAATAAAATGAACGAGGAGAAAATATTTAAAGAAAAAGTACTCCGATCTGCTGCAGCAGTAAGAAAAAAAGTCAAGGTTCTTCGTGATATTAAATCTAACAATAACATGATGTTGGAAACAATGTTAAAACCAGTCACAGATCCTCTTAATGAAATGGTGAAAAAAGATGATAACAACCTAAGTGTTAGTGACACTGATTTTGATAACAATGGGTTTAAATGGAATAAGTCAGTAAAAACATTAAAATATAGTCCTTCTGAAGATGGAAAAAGAGAAAGCTTAGCTAATAAAACGCTATTGAGAAAATAGATGATAGCGAATATGAATTAAATGACGACAATTCTAGTCAAGATGATTCTATATCACATGAAAGTATCAACCAAAATGATTTCGAATCAATAAACAATGCTTCATTTAAATCATCAAATTCGTATGCTTCTCCCCGTGAAGATCCTACCTGGCAAAAACAATATTTACACATGAGCATTCCTTTTGGTGTACGAATGGTGCGTGGTAAACTAACGCTAGGATCTTATCCGATTTCTGCGAATGATAAAGAACTCAAAATAGGACAAGAAACCTATTGTTTAACGCAAGGATTAAACGATTTATTGTTTAAAAAAATACCTGATTTACGAATAATAACTGAAGACGATATGCAAATATATAAAACATTATTATTAAAAACAAATGCACATAGACGTGACTTTGATCCAAATAAGCCTATAAAAAGCAACAAAGGCATGAAATATTTAGCATCGTAAAGCCACTTTTCAAATTAACTAAACATCGTTCAGTAAGCGAAGAAGTACATATAACCGGTGATGGTTTACCGGTAATGAAAAAAGTGAAAAAAGACATCTCCTATGTGTATTGGGACGACCCGAATGAATTAGTAGAAAGATTGAAACTGCTAATAGCATCAAGGGATGCTGGCAATACAGGATTAGATAACGAAATCATTTCTATTATCGAAGAACTACGCGAAGCAGGCTTAGTAAATGATATATAAATGTAATATAAACGTAAATTTTTATCAGTTGTAGTTTGACTCGCAAGTGGTAACAATACAAAATGAATATTGACAAATTCGGTCACCATGTACATAAGCGTTTACGTGCTAACGAGGTTTCTGATCTCCACTACAAGGCTTTGCTTCGAACAAACGGCACATGTTTTGAAGGAAGTTTACAATTAAAGGGAGTTGCAGAACCTTTATCACCCGATGACGCAGTAAACAAGCAATATGTTGATCAATATATTCAAAACATGTACGACAAGAAGTATATAGATTCTTTGTTTAATACTATAAGTAATCAAATTCAACAACTTACGTCTCAGTTGCAAATAAACTTTTATACAAATAAGGAGATAGATGAAATTTTCAAGAATATAAAAAATGGAAAAGCAACAAATAGTGAACGAGATCCATCGATCGGCAAGAAAAAACTTTAAGCGAAGATCGGTTGTACTAAAAGGAATTGACGATTTATGGCAAGCCGATTTGATTGATTTACAGAAACTTCACACGATTAACAAAGGAAATAAATATATATTAACTGTTATTGATACATTTTCTAAGTATGCGTGGTGTATACCTATTAAGTCTAAAACTAAAACATCAGTAAAAAGTGCATTCGAATTAATTATGAAAACAACTAAACGCAGACCTAAAAACTTACAGACGGACTTAGGTAAAGAATTCTATAATAATGAATTTGAATGCTATTTAAAATTTCTGAAAATTCATCATTATTCAACATATTCAATCAAAAAGGCATCAATTGTTGAAAGACTAATAAAAACACTTAAGATCAAACTCTATAAATATTTTAGTTTCATTGGTAACTATAAATGGGTTGGTAAACCGTTAGACGATATAGTGAAAGCATATAATCATACTGTACATAGTACAACAAAATTTAAACCTATTGATGTGGATTCCAATAATGAAACAGAGGTAAAAAAGAACATTTTAAACTCTCAATCCAAGGTGAATAATAGTAAGTTGAATAAATTTAATATCGGAGACCGTGTGCGTATAAGCAAATATAAAAGTAATTTTTCTAAGGGTTATACACCTAATTGGTCAACTGAACTTTTTACAATTAAACATGTGAATAACACTCGACCTGTAACATATCATATTGAAGACCAACGGAAAAACATAATATTGGGTACCTTTTATGAAGAAGAACTTCAAAAAACCAAGTATCCAGATATTTATTTAGTAGAAAAGGTGATTAAAAAAAAGGGCAGTAAGCTGTTTGTTAAGTGGTTAGGGCTAAGTGATAGTGAAAATAGTTGGATTGATATAAAAGCCATTGTTAAATGTTTTTAATAAATTGACTTTCTTCAAATGAAATTTGTCATTATCATTCCTGATATGAAAGGGAGAGGACTTTTAAATAGTGCTATTAATAATTTACCATTTGAATTACACTTACCTGGTTATAATTATTGCGGACCAGGCACGAAATTGCATAAAAGGCTACAAAGGGGTGATAAAGGAATTAATGCGTTAGATAACGCGTGTATGAAACACGATATAGCTTATGATAAATATCCTGATTTAGTTAATAGACATCACGCTGATTTTGAACTTTACAAAATGGCAAAACAAAGAACTAAATCGAAGGATGCTGGAATAGGAGAAAAAATAGGCTCATGGTTAGTTAGCAAAGTCATGAAATCTAAATTAAAGGCAGGCGCAGGTATAAAATCGTTCAAAAGCTTTGTATCCAAGATACGAACCGAGTTAAAAAAGAATCCTAAAATTAAAGGTTATAATATCATGGATCGCGCGATTGTCGCCGCTAAAAAAGTTTTTGCTAACAACACTAAGATACGGATACCTCGTTTAATACCGATTCCAAAAACGGGAGGTCTATTACCTTTAATTCCTATTTTTGCTGGACTTTCTGCGTGGGGATCACTAGCGGGAGGAGCTGCTGGAATCGCTAAAGCTGTAGGTGATTACAAAGCTGCAAAAAAGAACTTGACTGAATCAGAACGACATAATAAAATGATGGAATCTATTGCATTAGGAAAAGGATTACATATTAAACCATATAAAAATGGTAAAGGTTTATGTATAAAAACTTCAAAAAACTAAGTGATAGGTTACCCAGACGTGCTCTTTCAAATATTGACATCTTAAAACACTCTACAGAGATTCCACATTTTCGTGGAGTTTATATGAGAGACAGTTTACCAAAGCGTCCTAAAAGAGTAGAATGCGGAATTGTTAACTTAGACAGTTCTAAAAACAATGGAACTCACTGGGTGGCCTATGTCAAAGACAACAGTTATTGTGAATATTTTAATAGTTATGGTGACCTTTCTCCTCCGTTAGAGCTAAAGAAGTATTTAAAAAACAACGATATTTACTATAATTATAACACATACCAAAAGTTTAACACAGTAAACTGTGGGCACTTATGTCTTACATACTTAAAACAATATTGGTATAAGCGTTTAAATACCTACGATCAATAAACAAATCATCATTCTCACGATGTCGTTCACTTTGTCTATAACTGGATCATCTTCAACTCTGACAACAAACCATTCGCCGGCTCTTCAACTGGATGGAGAATATGAGTGTGGTCTGTTGTATATATCAACATTTAATTCAATACCCAATATAGACTACAGAAACAATAAATTCTATTACAAAGCAATTGAAATTCCAGAAGGATCATACGAGCTTCAAGATATTGGTGATTACCTTAAGGGACACCTTCAAGGATGCTCATTTTCACTAACATGTAATAATAATACCTTAAAAACATCTATTTTATGTTCTCAAAATATTTATTTCGATAAAGAGAGATCTATTGGAAGATTACTTGATTTTGGTTCAGAAGTAATTCAAGCTAATATATTAACGGAATCTCCTTATCCTGTTTCCATTCTGTCTACAACCATAGTCCGCATTGAATGTGACATAGTGAGCGGTTCATTTGTTAACGGAAAACCTAGTCATATAATTCACGAGTTTGTGCCTAATGTGCCGCCTGGTTATCGACTTATAGAAACACCGAAAAACGTAATTTATTTTCCTGTTACTCAAAACAGTTTAAGTTCAATTACAGTAAGAATATTAGACGAAAAACAATAATTTGGTTAATTTGCGCGGTGAAGAGATTCAGATATACTTACACCTTAGAAAAAAATGATAGACTTCAATAAAACTTCACTCCCAATTAAAACCAGTGCTAGTACTCATCAAGCAATCAAGAAAAGAAGACCTAAAGTGCAACTCACAAAACAAAATAAACAATTCCTTCAAAGCATAGGTCTAATAAAATGAGTATATTAAATTTAACAGAATCTTTCACCTTAGATAACTCAATAGAGAGCTTTGAATATCATTCGTATAAGCCGTACGTAACAAGTTTTAATTTCAATGATGAAATACGTATACCTATTAATCAGCAAGATCTTTACGTACTACCAACGGCGAGTACTTTATACATAGAAGGTACTATAACTGCATTCAATAGAGAAACAAAACAAGAGGTGAAGTCTGTTCTTTTTACGAATAATCCAATACTCCATCTATTTCAAGATATCCGATACGAACTCAATGGAATCGAAATCGATAAAATTAAAAATGTTGGGGTTACAACTACTATGAAATCTCTTGTGTGCATGAATGAACTTGAAGCATCGATGTCTAAGTTATGGGGTTGGGATATCAACGGTACAAAAATTTCACATGGATCATTTTCTGTGTCTATACCTTTAAACAAAATTCTTGGATTTGCTGAGGATTATAACAAAATAGTTATTAATTGCAAGCATGAACTTATTCTTTTAAGATCTAATACGAACTTAAATAGCGTTAAGTTAAATGCGAATGAATATATAGACAATACAGAGTGGGCCCTGTAACTAAAGCAAAAAATGGAAACATATATTCCTTAATCTACATAAAGTTATTACAAAGTGGTCCTAATATTCCAAAGTTTTTAAATTAGGAGAAATAGTAATTTAAAGTTTAGATTAGCCATCAATGATTTTGCACATAGCGATACTGTCGCTTAACGGTCGTAAGATATCTTGGTACCGGGCATTTTGACAGATTCTTACATGTGTTACGTAGTATGAATTCTTTTTAAAAGGAAAATATACAAAAGTAGTCCTTATACCTACACTTTTAGATCGACAGTAGTACGTAGTATTTTGTGGACCATAAACATTATTTATGAAACAATACATTTGTAATTATTATTGCAAATCTCTGCAAAGGATTGGTTTGATTTAATGATTCAAACATTTTTGTAACTTTATGGTACGTTGACAATGTCAAGTTCGCAAAACAGATATTGTCAATTTAATAGCAATTCAAAATGCCACGAATAAATTATGATTCACGCGAGTTGTGCGACATGATTCTACTTTACGGCGAAACCAGAGGAAACGCACACCGAGCTCTAATGTTGTACGGTGAACGATTTCCCGATCGAAGGCAACCAGCCAACGGCCGAGTCATCACCAATGCCGTGCAACGAGTACGCGACAACGAGCCTGTGACTGGAGCAGTACGACCGGCACAAGGCCCGGGGGCGGTAGTTAATGTAAGATTGGCATTAGAAGAAAGAATAATGCGTCATTTTCGGCAGCGTCCTACGACCAGCACCAGAAAAGCAGGCCGTATGTTTGGGGTGAATCACCGAATTATACAAAAAGTTTTAAAAAAGAGAAATCATCACCCTTATAAATTCCTTAAAATACAATCAATGTTACCACGAGACTACCCAGTACGACTTGCATATTGTGACTGGTTTTTGAGACAGGACCAAGAAAACTTGAACTTCGTGCGTAATGTGATATGGACGGATGAATCTATTTTTACAAATAATGGACAATGGAACCCAAAAAATACACATTACTGGAGTAGTAACAACCCTTTTGTTATGAGACAAACAGCTCATCAGTACCGCTTTTCTCTAAACGTTTGGGCTGCTATTCATGGACGCACAATAATTGGTCCAGTTTTTATTGACGGAACATTAAATACAGCACGTTTTATGCAATTAATCGACGGGACCGTGACAGGTTACTTTAATAATTTACCCGAGAACGTTAAAAATGAAACGTGGTTTCAACTCGATGGTGCACCGGCACATTCTGTAGTGCCAATCCGACAAAGGCTAACTCAAATATTTGGTGATAGATGGATTGGTCGGTATGGTCCCCGAAGATGGCCGGCGAGATCTCCCGACCTTACATGTTTGGATTTTTTTCTTTGGGGAGCTGTTAAAGATTACGTGTATTCGGCGGAGGTAGACACGGTCGAGATGCTGAGGATAAGAATTGTTGAGGCGTTCGAAAAAATTCGAGAAGTCGATCTTGACAAAGTGCACCGTAACACACTCTTGCGTTATGAAGTGTGCAGAACAGCAAACGGTCAGCACATAGAAAATTTGTTTCATTAGATAGGTAGAATTATTCTACCATCACATTCTGTCAAGCAACGGACCAAGACTGAAACGATTTAGTTTATTTTTTATTTTTTTTGTAGTGTAGGTTATGATACAAATATCGAATAAACATGATAACATCACCTTCGCTTTTTAATCGTTAGTTACGTCTTTCAGTACACGTGGCAGTAAACACTTGAGACGAGTGGACATGAATCATGACATGATAGAGAAAATGAATTACCGAAATGAACTTATTATTGTATTTTGTACTAAACTGCAGTTAGTTTAACACTATTTTCTACGGTGGTGTGTCGCCTTTGATATTTATTTAATAATAGGTAGTATTCAAAATAAATTATTACATTCCTATCCCATCATAAAATATTCGAAAAAATTCTGGCACTCTTAACTAATTTGAATTATTTAAACACTTATTATGAAAGAAGGCAGTTGAACTTCTGAATTTTGTTACAACAAATGTTAGTATTGACCTACAAACTTCAAACTAAAGCTGGCCGCAGACGTACGGTTTCCGGATTCGGGAACCCGAATGCATCCGTTTCACGCACATGGAAAGAAGACTGGGTAAATTGGCAATTCAAGTTTAAAGTTAAGTTACATGTGGTGAAAATTTGAACTAGCTAACGCATTGTAAATGATCATTGCATTCATAGATGGTGGCGCCACTATTTTAGTACATCGACTAACGTGTTTAAAATGGACGAAAATCAATTATTTAAGCATATTAAGGATATTTAAGTTGTCGCCACACGTTTTAATTAAATTAAAACCACGCTCATTAACTGCTGAAATCGCCATGTAATAGGAGAATTGACAAGGACACTCTCCGTGACAGTGAATGCTTGAAGTGACGAGTATCCCAACTAATTTTGTTTGTCAATAATGCTGCATCCATATAGTCGCCTGAACACGCGCGTAGAAGACAATATAAAGAAAAGAAGTACGAGTGTTGAGGACAAAAACATGTATTGCCCTCTTGCTTATACTATTTGGATTAGAGCAAGATGCGAAATCTGCCTATATTCAGACCATGCCAACTTAAATAGGCTTATTTCATACCAATGGTTTGGTAAAGAAAATGTTAGCTTATGCCATCAAAATATTCTGTTACCTTTCAAGCCACAGAATTGAGCGCTGTTGAATAACGTAATTAGGCTCTCTATAAATAAACTAAAGTTGTCTGTAGAATTATAATAGCGCCTTAAAATATATTGCCAAAATACCATATGTTGCAAAATACCACATTCTTGATTTATCACATTACCTACCAATATACCAAATTTTCAGTACAGGACATTCTGAAAACGATTTAGGTCCATGAGTACCTTTCAATTTTATAACCTGGTCAACCTGGTGTAACGGGAATGTGGTAAGCTAAGAGTGTGATATATTGATAACTAGCTTTTGCCCGCAACTTCGTCCGCCTTAATTTCGTTTATCGCGGCTAAGGTTATTTTTCTGGGATAAATAGCCTATGTCCTTCCCCGGGACTCAAACTATCTCCATATCAAATTTCATCTAAATCGGTTCAACGGTTTAAGCGTGAAGAGGTAACAGACAGACAGACACACTTTGCATTTATAATATTAGTATGGATACGATATTTTTCAAAATCTGGTATTTCGGGAATGCAATATATAGCAACGAGCGGAAAAAAGTTATAACCCTCTTTTTTACTTCAGCGTAATCGGGTAAAAGGTGTGTCCTATAACCACCTGTGGATGCCCAGCTGGACGCTTTTATGCAATAATGTGTCGACCTATTAGGTTTTCTAATAGGTTGACACATTATAGCAAAACAGCGTCCAGCTAGACGTGCTATACCAAAAATATTTGAAACTGTTTAGCCGTTTTGGCTTGAAGCCACAAAAAATCCAAAATCTACATACTCTTTCTTGTGTTGGTTCAAAATAGGTAAATTTCTTGGTCGACCGTACCATTGTACGCTTCACGTCGCTGTTTCACCTGGGTGAAGCACGGGGTATTTCACTAGTCTCTGTGCTCCAACTTTCTCATTTCTTTACTGTCATTGTGCGAAACAGCAAAGTGAAACCGTCATGCTCTCTCACAACCCCACTATCTGTTTTAGTATTTAAGATAAATATACCAAAAATATGTACACAATTGGTACTTAATTTGTACTTATTTAGAAAAAATCGTACCTTAATAGATTCGAAATTTTTAAATACAGTCAAATGAATTTGGGGTTGCTGTAGAGCATTTTCCCAGCAACTCCACTGTTTTTGTATTGATTAAATTATAAAAAATAAATGTACGCTATTTGTACAGAATTTGTACTGACTTAGAAAAAAAACCGGCCAAGTGCGAGTCGGACTCGCGCGCCGAGGGTTCCGTACAAATTTTTACTTTCCCTAACTTTATTACCCGGTACCGGTTGAGTTAAGTTTGCACCTAATATCTATAGCATTGCATACAAATCAGGTGCAAACTTAACGCAACCGGGATGTTCAAAAAGGTTCTTTGCAAGTTAAAAAAAATTTGCTAGTTAGAGACATGGCTATAATTTTCGTGTAATATTTATGTTTATTCTTACAAATTGTGAAAATTTCAAAATTTTCGATAGGTAAACTTCGGAGATAAAGGGGGAATGGTGTTTTTTTTTCACAATTTCCTTAATAAAACAAAAACTAATCACAATAAAAAAATTAAAAAAAAAAAAAAACAAAAATTTGCAGGCCAAGCCGTATCATATGATACCCCATTTGACCCAGTAGCTAGACTTAATTTTTACCCCCCCTCGTATTCGTCGTTTTTTTAGAAAATAAAAATATATTTTAAATATTTTCTCTGCAATACATGTTGGCTGACCATGTTTATAAATATTCCAAATTTCAAATAGTTAGCATAAGTCGTTTTTGAAATATGGCGCTTAAATAGTCGGACAGACAGATAGACAGACAGACGGACGGACAGACAGACAGACAGACAGACAGACAGACAGACAGACAGACAGACAGACAGACAGACAGACAGACAGACAGACAGACAGACAGACAGACAGACAGACAGACATACAGACAGACGCACCATAAGGGTTCCTTTTGTACCTTTTTGGTACGGAACCCTAAAAAGTAGGTACCTGACTAGGTTCGAAAATATAGTCAAATGAATTTGGGGTTGCTGGAAAGCATCTCCTCAGCAACCCCACTATCTATTTTGGTATTTATGAATATATCAAAAAAATGAACGCAATTTGTACTTAATTTTTACTTATTTAGAAAATAAAAAGTACCTTAGTAGATTCGAAAATATACTCAGTCCGCAAACCCAAATTCATTTGACTATATTTTAATAGCGACAAATTAAGTACACATTGCGTAAATTTTTTCGGTATATTTATAAATACAAAAACAGATGGTCGGGTTGCTGGAGAGCATGACGTAGGTGAATGTAATTTTTTCCATCATATATTTTTGATCTTTTGTTCATTGTCCTCATAATTGTTGAGGAGGCTGCTACATAGAGTAAATCGTCTATAACCGGCCATCATTCAATAACTAGCCACCTTATATTAAAAAAGAATTATATTTGTAGGTTAACAGAATTCATTTTAGTATAGGGTATTAATTACTGGCCACGTCATACTAAAACGAAGTTTCTATACCTATACATAGAATTCATTAGGGTTCTATATTTTTAGTATAAGGTGGCCAGTTATTGACGATTTACCCTACTCGTACATCCATGAAATAATATCACGCTTATTTTCCATAGGCAGAGACTACTTCTATCCGCTTGCTACGAGACTTGCATACCTCTTTTGCATCAGCAAACTTTCATTAAATTCCTGATACATGCTCGTTGGTTTAGAGTACTGAGGCCATATTTCTCAAAGGTTTCATTTTCACTACATTTATTCTACTTTCGTGTGCTGCATTTGCTTTACCCAAATTCGCACTGCCATATACAATTGCTGCGATCAACACTCCCCTATGCACTGCCAGATGTGTCTTTGATACTTCTCTGGACTGTCCATAAGGTTGTGCAAAGCCGAACACTGCTCTAGGGCACTCTTGGATCAGCGCGTATCGTCAGGATACTACCCTAACCAACGATAGCTTGAGATGACCCCAAAGTGGAATGTTGAATGTTGGTCTTGAGACGGAGAAGCTTAATTTACATAGTTGGATTAAAGATCAGACATAGAAGGCAGAAGAAAGTCAAACTCCTGGATCTATCGCGTATCGTCAGGATACAGCTATATTTACCGATACAAAAGGCTGTACTCGTGGTCACGGCGCACATTGTCGGGGCATTCTTTTCTCTGTAACCTAACCTAACCACAGATAGCTTGAGCTCTGCCCTGCCGTCGGTGGTACCCTAAGTAAGATTTATGTTCCTTATTTTACTTAGATAAAATCTTTATTCCGGACCATTACACATCTATATTTTTAAGATACAAAGTAAAAATAGTCACATAGGTTTCCTGAATATCTATTCATAGCAATGTTGTTGTTGTCTTCAGCCACCGCAGAGGTGCAGAGCGCTTCATAAGCTTGCTTCGAATCGTCACAAGATACACTTTTAAATAACAATTAACTAAAAAGTGTAAAAGAAATTAACTTTTTAACAAAAGATAAAACCGACTTAAAAAAAACAATAGTAAAAGATTACTGCATAATTCAGTTTCTTCAATTTACTTACAAGTCAGTTTTATTTTCACTTATGTTCATAGCCAACTAGTAACACCGCTTTGAAGATTGGCTCGAAAAGGGAAATTTTAACGCATCGCTCGAGCACATAGCAAGGACAGGTAAAAAAAAGTATCAACTGAATCCACTCTCGACATCGGCCCCTCCATTTGTTTCAATGCCTATAGCAAATTGTAGTGTCTTCAAAACAAGCGCCACCACTTAACATCCGTATTAATGACGCCGTTCTGCTGCGTATGATGGCGTAGAGTAGAAGTATTGTGGGAGTTATAACAGTATTCTGAATACATTTTGTACTGTATACGCAGGGCATTAAAAAATCGTAATGTGTAGCTGATCCACAACCGGTGACACGAGTCTGTTAAAAAAAAGAATTATTAATTAAATAGGTAGTTGTTAAAATAAACCAAAGACATATATCTCTCCAGCGCTACCTAATGGACCTTAATGTATAGGTACATATTAAAATATTTAAATACATTTAAGTGCGTTACGTTAAAGCATTTCTAGCTGTTTATGTTTGCAAGCTGATAATGATGACATCTTGAATAAGGCAGATTTGAAGAATTTGAAGTGCCTGCATGAAGAAACAACAAAACGCAATTTTTAGCCACGCATGTGCAAGTTGTATAATGAACTCCTTACTGAGCGCTACAGAAAGTAAACAGAGTTCCTAAAAGTCAGCAATGTCTGGGCGACTACTCTGGGTGTTGCAGATATCAATGGGTAACGATGACTACTTCTCTACCTTCCTCCTTCCCTCTACCTTCTACCCTTTTTTTTGCTTCAGTGTTTGCAGTCGGGTAAAAAGTATCCTAAGCTATAACCAAATGCATTACTATTTCCCCGTGTAACATGAAATGTTTGAAGTCCATCCAGACCAGACTGGTGAAGTCCCAATATACCTACACATACATTATTAACGTACAAACGTAGAAAAACAATCCGGCTCAGCGAGCTTCACCAGTTGTTTTATCTCTTATGTACAAATATTAAATATTTACATGTTTATAATACTATAGAGTAACACTCCCACAACTTAGAAGAATAAGAATGATAACTCATAAGTCATCTACAGAGCATGTTGAAAAAACATGCTAAGTGCGAGTCGCACTCGCACACCGAGGATTCCATACAAAACATACGCTAAAAACGGCCGTATAAAGCCTGTTGACAGACGGATACACAGACAGACAGACAGATAGACAGACAGACGGACGGACGGATGGACAGACGGACAGACAAACAGACAGACAGAGACAGACAGACGGACAGTGGAGTCTTAATAGTAGGGTGCTGTAGGGGTAGGGATAAATCCTTTGGGTACGGAACCCTAAAAATAGACCTACATACATACTTACCCACATACGTTTACACATACATACAATACACTCAAATAACTCAAAACCGGCCAAGAGCATGTCGGACCATGCTCTGTGTAGGGTTCCGCAGCCGTTCATATCAAAAAATGCACACTACAGATGAAAAAAATGCGATATGAAAAAGAGCATTAGCAAAAGAGCGTAACTCCACGGCACTTGCGTTCTTTTGCTGAGAAGCGAAGGTAACAACTTAAATAACAAAAAAAATAACTAAATCGGGATAGGTCCATCCGCTTAGAGGCTACAATGCCACAGAACGACACACAGATATGTGCACTAAAATACACGGTCTCTGAGAGATTAAGCAAAATACATCTCCCACATAGGCACGAAACCTAGTGAATGATTGTGTTAACTGCTACTGGTAACAATAACAACTAGTAAAGTGCTTATTATAATCATTGGCATCGGGATTTTATTGGTAACTAGCTTCTGCCCGCGACTTCGTCCGCCTTAAATTCGTTTATCACGAATAAGGGTATTTTTCCGGGATAAAAAGTAGTCTATATCCTTCCCCGGGACTCAAACTATCTCCATACCAAATTTCATCCAAATCGGTTTAGCGGTTTAAGCGTGAAGAGGTAACAGACAGACAGACAGACAGACAGACACACTTTCGCCTTTATAATATTTGTATGGATGAATTATGGGGTCCCGTGACTCCTTTTGTGAAGTCGGTAAAAAAAAGATAGCCAATGCCACCCGGACCGTAATCGATTGACACCTCATTTATCGGTTGAGTAGTTAAGCGCTGCCCTAGGACATACATACATAGATTGCTAAAATCATAAACATAAAAAATCCCAAAAATGGGGGCTTCAAGCGGGCATTTCAGTACTAGTAACAAAATAAAACCAATTATTGTAAATGTATATCGCGACATAAGTTTACTCAACATGTAGATGTTCATGTTGTATGAAAAATTTACGACTTTCATTTTCGTGCGGTGTATGATACCCCTTCCTTTTGGCTACGTCGTAGTCGGGTAAAAAAGAACAAAAATACCCCTTCAGTGATTCTTATCGCAACCGATAGGTTAGTTTCAATAGTATTGAATTCAAAAGTGGTAATAAGTGCTCATACTTACAATTTTTCACGTTTCTTTAATAGGAGTAAGTATTCGTGAACAACTGCTTCCAGATGATTGTTTGAGTAGTCGACTAAAAAAAAAAGGAATGAAAAACTACGTAGGTAAGTAGCTAGTAAATAGTCTGTAAAGTATTTAAGCGATTCATCTGATTTATTGTACTTTCATACTTGTCTAAAAGTTAATAAGTGGCAATTTTTAATAGCTGAGATGCCTAGAATTGTAGATACCTTTAGCTATGGTGATAATATATGAATATTACAAAGTTCCTAGCTCATGAACCTACTTTATATTCAACTTATCTAAGTATTAATTTTATATTTTTATATACCTATCCTATCATCATCATCAACTCCGCCGAATGATGACCACTGATAGATAAATAAATTCCTTCCTCATCCTCAAGTATCTTTACAATGATCATTTCTTACGCAAACCACATCCAACAGCTTCCCGTGATCCTCCGTAGACCGCCTTCCTACGTGGGCACTTCTATCCGACGCATGACATCCACCGCCAATCGGTTTTACGTTGTGCAAGTTTAGCAATTTGACTGTTTAACTTGGAGGCTTACTATGGGCCTCATAAGAAAGCTCAACGGTTGCCATAAAATTAATGAAGCCTTTTGAGAATCGTCACAAATCACAAATCCGCAGGAGATCCAAAACGTGACCATACTAATGAAAAAATATAGTAATAATACTCTGTACCGAGGTTACGATACACTGTAACAAATCACTTTTTAAGCATGAAAACCTAAGCCAACATCGGTTCATTCTTTCAAGAGATATGATACCACAGATAGACACACAGATACACAAATACACAGACACATAGAGACACAGAAACATACATCAAACTTATAACTCCTCTTTCCCCCCGGGGGTACAAAACGGGGTTTACATTACGCTTTCTATTTGACCCTACTGCATGTTCCAGTTCATGTTTTCCATTTGAGAATCTTCGCGCTCCTTTGACTATTTGTTCTATAAGCTATAAATATGTCCAATGCATTGTGTAGGTGTACGGTTAATCCATACAAAATATAAACCTGTTTAACGGTGTTAGATGAGAGGCCTTTCTTTTAAGTTACAACTGATATTTAGATCCATGTGAACTCTTTCATATTTATTACGGATCTCGAAGAGTGACATATATGTAAGGTTTTATCATCATCAACATTATCATCAATTCAACCCGTAAAAGTCCCTTGCTGTACGCTGTTTATGAATATTAACCCTCTTAAATAGGCTATCTGTTCAATTTGTGGGGCGGTGACCTACATTGTGTCTTTCGGTTTATGTTTCCAAGGAGAACCTTAACGCTCTAAGTCTGTCAGGCAATATTTTATTCCTGAAGAAAAAAGGCCTCGACGAAAATTAACACGTTTACAAGGAGTCGAACCTGAGATTGCTAGCTCCATAGGCAGAGGTTCTTCCAAGATGCATCTGTAAACTTCGTATGCTGAGTACGTTAAAAAAATCGGGTGCAACTTCTCGTCTGCTTAAATGTACTCATTCTCGGGCGCCTTACATATAAACGTTAGCTACGGAAATAATATTATGTAAGTTATGGTTACCAATAACGGCCGTGATTGTACTGCACAGGGATGAAAATGCCGGAAATGTAAATGCAATGCAAGCTCAATGCAAAATTTCTCAGAAATTGTTACTGCAGTCTATATTACTTTTTCAAGAAATTGATTTTTAAAAACAATTTGGCAGTTTCATTTTAAAATGACAGTTGATTGTTCTGTAGTGTCAAGATCAAATTTTGTTTGTTTCTTTTTAAAGCCCATAGACAATATACCTTGACAGCTTTTTTAAATGCTACGGTTAGATTAACGTCTAAATACAATGCATTTCTAATGCAACATAAACGCAACTTGTTCTACTGCACACTAGAGGTCGCGGCGCTGTGCAGGTGGCAACAGACCGCGGATAGACCACCCTCCATACACATTTGCCCATCCTCCTTAGCAGGCTTGCTACCGCGAACATCAAAAATTCGATCATCATCTTTCTCTATCGCTCTAGCATATTTGATTTAAGAGCGATAAATAAAGATGTTTCGAATTTTCGATTCGTAATGTTCGCTCTGCTCTGAACGGAAAAGGTAAAAAATCGAACGTCTGCGCCGGATATCTGAATTCCCAATCCGGAAACCGTATCAGGAAACTGTATGTCTGCGGCCAGCTTATTTCGTCGATTATTGTGATAGTTCATAGAAAGGAGTTAATTTGATCTTTCAGTCCACTACGCTATAAATTTTTTAATATTATTATCATGAACCTTCACAGACATTCACGCAATTGCTAATGCTAACTTTTTGTTGTCGGTACATTATTTTCTTACCTACATATCTATTGACAGTGTACGTCAAGTTGATAAGATAAATCAAAGTTATGCAATGCAAAACGGCAACAATTAAATAAATTACAACGCACATAAAATATATTGGTATGTGATACCTACGATGATAGAAGAGCAAATACAAACCGAACGTAAACGATTATCCTTCGGTTAAATAATAGCCGCGTTACTCACAACGCAGTGCAACGAAAGTCCGCCCACCGAATATGGTTCTGTTTGTGGTCGCAGTGTGATTTTCACAGACATTCTTTGAAAAAAAAGGTGAAACTCTCTAATTTTGAAAATGTGCACACATAGTATTTTATTACATGCCGTATCGGAACGGAGTCAACTGGAGCACAAACCGTACCACCGTAGTTGTGACTGAGAAACAGAAACATCTTTACAAACTGTTGAGCGTGCAATTTGCCTTGTGAAGTGGTTACCCAGTAAGATAGGAATACCTAATTATTATCAGTGAATTTTTTTAGTGAATTTTTTGTTGGAACTTCTTAATAAACAGTAAGTTACGTTATAATTAAATTGTATAACTTTTATCCTTTCGTCTCTACACCTTAAAGCTAATTGATAAAAAAATAGTTACCTCGTGTTGAAAAAAGCAAGTTTAACTGCAAACGTTTATTGATGTGTTTAATACATTTCATAATATTATCGAAAACGATCGTAAATGTCACTGTCAAGTATTTCGAATGAACACAATGTTTGTAGTACATTGCTTGCTCGATTAATTTTGTTAGAAAATATTTTTTTTTTGTTTTTCATTTTAATTAATTAAAACCATTTGGACGTTATTACTGATTAGTTAAATGGTGTATATTTTAATTTTTTGCTTTACTTACAAGGCCCACCCTGTATAAGTATCACAAAAATAGTATGGCGTATGCCGCATATTAAGGTATCTGATCGAGAAAGGTTGAGCTTACTGAAATGTTTGGAAAGAGATCGCGCAATTCAAATAGCATTTAGGAACTGGGATTTGTATGAATATCCTCTCTTGCCTGAAACGTCTAAACATTCTTGGGCTATCAAAACTTCATCTCAAATTGAGAAACCGCGTTACATTATAATCGGATTGAAAACAGCACGAAAAAATGATGCCGTTAAAGATATAACACACTTTGATCACTGTAACTTGAGAGATGTTAAGGTTTTTTTAAACTCAAGCTACTTTCCTTATGAAAGTTTTGATGTCAGTTTTTCTAGTGAAAAGTTTCCTATATTATACGAGCAGTACGCAAAATTTCAACAGTCTTATTATAACCGTGCTCAGGCACCTTTGCTCAGCCCTCAAGATTTTAAAAAAATTGCTCCCTTATTTGTGATTGACTGTTCACGTCAAAACGAAACCTTAAAAACCGGTTCGGTTGATGTGCGAGTTGAGTTCGAGTGTGAATCAACTATACCTCCGCAGACCTCAGCTTATTGTTTAATTTTGAATGATAGTATTGTCGAATACAAGCCTTTAAGTAATATTACGAAAAAGATATCATAAATAATCATAATGCAAGACTACATATTCGTCGATCTTCAGGGATTTAAGTGTAGTAATAATGAATTCATAATAAAGGAATTTGCGCTCGCTACAAATGAATATACACAAGTTTTTTTGGTAAAACCGCCATACTCGTTTTCTCGACTATCTCCAAACGAAAAAGACATATTACGTGGCTAGAAAAAAATTGCGGTATTTTGTGGCGTGAGGGTTTTATTGATTATCGTGAATTTCAAAGAATCATTGTAAACTACTTAAAAGACAAAAAGATTTTTGTAAAGGGATTAGAAAAAGTTCAATGGGTTAAGCATTTGTTTCCTGGTTCTACTGTTTTAGATTTAGATGAGAGACAACAATATAGTTTTAGACATTTGTATGAAAAATATTGTATTAAAAGTGATGCCTATAACTGTGTGCACCACAAAAAATATTGTGCTTTGAAAAATGTTATATGTATCAAGAAATGGTATTCAGACAATATTTTATGTTTTTTTTGTAAGTAAATGAATAAAATTTGTACTACTCAAACTGTAGTATTATTTAATCATCCATCATACTCCATATGTTAGTACCATCCACGAAGGCACGACCCACCAATACAACTATTAGTAATATAGTTTATTTGTTAGTATGAACTTCGCGTTGGTGGGTGCGCTATTGTCGTGCATGGTACTGTCTGTGTATACTAAGGAATGAAACCACGAAATATTCAAACAAATTTATTTAAATTCTACATTAAAATAATAAAAAAATTAATAACCGACACTATATCCACACAGTTTTTTTGAAATTTTATTAATTACACTCTCTGTACTGTCAATAATTTCGTCGAATCCGTTGTCTGCAATATATTGCGCGCTTAAGATCACGTCTTCGCTTTCCAACACTTCTTTGTACTCATTATCTTCCAAGTTAATTATTTGAATTTTAACTAGCCTGTTGCCCTTTCCTGGCTTTTTATTAATGACAAACGATGGAGGTTGCCCTGGAACACTTCGTTTTTGCACTTTGTTCTGGATTTTGGTTTGCCTTTTTCTAGTTTTCGGCTTCTGTGTCGCGTTCGCTATCTTATTCACTAGGTCGCTGTTGACATCATCATCATCTGGAAATGGGTTCTGAGCAAACACCTGGGACAGAAATAGAGGAGTATCGTCTTCAACGTGATCCATTTTGCTGTAACAAAATCAAAGAAAACATTATTTAATCTGTCGATTGTATGCTAAAATATGTTAAAAAATATATTTTCAACATATAGGTACTCAAAGTTTAAATTAAAAATATAACTGAAACTTACCAGCAGATATCAGGTGAAAACCCTCGAATCGTAAGGCTCGTTCACTATAGGGTAATACTCGTATCACTTACGTATTTATAAATGAATCACCTAATTAGTTTGAAGGTTGTTTATATACTCAAATATACCTCGATATCCTCAACTATAGAACAATGTATTTGCTCGGTTTATTATAATTGAAACTATACCCTAAAGGAAGCGTATAGTTTTCGTTTTATTATATCTGCTTTGCTTACATTTCAATTTTTGCAAGCGCACCAAATCTCAATACAAAGCTGTGCAATACAATTCATTGCACTTGGGATCATGTTACTACTAGGTGCGCTAATTTGTTATGCAATTAAAAGTTACTGGTTGTAACGTGTTTTAACAAAATATCGGTATTTTAAACGTACAGTCAAGTCTAATAATATGAATATGCGAGGAAATAAAAATAAATATACATAGGTACTATATTATTTAGACTTAGCGTTACTAATCAATAAGGTTAAGTTTTAAAGTGAAAGAAAAAACGAAATTATTTTTTTACATTTATTTCCATAAATTTTACAGGGTTACTTAGTGTTAACTTTATTAACAAACCTATAATATATACAAACATTTGAAATCAGATGAGCATGAAATTATGCTGGATGTTTAAAACTAACACAGTACACGGTTTATATTAACTCTCAAAATCATCTTTAGTTAATCATACAAATAATACAGTATTTTCTAGTAATCTTACTAACCAAGAACAATGACAGCTATATAGGATCTTAAATATTAAGTATCGTAGTGTGCCCCCATGCTCGTGTAGATATTTTATCAGCAGAAATTAATCGTTTGTCGTCATTAGAAGATATTGCAATTTTGTTAACACTTTGTGTAAATATTTCGTGTTTAATCGATCTAAATAAAATAATTTTTTTTTTAATAACGTTGCCTTGAAACAATGACTGCTCATAATCTAACATTCGTAATTCATGTATAACAGCCTTTTTCACACCTTTAGCTTTTTTTATGACATCATCGTTAGTTTTAATACAGTAAAGTTTAGATCGAAGACCTACAAATTCAATTATATATTTCTCACCCATTTCATCCTTGAAAAGTCCTGGTACTTTTTTGTTCTGAATAGGTAACCGATGCTCATTGTTAGAGCTGTAATTGCTAGTGTCAAAATAAGGTAAAAGATGAGTTTTTAAATCTCTGTAATAGTTCTTGGTTTTTATATGATAAATTAAACTATCCGTATCTGTATAGCACATCTGTAATCGATTTCCATACATGGGCTTAAATACTGAGTAATGGAAGTCATACATGTGACTTTTCGACAATTCTAGAACCCTAAAACCGATATATATTGGTTTATCTAAAATAATACGATCAAGGTTCATCTGAACTGCTACCAAATTTTCGCTAAAAACTGATGCACTGTGAAAATGGTGACTTGCGATTAATTTCTCAGCCTCGGTTTTCTTTTTAGTTAAATTCGTACTATCATTCCAGTTGTTAACCAATTGAACGTTAATTTTTTTGAAATTATTTTCTAACGTTTTTCCAAATAAAGAGTTAATTAGAACCTTAAATAGGTCTTGCTCGAACGTTGAGGTGGCTTTTTGACGTAACTTTGTATTAAGATCGATATACTGTTTTAAATAAGAATCTTGTAAAAACGTGATAACTCTATGTATTTTTTTCAATTTTAATCCATGTTTAAGACAGGTTTTCAGATAAACATAATGAATAACATAAAAGTATTTGTCATGCAAATTAGGTACAAGTTTACTTTCTTTACCTCCTGGGGGTATACACTTTTCAGGACAAAAAGGTAGGTCGTTATGTTTGATATGAAGGTCTTTAGGGTACATCAAATCGACTTCCAATATAAAACCGTACTTAGCATTGTTATCGACTTGTGTAATATCTAAAACATCTATTTCATGTTGATCTAAAAACCTGAAGTTTGATAACGGTAAGGACTGATACATGCTATACCCATATAAGTTGTTACAGTCTATGTAAATAACGTACGAATCGGGTAGCGACGGGTCGTAATCCGGTATATACTTGTTATTAGCTTTTGCATGTCTGTGAGAACACAAACAGACGCCACCCCGAATTCCGTTTTGAATCATTGATAACATATTAAAATCAGTAATTAGCTCTAATTCAACACCGGTTTTTAACAACATCGCGTCAAATGATAAGCTCGGCGATGTCAGGTAAAAAGACGGATCCAAACTGTAATTTATTTTACAAGTCTCTCTAAATTTTTCAAAAATATCTGTCAACAGGAGGACATCCGTTTTGAGATACAAATCTGTATATTCTCCTAAATTGTCGATATTAAACTCTTTCCATACTGAACACGCATGCTCATAGTCCTCTTTGGAAATATTTTCATTCGAAAGAGAACTATAAAAACATTCTTTAGATGGAAGACATTGCTCACTATAACGCTCCCAATTATTCATGTACTCATAGGGATAAACACCGTGTAAGTAATTGAAATTTAGTAGAATTCGGAAAAAAACGTCGTAGATGATCAAAATCTTCCTTTTTCATGGTTTGTGTTAATTTCTCTAAACTGGTACCCAAAAATTTAAATGAGTCCACAAAACGAAGCTGAAAAAATTCGTCCTCAATAGGAATAAACTTCGTAAAGGAAACATAATTTTCCTTAGTTTTCGCAATTAGTTTCATCGTACCGCTCGCCTCACCTAACTTTTTTATAAATAAATGTGCGTCGTATCCCGATAAGTTATGAAAATATATGGGAACAAAAAATGGACGTTTAAATTGTAAATTACAGTAACTGTGAGCTGCACCTCGGTAACAACCAGAAATGTGACAGTGGTCTCTAACTCTATCAGAAAACAGGAAATTATTACATATATGGCATCGCGTTGCGCTAGTGAAATTTATTTCATCATTAAGATCAAATTGGAGAGGGACATTTATATTCAAAACTTTTTTTATTTCTGCAACATCTTTATAAATCGAATCTACAAACTTGTCTACACAATCAATACCACGGTATGAAACGTAACGATTATACCTAGAATCAACTGAACACACAATATAATACGCAAACGCAGCAGGCGTGTGATGTCGTAAAATGTCTGTGTTCACAGTGTTATGAGTAGTACAGTCAGCATCACAATCGCATTCACCCGATCGCTGTAATAGTGATTCAAAATCAGCATATATTACAAATGGCATGTTTTGCTTGCGCTCATAGTTTTTAAATTTAATAACTGTACCCTTTTCTGGCAGCTCCGTAACTATTCCACTACACAAGTGATTATCTAGTTGTTCTTCTTTCGTGAAAAATACTAAACACGTTTCACAAAAGTATAATTTTGCATGGTGAGCAGTGACTTGACTCCTAACTAGTCGACACAAGTCCTTGATCAAACAAAAATGCGAACTAATTCCGTTTTCTAATAACAACAGGTGAATAGTTTTTTGTTTTACCTGGGTGTTATTTTCTGATTTATAAAGCGGACCTACTATTTTACTATTTTTTAACCCAAAAACAATAAACTGCAGTGTTGGATTGTTTTTTTCAAATATTCTAATTTCATCAAATGTAACCGGGAAAGACAAGCCTTGAGTGTTTAGTACGTCATTAAAATCGGGATACGAAGTTACCCTTTCAGGGTGTTTTTTAGCAGGGAATAAAGCCGCAGTTACACACCATGCGAAACAACATTGATCTTTGTTCTGGATATTAAGGCACGCTTTTTTATTTTGTATAACTTTCGGTAGTTTGATAAAGCTTGAACCACGCAACGGTTGAAATTTATTTATATTAATTTCCAAGTGAGAATTATTTAAAAAAGCCCAGCCGCTATCACGCTCTTCAAATTCCTCGACTTTTTTTTTTAAACAATTTACAACTTCTGTGAAATAACGATCGAAAACAAAACTTTGGTATAAAATCTTACTTTTTGTGCCAAAAGATTTCATAGATTGACTGTTATTCTTAAATAACATAAATATTCCATAAAGTTCTAAGTTTACTTTTATACAGGTATGTATCTGAAGTGATTTATTTAAAAGAGTACTAATTTTACCACGAATCGAGTTCATAAATATGTCAATAGAACTTGTGACTAGGTTATTTTCTGCAGAAATTCGATAAGTTGCAATGCGATTACGAAACGCTGACTGAATCATTACCACACCGTCACCGATTTCTTGAATGCAACTATTTTTAGTTTTATGTTCGTTACTACGTAGATGGCCTACCCATGATTTTTTTTCTACAGATGTGCCACACGATACACAATAAGGCATTATGTCGAACAAAAAGAAAAGTGAAGTGAAACAAAAAAAAAAAAAAAACAGCGGAATAAAACTTAAATCTAACTTAACTATTTTTTCCGTGTGTTAGAATAAAATGAAGACTCGCTGTCTTTAAACACTTCGAATGCGGTACTAAGAAGCGATTGACACTGTTCCCACTCTACAGATTTCTCATCGCACTGCAGTCTGAGTGCTACGAGTACCAAGGCCTTCTTGTACCGCTCTAACGCATCTGCCTCTGCTTGATGATCTTCTATTTTATACACTTTAAGGTCGATGAAGAAGTCACCTGGTCTGATAACGGTGCGACGCGATGTACCGGAAGACACGCGGCTAGAGAACGATGATGTAGTAGACGTTTTTGATCGCTCAGATGAAACAACCGCACACTTTTCCTCGTCGCGAATGATTTGGAATAGATCCGTACCACCCTTCTTGCTTACGCTGTGAACAAGAATAATATTTTAAGCATACGTAACTTGTGGACTACTTTTAAACTGATAATAATAACGTAACTTAGTATGTGCACTTAACAGAGATATCTATCAACATTTCGGTACACCGCTTCGAAAATTTAATGCTAGGTCTAGCTTTACTACGTAATCTTATCAATACCAAACCTGCATAAAAAATTAAGGGTAATAAAATAGTGAAGTGTCCAACCCACACTTGCGCTACACGAGGATTAAAATACCCACTCAGTGAGTGAGTCTTACAGCAAATAAAAAATAATGTTAATTACCTTGCAGTTGTTTTCTTGCGCTTCGATGGTCCAGCAGGTTCAACAGCACCGGCCTTTCGGGACCTTGCGGTAGGGATAACTCGTTCAGGCTCGTAGCTGTATGAAATAAAAACATATCAATACAAATGATTCACGATTCTTATCCTTAGTAATACAATGTTAACATACAATTAAAAAAAAAACTACCTTAAAGAATGCTCGCGCCGCTTGTTCTTATCCTTTGAGGACTTTTTATTCAGCTGCGATGACAGGCTTCGGCTTCGTGAACGGTAGGACAGCTCAGAGTCGGACCTAAAAACACTGTCAGTTAATATTTTGGACGAAAAAAAATAAGTTTAAAATTAAATTAAGACACAAAATAAATTAAATACTCACATTATGAATTGATGCGGCACTTCTACAGAATAACACGATAATATAGTAATAGCACGGTCGTGCAATAATTACAGGAATAATTGTATCGTCTAATACCTCTGGTATTTAACCAAAAAAAAATACCGAGTTGACTGTTTTGTTTCTTTTATTTTATGTACCAACTGTGAAAATATGTTACACGATTTTGTGATGTACATTTCTATGCGACATCACAAAAAACAGATTAATATAATATTACACTTGTTACATTTTTAAATGTGATGATGTTGTTTTACTAAAAAGCATATTTTAACGAATAACAAGTATCAAATTTAGGTTAGGTTTTAGCTAACGCACACTATTTCACTGCGAAAGCAGAACGTGGATACGATTTTAATGAAATTTAATCATGCATTAGAACTTCGTCTAGGTATTGGAATGTGATGAAACTGTTGACTTAGTACACCTAAAAAGTCTGCTTTCATGTGTTGATTCACATTGAATTCTATTATAGTATAATATGAAGTTTTTCCTGTCTGCAATAGGTACTTATGTAAAAAGGATGAGCAATTACTTAGCGAAAAAGATTCGATTCCAAATAAGTGTGATTTCTATGTTTATTCTGCTGTTAAAAGCAACGGTAGGGTACGACTAGTATGTTTAGTTCAAAATTCTTGCCTACAGGCATATCCGTATTAATTATATCGTTAGGTAAAGTACTACATAATCATTATTACAGTTCATGCCTATAGATCTACATTCAGGTAGACACGGCATATAGATCAAATACTTATTAGAGTATTTTGTTATCAAAATACCATATTCATCAGACCAAATTGAAACACGTGGATACCTAATTCATATACCTACATCATCATCATCATCAACAGCCTATACACATCCCACTGCTGGGCACAGGTCTCCCCAAAAAAGGGGAATTTGCTGTAATCACCACGCTTGGCAGGCGGGTTGGTAATCGCAGTGTGTTACACTGCTGCCGATCCTGCTGTGTTACTGCTCGTAGTTTAAGGACATACCCGAGTCCAATTCATATACCTACATTATGGGTGAAATCAAATTCACATCTTAGTAACTGCGAATGAATATTTATTTTATTGTTTTAAAAAAGTTCTTCTTAGTATATTTTCTCATTTGTATATTTAAATTCCAATGTATCATATTTTTCCGTAAGATAATTACAATAACATTCAGTCGCTAACAGATCCACAAACATACATTTATTTATTCAAGTCTAGCATAACATAAGTCTGTGATCGCTCAAATAACATAATTGAGACATAACTCCTTATATACCAATTTCCTTTAGTCAAGTCTCAATAATTTTGTTTAGTGTTTTAAACTTTAAATCATATTCATTAAGACTAATTCTGCATTAGTCTATATTTGACATCTGACTGTTTTAGATTATGCAAAACAATTTAACGCAAATACGTAATGTGTTTTGTCTCAACGTTCCAGTACTTTACATATTATGGCTTTAAAATTGTATAATACCATGTAATTCATTTTGAACTTTAATACGATCGAACTATGCGTGAAAGTGGTTACTCGCATTTACAAATCACAATAAAAGTTGTCACACCAACGTCACATCTATCATCCAATCACATTGTCGAACCTACATCGCGCAAACGAAGTTTTATAAATCGTTTGTATATATAAAAATAGCATTGATACAATCGTCGGAGAATCCGTGGCTATCACAACCGCTAGCTTCATGGTGACTCTTATCATTTCACGTTGCAAGGCCTGGCCAGCCTTGTGACTGACCTGGTAACGCGGTAGCGTGTACAGTAAATAATCCTCCTCTGCAAAGGGTAGGTACTGTATGATACTCAACAACGTTGGTGAACACGAAAATGTACTGTATCCAGTTAGTACTTCGGTTCTTCTGTGCTATAGCGGTTGATAGCATGGGAGGACCCGGTCCACTGCTCACATCAAAGTTTCTGGCCAATTCTGCGATGTGTGTAGTGTGACAAACGCCTCACAATGTTAGTCTGTTCCTTGGAGCTAATCGGGAACCTAACGTGTAATTGTGTGTGACCCCACAACGATAGTTAAATTCCTTGGAGCTAATCAGGAATCTAATGTGTAATTGTGTTCAGGTCAGACGTGTCGTGGTTGTCTAGCTAGCATCACACACGTTGCGTTAAGCTTTTGTTTCTTTGATCAATGTATTTCTTAACTAAAGACAGAAATCTAAGTTGAATATTTACATGTTGAGTATCCAATGTTGATCAATTTAAACGCAAGCTTAAACGTGAAGTGGATTTAAGTAACAGGTTACGTTGTGTCGATATCGTGCTGGTGTTGTGGCGTTGGTCGACGCCGTTGCTGAACATCAACAGAATCACGATCTAGATTAACAATCGTATCAACGTAAACAGTAACAATCATTCATATTTATTGGGCACGCGCACCATGGAGCGAGAGCGAGCGAAGCGAGCGTATCGAGCGAAATGGGGCAGCGTGCCCAATAAATAACTACTGTCGAATACCGAAAAAAATCGTCGATATCATATTTGTGCCTGTTATAGGGAAACATTTCTACTTTGTCGATATGGAGTTATGAGTAGTTTGTAATATAAGAAAGCATAAGCTATCTTTCGGTGCTAAATTATGTCTCTAAGTGCTAAAGTTATTTTTTTAAAATTCTTCAAACTTGCAAAGGTGAAAAAGCGACAATTGAGAAAACGTTGGCTAAAGTTTGGGACCGCAAAAAACACACTTGTACTTTTAACTTATGAAGAGGTTAGTATCAAATGAATTGGCATTCAAATTAGTCAAAATCATGTATCTAACCTTAGTATTTAATGTTACGGAGGCTTGAACATAAAAACAGAACGAAAATATCTCAATCCTGAATATGGGTTTATTTTCTATATTTATAACACGACCCGCAGATTCATCATTAAAGTTGTTGTCTTAATGTACGCTCATGCTAAAAAAGACAGAAATAATTCTATGGATCCCTTTAGTTGGTTATTATGTCAAAAAGTTGATAAAAAAAGAATTGAAAAGTACAGCATAAAAAATACGAATAAAAAATAGAAGATTGTTTGACAAGGGGTTAAAATAAGCCATTATTATGACACAAAGTGATTATTTGGATGAGCTCACAATATTAGCGAGGACAAATATATCTGAGTGTCATATAATCGCTTTTAGCCACGTATTAAACACTCTGCTTTTCACTTCGACTGCGAGAAAATAAAAAAGACTTTAAAATTATATATTTCATGAAAAACTAAAAGTACAGTTTGAGCAATTCCATCAGAAAGTTTGGCCAATCGGATCAGGTTGGTTTGTTTGTTTTTAATTATTTGTAAGGAGTATGTAGCTGACCGCAAGTTTTTTTTTTTCAGTGTCATTGAAATTTGTATGGGAGTATATGGCTTTCTTTTAAACCCTAGGAGCTAAATGTACTATTTTAGTCTCGCTTCACGAAGCTAATATGACGTACTTTTTGAGCAGGAGAAAAGAAAAATACGAAATATGAATAGTAGGGTTGGGTAACCATCGATAATGGACTTTTTTATCGATGATTCCGCTAAATAAAAAACAGTATTATTTAAAAAAATATAAGTAACCGATACATATAAAATAATTTTGATATAAATACTAACTTGAAAAACATTACACCTATGTTTTAAAAGCTGATTTTATACTTGTAGTATTTTTGATCGTATGTCCATACGAACGAAACCAAACCGTCAAAGTGGGACACTAAACTTGGGTCGGAAATAAATTCCGTTCAAATTCCGTAAAAGAAGATCAAACAAACGACATGAGTATCAATGACTATTAGATTAACAATAACAAACCTTTATCTCATACATAAAATGGGATGAATATACCAAACACATACTTTTCACTGAACAAGCACTAAAGTTTAGTAAATCGACAAAGTGGGACGCTACCTATAGAAAATCACTAAACTTTATACTGCATAAAAAAGTACTTAGAATTTGATATTAATACTTTTTATGCTTGATAAATGTGTTTTTTAAGTAATCTTATGTTATATATTAAAATACACTTGTCATTTGTATTTTTTTATGCTGTACTTTTCAATTCTGTTTTTCTTAACTTTTTTTAATAATAACTAACTAAAGGGATCCATAAATTCTATGGATGATCTGTCTTTTGCAACTACAATTTTAATGATAAATCTGCATGTCATGTTATAAATATAGAAAATAAACAAATATTCAGGATTGACATATTTTCGTTCTCTTTTTATGTTCAAGCCTCCGTAACATACAAACTACTAAGGTTACATACATGATTTTGACTAATTTGAAATCCTTAAAGTATGCCACTTTATTTAATACTAACCACTCCATGATTTCAAAGTACAAGTGTGTGTTTTTGCCGTCCCAAACTTTAACCAACGTTTTCTCAACTGTCGCTTTTTCACTTTTGCAAATTTGAAGAATAAAAAAAAAAACTGTAGCACCTAGAGACATATATCTTTCACCAAAAGATAGCGTATGATCTGTAGTATTAGGAACTACTCATAACTCCATATCGATAAAGTGGGACCTCTTCCCTAAAACTGTCACATATCTACTTAGATTTTTATGAAACATGGTGTTCTACCTACGTGTTTTAATGTAGGTAGAACACCAGATTTCTTTCTATTGTAATATAACTTTAAATACCTTTAGTACCTAGGTACTTTGATTTGATGTTCACCGATTACTCGAAGACTATTTGACCGCTTTCATTTTTTTTTGTTTTCATAGTAGGTACTTTTATGTTGGTCCCATATAATTTTGGTGAAGATCTGACGATGGAATCCATGAGAAATTGAATTAACTCCTCAAATATTGTAAGAATACATATGGTGATTTTAGTATTATAAGAAACATAATAAGTATTAGCAATTAGAAAGTGTAAATTGGTAGAGTGGAACTGATGAAGAAGACCACAGAATGCAATCGGAACTCCTCAATGATAAATTATTTCCGGGTAACGATAAGATATCTCGATTAAGTTAGTTGAGCAACTTCATAGTCACAAACTTAAATGTTCACGGTGAGAATGGTACCATCGAATTGATTTGATGATGGAGCCGGAAGGTAGGCACCAGATCTCTGTAATTAAATAATGTATCTTAGCCGTGCTTGGGCTTGTTCGAATCGTCACGAGATACACTTTTAAGTAACGATTAATTAAAAAGTGTAAAATAAAATAACTTTTTAACAAAACAATAATATAAACTACATGAGCACCGTTGGAGAGACCTATGTCCAGTTTTCTTTTCTTTCTTTCTTATCAAATTATCTTTCCGTACAGTATACAGTAGTAGTATCAGACTCCCCATTTCAAACTAAACCTCAATCGCGATAACTCTAAGTCACCAGTATCGTTTTACGACTCGGTACGTAGTGATACCCAGTTCCACTATATTTTTATGAAGATCCATATTTGCTGTTTGCTACAAACCGCTACAGTATGTATTCACCGTCGATCTGTACGTAATGACCCCCCTCACCCCCCTCGACCCCGCCGGGGACCGATAAATTGTTTATTTTTCATCTCCGACAAGGCACGGCGCTACTTCGTGAAAAGAATGTTTGTTCGACAAGTTTTTTGAGAGTTTTACGATATCTGATCGGTACAAGTTATTGTGACATCAACAATAAAACTTCTCGACAGTGAACTGAAGCCTCTTAATGTTTAAAGAGAAACAATCGCTATATTCCTTGTCGGCAAGTAGAAAAATCCAGGTAGTCAGGTAATTTTAATTTTCTTAAGTTTTTTTTACTGGGCCAAAAACATGTTGTGTTTTTGACGATGTGTCTTAATGTTATATATTGAAAAACTTAAAACATAATTTTTCAGTTTACTTTTACTTTACTTTTTGTTTTAAGGTTATACAATTTATTTAGTACACTTATCTAGATAAATCAAATTAAAGCTTTTTTACAGGGTGCTGGGAATTATTATGAGGCCTAAGATAATTCTGAACGTTTGTAAAACTAAAAAATATTTCAATTTATCTTAGCCAAAAGGCATCTACAGTAGGACAAAGGATTTTTGCATTAACTATTTAGTCAGGAATAACTTCAATCAACCGGGTAAAAAAATCCTATTTCCCCAAACATTTATGAATCGGGCTGTGATCTGCAACCATTACAACAAATCCACAACATCATCGTCATCATTTCAGCCATAGGACGTCCACTGCTGGACACAGGCCTCCTCAAATGATTTCCACATGGGCTGGATAGAGGCGACCCGCATCCAGCGAGTCACCACAACCCAGATCGTTCGACCACCTTGGCCGCCCCATGCTGCGCTTGCCGGTACGCGGTCTCCACTTCAGAACATTTCCGCCCCAACGGCCATCGGTTTTTCGAACTATGTGCCCTAGCCCATTACCACTTCAGTTTGCTTACCCTATTTGCTATGTCAACAAATCCGCAAAAAATATTATTTGGTTCAGTGATTCAGTCTGTATTTTTTCTTACTTTGAAAATATCTTCATTTCCTTTTTAAAACTTTATCTGGGGGCACGGCAGTGCCCCCGCCAAGTCGAGCAAAACAAAGGCACGCCGTACCATCTTTTCTCGAAGCCATTCACGTCATTTTCGACCCCCTGTAATTTATTTGCTTTAACTTTATTTGGAAAAAATAAAGGAATCCCATCTAAACTGGTAAAAGTTTGGATGTGACAAACTATTTTGCCCAAGCAGCCTTAGCTTCCAACTGTTTCATTTCCCAACTCGCAATTCACGCGAAAACCCAATAAAAAACAAATAAAATTATTTTAAGCCATTGCCAAAAAGGTAAAGTTAGGTCTGTTTTATAGAATTTTTTCGGTTTCCGAAAACAAATTAAGGTTTTTGTAAAGCAATTTAAACGGATTATATCGCGTATATTATCATAGTATATTGCGTATATTATCGTCGACTGAGAAAACATATATTTTTCTCAGCCGAACCCGTAAACACGAAAGCTGAAAAGCTTCCGAAGCGTCGGGAACTGAAATGAGATAATGTATGCGATATAAAAAAAGCCTTATATTTCTAGCACTAAGTAATGGACACACATTAATGTAAATATATAAAAATTCAATGTCACAAATAATAGGCATACATGCATTATTAAATAGATGTCAAAAAGATAGTACAAAAAAAATTAACACAATTATTCTTCATACTGATCAACATTAAAAAAGGAATTTCAACTTTTTATATTACATTCGTACAATTTTCAATTAATATCAAAAAGATAATGAAATTTTCTAATATTAATGGAGTTATTGCATCTATTTCTTATTCTATCTTATTTCTAATTAATATGTACAGTAGTATGCGATATAATCCGTTTAAATTGTACTGTTAAAATGGGTGATGAACGCGGAAACAGACGAAAATATTATAAACTAAGGTTGGGAAACGCATAAGATCCATCCTGCGCATATTCTGGCCCAACACTATCAGCAACGAGGATCTATGGAATCGATGCCTCCAAATCCCGATGAAGCGAGAAATCGCTCAACTGAAGTGGATAGGGCACACCCTCCGAAGATCAGAGGACAACACCGTCAGGGTCGCGTTCACGTGGAGACCGCGCGGGAGCAGGCGACGAGGCCGGCCGGCGCACACGTGGCAGCGCACCGTCGACGCTGAGCTGCGGGCGGCCGGGCTGAGCTGGAGGGACGCGGAGCGGAGGCACAGGACAGGAGCGGAAGGCGACGTCCCACGAAGGCCCTCTGACCCACTGGGGTACCATTAGGACGGCAACAAGGTTAAGAAATAAAACTGTTTAAGAAAAATAATTCTCTTTTTAGTAGCCCGTTTAGATAACAGTCTAATTCAGGCCAAATAAGAAAATATTTTATCAAAACCACAATCGACCCGTTATGGAAAGTGTCTCGCAAACCACGAGGTAAGTTAATTTAAACTTGTAAACAAGGCCGGTCGCCCTCGGTTTTTTCAATTACAGTACTTTTCACTTCATAAACAAATAAGTCGATTTAACTGCAAAAAACGCATTACCGAGTTTCTGATTTGTTACTTACTTTTATATGAAAAATACTACGTGTCCAACGTGACGTTTTGTTATTTACATTTATTATACAAATAAAAGGTCCCCGGAACTACGTTCGCGGAGAAAAAAACATAACTCCTATTTTTTTTAGTAATGTTGTCGGGTAAAAACCATCTGTGTATATTCAGCTGCCGGTGTACCAAAAATAGTTGAAATCCGTTTAGCCGATTCGGCGTGATGAAGCCACAACGACACATACAAACATACAAAAAAAAAAATTATTTGCGACTGAAATTTCCAAGTAGTCCATTACAATCGCTTTTTTTCAATATCTTCAATGTACAGACATTTTATTTTTACAACTGTATAATAGTACCTATAGATAAGAAACCCTGTAGATAAGAATATGCCCGCAACTTCGTCTGCGACTGCGGTGGACAAACAAAATCACAAACTTTTTTTCTTCAGTGTAGTCGTGTAAAAAGTATCCTATAGAATTGAAATAAAACAATTTAACTGATTATATCGCATATATCATCTCATTTTAGTTCCCGACGTTTCGGAAGCTTTTCAGCTTTCCATGGTCACGGGTGGACACCACATATATGCGCGATATAATCCGTTAAATTGTTTTATTTCAATGAGTAATAATCGCGGAAACAAGAAAATATTAAGTATCCTATAACCATCTGTGGATATCCAACCGAGTACCAAAAATAGATGCATCTGTTTAGCCGAATCGCCGTGATGAAGCCAAAACGACACATACAAACAGAAAAAAGTGACCTCCATTTAGGCCGTTACAATATTTTTTTGAAAATATCCTTAATGTAGACACATGTAATATTTACAACTTTATAATAGTATATGTACAAACCGCGAAAGTATAAAGTTTTACAAGAATATACTATAATCATCATCATCATCATCATTTCAGCCATAGGACGTCCACTGCTGGACACAGGTCTCCTCATAGATTTGCACATGGGCCGGAAAGAGGCGACCCGCATCCAGCGAGTCCCCATAACCCTAACCAGGTCGTCCGACCACCTTGCGGGTGGCCATCCCACGCTGCACTTGGCGGTATGCGGTCTCCCCTCGAGAACCTTTCTGCCCCAACGGCCATCGGTTCTTCGAACTATGTTCCCTGCCCATTGCCACTTCAGTTTGCTCACATACGACATAGCAAACAGTTGCTATGTCGGTCACCTTGGTTCGTCTGTTCGTCTAAGAATCTCCTCATTTCTGATTTGATCTCGTAGAGAAATCCCGAGCATAGCCCTTTTCCATAGCTCGCTAAATGACTCTGACATTCCTTAAGAGCATATACTATGCTGTAGATTAAATACCATATTTCATGAGAGCTTATTTGAACCTGATATATTGCATTTGCGATTTCCAGTTTCCTTAAAATTATATAAAGAAATGTGCGAGTCGTAAAATTGCGAGTTTTATTCAAATATTTAAACGGGAGGTTAAGCAGCGTATTATTATAATTACCAATTAATGTTATTACTTGGGTGATAAACGAATTGGTAACGCGATTTTCTAATTTGAACATTGTACTTTCCATTTTATTTTATTTCTCATCAAGTCTTGCAAAGCTGTAGCTTGCCGAATATTCTGGAAATGTTCTCGGAAATTTCTGAAAATTTGTACAATTAATCGTCAAACTTCGTAAAAGTTTGTAATTTATTAAATTTTGTTGACATCTATTATTCTACAATGTCACATGATAATGATGGTGATGATGTAAATATATAATATTAAGACGATCTCATGCATTTTCCTGCCACATCAATGCCGTGTAAACCTGGCACATTGAAATGAAAACCATTAACAGTGAACATAAAACAAAGTCAATACGGTTGAAAAATGTTAGCCGTATGTTACCCTGAATGAAGGGAGCTATATTTGTTCCTTTAGTTTAGTACTCAACGGTTATTTCTGTACTTGGTTTGTATCCATTTCTTTTAAATTGATGTCTGTTATTTCTATGTAGGTACTGTGAAGTTTGAAGGTTTTTATAGGTCATTACATTGTCATTGTCTTTCACGCTACAAATCCGAGTCGAGTTGGGCAAGTTATTAAAAGTATATTTTAAAATATTGTCGAATATCAATCGCCTCATCTGTCAATGTGTAAAATAGTTAAATTTTAAATGATCGCGGACAAATATACAGCTGTTTTCTTAAACAGCTGTATATTCGTCGGAGCTCATTTAAAATTTCCGCGATATTTTCTTACAGCAGATAGCTCCGACAGTACACATCCTTACTAAATTATAAACGTGAAAGTATGTATGTACGTTCCACTTAATCTCAAAAACTACTGAACAAATTTTTATGAAACTTTCCAGTTATGTACCTTATATATCATAATAGGACATAGTCTATAATGTGTGTCAAATTTCATCCCTTTTAGGGACGAAAAAGGAGATGAAAATTTGTATGGACAATAAAAAATTTTTTACGCTAGGAACTTGAAATCTTGGTAATACGCTTCACATTTAAATTAGTAAAATATCGAGTATTAGGGAAAGACATAAGCTACTCTTTATACCGGAAAAATACCTTTTATCCGCGATAAACGAATCTAATCTTGTGACTCCTCTAGTCATGCAAGTGTCTATGGGCGACGGTGATCGCTTACCATCAGGCGACCCGTCTGCTCGTTTGCCACTTAGGCGGTGCTTGAATGCAGCCAACCTTATTCTCACTTCTCTCCCGAACATTAGTATGTAAGGCGTCATTTCTGGAGCAACCGGCGTAGCCTGGAGGAGGCTTTTTACCGTACGGATCTTCTACAATATCCCGCCCCTCTCCCCTATAGGTAATTTATCTGTGCCTGTCTGGAGCCATGGTCGTTCAAGGTAGGCAGTGCATTTGTGCCTATTTATATGGACCGTACGCCACTGGCCTTTTGGAATAGGTACCGCTGCTATTTCCAAAAGAATTCTGAGTTAAACTGATATGAAACATGTTTACCAGAACGTGATAAAACGAATCACAATAACTTGTTTTTTACAATAGAATATTGCCTGAATATTATGTGTCGAACAGCATATCATTTCAAATTACCTACACGCTTCGTTTATTAAGCGAGGATGGTGAGTATGGAGAGACACGTCAGTTTTTGTGTAGCTATGAAAGGTACCTTAAGTTAAGGTAAATGGCCGACACTGCCACAGTGTAAACACTTTCAATCTTAATTTACATCAATATAAGTGACAAACACGGTGTCAATTAATGGAATCAAGATGATGAAATTGGAATTTTGGCACATCAATTCCTCGCGTTCAAGGCTTACGTTGTTTTATCGAACTTAGAACGTTTATTTCATTCCACATTAGGGTTAAGACGAGTATGGCTCATATCTCCTAGAAAGTGACAAATTCACTTGTATCGGAGGTCCCCGCTCCCGTCCATTAACGCTAACAAGGTATCTCTCTTTCTCTGTGGTCGTTACTTCATGACTGGGATATAAAGGTCGTGTTTTTTTTATGGCATAGGAGGCAAACGAGGAGACGGGTCGCCTGATGGTAAGCGATCACCGTCACCCATAGACACTTGCATGACCGGAGGAGTCACAAGTGCGTTTCAGGTGGGTGTACGCTCTTTTCTTGATACCGTGGGGTATTTTTAACATACGCTTCCAACATTTTAAATGCATCTAACCTTTTTTTTCACTATTCAGAATGTTCTCTACGCCATATAAGAAAATGGGAAATATTAACGCACAAAGTCGTCGCAACTTCGTTTTAATTGTGATTCTATGATTTTTCTGTATGCCTGTCAGACGTGTTCCACGGTATAACCTTAACTAAAAGTGTTTACAGAATTATATCCTAAATTTAAAAACTAGTAACAATTCAATGACAATATTACGTTCAAACACAGCTAACAGATTTTTCACCATCGATGATCTGAATTTAATCACTTAAAATAAATTCCTCTAATTACACAAATATGAAAGACAAATCTATTGCAGAAGAGAATACATTAGTTTTTAGATGCATAGCTGTTGTAAAATTAAATTAAAATTAAAATGCCAGCGTCACTTTGCTTCCGCTTGTGACTCCTCTGGTGTTGCAGTTTATAGGCGATGGTGATGGGTCACTATCAGGCGATCCGTCTGCTCGCTTGCCCCCTATAACATAAAAAATTGAGACAAAACTGGGAGACTCGCTGACTAGACCTTTTTTTAGAACTTTGAACTGGACAGGTCTGGTTAGACCTCCTGGATGAGAATCGCAAACCCACAAACGGGAATGCCATCGCGGCCACTTAGAGTTGAGGAGGGGGAACGCACTGTGCAAGGCACAGGAACTGCGGGGGTAGGTTGAACCGGAACACCCCAGTTGGGACGGGGTAGAGAGAGACAAGAGAAAATGGGCGTAGGGGAGATTGCGAGACTACGGGCTGAGTGACCCCGTCGGCGTGGTTGACTCTTAAATTTCATCGTCCGAAGAGTTCACAGCTGCCATCCTCTTCATGGCTGCTGTGATCTTGTTGTCGGAAGCAGAGAGCACGTGTCTAGGACGACCGGTATACCATCTTTCAAGACGGCTTCTGGGGAGTGGATACTCTAAAGGATCGGGAATGGTCGGAAGGTAGTAGGCTACCTTCCTAGACTAGATCTTGTAGCTTAGTTAGTGAAAGGCATGATGACGACTCTGAAACATGAGTACGAGTATCCATACTGATCCAAAATGTTAAGTGTGGCGCCCCAGGCGAAGCTAATTGACAATGCTTTAGCCTGATAATATTAATGAGTGATCACAGCCTGATGCCTCACTCACAGGCCACCTAAGAAAATCGCCCCCCAACCTAAAGCCAGCTTTATTTCCACTAGCGTAAAGATTCGTTTTGTTTGCAGAAGCGAGAATCGAAATTGTTTTATGAAGTTATTTAAAAGATCGTTTATAGTACGTGAACTAATTGCTAAAGGCAGCTTTATCTCGTCGGTTTAGGGGAGTTTTAAACTTGTTAACCACTAGATCGTGCGCACAGTTTAGTTCACGAGTTGAAAATCATTTTCTTTTCGGTGCAGCCGGGTAAAAAGAATCCTTTAACCATCTCTACGAGGAAACATCAGGAGATGCAGGAAATGTTGACGGTCGGCGTCCACCCAAGAAGTCTTCTTAGAGAGGCGACAAGCGTTCGAGGATTATACTGTTTGGGGGTGGTTTGTTATATTTGCATGAATATTTTTTTGTGAAAACTGCATGAAAACATGCGCATGTGAGCCCAATTTACTGTCACATCCAACCAAGGCACGATTTCGCAGAAAAGCAAAGGAAGTATAATCCATTAATCTAATAAGTAATCCCGCAAAGTAACGCCTGAACGTATCAATTAATACATAGTATGCCTAAATCTATATATATATATATATTCATTTATTTAACATCAAAAGAAACTTATAATTATAAGTATAACACTTATTTGGTGAACGAACACCGCGCGCGGTTTATAAATAAATAAATAAATAGCTCATTGAAATAAAACAATTTAACGGATTATATCGCGTATATTATCTCATTTTAGTTCCCGACGTTTCGGAAGCTTTCCAGCTTTCCATGGTCACGGGAGGACTGAGAAAAGATGTATTTTCCTCTGTCAAAGTTACAATTTGTGCAAACTACCCATTTTTTGAAAAAACACAAATAAAGGTGTACATACATGCCAGATGGGTCTAAGCTGTAAAGACAGTTACACATGTGCCAGAAGGGCTTAATTATTTTATTCTAATAATTTACCAAGCAGCATTTCACAAATGAGGCGTACTGAGGAGAAAAGAAACGCTGCAAAGAAAAACTCCCAGGCTACCTCATTACTAATTATAATATTTCAAAAACAGAGACTATTAAACTACTTTTAAACAGATAAGATATTTTACACCGTTCGGAAATTAAGGTTTTGCAGTCCTGTGTGTGTGTGTGTGAGAAGAAAATATTAAATAAATAGCTGCCACCAAGAGATCTCTCGCTTACAAAGCGTTATCTGTGCAGTGTACGCATTTACGCGTCCGGATATGATTAGTCTAACGTCATATTTTTTTTATTTTAATTTTTATGCCACCTATGAAATGTTGTATACAAATAATGGTAATTAAAAAACATCACGATAGACCCGTCATATTTACGCTTAATAATGTGTACAAACTGCGAGTATCAAGTGTTACATTGCATTAACCTTGTTATAGAATTTCAGAGAAATTGGTCGGAAGCTGATGAACGTGTTCATTTTGTTGCCGAGGTATCTGCAAGTTACCGCAAAGTGGCAAGTTTAGAGTGGTTACTCGTCAAAATTGATGATGAAGATTAATTTAAATTTACACGGGTTAGTAGAAAAGCGGGCATAATTACTGATTAATCTAACCTATTTAGAGTATAATAATACATTTATTTCGCAAACATCGTTTACATTCTTCATAACTAGAGACTGCTCCCTAAATAACTAATGTAAGATCTGAGCAGTATACAACAAGGTGTCCGCGAGGAATTTGAAAGATTTTAACCGCATTTCTGAGGCCAGCAGAAGTAGAAAATGTTATGTGTCCCAAGTCAAATTCAGCAAAAGATTATTCTTCATCTATTTTTGTAAAATAAACTTGAATAACTTTCGCTTCTCTATGAAAAATATCCCTTTTAATAAAATGCTCGTTTGCTATTTTGTCCACTTTTAATAATGACCTGCTTCCTATAATGTCCACTTATTATGATGTCTAAATCATGTATCATTAGAACTAAACCAAATTAAAAAAGAATATGACCAATCCGAAGGTACGACCTTTAGAATTAAATCGATTCACACTTACAATTATGTATTGTCGGTGAACATAAACATACAGAAAATTGCCCTTCGAATTGAGAAACACACTTAAGAATTATCATACATCATATGTCATTGGCAATGTGGAAAGAAGGCCATTTTGACAAGCAGACAATTTAGAAAACAGACTGTATAATAAACTTTTAAACAAAACAATAAAACCGACTCCAAAAAAAACTAAAAAATTGAAAAATAACGCCATAATTCACTTTCTTTAAATTACTTACAAGTAACCATTTGTATACTCAATCTATACAGTATATACAATTAATCTTATTTTGGCGTCGGTGTCATATAAAGAATGTGTAAAATATTGAAAATTGACGGTTTTAGTAAGTTGTGACACGATGGCACCGACTCCAAAATAACATTAATTGTATATACTGTATAGATTGAGTATTCAAACGGTTACTTGAAAGTAATTTGAATAAACTGAATTATGGCGTTATTTTTTTACTTTTTAGTTTTTTTGGAGTCGGTTTTACTTTTTTGTTAAAAAGTTTATTTATTTTACACTTTTTAGTTAATCGTTACTTAAAAGTGTATCTTGTGACGATTCGAACAAGCCCAAACACGGCTAGGATACATTATTTTATTATATAGATCTGGTGCCTACCTTGCGGCTCCATCATCAAATCAATTCGATGGTACCATTCTCATCAGGAATATTTAAATTTGTGACTATGAAGTTGCTTAGCTAAATTAATCAAGATATTTTGTAGCCTCCCGTAAATAATTTATCATTGAGGAGTTCCGATGGCATTCTGTGGTCTTCTGCATCAGTTCCACTTCACCAATTTACACTTTTAGAATACAAATACTTATTATGTTTATTATAATATCAAAATCGCTATATGTATGGCTACAATATTTGAGGAGTTCCTTCAATTCCTCATGGATTCCATAATCAGATCTTCACCAAAATTAAATGGGACCAACTAGAAAGTACCTTCTCGAAAACCAAAAAAAAAATTTGAAATCGGTCTCATAGTCTTTGAGTAATCGGTGAACATCCATAAAAAAAAAAAACAAAAAACATTTCGTCGAATTGAGAACCTCCTTTTTTTGGAAGTCGGTTAAAAAGTAGACATCATAGTCAACTGAAAATGTAAAAAGAAGACTATTTTGGGAAACAGACATTTTAGGAAACAGCAGAACTAACCTGAGCCGTGTATGGAAGATAATCTTGCATACCACGGTGTGACAAAGCATCTGAGACTGATATTATCTACCTTACTATCTGTGTACCTACCTTGTCTTTACGCATAATTAGGCATTATGATTTATAGGTAATCGTTATTACAGAAAATAAAAGTTTTGTACGATAAACGCGTAAGATAGACTGTCAAATGCATTCACCGTTCGATGACAGGTCAGGTTAACAAAAGCATGAACAGTATCAAAAGCTCATCGATTGTATTGTTCCGAACCGGCAGGGAAAGCTCAAAAAGCCAGTAAAATATGCAGTGCTATCAAGATCGCGCTTTTGTTGTCCTGACTCGTGTTATCGAGGGGAACTGGGTCAGGAATATACAAAAAAGGATGCAGATATGAGTATATCATATGTTTAAACACCAATCAGTTTCCTTATTATCCACTCACGTGCTCGTGAATTTGGTTTGAACACTCTTTATACTTAAATCAAAATAGTGTCAAGTAACTAGAGATGCGGAAATCTTAAATCATCTGTAATACAGCGTTAATTCAACGCCAACATTAATAATAAATATCAGGGACAATCTTACACAATTCGAGCTCGTCCCAAAAAAGCAAAGCTTATAATATGAGAACATACAACACAGATAGTACTGAAATAAATAGTAAACATCGATGAAGTAAGATGGGTGGGAACTGGTCGGGATTCGAACCTGGGACTGCCAGTTTCGTAAACTATTGTGCAAGCATCTTGACCAAACGCAATATAAATAAAATTTTTAGTTCGTATTTTGTTTTTCGACTTCCACGGGTGACAAAGGATCCTCAATCAGAATATCCGTCTTTTCATTTGCCATTTAATAAAAATTCAATCTGGCGTTTCACCAATAATAAGAAAAAGATGTCATTCTTAGATGCTCTATATTGATATATATTTCACAAGTGTTTTTACACTCTTTATTATTTAGAGGCATTAAATCCTTAAGGATTATGTCAGCCTAACTATTGACATAATGTTGACATTAATATTTTTGTTTAAAGTTACAAGAGCTAAATGTGCAATACTCAACTCAAAATCAGGGGTGAGCAACAATCTGCGATTTGCGTCCTCTGCTTTGTGATCACAATACTACAGTGGCCCGGAAATATTCTATTCATTTGTAGACAACCAATTTGTTCCATGTTTCCGATTCCGGGGCCGGCTGCACGGCGAATTTCATCTGGCCAGTATGGATGGGCCAATTACAAATGGACCTTTTATTTATTTTTCGTTTTTTCATCGCTTCGTTGCGTTGTTGTTATTTACGGTCTAGTCATCCGTCTACGTGATTTTTAGCGAGAATAGATTTTACGACCGTCTCTAATCCGCAGTCGACAAGGATTTCATTGTTTGATAAGCCTAGAAAACATGGAAAGGTGAACTAGTATAAAACCCCATGTCAAGCAGAGTAACTTCATTCTATCCTGATCTTTTGTAGTAGTTAAGACTAACTTGCAACTAAGTAAGTCTAAGTGAATATTTAATTTAAAATAAATCAATACTAAAAAGTTAGCTATATTATTGAAGAGTTCCTGCACCAGTGACTGATCTGGCGATCACCACTACCACCCCAACATTTCTGTATATTTGTTGTATATAGTCTTCTCGAGACCGGTTCTTTTGATGTTTTTAATGACCAGACCGTTTGCCTGTTGGTATGAGATCACCATCATAGACACCTGCAACACCAGAGGAGTCACAAGTGCTTTACCAAACTTTCACGTGGGAGTATATCGTCTTTTCTTGAAGGCTCGAAGGTCGTATTCGTCTGGATATATTGTAGGTCACAATTTATTACACAGTTCTATCGTGTGAGGTAGGAAAATTCAAAATAGTCGAATCCAGTTCTATTGATTTATACTGAAAAAATTGTAGATGAATTACTATTGATATTATCATGCACGATATTTGTTGTTTTTGTGCTGTATAACATTTTTATTTCGGTTTTTATCGGTTGTTGGTATTTTCTCTATTTTTTACTAGCTGCCCACCCTGGTTTCGCAGGGATGAACTTATATTTTGAAGCTCGCTCACTCACTCACATTTTATATGGAGATTTTAAACCCAATATTTTAAATTGTAGTATATTTTCTTACACGCAAATCTTGTTCTGGCAAATGTAAACACAACAAAAAAAAAAGAAATAACCAAATAGGTGCAGCCGAGTTCAGCAAAGCGCAGTTCGGTTCTTGAGTGATGCACGAACATGCATTTCTTCAATTGATTTTTATTTATACTGGGTGATTTATTCATTCAAAAAAGCTGTTTCATACATTTTTAACCGACTTCCAAAAAAAGGAGGAGGTTCTCAATTCGACGGAGAGTTTTTTTTTTTTTTTATGGGTGTTCACCGATTACTCAAAGACTATTTGACCGATATCAAATTTTTTTTTGGTTTTATAGAAGGTACTTTCTAGTTGGTCCCATTTAATTTTGGTGAAGATCTGATGATGGAATCCATGAGGAATTGAAAGAACTCCTCAAATATTGTAGCCATACATATAGCGATTTTGGTATTATAAGAAACATAATAAGCATTTGCATTCAGAGAGTGTCAATTGGTGAAGTGGAACTGATGCAGAAGACCACAGAATGCCATCGGAACTCCTCAATGATAAATGATTTACGGGTGGCGACAATATATCTTGATTAATAAGAAACAAAAAGCAACTTCATAGTCAGAAATTTAATGTTCCTGATGAGAATGGTACCATCGAATTGATTTGATGATGGAGCCGGAAGGTAGGCACCAGATCTATGTAATAAAATAATGTATCCTAGCCGTGTTTGGGCTTGTTCGAATCGTCACAAGATACACTTTTAAGTAACGATTAACTAAAAAGTGTAAAATAAATAAACTTTTAAACAAAAAAATAAAACCGACTCCAAAAAAACTAAAAAGTGAAAAATAACGCCATAATTCAGTTTCTTCAAATTACTTACAAGTAACCGTTTGTATACTCAATCTATACAGTATATACAATTAATGTTATTTTGGAGTCGGTGCCATCGTGTCACAACTTACTAAAATCGTCAATTTTCAATATTTTACACATTCTTTATATGGCACCGACGCCAAAATAAGATTAATTGTATATACTGTATAGATTGAGTATACAAACGGTTACTTGTAAGTAATTTGAAGAAACTGAATTATGGCGTTATTTTTCACTTTTTAGTTTTTTTGGAGTCGGTTTTATTTTTTTGTTTAAAAGTTTTGGATAATTAGCTATCATTTAGCTCTTACTTTGCTGTTTTTTTCGCAATTTCGTGGTTGGCCCTAAAGCAAAATTGTTCAGTGTCACCCTACTCATTACCCCTGTCACTCCTGCTCAGGACTCATGAACTTAAACCTGTAATTTAAGCTTGCACAGATTTCTCAAACCCTAACAGCTGTTCCGACAGAAGCTGCGCTTTGCTGGCTCTGCTTTGGGCTGATTGTGATCCAATACCATCCCGGAAATATTCTATTCATTTGCCGACCACCGATTTGTTTCGTGTTTCCGATTCCAGAGCTGGCTGCACGGCGAATTTCATCCCGCCAGTGTGGGCCAATTAAGGATTGGAGAGTTGATTTGATAATTTGGCGGCTTTGATGGCTATTTAAGAAGTAGTCAATATATTGGGATGTACCAACTGTTTGCATAGGTCATTCCAAAACCATTTCGAGGAATAGGATTAATAAATAAATATTTTGGGACAATTTTTACAAAAAATGAACTAGTCCCATGGCAAGCTCAATAAGGCTTGTTTTATGCATAACTAGAGAACGATATTGTGTAATAGATACTAGAAGGCGCCCGCAACTTCGTTCGCGGAATAGAAAAACTCATAACCCCTCTTTTTTTCTTCAGCTTGGTCGGGTAGAAAGTATTTTATATTCATCTGGAGATACCCAGCTACCTGTGTTTAAAATCCGTTAAAATTAAAATCCGTTTAGCAGATTTTCCGTGATAAAGCCGCATCGACACAATCACCCATACAAAAAATCCAAATTGAAAATATTTTTCGCTTCAGTGACCTCCAAATAGTCCCTTACAATAGTTTTTTTTAAATATCTTAAATGTAAAAACATTTCATTTTTACAACTTTATAATAGTATAGATATTTACTTACATACACAGAAAATATCCAAGACTCAGGAACAAATATACTCATCACACAAATATTTTTCGAATAAAGTAGTCCATAAGAAAATTACTGATCCAGACAATATTGATATAATTTGATGTTAGACCCAATGTTTGTGCCTATTAAAGATATTGCCACTTTTTTTATGACATAGAAGATAAACGAGCAGATGGGTCGCCTGATGGTAAGCGATCATCGTCGCCCATAGACACTTGCGTCACCAGGGGAGTCACAAGTGCGTTGCCGGCCTTTCAGGTGGGAGTACGCTCTTTTCTTGAAGGCTTGAAAGTCGCATCAGTCCGGACATACTGCAGGCGGCAATTTATTCCATATTTCAGTTGTTCGAGGCAGAAAATTTCTGGAAAAACGCACAGTTGTAGACTGCCAACTATCTAAGGTGAGGGTGGAAATATTGTCGCGAAGGGCGATGGCAAAAAGATGCAGCTGGGATCAACCCGAACAATTCTTGGGAGCACTTGCAATAAACCACAGTCTGTCGCTCATCGATCGATCCGGTGCGGAGGTCCGTCCGACGCGGTCCGGTGTCCGCAGCTATTGGAATCGCCGCGCCTGCTAAAGTTTAGCCACAGCTGCAGTCTGAGTGGCTCAGATTTTCGTTTTACTGCGGCTAGCGCGATAAAAGCTGCAAGATTTAAGAAAAGCGACTCAGCGTAAAACTACATTGTTATTTAGTAAACTACTTAATTTTTCTATGAAATCTATTCAATTAAGGCCAAAGTTAGAAAATTTGTGATTCAAAATATTAAGACGCAGATTTAGGATAAGGACCGCCTGTAGTAAATACTTGTCTTTGAATCTTATTTTTTTCTTTCATGCTACGACAAAACTTTTTCACTCTTTAATAAACGAAATAAGTGATGTCAGTATGCAAACATATGCATTTTATACGTATGCAAAAACACGCATCGATACGAGTGTCTGTTTTTGCGAAACGAGAAGATAAAAACCAAACAAACGTTGACATTTAATTTTATTCATTTCTACGACAAAACTACTTCATAATAATTTTTTGACTCTTCTCACTCAGGCAACACCCGACTTCCTTGAAGAAAACTTTGGCATCGGCGCCACAATACAGCCGGTAGCCTCTACGATAAGCGGGACGAATAAATAATTACGAAGAATAGCGTATCTGTACCGCTTCTCGTGAGCAGCGGCCTCAGCAGCAGCTCCTGCCATCCTGATGGCGCGACCAAGGTGCGAGGCAGTGAAAGTGCTGACGCAAGTTGCGTCCCAAAGCAGGTACTTCCCCTTCTTTTGCCATCCCACAGTTGGGATGACAAGCATTGGGATACCTTTCCCGTTGTAGATATCGTTGGAGACTCATATTACTCAAAATCAAAATCAAAATATCCTTTATTCAAGTAGGCTTAGATACAAGCACTTTCGAATTGTCAGTTACAATGAGAGAAGTCTTTGCTGGGAAACATACAATATGATCCAACATTTGTTGCAAGGATTAGGGAAACCCAGAAAAACCTAATCAGATCATTTAACTTAAGTATAAAACTTACTTATTATTGATAAAATCATCATTTTAAAAATTAAAATAATTAGTAAATCTAGAATGTGTCTAGAATAAAATTCTAAATGTCAGAGTATATAAAACAATTAATATGCGTGTACCAATTAACTATTACAATATTGTCTTAATTATACTTAAAACTTTTACAATTGTGTTATAACTAATTTATAATTGATACACGCAGAGGAGATGTACAAATTCTCCAGATCAATGTTAATATAAAATATAATCTTTTTTTTTTTTTTTTAGAGATGTATAAGGTCTCTAGACGTCACGACATGCGATAAAATTAAATATAATAATTTGACTGAATTCTATTGAGATGTTTAAGGTCTCTTAGGGGTCAAAGTGAATAATACATTAAACATAATTATTATTAAATCTAAATTTCTTAGAGATGTATATGGTCTCTAGGCGTCATAACATGCAAAAAGATAAAATTAGTTAATTAAAATCCTCAGAAATGTTTAAGGATATACCTCTATAAATAAAACAAAACTCTTAGAGATGTATACAGTCTCTAAATCAAATAAAAAAAGAATAACTTCAGTCGAGTACAGGATGAAGTCTCTCACGTCATCAGTTTATTAAACACTGGTAGGCAGTTACTAGGTATACAATTAATTTGGCCCTTGCTAGTATGAACAGACCGGACCCCACAAACGGCACCCGTTCACGAGCATGACGCATATCTCAGCCATCGCCTCCCTCAACCATATTTTAGGGAAGGTTGCGACCCGATCAACGACGCCACCGTAAGCAGACCTTTAAGCGAGCATGACATGCTCACACTGCCGGGCATTAAACACTAATAGTATTGCCCGGTGAGAAACAACAAATGTGCTCTCATGTTACATTAAATGCGAACTATTATTACCTCTTAAAAAAATGCTTACTTTATATACACAAGACTAAACTACTGGCTTAAAGACATCTTTATCGTCTAAAAAGTCATTTACAGTATAATACGCCTTGTTTAGTAGGTGACGTTTTATGTGGGCCTTAAATTTGCTGCAAGGTAAATTCACTACATCGGTAGGTATTTTGTTATAGAAGCGTACACAGTTCCCCTCGAACGAAGTTCCGACCTTGCGGAGACGATGAGCAGGCATGGCAAGCTTGTTCTTATTTCTTGTATTGTAGTGGTGAATGTCACTGTTGTGTTTGAAATCATGTTGATTTTTCCGAACATACATAATATTCTCGAGAATGTACTGAGATGCTACGGTGAGAATATTGGTTTCCCTGAATTTTTCTCTCAGTGATGCACGAGCTCCCAGTGCATAGATTGAGCGTACTGCCCGTTTTTGTAGTACGAAGATGGTTTGTATGTCCGCCGCCTTGCCCCACAACAGAATTACATATGACATTACACTATGAAAATAACTGAAGTACACGAGCTTTGCCGTCTCGACGTTTGTTAACTGTCTGATTCGCCTCACTGCATAGGCTGCGGAGCTTAGTTTACCTGCAAGAGTGGCTATATGCGCATTCCATTGCAGTTTAGAGTCCAAAGTAACACCCAGGAATACTGTTTTGTCTTCAAATTCTAGCACATCGCCTTTCAATGTCACCTTGGCACAATCTACTTGTTTCACATTCGGTAATGTGAATTTGATGCACTTGGTTTTCTTGGCATTTAAAAGTAAGTTATTTGCAGTAAACCAATGTACAATAGTAGACAGCGCATCGTTTATAGTAACGAAGTTATTCTCTCTTCTTTTCACTTTAAAAAGAAGAGAAGTATCATCTGCGAATAACACGATATCATGTTTATCTTGCACAAGGTTTGGTAGATCATTGATATACACTAGAAACAGAAAGGGGCCTAGAATTGAGCCCTGGGGTACCCCCATAGCAACAGATGACCCAGTTGATTGCATCCCGTTGATGACTACGCGTTGCGTTCTGTCTGAAAGATATGATGAGACGAGGTCAAGTGCACCGTTCTTTATTCCGTAGTGTTCCAACTTACGCATTAAATTATTATGATCAACGCAATCAAATGCCTTTGATAGGTCACAAAAAATCCCAATAGCATCTTGAGCGTTTTCCCAGGCATCAAAGATGTGTTTAACTAGCACTACCCCAGCATCAGCAGTGGAGCGACCTTTGGTAAATCCAAATTGACTGCTATGAAGTAGGTTATATCCATTAAAATGAGATGTAAGTTGATTAAGAATAAGTTTCTCAAAAACTTTACTCAATGCGGGTAGTATTGATATTGGTCTATAATTTGTGGGGTCTGTTTTCGTTCCTGATTTAAATAAAGGAATGATCTTGCTGTGCTTCATCAAATTAGGAAATACTCCAGTGTCAATACATTTGTTGAATATATCAGCCAAATATGGTGCAATCGCCTCTATTATTGAATGTAACACTTTAACGGAAAGGCCCCACAGGTCTTCAGTCTTCTTCAAATTTAACGATCTAAAGGTTTTGATAATAGTATTTGGAGTAACATAAGTAAATTTAAAGAAGTCTTTACATTCTGGTACATACATTTTTAATATTGATTCAGCAATATCTGGCGATGAATTTAAAGACTTTGTTGTCTCTACAGGTATATTAGAGAAGAACCGCTCAATCTGATGCGCAACTTCAATGTCCTCATTTACTGTTTCATCGTTGATTTTTAGGCTAAAATGAGGATTTTTTACTTTAGTTTTCCCAGTTTCGTCATTTATGACCTTCCAGACGGCCTTCACCTTGTCACTAGAATTAATAATTTTTTTAGACAAATATTCCGATTTAGCAGCAGCGCACAATTGTTTGAAGGACTTGGAAAAATTCTTCACGTATTCTAGAAATTCCGGTCTCTTATCAATTGACCTTTGATCATATAGATCGTAAAGACGAAGTCTTTTTTCATGAATATCAGGCGTAGCCCAGTCGCTAAATGTAGTTTTAACCTTGCCTTGTACTTTCTTCAGATTGAGACAAGAATCAAATTCTTTTTTTATGCAATCAAATAAGACCGAGCACTTGCCGTCGGCATCCTTTTGAGTAAAAGAAAGATAACACAGTTTCTCCTGAATTTTCCGTTTAAATAAATCTAAGCGATACTCAGAAATAGGTCTGCACATAGTGTCTTGTGGTTTCTCTTCATTTTTTCTACTGAAACTGAAGGATGCATGTTGTCCACAGTGGTCAGAGCTTAGTTTATTTATGATAGATTTATCCAACGCATTCGTGTTACTAAATATGTTATCAATACATGTTGAACTGGTGGCTGTGATTCGGGTAGGCTCACAAAACAAATTCTCTAGGCCAGAAGATTTGAAAGTGCTCAACAAACTCACACTCATAGATGATACTTCAAGTAAATTGACATTAAAATCACCACACACAATTATACACTTGTTACTAGAGAATACGCTATTGAGCACTTTATCCATAATTGACTCAAATATACTATAGTCCGCTGATGGGGCGCTGAAATACTAAAATTCAACATTGTCATGGTTATATGTAAATAGAACCAAACGGTCACCATTTTACCTCAGCTATTTGGCGGCTATCTTCGTACAGCGTCGCAATTTCCACATATATTGAATGGGAAAACAAGATAAGAGGCACTTAAACTAGAATTCGGAGCTCGATTGATATATGAGTACCTAAAATGATGCTCGAAGCATATTCATAGACAAACTGTACGTAAAACTAAATGGAGACTAGATATGTGGAGGAGAAAATGGCATAGGTAACCCTATTTTGTTTGGTTCTACATTTTCTCCCTGCTGCGTTACAAAATAATGGATGAACCGATAGAAAACTATCGATAGATCTAAAAACGGCTGGTAATTTTCAAATGGCTGAACAGAATTTCTTGATATAGCTAAAAAAGAACACTCGTTTAAGTTATTTTTCAAACTCAAAATAATAAACCAAAATGTTGACCAGAAGTTTGGCTAAATTGGTTGCATAACGGCCTAAGAAAGCTGGCGGTCCCGGGTTTGAAACCCGGCGAGGGCAAGTGTTTGTGCGAAGAGTAGAATTTAAGTAATATATTTATATTTTAGTATGTATGTCGTCGCCTGGTATCCATAGTACAAAAGAGCTTTGATTAGTTTGAAATTAGGTCGATTTTTGTAAGATTGTCCTTGATATTTAGTCATTTAAATTGGTCCATTAGTTGAAGGGATATGGTATCACCGATTGACACACAACGATAGACTCTCAACACACGTAAAACTTGTAACACCCCTCTTAAAAATATTGAAATTAGTTTTGGAGTGACGTGGACCCCAAATAAGAAAAGAAACACAAATCTTAAAATATCATCAGCTTCTCTGCATTAAGTCTGCCCGTTTGAACTCGTGCCAAAGAACTGAGTTATAAACCACTTAGAGTTGCAAATTTTTGAAGTGCATGAAAGAGACTTTTTTATGACATAGGAGGCGAACGAGTAAACGGGTCGTCTAATGGTAAGCGATCAAGGTCGCCCATAGACACTTGCAACACCAGAAGAGCCACAAGTGTGTATCCGGCCTTTCAGATAGGAGAACGCTCTTTTCTTGAAGGCTTGAAGGTCGCATCGCACCTTAAACTAGTGTTACCATTTACACTTGTCCGTGCAATTATAATCTAAATAACCCTCAACATTCGTTATTGCGTCATAATCTACTCATTTAACGTCAGGAATGTGAGGAAGGTCGAACAGTTAGGCGCTGGGTTGATGTGACGCCCCTTCCTAGGGGACGCAGGTAGCAACAGTATACACACTTTATAGTCACATAAGCCCTTTCTGTAATGAGAGGGAGCAACGTTTTAATTGCAACGTTAGAGTGTGGTCAACGTACAGTAATATAAATTTAAACATGGATCGTTTTCGCTATTGTCACAATGACAATAAGGACTAAGCAGGTACGTTTCAGTTTACCTTACTGTACATAGTTTACCTACCTGTAGTATTTGTGTGACGCGGAAGAGAGATGGAATGAGTAAGGTTATTTGGTCGCTTCTCAAAAGTACAATTTACGGTCTAGAGTTTGAGATCTGTGAGCCGATGCAGTAGGAAAATTATTAGTCAGACACATTATTTATACATATTTATAAAATACTGCTAGTACATTTATACTATTATAATTCAGTAAAATGAAATGTCAGTTCCCAGAAGATATTTTCAATAAGTAACGGTTAACTAAAAAGTGTAAAATAAATAAATTTTTAAACAAAAAATAAAACCGACTCCAAAAAAAACTAAAAAGTAAAAAATAACGCCTTAATTCAGTTTCTTCAAATTACTTACAAGTAACCGTTTGTATACTCAATCTATACAGTATATACAATTAATCTTATTTTGGCGTCGGTGCCATATAAAGAATGTGTAAAATATTGAAAATTGACGATTTTAGTAAGTTGTGACACGATGGCACCGACTCCAAAATAACATTAATTGTATATACTGTATAGATTGAGTATACAAACGGTTACTTGTAAGTAATTTGAAGAAACTGAATTATGGCGTTATTTTTTACTTTTTAGTTTTTTTTGGAGTCGGTTTTATTTTTTGTTTAAAAATTTATTTATTTTACACTTTTTAGTTAACCGTTACTTAAAAGTGTATCTCGTGACGATTCGAACAAGCCCAAACACGGCTAGGATAGATTATTTTATTACATAGATCTGGTGCCTACCTTCCGGCTCCATCATCAAATCAATTCGATGGTACCATTCTCATCAGGAACATTTAAATTTGTGACTATGAAGTTGCTTAGCTAAATTAATCAAGATATTTTGTCGCCACCCGTATATCGTTTATCATTGAGGAGTTCCGATGGCATTCTGTGGTCTTCTGCATCAGTTCCACTTCACCAATTTACACTTTCTGAATGCAAATGCTTATTATGTTTCTTATAATACCAAAATCGCTATATGTATGCCTACAATATTTGAGGAGTTCCTTCAATTACTCATGAATTTCATCATTAGATCTTCACCGAAATTAAATGGGACCAACTAGAAAGTACCTTCTATACAACCAAAAAAAAAATTTTGAAATCGGTCAAGTAGTCTTTGAGTAATCGGTGAACATCCATAAAAAAAAAAAACATTCCGTCAAATTGAGAACCTCCTCCTTTTTTTGGAAGTCGGTTAAAAAGTAAGTTAAACTGACTATTTAAAGGTCACTGATCCGATTTCGTCGCAACATCAGCGAAGGAGAAAAAAATCATAATCATCTTTTTTCTTCAGCTGAGTCGAGTAAAAATATCTCATTACCAGGGGTCGGACCAAAAGTGCGGATGATGTCAAACCACTTATAAGATGATTTCAAATATTATTTTTGATTTTCATTAACAATTTTCACTTATCATTTATCAACCTCTTTATTAAACGATATCGCCACTTAAAATGAGTAAGTACGTTTTTGACTGACACATTGTCAATCAGATGAACAATAAATTGACTTCGTTATTTTTTAGCTATTGCATCTTCTCGATTATATTTAGCTAAAATTTATATTTACTAATGTATAAAAAAACGCTGTAAACTGTCATCTTTACTCGAATGTTGTGGCATTTTCCGTTTTTGGAGGAACGCGACAAACACGTATACTGCTATAATTGTAATCAAATACGAAAAGATATCGGGCAATCCTATATTTATGTTACAGTACAGTTGTTGAGACAAAGACCGTTTGCAACAAAATGTTGCTAATGTCCTCATTGGGGCTCTTAGAGAGCATAATGCAAGCAGACCACATGTAATTGATTCTAAAGTTCTCGACTGTACTAACAACGTCACCATAAAAGATTTAGCTCTCAACTCATTCAACATTTTTTTTTAAATTAATACTACTTCGTTACTACATGTCACACGGAATTTTGAATACAAACATCATCCTGTGTGCAAGATTATGTACGTCAATTTTACGTCATCCGCAATTTTTGTCCGACCTCTGTTCATTACAATCTGTGGATAAATCACTTTTGTTTTAAAAATATCTTAAAACTTTATAATACTCGTAGTATAGACTACGGTGAGTTACGATGCCGATCTCGCCTCTTCCTTCTATCGAATATTATGATTGTGCGATAATGTTTCAGATACCCTACCGCATTTTATGTCTTTTTCTATAGAAAAATATTGTTCCATGTAAACTGGGGCATAGTAATCCCATAAGAGCAGTAAAGTTTCGTGGCCGATCGTTGTCGCTTGCGCTAAAACTTTATCTTTTGCTGGGGATATTAAATTTCTGACAGTAAATGCTACAGAAAGTTAGAGGAAACTCGAACAGCAGGATCTTGTACAAATTTAAGTGAAGGATTTTTATTGATATTGAGACTTTCTGGTTTTTATTTTCGTCAGGTAAATCATTAACAGAGGCCAAAATTCTTGTAGCACTTTCATCAGATATTAGTGAGTTCTCACGTATTGACTTCGGATATCCACAATACAGGGTGTTTGGTAACAGGATGCAAAGCTGGAAGTAGGTGATAGTTTAGGCCATATAGAACATTTTAAGCCTGACTCGTCTTAGACAAATGTTATTCGTGTTTTTCGACAGTAGTAGGAATTTTCTAAGAAAAAAATCTTAGGACTCATATAAAAAAAAAATTACATTATAACATTTGTCTAAGACATGTGCGGCTTAAAATGTTTTAAATGGCCTAAACTATCATCTAATTTCGGCTTTGCATCCTGTTACCAAACACCCTGTATATCGATGAAATACAATATAGAACACACATTTTTAAAAGAAGATCAAAAGTAGAGGTAAGTAACAGGCAGTCTTGTCGCCAAATAATCAATACCTTTCTTGTTTCGAGGCCATTTACAATATACTGGTGCATTCCACCAGAGTTTTGGGGTACGTGACGCCATTATTTTCATACTTCTAAGAAAGTTAGGAAGCAAATTTTTGGTATGTCAATATTTTATAACTTGGCTTTTGTATTAGTAGTGAATTCTTTGTGTTTTTAATGTTTTTAAGGTAGCTGTCATAGCCGTCATGTGCCCGACAAAGTAGACGTTCTGGTGCTATGCACGGTCGACGCGACAGAAATAAAAATAGCTGATAGTGCAACATTTGTATCATTTGCCCGATCAGATCTTCGTCCCGTGGCAAGATCGCGTGACACGATCACGCGTTTGGACGTTGCGCCGATCCGATCGCTCGAAATCCATGTTGATACGCTTATCACACACTTAGATCAGACAAGCGCGGCGTAATCACCGCGCCGACAGTAAGCGTCCAAGCAGCGCGATACGCAGTCATGCCACGCCACGGTGATCGGATACGAGCAAATGATACAATTGTGGACGCACCTTAATGGGCTAGTGATTGATATAATTACAAAATGTCTTTAAAACTACTAATTAAAGGTCATCAGATTAATTGCCAGCGCCTACTGAATAGCCTACATGATGAGTACATGGCAAGTTAAGGTAGTAATAATCTAATTTGAATATAATGTATCGATACGTAAATTGAAAGTCGATAAGTGAGAACTCACTAATGACAGATGAAAGTGCTACGAGAATTCCGGCCTCTTCTCATAAATGAGTAAAAGTAATATTTATAGAAGAAAATAGAGACCCACGAAAGCTGATTTCTACTGGGGCTTGCAATTCCGGAACTGGTAAGTATGGGCAGTATCGAGCATTCCGGAATTTCAGATACTGGAATTGCAAGCCTGTAAAGTTGAACGAATGAATCGAATGAAACCGCAATGTACTCGAGTGAGATATACAGTTTGCCCCTTGCTTAAGCAATGGTGCTACGTATTTTAAAATTTTGTTCGAGTACCTAATACTAGATAATATAATGGGAAATAAGTATAAAATTGACTTGACATTGATTAGCTGTTTACTCAGCTGAAATCAGTGGTAGGTATAAGCTTTTACTCTAGTATAGAGCCTTCATCCATAGGTTAAATATTGGGCGAGTTTTCTCGCGAGTAATTAATGATTTATTATTGGAATAAGAATTATTACTACGTTGATGAAATTGACCCTGAATAAAAGAGACTAGGCACCTATGGATCAAGAGTTGAAAAATTAAAGTTAGAGGCAGATGTAAATAGTTAAGAAGATAATGTTCATGTTATTTTCCTAAGTCCGTGTGACACGGATTATTCCCTCCCGTTTTATCAGAGGGTGTTGCTGCTGGTGTTGTTGACATGTAAGCCTGTTCTGCGACATTGTGGCAGTTGGCCTGTGGAATCCTGGGCGAGCATCAGATTGAGGGACTAGTTCTCTGGGTAGAGCCCGGCTTTATTTTATCTATGAGAAATCTTAAGAGTTACTAGAGTCCACATATGGATGGACACGAATAAAAATCACTGTCAAAACACTGTTTTTATAACATATTTCAATATATTAAAAAAATCATAACTCTGAAACAATCCATAACGCGAAGTAAGGTTTTAAAAAAGTGCAAGCTCATATAACTACCATTAAATAAAGGCCACTTCCTGAAGTGGCCTCCAGTTTTTTTTTCTTGGTGCAAGCTCCATACATTTTCGCCCGCTCTCCTTTATTTTAATCGTATATTTGATTTAACTATAATATCAACATTGCACTTTGCTTCAATTCGATTATTTCGTTTTAAATTTTAAATTAAAAAATATATAGAAGTAGCTTAAATCGGTTTATTTGAATATGAACAAAGAAATTTCCCTTAAGCCAAGCATGGTATGAACACGGCCCCATAAACTACGTCTAACTTCATTACTGTTTCAGCGAAAACCAGCCTTAAAATTGTTTACTGCCATCCCTCAGCGAACTAACCCTTGCTCAACAATAATTCCCTGCATATTAACACCGCTACGCTCACGGCTCTCCGGGGACTAAAGAATTTATATAAAAACGGCTTTACGATGCTCAGAAGTGGCGATAAAACGTTAATTGCATCTTTTGTAGCGCCCGCGCACCGTCGTAAAAATTTGTGGCAGCCCTGGAGCACTCGGCCGTGGTTATAGACAAGTTAATACATACTGTGCGGCTTATTATTATTTATTGTGCGTGAAATTGTGGTAACCCTACCGTATCAGTCAACTTAAATAGTCTATCACTAGTCACCAACCAGACCAAGAAAACAAGATATGCTTACTACACGGTAGGGTTACCACAATGTCACGCACAATGAATAGCCGTAATAAAACGCGTAGCATGAAGAACAAATTATCAAATAAAATGCAGTTGACATATGCAAAAAATATACATATTTGTTGCAAAATACTTTTAAAGTCGTTCAATAACCCAAATACCGACAACGACTTGTACCATCCGTAAATCCAATATATCGGGCCAAATTGGCAAATATATTTTGGCTACGAATATTCATATTGGTAGCCAAAATGGCAAAAACGGAACCCGTATAGTTTCGTCATGTTCATGTCCGTCCGTCCGTCGTAAGTCAGCAACTATAATCATAAACTACAAAATGTTTGTTGATAAAATGTGAGTTATAGATGTCTTTTTGTATAAGCCGCTACATAGTTTGGAAGTTAAATAACAAAAATAAATATTTCTAGACCGAACCTAAAAAATATTTTTCTCAGCAAACGTGTGGCTCATATTTCAACAGTTGTTCTAAAAATATTTTTGAAGCTTTTAAAAAAAAAAAAACAGTGAATATTTTCGGTGTAACCAAAAAATATGAAAGAAAATTACAAAGATACAGCTTCATGAATATTTACAATGAAAATTATTTTCAACATGATTGAATATACCGTTTTTGAGTTATTGGCCGAAAATCTGCGCTTCTCAGCAAAAGGACGTAAGTGTCGCAAAGATACGCTCTATTGGTGGTGCACTTTTCCACATCGTAATTTTTCATCGGTAGGTAGTGCATTTTTTTACAGTATTGGCTAAGGAACCCTACACTGAGCATGCTCCGACATGTTCTTGGCCAGTTTTCTTTAGTAACGCAGCATACTGACGTTACTATACTATAACTCCGAGCCGCCTTATGAGTCCCATTATTCACTCGTTATTACTTCAGCTCGTATGTGGTGCGCGTGCCGCGGCCGCTGCAAGACACCATCGCAAGTGCAGACTTCTGGCCGAAAGGTGTAGTGTTTAGGCAGTTCCGGGGCAATCTGCCGAATTCTACACCAGATCAGACGACGCAACGGAGCCACGGAGTTACGTCGCCTAAATCAAACTAGTTTTAAGTTTTTCTATTTGCTTTTGTTTTTTTGTAGTTCACAGTGCCTTGGTTTTTACTGTAATGCTGTGTAACTTTTTTGAATAATAAATTAATTAATTAATTATGAACGACCATGTTCTGTAGACGTATAAATGTTCCTGTAGTATGAGTAAATTCTCTATAATCTGTGACAGAACCAACAAATTAACGCCTCCACTCGACTCCACTAACCCAGCAATTTAATTATAACTATGAGACAATGATTACTCTGAAAACTACAGTGACGTCATCCTACGGTACAGTCGTTTCGCTTGACGAGGACCCAGATCTGCGCGGGCGAGATAGCATCTAAATGTAATAAGCTAATAAAGGCGGGCGTTAGACGTGTCGGACACAACACTATTGTTGTCAAAAGAGTGGGAATGTGTTGATAAGAGTAGTGAACGTGGGCCACGAAATTCGGGTATGTTATGGCTATTTCCCTAAACTTCGAGGGAGGACATAATTAGGAGTGGCTTATTACTTGATATTACTTTTTTATCTTGTCTTGATTGCTATAGCACGCACGAACTTCCAGAACTATATGGAGTTACAGTTGAAGAATTGGGGGCTCTTTCGGAATCCCTAACGTCGTTTCTCCTAATTTATCGTTTGCCATAACGCATTTTTTCAGAAACCGTAGATATTTCAGGATTTTTTAAAACATCATCGTAAAGATTAGGTTAGGTTAGGTTAGGTTTGTTTTATAAAAATCCTGAAAAGATTACAGTTTCGTAAAAAATGCGTTATGACAAACGATACATTAGGACAAAAGACGTTAGGGATTCCGATATAGATCCGAAGAATTGATTCCCATCCCGCAGGAGCGTTCAGACTGCTCTGCTTGTGTGACCCTTTATAATGATAGTTGCTTTCTCGACTTCGATTCCTAGTTTGGGTATAAAGTCGTGTAATTTTTTTTTTTGGTGTGTGTATTCTTCCTATTGTGCGAGTTTTTCCATTTCGGAAGATAAACCCTACAAAACTAAACTTAAGCTGTTTCCATGGCCACACCATGCTCGACAACGACAAGATAGCGTTATTGAATCCCATCCCACGGGGATATTCTTTGTCAAACACAACCTCTACACACCAAGAGTCACTTCGGCTTCTAGTTTTAGTATAGGTATAGGTTGATTAGAGTAAAATAAAAATGTCCTTCCCTGGCCCTCCCTTCTTTAACCTCATGTCATGTCATATAATTTAATTTGTACGGGAGCATGTCTGCTGTTACCGTCGTCATTTGTGCTAGGCGGCAGGATGCCACGACATCCTCGGCACCTAGCGTGTGGGGCTGCCGCGCGCGGGCGCTACGAGCAGCAATAGTGTCTTCACACTATTTTGTTGTTGTGTCAGTCTGTATGTCAATTGTTTGTCGACCTATGCTTGTCTCTACGGTCTTGTGGTTAATCTGCTGTTTCCGCGGTGGGCGTCCCCGCCGGCGGAGACGTCGGCGTGCAAGTAGAGTGTGCGGTTGGTTTCGTCGTCGTGCCTGATTGCGCAGGCGTCGTTCCTGTCGTCTGGCGTCACGTTCCATACAGAAGTCAGCGGTATGATTAACGTCTCTGTAGATGTCGTCGTCAGTGTCGGATGAGTCATCAGGGTACCATTGTTTAATGGTGGCCGTGATGACATCATCCGGGTCAGTCAGTAGGTGTCGAGGTCTCCTGATGTGTCTACGCTTTGCCCCTTTAAAGGCGCGGACATCCAGGGCCTGAGTCGTCAATTCATGTAAGGTTCTGATTCTGTCGGCGAGTTCGTCAGAGTCAGAGTCGTCGTCGTCAGGGTTAAAAGTTAAAAGGGGTATGTCTTGGCTGGGTATGAGTCTTTGCGTCGTCATGTAATCCGCCACCTTTGGAGACGGGGGTGGGTCGTAGTTGATCGCGTCAGTGAACAGCTTGTTCGGATGGTCGTCGGCCTTGTCGTAGTAATTCTGTGCTAGGTCACGTATATGTTCATGTATCGTCGGTATGCCGGCGGCTATGTGTAGGTCTAGGTTGGCAACCCGTCGGGGAGCGTCAAGTGCTCGTCGTAAAAAGTTGTTTTGCACAACTTGTAGTTGGTGCAGCTGTTTCTGTCCCACGGGACCAAAGACAGTACACTCATACGTCAGTATTGGCCTCACACAGGCGTTGTAAAGAGCTAGTTTATTGCTAAACCGCATCTTACTACGCCTGCCGATCATTGGCCTTCTTTAACCTGTATTGAGTTCAAAGTTGTAACATTCTCCCGATAACGCCACACGCGCCATACGTTATTTCTGTGGCCGCACCACGCACGGATCTCAGAGACAAGATAGCGTTATTGAATCCCCTCCCACGGGAATATCCTCTGTCAAAAACAATCCCTATATACTAAGTGTCACTTCGGCTTCTGTTTTTAGTATAGGTATAGGTTGATTGGAGTAAAAGAAAAAAGTCCTTCCCTTGCCCTCTCTTTCTTAGCCTGTATTATTGAGTTCTAAGTTGTAACATTCTCCCGCAAACGCCACACTCGCAATAGTCGCAATACGCTGTTTCCGTGGCCACACCACGCACGGATCTCAGGGACCAGATAGCGTTATAGAATCCCCTCCCACGGGACGCCGGACTGCCCTTTGCATTACCCTTCACCTCTTTTCACTTTGTACGTCTGAGCCTAGCCATTGTGTCTACCGGGCCGGTACCGGAGATTGTGACATCTAGATTTTATTCATAACTAGAGTAATGTGTTTTAGTACGTGAATTTCAAGAACTGGATTTGTAAGAATCATCGTGTCAGAACGAGTCCTCTCTTTACAAACATATTTTTTATTTCATTAAACAATTTTAACGGATTTTATCACGTAGGATATTATCTCATTTGAGTTCCCGACGTTTCGAAAGCTTTTATTTTGTGAAATGCTGCTGGTAAAATCATTAAAACAAAATAATTAAGCTCTTCTGGCACATGGATAACTGTCTTTACAGATTAGGCCCATCTGGCATGTATGTACACCTTTATTTGTTTTCTCAAAGTGGTTATTTTGCACAAATTGTAACTTTGATTGAGAAAAATATATCTTTTCTTAGGCAACCCGTGAACACGGAAAACTGAAAAGCTTCCGAAACGTTGGGAACTCAAATGACATAATATACGCGATAAAATTGTTTTGTTTAAATAAGTAATAATCGCGGAAACAGAAGAAAATAATATTTTTTATTGACAAATTTTATGAAGGTTATACTATGGTATTTATATAATGATTGTACCTTTAAACACGATGAAAAATAGTCCGTCCCACGTCCGACCGTCAACGATTGGTGCAATAGTGTCATGGAGCACCTGGTTTTGTACCATTGTGTACCCTTCAACGGCCAAGTCACACAACATTAACTATAATAATAGAAAAATCGCAGTAAAGAACCTTAGACTTGGCACAACTTTGTCTAGATTTCATTACTTTTTAGAGATAAACAAGCAGCTCCATCGAGACTTGGCTAGTTTTATGCAGAATGTTTTTGGTGGGATCTTTATGTCTAAAAGAATAAGGATGTGTTGCAATGTTTTGGTGGTATGGTAATTGGTAGGTTGAAGGTAGGTCGCTCTTGGCCCATAGAGCCGTCGTTGAAGACTAGAGTTCGATTCACACTCGATGCATAGAATTATTCGACTTTCCGCTTTAATTTTTACATTCATTTTTTAAGTTAGACTAGACACTGCGCCAGAAGTCTGAAGTCACAATAATTAGTCCGTCAGTCATCAAAAAATATTCGACACGTATTTTTTATTTTGTCAATCAAACAAAAGAAGACAAAGATAAAGCGCGTCAAAGTTTGAGAGTGGGGGCGCATGTCATCACGCTGTGCGAAAAACGGTCGCATGGGTTGACGCCACAACGAACTTTAACGGCCTATATTTTCATAATTGTTTGTTTAATTGAGAAAAAAAAAAGTAGATTGCTTGACAAGGGGCTAAAATAAGCCATTATGACACGAAGTGATTATTTGGACGAGCTCACGAAGTGAGCGAGGACAAATATGTCTGAGTGTTATGATGGCTTTTAGCCACGTGTTAAACCCTCTGCTTTTCACTTCGACTACGAGAAAATAAAAAATAATTAACATTAAAATTGTATATTTCATGATAAACTAAAAGTACAGTTTGAGGAATTCTATCAAAAAGTTTGGCCAATCTAATCAGGTTGGTTTGGTTGTTTTTAATAATTCGTAAGGAGTATGTAGCTGGCCGCAAGTTTTTTTTTTCAGTGTCATAGAAATTTGTATGGGATTATATGGCTTTCTTTTAAACCCTAGGGGCTAAATGTACTATTTTAGTGTCGCTTCTCGAAGCTAATATGGGGTACTTTTTGAGCAGGAGAAGTGAAAAAATACGTGTCCTATATTTTCTTATAATTTTACCGACAGACTCATTATTTTTTTTTAAATAAAACAATTTAACGGATTATATCGCGTAAATTATCTCACTTTAGTATCCGACGTTTCGGAAGCTTTTCAGCTTTCCATGGTCTCGGGTACTATTTCAATGTAGGTTTTATTTCAATGAATAATAATCGCGGAAACAGAAGAAAATCATTATATTTTTGAAGACCATCAATTCTCAAAATTTGAATAGGATAAAATACTAGAGTCACAAATAAATAAAAAAGTCCATTTCCTCTAAAAAAAACTAGCCCGATAAACCTTATTTCCTTATTGTAAAAAGATACAAATTGAAATTTGATCGAGCCGTGTACATTAAAACCGTAAAACGGAATAATACTTTAATACGATTGAACAATTTTACAAGCAGATATTCGGATCCAATATACGTTCACGTTTAGATAACCACCCCGACGAACAAGATCCTCTGATTGCCAACACAGGCCGGTTTGAAATACCTATTGAAAAATGTTAATTCTATCGCGGAAAGAGGATATTCAATGAAATTGTTGTAATTTCATTTCGACGTATTCAAAATTTTTTTTCAGCCCGTCTAATAGGGTTTCAGAGGATTGACTGTATTGAATAAGGATTTAAAAATCTGAGATAAGTCGTGCTTTGGTTACAAAAAGCTTTAAAAACTGAATTTACCTGAATCGCTGGTCTATTTAAAATGCTACGTAAAGTTCATAAGACGAGAAGTGAGTTGTTGACAATGTTAAATAAAGTATTACAAAGGAACAAAGATGCGTTTGAATATGAAGTAAAATAATGCTTCTCTACTATGTAGCGAATAATAAATGGATAATTTTATTTGTTAAATTCTGCTTCTCTTTTATTATACGTATTTACATTTTATCTGCATCGCTGGAAGTAAGAAAGTTGCATTAAATACTGTAAAGTACTTTAATTTTTAGGGTTCCTTACCCAAAGGGTAAAACGGGACCCCTACTACTAAGACTCCGCTGTCGCTTTGACTGTCTGTCTGTCCGTCTGTCACCAGGCTGTATCTCATGAACCGTGATAACTAGACAGTTGAAATTTTTATAGATGATGTATGTCTGTTACCAAATGATAATGATGTCTTAGAGGTGACATAAGTTTAGAAAAAGTAAATGTGGTTGGGAGCACTGAAGGCAAAAAAGATCGTACGGTCGTTCACAAACAAGATGGACCATTCAACTGAAAGACTCGTCGTTCTCCAAATTCTACACGGCCGTGAGAGATGCGCTAGAAAGAAACCGGTGGAGACAGATCATCTGCTCCAGGTGCAACCCTGATGCTGACCATGATCCCCAAACATGATGGCCCGACCCCAAAGAGAGTATGTCTGTTGCCTCTATAACAACAAATACTAAAAACAGTATAATTTTAACTTGTTTGTAGTATCTATCAAGTCTTTACAAGCTTACAGTAACTACTACTGGCCACAAAATAGTGTGCTGAAAAAGCAGAAAATCGTCACCGAAACCGTTCATCTGTATCTGCACTATACTTAGGGCGTAAAGGGTAAATTTCGTTTAAATATATGGTAAACAAATTTAACTAAACACGTTTATATCGTTAAATGCGATTAACTAATTGCGTTTAGGGCGGCTTGCGCCATGGCGCTAAACAGTATTTAAATCCTATTTAAATACAAAATTACGTTTAACGCCTTGCACCACGTTAAAAAGATCGCTAAACATGTTTAGGGAGCTGTCAAAATTAAACGCCCATCAAAGGCTATTTAACTCGGCTAAATACGTTTAGCGCCATTTTTAAAATTAATAAGACGTTTACTTTGACAGATTATGTTTGTAACATTTGGCGCCGTTTGTTTTAAATTTGGTGCAACTATTAATAAATAATGGATATTTCAACGATGAGGACGAAATAATAGAGTTCATAAATAGACCAGTTACACTACGGGAAATTAATACAAGCACCAATTTATTTGAGACGCTCAATGACAAGAAAATCATAAGAAGGTTCCGACCACGAAAACATAACTTACAAAAACTCTAATAATAACTAAAGAACACGAACACACACAGCACCGCACTCAGCAGTATGAATAGTGATGGCAGCAGGAGTCGGTTTATTTACTTTAGTTGGTTGTTAAATTTTGCGGCAATACTTTGCTATATTTGTTTTTAATTTGATTTTACAATGACAACCAACAAATTAAATGTTGAAATGCGCGCGCACGTCACTTTGTGTCAAAATTAAACGGCCCGTTCCTATTTACGCATACTCGTTGCGTGGAAATGATTAATTTTGGTTAAAAAGATGGCGTATTTCGCCATTTACGTACAACAAAACGTAGGAAAACTGTTTTACCGACACATTAAACGCGTTTAGTTAAATAATCTTCAAAACAGCTTGGTGCAAGATGTCACTAAACGCAATTATGTTAATCGCGTTTAACGATATAAACGTGTTTAGTTAAATTTGTTTAGCATATATTTAAACGAAATTTGGTGCAAGCTGCCCTTAGTGCCATCTTGCACCAAGCTGTTTTGAAGATCATTTAACTGGGCGTTTAATTTTGACAGCTCCCTAAACATGTTTAGTGATCTATTTAACGTGGTGCAAGGCGTTAAACGTAATTTTGTATTTAAATAGGATTAAAATCCTGTTTCGCGCTATGGTGCAAGCCGCCCTTAGAGTAATATTTTCTTCTGTTTCCGCGATTATTACTCATTGAAATAAAACAATTTAACGGATTATATCGCGTATATTATCTCATTTGAGTTCCCGACGTTTCGGAAGCTTTTCAGCTTTCCATGGTCACGGGTTGAAAAGCTTCTGAAACGTTGGGAACGCAAATGAGATAATATACACGATTTAATGCGTTAAATTGTTATACTTAGATTAACCGTGAGTCGTTAACGAGATCGGACGTGTCATTATAATTGTAGAATTAAATTATTCATCTGCAAAATAGTGACCTAGTTCGTTACATTAGACGGAAGTAATTATCTGTGTCACCATAATTGCTGAGGCTTTTCGTGATATAATGAAGTGTTTCTAGTAAATTACATTCAAACTAAAAAGGAAAAATGTCCGACGGCACCAGCCCTTTTAACCGAAGTGGGCTAACGAGCCGAAGCCCTCCGTCTACGCCCTTGCCACGGCCTGTGCCCGAGCTCGAGCACCCGCCCGCACCCGCATCGCTGCCGCCGCCCGCGCCTAGGCCCTCTCAACAGGAAGATCCTCCGAAGACGATTGCTACTCCTGAACTTCAAAGTTGGTTGACGTCCATCGAAAAGTACTTGAACGAAGTCTGCAATATCTCGACCAAAGGGAAGCTGAACTCCGAACAGAAAATCCGTGTGCATTACCTGTGTCGTAAAGTTGGCCACGGCACATCTCAGTTAGTCGTCGAATACCAAGCCCTTAAGCTAAAAGCTCTTCAGAACTTCAATTCCTGCAAATCCTTGCAAGAGCAACTCGACTTCTCCCAGCGCATGAATGAGATAAAGCAGTGTATTGCAGAGTCCAGTAAACCTAGCCCAGTTCCAGTTACTTTTGCCGAAATACTGAAGCAAAATCAGGCACGGTACGTACAGCCCAATAACATCAGCTCAGTAGCGATTTATCCTACCGACAAACAAACTTCAAGCGAGGAGACCAAATCTCTAGTCCAAAAGATCATCAAGCCCGACGAAATGAAACTGCACGTAAGGGGGTTACGTAAAATAAGAAATGGCGGTGTTATTATTAGCACGGAGTCTAAGGACGATATTATGAAACTAAGACAGTCAGCGCAATTAACAACCTCTGGACTCACGGTGGACGAGCCGCAGAAGCGCAAACCCAGGATAGTCGTTATTAGAGTGCCCGCGGCATGCAGGAAGTAGATGTTTTTAAATGTATATATAGGCAAAATTTAGCCGACAAAATGTGTGACATGTCTTTGGAAACATTTTTGACCTCTACAAAGCTTAGCCACAAATCTGGCAAGAAAGGCGCTGAGACCTGCAACTATATAATAGAAGTCCCTGCACCCATCAGAAAGGCATTAATAACAGGCGAGAGAGTCTTTGTGAACTGGTCTTCGTGCCCCGTGAGAGACTTTACTCTGTCGACGAGGTGCTACAGATGCCAGCAATTCGGGCATGCAGTAAAATCTTGTAAAAGTGAAGTCAATACCTGTGGTCATTGCGGCAACTTAGGCCACTCTATCAAGGAATGCACCAAAAAGGCGGAGCCTGCCAAATGCGCTACATGTAAGCATTACAACAAGCCATGTGACCACGAGACTGGCGTTGTCGATTGCCCAGCTAGGAAATTAGCCGAAAAAAGGTATATCAACTCTATGAAGACTATGAAGGCGCCTGAGAGCGCCGTCTTTCTATCTTATTTTCTGCAGTTTAACTTAGGTATACTTACTTATGAGTGCTAATTTAATTCATGACCTCGATAACTTCTCAATATCAGAATGTAAATCTTGTGATGTAGAAAACTGCAAGCAATATATTTTTGCTCGCCGTGACCCATTAACCATACTCACACAAAACATTCGCAGCATATATAAAAAATTTGATAACTTTAGCGTTTTTCAACAAAGACTTGGAATAGATTGTGATGTCATCATTCTTACAGAGTGTTGGTTAAGTAAACAGCGCAACTTACCTCACATGCCGGATTACACTATGTATGCTACTGAATCCTATTATAATCAAAACGACGGGGTGGTCGTCTATGCGAGAAATAATTTAAAAGTTATATTTGAAGAGCGTAATCTTATGAAATGTAATCGAATTTTGCTCAAAATTGGTACTGACGTTGCAATTTTGGCATTGTATAGACCTCCTTCTTTTAGAAATATCGATACTTTTATTGACTCTTTAGGTAAGTCGTTGCAAAGCCTATCATCATTTAAAAGTCGTATTCTTATTGGAGATATCACCATCAACATTCATCCCGATAGCACTGATCCCGTGGCTCAGCGCTACCTAAACCTATGCGCTTTTCATGGCTTGCTCCCCGCGCACACGCTTTCCACTCACCAAAGCGGCTCCTGTTTAGACCATATTATGCTTAAATCTAATTTTCCTGCCCAAGCTATAGTTACTAACTCCTCAATAACAGATCATAAAGCAGCCTACTGACTTTATTTCGAAAACCTCATGACTACGCTCGCACGCGTATAATCTCTAAATTAAATATAAACAAACTTGAACTTGATTTATGGAACATTCAATTTAGCCCTGTTTATAATTCTGCCGACGCGGACACTAGTATGACATACTTTGTTCAAAAAGTCCAACAAGCAATTTTGCGCAACACCGAAAACGTCCGAGCAAGTAGTAAACATTATAATATTAAACCTTGGATTACGCCGGGACTTATTCGCTGTATGAGACACAGGGATAAACTGCATTTAAAAGCTAAATCAACCCCACAAAATTTAAAATTACAATCATCGTACAAAAGGTATCGCAATTTTTGCAACGATTTACTTAAAAAAGCTAAGTCTAACTACGAAAAAAATGAACTAGAAATGGCCGGTTCAAATAGTAAACAAATCTGGAAGTGTATCAAAAAAGTTACTTACAGTACCAAACCCCGGGAATCTTGTTCAGGTTTGTTACAACAATGTTCGTCACCGTTAACATCAGCGAACTATACAAATGAATTTTTCGTAAACATAGGGAAAAATCTAGCGGAAAATATCCAGAGAAACTTGCCAATACCTCCTCCACCCAGCAATATCTTATCCCACATACATACATCTAAATTTTTTGTGTTGTTAAAGACTAATGAGAAAGAGGTAGAACGGATTATTATGAGCCTAAAAAACGATTCTGCAGTTGGTTGGGATGGTATATCAAATAAAATACTGAAGCAATTTAGACAGATATTAGTTCCACCTCTCACGTTTATTTTTCAAAAATGCCTTTCTGAAGGAATCTTCCCTAAATGTCTCCAAAAAGCCGTCGTAGTTCCCGTTTTCAGATCCGGCAAAAAGACCAAGTATCAAACTACAGGCCTATTTCGATATTACCATCGACATCTAAGATATTGGAAAAAAATATTAATGACAGACTAGTCCGATATTTAGAGAATCAATCCTTACTATCAGTAGGTCCGTTCGGTTTTAGACCAAAGTTATCAACTGCCGATGCAGTTCATGTTTTGACTAATCACTTAGTACAGGAACTGGATAAGGGCAATCAGACCATAGGAATTTTCCTAGACCTTGCTAAAGCTTTTGACACCGTTTCCACTCGCATCCTACTGCACAAGCTCGAAGCATTCGGTATAAGAGGTACGCAGCTTAAACTTTTTGCACATTATCTAGATGGACGCTCGCAATGCACAAAAATAGATAATATTATTAGTTCTGACCTGGCAAACGCCCCTTACGGGATCCCCCAGGAGAGTATTATCGGTCCTACCCTATTTTTAATTTATATAAATGACCTCTGTAATCTGAAAATCAATAATTGTAAAATTATTTCATACGCTGACGACACTGCCATACTTTTTTCTGCAAAATCATCAGATGAAGTTTATGTTGACGCGCAACGAGGTTTTAATGAGGTTCACAACTGGCTTCAGCATCATTTACTAACATTGAATTCAGCAAAAACACATTTCATTAAATTTTCCATGCGAAAATCAAATTCGTCTGCGACTGACCTCCCGCTGTATGCACACAACTGCAAGAATCCCTCAGATAATCAATGTCAATGTCCATGTATAGCTATGGCGAACAAGTTAAAATACCTAGGAAGTTTAATCGACGGGTCTCTCTCTTTTAGATACCATATCGAAGCTTTATGCAGCAGAGTCCGTAAATTAATATTTATTTTCAAAAAACTACGTTTAGTCGCGGATTCTCAGTTAATCAAAAGTGTGTACTTTGCACTATGTCAATCGGTGATAAGTTACTGCATAACTACCTGGGGTGGCACAGCCAAAGCGACAATGCTGAACCTAGAAAGAGCTCAAAGAGCAATTCTCAAGGTCTCTACTTTCCGTCCTTTTCTTTTTCCCACAAACCTTTTATATAAATCGTGTGAAATTCTGACAGTTCGCCAACTATTTATATTGAACACAGTCCTAAAACAGCATACCAAACTTCCTTGCAACTCTGATTATACTAACAAGAGACGTAAAGATACTATTTGCCCTATTATGTATAGTAGACATCCATTCTCCTCAAGATTTTTTCTATTTTTAGGCCCACTACTATACAATAGACTTAATGCGAGGTTTGACCTGTTCCCGCTTACTTACCTGATCTGTAAGAAAACACTTAATGTCGCCCTTCAAAACATGTCTTACGATGATACAAAGAAGTTATTAACTGTATTAAAGTGATTTTTTAATTTTATACATTTTATTCCATAGGTTTTAGTTTTTGGTTTATATACTTTTTTAATTTAAGCACGCATAGATATTGTACCAATACTGTATAATTTCTTAATTTATTCTAATAATTAACAAGGATTATGTTGTAAAATTTTGCATATGAATTAATAATTAATTGTTTGACCTTTTTTTCTTTGCCTGAAACACAGGATAATCCTAGTTCAGGCGCGTAACATTGTTATCTAATTATAAGTATGTTTAGCCCGTAGTCATTACAGCTGTACTATGTTTTTAATAAATTTTATTATTATTATTATTTAACTAACAGAGATGCCAAAGTAATCGCTAGTTCACTGGTCAGTTTATATGGTAAATTGTCAGTGTGTGAGTGTGCTTTTGTTTCGAGGTGATTTCTTTTATATGTGTGCGTTTGTAGAAATTAGAATATTTCATAGTGTGCTGTACGTGTTTACCTCGCCCACTAAAATGCATGAAAAAAATGTTTGGTACGCGGCTTGTCATCTCCCTGTAGTTAATATCGTACTCGATATTAATCCTCGATCGACTGGCATCAGGTGAACTAAGTTGCTCAAGTTAGCTCAAGTTAGCTAAAGTGAGCTAGCTTACTCCCCAGCCAGCTGACGGGCTTGAACGATCGGACACCGGAACTTTTTACTAGACTTGGCTTATTGTTTATAAAATAATGAAACTTCGTGCTTGTAACAGCTTTTTCATCGCCATGTGCTCGAAGGAACGTAATTTTAACTTTTAGGAGCTAACTTTAATCCCATCCGCTCACTTTATGTCGAAGAACTTGAGATTTTTTCAACCTATCGTTAACATTCTCATGGTCCTTTTTTATAGAAAACCTTCCAATTTACTGATACTTTTAAAGCAACGGAGATAAATATTATAATTCATATGTGACAAACTACATTTATGTTCGTGGCGTTCAAAGAGTTGGACACTGTATGGTTAACTACTGCTAACATGATCCAATTTTTTGGCCTTCACCTTTGATCCAGAACTTTTTGGTGTTTTCAAACCACACGACGTAAATAATGAATTGTTTTTTTGACATTTGCAAAATACTTGAATTTTAGAGTAGTAGGTAATAAATACGGTACCTAACTGACAGGTCAAATCAGTTCCTGTTTATGAACTGTCAAAACGGTCGGAAATTGTGAAGTTTGAAAGGAGAAAAGGATTATGTCGTCATAATTCTATATGGTCAATTTGCCTCCCTATTTTTCGTTTTTGATCATTTTAAAATCGCAAAAAGCTTAAAAATAATTCATGAATGTTTTCTACGTATTTTCAGAAATAACAATTAACTGCAAGCGTGATATTATTTATGTTGACTACAGGAAAGTACCCAATGATTTTTCTTATTATTATTAATATAGATGCGGCAGTGGTAGCATAAAGCTGCAAGTCCTTCGAAGCAAGGAAGGTGCGAAAGTGTAAAACAGTGTGAGCGTTACCACCTTTAATCTGCTGGGTCGCTGAGCAGAGCGTCGAGGCGTAGCGAAGCTGTGATATCTAGAGGGGCCTTTGTTAAATTTAAAAGCATCTTTTTTGTGCACCGATCCTAGTGTATTATCCGTACACTACACACCACCTGAAAATGAAGAGTGCTCAACGTTTGTCTACCATCTGTCTGCAGCGCATAATGCGTTACTTTGGGCACATCGCTCGCAGAGGTGCAAATAACTTGGAACGTCTGATAGTCACAGGAAAGGTGGAAGGAAAACGACCTAGAGGCCGGAGCCCAAAATGTTGGTCTGACCAGATCCGAGAAACCAATTAGCACCTAGTGAGGTGCTAATTGACCAGGCAGCTGACCGTAACCGATGGAGAGAAGCAGTTGAAAAGCTGAAGCGGAGTCACGATTCTCAGCAATGAGTGAGCGATTGAGAAGAGAGACACACCACCAACTAACACTATCTGTTGACTGGTAGAGCAGCACATAGTATCATTCATCCCTCGCTCTCATTCCTCTCACAAATTTCTCACTTGTTTTGTTTGTACAAAACCTAGCTCTGGGCGAGGATGGTATAACTGTTTCTACCTACCGCCCAGGTACTTTAGCTACCTACATCACACAGCTCCAGTAGATAAGTAGCATTATGGAAACAATCGAAGGCTCAAACGTGTTCAACCCGCTGAACGTCTATATGCCTAAAAAAAGTTATATTGCAACCATTATTTTTCCGAAATGGCGTAGATGTCTTGCTGTAAAAATATCTGACTATATACCAGAAAATTGGGTTGCAACTAACCTTGGACTAAGTTGACTATATTGGGTTAGCTCCCAGCATTACCCTAGCAGTTCCGCGCAGCGGCAATATCCGCGGCTTCCCGCCAATTTCCGCGCACACTCGATAAGGCGCTCCACGGAGCTTGGAGCTCATCGGGTGATGCCAATATTTTGAGCATATTCGTATACTGTGTCACTGGAATGTATGTCATATTTAAGTTATGAGTGAAAAGGTTGTTAATGATTTACGATATGTTTTATCTTTGGTCCTATTTACTTTATGTTTCGACATAGCACTAGTGTCAATTGCTATTCAGAGTCTGAATAGAAATAAACGTCAATATGAATGGATGGATAAATTTTTCTTTGCTTTTCGATTATCATTATTCGTTTTCATCTAACCAAGACAATATTTTGCGGAAAAGCAAATGAAATAATGAAACAATGAGATAATGATCTTTATTCTGTAAGTAGGCCGCAAGGGCACTTTTATAAGTCTGACTCTACGGTGTTTTCCACAAGGAGACCACTGTGGAGAAGAAAGCCGAAACAAACTCAACAGTCAGTATTTTTTTCGAAATAACTCTTTTATCTATTACAATATTTGTACTTAGCCTATCCTAAATATATGTTTTGAGTATATAAACTCAATGCGTAGTTCTTCAAGAAAGCATATCAAAACTTATAAAAGTAAAAAAATAAATAGAATATAATAAAAGGAAAATAGTGATTTTTTATTTCAAACAACTTACATACGTTTGATATGCCACCTTATAAGAACCGTGTCCCGGTAACAGTAAATTATTTGGTTTCTGTTTTGGGCCATGCAATTTTGTCTGTTAAATAGTCCTCTACCCTATAATAAGCCTTTGCCATTTTCTTTTAAGTACTTTTTGAGAGCTAGAAACGATAATTTTAAAGCATCATCTGGTAGCTTATTATAAAAATGTATACATTGGCCTACGAATGATTTGGCTACTTTACGAACGCGGAACTTTCTAATTGAGATTTTGTTTTTATTTCTAGTATTAAAATTGTGGATATCTGAATTCTTAGTAAAAGACTCTAGGTTCTTAATAACATAAATAATATTCTCATAAATATATTGGGACGCTACGGTTAATATGTTGATGTCTTTAAAAAGTTCTCTTAAGGAGTCACGGGAGTTCAGGTTATATATAGAACGAATCGCTCTTTTTTGTAACACAAATATAGTTTGTATGTCGGCTGCTTTGCCCCAAACCAGAATACCGTATGACATGATACTATGAAAATAACTATGATATACTAAGCGAGCAGTATCAACATTGGTCAATTGTCTCATTTTTCTAATAGCGTAAGCTGCTGAACTTAATTTACCTACAAGTACTGCTAAATGGAGACTCCATTGCAAGTTCTTGTCCAGGGTTATACCTAAGAATAATGCCCTTTCTACCATTTCTAAACATTCACCATTGAGCGATATAGTAGAATCCACTGCTCTAACATTCGGTAAAGCAAATCTAACACATTTCGTTTTCTTAGCATTCAATACCAGATTATTAATATTAAACCAGTCAAGTACTTTAACTAGTACACTAATAATTTCGGCATAGTCTGTTGTTTTCCAGTCAGCTTTGAAAATTAATGATGTATTATCAGCAAATAGTACTATATCACAAAGATTTTCTAATTCCGCAAAGGAACGCCTGAATCTATCAATTAATCTTCAATATATTACGACTATTACGAGCACGTATGCTCTTTCACCGACGATGTCAAGGAAACACATAGCGTTGTTATCAGTAGGTAAATCATTACTTACATCAAGCACTTCACTGATTTTAATAAAGTGGCATGATGGTGGCATGTGATCGTTGTTTATGGAGCCTTTAAAGAGGCTTGTGGTTGGAGGCTGACGTAATAGAAATTGTTGATAGATTGCAACCTGGTAGTAGATTACCTACCTTTTTATATTATAAAGATTGGATTATTAATATACAGAATAAGTAATCGCATAAATCGATTCAGACTAGCTGTAGACGCCATTGATTATCGGTTATTATGACAATCGAAACGCTTTTGCCTCATCACTATTTACAGCATCTGTCATGTGTCAAAAGACAGACGGTAGAAATCACGGCCTATAATCGTAACAGAGTTTTGTGCAACCCGTTTTGAAACGCCTAAAATTCGTACGTACGTAGGTCACTCGATAAATTTTAAGATAAAAAAAAACTATTGAAGATATTAGTATTATTTATTTTACATTTTACAAAATACTGTCCATTACTCTCTATACGAAGTTCCATTCGTCTGAACCAAGTTTGGAAGCACTTTTGCCAGTCTTCATCAGATAGGTCCGAAACTGCTTCTTCATATGCAGCCACGGCTTCTTCAGCACTCGAAAAAAACTTCCCTTTTATTTTTTCTTTCACCACCGGGAACAAAAAGAAATCGCAAGGAGCTAAGTCAGGAGTGTAGGATGGATGTTGTAAGGTTTCTATCCCAGCTTTCTCAATAAACGCCATTGTTCCGAGGGACGTATGTGAAGAGGCGTTATCGTGATGCAGCAAGATTCCCCGAAGTCCAGTCTTTGGTCTCCTCTCTCGCACTGCTTTGAAAACTTGCGGCAATGCTACTGTAGTATACCAATCAGATTTGACTGACCTATAATTTTCCAGCATTGATGTTGATAAATGTCCGCCCCGTGAAAAGAAACTAGCTACAATTTTTTAGCCGACGTTACGAGGTCTTTGTAGTTTTGTTGGTAACTTTCCCTCTGAGAACACCCATACTGACGATTGCCGCTTGTTTTCCGGTTCATATTGGTAAATCCATGTTTCGTCACCTGTAATTATTTCCGATACACGCCGCGATGTCCCGTTGTCGAATCGTAGACGCATCTCACGACACCAATCTACACAAACCTGTTTATCAGTATCGGAGAGCAACCGTGGTATCCAACGACAACAGAGCTTCCTTACTCCAAGATGTTCATGTAGAATGATGCTAACGCTCCCCGAACTGACGCCTAAGATATTCTCTATGTCTTTGTTTGTTATTCGTGGATCTTCTCGCAACAACATTTCAGTAGTTCACACGTTTTCTGCAGGTACTGCCGTTTGCGGGCGACCACTTCGGTGGTCATCTTCGAGGTTGGTTTTACCCGTTTTAAATTCGTTGAACCATCTAAAAATTGTTGCCCGTAAAGGAGCAGAATCTCCTTACGCTGACTGCAATCGTTGCAAACACAATTGTTTAGATAAACCAAATTTAAAATCATAAAATATCATAGCACGCAAATGTTCGTGGTTAAGCTCCATCGTTACAAAGAAAAAACGCGGGAACCGTCTTAGAAAAATGACTGTAACATATTCATTTTTTAAATTGGAGCGAATCGGCAACTTGTATTCTATTTTTAAATAAATATGCTTTTTAAAAACATATAATTCAGGTGCGTTCCATTTTCGAATTTCGAGCATCTCAAAACTTATCGAGTGACCTACGTAATACATAATAATAATAAATAAAATAAATATCAGGGACAATCTTACATAAATCGACCTAGCCCCAAACTAAACAATTGGACTACCAGCTACTACCCAAGACTATGGACTATCCAAGAGCAGAGAACAAACAGTCGTGTTCATCACACAATCATTTGCCGTTATTCAAACCCGAGACCACCAGCTTCGTAGACCGTTGTGCCAGCAACTGAACCAAACGTGCCGTCGCAAAACATATAAAAAAGGTAACAATATAACGAGCACATATCGATAACTCGCCACCATATCGCACTGAAATCAGACACCTAAACGGCCTCGTTATACCGCAACTTGATTGAAAAACCAAATCGCCGGATCAAACGTGGAAATCGAATATTTGAATATATTTCGGGACTCGATATCAGGTTAAATTATGCGCTGAAATCGCCGTAATGGCTTGTTAGAGCACTTATCATAATCAGCGCCCCGGGTGCTATTCGAGCGCCGCAGGGAGACCGGGACAGCCACTTCATCAGTCGTCATACGTCGATAGACGACTTCAGTAGCTGAGACAAATTGGGTATCGGTAAAAAACTAACCTAAAGCACCTCTTGTAAGTTTGTATATAGTACCTTGTAGCGTATCCGTATAGACAGTACGAAGTTCCATTAAAAAAAAAATACATCAGTTCCATATCAATGTTGTACACTTTTATATACAAGAGGTGCCTTTGATAACTTTTTTACTTCTATGTACTTTCTTGTAGTCTTTATAAATTATGCCATACTTACAGTTAAATGCTATTTCTGAAATATACGCAGAAAACATCTGTAAACTTTTTTTTGGGGGTTTTTAAGATTTCCAAATAAACAAAAATTATATATAATTATGATTATTATGGCCGTTTAGCTTTATGTCGATTTTTTTTTCTTATTCTTTGAGTGTACTGAGCTTTTTTTACGTTATAGGGGGCAAATGAGCAGATGGATAGGCTGATGGTAAGCGATCACAGTCGCCCATAGACACCTGAATACCAGAAGAATCACAAGTGCGTTGCCGGCATTTCAGGTGGGAGTACGCTCTTTTCTTGAAGATTTGAAGGAAATACTGCCGTGCAGGAAATTTCTAGCAAAAGGCACAGTTGTGGACTGCCAACCATCTGGTGGTGGGGATGAAAATATTGTCGCGTAAGAGGATGGCGTAAGATGCGGCAGGGATCAATCCGAACAATTCCTAACTGATTAGATCTGTCAGTCAAGTACCTACTTAATGGTAAACTCAATGGCTTGTGTTATGATTATGAGTACTAAACGACAATATGTTTAATTTATCTGCATATATAGAACATCCAAGGCTCAGGAACACATATCATCACACTGATATTTTTCCTTACCGGGATTAGAACCCCGGTTTGCCAGCTTGACAGGCTGCGTCACGATTGCTGAGCTTAACCGGTTGTCAATGGCATGGCTGTCCTCTGCGTCTGCGAGCGAGCGTGCCCAGCATGTCATTCCGAACGGCGCGTGACTTGTGTGCCGACGGCCTGCTCTGGACACCGGCCGAGCCAGCGCAGGTACCCGATAAGTACCTGTCTCTAAATTACACGCCAAATTAGTCGCTGGAAAAATTCGCTTTCATTATACCTTCTCCTCCAAGTCATTTGGTGCAAAGCTCCTGGAACTAAAGGAGCTGTTCGAACTTAACTTTGGACCCAAATTTGATTGAAGATTTACTGGACTTGGTGTAATAGTTTTGACACGAGCTATACTCTCGGGTTCATGTCCATTACGAAGTTTGCTCTTCTCCTAATTCTATGGAAGTTTATGAAGACTTCTTGCATACAGGTTTGATCTAAGCAGTTTTTGAAAAGGTATATATATATATATATATATATATATATATATATATATATATATATAAAAGGTATATATAGATAAGTCTTTATAGGTCTACCACTGAACTGAGTCTGTTCCTGAGGTATGGTAGTGTTACGGGAGGTGTCACCCCTCCCGGTGACGTGACATGACGTATCCTGTCCTGTCTCGCTACTCGCTATACACATATACGTCACTTATGTCACCCCCGTACCGCTCCTATACCTCAGGATCAAACTCAGTTATGCGTTAGGCTTATAAAAATATTTAATTCCTACAGAAGGTATGTCCTAATGCAATCTTTTTCTTATCATTTCCGTTAAGCGTGTGCAATCCGCAAAATGTCAAAATCCAATTGAATTAAATTATCTTAAGGGGCTACCAGGAAAATTTCGGTAAATTTCACTGTTTTTAAATTGATATAAAATTATTCCTCTTGCTGCAAACCAAGTCAAAGATATATATATTGTAGCTTGGCATTTGGCTTATGTTTTGTCAAACAGAATGTCATAATACGTAATAAATCAAGAGAAAAAAAAAGATTCGTCTAGTCCTTTTTTATCTTAAATTAGTCAAGCGACGCTTAGACATGGGACTAAAACCAATAAATGAGTAATGATGTTAACTTTAAAATTGTCAACTGGTTTTTCAATTAGTTCTATAGTTTTTAAGAAAAGTAGCAAAAACTGATTTTTTGTCGTAAAAATAACAAATTTTGATGGTGTTTATCTTGGTTTCGGTGACTCCTGAAGATAAACTGAAACAGTATACTGGTAATAACGGTATTTGTCAACACGATGAGACATATATAACACAAAAAAGTGAAGAGCTACGGATCAGATCTTAGGACTAATAAGTTGATACCGAACACTTCTATATCAACCCACATTATATAATTATCTTAATGGAGCCCGTAAAAGAGTACCCGATACCGAGGACCCTTTAAACCCCGCAAACAGATCCTTTAGGTTACGCCATTAGACATACATATACCGCATATAGGACGCGTTCTCGATCGGGCACAAATGTAATTGTATAAACGGCCATTTTATGACCCAAAACGTACTTGTAAATATTTAAGGAGGAGCGCTGCGTCGACTTTGCGTGGGACGGAATTTGTGATCGAGTTTAGGTAAAATTGCTACGGCTACATAATACTGAGCCAAATTGTATTTCAAGTTTTAAATGCGTTCTTTAGGGTTTCGTAGCCAAAATGATAAAAAGGGAGGCCTTATTTTTGAAGTGAAAACTTCTTTAGCGGCGCTGTGCACTTTTTGTGATGGGGAAAATATGTTAAGCTCGCGACAAGTCACGTGACCGACAGATTGAAACTTTGTAAGACGGACACGTGACTTGATCGAAAAACTGTTACAATGTCATTGACAACGCACATAATAAACGCACAACGTTCATATTCAAATTTTCACTTTTGCCGGCACTCCTGAAGTGCAACCCGTGGTTTTTTTATTCATGTCCTTCCGTATGTCAAAGGCATTTTACTCAAAAACTACATGATATAATATTGATGAAATTTGCAGTGTAGGTGTCTTGTATATTCCGCTACTTAGTTCGATAGTTAAAGAACAAAATAATATTTCTAGGGAGGCAGGTGCACTTCATATATGAAATCAAAAATTAAAAACATTTTTTAGCAAATATTCATGTGAACGAATATATAAAACGCAGCAAATCGTAATCCTTAAATTAAGGCCAAGGTCATCATTTGAAGAATATCCAGTATACCATAAAACTAGACAAAGTCAAAAACAAATCGTTACGATAAATCCGATAAATCAGGGTTCAGGAGCTACTCCTCCTATTTAGTTTTTATGGTGTCAAATATTTCGACAGATCTTTAAAAAAAATGAGGTTTCTTCATTTTTTTTTCTTTTAGTACATATTTTCGGAAATAATCCCGAAAGTAGCATGTATTGTGTTTCAATAGGCTCGTGTACATTCTTCTTCTATGACTGAGGTCTTAGTAATGGACCTAAGCATCTCGAGCAGTATTCGGCTTTTACAACGTTACTAACCGCTAATGTAATCTAAATAAGCATAAATAAAATTTATATAATTAGCACGAGCGTTTACTAAGGCCGCTAACCGTCACTTGTTTATTTTACGATGCGTGTCGGCTCCTGGCGGGTCGTTCGCTATGAATGACCCGAGACTTCATTCGACATTACATAAGTAGACCGGTAATTCAGAAAGAGTAAGCTCCTTTGACCACAAAACTGGTCTTTTCGCTCTTAGCGCTGATGACGTCGAAATGGTCGCATATTTATTTTCACGCCTCAAAGTTGAGAAAACTTGACTGACTTGGCTGTCTTGGTTGCACAACAGCCTACGATGCTGACGGTCCAGGGTCCGAATCAGCAGAATAAGTATTAGTGTGATGAGCACATATATTTGTTCCTGGGTTTTGGGTATTTTCTACATCATCATCATCGTCGACCTTGCCCCAATTATTTGGGGTCGGCCTTCGCTGTCCGTTTCTTCCATTCTGCACGGCTTAATTTTTAATTTATTTATTAAGGTTCACCAACAGTTGTTACATTAGAACATTCGAGAACTTAAATTATAAGGTGCTAAGATTAATGCACAACTACTTATAGGTAAACACAGCATGCACAGTTATTAACCTAGATTTACGCCTAAACGGAGCAATAAAGTTTAACAGCAGCTTCCTAGCACAGAAATAAGGATACTAACACTAAACGAGAAGTTAGAATACTTAAAAGTATAAAAAAGTGAGCAGCAAAATAGCAGATTTAATTGATTTCCACTAAGGTATACAATTTTACACACTATTTAATATTTTTGTTGCAAAGGGCGTTTATCGTCCTACGAAATTTAGGTAGTGAGTCAGCGTGTATGTCCACTGATCTACTACAAGCATTGACTAGCTTGCAAAGACGTGATATGGGCGAGTTAGAGCCGAGTACAGTGCGACAAAGCGGCGGACTTAGAGTTTTAGTTAGGTTAGCCTATATCTGAAGTTCTTGCAGGCTTTTGTCAACCAAGTGACCGGTGGTCTCCCGCGTTTACGCGTCATCGTGGATGTTTTCTACGTATGCCAGTATTATATTTAGAACCCACAACTCTTCTATCTGAATGATGCCACTCTTAATAAAGTCCTCCCGCGAAGTTTGGGTATATAGGCACTACCTATTCTGAACTTTGGTTATATCACTTTATACGGCTAAAATAATCGAAAATCCTACGCAAATGGAGTTTTAAGTATCCTCTTGTATTACCAATTATATAACATGATATATTTTAACCGGTCTTATAGCAACTAATCGCAAAACCAAAATTGAATGAGGCCTCTGGCGCGAGTGCTACAGACATTGATGTGCAGGACGCGATGTAAATGTAATTGAGTTGGTAATACGTTCATAAAATATAGAGTATTGGATATTAGCGTAATACGTGTTCGCTTTTATGGTGTATAATAACTGTCTGGCATAGCATTACGTGAAAAATTGTGTTTAGACAGTAAAAATAATGACATGTCATCATCAACATGTAGGTACTTTGGAAAATATGTTTGAATAAGTAAATGGCTTATATATAGATTGTAAGATATGTAGCAAGGGTTTAGAGTAATAGTTAAGTAATTTTATTATTAGTTAAAGTATTGTTGGGTCAGAAAGCGGACGTAGAAATACCAGTTGGTCGTCCATCTCTGAGGTTTAAAGACTCCTGCAAGCGGGACATACGGGATATACAAGTCTGTATAGACATACGGTTGACGCGTTCTCGCTCTGAGATGAGACCTGAAAGGCGAGACGACATTAAAGTTGCAAGTTCAAAACATGACGATGACTGGCTGGAGAACCTGTGGAGGGTTGTGTCAAAAGAAATTTTAATAAAAATTAAACTATGATGAATGTAAAAATTACTAGGTTCTAAATTCAAAAATTGTTAGACGCACACGTGTACGTCTAGCGCGCTTCACAGTTTAAGCAGTTAGTCTTCGTCGTGCTCAACCATCTCCTGCGGACTCGCGTTTTGTGTGCAATCGATGTGACAAGAAATGCCGCGCTGCTATAGGACTCTATTTAGCCATTTATGGTGATGCGGAAACCCCTACAAGTGCAGCAACAAATATCTACCTGCTGATCTATATCTGATGCTGTGCCCAATGATAATATTCAATTTAAAATAGTTTTCTTTTGTCTGCATTATAATCTCGATGCATGACTAATAATGATGAAATGAAAATATTTCAATGACTGAATTAAGTAAACTTTTGACCCACTTTTGTCCTCGGAATGAAGACACTAGTGTAATTAATCACTTATTTTAAGGGTTCCTGAAATGGAAAAAAACGCAACCCTTATATAGGATCACTTTGTTGTCCTTTGTCTGGTATGAAGTTAAAATTAACACCAAATATTATGTTTGCGGTCCCTCCAAGCTGTACTAAAATCAATGTTCTCAAACATCGCAATCCAGAGATATAGTCATTAAAAAAGGAGTTTCCATACAAATTGCCGTCCAATCCATGAAGAACCTATAGGGTATACTTACAGTTATCCTAGAAACTTGAAATTGACTACAAAGGTAACTCTTATATCTTCAACCCATGAAACCACCAACCCTGTTTTTGTATGTCTGTCTGTCTATGTCAGTAACCAATATAAAATGACCCCCCACCGCGTATATTTCGCTTATTAGTAGAACTGTGCTAACACTGAATTTTCATAGATACGGCCGTTTGTAGCGTTTATTTTACACGAAATCCTCGGTGCGCGAGTCTGACTACTACTTGACTGGCTTTTTCTTTTTACTTTTCTCAAACTACTTGCTCAAAATTCACTATCAAACGAACTAGGGTTGTTTCCTAAGTATAGTTTACATTTTCTCAGTACGGAAAGAACCAACGGCCATTATTATTTCAGAAGATGGCGGCCCAAGTCAATATTATCGGGTGCAGGCAATAACGGCGCATAACTCGATATGGATTTAGCCCTTACTGTCCCAGAAAAGTAAGTAAACAGCGAGGATAGGTTATTTTCTATGTATATTTATTGAAAGTGTTATTAAATGTGACTGGTGGTGCTATGTTGTTCTTAATTTTTGAGCTACATGACAAAAATGGTTGAAATTTACTAATTAAGCTAAAAATACAATGTATTATTTCTATGAAACACAAACTTTGTGTGTCTGTATTTTTTATGTGGGAAAACTTACACCATATTGTTATCTACTAGCTTCTGACCGCGACTTCGTCCGCCTTAAGTTCGTTTATCGCAAATAAAAGTATTTTTTCCGGGATAAAGTAGCCTGTGTCCTTCTCCAGGACTCAAACTATCTCCATACCAAATTTCATCCAAATCGGTTAAGCGGTTTTAGCGTGAAGAGCTAACAGACAGACAGACAGACACACTTTCGCAATTATAATATTAGAATGAAACTATCGTGACAAAAATACAATTCAAAGCGCAAAGAAAAATAGGATTGCTCTTGCACATGGTCACACCAGGTTTTGAACCCGATACCTCTCGATTACGCGTCGAGCGTTTCAACCCCTCCAACAGTTATTATTTTAGAAGATGGCGGCCCGAGTCAATATTATCGGGTGCAGGCAATAATGGCGCATACCTCGATATGAATCTATCCCCGTATGTATATGTGTATAAAAGTGGTTAAACAGGGAAGGAAGCTTCTTCTCGAATTTCCTTTCTTTCAAAGTTGTCCCTAAATTTTAAATCACATGTCAAAAACGGGTGAAATTTGCTAAATAAGCCAGAATATATCTTTTAAAAAATCCTCCAGCAAACCAGAGGATCTATTATCTAAGCACGGGATTGTTTGCCCTAAAAAAGTTCACATTGACTCGAGCGGAAGGACACGACGGCCATTATTATTTCACGATATGGCAACCCGAGTCAATATTATCGGGTGTAGGAAATAACGGCGCATAGCTCGAGATAGATTTTGCTCCGAATCTTCCAGAAAAGTGGGTTAGCAACGAGGAATAGTTTTTGTCGAATAATGTTTATGTGAAAATAGTGGTGCTATGATAGTCCTAATTTTTGAGTCCCTTTTGTAGTATCCTCAAAACTCGTCACGTACCTCACGTGACGACCGTGGACACTCTTCACCAACGCTCTCCAAGCCGCACGGTCTTGGGCTTGTTGCATGCTGGCCTGCAATGTTCCTTTAGTCGCCGAAGTTATTCTGTCCGCCCAACGCGTAGCCATACGAACATCTATACTCTTCCTTGCCAAGCGTCCAGTGAATATAAGCCTACTTTCTGGACCATCCCTACTCAGATAGGCCGAAGAAACTAAGGGTGCACACGTTGGGTGCAAACAAAAGAGCCTCGTCTTGATGTTGAGCTCATCGAGAATAACCGCATTTGTGCGGCGCTCAGTCCAAGAGATCCGCAGCATTTTTGAGTTCATCATCATCATTTCAGCCATAGGACGTCCACTGCTGGAAACAGGCCTCCTCAATAGATTTCCATATGGGCCGGATAGAGACAACCCGCATCCAGCGAGTCCCTGTAACCCTAACCAGTGCGTCTGACCACCTTGAGGGTGATTTTTGAGTAACATAACAAAAATGGTTGAAATGTGGTACAGAATTTAAGCTTAAACTGTAAGCATCAATTCTACAAATATTTTAAAAATTTCTCCAGAAATCCAGACGGCCATTGATCTAAAAACGGGATTGTTTGCCTTAAAAAGTTCATGTTAACTCGAGCTGAAGGACATGATGGCCATTATTATTTCAGGATATGGCGGCGCTAGTCAATATTATCGGGTACAACAGTAACGGCACATAACTCGAGATAGACTTAGTCCCGAATCTTCCAGAAAAGTAGATAAACAGTGAGGAAAGGTTCTTGTGAAACTTTCGTTTGTCGAAGTGCTATTAAAATGAGAGTGTGTAGGGTGGGTAGAGATGTGTTATGATGGATGTCCTTGGTTTTCTACACTGTCGAGAGTTATTTAAATGTGTTAAGGTGTGAAGTAGTGAAACATAAACTATTTATGTGCCCTTGCAACCTTTGATTCACACCTTAAAAAACATTAACCGTCTCTGCCTTAACAGACTGCTACTACTATTACTGTTATGGTGATTTATTTTCTTACTTTGCATATAATTATATTTTTTATGTATAAGTTTTAATATATGTTTATCTACGCTAGCTTATTCGTGTATGTATATTGCGTCTATGTGCGTATTTATGCGTCATAACTGTTTCTTGCCACCTACTCAACTAAAATTGTTGTCTTTTAAACACTCCGCTACCCAAAGGTCGTCTTGAAGAGATCGCTATTCAGCGATAAGACCGCCTGTTGTTTACCTCTGTTGATTCGAATGATACTGTTATGTTCTGTATTTCTGTGTTTCTGAGGTGTACAATAAAGAGTATTTGTATTGTATTGTATCTTGGAGGCAGTGTTCTCCAAGTAGCCTTTCCAGTCAATATTATTTTATTTTCTACTAGCAATTACCCGTGGCTTCACCCACATTATCCAGAACTAACAAACCTATCTTTTATTGACTACTTCCCCGTATCTACCACTAACCTTTTTCACCTCTTTAAGGGATGATTTCCGGGATAAAAACTATTTTATGTCCTTTCCAGGATCCAAAACTATATCCACACCAAATTTAATCTCAAGCAGTCTTGTGAAAATGTAACAGACAGAGTTACGTTCATATTTATAATATTAGTGTTAACAAGGTGGTTGGACGACGGGTCGCCTCTATCCGGCCCATGTAGATATCTATTAAGGACGCCTGTGTCCAGCAGTGGACGTCCTATGGCTGAAATGATGATGATGATGATGAATATTAGTGAGGATAGTATAGATGTACAGATACACTTAGTTAAACTCTATAACAATAGTTTACTTTAACGTGTTTTTAACTGTATCCTTTACATATCTCACTTACGAAAGCTAATTCACCGAATGATACCACTTGAAAAACTTTACTGAAATATGGCATGAAGTATTATGAGCCCCTTTACAAAATTTTAATGAATGTCGATACGCAAATTAAAAATAATTTATGTCATCGTCAAACCATTTTTCTGCTAAATTTTAGATCCATAATGAAGTTAAATACTTCATAACCTACAATCCGATGAAATCGTACATATGTTTCTTATTTTCATCCGATTCTGATTTAAAAATCGTTACGAAGTTAATTTTTTATGAAGTGTTCTTTTGTTTTATTCCGGCTTGATTTCAATATGTTCAACTATTTAAATGTTTTTCCTCGTTTCACGTTCTTAAAAGTTGGTTTAGTAATACTATCTTCTGTTTAAATGGATTATATCGCGTATATTATCTCATTTGACGTTTCGAAAACTTTACAGCTTCCGTGTCCACCGTCCGTCCATCCGCCCGTGTTCCGTGGTCAGATAATCATCATCTTCATCATCATTTCAGCCATAGGACGTCCACTGCTGGACACAGGCCTCCTCAATAGATTTTTACATGGGCCGGATAGAGGCGACCCGCATCCAGCGAATACCTGCAACCCTAACCAGGTCGTCCGACCACCTTTCCACGCTGCGCTTGCCGTTACGTGGTGTCCACTCGAGAACCTTTGTGCCCCAATGGCCATCGGTTCTTCGAACTATGTGCCCTGCCCATTGCCACTTCAGTTTGCTTACCCTGTTTGCTACGTCGATGACCTTCAGTCAGATAATATACGCGATAAGGTAAGGTGGATGGATTGAGAGATGACATGAAGAGGTCGGATTTGAGAGATGAGATGGCGGGTGATAGAGTGGTATGGAAGAAAAAAACATGTTGCGCCGACCCCAAGTAAATGGGAGAAGGACAAGCGAATGATGATGATGATTTGGTTTAATATAATATGTTACTATTATCAGGGTTTTATGTTGTACGATCTTAATGTTTCACTCAAATATCTATCTTAAATATATGAGTCCCTAGGCACGAGCTTTAGTTTTCTGGATATTTTGTCACTGGTTTACTTTATATTTTTGTTATTACTGACATTTCGGTAATTTAAAATTTTAAAGTTTAACAATAATACTGACATTAAATTTTGGGTGATTTAATTTTTTATAGTTTAATAAATTTTAAAATGTACACGTCGCGTCAGCGGCCTAAAAAGTGTGACTAAGTTATAATTACATCTTGTAACCGTGTACCCTATTTGCGTAAATAAAGCTCATTCATTCATTCATAGATATGTTTAGCTTGGTTTCATTTTCTTGCACAAGGTTTTTAAATTAGGCTACATGTAACTAACTAAGGAAGGAAGTAATTAGGCAGATGTAAACAAATCTTGCAATTTAAATTAGACCCCTTTCTCGGTTTTCAATTGGCTAAAATTTGGCATACTTACCTATGCAAGTTCGGTAATAATGCAAAATTATGGTACCATCGAGCTGATCTGATGATAAAACCGAAATGCCGGATGCTCCCTTTAGACGCAAATTGCTATACACGCATTTTGGCAAAATATTATAACAAGCACATTGCCAGATACACAAATTGCCAATACTCCCATTTTGGCAAACTATTAACAAGCACTGTCACAAACATGTCATTTTTGATAGAAACTTATTATGAGTGATATCTGTACCGCACAAGAGATCTCTTTGAGTCATGGTACCTAATATGTCTGTTTATATCTATATTTTCCGTTAAAGGTGGGTAGCGGTAGCCGGCGGCATTCGGGGCAGATAGTCTCGAACAAATCTTCGGCTTGTTTGAGTTACCAACTATCCCGAGCTTGGGCTCCCGATTGCTGTGGTACGTGTGTGTATTCCACAACTTTTGAAAGCTGATGAAATTTAGAAGTTGGCGAACTTTGGTAGCGGTTTAAGTAAGTACTAAAAATACAAGTTTCATTGCCATTTATAGCATCAGCTAAACGTCAAAATAGTATAATTGTGTGGCAGAATAAGCTTGAATAATATAATCATTATCTGATTATAAACGCTGTTTCCATGAGACTTTATGTCATAATGAAAATTATCAAGTACTGACGATTCAAACCACATAGAAAATTGAATAGGTGCTTGTGCTACTACAAAGCTGTGAAATCCATCTCTAGACAGTTGATACCATTTTTTTTCATCTTGACTTTAATGATCCTGAGTCAACTACTAGTTTTTTAGAGAATAGAATGCCTTAAGGTCTTAAGTCCGCTATTGGTACCATCTTGTATTGTGCAATAAAGTTTACACAAATAGATAAATAGCAATTAAGCTCGATAAAATTATTATACAATAACTCTTTGCACACCTCACAAAAAGAGAGTACAGAAAACAATACATTCAAGGAGTGGTTAACAACAGGCGGTGTTATCGCTAAACAGCGATCTCTTCCAGACAACCTTTGGGTAGTGGGAGACGTCGATAAAAAGAAACATTATCATTTGCCGTGATCATTCTATTAGCAGTCGAATTCTATTCTAAGTACTCACGGTCTGTAACGTTATCACGATTACATAAACCTTACGGGTATTTTTAGGTTTTTGATAAATCCGTATCCAGCTAAAAGTATGTCATCGCAGTGATATCACAGAGCAACCATATATTCTAGTTTCACGCTATAAATTCAAGTGACCAACTTAAATAAGAGCCAAAAATGTTCCGCCATTGCTCGCATGTAGGAACGGCGTGCTAACGGAATTACAGCCAGCAAAGTTATTGCTGCAGTTGGCTAAAAACAGAACTTAAATTATCTCATACTTGTGAAAGAGAAGTTAAAACGGACAGCGCTACGCTCGCCCGCAATGATAACGTGGTCACATCAGTAGGAACATGCGGTTACAAATATCAGAGTATGATATTTAAATCAGACTCTGAATCCAAGTATGAAGGTTGGAATCAGCACGAAGATTCAGTTGAAAGGTCTGAGCTATTATTCAAATGTAGACAGAGTCACAAGACGCATGGCGTTCGCAACGAGTGAGAAATTAATATTTTTCTTGCTTTTTATTTAGCTTGCGTTCGAACGCAGAATAACAATGAGTCACTTTTGTAGTGTTAGAAAGGGTAAGGAAACTGTTATGAATTAACGTCACGCCTTTTCCGTAACTAAGGAAAAGGGTAGAAAAGTATTATTCTTAAATGTAGGCAAATAATATTAAGCATAATATAAGTTATTTGCTACAGCGAGGAAATGCTCCCAGCACTTACAGTTATTTTTATTAAATTTTGTATTAGTTAATAAATATCTACTTATCAACACGCTTCACTTCAAGCATGAATACAGCTCAGGTTATGAGTAAATCAGAGACATTACATTAAATGAAACACTAAGTTACATTAAATAAACGCGAGGCCGAAGGCCAAGCTTCCGCGTAGTACTAAAGGTGCGGAGCGGACGATCGTCTCCCATCAACGTGAGCCCATGGGCCCGAAGGGCCCGCTTGTATGTATAATTCTTGAAATTTGTATAACTTATAGTCTAAGTTTATTGGCAGGTCTCGGAAGAAGTCTATGTCCAGTCCAGAAGTGGATTATGATGCTTTGGTTACTGTTGTATCTAGTGTTATCGATAACGCTCATTGGAGGCTTATATGCTCGAACGTTAAAGACTCCCGAGGCTTAAAGACTCGATGCTATTTAAGAACCTTCTTGGTTTCATATACCCATATGAATGCAAAATATTGTATTTTCTTCACTTGAGTCTTTAAGCCTCGGGAGTCTTCAGGATTCGAGTCTTTAGGCCTCAAAATGAGCGTTATTAACAACACTAGTTGTATCTGCATTTTCATTTCCCATAATCGGCTCGATACACACTACTACCGAAAGGCCTGTATTAGGCCAATGCTTTTAAAATAGGTATATGAAAACATCCAATGCAAATTCATGTCTAAATAAACAGCATGGCACTAATTTGCATGACGAGTGCCTCACTCTGTGCACCGAGGCAACCGAAGTCTGTTTACGAGTAAAACGTTCACCCGACTCCAACAATAAATACTACAAAAAGTCCAGCGTGCGACTGAAAATTACCGGCTCGTTCGTACGAAAACTGCAGCATATAGACCTGCTTTGACATCATATTGCTTAATATTTTCTTCTGTTTCCGCGATTATTACTTATTTAAATAAAACAATTAAACGGATTGTATCGCGTATATTATTTGAGTTCCCGACGTTTCGGAAGCTTTCAAGCTTTTCATGGTGACGGGTGGGTGGTCAGTCCACCTGTGACCGATATAATCCGTTAAATTCTTTTATTTAAATCATATCGCTTACGTACTTACCTATCAACCCATGAATAATTAAAGCAATTTTCTTTCCTTCATTATCAGCATCATATCACCCCAAGGACGTCGGGCTGCTGCTAGACAAAGGCCTTCCTCAAAGATCTCCATAACGACCTTGGTCGTGGGCCACCCTCATCCAAAGGTTTCCTGCTATCTTCGGTCCATCTTGTTCGGAGCCTTATATACAGTTGCCACTCGAGAACATTCTACGAGCAATGTGCCCCACCCACTTCCACTTAAGTTCAGTGACTCTTTGAGCTATGTCCTTTCCTTGGTCAACGCTAATGCTATTTACCAAGTCTCGTAGCAACTTTTCATTTACATTTGTATCTGCCTTGTTTTGATACTTTACGAAGTTGCGGGCGCCTTCTAGTTTACCTATAAATTAATATATAAAAAACTAAAAGGCGCCCGCAACTTAGTTCGTGGAGGAGAAAAAGTCATAACCCTTCTTTTTTTCTTTAACGTAGTCGGGTGAAAAATATTCTATAACCATTTGGAGATACCCAGCTACCCGTGTACGAAAAATGGTTGAAATCCGTGAAGCCGATTTAGCGTGATGACGCCACAATGACATATACAAACATTTTATATTTACAACTTTGTAATAGTATACATTATCAAAAGATCATTTCTAAATAAACAGTGCTAAACGGTGTCACGGCACTAATTTGCATAGAGAGTGCAGAGTGCTTACTTTGTGCACCGAGACAGGCCTGTTTGCGAGAGGAAGGCACGCTAAACTCCGACAATAAATAGTACATAAGTCGCGACGTACAATAAAAAATTACAAGGTCATTAATGCGAATACGGCTGCACAGCTGACTTGGGGCCATATTCGACGAGACACTGCGATATCTATATGTCGGCAGAGGGCCCAGGCATCGGGTCCCCTTGCGGTTAAAGCATGATGTCAGACGAGACCGGGTGCACAAGGATGAACTAAATCAAAGGACAACTCAACACTGTAACAGTTATAATAATTAATCACGTTATTCACACTCTAATTTATATTAACACAAATTTCAAAGAGGCAACGATCCGTCTGAGTTAAGCTTGTGCACCGGTCGACGGTCGAACGATATCTGTCGTTCGTCGCGAAGGCGGCTCTGAAGTGGCGTTAAACACGTGCAGGTCCGCTCCACCTCAGTGACCGGTGGGCAGTAGTGACGTGTTTTGCCTCTTGATAGTCAAATCAACTTCTTTTTAGTATTCGCCGACATATATTTCCATTTCAGAAATATACTCGCCATTGTGAGTTTAACGCCAATTGAAATAGAAGTATTACATCTCAATGAGTAAACAATGTCATAACGGTTTCTTCCAATACAATACATAGCTAAAGTAGACAAACTGGTGTCTCTCTCGCAAATAATTATAGCTCTATATTGAACAAAGATGTGGTATCTGGTAGTGAGGAGGTAGGAAATCTCATTGACGTTAAACATTGATTTAAACGAACACGATTTTCACTCATTATCAAAACACATAACAAACGGTTCTTAGTCGCGTATAAATATGATTTTATTTAATTACCTTCCGTTGGTAATTCTTCAAGGTTTCGAACGTCGCGCTACGTCTATGTTCTCGAAGGAACTGGAGAGGCGGGTATTAACATGATCTAGCCGCGCGAGTTTGTCCGATCTACCCGCGCTTGGTCTTGATTATTTATTTGAACACTAAGATTGTCACTATATCGACAAACTACACTCCAGACATCTGGCACTTCATCGGATGATGTTTGATGCTGTTTTGTATTTAATAATAACTGGATTCCACGAAGGTGAAAGTTTGAAACCGTCTTCCCGGTTAAAATTTCGGTGTTTCTCATTGATATTATTACAACCTTCACAGTAGTATGCGAGACAAACGCGCAGTATCTTAAAAATAGACGATGTATTTGAATTAAGAATGACGCCTGTCTCGTTCTAATTTTGTTAAAAGGAATTAGTTTTAAGTCAGCTTTCGAATAGAAAAGATATTCAAAACGTGCTTTACTGCTTCTTCGTGATGTTCACCCTTGCAGTAGTAGTCAACCATGTTTGCATATTTCTTGATGTCTAATCTTCCTTACGGTTCGTCCACGACAACGCGCGACTAACGGCACGGTGAGCGAATTCTCTCTTCTATGCGCCGTGGAGACGCTAACCACACAGCAGTTAGTTGGCATCACACGTAATGTATTAGGAATTCGCTTGCCACGACGCCGGTCGAGCGTTGTTTGTGGCCAATAAAGAGAGAATTCTCTTGCCGCGTCGTCGTTAGGGCGTCCGCTCCGGGTGCCGTTCAGTATATTCATTGAGCAGCGTTGCGTCTGATAGATCGCCCACCGCACGCGAATGTACAGGTAACGCACTCGAAGCAGACGCCCACGCCGTGCTCACCTCTCAACTTAGCAGACGCCCTTACGCTAGCATAACAGAGTACAAGGGAGCAATAACAGCACCTTGAATATGATAGATGGGGAAACTAAATTTGATGTGAGAACAGAATTGTTTTTGTAAAGCGTAGGGCAATTTTGTTTTGAATAATTTGATGACTTATTTCATATTGATTTTTTTACGATAATGTTGATGTTTTACCATCTCGGTCTTCATGATTTTTAAAGTGAAATAACTTCATTAAGGACCATATTCTTATACATACAAAGATTTAATAACGATAAAAATTGGATTTGAACCAGTGTGCCTTGTGCATTGCCTAGGGGCACGCTTTGCCAACTGAGCTACAGAGTCCAGTCAGTTTGCCTTCAAATTTTGTCACTATTCGTTACAAGATCTTTGTATTTTGCATTTCTACCTGAAATCCAGTCCAAATCTTGAATCTTTTTCTTTATTTTGATTTTTGTATTTATAAGAATACTTATTTCGTAGTTCACATTGAACTAAAACATCGTAGATCGTAAGTTGCTTGTCATTTAAATTAAATTTTGTTAGTGATGTATTGAAGCGCCATCTATGGATTGACACAGGAAGCTGCATTTCTATCTCGTCTCGCCCTCGCTACACATTAGACGTAATCAAATACCTATTTTCTTTCCATCCGACAGTCTCGCACGATAATCAAATATTTCCTTTTCATTCCGTGGGGATTACATTTTTATATTTAAAGGGGATTGTGGGTTCTGCGTGTGCTAGTACCGGGGATTTGCCTTTTGATTGTACCGGGAATCCAGTATCAAGACAAGATAAAGACGATATTTGTTTCCTTTATTGCAGAGTGTCAATACCTTTCCTTTTTGAATGATTCAGTTACTTCAAATATAAATGTACAATACAGACTTCGTAATTTACCTTTTCTTATATTTGAACAAACTACCAGTTCACTAAGATGGTCGTGGAATATACTAGAATGTAACAAAAACCATTTTTTTTAAACTTATATGTGTATTTCTTATTTATGCCAGAAAAGGATTTGTGATAGCAACCGGCGTTACAGAAAACGAATTAAAGATGAAACTTGATACAGGTTTCCACAAAATAACTTCCGAATCAATCAATTACGAAAATGGTCTTTAACATAAAGATGAAAGGCAGGACGTGGAAACTATCGGCGCCTGCCAAACATCAATAGGCTCAAGTTTCCGGCAGTCGGGATCAAAACAAGAAACTTTTAATAAAGGGAACCTTAAAAACTCGCCCAATGTCGTCTGTCGGAGTTTCCGAGTTTTAATTAGTTCGTCTCCCGAGACTGCCGTTTCATACATGCCTGGGAAAAACTTGTCTTTGTGTGTCGGCCGAGTGAAATTGCTTTCTCATTAGAATGTACAACGGGGAAGTGTCTTTTTGCAATCAAAAGTTAAGTAAAGTGATTAAAGCGTAAGCGGTATTAAGTTGTTACGTTGTTTTGTCTTACAAGTATAGACTGCGAGTTACGTAGTTATTTATTTAGTCAGTCGCGAGTCTTTAAAAAGTAAAAATTAGAGTATCTTAATTAAAATAAAATTATAATTATACTGTGATCAATGGCATTGAGTACTGAGCATTTTCTTCAATTGATAAATAAATAAGATTTTTCTCTTGTTTATTTTTTATGCGGTCTAAAAGTATAATGGATTAGGATGCTGTTCCGGTATAACAGAGACGCTGGTTTGATTCCGGTTTAGACTGCAGTGGATTGCAATTATTTTTTCTATCTACTTAGATCTTTCTATCAATGTTGTTATTGAAATAAAATGTATTGTCAAATAGTTATCAAATACACAAAAATTACCACACTAAACTTGCTTACTAAGTGGATAACACGTTAATGTAGTAAAAAGCAGTCCTAAGCTGAAAAAACAATTCCTTCCATTGCATGTTGCGTGAATCTGAGCCGCCTTATTAGTTATGAGCCCTATAACTAACATATCTCAGTTCCGTAGGTCGTCACGAACCACGAATAAATTAATATAATTGCTGTATAAGCCTATATACAGCTTGGGCGGTAATGTTATAAAGCGTCTCGGAGAGAGGCACCCGTCACATCTTGCGCACGATATATTCAGCGCCCAGCAGGACAACAACGTGTAGATTAATCCGGCCTCAATGAGTCTAGGGATTCAGCGCAGATATATTATCAGCTCCAGTATAATAACTGTTAGTTAGTAAGTCTTACAAGTACAGGGCAGTTGATATAATCTAAATCTGCTCCAGCGTAGTTCAAGATTTGGATAATGACGCCAAGCTAACAGCGAGCGGTTCCCTGACGACTGAGTGTACATCTAGCAACTTCATACTGAAGCTATGTTGGTAAGAATAGACGTGTATCCACTGCAGTAGCGTGCACCGTGTTGCCCAAGGAAAGGCTTATAACCACCTTTTTCTTCAAATACGAGTAAATGAATACGCTTCGGCTTCCTTGTAATTTTCCTGACACCACGCCTGATCTGATCTACTGGCACTTCTTGCGTGCCAATCTATGATTATAACAAATGCTAGCATGTGGTAAGTTTGTTCAAGTTACTGGGGGAAAGAAAGATCTACTTAAATATACTAATAACCGTATGAGGAACCTTCTGATTATGACAACTATTTCAATCATTGAGTGTAAGCTCTCCATAAACTATCAGTTTATAATCAATCACTTCATTCCTGTATGACTCTTAATCACTCCGCTCACCACGCACCATACACAGCCTTTCACTGACAGCCAAATTCATTGACAAGACCTGCCGATGAGAGGTACTTCGTTGAACTTCGTATAGTTCCGCCCTGTTGAATGAAAAATTGTACAGTCGAAGTAGAGAAACACAACACGAACGTTAGAATTTGAATTTTATATCAAGATTGCCATCATTGAATAAACTTACAAAATCCAAAAGTCAAAGTACTGTTGAACAGTAATATTTTGACTGGTTTCTCGTTGTCCAGCATTAATTGCTGCGCGTAATTCGCTAAACCATATCGCCAGCCGGGACTCAATGCGGCGAACGTCTTGAGCGGTAAATGATGGAAGCTCACAAGTTGGGTTTGCAACACAATTTCAATTTGTAAGGACAATCTGGACCTTGGTCCTCTCCATCCGGATTTTCTATAGAAAGTTTGGGTTTGCCAACACGACCTGGAACTGTCTGAGCTGTCATCATTTCAGTTACTGGACGTGCACTGCTGGTCACAGGCCCTTTCAATAGACTTCCACATGGGCTAGATAAAAGCGACCTGCATCCAGCGAGTCCCCGCATCCCTAATCAGGTCGTCCGACCACCTTGCGGCTGGTTTTTCCATGCTGCGCTTACCGTTAAGTGGTCTCCACTCTTTTTTTTCTCTCGAGAACCTTTCTACCCCAACGGCCATATCAATTCTTCGAACTTTTTGCCCTGCTCATTGCCAGTTCAGTTTGCTTACCATGTTTGATATGTCAGTGACCTCTTAACTTTCTGAACTGTAAGGATTAAAAACTAACCAATGATGATACCAGTATAACTAATGATAAATAACTATTGTACTCAATATAACCGTAACAAAAGCGAGATAATTGTAGTCTTTATATAAGTATGGAAAGTATTTTGCATGAGTCCCAAGTAGCTTTTATATGAGCCAAAAGGCGAGGGGCAAGACTCGCGACCAGCAAAATTGACACTTCCGTACATACGTGCAACCAAACAACGTTTTCTAATACACTTGCGAACAGATTGAATGATTAATATAATAAGACGTAACTTAAAAGAGACGATTTTCTTCCAAACTTAATCAGTGCGCAGGCGGCGGGCGGGCGCCATAATGTACCCGGCACTGGTCGTTATTATTACTCAAAGAAGTAAAAGTACAACGCACTACCTATATACACATACAAAAAGTACAACTTCTTGAGCAACTGAATAAAAAACATTCATAAAAATTCTAACGGTAACTTTAATATATGTCTGAGATTGAAACAAAAGATGACTTTACAAGACTCTTCAAAGCCTCGGAAGCTCCAGTTTCCTCTAGCTGCAAGAGACTGGAAAAGTTGCAACAATAGATGGCGCTCTAGCATGTTTCTGCAGCTGGTAGCCTAGTCAAACGGGGACTTGATTCTGGTAATTAAGTTAGCAAATAAATAAAGCTTAACACTTTTGCCGTCATAAGATTTTCTTCTGTTTTCGCGAATATCACTCACTTAGATTAAACAAATTAAACGGATTATAACGCTCATATTATCTCATTTGAAGCTTTCGAAATGTCGACTGATACTATTGCATTTGTCACCGAACATACATAAGTTTGCCAAATTTGCAAGATTCCACCGGAACAAACATAGATACATTGCAAGTTAAATAAAAATCTTGTAAAATATTTAAATTAATTTATGTACTGAGTTCATTATTTTAATTTTCAGTTTAGCTTTAGTACTATATTTTATTTGATTACTTTAAAGATAAATTTCTTAATGATAATTCTTATTACAATTAATAAACTTCTTTCCAGCTGCATTTTGCATGGCATTTGTGTCAATGATGTCTGAATGAACTAGTTTCTGAACTGAAGATGAGCGATTATGCATGTTTGTATAGAATGAGAATTTTCATTGACTAGGGTAGCATTATTTTATAAGTTGATGAACTACTTGAAGTTCAGATTGAATTTGTGCAAGCTTATAAGTTCCGAAGGTAGAGTGTCACTTGGGTTCAACCTTAGTACGCCCAAGTTTATAACAGCATCCATTTTATTTCTTATTGTTTTTAAAGTATCAAATATATGTCACTCATCTTTGTTTGGCACTATGGTAATAAATATAAGTCATCCGAAAAAAAAACAAGAAACAATAATATAAAATTCCTTTTTATTTATTTTTTTGCAAATGTTACAAGAGCGAAGTAATAGGGTACATACATGATTTTTTTTATTGCTTCTCTTAACAAATTATGAAAATACCGTAAAAACGATGTCAATCAGTGAAATTAAAATTAAAATCGGCCAAGAAATACGCATGATATAGGCATTTTAAACTGCTAATTAGACGGCGATTTGACAGAGGTCCGACATGTACTGTTACGTTATAGTCTACGCCGGCCATATAAACTGCATATTAAATTCCGTTTTGCTAGAAAGAGATAGAATGAAATGTTTGATGGCTTACATCTTGGTTATTTTTATAGTTATTCGAAAATTATTTTTGTTTACTGTTTGTTACATGAATGAGCTTTTAATAAAGCAAAAATAAAAATTCATGCATATTCCCTATTGATACAACAATAAATATATTAATGAGCAATGTCCAAACTGAAGATAGGCTATATAATTTTATTATGTTAGGCTGCTTTTGGAAATTTTCTGTAAAATTCTTTAATACCGTTACGAACGCGAACCTTGTCTGCTCATTGTAAGATTTCATTATATACGCATTTTATCATGTTATCGGCTACGCGTAGCGCTACGAAATTCGTTATTGCGAAAGTGTTAAGTGAAAGTCGTTATAGATAGGTAAAATCTTGATAGGCATTACCACCGGGTCTCCTTCGGAATCCCTAATGTCGTTTGTCATAATGTATCGTTTGTCCTAATGTATCATTTGCCATAACGCATTTTTTCCAGAAACCGTAAATTTTTCAGGATTTTTTAAGAGATCGTCGTATAGATTAGGTTAGGTTAGGTTTGGTTTGTTTTATAACAATCCTGAAAAGTTTACAGTTTCCTAAAAAATGCGTTATGGCAAATGATACATTAGGACAAACGATACATTAGGACAAAAGACGTTAGAGATTTCGTTATAGATCCGATAGGTAAAATCTTGATAGGTATTACCACCATTGATTTAATCATTCAATACTTACAATTTTAAACACGTATATTTTGGTTTCTTTTTTTTACTTTTTAATTTATTATGTTGGTAGAAACGTTGAAAACCTTTTAACATTTTGATTATCTCTACACTAAAAGCGAGAAGAGAAAGGTATATTCGCTCTTTAATTATTTCCCAATAGATATTGCAGCATAAGATCATGGTCTAAGCCATTGGAGAGAATTGAATAATACCAATGTAACCATTTTTTCAGTGATTGTTAATATAATAAAATTACCTAAGTATAAATTAAAATACAATTCTAAGTACGGAACCCATCGTTCAATTCATTCGCCTTCCATTCTATGTATTAATTTTTTTTTAAGGAAATGTCGTTACCTACATTGAAGATATTTTCAAAAAAACAATATTAACGGACTTTGGAGGTATTATTATATTTGGAGGTCCCTGAAGCGAAAAATTTTTTTTTTTAGTTTTATGTGTGTTCTGGTATGGGTAGCTGGTAACTTTTTACCCGTCTTCGCTGCAAATAAACGAGGGATTACTTTCTATTAATTTATTTTTTCACCTCCGCGGACGAAGTTAGCCCGCTAGTAAAGAGATATAGATTTTAAAAGAGAAATTTGGCAACGCTGTTAATCTAAAAGCTCGCTTTCTATATTTTGAATGTAGTAAGCAAATAACTGCTCAAACTTGTACGAACACAGCAAGAAGCTCTAACAGCATGCCCAAGTGAATTCGGGAGGAACTGCCGGCAGCGACTGCCGAAGTTGCTCGTCACTCAGTTTGCTGTAATTGCGGGTAGTTATGCAACAAGCGGCAGTAATCCAACTTCCGTGTTTGACTAAGAACATGGTCCTAATTCAATGTTGGATCTATCTTTAAGTATCATCGAGACCTAAATTGAAATATCGCCTTGAATAAGACATCTATTCTATTATAAAGTTGTAAAAATGAAATGTCTGTATAGAGAAGATATTTTCAGAAAAATGATCGTTACGGACTATTATTCTGGTCACTAAATCGTAAAACATTTATTTTTACTTTTTGTATGTTTTTGTATGTGTCGTTGTGGCTTTATCGCACTAAATCGGCTAAACGGATTTTAACTTTTTTAGTACACGGGTAGCTGTCGTAGCTGGGTTACCAGAAATGGTTATAAGATACTTATTACGCAACTATGTTGGAAAAACAAATGGGGTTATTACTATTTCTCTTCCGCGAGCGAAGTTGCGGGCACCTTCTTGTGTGTATTAGTCGTGAAATACTTATATCGCAATGAGTTCGTTTGCCATAAAGCCAATATTAAATGTCATTTATGTTTTTGAGAAAAAGCATCTTCAAGATGGACAGACAGTCAAACAGAAACAGAGACAGACAAACAATCATATAACGTAACCGTTTGTACAAAAAAAAATAACCAAAAAACCCGACTGCGTAAAAAACTAAAAAGAAAAAAACAAGTCCAGTGCCCTAGACCCATTAGAAATCTAGATCGACGGAAATCTTCCCAACAATGTGTCCCGACTGCTTAAAATCGCTATGTTCCATATAAGAATTTATTATTCGTTATATTGTGAGTATCGATCATGAATCATGAAAGATTTCCATTATAACTTAACAAATTTCTAGGGCACTGGACTTGTTTTTTCTTTTTAGGTTTTTACGCAGTCGGGTTTTTTGTTTTTTTAATTATTATTTTTTATTTTATACTTTTTAGTTAAAACTATAAAACTCAGACAATTTCGCAATCTTTATCGTGGGGGTTATTGAGAAGCTTGCACAGATTTATTACAATGCAATTAAATGAAAATTTAGTGAGAACGTCTTGCTAACCAACTTTAAATCGTTATAGTTCCTAACTGGTCATTCCAAATTAAAAATGATGAAAGAAACCTCATAATGATTTTCAAATCTCTATTCATTGATACCCCATTGGATATAGTACATCAATTTTAATTATTTTCTTTTTCACAATATGGCGTCTCATTATCGCCATTTTGAGTTTTCATCATTTTCATGTCTTCAGTGACATTCGGACAGTTAAGACAAATCGATTGACGTATGAATCATCAAAATCGGTCCACGCGTTTGGTCTCTAGAGTGCCAGATAGGAACAAACATACATACAAACATACATACATAGACTGATAAACACATTACCACTCCTCTGCGTCGCGCAGTCGGGTAAAAAATATATACTACTAGTTTATCGCTCAGTCGGAATTAGTCTGCTGTCAAATTCCTACAAATAAGAATAAAAATATTTTATTTACCACAAAGAGTTACATTAAACCGGCCAAGAGCCTGTCGGACCATGCTCAGCGTAGGGTTTCGCGGCCGTTCATACAAAAAATGCACTACAGATGAAAAAATACGATATGAAAAAGTGCACTAGCAAAAGAGCGTATCTCGACGGCACTTACGTCCTTTAGCTGAGAATCGCAGTTTTTTGGCAATAACTCAAAAACGATATATCCCATCACGTTCAAAACAATTTATTTTTTTTGAGACTATTTTTTAAGCTTATTCTTTGTATTTTTTGGACATTACGTTTAGAAAATAGAGGCAGAATTTATGCAACTTTCGGAGCGAATATTTCCGAAAATATTCACTTAATCATTTTTTTTTAGTAAGCTTCGAGTCTTGTTAAAAGAACTGACAAATATGTACCACACATTGGTAGTATTTGCTGAAAACATTTTTTTTTTCAGTTTCAGTTACATGTATAGAGTGCGAGTTAATGAATGAATACGAAGTGAAGAAATGGAGCAGTGCAAGTTGTTACAGAAGCATCAGCAACAATACGCCGCTGCTATTGACAAGTTAAATGCGGCGTAAACTGTTTGTATTCGTGTGCTCACGATTTGTTTGTGCCGCCCCTTCATTAGCCGCGGCGCCCCGCGGCTGAAGGGCCGCATCGAGCTTCCATATCGGGTTTTCGTTGCGTGGCAAATGTGTATTAAAATTGTTGTTTTGAAACATATTGTTTTGTTTCAGATTCAGAAGTATACGTTACATACAAGCTTTTCAATGAGGGTGTTCTAAAATGGTAATATCACCAGTTGGCACCACCGTGACGTAAGGTCTAATTGTCAAGAAGTGTCAAAATCTTGTGCTGTGATTGGTGGATGTTGACACTTCTTGTCAGTTAGACCTTACGTCCTGGTGGCGCCGATTGGTGATAGTTCCATTTTAGAAAACGCTCATTAAATGTACTTCATTAAAGTAACTTTTTTATTAAATCTATAGATTTGCTATTGTATAATTTTGCCCTTGGATACACAGACCTAATTTCAAGTGAAGTTGTAGGTACAGTCAGCTGCAAAAAGATATACGATTAATCTGCCCAAAAATATTTACTCTTAAGTCTATTGACGGGTAAATAAAGTCTAGCGAAGATATTTTGGAGTGGACTAATCGTTTGTATATTTTGTAGCTGATTGTATTCTAGTGAAATCCGTCAAGATCATCATCAGTCAAAAGATTACGACAGCTGGACATAGGCCTCTCCCAAAAAACGTCACTATGACCGGTCCTGCACCAACAGCATCAAGCGGACTCCAGCGACCTTCATCAGATCATCTATAAAGATGAAAGTTATCAAAATAAGTGATAGTAATTTCGAGTTCGTGTTAATAAAGGTGCGTCCATATTTGTATCATTTGCCCGATCGGATCATCGTTCCGTGGCATGATCGCGTGTCACGATCACGCGTTTAGACGTTGCACCGATCCGATCGCTCGAAATACATGTTGATACGCGTGTCACACACTTAGATCGGAGAAGCGCGGCGTAATCGCCGCGCCGACAGTAAGTATCCAAGCAGCGCGATATGCAGTCATGCTACGCGACGGTGATCGGATACCAGCAAATGATAAAAGTGTGGACGCACCTTAAAACTTCACCGTCATCAGACTTGAACCATGGGATACAACGGTAAGTCTGGCAGCTCGGCGTGGTCCTGGGGCCCTGTACCTGAAAGCTGTGGTTAAGGCACAGCTCTGAGGAGGGTTTATTGACCCAAAATCTCTTTGTTATCTAAACATACATAAATGTGAGCGAGTTTAGTAAAACGTCCCACTTTGTCGATTCTAGTTTCGGAGTTACGGGCAGTTTAGTGAAATATGGCAAAACCTACCGAAAATCGACTTTCAATGAAAACTGATAGAATATACTGTAATAAACCTATGATTTTGATGTCGACCTATTAATGACCAATTTAAGCACCTTTTTAAGGCCTCAAAGTTTAGTGCCCAGCGTCCCACTTTGTCGAATACCGAAAAAAATCGTCGATATCATATTTGTGCCAGTTATATACAGGATACATCTCTACTTTGTCGATATGTAGTTATGAGTAGTTTGTAATATAACAAAGCATAAGCTATCTTTCGGTGAAATAACTATGTCTCTAAGTGATATAGTTATTTTTTTTTGTTTTTCTTCAAACTTCCAAAGGTGAAAAAGCGACAATTGAGAAAACGTTGGTTAAAGTTTGGGACTGCAAAAAACACACTTGTACTTTGAAGTTATGGAGTGGTTAGTATCAAATGAATTGGCATACTTTAAGAATTTCAAATTAGTCAAAATCATGTATGTAACCTCAGTAGTTTGAATGTTACGGAGGCTTGAACATAAAAACAGAACGAAAATTTGTCAATCCTGAACATGGGTTTATTTTCTATATATATAACATGACCCGCAGATTCATCATTAAAGTTGTATTTATAAATTTATTCTCATGCTAAAAAACGGAAATAATTCCATGGATCCCTTTAGTTAGTTATTATGTCAAAAAGTTAGTAAAAAATTAATTGAAAAGTACAGCATAAAAAAATACGAATAAAAAATAGAAGATTGTTTGACAAGGGGCTAAAATAAGCCATTATGACACAAAGTGATTATTTGGATGAGCTCACGAAGTGAACGAGAAGAAATATATCTGAGTGTCATATAATGGCTTTTAGACACGTGTTAAACGCTCTGCATTTCACTTCGACTGCGAGAAGATAAAAAAGACTTTTAAAATTGTATTATTCATGAAAAACTAAAAGTACAGTTTGAGCAATTCTATCAGAAAGTTTGGCCAATCTGATCAGGTTGGTTTGTTTGTTTTTAATTATTTGTAAGGTAACATACAAACTCCTTAGGTTACATACATGATTTTGACTAATTTGAAATCCGTAAAGTATGCCAATTCATTTGATACTAACCACTCAATAACTTCAAAGTACAAGTGTGTTTTTTGTCGTCCCAAACTTTAACCAACGTTTTCTCAAATGTCGCCTTTTCACTTTTGCAAATTTGAAGAATTCAAAAAAAATAACTATAGCACCTAGAGACATATATCTTTCACCATAAGATAGCGTATGATCTGTAGTATTAGGAACTACTCATAACTCCATATCGACAAAGTGGGACCTTTTCCCTAGAACTGTCTCAAATATAGATTTTTTTACGAAAATCTTTGCTTTACCATCAAGATCTCCGTGATTTTTAAAGTGAAAATCTTCACTAAGAAACTATTATTCCTATAAATAAAAAGCTCTAAATAATGAAAAATAATCTCCAACTTGATTTGAACCAGTGCCTTGTGCCTTGCTGGGGCGCATGCTCTGCCAACTGAGCTACAGAATCCAGTTGGCTTGTCTTAAAATTTTGTCAATAGTGACTAAATTTGTTACAAGATCTTTGCATTTTAACCGGGTTTACTGTAATGGTGAAAATTTAGTTTCATAAATGCTCACGATGGCGCTGACGGCAGAAAAGCCAGTTAAAATGCAAAAATGTTGTAACAAATAGTGTCAAAATTTGAAGACAAGCTGACTGCAGGAATTAACATCCCACATCACATGTATGGCGATCAACTCGTGAGATTATTATGATCATTTGTTTTATAATCACACGCGTACTTTGTGGATCATTTGTTTCGTTTTCGTAAACCTCCAACCTAAAGAATACAGTAAACTGATCGTAAATTATCAACAACGACATCTGTCTAAGAATATTTACTAAGTTCTACCAATTTACTAAATTTAACTTTGAGCCTACATGCTCCCTATTTTCTCAAGACATTATTGCGATCAATAAACCAATATGACTATTATAAGCGAATTTTGCCCTCAATTTGTTTTGCCAATTTTATTTTTTAATATCGCAGGAGCACCGGCTACAAAGGGACTATTGTGGGGCCGCCCAGGGCTGTTTTCGCCCCATTGTAGGCTAATTGCAGGCCCGCATTCACAAAAAACGCTCAAATTTTATCGACATTTGGGAGGGGTCTGGGGTTGGCAAAAATAGCCGTCGCTGACGATCACTCTGATATAAGGTGAAAAGAAATGTTCCATTTGAATGAATAGGTTGTTCAGTTTTAATCTGCTTTAGACTTTGACAAGCAGTCATTTCTTTATACAACAAGTTTTTGTTGGAACAAACGATAAGGAAAAACGGAGATACCTCGAAGAAGTGGTGATCTTTAACGGCTGAATGGATCACCTGGACCCGATGTGACCTTCAAGCTTTCAAGAAAAAAGCGTACTCCTACTTGAAAGGTCGGTAACGCACTTGTGTCTCCTCTGGTATTGCAAGTTTCATGGGCTACGGTGATCGCTTACCATGAGGCGATTAGTCTACTCGTTTGCCCTGGCCCCTATTTCACAATCGTGACAATGTCGGGTAAGAGCGATAACTTCACGTACATTGCCTGCCCAGTATAAAGTAAGGAGATGTATCGATCTTGCGGGGATTGCCCTGAACATAAAATTGTCGTTGTCACACCTGACAATTGTCACGATTGTGAAATAGGGCCCTTGTAAACTGGTTCATCCGTTTAGGAGCCATAATGCCATAATAAATTTAATATAGTTACACACATAATTTCTTTAATAAACTCGTATGTCTGTTTACAGCCGGTTAAACAACCCTTTTCTAACAATACAATAGTTAATAATAATTTAACAACTTTTGTCTGTGTTATGTTATAGAAAGTGCTCTAAATAATAAAAATATTGGTGAAAAAACTACTTTTATCTCATAAAAACTCCCCAAAATACAACAATGTTAAAATCTCATTTTTGGACTTTCCCAAAAACGGTTCATACTAAAGCTTAGTGACGTCACATGGTTAGTCTGTATTGTAAGGGGAAATAAAGAACTCTTCTGCAGCTATGTTAAAATTTGCGTTAATCGAAACGGTTTCATAACATAAGTTGCCATACATTTTATGGGTTTTTTCCGTGATATTATTAGTTATTAATATTTTCATACCTCAAAACTGGACTTTCTCACCTAAGGACTCATAAAAATGCTACCGTAAAACTACCAAACTATATAATACTCCAAGCACCCCAACTGTGGTCCGGAAAGAAATTAACATGGAAATAATCATTATATTTTTTTTTTGACAAACCATACGTTAGAATTATAGCCGAATACTATTGCCTATAAACACATTATAATAATACAATCCAAACTAGTTGGGAAAAATTCGATTTAGATTGCACCATAACTGAGTGATTTTAAAATATAGTTGGGTGGTTTTACGGTACACGTGAATATGTCCTATTCAATTTTTTACTTACTCCCTTATTTTGCTTTTTTTATCAGGATCTTATATATTTTTTACACATTGTGAGATCAGGAAACACCCCTATTAAAAACTGAAAGATAAGAATATAATACACGAGTAGAACAATTTTACGACAGCAAAATTGCCAGATAAAATTTATGTTATCATAGTATACCGAAGTTTTCTGATTTGCCTTTGGGACTAGCAATCAAAAGGTCTTAAAATAAATTTATTATCTCTAGTTTGCCGGTCGTTACCGCCTTGACCTTGAAAGTTAGGACGAGGGTGCCAATCGCTGGAGTAGTGCCAACTTTCAGCTGTTTATTTTACAATAAAGCCAGGCTTTATAGTCTTAAATATCGTAACCTAATAAATATTGATAGTGGAGAGGCGTTAGATAAAGGCGTTAGATGTTTGAAACAGTCATATATAATATGTAATAATTTATCGTCATAATTAATAAATCAGTTCCTTTTTATGAAAAACCGGCCAAGTGCAACACTGGCGCACCGAGGGTTCCATTCAAAATATATGCTAAAAACAGGCGTATCTATGAAATTCTAGTGTTAGCAGAGCCCTACTCCTAAAAAAATGTACGCGTGGAGTCATTTTATATTGGTGACTGACATAGAAATAAATAAATAAAAAATGTATTGGGCCAAGTTTGTACAAAAATATTTTTATAAATATATCTTAAAAAAGTAATGATATCCCACCAAAACATAAATGTGAAAAATAAGCCAAGTCCTCATGTTTCACCGAAAGTAGTGATGTCTCAAAAGGTGCCAATTCTGTTGTGGACTCAAGATGCATTAATTTGGTTTTACTGTTAATAATCGGACCAGAATCGGCTTTTGAGATGTCACTACTTTTGGTGGAACATGAAGACTTGGCTTACTTTTCACATCTATGTTTTAATGGGATATATATTACTCTGCTAACCTTTGGTTCATTTATCTTTTTAACCAAATACTAAAGCTCTTGTTAACATTCTAATATTTAGAGAAATACCTAGCTGAATTAGGTTATATCGTTACCAGTAGAAATTGGTGATTTGGTTTTATAGAACTGTTTCATTATTGAACTAAAGGAAATGCTCATGCGTCATATACTAAAGAGTATATGAAAAACCACTTAATCGTTACTAATAGTAACAAGAGCGTATAAGTCGTAACTAAATTAACGCGGCATCTAATGACGCTCGCACGGCAATCTTCGGTTTACGCTTCCATTATGCAACCTTCTCCTCAAATTGTCGTATCCGACGGGGTTCCTGTGGTAAGATAAGTCGTTTTATCCAGACATAGTGAGTGTTATACCGCGGGTCCGACTGCATTTACTGCTCGCTTTACGGGCCATTAAACTATGAGGCTCTCATTATATGGATTGCAGTTAAATCCCTCGTCGATGAGAGCCTGGTAGTTTTATAGGCATTGAGTAGTTAAATTGGTGAGGTTTATACGTCTCATACTCCTGAAGGTTACTGTTCCTCTGTTCTTTGGTTTGACACAAATTCCTGTCTTATGCCGAGTCCATACGTTTGCCAATCAACGACAAACACCCAAGACGTAGTCATACGTTAGAAAAAGACAAAAATAGCCTCTGCTTACTCTAAATGACTGCGTCTTGCTGTGTGTTTGTCGATGCTCGGCAAACGTATGGACTCGGCATTAGCATCGATCGCGCCGGCGGGGGTGACCAGAGGGGCTACTTCGAAACTCGAGATTCGATGTTCGTATGGCGCCGTCTCACTCACTCAACAACCCTATAACACGAGAGCAAGAGGCACGACACTATACAAACTTCGTTATTCGAACTTCGGAGTAAACTCTCACTTTCAAGTCCCCTATCCGATTATTTAGTTCTTTCTTCCACGTCACAAGTAAGGTTGCTCCGGTTCAACCCACCTGCACCTCCAAACAGGCCTTGTGACACGGTACCACGTCTCCACCATACTCCAAGTGACCCTGGCCTTCCAGTTTTTCGGTTTACGCATTCATCCCCTAAGCATTAGGGTTAAAGTGTTCCAAGTGTTAGAACTCAGTGAAAATCAGATTTTTCAAAATGTATTGTACCTCTTTGTACACTGGAGGTCTATGGGTCAAATGTACGCAAAAATCATACAATGCTCTGCGGATCCAATTTTATAAAGGGTTCTGGGCTCTGATGGGGCTGCCTCGCTTCTGTAGCGCGACCACAATGTTTTTTCACTTTGCTGTAGCCCGCCCTGACGACTTCTACGCTATTCGGCGGAAAAAAAGTGGTCAAAATTCCGGGCATAGGCTAGTTTCATATATAAACTAGAAGGTGGCCACCAAAAGGCTTAATCCCTCATTTTTTTACAGCCTAGTCGGGTAAAAAGTATCATATAATAATCTGTGGATACTCGGCTACCCGTATAATAATCCGTTTAGCCGGTTCGGCGTGATGAGGTCACAACGACACATACAAACATACATAATTCCAAACAAAAATTGTTTCGATACAAAAATTGTTTCGATTAAGGGACCTGCAAATAGTCCGTATCACTTTTTTTTAATATCATAAAATGTACAAAGACATTTAATTTTTACAGCTTTATAATAGTATATAATATATTTAGAATAAGTGAAAATAGCGGCAACTGATTTTAAAAGTTGCGATACTATTGCGTTACTGTTTTTCTTTTGTCATTCATATTTAAGGAACGTGCGAACGTTGATGACGAAATAATGCGACGTACCAGGAAAACCTAGAAGGTACGTAATAATATAACCCAGTAATAATATAAATGCGGAGTTGAAAATTTAAATTATTCGAATCCGTTACCGAATCCGATTCCTTATCGACTCCTCTTAAATCGAGTCCGAGAAGTTACCAAATCCGACTAGGTAACCCATCAGTTCGGAGCCGAATGAAGGATGGGTTTGTTTCAGTATCGCGGAGCGGAGCGAGGCAGCCGCTAATCAGCGAGACCGGAGAGACTTGATTTGAAGGAAAGGAGTCGTTAAGCAGAGTTGGCACCAACAGCGAAATCGGATGTAGTAATTTGAAATACTTCCCGGAGTCGAGATTACCCATGTCTAGATTACGGATTCACTCTAAACAAAAATATTTAATTGCCATAGATAGCTCACTCGACAAAACCCGGGAGGGTAACCAGTAGTCATTTAAATATTTTATGAAATAGTAACAATATTGAACCATGATTTAATCTAACACAAATTTCACTCATCATACCGACACAACAAACAGGGCTTAATCGGGTGTTCCTTCGAGACTATGGACGTAACGCGACGTCCTAAAGGTCGAAAACTTGCCAACGAAAGGTAAATTAAAAGCCGATTTCACCAACAATCAATTTACACGAGAGTGGCTAGCCCAATATAAATTAAATCTAACGATATACTCGATGGTTAACTTCATTTTCATTTCACCACGCTAGTCTACGGATAACCTACTCTCACATGCTCTGTATCGTTGAACGAATGTATTGAATGAAATCGTAATGCAGGCAAGTAAGATATACAGTTTGTCCCATGCTTGAGCAATTGTGCTGCGTATTTTTTAAATTTGTTCGGATAATACATCAATTGTAAAATAAGTTTGGAATTCACTGTGACAGTGACAATACTAATCTACGTCTAACGGTTTACTCAGCCGAAATTGGCGGTGTAAGATTTTTCCTTAGTTTAGTGATTTTATCCTTGGGTTGGTTATTGGTGAAAAGTAAAATGAGTTTGCTCACGAGTAATTAATGATTTATTATTGGAATAAGACTTATACTACGTTGGTGAAATCAACCCTAAATCAATTATATTTATACACGATAAAGCTCCCGTTTGTTATGTTGTGATAACAATGTTGAATTTTGAAATTAGCTCATTAAAATATTTAATAGTAATCGAGATACCAAAATTGAATACCGTTTATATTGTATAGAAAGAATACCGATAACCGATAATCAGTCTGGACAGAACACCGCGGCAATGCCGACTCAGCGGGCCATGAAATTCTGCTCACTGAGCGCGCGATTGTGTCGCGATCGCATCAAAGGATTACGATGTAATGTCGCTTAAAACAACCGCTAATTGGACGGGTTTTTGTAATCAAATCTGTATTTAATTCCCTTTTGATGGAGCTGCGATTTTTTGTGAGTGATGGATAGCATGATAAATGTAAGGCTTTTGCTTTAACGCTTTAATTAAGAATGTTTGAACTTTGAGGACTACGAACGCATTGGAATGTAAATTGAATTCTGTTCTGGCCCTCAGACTATTTCACAAAGTTAAGTCACAAGTTAGTTGAAAGTTGAAAATTGTAAAGTAAGACTTATTTTTTGCGTTTAATTTAACTAAATAGCTAGTCAAATAGTCCAATTCAGTAACACAATTCTAATAGCAATTAGCCGTTAACAGGAACTGAAACGTTATATTCAGCATCGTTCGGCACTACACACCCTGTTATATTAAGGTAACAAAAAATATTCCGAAATACCGGAATAATTGAATAAGGGTTGCCAGTTTCTGTCGAATATTCCCAATAGGTATGAAGAATATGTGGAAAGTAACTGATGACTGTTATAACACCATCTAGGGATGCAACTAGTTTAAAGACGCTTATTGTTATTAGTGTCCCTGTGTTACTTAATTTTTTTTTTGATACCTATAAATAATGATAAATATATCTACAGGTGAAAATAAATAAATATTTAATTCAGTAGGATTTTCACAATCACTCTTGCATCGCCGCAGGTTAAGTAAATGTCTTTACTAATAATAATTTACACCAATTAAAACAAAGAAATTAAAAAAGTAAACCATGGTTCTAAGTAGGAGACATTTCACTAGTAAATAGTTGAATTTGCCTTTCTACAGAAACTGTGTCACCAGAGACAATTTTGATACAGTATAAACGGTATGGTACCGGTATTGGATATAAATACCACTTCGTTATAAAGGTAGAAGCATACCGGTTGAAATATAAAGGTTCGCTACCGGTATGAAATAACTATATCGTTATTTTTCATACATGTACACTGGGCAGCAAAATTGCATGGATAAATTTCAAATTTCAATTATAATATTTCAGCATTAGGGTTCAGATCCATCCATGCAATATTGCTGCCCAAACTAGGGGTCATGGGTTTTCTAAGATGTTGATATTGATGAGTGATCAACATGATGGTAACAAATAGTTATGCTATTTTATACATTTTAAGAAACTTTTCCTAAGTAGTGCATATTTTTTGGCATTTTGACTGGACTATTATCAATAGGGATGGCCTCATGTCAAGTTTAAATACCGATGCGTAATGAATTCAAGGAAAAATATTAAGATTCCGAATGTAACTTTTACGATATAGGTCTCGGCGGCAATTAAGACGATAAAGCTATTGAGCGAGGGAGCAGTATGCGGGGAAACAGCATAAATATTACATTAATAATCGGCAGGTATCGAAAAAATAACAGTACCGTTATATATCTATTTTGTGCTACACCTCACCGAAACGAAACGGTAATGACGTTTTACCGTTTGAAAACACTACCTTCATTTCCCGATCATGCAGTTCCTTCTTAGAACTAACAAAGCGATTTCTTAACAATTTCACTCGTGATCGGTTAGCTTCCTTCTTCTTTCAACATAACCGATGCGATATATCGCGTTAGACTCGTCATATATTATGTGTAATCATATGTAGGTACAAGCCGCAAGAGTATAAAGTTTAAATACTAGTACGAAATTACATACGTTCATAGGTTAAGTATGTAAGTAAGTCAAGGATAATATAAATACTGCAATAACTGTCGAGGCGTCATCGCACGGTAAATCTTGAAGGCAGTCGTCCTAATTAACATCCGTGACGAGGAAATGTAAGCCTTCGTTACTACCGTGCATACTGTCAGATGTCGTAGTGCTGATGCCCAGAGCTAGCAGCCCGAACTGTTTCATAATTAACGCAAAAATATTGAGCCGCACGGCAAGTCTTAAAGGCAGTCGTCCTAATTAACATCTGTGACGAGGGAATGTAAGCCTTCGTTACTGCCGTGCATGCTGTCAGATGCCGTAGTGCTGATGCCCAGAGCTAGCAGCCCGAACTGTTTCATAGTAATCGCAACACTAATTGAGTCGCACGGGCAGTCTTGAAGGCGTGGTTCTATTTAACATCCGTGACGAGCAAAATGTAAGCTTTCGTTACTGCCGTGCATGCTGCTAAAGCTATTCCGTTGTTAACTCTAGAATATTCCTTCGAGTGCGACCTGGAATACGTTAGGAGTAGAATTCGTTGTAATACATTCGAAGTATGAAAACACGCGGTGTATATTTTATAAGGACGTGATAGCAGTAGCTTGCAAGAGCTGAGCCAGTTTTGTCCCGCCTCATCCCCTGAAGTTATGTTTGACCACTTATCTGGCAGTTTATCGCCTAGGGTCCTAAGCTTAGTGGCAACGAGCGGCTTATGCGGCTCAGCGCTGCTAATGTATTTACATGCACATACATGTCCCACGGTAAAATGTGTAAAATGCTTACCGTGGGAAATCTAGAACACCGCGTCTGCTGGGGCATGCAAGGTCTGTGCCCAGGTTGCAGGCATAGTAGCGATGAGCTTACGTCGTTATTAGCTCACTGCCGCAACGTTGCTTATGTATTTACATATTCTACTGTTTGACATCTAGATCCACGCATCTGCTGCGGTTTGCGACGTCTGTGCCCTGGTTGCATGTGCAGGCGCGACGAGCTTACGTGATTGCTAGCTCGCTGCACGCGCTGCTAATGTTTTCACACATTTTACCGCGAGACATGCAGAACTCAGCGTCTGCTGGGGCCTCCAAGGGCTGTGCCCCGGCTTGCAGGCGTAGTGGCGACGAGCTTACGTGTTTATTAGCTCACTGCAGCAGTGCTGTTTGAAAATGTAGTTACACATTATACCGTGGGACATATAGAGCCATGCCTCTGTTGGGGCCTGCAATGGGAGGTCTATGCCCCGGATCGCAGGCGTAATGGCGACTAGGTTACGGGTTATGAACTCGCGGCAGTGGCATTGCTTTTTTAATGTAATGAGTGGCAAACGGGCAGACGAGCCACCTGATGAAAAGTCGTCCACGGATATGTGGAACTCCGGAGGAATCGCCCATACTTTGCCAACCTTTGATTGCCCTGTTAACTCGTTTCTTGAAGAATCCCATGTTATAGTGCTCTGGAAACACCTCAGCTAATGTATTTACAGGTTTCACTATAGGATACCTATAAACGCGCGTCTACCAGGGCTTGCTAGGTCTGTCCCCCGCTCACAGGCTTAGTGGCGTAGAGCGGCTTACGCGGTTATTAGCTCGCTGCACCACGCTGCTAATGTATTTACACATTTCCAAACCCGCTTCGGCGGGATCTTCTTTAGCCAATTTGCGCTGAAGTTAAGCTTCGGAACTGCAAAATTTTGGCTAGGATAAGCCAAAAATCTTATCCCTCTTTTGTACATTTTGTGTATAATTTTCTTATAGCTTCTCGTTACACAAACGACAGACACACTTAAAAAAACCAGTATTAATAAAATTATAATTGGATTATTCGACGTTTATGCCATTATTGTTTCTTCCTATTTGCGATTCTGCACATATATTTATGAATGCCACACAACTGCATATGTTCTCGTTCGTCTTCAGTCACTATTTTTATATAATCTCGCCAACCTACTCTCGAGTATATTAATTGGCACCTTTAACCTTAATTCATAGCAATATTGGTGACAACAGCGTGCCAATTAGTTAAATTAAGCGGTCAAGCATTGGGACTTTTACCTTACTTAACAAAATTCCATTTTAACACATTGACTGCCAGGAACCCGCCTAGCGGGCGCTCAGCTCGTAGATGCGTAGCCGATACCATGCGTATCCTCGTATCTAGAGGAAAGTGCGAAGCGCTACGAAAATCTTAGCAGCGAAAGTGTTAAAAACTCTATAGTCTTAGTTAGGTTTCTGGAAACCTGACTGGTTAAACACAATTATAGTACCTAGTATGAACTTCAGCACAAAACCTACTCGATCAGAGCTAAAGATTAATTGGCGCCGTAATTGACAATTACCTCTTGCATTTGTCACTTAATTCTACTTCAGTAAATGTAGACTCGAAATTCAGACACATTTTGTCAGACTTGGTTAGTCCGATTTTAAAGTATTCAAACGTAGAAATAAGAGTTACTAGGTATTCTTTAAACTGGATAGTTGATTGATACCAATGCCTATACCATAAATGAAGACATGAGAGAGTAAAATTTACTCAGATTTAGATTACATGCAATAAATTAATATTTAAATCCATAATAAATACTTAGAGATTTTCAGATTTCGTATTTTTGAGCCAAAAAAGCCTTAAATTCATTTGATTTACGGGTATTGTACACACAAAAATAGGAATCTGTCTTGGCATATCATCAATAGCTTGAACGGCAGCAAGTCAGCTGTTAATGTCGGCGACTTAAGAAGTACTACTGCCCGCGACTTCGTCCGCCTTAAATTCGTTTATCGCAGATAAGGGTATTCATCCGGGATAAAAAGTAGCCTATGTCCTTCCACTGGACACAAACTATCTCCTTATCAAATTTCATTCCAATCGGTTCACCAGTTTAAGCGTGAAGAGGTAACAGACAGACAGACACATTTTCACATTTATAATATTAGTATGGATTAGTATGGATTATAATACTTAAATATCCAAGACCCAGGAACAAACATTTATTTGCTCATCACACAAACACTTGCCCTGGCCGGGATTCGAACACGGAATCGCCAGCTTCGTAGGCCGTTGGAGAAATAGGAATGGACTAAAAGACTATTATTCACTTTATCGATCGCGATTAAAGTAGGGAGGCTATTTAAACGCTCAAATCATCCAGCCCTTAATTCTTGTTCAGGAGTGATGTAACGACCTTGTACGGATCGTAATGTATGATACGATTACTTCACCTGCTTGTGTCGAGGATTTATGGAAGATCAACATTAACCATGTCCTTTAAGTGACAGGGGGATTAAATAGGTACAGTAGATCACAATATCAGTAGCAACAGTACCGAATATCTTAAGTTTAAGCAGTTTTGCTTCTTAAAAGACCTTCAGGGCGATTGTGCACTACAAGTAATTTTACTGTCCGGCAGTCCGATTTTTTACGGTTCCATGGTAAATTTATACTAGTTCGTGCAAAATCGGACTGTCGGACGGTAGAATTACTTGTAGTGCACAATCGCCCATACTTACTCGTTTGATAAAAATTCTTCATACTTGAGCTGAGATATCACTGGTCTACTTTAGCGATGAACGAATTTAGCTTCTGATGCCTTACTTGAATGCTTTAATTGGACGGCAAAGTTGAACTATTATAAGTACCAACCATTATCATCATTAGCCAAAATACTTCTACTGCTGGACATAGACCTTCCCTGACGAATGCCACCATAATTGGTCCTGCCCTACCTGCAGCGGACTTAAGCGGCCTTCATCAAGTCATCAGTCCACCTTGTGGAGGACTACCCACGATGCATTTTCCGGTGCGTGGTCATTACTCAAAAACTCGTCCGCTCCCTACTCACGTAAGTAAGTATTCACATTTCCACTTAAGTACTGCAATTCTTTAAGCTACGTTGATTATTCTGGTTCTTCTGCTGGTATCATCTCAGATTCGATCTCGCAGATAACTTCAAACATAGCCCCTCTGCATCGCTCTTTGGGTAACTTTGAGCCTTCTTAGAAGTACCACCATTATAATGCCATCGAACCCTGACAGGCTAGCCCTGATCCTCCATTAGCCTTAAAGGCTCGACTAAATCAACACGCCAGTGACGCTCAGTAACGCGATCCGAGTCATTACGCGGCTGTTGACTGGCCTACTAATCGATGATTGCACAGGCGATCTTTGGCAACCCGGAGATCACTGTGATAACGCAGAACATTTAACATTTATGAAAATCTAATTTGTTTTTTTCTTCAACTCAATATAAATTATGCCACGCTTAAAGTTAAATGCTATTTATGAAAATTATCTGAAAACCGGAACGTTTTAATATTTTCTTCTGTTTCTGCGATTATTATTCATTGAAATTAAACAATTTAACGAACTAAAATGAGATAATATACGCAATATAATCCGTTAAATTGTTTTATTTCACTGAACGTTTTATTTATAGCTTTTGGAAATAAAAAAATAAAAAGTAAGAAATAAAGTTATACAAACCATTTAAAGGTAATTGAATCGATACTTTTCTTTCGATGGTTTGTATGATTGTATGTATCGTTACTTTAGAGCTCACGCCAAGACGGCTAAATTAATTTTAAAAAAATTAGTACGGTCAGTGAAAAAATTGGTGCAACACTTTTTGACATAAACAAAATTTCACGTGATAAAGGTTCAAAAGTGGTAGATCAATTTCTTGGCCGACCGTACACGGACTACGTATGGTTATAGGATTCATTTTACCCGACTACGATGAATTAAAAAGAGGATTGTCACTATTTTCTATTCCGCGAACGAAGTTGTGTTGTCGTGAAACGGAATTCTTCGGAGTACGTATGGGATATTCGTGGTAAATGTATGAAATTTATATCTACTTTCGTCGCATGCAACATTAAACAAGTTTGAGTGATATCTTATCTCTCAATACTCTAATGTTACATTCACGACTTAAGATCACTAAGCCAGTGTGTAATGGGAGAATGGAGGTTTTCGGGAATAAATAATGTACGCGCAAAGTGCGCTGATGACTGATGGCGCAGAGAGAGCAGGGCGCATTATAATAAAGACAAAATAGAACGAAAGTGTATAAGCAAGCAAGGGACAGGTTTTTCCTATCCCATCCATCAAATAAGAATATAAATGTCCGTTGTAATTAGGCACTTCTAGATTTATTACCTTACCCGGATATTATTGTGAAGAAACATAGTTTTTTATACTAGTAGTTTCCAGGCAGTAGTCTGTTATATTTGGTATAGGTCTCAGAAACTAGACACCCATTTTGGTCCCTCGGTTCGAAGTGATATAGCTAAAAGCTCTCTACTGCCTTGGTAAGCATTATATGTATATCTGAGTCTGTTAATGAGATTTTAAGCACATATCAATTCTCTTGTACTCTATTTTATTTAATACATGTTTTAGTTCCTATTTAAAATATTAACATACAAGAGGTGAAATTGCGGTCAAATGCCCATCTACCATGAATAAAAATACTAACCTTTTTGAGAAGACAAGACAATGTTACACTATGTTGTGTCCGAAATAAAAAAAAATGCATTCATTCATTCATAATTGTCGAATTTCATGATGATTGTACAAAAACTTCCAGTTAATATCAACCAACTTGGCTGAACGAACATTCATGACTCCTTTTTTTATCGAAGTGAAACTGCTTTACGCATAGTCCCGGCGTGGGGCCGAAGGGTAATGTGGGTCTCTCTTCTCCCGGTCCTTCTAAGAGGGACAGTAAGAGGAAGGGAAGAAGTCTACCTACAAAAACACTTCGTTGGTTTCCCGCACCGGTCGTTGATAAGGGTGCCATGGGATCGCGAACATTTCATCACGACGCTTCCCGACAGTCCCGGCTACCCGGCACGCTGGAACACCAAATCTCAGGACTCCTAATATTTTGTCACTTATAAGCGTCGAATAAAAGCTAATAAATGGTCTTATCATCCCCCCGCAACCCTAACTCGGTCATCTGACCATATTGTGGATGGCCTCCCACGCTACGCTTGCCGATATGCGGTCTCTGCCCCAACGGCCATTGGTTCTTCGAACTATGTGCCCTGCCCATTGGCAACTTGAGTCTGATAACCCTGTTAACAATGTTGGTGACCTTGGTTCGTCTACGAATCTCCTCATTTCTGATTTCATCTCGTAGAGATATCCCAAACATAGCCCTTTCCATAGCTCGCTGAGTGACTCTGAACTTTCTTAAGAGGTCCATAATCAGAGACCAACCCTCCACCTCCACTCCAACTCCAGGTACCAAATAATAATTCAAACCCTAAATTAAAGCTGCGTTTTCTTGTTGGAATTTATTGATAGAGCCCTAGAAGTATTGAATTGCTTGAATTCAAAGGTGGTCTGGTTTTCAATATTTACTTAGAAATCCAATGAAAGCTTCATTACGGCACACAAAGCAGAGAACCGTCCCATCTGCCCTGTTTAATCTCGCCCTGTGCGTCAGCCGCTAATGGCGAGGGACATTTACTTTGTCATTTGCTTTCGAATTCCATTTTTTTGGATGTTTGAAATGTTTTCACGCGCCCAATAATGGGCACTAGTTGATGATGCTGGATTTGGAACATCTGCGTCTATTAAGCTACGGTTAGCGTTAGAATAATTCAAATGCAAAAAAAACATCAATTTGAATAACAATTTGTAACATTCGCGGTCATTTTAGATTCCTCCTCCTCCTTGCACCGGCTTCGTCGTTGCTGAGGGTTGTCGTCATTTCCTCGAAACACTCGCTCTCGAATGATGAACCTCCATCTGTTCCTATCCGAAGCCAAGTGCAGAGCATCGTGCACTGTGGTGTCGAGAGTCGTACGAATCTGATCTGTCCAACGTGTCGGGCTCCTGGCCCTCGGTCGCTTGCTTTCAACTTTCCCTATGATCAGCAGTTTTAAGAGGTTGTCACTTTATGGCAATATGACCGAAATATTCCAAAACTCTACGAAAGCAGGTAGTGGACAGTCTAGTTGCGGTCTTGAGTTGTGCTAAGATCGATACGTTTTGTGCGGCGTGCTGTCCATTTTAGATTATATAATCATCATCATAAATGTAAAGAAAACTAATTCAATCCAATTTCAGACTTGTAGAGCTAACTTAAAAAAACTAGATAATATTACTCATAAAGGACAGTCGATTAAACAAGTAGATTCTACAAATTTTCTAGGCCTAACATTAGATAAATATTGTAATTGGAAAGATCATGTGTTCAATGTATGTTCAACAATCAACAAATTTATATATGCCCTTAGAAGAACAGAACAAGCAGCATCTGACCAAGCTGCACTGAGTACTTACCACGGCTACGTATCATCAGTTCTGCGATATGGTCTTCTGCTCTGGAGGAACTCTATAGACGTCGATCGAGCTTTCAAGGCTCAAAAGAAGTACATACGAACCTTATGCGGTGTCGGTTATAGAGACTCATGCAAGACTTTATTTAAGAAACTGCGTAATTTACCTCTTCCTTGCCCATATATAATGGAAGCTTGTACTTTTGTAAGACAACACCCAGACATTTTTAACATAAAATTAGAGATGTTGAATGCACGTACGAGGAGCGCACATAATCTGCATGTCCCAAAGACGTCCTTATCGACATATAAAAAAAATGCTTATTATTCAGCAATATTAATTTATAACAAGCTACCCGACCATATTAAATCATGTAATCTCTTTAGTCTTAAGACAAAACTTAATAATTATTTAATGGACAATTGTTTTTATTCCGTGAAAGAGTACCTTACATTAGAATCTAACAAATACGCAAGACATAGTAATTTACTGTTAAAATTGTAGTATTTAATTTGATTTATGGAATATTAGCTGGTTGCTTAATTTTTAATTTGGTCACGATATATTTTTAAGTTTATTGACATGGTAATAATCAATTGTAATACTGACTGACTAATTATTATTTATTATTATATGTAGCATTTAATTTGACGTTATAATTGCAGATTGCTTAAGATATTTTTTTTTAATTAATAATATGTTTATAGTTTGTATAATTGTAATATTGACTGTCGTGCATATTTACACGTCACACCATCGGCATAATATGTGAAACATCTATATGTAACATCTACTGTACCATATTTTATGTAAATAAATAAATCATTCACTCATTCATCAAAATCTTAACTTAATCGCATCCACTGCTGGACAAAGGCCTTACCCAAAGCTCTCCAGAATTGGTCAGAAAGGTTGTCGAGCGACCAAGAACTGAAAGATTCAGCGTGTATTATATCGGCCATAGGGGTGAGTATGACACTATAGACTGGTCAACTTCCTGGTTAAATTATGTCAAGTGATCTGATCGTGTTCTGCAATGAAGTTTTGACTAACTATCTGGGAAGATTTGTGATGAGTTTTTTATAAAATAACAATCAATTTTATGTATTGTGGGGATCTAATATCATGGGACTAATTACAAAGAGGTAGCGCTCTAAAATTGAGGAAAGATTTATTTATTTCAACTTTATTGTACAAAACAAGAGTAAGTACAAATGGAGGACTTAATGCTAGAACCACTTAGCTTCCGGAGAGATGTTGGCTCTCTGTGTTTGTTCTACCGTTTGTACAATGGGGAACGTTCTGAAGAACTTTTTGAATTGGTGCCACCGTCACGTTTCTATCATCGCACCTCCCGCCTCAGAAACAAAGTACATCCCCACTATCTGGATGCTTGGCATCCAAAAAATAAACGGGCATCACGCTCATTTTTACCACGCACTTGCAAGTTGTGGAATAACCTTCCTTCTGAGGTATTTCCAGAGCGCTATAACATGGGATTCTTAAAGAAGCGAATTAACAGGGCTCTCAAAGGTTGGCAAAATATGGACGATTCCTCCGGTGTTGCACATATCCATGGGCAACGATGACTACTTTCCATCAGGTGGCTCGTCTGCCCTTTTGCCACTCGTTATATAAAAAAAAATGGCTACCTGTAACTATAGGGCTAAACAGAGGTGCATGAAATTTGGTGCAGTGGGAAAAAAGTACCAGTTTCGAGAGCATCAGAAAAATTGTTATAAGTTTGACATTCCCACTTCGCAGTTTGGTCGGTTAAAACTGCGTGTGTTACTGTTGATTTTGGATTTAAAAAAGAATTACAAGAACTTACCAAGAAAATTTCGTTGTTAATCAGCTTATCTTTAATCATTGTTTAAGAACAAGAATATTGAAATTAGTTGTTTATTAAGGTACGTGCTTGCGAAGGTACTTATACTTCAAGTTATAAACGTAAGTAATTGGAGTTAGTAAATAGTTCCCTTTCCGTTGAAAAAATATCTACCTACTTAACACGCTTTATTTTTAACTTTTCATTACGAGTACTTGAGTTTATATAAAAATAACAGTTTGGAGTTAAAAGAAAACTTCTATTAACATAAAAATACAGTAGAGTGAATAAGAACGGGTTCCAGTCCAGGCTCGGCGTTGATTTCCTTTGAAATTTTCATAAAACCCGGCAAAATGGAAAATAAGCGAGACCCGGAATTTAGCAGGAGCTCCAGTATTTCTCACGTGGATAATGCTATATTAAATTAAGTTTTTAAAGCACACACAAATATTTGCGGGTCTCTGGAATTTCCAGTTCCGTAAATGCAAGTAGATCTTATTATCACTGGTAAAGTGGGGAATGTTCGGTGTGCGACACTAAGCTCTCGGACCAGCCATTTACAGTTGTATTTTGCTTGAACTTCAACACAGCTGGATAAACGGTTAGGCTAAGTATTCTTTAAAATACACGTTAAATTCTGGAATGTTCTCACCTTGCTGGGAATATGCTAAAGAATTTATTGAGATATTTTATGATCACGGCCAGGCTTTAGTAAAGCCTCGCGAATTTAACATTTAAAACAACCATTTAGAACGAGTCCAACTGAATGTTTGACGACTTGTTCTGTGTGTTAAGCTAATTTGTATTTATCTTATATCTATTCAAAAACGTTTGATTGTTATAGTAACTAACCGGTAGACTCCCACTCGTTGATTCGTATCTATAGAACTGTCATTAGGCCAATCTTGATGTATAGGTGTGAAGCCGTGACACTAGCCCGGAAAAAAAAGAGTAAGCTCTTTGTATTTTGTATGTTATTTATTCTGAACAAAAATGATTGCATCGAACATTGGAATATAATTAATAATAGTAAATGGTGGTACAATATTGACTCACGCGGTTTTCAGCGACGATAGTTCATATTTCGCATTCATTTTATAATCGCATTAAATTAAATTCTGGTACGCACATTTCCATACATTATTATGTAAGCAAACAATGGACCGGATTTTGGCATTTAATTTAAATGTTACTGTACAATAAAATACGAAATTACCACTCATATTAACGTGGAACTTTGGTAAATATGGCTAAATAATTTAACAGAATACTGATTCAAACATACGCAGAATGTTTTTCTGCTATTGGTTTGATCAGTCATAGTAAAAGGGATTTAATCAATCGCAATAAGGGAAGCATTTCATGAAAATTCATAGATATGGAACTAGGAAGTTACATATCTATGACTTTTTATGAAATGCTATACTCAGTAGAGTAAATTCTGTATTTGAGACAGGTTTGATGGTACAAGAAAATAAGTTTCTGTCAAAAAAATCATTTTTGTCCTTGTGACAAAAATGATTTGTCACAAGCTTTTATCGCTGACTGTAGTTTTCTTACTTGAACATCCATCAACTACTCACCGAGACAATGCTATAGAGCCCAAACGCGGTAGGTTTACAGTATTTTATTACAGAGTTCCTATGACCACTATACTGCTCCATCATCAGATCATTGCTATCAGTTCGATGCTATCATATTATAAAATTTATAGCTCAATCGGAAACCGGGAAGTGGATGAAATTTAACCTGCAAGATTTGATTACAGACCGACACACAGACAACGGGACAGGTGAAACTAAATAAAAGCTTGTAAAAAAATATTATTTTTATTATTGAGTACAATATGGATGATGACTGTACTCAAATGATAATACAATTTTGATGTGAACTGATGGTTTTTATGATACAAATCATAAAAAACAAATTTGAGTTCGATACCTTACATGTAGCTCGTTTTATGAGCCTTTAAAGTTGGGTGGGAAAGTCCATTTTTTAAAGTATGAAAATAGTAATAAATAATAATACCATTGAATAACTCATGAAATATATGGTAATTTCTGTTATGAAACCGTTTTGATAAACGCAAGTTTCAACATAGCTGCAGAACAAAGTTCTTAATTTCCCCATTCAAGTAAGGAAGGTGTGACGTCATTCCTTCGTAAGGTTTATTATGGAGCGTTTTCTGGTAAAGCCCAAAAGTGTGATTCTAAAGTTGTTCTATCTCGTGGAGTTTTTATGATATCGAAGTAGTTTTTCACCAGTATTTCTATTATTGAATGGTCGTTCTATAACATACCTCAGAAAAATGTTGTCATCATCCCTATTATGTGTTGGGGATACAGTTTAAAATTTTATTAAGGGGGAAACGTATGTGAGAACAGCACATTCTACATCATGTGAATCACTTGACTTGACTTATTATCCTATTTCCCCTTGAAGGGAAGGAGGACGTCCACAGTGACTCTCCATCCCGAACGGTCTTGAACTTCGCGCTTGATTTTGCTCCATGTCTCCCCGATGTTCTTTACTTCGTCGAGTATGGATCGACGCCAGGTTTGTTCATTTGACTAAAACGATTTAAAATTAGCTTTGGTATCCAAATAGGAGAATGTGTGTTGAACATAATACAAGGATTCAATTTCATCCGAAGCATATAGCTATTTAATTTTCACGTTAATAATAAAAGTGATTTATTTAGCCAAAAAAACATAAGCCTGCATCTCCTGATGATGCCTCGTGGAGAGGCGAAACGAGGATTATACTGTTTGGTGGTGGTTTGTTGTATTTGCATGCGTATTTTTTTTTTCTGGAAAAATCATGATAATATGCACATTTTATTGTCACATCTAACCAAGACACTATTTCACGGAAAACTAAAGGAACTAAAATCCATTAATCTAGTATGGAATTCCGCAAAGTTACGCCTGAATCTATCAGTTATTTAAAAAAACATAATATTACAACAGATATACAGTACCCACGGATCACAAACTAGGCTAAGGGCGGCTTGCACCAAATTTCGTTTAAATATATGCGAAACAAATTTAACTTAACACGTTTATATCGTTAAACGCGATTAACATAATTGCGTTTAGTGACCTCTTGCACCAAGCTGCTTTGAAGATTATTTAAGCGAAGCGTTTAATGTGTCTGTAAAACAGTTTTCCTACGTTTCGTTGTACGTAAATGGCAAAATACGCCATCTTTTTAACCAAAATTAATCATTTCGACGCGACGAGTATGCGTAAATAGGAACGGGCCGTTTATTTTTGACACAAAGTGACATGCGCGCGCATTTCAGCATTTTATTTTTTTGATTGTCATTGTAAAATCAAATTAAAAACAAATATAGCAAAGTATTGCCGCTTAATTTAACAACCAACTAAAGTAAAGTAAATAAACCGACTCCTGCTGCCATCACTACAGCGTACTGCTGAGTGCGGTGCTGTGTGTTCGTGTTCTTTAGTTATTATTTCAGTTTTTGTAAGGTATGTTTTCGTAGTCGGAACCTTTTTATGATTTTTTTTACTTGTATCAATTTCCCGTAGTATAACTGGTCTATCTATGAACTCTATTATTTCCTCCTCGTCGTCAGAATAAAAACTCGAAATATCCGTTATTAATTAATAGTTGCACCAAGTTGTAAACAATCGGCGCCAAATGTTACAGACATTATCTGTCAAAGTAAACGTCAAATTAATTTTAAATATGGCGCTAAACGTATTTAGCCGAGTTAAATAGCCTTTGATGGGCGTTTAATTTTGACAGCTCCCTAAACATGTTTAGCGATCTATTTAACGTGGTGCAAGGCGTTAAACGTAATTTTGTATTTAAATAGGATTTAAATCCTATTTAGCGCCATGGTGCAAGCCGCCCTAAGTCTGTATCTTGTGATCCAAGGTTGCAGTTGGCAAACAACTTTTTATTTTTAGCAGCTTGCACAAAAATAAAAACGTAATTAAAGTACTGTTTGTATATTCGGAGTCCAATAAACGTGCATTATCCCGTAAAAATACAGCATGAACACCTCTGGAAAACTTAAAGTTTCCAATAGGTTATTAAGGAGTCTTAGGGTGATGCAAATAATTAAAGTATAATTATGTTACTTCCATTTTACTACAATTCATAAGATCAAATAAGTTCGAGAGAGCGGCCCATGGAATAATACGGCTAGGCTAGCGTTTAGAAAACTTCATCATGTTTTTCGTTGTTAACACCGCAAAACTTATAGACGAAAGTTTTTAATGAGTGCGTATCCTACCAGGCATGATATATGGAGCCTAGACGTGGACACTGACGGTGCGATTGGATCTATGCTAGAAATTTCTCTGAAGGATCGGATCCGAAAGGAGATGATTCGACAAAGAACCAAAATTTTCGAATGTTCCAAAGGATTAGCAGCAGTGGACCAGTCACATGTGTTTGGAGTTAAGACCGCTTCTTAGTAAACGTAGTGTAGGGCGCCCTCCAGCTAGGTGGAGTGACGACATAAGAAAAGTGGCTGTCAAAACTCAGGACCGAGCTCAGTGGCATGCCATGGGAGAGGCTTATGCCCAGCATTGGATGGAGGTGGGCTGATGATGATGAAATAAGTCTCCCTTGTGCAACTGTGGGAGTGGTTATCATGCTGACGCTGCATACTTATTCAGTACCTGCTACAGGTCTGGATGACTTAAACGTCACAGAATCTGTATTGCCGCCACCATAACAGCAAATTGTAAAAGATAATAAGGTAAAACCGTATTATTCTGATTTTTTCTTACGTACGGTATATATGAAACTTTTCGTGCTCCAGTATCATTCGCATTTGACGCCTAAAAATAAATCCTAAAACTTTTTCGAATAATTTTATAAACCGCCTAAAATTGCATCTCGAAACTTTTAAAAACCTAAACTCATGATAGCTCAGGACCCGTGGGCCTCTTCGCAGCCAATCTGCATAAATTTCCGCGGAATAACACAGTAATTGCTGCCCGCCGTGCTGGGACCTTGTTACGAGCTTGAGAAGTGCAAAACTGTTTTTTTATCATACTAGCCGGTTTTAATATAGTGTGATAAAACTACGAATAGTTGAATTAGGTTGAATTGACTTTCATGCTTCACTTTTAAGAGATTTTTTTCTATTAATAAAGCTAATTATCGCAACAAAACAAACAGGGCTTAATCGCGTATAAATATTATTTATTTAACTATCTTTCCTCGGTAATTCTTCGACGTTTCAGACGTCGCGTTACGTCCATGGTGTCGAAGAAACATGTTGTGCTGTGATAATAAGTGAAAATTGGGTTAATATAATTTTTATTCATAAACGTCTTTTACACTCCCGGATTTTCAAAAATGTTTTATTACTTTTATCGACTTGCGTTCACACAAAATTTAAGCAAGATTATATTTGTTGCATGTAAGTCAGTAACATATTTTCGAGATATGCATATATATACATCTAATATGCATAGTATATATGCATCTAACACCATTCATTTTACTATTAACAAACATGGGATATAAAGATACATTTGGAAAGTCAGTCCTATGCCGAATTTTCCATAAACATCTGATTTAAGCTACTTTTTACGACATCTCTTGTGTATCCTTTTTCCTCTCTTAACCACCCCATTTCATGACACATCTTCGAAACTAAATACTTATTCATTCTTCTAGCATAAAAGTTAATTGTATGGTTTTGTAAAAAAATCCTGAGTCTTATGGCGAGTATTCTTTGTCTCAGGAGTCTTTGTTACAGACTTGGTTATGTCTGTCCATCGTGTTGGAAATCGATTCTACTCAAGGTCTATTGCCTTCGACTCGAGGGGTTACTCCGAAACTCAAAAATTGAAGTTCGATACTTGCCGTAGCTCTTGCTCTCATGTTATGCTGTATTTGAGCGAGCAGGATGGCGCCATACGACCTTCGTTTTTTGGATTTCGTAGTATTAGCCTCTCTGCCCTGGATGATGAATCGCTCCATTGAGCTATTTTTGAGGGTAATGTGTCCAAAGAGCACACAATTCACAAGATACATATTATAACAATAGAGAAGAGACTAAAATATGACCCAGGCTTGATTTTATTTAAAAACGAGCCAGAATTCAAAGGCGAATAAACCAACTTAGCCACGCAGACGTAGGCAGAAAATTCTGGTTTAAATTTAAATGATCTTGCAGCATTAAATACGTAAAAGCCGTTTTCACAAATTTGCGAGGTATTAAATTAGTAACTGTAAATTAGTAACTGCTACATTTAGACTGGATTTAGTAAAACTAGATGAAGGCTTATTCGGAGATTACTGACAAAATGTTACAGAAATTTTGAGGGATAAACTTTTTTCCATTATCACAACACAACTAAACGGGGCTTAATCACATAAGCCATGGACGTAACGCGACGTCCGAAACGTCGAAGAATTACCAACGAAAGGTAATTAAATAACTTATATTTATACGCGATTAAGCCCCGTTTTGTTGTGTTGTGATAATGAGTGAAGATCGTGTAAGTTTAAATCAAAACTTTATTCCTTGTTGTTTAAACTTAACGTTAATCAATCAACTTTAAAAAAATATACACAATGTGTATGTATTTATTTGTATCCATACTGTTTGTTTAATATACAAGTACAATATATATATACAATACTTCAATTCCAAACTGCTTTGCGCCACCTACTTATACGTACGATATGTTTTTCTCAACGTCTTTTACCACTAGACACATAGGTTGTCTGGAAGAGATCGCTAAAAGACCACCTGTTGTTAACCTTTCCTTTGAACGTATTGTTTTTTAACCGACTCCCAAAAAAGAAGAAGGTTCTCATTTTGTCGGAATCTCTTTTTTCTGTTCTCTGTTTTGTGAGGTGTGCAATAAAGAATTATTGTATATTGTTAACAATAAATTAAGCGATACTTTATTTTATTTCATAACGTCTTTTCGAAGTAATTTCGTTATCAAATTAGACATATAGGTACAGAGCTGCAAGATACTCGATACTGTTTGCGGAGCCTCTGGGGCGGGATTTGGTCCGGGATGAAGAGGTAATATGTTAGGATGACGCAGGCTTACTGTTATTAACCCGCCATCTTGCCGGAGGAAATTATATTTCTCCGAGTTTTTAGACGCTTAAAGGTGGATATTACTAGTAAGATGATGTATGAAACCTAACAATAAAATGTGTTTTTTGCCTTAGCTCATGTAGATGTAAAGGCTTTTTAATTTAGTTAAAAAATTATATTTTGCTCTTTGACAACACATATGGTTCAGAGGGTTGCACAACGGCCTACAAAGCTAGCGGTCCCGTTCGAATCCCAGCCAGGGCAAGTGTTTTTGTAATAAGCACGAATGTTTGTTCCTGGGTGATGGATGTTTTCTATGTATTTAAGTAATATAATTTATCTATATACCGTCGCCTAGAACCCATAGTACAAGCTTTGCGAGTGCCCCCCTAGATTTATTTTATTTTATTATTTAACTATCAAACTAAGAAGCAGCTCACATAAATGTGCGTCCACACTTGTATCATTTGCTCGTATCCGATCACCGTGCCGTGGCATGACTGCGTATCGCGCTGCTTGAACGCTCACTGTCGGCGCGGCGATCATTGCCTTGCTTGTCCGATCTAAATGTGTGATACGCGTATCAACATGGATTTCACACGATCGGATTGGCGCAACGTCCAAACGCGTGATCGTAACACGCGATCATACCACGGAACGAAGATCTGATCGGGCAAATGATACAAATGTGGCACACCTTAAGACACCTTTACTCCAAATATCATGAATGTACATCTTGTATTTTTTGAGTAAAATGCCTGTGACATACGGACGGACAGACGGACGGACATGACCAAACTATAAAGGTTCTGTTTTTGCCATTTTGGCTACGGAACCCTAAAACACATTCACATAACAGTCATAAGGAGGCTCAGAGTCACGCAACGTGCAACGGAAAGGGCGATGTTTGGGGTTTCTCTTCGAGATAGAATCAGAAATGAGGGTACCTGTATACGCTGAACCAAAGTAACTGACACAGCTCACAGGATTGCATCGTTGAAGTGGGCGCGCCATGTAACCCGGCGAATGGATGGCGGTGGGGCAGTAAAGTCCTCGATTGACGCCCATGCATAGGAAAGCGCAGCGTAGGACAGCCCCCAACTAGGTGGACGGATGACCTCATATAGGTCGTAAAGAGTCGGTGGATACGGTCTTTGTGGTCCACCCTGTGGTAAACGATAGGGAAGGTCTACGTTCAGCAGTTGACGTCCGTAGCTGATATATAGATAGAGCGTACTAGTAACACGTATTTACGTCCAAAATCAGATTCTAACTTGTTTTGTCTTTGTAACTATTGTGTTCTTGATTTATTTGTACCACGAGAATAAAAAAACTCAAACCTACATACCTACAATGCCCAAAACATCTATAGCTAAACACATATTTAACACGTCTCCAAAACATGAGTGTAAGTTACGAGAAATACATAAATAATCTTCTTAAGAAGAAATAAAATACACACGTTTCCGTTTCCAACATGAGCAAACTGGCAAGACAAAACTAAAATTCAGAAAAAAAATGTGTCGACGGAATTGAGACTAAATCAAAAGGACAGACAAGTATTAAAACAATATCTGCTTGTCATAAGCACCCAGTCGCTACAGAGTTGATCACGCCGAGAACTAACGGTTCACCGAAGGCGCTGGATAGATTACTGCGAAATGCCGGCGTAAGGAGCATATCGCAAGGAGCGAGGCCAAGAGTTTCAGTGAGCCCTCTAGTCCGAGTCACAAACTTCTCTAGTTCTCCTTTAAGATTCTTCTTTAAGAGAAGGTTCTTATGTAATTGTTGCCTACGTTTTTAGTAACATCGCGACAAATCGATGGATGAAGGCGGCGTACGACCGGTCGTGAAGATACTTTGCAAAGGCTTTTGCCCAGCAGTGGACAGATATGGGATGCTGAGAATGATGTTGTCAGTTGCGACATTTTGACGTACCTGATGATTTGTTCTCTTACAACTGTAATTAAAGAAGTGACGCTAATAACGGTAACGAATAAAACCACAAGATGATGTTTCTTGTTAAATAGTAAAGTTTTTCAAAAACTTCTGGTTATGCGTAACTCATTTAATTTAAGATTACAAAGAGCGCAGTGCTTTTCTCTACCTATAACAAGAATAGAGCAAGCGTTGACTTTTACATATACATCAAAACTTGAATACTGGCAAGTATTATAACAATATCTGCTTATAATAAGGGCTGAGTCTCTGCAGAGTTGATCCCACCGAGAGCTAACGGCTCCTCGAATGCGCTGGATTACTGCGAAATGCCGACGTAAGAAGCACAACGCAGGGAGCTAAGCCGAGAGCTTCATTCAGTACTGTTAGTGCTGGTCATGCATCTCCAATATCTTAAAATTAACGGACTTCTGCCGTGATTCTTCAGAAGGCAGTTTACTCAAAAAATCTCGTGTTACGTACGTTTTCAGTAAAATTTTGACGTACGTAATAAAATACTGAACTTTATTCTGTAAGTAGGCCACAAGGGCACTGGGTCATACTTGTTCTAGAATTTAGCCGTCTTTCCTGTGGACATGGCAGTAGTAAAGGACTTAGGTACATATAACTGATTATTTTATCGCTTATATCTAGAGTATTAATCAATTTGTACATCGCCTATAGGGCACTAAGAAAAATTTGTATTTAAAGCCCTTAAGTTTCGGGTGTCCACAGGAAAGACCCATAACGCTAACTCATACTAAAAATCAGTATGACCCCACTATTACAAGTTTAATTGGTCACCTCCTATGTTATTTTATTTGTATTTTTATAACTTCAATCGAAGGAGTTTCGCTAGATCTTATCGGGAAAAATACAGGCTTATAAAAAGTATACATTTTTCAAAAACTGCTTTTAATGCGTGGGTCCGGCTACCTATCCACTGAAGCAAAGCATGGCGAAGCTATGCGAAACTAACCAATCACATTACGTAGATTCAAATTTGCTTGCCTCGGTTGCAACAGCGACGCACCTTGATTGGTTCATTTCGCATAATTCCGCTCCGCTTCACTCCAGTAGATAGGCAGCCTAAGCGTAACTAACTCAACAATGCTCTTTTCTTCCTTTAACAAGAATAGAGCAAGCTTTGACGTTTGTATTTACATCAAAATTTGAATACGGGCAAGTATTACAACCATATGCTTGTACTTGTAATAAGCCGAGTCACAAGAGTTAATTCCGTCTAGAGCTAACGGTTCATCGAAAGCGCTGGATAGCGCTGAATTGCTGCAAAATGCCGGCGTATGAAACTGCGCAGGGAGCGGCGCTGAGGAAGTTTTTTTTCATCTTTAAAGCACAAATGCCATTACGAAAACTTGTAAAAAATAAATAAAACCATTGACAAGGCCGGCGCTGTTCAGGCGTGCCCTACTCAACTACTTTTATTTCGGCACATCTGTACTAGATTTTCCTTTGCTTTTCCACGACAATAATCCATTATCTAATCTAATATGGAATTCCGCAAAGTAATGCCTGAATCTATCAATTATTTTACATCTATATACTAGTTCGTGCAAATTTACGTATTATCCATCTTAAAGTTGTCGCCTTTCTAGAAAACATTAACAGTGCGATGCATGATCTTCCTTAAAAGCGTGTTTGTCCTCATCATGCTAAAACGGATGCACAGATTAAACATTTTTAATACTATTACATTTACCGCTATCTCAAAGAACGTTTTAGTTATCTTCTATCAGCAAGGTCCGCTCAAAACTGTCTTCTAGCTGTTCCATCATCAAAGTCAAAGTTTTATACAAATTCTTTTACATTCCGGGCTACTGTGTTGTGGAACTCTCTTCCACTCGATTTAAGGCAAGCGAAGTCATTGCCTATTTTTAAAACTAAGTTAAAGGATCATTATTTATCTCTCCCATAATTTATATTTTTAATTCTGCTTCTGTTTTTCTAATCACTTTGATGTCAACTGTATCATAGTTTTCTTTCTTACCTTGTATACATATATATATATATATATTTATAGTAGTATGTATGTTTAGTATATGTATATGTTTGTTTGTTTTTATTTATTTTGTATTATATGTAATCTTATCTCACCACCTACTCATTTCTAGCTATTTTATGACATTTCCGTTACCCAAAGGTTGTCTGGAAGAGATCGCTCTTTAGCGATAAGACCGCCTATTGTTTACCTATTTTATGTTAAGGCTCTATTGTATTGCTTCTATTGTTGGTGTGCAATAAAGAATTGTTGTTGTTGTTGTTGTTGTTGTTGTTACCTGCCAATGTTGAAGCAAAACTAGTTTTTTTTCATACTCCTCAAGTTGCAGGTTCCTTTTAGTCTGCTATTTTATAAATTATAATACATTGACAGGTCCCTTACACTTAGCGTACTCTCTCAGCACCATCTTAAAGCAAGGTTTTCATTAGCGAAGACTTTTAGTAGATTAAGAAGGAAGGCATTGTGACCAGCACAAAGCGCGGCAAACTTGGCGCGTTTTCCGAGATTAAGTAATTGCACAAGTTTTTTGCGCCCATACGACGAAACTGTGTCAAGATACTGATGGAGATTACTAATCACGCGTGTACAGTGTACACTAACAATACCTACAGAGTTTTCAACTTTGTCTAGGGAATAAGACTCAAAATTGTATGCTTTAGACCGGACCGTGCAAAAACCTTTGTAAGCCAAGATAACATCGGCCCATTCCTGCTGTGTGTGGAAAATTTACCAGAATTTCACTAATTATTTTTTGTATCTGATGTTCCTTATGAACGAGAGCCAGACTTGTATGAAGTAAGGTTTGCCTGTTGTTTGTGAATTTAATGTTAACAAAGTATTATTCTCCTGTTTTGTTATGCCTATCGGCTTGGCAAATATTATATATTCTACCCTGTTTCTGTTCGTGTATTTAAACTCCTATTGTGGAAGTGTTGCTGGCCATTTTTAGAATAATACAAAAAATAAATGTAGTCAGAAACGAAGTTCCAACCCATTCCATTTTATTCCATTTCACGGCGAGTATCTAGTTTTTGGGTTTAAAAAGAAAGTACTAGTTTAATAAAATTGCTGTAATCAACTGTAATCCGCTTTGCTAACTCAAAACGAAGTCTTTTGACAAAAACACGCAAATGATTCCCTTAATTTAGTTAAAACAGGAGAAACTGGATCAATTCCGGTCATTTGGCGCGGGCTCCATCCGAAGCTCAATGGAATGGGAGACTATTATCATAATAAGTGCTCGATAGCACTAATTGATCTGAGGAATCAATCGGGGTGCCCGTCAGCCTAGTCGAACTCTGGACGGCCGAGTTAGACACCGAAATTACAGAGCGACGCAATTGAAGATCAAAATGGCACGGTTGTTATTCAGAATACCGTGATGAATATAGACTGCTGTTGTAGGTATAATGAGGTTTTCTTCATCAATTCATCAATTTGCTGTTAGCATTTGTCAATGAATAAAATAAGTATTCAAATGGAAGATGACAGCGAAATCGGCATTTCGTTTACTAAGGAGAACTAGTAAGTTTATTTAAGGAATTAAATCACGCAGGTTGTTGAAATTGTGATGCAGGATTTTGAGGAATACAGACATTTTCGGAATTCCGTTAAAATACAATACAACAATTCTTCAATTGCACACCAAAACAGAAACAGATAGATACGGTAGACATCAGGCGGTCTGATTGCTAAAGAGCGATCTCTTCCAGACAACCTTACAATATATAGCTCTGTATAAAAAACGACTCTTGACTTTTATGTTGCTACGAAACGTGTAAATTGACAAGCACATTTCTCAGCAGTAGTTTTAAATGAGGAGATCTGGTGGGAATTGGTAAATCTGACAATTTAGAGACTTTAAAATAGACTAACTAATTAACTGATACAAAGGTAATATTTCCGTTGCACAAAGAAGGGATATCGTCTATTTCAGTACTATGTGTATTTTACATAGCTGGGGCCCCTTACCCAAATAACTTGTATTACTCGTACAAGCTGAAATCTCTTTCCAATAATATGTATAAAAAATAAATTTCCACTTGTAATACAAGTTACAAGCTTTTGTGAAACGAACCCCAGGTCCCTGAAAAAAATACATCTAGCTCCTAGTTCACAATCGTGACAAATGTCGGATGACAGCGACCATTTCACTTACATTGCGTGCCCAGTATAAAGTAAGGAGATGTCGAGCTTGCGGGGATCGCCGTGAACATAAAATTGTCGTTGTCACCTGAAAATGTCACGATTGTGAAATAGAGGCTTGGCATTACATGTATCAAAATATTAAACGAGGTCTTAACTACAAATTAATACGGGTGAAATGAGATGAACTTTATTTTATTTAATCTTCGCAGTCACGGAGTCTTGCTACACTGACGCAAGCGGCAGGACGGAGGCAGAACTCTCGATATTCATTTAGCGCCATTAAGAAAAACTGCAATTAAACCATTTGCTCCAGCGACCCAGTTCCAGGTGTCTCTGAACGCAATCAGCGACAATGCTGTTTATTTTAAAAATGCTTTTTAGAGTTCCGCACCTAAGTACCAACGGAACCCAATTACTTTACCTCCGCTGTCAATCCTTCTGTCACAGGGCTCCAACTCTTCAAGCGTAATAGGGTGTACGATTTTTGTTGATCACTTTTCTCAGCAAAATATCAAAATACCGTAAAAACGATTTCAAAAAGTGAAATTAAAATTGGCCAAGAAAAACGCATGATATAACTATCTTAAACTGCTAATTAGACAGCGATTTGACAGAGAGGTCCGACATGTACTGTTACGTCATAGTGATACTCCGGACATATAATCTCCATATTAAATTCTGTTTGCTGGAAAGATATAGAATGAAATTTTGATGGCTTATATCTTGGTTTTTTTTTTTATAGTTATTCAAAAACATATTTTTATCTACTGGTTGTTACATGAATGAGCTTATCTAAGAAAAAAAAAAGCATGCATTTTCTTTATTAGTAGACAGTTAAATTTTTCACAGAATGTGTATGAATGTGCCGGCTATAACATGAAATGGGTCTTTCTCAAATAGTGTGCTTTGTAACAACCATGTGCCAAAGTCAACGCTGCTTATACTTAATTTTTTTTTATATACAAATCAAAACCTTGACAATACAGATAATATATAAAATGTATTGGAATATTCAACTCCCTGCAAACTTTTAAGTTTTGCACAGGGTCGGGACCAATTAGATTAACTATTTAAGAATTGCCAAATAAATCTCCATACAAGAAAACGTATAATCGTTATATTATCGGTTGAGCCTTTCGTTCGGCGTTTAGTTATGGTAGTACAAATCTCTTTGTGCGAGTCTGACCCGCACTTGTCCTGTTTTAATATGATTGGGTGATGTTTAACAAGTTTTAACTCCGTTATTTGTAAATCAGAATATCGTGTCCCCAAAACAGTCATGACATCGCAAGAATTCATAATCGCAAATTAAATTGTCCCAAAATAATACATTTTCACAGCAGGTATTCGCAAAATTGGATTTCTTCCGAAACATCCGCTATATGAATATAAACAAAACATGATACACATTAAACAAAGACGCCGGAGAGAAATGGAGGTAAATAAAAACATGAAAGGAATTATATTATTTAATAATAACTTTTGAATAAAAATAATCTCTTCTTCTTTTTCGGAGATTTTTAATAATTTAAATAAAACAAAATTTGAACGTATTATATTGCGTATAATATCTCATTTGAGTTCCCGACGTTTCAGAAGCTTTTCAAAGTGTATAGTTTGCGTTTGCACAAATTGTAACTTTGACAGAGAAAAAAAAATACCTTTTCTTAGTCAACATGGACACGGAAAGCTAAAAAGCTTCCGAAACGGGAACTCAAATTAAATAATATACGTGATATAATCCGTAAAAAATATTTTATTTAAAAATAATCTGTTTTTCTTATTAAATTATATAGACACATTCTATTGACAATCTTTTTGGGATATTTATCTTATTAATTATTTGTTAATTTTTTTACAATGATGATTTTATCAATAATATTATACTTAAGTTAAATGATCTGATTAGGTTTTTCTGGGTATTCCCCAATCCTTGCAAGAAATGTTGGATCATATTGTATATGTCTCCCAGCAAACACTTCTCTAATGTAACTGACAATTCGAAAGTGCTTGTACCTAGTCCTACTTGGATAAAGCATATTTTGATTTGATTAGATTGATTAGAAAACTTACAAAACCGCTGGGATATATTTTGCTTGGCTTGGAGACACCTTATTAACGAACCCTAGCTGGTCTTGCACTATATAAATTCAATGGGTGCGTGGTCCTCGGTGCGCGAGTTTTTTTTGTAATGATTGACGGGCAGATGAGCCACCTGATGGAAAGTGGTCAACGTCATCCATGGATATATGCAACACCGGAGGAATCACCCACACATTTCCATCCTTTAAGAGCCCTGTTAACTCGCTTCTTGCAGAATCCCATGTTATAGCGCTCTGGAAAGACCTCAGGGTGAAGGTCATTCCGCAACTTGCAAATACGTGGTAAAAATGAACGTGATACCCGTCTATTTTTGGCCCACCACCACCTTGCCCTTCCACGCTGCTCTATGTCGGTGACCTTGGTTCGTCTACGAATCTCCTCATTTCTGATTCGATCTCGTACAGAGATCCCGAGTATAGCTCTTTTCATAGCTTATAGCAAAGCTCTTTTCATAGCTTCACTCGGACTATACCCTTACTTCAATATTACATAATCATCATCATCTGTAAAGAAATCTCCTACGGGACAAAGGCCTTGCCTAAAGAATGCCACCATGACCGATCCTGCGCCGCCCGCATACAGGCACTCCAGCAACCTTCACTAGGTCATCAGTTAATACTACATTGGCTCAAGAAATAACAAGTAGAGCGTTAACTTAAAGTTTACTGTTCACAGCATTCCAAATTTTAAATCGCCTACTTATCGCGATCCCAGATAAGTTTTCTCCGATGCTGCTTTTTACAAGTGTTATGGATACTCATCGATTTTGGCTGCAGTTCTGGGCGCGGCGAATAAGTTTTATCCTATCCACGATTTAAGTGTTTGTACGAGCAACGTTTAAAAATGAAGGTATAGAACTTTGGAATAATTTACATTTACTAGTACTTTAAATTGCAAAATATATTTACTGCTTACGATGATAAAATTATATTTTGGAGTTGGAAATATATTTTTAAGGCAAACTTGTACCATGCTAGCGTTTTTTCGAACCCCTTCCTTTTCCGCCTCTTAATTTTTATTCATACATTTTCTAAACGGAACAATTGCAAAAAGCAAGTGCATTTTTTAAAACTTTATATAGGACTAGAAACAACGGCACTTTTTTTAATGGAGATAATAAATAAGTTATATATATATATATATATATATATATTTCATTATAAAAGTTTTAGAAAATAAAACACAATTACAACCAAGCTGCGAGTCGTGTTTGACGACAGCAAATAAAGCTACACCTATAAACGTGAAGCAAACATCTTCAACGTGTACCACTCCCAATCTCCATTCATCCCCGGTACGCTTGCTCGAGGACCAAATGGAGACGCATGGGTTTATGAACCGCGCACGACAGTTACGAGCCTCGCTAATTAAACACACTGGGGCCTGTGGCTTACAGTACCGTGTCTGGATACATTTTGTTATATATATTGTGGTAAAACGTAGAGATATGTGTGGAATGGTATGTAGTAGTAATGTAGAAACATGCTAAGGTACAAAATACAACATTTCGAATAAGTGGAAAGCTGAGGGTTAAATAATTTTTTGTACCTGGGCTTGAAATTATTTAATTAGGTCTGAGGAATAGAATCTAAAATATATTATGCAAGGCAAACACATCGTTCGCGACAAAGAGAATCAACATAACTTGAAGCTTTATTGAAGCAGCTGCGGATGTTTACAAGGTTTTGAAAACGGCGATTTTTTTTTTCTACAATGCGTACTCTTATTTTGAGATTTTTGTACTCTGTCGTCATGTCAGACTAAAGAAGATATCTCCTAACAAATTGTCTCCCAAAAGCATTTTAACAGCTAAATTGAGCATCACGATCAGTCGCTTCGCGTCGGCCTAACGACTCAAGTACGAGCGGATGACATGGTAAACATTTCAAGGCATTACGATTTCATGTACACAAACCGATGCCAAACCCGACTCTCAGCCTACGACTTAGCAACCAAGTTTTGCCAAATAAATACCATTCCCTTAAGAGTTTTCTTTTGTGATTTGCTCACATCGTGCACAAAAACATTGATGCGACATGTTTGTGTTTTACGTGAGCGAGGATACGCTGTTTTTTATTGAATTGGGCATACTTTTATAAATAAAAGTGTAATCCTATATTTATGGTAATGGGAGTTTTAAATTTATCCTTTTCTCTAGAGGTTATGATTGAATATACGCGAATGGAATAAGTGCGAGTAATATTAGATATAGGGCAGCTTTGCAAGCTATATCACATTAAAGAATATATGTTAGAGAAATGCCTGCGAAGCGGTTTTACTTTGAGTGTTTTTTTTTTCAACTATTTATTTACGTGTATTCGGTACAGTATTCGGGAACGTATTTTTTTTATTCTCACTGCATTCCTTGAATCATTCAGGTTTTTTTTTCAATTTCATCAACGTGGAAATCTATTTGTTGTTTTTCATATAGGTATTGCGTTTTGTTGCTGTTACGAATAGGTTTTTAATCAAGATGAGTAACAATAATAAAATATTAACCCAACCAAGTAGCCTATGAATCAAATATGGTTGGATGTAAGTTTTTTATCTCGTAGAAGACCCCAAAATATTGATCGCCTTACATTTGCCACGATGCCGAAAATTTTAGGTTAGTTAGTCGACTCCAGTTAACAGTTCGGAACAATGGCGTAGTTGCCGATTCTGCTTTCGTTAGCGACCTACACTGTCTGAGTTACCCGCTGTTTCTAGTTTCAGTGCTTAATAAACTAACCATGGAACACGGCGGTTTCTTACCGCTATCATAAAAGGAACTTTACGAATTTAGATAATTACTAATTGCAACGCTATCATGAAACCTTCTTATTCTAATAGTACATTACTACAGAGGCCGGAACGAAAGGGGTTGCCGGCCGAAGACATATATATAGACGGATAGGTCTGAGGCGGGCAACCCCATATTTCCCGCCAAGGTATGTATAGTGCTTTTTTCAAACATGCAATGAAATAAACAACGAAAAAACCTTGCCGAGTGTACTTTTCTTAGAACATCCGTCCACTATTTATCGAGAAGATTCTAAAAAGACCAAACTCGGTGAGATTGCGTTATTTAAGTAAAGGGTTCCTATTACAACCTTCCGACTCCATCATCATATCAGCTCGATGCTATCATAATATCGGATTTTCACCGCACTTACATAAGTATACCAAAGTTTAGCTCAATTGGAAACCGGGAAATAGGCCAAAATAAGCTCGCAGGATTTATAATTATACAAACTAACGCGGCAAGTAAAATTAAAGCTTGTAAAATATTAGAAGGTGATAGGGTAACTGTCTGCGAAGCTAAAGGTGTTCAGATCTCAGTAAGAGCAAATGTTGTGATGATCATAAATATTTGTTCCTGACGAGTCTTTGATGTTTTTATGTATATTAGTAAATATATTAATATCATCGTCTAGTACTCATAACACAAACCTTATTGAGCTATTCATTTCAACTGGGACGTTCGATTTGGGTAAAAATTGAATCATGATATTTATTTATTATTAATATTATTTACTAGATGGCGCCCACAACTTCTTTCACAGAGGAAAAAAAGACATAACCCCTCTTTTTTCTTTAGCATAATCGGGTGAAGACAATCCTATAAGCATCTGGAGATACCCAGCTACCATTGTACCAAAAATAGTGGAAATCCGTTAAGCCGATTTAGCGTGATGAAGCCACAACGACACATACAAACAGTTTTTTTGTACAACTTTATAATAGTATAGATAATGTATCTGTGGCTCAAAAAAATATACCTACTCTAAGCAGAAGTATAACTTACTTATAACTTATGCTATAAAACGTAGTTAAATGTGACGGTTACTAAAGTCTCCTCAGGAAGCCATCTTCCCAGTTCCAGTGTTTGTATAGGCCCGGCCATATTGCTGGGAAAACATCGCCCGCCCACATCAAACGCACCTGAATGGTGCTCATTTCAGTACAGTTATTAGGTTTTTTTAAACAAGCATTAAACAAAAGCAGTAAGTGATCTTGTGGGGTCTGAGGTACCGTATTATCTATATCCATACTAATAATATTATAAATGCGAAAGTGTGTCTGTCTGTCTGTCTGCTTGTCTGTCTGTTACCTCTTCACGCTTAAACCACTGAACCGATTTGGATAAAATTTGGTATGGAGATAGTTTGAGCCCCGGGGAAGGACATAGGCTACTTTTTATACCGGAAAAATACCATTATCCGCGATATACGAATTTAAGGTGGACGAAGACGTGGGCAGAAGCTAGTTTAATATAAATAAATAAATATTACGGGAGAATTTTTACACAAATCGAACTAGTCCCATGGTAAGCTCAATATGTGTTATGGGTACTAGACGACGATATAATATTTAATGATTATATTACTTATATACATAGAAAACATCCAAGAGGAAAAAATATTTGCCCTTACCGGGATTTGAACCCAGGACCTCAGCTTCGCAAGCAACGTTACTACCATTGAGCTAAACCGGTCGTCATATTATAAAGTTGTAAAAATTAAATAATTGTATATTGAAGGGAATTGTGAGTTGGCGCTCCCCCCACTAAATCTGATTGCTAGCAAGGCCTAACCAGACCTACCAGTTCAAAGTAAAATAAAATATCGAAAAAATTTCACAGACTCATGTTTAGGTACAATATGAGTAGGGTACAGTATGTTTTCCCAAATTGGCAATAAATACCGTACGCTCTCCAGATACTAACGCCGGCAGTTACGTTAGGGTTCCTTTTATTTGCCCATCAGCCCTTCCAAGGGGGTCATTAAAATTAATTACCTGCGAATCCCAAGCGTGGGACGCACCAGGATCCGCCTGACCGGATTAGGATGAGAAATTCGTGGAAAATTTGCGTTTATTGAAATTTTTTAATGTACTTACATGTATATTCTTACTTGAGTCACATGAATCTTGCCATTAGTTACTAACCGTCCGTACTTACCGTACTAAAATCGAGGTGTCTCATATAAAAACATCGTAGAAGGAAAGGTTGAAAGCATGCGAGGAAGGAAAAAACCAAGGCTACAGGAAACATATAAAAGAGAAATTTGACGTCATGTCGTATACGACTTGACATCCCTATAGGGGGATCAAGGCCCTGAATAGGGTGAGATGGAAACAGCATCACGCTTTATTAGCTACACCAACAAGTGTTTGATTTATGATGATGATCTCATATAACAATTTCCCTGTTGCTCGTGCTACAGTTACGAAGTAGCGGTGCTACAGTGCCTGTTCAGTTCTGTTCTTTGGTTGGGCTGGATTGATTTATTAGGTTATGCAATTTTTATGTTTACAACACTATACCAGGAACCCGCTAGGTGGGTACTCTGCTCGTAAAAAGTAATATACATACGCATTTTCCAATATTGGCTACGTGTGTAGCACTACGAAAATTTTGGCAGTGAATATATTTCCATCCTCGTCATTTAGATGGTTGGCAGTCCACAACTGTAGAATAAATTATCGCCTGCATTATTTCCAGACCGATGCGACCTTCAAGCCTTCAAGAAAAGACTGTACCTGATAGACCGACAACGCACTTGTGACTCCTCTGGTGTTGCCGGTGTCCATGAGCGACGGTGACCGCTTAGCATCAGGCGATCCGTCTTCTCGTTTGCCTGCCATAACATAAAAAATATAAATATATGTGGTCAACCTTGAAAATAATAAAGTCAAAAAATAAAGCTGTTCATTTAATCCCACATTTAAGCGAATTCAACAAGCCTAAAGATTACCATCACCATACAAAGCACTCGATCGTTCCGACTATTATGATGACAATTAGCTCGTAAAGCGGTACTAAAGCCCTGCTGCCGCAATCCATTTGCCATCCCGCCATATTTACGGTAATAACCGCAACGCATAAACAAAATGAAGTCGCGTCACGCGTATTATTATTATAGAAGTAAGAGGATCGCTAGCCACCTAGCTAAAAATGTCATTTACCACAAAGAAAAAATATTGACAGAAAAGTGTCAGTATGCGTAACACGCAAGGAGGCAAGAGGATTGCTCACCTAGCCACCTAGCAGACGATTTCATGCGGTGGAAAGAGACAGCATTGACAAAATTGTGTTAAAATGCATATTGCGTAAGGAAACAAGAGGATTGCTAGCCACCTAGCAGTCGGTGGAGACAATATTGACAGAATTGTCTCGGTGAGGTGCGGTGGTTTTTGTCATTTAGCAGATAACGTGATGAAAATTGAAAACAGACATCAGCGTACAAATGGAAGTCGTGTGTCGGAACCCGTAACACGGAAACAAATAACACAAGATAGTTAGTTGCTTTCCGAACGGCGATATTTGGAGATAAGGAGACTTTCTTGTCCTCTGACAACTGATTTTGAACTTTTAAGTCACAGTTAACGACCGTGTCTGACCTGGCGTTATCTAAGTCTGAGTAAATAGTAGTCATAAATAGAGTCTGGCCAGCATAAGTGGCCAAAGGCTTTCATTAAAATTCTTTTTTTGACGTGATAACGTCTTATAAATCCATGAACGCCGGCAGCACGCACGAAAGAGCACGCGTGCAAGCGAGAGCGCGGAACAAGCGATAAAAAGGCATGATCGGCCTAAGCGTTCGGCTTCTCTTTCACGTTATACACCCACGTTATACAACCAATTCTTAAGGCAATAATTTTACGTATTTGAAAAGCTGACACATTATAATACTTAGCACGTTTCTACGCATTCCGTATTGCCAGTTATGTTGGCCAGAGTCTAGTAATGATATTCCATGAAATTATATTCAAAACCTAGCTATCCTGTCATTCACACCCACATTCTCAAACAATCACACTTCCTTTATCAGCAGGGCTACAACTCAAGCATATATTCCTATCTTCTTCACGCCACTTACACATGACAGGGACAGAATTACACAGTCACGGAAGCCGCCCATCACCGCGATTAAAGTCAACGCGTGGCACATAACACCGTAACATTGTGACCCTGGAATGAGTTTTTGGTGAATTTCCCGATATTTATCTTAATGCGTGCGCTTGAGTGTGATGTAAAAAACAAATAACGTATATTATTATTATCCACTCACTTGCTTTTGGATTTAAAAATGGTGACCTATATTGCTCTGTCTTTTCGTGCAAATTTCCGCGAGATGCCGTGTTTTATTGAAAAATTCATAACTTGGTTTCTACTAAATCATTTGCTATGTTTTTTTACACAAAAAAGGCCAATGAAACAAAGAATCTGATGGTGTTACTTATTTTATGGATTACTATATTGAAAATAATTATAAAAATGCGTAAAATTGACACACTGATAAAGTTGACGAATTCAAGCAGAAATATATTTTTAGAAAAAAAACTAAAGCGATAACATCCTTTTTGTTTACATGCAAAAAAAAATAAGATTAGTTGTTCTTTCATTCAATGGCAAATATTGTATAACTGTTCAAATAAAATTGTATAGTAAACATCATTTCAGTTTTAGATATCTGACGCAAGACGGGGTGATTTTTTTCTTTGATTCGTGATTTATTTGTGGCTAATTTAAAAACTCAAGAACCAAAATATAGTTCTAATTAGAACAAGCAACTAGTAATCATAAATTAAAATGGATATATTTTGCAATAATAACGTTAATTACGGTTCTAGGAGTCTAAATAACAAAAATTATGTACGTACCAACGAAGTTTCGGTTTTCAGCCGAACTAAAAACACTTAAAACCACAATATCACACGACAAAAACACATTATAAATCACAGTCTGTACCTAGGAAACCACAATCACACAAAGAAAACCATTAATACATAGAATCAAACTGATTTTAAGGTAAATAAACAAAGCCGTTACGCAAAAAACTAATAACGTGCCATGTTACCGGGGCAACTGCCGAACATGGCGCCCCGTTAGGGTCGAACACAACGGGCGCCACCAGGTCTTAGAAATTGAGCATACGTTATTTTAAGTGTTACGGTCCATAAATAGTTTAATATAAGCAACGTAATATTTGCAAATGTTTTTAGCTACTTTTCATTTACTTTATGTTCGAGTCTTTAACTGTTATTAGGAACAAATCACAAAATGTACCTAACGCGATCGCAGCGCTTCAGGTGTGCTCCCATGCCTTACAACGTCAAAGCGAGTAATTGGCTAAATTGCTTTTGGTAGCTACAACTACCACCACCCGTAACCGTATTTACATGGACCGTTACTTGTTTTATTCGCTAATCCTGTGTAAATAAGTCATAGATGTTAATGATTTAATGTTTATTTATGAAACTTAATACTTAAACTGTTTTAATGACTAGATAATTACTAGAAATATTCATTATTCTTAAAAATGTTGGCCATTTCAATCGCATGTCACCGAAAAAAATCTGTCTTAACTACTTTGAAGTGAGATTGTATTTCATAATTATTTACTGGCAATTTTTTTCTGCGTTGCCTTCTTATTTGGGTATGTTTTGGTCATAGTTTAAACTGCTCCGAAACTGCCCATCACAGATTAAAAATCAAAAATTGTATAAAGGTCATCTGGTAGCTCTGGCTACCGGAAGCAATTTGTAGGTTATCAAAGTTGGTAGCTCTAGTTACCGAAAGCAAGTGAGTGGTTATAATCTGTAGGAGAACAAAAACAACCGACGTCACTTGAAGAATTGCTAAGCTTGTGTTGGTCACATTGCTCGTAGAACCAATCCTAGGATGAACCAATTCAAATTCAAATCATTTATTCTGTAAGTAGGCCACAAGGGCACTTTTACAAGTCTGACTCTACGGCGTTACCCAAGAGGAGACCACTGTTGAGAAGAAAGCCGAAACAATAAACTTCTGAGTGGATATCACCGACCAGAGCAGGCAACGAAGAAAAGTCTCCCAGAGGTGAAGTGAAGGTCATACTGTTTTGGCAGCCTGAGATCCTGAGTAGTGTTTTGTGGCGAGGTTTATATCCACAAGTAGACATTTCTGGTCTGGTGACGTTGAAAGTTCTTATCTTATACAAAATGGATTTTAATGCGTTTATATTGAGAGTAATTCCCTTCATTCTAAAAATTTGTATCTAATCCATCGTCTTCTAAAAAACCGCGTACTTACATAGTTTTGTTAAGAGTGAGTAAGTGACTTAGAAAACAGACATCATTAGTCTTCCTATTAATAGATTATATATGTTAGTAGATGGTAGCGTAGGAGAAAAAAAAACATAACCCTCTTTTTTCAGCATATCTGGGGAAAAAGTATCCTACTTTTTGTGACTAACCAGTTACCCATGTATCAAAAACTTTTGTAGGCCGTTTTGAGGTGATGAAGCCGCAAAGACCCATAAAAAAATAAAAATAAAAATATTTTTTGTCATTTCAATTATATTTAAATCACAAAAAATACGTCTGTCCGTCCGTAGTCCGTATCACTTATTTTTTTGAAAAGTATCTTCAATTTACACACATTATTTTTTGCAACTTTATAATAGTTTAAATTCTTACTGTATTAGTAGGTTAATCACCTAATGTGATCAACTTCAAACAACAATAATTAACAAAGATAACTCTTCACTTTAATTATGGAACCTTAAATACTCCACTATAAATTATATGGCCCATTAAGTATGAACAGTTCGCCATGAATGAATGTGTGATGATAAGCCTGGTACTGCTCGCTTTGCGGTGTAACACAGCTATTCACATAAGAATTGCACAGTTTAATTGTGTGAAATCTGTTACAGTCGACAAATTAGCCGTGCTTTGTGACGCAGTTGCCCCGAGTCGACTGACAGTTAGTGGGATGCGGGCCGAGACACGTTAGCGCATCATTACTGCTGCAATTAAGATCAAGAATTGCACTTCATTTGTCTAACTTAGTCTGAATTCATATGCTCACATACTACACGTTAAACTATAATCTAGATGATAAATGATGATGACGGTACCCCTCATGCTGAAAAACGTTTCAACATTTCCATCAGATGGAATTTCCATCATTTCAGTCAGATGCTTCTTTTTTCGTACGAAAACAGTATTAATTTTATACTCATTGAAACTCTTCTAGCTAAGATGAAGAGCCTCAACTAGATAGTTAATACCAGGACTAAATTGGCGCAATCGGTATGGATAGATGCCCTTGAAAGTAGACCGGTAACCATATAAGGGCTGCGGGGAGCGGCTGGATGCAATACCAGCTAAATACATCATAGAGAGCCTTAGGGTAGATCTTTGACTAGTACTAGTAGTAGTAAGTAAAATTTAAGTTCTCTAAACATACAAATTCTCAATAATACCCAGCAAAATTTACCGCATAAATGCAGGAACCTCCATGAAGTCAGTATATTCCTGCAGCTATCCAAATCGTAAACAATCGTAGCCAGATGCTCATTTTACATCTTCACTCAGCTTTCGGTGAAAATTTTGTGGACCTAAAAGTCGCATAAGTCAAAAAGACCTATGAGTCGTTGAAAATATAAAGAGACATACTTTCTTCTAGAATGATACGGAAGGAAGTCGTAAAGTTTTCGTGTCTGCTCGCCGGTACGGCTTTATCGAGCTGATAAGCCGTCGAGTATCAATCGAGAAACGGTTCGTCTCTGAGCTAGGGTTTTGGGAAGTCTGTAGGAGTCTTATGAAGGCGATTCTTTTACAATTATATTCAGTTTAAATAAAATACACTTCTGGTCACGGGTAATAGATATCTTTTCAGCTTAATCTGTTACATTTTTTTAATGAGAATGTTGCGACAGATGTGTGGCGTGACGAGAATGGACGGAGTAAAAAATTAGTATGTAAGATGAAGTTTGAAAGTGGCACTAATTACAGAGAAGGTACAAGGAAACCGCCTAGCGTGATATGGGCATGAAATGAGGAATCATAAAGGTCACGTGAAGTATGAATGTGGAAGGTTATAGAGGAAGACAGAAGAAATAAAATGGTTGTTTCTAAAGTCGCTTTACGTGATAACGTCGTTGTGTGCTGCCACTGTCTCAGATAGGTCACAAGCCGAACGTTTAGGCCGATGGTGCCTCTCTATCGCTTATTCTACGCCCTCGCTTGCACGTCCGGCTCAGGCGGAATTTGACGTGCAGCCCGCGTTCATCGATTTATAAGACGTTAACACGTCAAAAATAATACAATTGTGTGAAAGATGATTATGTAAAAGAAGAATCTTAGCATCGAGATGGGTGGTAGAGAGGTATTAATGTAAAGATCTTGCCTCCTACGTATACTGGTACAAGTGCAGAATCATAATTTTACAGGAGAGCTGTTCAAAGGTTCCAACATTTGTAACTTTCTCATTTGATAAAAGTAACTTTTCAACATTTTGGATTGGTTCTAAAGAAAATATTTTGCTATGATCTGTATTTATAGAATTTTGAATTTTTTAATAGTTTTTGAGAAAATTGCAAATGCACTAGTATACGCGTATTTTACATGTTGTCGTTGTGTGGTATACTGAGGTAGGTACCACTTGTACCAGTATACGCCGTAATACATCGATTACTGATTGAACGATATTTTTATATTGTATATAAATAGTTCGATGAAATACTCTTATGGTTTGCAATGAAAAATAAAACAGATGTTCTTTTAGCACTTATTTACCTTCATATATTGAATTATGAACTTATTTCTTACTTATATCAATGTACGCTAAAATTAGCATGTCACTTGTATCAATATACGCCTAGTAATGTTTTAAAAGTACCATATAAAATACAAAAAAATAGTTATAAATAATTTGCATGTATATGCCATTGATGATTGAACTTGTATTCAAACACAAAAATGTTGATATTTTTGACCCACAATTTTTGGTATACAGAAGGCAGATTGTAGAAATAATTTCGCGGTTTTCGCGATCAGACCTCTAACTCTCAATAACCATGCTTGCTCATTAATGCTCAATTATTTTAACATTGCATTAAGCTTAACGAATTAAATTATGTATGGAGCCACAATTCAATATAATTTGGTTTCTAAGTATCAAATTTAGGAATGTTTTAGTTTTGGGATATTTTTTGAGAGCTCTTTTTAATCATGCCGTACATACTTGTTTTAGATAACATTTTGGTCAGAATGCTTGTATCTTGCTATTATCCTCACTATATTATACACGTGAAAGCATGTATGTATGTTCTACTTAATCTCAAAAACTAATTACTGATTTCTTATAAAACTTTCCAGTTATGTACCTTATACATCAGAATAGGACATAGGCTACAATCTATGTCACATTTCATCCCTTTAGGAACGAAAAAGGGGGTGAAACTTTGTAAGCTATAAATTGCATCTCTACGCGGACGAAGTCGCGGGCAACAGCTAAGTATATATAAATATTAAAAAAAAATTGTCTGTTTAGAGTGCCTAGTAACTAGAATAAAATAAAAATTAATGTTTTTAATATTTTCTTCTGTTTCCGCGATTATTACTCATTGAAATAAAACAATTTAACGGATTATATCGCGTATATTATCTCATTTTAGTTCCCGACGTTTCGGAAGCTTTCCAGCTTTCCATGGTCACATTAATGTTTTTATTTTTATTTAATAATCATCACATTATACGTAAGGCGAGTTTTATAATGACGTATTCTTACTATATTATTACAAAGATTATCTTGATAAGTTCCCGCAAATTACCTAAATATTTTTCTTTTGAGAGTGGTGTTTTCTGGTGTACTTAATGGTGAGTTGGTGTAATCACCAGGGTATGACTAATTATCACTTAAGTCCAAACCTATATCGGTGCCTTCTGGAGAAAAAACCCTTAAATTGGATGGCATCGGGGTTATGCGTTCAATTGATCCTTGGGTCATAGTCGGATAGTGGTGAGTTTATATTATAAATAAGTAAAAGTAAACTATCATCACAATATGACGTATCATCGAAATAATGTCCTCAAATTCTTGTGAGTTTTCTTTTTGCTGACATGTTTTTCGCGCGGTCTCTAAAACTTGTATTTGACTTGTTTGATTTGATTTCATGTACATCTGCGACGACAGAAATTATTTGATACTGAATTTGGAGAATCACACCTTTGCTGCAGAAAAACAGTTTATGAAAATGGTTCCAATCTTATAGAATCTCAATAAATTTTCTTTAGATACACAATTTTATCACGTATAGATTCTGCTCTTGGAGGTAACGACGTTTCTGAGAAAAAAATGCAGAATAAGCATCACTTATATCGATATACAAAGTGCAATAGCAAGTTACACCAGAATTTTGTACCCGTATACTTACAACTAACAAAAATCAAATAAAGCCGTTTTTAAACACGATATTGCTGTATAATTATGTGTTTACAATTATTTTAAAAGTTTTTTTACATACTTACCGCTCGAATTACGATCTTGTGTTTCATTCAAAATCATTATCCCGCGTGTCCGCTCCATTTTTCAATTATACTACTCATTTTATAACTTTTAAGCAATTAGACATCATATAAGTAATGTGAACTTACTATAATTACTCAACTTTTGTGAACTTAGATTTTGTATTAGACGTATGGCTCGTCATTAATAGTTGTGTAATGATTACACGGTCCGCACGCAGCGACGCCTAGCGTGTATACTGGGACAACTGCCAGTTACACTCGACTTGCTTCGCCCGCCACAATATCGGTGCCGCGTATAGTGATGCAAGTGAATTGCACCACTATACGTCGCACTGATTAGCAAAGCTGTGTTAGATGCATTCATGTACGTCACTTTATTTCCGAAACTAATAGGAATATCCGTACGAAATGTTTGTAGTAGGTAAATATAGGGATATTAATCACAAAAAGCAAAAAACTAATAATCTGGAAATTGTCACTTGTACCAGTATACGTAGGAGGTATCGATGCTGCGCTGACCTCAATTAAAAAGGGCAAATGATGATCGGTTATAAATAGATATTTTTGTTTTACAGTTGATAGTCATATTCCACGGTCATTCAAGGCCGAAACCTAACCCCGTGTTCATTATGTACCAACGCTATATAAACAGTGAACACAAAAGATAACGTAAGGTAAAGTGACAGTTCATTTGTCCGCCAGGTTTTTGTATTCGGGCGCCGTACATCACTCCACTGTCAAACGGATGTATTAGCTCTCGCTCGGCAGACTCGGTTAATACACCGGCGTATCTTCTGTGAGTTTTTTATTTAGAAAATGATTTACAGAACAGGTGCAGAGTTTAAAAGTACGTGTTATAAGGTTATATATTTATTAAAGAACCATAGGGTAAGAAAAACACTCGTGTAACATTTATGAACTAAGGACTCGAGTAGGTCCCTCTTCCATGAAGTAGCTTGGTATATCATATTTTTATGTATGTAAAAAATATGAAACTAATCACAAAGATGAATCTTCATAAATATTTTAATGAAAGATGTTTTTAACATGATCGGATATACAATTTTTGAGTAATATAGTTCTTTTCTCGGCGTGTGTGAAGTGGAGATACGCTCTTTTGGTAGTGCACTTTTACATGTCATATTTTTTTCACATGTAGTGCATTTTTTGTATGAACGGCTGCGAAACCCTACACTGAGCATGGTCCGGTATGCTCTTGGCCGGTTTTTATTCTGTGCCAACATAGACAGATTCTCATTAATAAAACTAAATAAGAAGAAGTGATTTTTTGCTCGACTTTCAGTCAGTTATTTATTGAAAGGCTGCAATTCAACGTAATGTGACATTTAGTTGAGCGTCGAATACGCGCGAGAAGAATGGCTGTTGACTGTCCAGAACTATTTAAATACCTGACAGGTATTGTACAAACGAGTCGAACTGTTATGTATTTAAACGGATACGCTATTTTGCAGTAGGCAACAGAATAGGGATGTTGACTGTACTCAAATAATGTTAAAACTTGCGTTTATCGAAACGGTTTCATAACAAAAGTTACTATACATTTCATGGGTTATTTAATGGTATTATTAGATTTTTTATCACCTAACTTTTAGGGCTCATAAAAAAGCTACACGTAAGACATCGAATTCAAAAGTTTAACGTTGTTCCTTAATTTGCTTGTTTTATTAGAATCTTATATGTTTTTTACAAATTATGTGATTAGGGAACATCACTATTAACCCCCTTAATATTTGCAGTTTTCCTTGAAAACGATCCTTTTAGACAAAATTAAAACTGAAAGTTTGGGTAAGTGACGTGAGCATGCAACGCTATCAATCTTAACCCTTCCCGGTGGCTCGGGCGACACTCAATATTATATTTTGTCACGTGTCACTCCTGGTAATTGATAGATGGGCGCCGAATGTTAGATAGTCTTACATGGTATTAGATCGGAATGCGGTAGTAAATAGGAGAACAAAGAAAGAGGTACAAACAATAATATGCTGTTGAAGATCTTTGTTCTTTATAAACTCAATATAAACGTAATTTTTAACGATATCATAATGATTCTAGACAGATAACGCATCACTCCATATAAATTGCCCTCGACAGCGCTGTTAAAACAACGTCTTAATAAACGCTGGTGTTTATGTTAAAACCGATGGCCGTTGGGGCAGAAAGATTCTCGAGTGGAGGCCGCATACCGGCAAGCGCAGCGGGTGAAGGCCAATTGCAAGATAGTTGGACGACCTAGTTAGGGTTGCGGGGACTCGCTGGATGCGGGTCGCCTCTATCCGGCCCATGTGCAAATCTATGAGGAGGCCTGTGTCCAGCAGTGGACGTTTTATGGCTGAAATAATGATGTTAGAAAGATCTCTCAAACTCAACCATATCTCATTGTAAAAGGTGTATCCTTTCAGGAGGATATGCATTTGGATAAATGGCGCAAATATAGTTAATCTCTTCATTATCAACTCAACACCGAGACATCCACTATTAAGCATAAGTAGATAAAGAAATAAACAACGCTGAAGTTTCAAGTCCCTTTTGTTTTTTATTAGGAAACCTTTTCTTCCCATTGAAGAACATTTCCTTTCCATTCCAAATCAGACGTGTAAAAGTGCTTGAGATATTTTGATTGTTTGTCACCGTTTTTAATAAAAGCAAAACGCGAAATGAATTTGAAATATCTTTAAGTATCACCGTTGAAGGTCTACGTCGAAAAGAAAATAATCCCAACATCCCTTAAGGTGATACCAAATTCAGCTGTTAATCCTTTGTCGTACCTGCCGGAGATCATAACCTTTTACGAGAAGGCAGCGTCCGGCGGACGTCCGGTCCGACTCCCCGGCGAGACACTGCACAAACAACCGAATAAAAAGATTAAAAATCAAAGAGACGCACTCACAAACCCTGTCAGGTATCTAATCGTGTAGTGGAAATAAAGGTGGGATAAAAAAGGAATAAGATAGCGAAGAAAAAGTACATAGGCGGAGGATATAACAAAAATGGATGAAAGTGGTTGGAGAAAACGAATGCCTGAAGAGAGGAATCTCTTTAGGCATTGGTTTCTTTAAAAAATGCCTGAAGAGAGGACGTAACACTAGGTGGACAGCATCCCAGACACGGAAGCCGAGACAGGATGAGTCAGACACAAATCGCCAAGACTGAAAGAAGAGGGAAGAAGTCCGCCCTGTCTCCTGCATCCTAGATTGGATCACCATAAGGCCACCATGACGATGATGATGATGAAAGAAGTAAAGAAATGAAATATACACTGCATGGACATGCAAAATTATACAACAATGAAAATTGCAACAGATGGCGTTGAAAGGGGTCACGACTCACAAATTTTGATTAAAAACTATGTTGTCTGTATTTTCTCAGAAACAAAAATACTGCTGGACAAAAGCCCCTATCAGGGAGCTCTTTCATCCAATGGTTTTCTGTGCACCTTTACCATATGGTGACATACAAACCTTATATAACATTAATATTAACAACAGTAATATATGTTAAGCGTGTGGAACATGTAAAAGGTTGGCAAAACGTGATGCTGCTGACCGTGAAATTATGTAAAACATTTAGTGGCTGCTTTCCATTTTACAGGGAATATAAGGTTGTTATCAGCCCTTGACCGATTAATTCCAATAAATGACACCTCTAGTTGAAGGTACCAGCCAACTAATGGGACTGTGCTAGGCTTTGTGACATTTGCTTTGCTTACGTCGCCATCGTAGTAGAAAGCACCAGCCAAGAGCATGTCGCCCCATGCTCAGTATAGGGTACCTTAGCCGTTACTAAGAAATGCACTACAGATGAAAAAAATATGAAATGTTAAAGTGCACCAGCAAAAGAGCGTATCTTCATTGCACTTAAGTCCTTTTCATGAGAAGCACAGTTTTTTGGCAGTAACTCAAACACAGATGATGACTCTGGTGATGAAAATTTATTAAGCGTTGCCTTTATGCGATACCGATATGTGAAAATATCCCCTTAATAAAAAAAAACCTTAAAAGCTTTACAATGTTTTTTAAATAACTGTCGAATTATGTGCCACGCATTGATTTATGGGGTTATCATCATTTCGTCTAAAACGCTGCTAATCTAAAACGTATCTGGTCTAAGTAGCTACCAGTCTACGTCGCTACTGGTCTAAGTAGCATCTAGCCTAGCAGACAATTCGCAACTGGTCTATAACGCATTTCGCCTAAAACACAACTGGTCTAATACGCACTTAATCTAAAACGGAACTGGCCTAATAAGACATCTAATCTAAGACTCTTGAAGATTTGGTCTAAAACGCTCCTAGTCTAAACTAGATGTCGATCGTCGGTAAAGTTCAGTCTTTATTTCTTGTATTTTCTTAAAACCGTGCCAGCATTATGTCTTTTTATGATTATATAGAATTATGACAAAAAAATATGCATAAACAAGGGGAACCAGTGAATGACGGCTTTTCTTTTATTGACTTTGACATCACTATATTGGTGGTACCGTGAGGATTATACAAATACCCACCATAGGGGTATGGGCGGTAGTATGGTGTGTCTGGCACGGTTTTAAGAATAAACAGGAAATAAAAGGCTGAACCTTACCGGCGATCGACATCTAGTTTGGACTAGGAGCGTTTTAGACCAAATCAGCTTTAAACCGGGTGAGGTACAGACGGACACAACTCGACATGACTTCGGACCCGATTAGACCAGCGACTCGTGAAGAACTAGCTCAGCTCATCAAGGGTCTAAGACCGAAAAAAGCCCCGGGACCCGACGGCATACCGAACCGACTGCTAAAACTGTTGACTGACGACCATCTAGACTTACTGACTAGGATCCTCAATGCTGCTCTTGCCGGCTCCCACTTCCCTAGGGAATGGAGGCAGGCGACGGTTATTGGGATCCACAAGACAGGAAAGCCGACAAACTTACCGACATCGTACAGACCAATCAGCCTTCTTTCCTCACTGAGAAGCTGTACGAAAGACTTATACTGAAACGAATGACAGACTTCATTACAGAAAACGACATACTTATTGACGAGCAGTTTGGGTTTAGGCCCAAACATTCATGTGTCCAGCAGGTGCACCGTATCACGGAGCATGTGCTGGACGGACTGAATTACAGACATGGCTATGCCCTCTGTAGTGAACGCAAGACTGGAGCGGTATTCCTGGACGTGGCCAAGGCATTTGATAAGGTGTGGCACGCCGGTCTGATACATAAACTGTATCAGATGGGCTTGCCTGACCGTCTGGTGCGCCTCATCCAGGAATACCTGACTGACCGACAGATAAGGTACAGAGTCGACGGCACCCTTTCCACTCCACATGGCATTGCCGCGGGAGTCCCTCAGGGCTCATTGCTGTCGCCGACTCTGTACTCTCTCTATACGAACGACATACCGACACAACCTGACGTACAACTGGCACTATTTACCGACGATACTGCGCTCTTCACTTCCAGTAGAAGCCTCGTGGCTATTGTCCGAGACCTCCAGCGTGCGCTCGACGACTTAGGTCGTTGGTTCAAGCGCTGGAGGATCGAGGTCAAGGCAGAGAAGAGCGCAGCCATCATATTACAACACGACTTCCATAACGTCTACGACAAACTCGACAGACTCAAACTGCACGACAAATACATACCTTGGACAGACGAGGTAAAGTATTTAGGAGTGACTCTCGACAGAAACCTGACTTACCAACGACACATCAAAAAGGCCAAAGAACGTGCAACCTACGTCCTTAATCGACTGGGGCCAATGATCGGCAGGCGAAGTAAGATGCGGTTTAGTAATAAACTAGCTCTTTTCAACTGCCTGACGTACGGGTGTACTGTCTTTGGTCACGTGGGACGAACATATACGTGACTGAGCACAAAATTAGTATGACAAAGCCGACGACCATCCGAACAAGCTGTTCACTGACGCAATTACCTACGACGTGGAAAAGACGAATATTTTACACTTTCAATTCAAGAAAAAACATGCCCCACTAAACATCACATCTAATAATAATCCCGTTCCACAAGTTGATGCGACTAGGTACTTGGGCTTCATGATTGACTCCGGGTTAACTTGGTCTCCCCATATTGATTATGCATGTGACAAACTGGCCTCGGCGTGCTACGCGCTGTCCAGGATTGCACCCACCCTGTCCTCTAGCAACTTAAGAAAAGCCTACTTTGGTTACTTCCACTCCATCTTAATACAGGGCGTGGATCTGTGGGCAGCATCGGCTAGCCGGGACCGTCTGTTTAAATTGCAGAAGCGAGCCTTATGCATCATTTAACGAAAACCGGCCGACTACCCAGCCCGTGACTTATTTATAAAACAGAAAATCCTGACCCTGCCATGTGTTTTTATACTGGCTGCTTGTGAGTATGTACGGTCTAACCTATCTGACTACCAAACTTACAGCCAACGTAACCCTAGAACGTCACGTAGGCCGAACCTATTGGTGCCTCCGCAGCGGCGGTTGGCAAAGGCTCGTGCTCAGCTCAGCGTTATCGGACCTACCATATACAACTGTGTGCCTACCGACATAAAAAAATGTGAAAACAACACTACATTTTCCAGGAAACTTAAAGCACTACTTGTTAACCTTGCTTGCTACAGTATAAACGAATTTTTGAATGTGGACCGTTGACGCAAACTCGACTCATCTTAATAAAGTTGTTGGAACTCATATCTAAATAAAATAATAACTAATACTATACTCTTACTATAATTAATACCCAATAATAAATAAATATGTAATTGACTTGTAATTGTAAGGACATTTACCAATAAAAAATATGAATATGAATATGAATATGACCCACCCCCGTCTCCTAAGGAGGCGGATTACATGACGACGCAAAGACTCATACCCAGCCAAGACATACCCCTTTTAACCATTAACCCTGACGACGACGACTCTGACTCTGACGAACTCGCCGACAGAATCAGAGCCTTACACGACTTGACGACCCAAGCCCTGGATGTCCGCGCCTTTAAAAGGGCCAAGCGTAGACATGTCAGGAGACCTCGACACCTACTGACTGACCCGGATGATGTCATCACGGCCACTATTAAACAATGGTACCCTGATGACTCATCCGACACTGACGACGACATCTACAGAGACGTAAACCATACCGCTGACTTCTGTATGGAACGTGACGCCAGACGACAGGAACGACGCCTGCGCAATCAGGCACGACGACGAAACCAACCGCACACTCTACTTGCACGCCGACGTCTCCGCCGTCGGGGACGCCCACCGCGGAAACAACAGTTTAACCACCAGACCGTAGAGACAAGCATAGGCCGACAATCAACTGACATACAGACTGACGCAACAACAAAATAGTGTGAAGACTAGGAACATTATTGCTGCTCGTAGCACCCGCGCGCGGCAGCCCCACACGCTAGGTGCCGAGGATGTCGTGGCATCCTGCCGCCTAGCACAAATGACGACGGTAACAGCAAACATGCTGCCGTACAAATTAAATTAACATGACATGACATGACCGGGTGAGGGTTCCCCTTGTTTACACATATTTTTTGTCAAAATTCTATATCGCATAATCACGATAAGCATAATGATCTATAAGCATAATTTCACTACGCCGAATCTATTTTCGCCGAATGGTCTTTACGCATAACTTTTTAATGCTGAAAACCTACTTTACTGGCAGCAGTCATCTTCTGTTCAGGATTGCAGTTCTAACATAACCTTACCTACTTTACTGGCAGCAGTTTTTTATTGTGGTAATACGAGTTGTGGCTTGCGACAGTGCCTATTAGAAATTTACATTTCCTGGGTGTCTGGAGTCATTTGTAAAATTTCAGTTCAGGCTACAGAGATGTGCTACGTCAGTAGCAATGGAAGATTCGCCGTTAGTCTGACAGCATAACTTCCTTAGTAGTTAGATTAGTGTTCCTACTTCTCTCTAGTGCACTCCAAACCAAATATTGCCGAATTTATATATCACTACTCGGTGTAGCTGTTTATACAATATTTAAGATAAGATAAGATATTTATTGCAACCAAGTAACAGACTTAAGTCTAGTTACAATGACGACTTTTCTTTTATTGACTTTGACATTACTAGTCCGTATACGAAATTTTGACGAATTTGCTCAACGTTATCAGGATTTTTCTCTTAAAATACCAGTAATATTAATACATTTTGTTACAAGATATGAAAGGAAATTTCAATCTGCTTGAGATAAGCGTGCTATTTTTTTATATTTTATGATCCAGTTTTGAATATTCAATCTCAATGTAGCATAGGTTGTTCTCAAATTTTTGGTTTACTAAGTGACATTTTTAAGGCACCAAACTGGCATGAAATTTTATTTCATAGTTCTCGGTCAACGGCATACCCTATACCCTAGGGTCAGGTGGGGTAAAAAATGAGACCTGAGGACCATAAGACAAGCTATAGTTTATGAAGAAAGAAACAAATCACAACTTATTACAGACACTTAGGTTAGTCGAGTTTTAGACTACTTCCTGCTTTAGAAAACAGCAAATGTTTAGTCAAATAACTACTTTAACCAACTGTATTTTAGACGAGACACTACTTAGGTCCTTTACTACTTAGACCAGCTAAGGCTTTGACCACGTGCTCTAAGGCCAGCTGTGTTTTAGACCACTTACTGGTTAGACCAGAAGCGACGTAGACTGGTAGCTACTTAGACCAGTTGCAGTTTAGACGAGATGCGTTTTAGACTAGCAGCGTTTTAGACCTGTTACTGCTTATACTAGTTGCGTCTTAGACGAAATGATGATAACCCGATTTTTGCATCCAATTACTGGTAAGGCAGACTAATTAGTTCAACCTTAGGTTCTTAAAACCGACCAAGTGCAAGTTAGACTCGCGCACCGAGGGTTCCGTAAAAAATATACGCTACAAACGGCCGTATCTATGAAAATCCAGTGTTAGCAAAGCTCTACATATAAGCAAAAATTACGCGGTGTTCGATCATTTTATAATGGTTACTGATGTAGACATAAAATTTTATTGTTGTAAGTATTTGTTTTTATAAAGCGGCAACATAAACACATCATCTGTGAAAATTTCAACTGTCTAACTATCGCGCTTCATGAGATACAGCCTGATGACAGACGGACAGCGGAGTCTTTGTAAATAGAGTTCCTTTTTACCCTTTGGGTACGAATCCTTAAAAAGACCACTAAGTAAGAGTATGTACTACTATTACTTTTAAAGTTGAATGTTTCTAGACGCACCATTCATCCTTGAATTGGAACACGTAAGTTACTTTGATACCAATGAATAACAAAGCATTCTAGACCTTTCTACCTGAGTGCCCCATTGTAACAGGCATTTAGCGACCCTTCTTTTATTGCCGTTTTTACACCAGATTAAGTCTCCCGGTACAGTAAGGAAATGGTCTCATTTTCGTCTAAAACCTCCAAGCACAATCTTCGTGCACTCGCTCCACATAAATCTTGTGAGACGGGTTTTTGCCCACTTCCTATAGCCCCAGAAACATAAAGACTCATCTGAGTACCTCTCTTGGTTACTTAGGCTGTTATATCATGGACTGTGAGCTGGTGGAGATCGCACTGACTTCAGGAATGATATCGAGGCGTCTGGCACTCGTAAAGTTGAGGGCGATTTTAACGTTAAATGTTTTACAAAGGTATATTACATTTTTACCAGTTTTGTTGGTAATTTTTTGTAACTACATTGCGACTACATAATTTTGACACATTTTTAATTTTGACTTTTATATATCCTTGCCATGTACCGTAGTAGGTGAAGACGTCGGTCAGTAGTGACGTCACTCGAAATATCTCATAGGTATTAAAAAAATTAAACGCATCCAAATATAAGACGCATAAAATTAGTACCTTATAAGTTTAAGCCCATTTTAAGGAAATCTATACTATTATAAAGTTGTAAAATTAAATGTTTCTACATAGATGAAATTTTCAAAAAAATGATTATAACGGTCTATTTGTCTCATTGCGGCTTCATCACGCCAAATCGAATAAACGGGTTACAACTATTTTTGGTACACGGATAGCTGGGAATCTACAGATGGTTATATGATATTTTTACCCGACTACACTAAAGAAAAAAAAAGGGTTATGATTTTTTCTCCTCCGCGAACGAAGTTGCGGGCGCCTTCTAGTTGTATATAAAAACACGGGCATTTTTGCTTATTCCAATTCAGCCACTGATTCTCTAGAAACTCAAACATTTGAGTTGTACATTTAACTACAATCAGCCAAAATTAACATTGTTTATCATGCAGGTGATCTGTTGACGGTAAAGTATTATGTATCTTGTGGCTTCCTGAATGATATATGGAGGTCAGGCCTTCAAGCGTATATTGTGACCGCAATCAACTTTGCCGTTCGTCGTCACAATCTCTCATTCTATTCGGAACTTTATCGTTAAAAAATCAGAGTGGTTTTCCGCATGTGTGATAGGGTAAGCTATGTGTTTATGGGAGACACTGTAACATGACACAAGCGGGATTGATGGCATAACAGAGGCCATTATCAGCACGCTTGAGCCAAATTTAGCCCGTAATTGGGCAAAAAAACAATAATTTCGTGTCTAGAATTTATGGTGTCTAATGATGGTAATTCTAATTCGCTTATTCGCATGATGTTAAATAGGAGTTCTTTGCTTTTATAAGTTTCTCATTAGTACATGTAAAGAGTTAACTCTGCAAACCTGTCAAATCCCCGATGAAAAACAGGTTTTTATAAAGTTTAATGTGATATCTGGTTTTCACGACCGTTTTGACTCAGCAGGAGAAAAGTTATAATCCTAAATCTTGAATGTTTTTTTTTATATAAGTAAATTTATCTATTAAATATAATACAAGCCTTATTAAGCCTACCATGGGACTAGTTCGATTTGTGTAAAAATTGACATGTAATATTTATTTATTTTATTAAAAGTACTAGCTTCTTCTAAGATAAGGGTACTTTTCCGGGATAAAAAGTAGCCTATGTCCTTTCCCGGTACTCAAACTTGTAATGTTTTGGAACGGCACCTCTTAAAATATTAAGGGTATCTTAAAACAACAACAAAAAATAAGGTAGATAGAAAAAAGGTGTCAGCTAGTGGACTCGGCAATTGTCATGTCACTGTGGAAGGACAAAGGAATGAATCTCCGGATCGCGGAGCTAATTCTGAAAGTGTTCTAGTATTTTCAAAATGTTTGTTGTGTGTACATAAGCAGAGGACACGGGGTGAGTGCTAGTTATAACCTAAGTGATCGATATTAAAGTGAAAACATTCTGTACGAATCGTATCGTTGAGACAGGTTATTTTGTTCGCAGCCTGCGGTGACGCCCTTTTTGTACGACGCAACTTTGCGAGTAAAAGACGGAATAAAATTGTCCTGGTGTTGTTTCAATTATTACGTCAATATTATCAAGTATCAACAGAAGAAATAAACTGCTTAGCGCAGCTGGCTGGAATGTACATGATACTTTCGTCGGGTTAACTAAGGCCTGCGGTGGCGCAATAATAACGCGCTTGCCCATGAAACGGCAAGCGCGAGTTCGAATCCCCGGATCATGAATAATTTTTGCTTTTTTGTTTTTGTTTGTTTAGATTTTTAAGTCGTTCTTTTTTTTCTGTCTACTTATTTTATGCATGAATTTACTTTTACCATTTTAGAATAAGTGATTTTACCTTGTTTGATTTCTGTTATTTTTCTATGAACTTTTATTGAATAATATATTCTTAAGTGTTAAAGATCTTTCATTAAAATTGCAACCCACGGGAAATTCTTACATGAAGTGAGCACTAGGCATCACATTGGCGCACAACGGGAATTAATGAAAGATTTTTTTTTGTTGTTTTTCAAGCATTGTTGAGTGTAGTTGTTTCTCTTAGTAGGGTGACAATAAGCTAAGAATTTTAATTTAGTGTTAATAAAATTACTCGTACGGATATAAGGTGTTATTGCAGGGTCATATCTCTTTGTATTAATTGTCTTTAATTGGTGGAGAATTTTTGTATACTGAGTTGTTTTGAATTTCACTTTTAAAATGTTTCCCTTTAAAATAGATGCCGGGGATTTGTTAAAAGACGAGCTCGAGTTTGAGTTAGCATGTAGAGGAATTTATAACTTACCGACAGTCAAGCCAATGAGGAAAATACTTAGAGAAATATTAAATTTAGAGAAAAAGGGAGAATCTTCTATTGAACTCTCCGCGCCAAACTATTGTGTAGATAAACCAGAAGCAGAGTTAAGTGTTTGTCAAAGTAAAATTGAGGTGCTGTCGCAGACTGTGAACGAAATGCTACACACCCCTGACAGGGTTATAATTAAAAGAATCATATCGCGTCTCGTACATTTAGGAAATCGAGTCACTTGGATTATACCGACAGGCGAAGAGAGTCGTAATCGTCATGTAAAATTGGGGAACGATATAGATAAATTAGTTGAGATCCTCAACACCCTTGAGTCCAGCGACCAGGAAGATGACGAGCAGTTATCGGAAAAAGACAAAGAGCTCTTGCATCAGTCGCTGGGTCAAGAGGCTGTGCACTTAATTGAAAAACTGGAGCTAGAAGGCCAGAAATCGAGTGGTGTCCAAGGTCAGACCAGCAGGTCACGCCCTGAACTGCAGATCCGTAATTGGGAAACGGCAGGAAAAGAGTATGACGAGGCTACAGGCACTACCGACGCGGTCAAAAAGACGGAGTTGGAGCCATCACCGGCCCCGCATTCGAGTAGTGTTCACAAGTTTAAGCGGACTTCGACAGTAGATAAAGAATTGGGTAATCGGAAGTTAGTGCCTATCAAAGACTGGGGCGTAAAATTTACTGGTAAAGGAAGTGTAAGCATTAATGCTTTTTTGGAAAGGATAGAAGAATTGAAAGATGCACGTAACGCCGAGGATGATGATTTGTGGAGATATGCGATAGACTTCTTTGAAGGTGACGCTCTCATCTGGTTCAGAGCTAATAGAGACTATGTTAGAAATTGGTTGGAATTAAAGAAACTGCTAGTGTTAACCTTCCAGAGACCCTACTACCAGGATGAACTATTAGAAGAAATAAAGAGAAGAACGCAAGGTGAAGAAGAAAATGTGACAATCTACGTATCCATAATGCAAAATATGTTCAAGAGATTACCAGAGGGCCTCAACGAATCACAGAAAATTGCAATATTGTTAAAAAATCTACAACCATATTATCAGCTAGCAGTATGCAGGGACAGATTTGACACAGTTGCCGAACTGGTAGCGGTTTTGCGAGTAATAGAGCGGACCAAGACCAATTGTGATCGTTTTCAAGAACCAAAAATGATGTTAAATGCTTTAGAGCCTGACTTAGCATACAAGGGGCAATCGAGCAGTGAAATTAATGTAATGAATCAAAAACCACTGGTGAAACATGATGACAGAAGAACCTATAATAGCAACTATAGTGAAATGAAGTGTTGGAATTGTAGAGCCACGGGTCATGTTTTTAGAGCTTGCAAATTACCTCCACAGAGATTATTTTGTTACAAATGTGGTAAGTTTGGACAAACCACTAAGAACTGTCCATATTGTAAAAAATCGGGAAACGCAAAGGTGGAAGACGTAGAAGCTGCCGAATGTCTTCCCAGCCAATAGATCTCGATACTAGAAGAGATGAATGGCAGAATTGGTTAAAGGTCATATCGGGATATTTTGCAACGGGAGAAATATGCAACTTGGCTAAGGTAGAAAACGACAACCGGTACTATGCAAAGATAAAGGTCTTAGGGAAAGAACTTTTAGGGTTAATGGACACGGGAGCAACTACGTCAGTCATTTCTAAACATCAAAGTTTGAGGCTAAATGATATGGGATTCTCAGCTCAAGAGGTGCCTCAAACAAAATTGTCTACGGCTGATGGAACAGCGCATTACATTGACTCAATTTTATACTTGCCGATCGAGTTCGCACAAAATTACAATGTCATTCAATTTTACGTCATGGAGGGTTTAAAACACGACATTATTCTGGGAATGAATTTTTTTGAAGCATTTAACGTAATTATTGGTGAGGCCACAGGAAACACAACAAGCAATGACGTACAGCAGTTGCCCAACAATACAGAAACGTTAGAGCTGAGCACGCCAGTGTCCGTGATATCACGTCATGATTTAACAGTGCACCAGAGTCAGGCTCTGGATGAACTAATTTCTCGCATGAAACTGGCAGTTGGGTCAGGTCTTGGACGTACTGATTGGATAGAGCATAGCATCGACACAGAAAACAATGAACCGGTCAATCAAAGGCAGTACCCCTTCTCCCCGCAAATAATGCAGGAATTGGCTCTGGAAATCGACGAAATGCTCAAGTTGGACGTGATAGAACCATCGTACAGTTCGTGGCGGTCTCCGGTTCTATTGGTAAAAAAAGCATCAGGCAAAAATCGTTTATGCTTAGACAGTCGGCAACTTAATAGGCTAACTAAAAGGGACACATATCCATTGCCACGGGTCACGTCCATACTGGACAGCCTGAAAAACGCGCATTACTTATCGACATTGGATCTAAAATCTGCGTTCTGGCAAATACCGCTGGATGAAGCAAGTAAAGAGAAAACTGCATTTGGACTGCCAGGTAAAGGGTTGTACCAATTTAAAGTTATGCCATTTGGCTTAATAAATGCAAGTCAGACACAACAAAGACTTATGGACAAGCTTTTCCCGCCACAATTCGAGGGTAAAATTTTTACCTACTTAGACGATATAGTCATATGTACAAAAACATTTGAGGATCATATCACAACGTTGACTTGGGTCATTGACCAATTAGCCAAAGCGGGTCTTACGGTCAACGTGGAGAAATGTCAGTTTGCGCGGGCATCCCTCAAATACCTTGGTTACATCGTAGATAAGGATGGACTGCGTACGGATCCCGATAAAGTCAGTGCCATCATAAGCTACCCAAAACCAAGGACGTACACGGAGTTAAAACGCTTTTTAGGCTTAGCCAGTTGGTACAGGCGTTTTGTAGAAAATTTTGCTATGGTGGCAGCTCCCTTACATGAGCTTACAAAAGGGGGTAAAAAAGGTCGGGAAGTGCAATGGACACAAGAGGCGGAGAAATCATTTAGCAATTTGAAAACAGCTCTGACATCGACACCAGTCTTAAGCTGTCCAGACTATTCATCACAGTTTATAATCCAATGTGACGCGTCCTGTAGAGGCACAGGCGCTGTTCTTGTACAGTTAGGCGACGGAGTAGAAAAACCGGTAGCGTTTGCAAGCACTAAACTGTCAGAAAGGGAAACAAAATACTCAACATCGGAACGGGAACTTTTAAGCGTGATACACGCTATTGAGCACTTTCGTCCATATATTGAAGGAACACATTTTAAGGTCATTACAGATCATAGTGCATTACAGTGGTTGTACAAGTCCAAAGACCCGCATGGAAGACTTGCTCGTTGGGCGATGAAACTGCAGCAATTCGACTACGAAATCGTATTTAGGAAAGGCAAAGATAATATCGTCCCAGATGCACTATCCAGAGCAGTATATGATCAAAACATCGATCTTATTGAGGTTAAGGGAGAGGACAAGGACCAATGGTACAAGGACAAAGAAGCAGAAGTGGAGAACGGCAAAGAGGAAACGGACTGGGTAATAAGTCAAGGTACACTTTGGAAGTACATGAAACTCGAGCAATTCCCAGATGAGAACGATTCCTGGAAGTTGGTTATTCCAGAGGGTCTTAAAGACAAAGTACTGAGAGAATGCCACGATGATCCAACAGCTGGTCACTTAGGTGTCAAAAAGACCGTGAATAGGGCGAGACAGAGATATTACTGGCTATCACTAATTAAAGATGCAAAGGAACACGTTCGGAAATGTGAAACTTGTGCTAAACACAAATCGGTTCAATTGTCTCCACAAGGGTTGATGGGCAGACACAGAGAGGTAACAGAGCCATTTCAAATTATATCTATGGATCTCATGGGTCCGTTTCCTCGATCAAAGGCGGGGCACACAATGTTGTTAGTGATATCGTGCTGGTTCAGCAAGTTCGTCTTACTCTTCCCTCTAAGAAATGGCAAAGCGTCGAATATTACTAAAATTGTAGAGGAAGAAGTATTTTTAGTCTTCGGTGTTCCACAAGTTATCATATGCGACAACGGGAAGCAATTTGTTGCTGGGGATTTTAAGGAAATGGTTGACAATTACGGATCCAAAATATGGTACACCCCTTACTATCACCCTCAAGCCAACCCAACAGAGAGAGTAAATAGAGTCATTGGTACAGCGATAGCGTCGTATATACAGGAGAACCACAAAGAATGGGATAGACACATTCCACACATCGGATATGCCATAAGAACTGCGATCCATGAAGTCACGGGTAAAACACCATCCTATCTATTCTTTGGTCGGGAGACTGCATATCATGGAAGACCGTCTACCACGCTTGATCAAGAGGTCCCATTGAATTTTAATAGATCCATTCATGACGACAGGCTGAAGAAAAGAAATGAAATTTATAAAAATGTACACGACAGATTAAAAAAGGCATATGAAGTTAATAGCGAAAATTACAATAAGCGGAGGCGTAAATGTACATTTGATCTTGGTGATTTGGTATGGAAGAAGACTAAACCATTGTCAAATGCAAGTAAGAACTTCATGGCAAAATTATCACCTAAATATGAAAAAGCTGTTATTTCTGACAAACTATCAGACAACGTGTACATGTTAAAAAGCTTAAGGGGGAAAAATTTGGGAAAGTGGCATGCCTGCGATCTGAAGCGAGTTGTATGCTGCATTGAAGAATCCTGTTCGGATTCTATTTGCGGAGAGGGGATAATGTAATGTTTTGGAACGGCACCTCTTAAAATATTAAGGGTATCTTAAAACAACAACAAAAAATAAGGTAGATAGAAAAAAGGTGTCAGCTAGTGGACTCGGCAATTGTCATGTCACTGTGGAAGGACAAAGGAATGAATCTCCGGATCGCGGAGCTAATTCTGAAAGTGTTCTAGTATTTTCAAAATGTTTGTTGTGTGTACATAAGCAGAGGACACGGGGTGAGTGCTAGTTATAACCTAAGTGATCGATATTAAAGTGAAAACATTCTGTACGAATCGTATCGTTGAGACAGGTTATTTTGTTCGCAGCCTGCGGTGACGCCCTTTTTGTACGACGCAACTTTGCGAGTAAAAGACGGAATAAAATTGTCCTGGTGTTGTTTCAATTATTACGTCAATATTATCAAGTATCAACAGAAGAAATAAACTGCTTAGCGCAGCTGGCTGGAATGTACATGATACTTTCGTCGGGTTAACTAAGGCCTGCGGTGGCGCAATAATAACGCGCTTGCCCATGAAACGGCAAGCGCGAGTTCGAATCCCCGGATCATGAATAATTTTTGCTTTTTTGTTTTTGTTTGTTTAGATTTTTAAGTCGTTCTTTTTTTTCTGTCTACTTATTTTATGCATGAATTTACTTTTACCATTTTAGAATAAGTGATTTTACCTTGTTTGATTTCTGTTATTTTTCTATGAACTTTTATTGAATAATATATTCTTAAGTGTTAAAGATCTTTCATTAAAATTGCAACCCACGGGAAATTCTTACATGAAGTGAGCACTAGGCATCACAAACTATCTCCTTACCGAATTTCATCGAAATCGGTTCAGCGGTTTAAGCGTGAAGAGGTAACAGACCGACAGACAGACAGATACTCTTTCGCATTTATAATATTTGTATGGATTTGCAAATGTAGAGTTTTCACGTTGCCGTACTCACAGCCATTCTTCTTGTCTAGTTCGAAAACTATTCCGCTACTCGGGGAGCGGGATGGCTGCCGCATTTGCAAAAGAAATCCTCAAGGAAATGCCTTCAGTTTAATCTCGGGGCCAACTGGAAGAAAAACAAATACGAAAGTAAGTTTTAAAACTCCGGTACGATACATTATTTGTGAATTTCGTTGAAAACATTTGTGAACTTATTTTACGCCTTTGTCTAATTTTAAATGAACAAATACTCAAGACCAGCCAAGTGCGAGTCAAACTCGCGTACCGAGGGTTCCATACAAAATATACGCTACAAACGGCCGTATCTATGAAAATCCAGTGTTAGCAAAGCTTTACTTATAAGCTAAAATTACGCGGTGTTCGATCATTTTATATTCGTTACTGACAAAGACAAAATTATACTTAATATTTTTTTCTGTTTCCGCCTTTATATTTTAACTCATTTAAATAAAACAATTTAACGTGAAACAATGACATGTTCACAGACTGCAGACCTATTATATTATAATTAATATATTAGGTCTGCAGTCTGTGAACATGTCATTGACAAACCAAACCATTCTATTTAGGCCAAGCCACATCGGATGCGTGTGCGTGGCGTGCACGTAGACGTGCGCGTGGCGTGCGCGTTGTAAAGTACGAATACCCGTAAGAGATGACACACCGTTGCGCACGTGGACGCCACGCAATGACATTTCATACAATACAACGCGCACGCCACGCACACGCGCACGTGCACATGCTGCGCACGCATCCGGTGTGTCTCGGCCTTTAAGTTTGATAATCCTTCTATACTTACCAAAGAGAAAATATATTTTCCCAGAATGCTACGCGAGGCTATTGAGATTAAAAAGCATCCTAATTTCAATAGAAGATGGGTTGTCGCTACCACCAGTTGTGTACAGTTGGCTCCCTGTTCATAAATAGAGTAGCTTCGTGGTTATCACATCTGTCTAAAACCAATATAGGACCGAAGAGAATGGGGTGATAAAGAGGACAGTATCGTGGATACAGGCTGAACAGACAAGCGCATAGATTACTACTCTTGGTCCGGACAAGGGCCCAAATTCGATGTGACATTGTGATATCGCCAATTGAGCTATACAAAAGTGAGCAATCCAAAAGGGTCAGTATGGGAAAGTAGGAAACTAAAAGGGATATAAAAATTTGCTCCGAGTAACCATGAATATGATTTTTAATTAACTTTTTTTTTGCACATTTCCAAGAGAAACTGTACGAAAGAGCCTTAACATTAACGATAGACAATAGGCGGTCTTATCGCTCCAGAGTGATTCTCTTCCGAAGAACCTGTAAATCCGAGATCTTATAAAAAAACTTACAATAGCCACCAAACAGTTATTATAGCCTTGATTATTTATTTATTTCATCTTTATTGCACAAAAGAAAACTTATCGTACAAAAAATAAGGCATTCTCTACAAGTCAACCTTAGGTCAAAGGAGAAAAATTGTGGGCGGTGCTGAGACTTGTGTAACTACAAAACACATAATTATGTAGACATAGTTAAATACCTGAATAACATATAGATAAGATAAATATTATACAAATATATATAACAAAATGTCTATAAAGGAAGTCAAGCCATGTTTGCTATTCGTGCTGCATATTATTTTTAAAGGCCAAGAAATGCTATCCGAGTGACAAATCATAAAGAGGGGGGGGACAAGTGGGAGCGGCTATGAAGAGTGAGCGCGGCGGAGCACGATGACCTGATGATACGAACGAAGATGCTTGGCTGTAGCTATGAGTATACTTATCCAAATATGTATTTTAAACGAGCAATTCTTGTACCCCGCCCCCGCGGCCTCCCTCCTCCTCCTCCTTAGAGTTTCACGAACGAAGTTGTTGGGCTCTACAGTAGATGTATAATGTTCATATTCGGAACATATCTTTACGACTTCTCACTTAGCACGTTGAATTCGGCCCGGCATGCATAAGTGTCTATTGTTTCCCGAGGGTAGGTAAATTTAACCGTTGGTGACTAGTTGTATGCCGAGAATGGGTGTACAAATACCGGCAGATACGCCGGGTTTCCGCTAACTTACTCTGCAAACACTTACGACGCAAGCCTTCAACAACTTACCACGCAAACACTTATCCATGCAAATCGATGTTTGTTGCATCTTTCGCAGTTTAAACATGTATCATATACTCGGTTGGTTAATAAGTTCTGAAGCCAAAGAGTATTCATTTACTCATATTTAAAGGGAAAGATAGTTATAAAAGCCTTTCCTAGGGAAACCCGGTGGGAATCGGCTTATATAGACGCCATGCCACTGATCCTTATCCTTACTATATTATAAACGTGAAAGTATGTATGTATACGTTCCACTTAATCTCAAAAACTACTGGACGAAGTTTTATGAAACGTTCCAGTTATGTGTCTTATATATCAGAATAGGGCATACGCTATAACGTATGTCAAATTTCATCCCTTTTAGGGACAAAAAAGGGGATGAAAATTTGAATGGACAATATTTTTTTTTACGCTAGGAACTTGAAATCTTGGTAATATGCTTCACATTAAAATTATTAAAATATCGAGTTTTGGGGAAAGACATAAGCTACTTTTCATCCCGGAAAAATACTTTTTATCCGCGATAAACGAATCTCAGGTGGCTAGTACATTCAAAAATATGATAAAAATAAACAAAGGAAGAAAGAAAACTATGATATAGTTGACATCAAACTGATTATAAAACCAGCAGCATAATTACAAAGAAGAAATTGTGGCGGTGCTTTTTTTTCACATGGATTCTCCAAGTTTTTTATAATAAGCTTGACTTTTACACCAAAAATTACAATGAGACTCAGATATATTTTTACTTAATATAGAAGGACACTCATGTTACGCCTTACTCTTTATTATCATCATCATTATATCGGATAAAGGCTTTCCTTAACGCTGGTAAGTTCTGTTATATGGTTTTTGCTAATATAATAAAATAAATGCGTCCACACTTGTACCATTTGCTCGTATCCGATCACCGTGGCGTGGCATGACTGCGTATCGCGCTGCTTGGACGCTCACTGTCGGCGCGCCGGTCACGCCCAACTTGTTCGATTTAAGTGTACGATACGCGTAGCAACATGGATTTCGAGCGATCGGATCGGCGCAACGTCCAATCGCATGATCGTGACACGCGATCATGCCACGGGACAAAAAATTTGGGTGAACAAATGATACAATTGTTAACACCTTTACGGTATTTTTTGGTATTTTACCCATCTACTCAAAGCTTTTATTTTGCCAGTTAGGAAATTATAAAAATTGCCATAATGTTCTTTTATTTCCAAATAACCTAGTAAAAAAACTAATAAAACAACTAAGTTTATAAATAAATAAGTAGTCCCATGGCAAGCTCAATAAGGCTTGTGTTATGAGTACTAGACGACGATATATATTTAATAGATAAATATAAAACATATAAAATATCCAAAACTCAGGAACAAATATTTATGCTCATCACACAAATATTTGACTTTACCGTGATTTGAACCCACGGAACAAACAGTAGACAAAAATATTTTTTCGAAAAACTATAATAATATCCAAGATATAAGCCATCAAACATTTCATTCTATCTCTTTCGAGCAAATCATAATTTTATATGGAGTTTATATAGCCGGAGTGCACTTTGACGTAATAGTCGGACCACTCTGTCTACTTTGTAGTTTAAAATGCCTATATCATACGTATTTCTTGGCCGATTTTAATTTTAATTTCCCACTTTGAAATCGATTTTACAATATTGTTAAGAAAACTGATAAATAAAATCGTGCATGTGTAGGTAGTTAGTTCCACGATAGTTGAGGCGAATGATTACACACACAGTTACATGCAGTACTGATTGCAAGAAAGAAAAAAGTTGATGAATGAAATGAGTGAGTGAATGTAAATAAAAATGCCTAGTTATATTTTTAATAGGTATTAAAAACAGAAAAATAGGTATGACAACGATGTAACGAGTGCCAGTTACTTCTTTATTATTGAAATAAAACAATTTAACGGATTATATCGCGTATTTTATCTCATTAACTACAATGAGAACTAAAATGAAATAATATACGTGATATAATCCGTTAAATTGTTTTATTTCTTTATTATATTTATTTATTCATATAACCGATTTATTTAAATAAAATCGGTCAAAATCTTTTGTTAGAAGTCGATAAATTATTCTATATCTAAACAAAATAGTTAAAAGAAACTTTTTGGTCTATCTTATACTTTTTTCACTGTTGAACTTGCTGTCGGTACAATATAAGAACACTAATTTCAAAATCCCGCTGTCATTACATGACAGTTTTAGTGTGGGCGTGATCTCAACTCATGTGAAACCAGCTATACCCTATTACCCACTGATCAATCTGCTATCTTCAACTGCTTTGTCATGGAATATTTTTTTGGATATACCTACTGTTTAGAAAACAAAGACAAAATTTATGCTAATTTCGGAGCGATTATTTCCAAAAATATCTACTAAACAAAAATTTTTTTAGAAACCTCAAATCGATTTTAAAAGATCTGTCGAAATATGTGCCACAGATTGATATTTTGCTGATTTTTTTTTCAGTTTCGGCTACATGCATGGAGTGCCCCCTCCCCGATTTGTTCATTTTATATCTGGTTAAGAAAAGCGATAAATAATTATGTAAGTTACTTTCTGACCGCTTTGCAATCTGTAATTGCTTCGTCATGGAATTCTTGTTATCTGTGTACTCTCGCAAATGTTAGCTTAGCCCGATGGAGTCAGTGAAGTGAGCAAATTGATTGTTTATTGGACACGACATGCTCATTGAATCGAAACAGTCTCCATTTTTTAATGCATTCCAGACAGACGTACAGTAATTGAAATTGATTCGGGTACTAATTGACATTGACATTTATTGTTATAGATACAAATAGAAAATGGTCGAAAATGATGATTAATTTGTTTGCAATTCAGGGCTTGCAACCTGTATTTAGGTTATGTCGGTTAATTATTTAGGTTAAGTTCGGACGAATTCATTTGGGAACTTTATTTGGAAGCGCTCTTTAACCGGTACTCCGTGTTCGGTTACGGGATCAATGACCGCCATCGTGCCGATAGTGGCGCAACAACAGTCAACTACATGAAAAATTGAATCTAATACAAGCAAACCAATCCTGTCTACTCGAGCGGTTATTCACCCTAGACTCCGCTCACACGGAGGAACCACTCTTTAACCGGTAAATTGATTTCGCTCCTTGTTTTGCGCTCCGAGATATTAACCGGTTAGAGCGATGTTCTTGCGAGCGTAACCTTCATGACGGGTTAGGCTTTCAGAGTGTGGCTCTAACCGGCACGGAAACTGGAACGAAAAATTAACCGGGTTACAATCCCTGGTGAATTATCTTATTACTTGTGCATACAGCCATTAAATAGGGAAATCGTGGTGCCTATGTATGGTGGTATCATTATTTTAATATCATGAAGAGAGATCTTCAAAAAATATTTTTCTTTACATGGTCCAAACAGTAAAAAGAAGTTTAGGTCTCATTTTCTTCTTTCGTACACCGTAGAGTAATATGTATAATATTATAAAATAAAATGTTTGTACATTGAACACATTTTCAAAAAAGTGATTGAACGGTATATTTGGAGGTCACTGAACCGAAAAAACATTTTTGCACTTCTCCTGCTCAAAAAATACGTCATATTAGCTTCGCGAAGCGAGACTAAAATAGTACATTTAGCCCCTAGGGTTTAAAAGAAAGCCATATAATCCCAAACAAATTTCTATGAAACTGAAAAAAAAACTTCCAGCCAGCTACATACTACTTACTAATAATTAAAAACAAACAAACCAACCTGATCAGATTGGCCAAACTCTCTGATAGAATTGCTCATACTTTTAGTTTTTCATGAAATATACAAATTTAATGTTAAGTATTTTTTATTTTCTTGCAGTCGAAGTGAAAAGCAGTGTTTGACACGGGGCTAGAGGCCATTATGACACTCAGACATATTTGTCCTCGCTCACTTCGTGAGCTCGTCCAAATAATCACTTCGTGTCATGATGGATTATTTTAACCCCTTGTCAAACAGTTTACTATTTTTGGATTGTTTTATGTTTGTATGTGTCGTTGTGGCTTCATCACACTATAACGGCTAAAGAGACTTCAATTACACGGGTAACTGTGTAACGGGTAACACGGGGTAGACGGGTAACTGAGTCACAGATGGTTATAGGATACAAAGAAGGTTATGGCTTTTTCCTCCTCTGCGAACAAAGTTTACCTTCTATCTTCTATCTATACATATAATAAAGCTAAAGAGGGTTGAAAGTCTGTACATGTAAGATATTCGAAAAAAAAATGGTCGGGGATACTTAAAATCGATAACAGAACAAGTTCCAACAGTTTCTAGAATTTTTGTCTGTTTGTCTGTTTTTCTGTTTATCTCTTTATTTGTACGCGCATCACGTGAAAACGGCTTAATAGATTTTGATGCAAACCTTACTAATCGGTCGAAAAAATCACCAGCCAGGTTATAGGCTATAAAAATTCAACTCTTAAAAGGGAGGGTAGCCACTACATTTGATTGAGTTAAGTTTGCACCTGAATCTTATCGCGCTACTTAGGAAGGAGTTGAAAACTTCTCTCGAACATGTGTTACGAGCCCACGAGTATCGAGTACCTTGATAAACTAACAGGTGGCGCTAAAATTAATACCTTTTTGCCAAATCCATACTCATATTACAAATGCGAAAGTGTGTCTGTCTGTCTGTCTGTTACCTCTTCACGCTTAAACCGTTGAACCGATTTTGATGAAATTTGGTATGTAGATAGTTTGAGTCCCGGGTTTGAGGCTACTTTTTATCCCGGAAAAATACCCTTATCCACGATAAACTAATTTAAGGCGGACGAAGTCGCGGGCAGAAGCTAGTCTAGTAATAATATAAAGGTGAAATGCGCACTGAATACTGATTGTCATTCTGCCGGATATATCCACACAACATTCTCCATACATTCGTCAAAGGAAACATTGAAAGTTTCCTGATCATTGTAATGCAGCGAGAATTCGAAAATACTATCCCTTTCTGAAATTCCAACTCGAAGACTGGAATAAACCGCCCCTCAAACTTTAGCGGAGATGTATTCGCATACTAAGAACGTACCCTATGTTACAGTGTAACAGTGACTTTAACTTTTCAGCTGAAGGTACATTTACCTCAGGCGAGGACGTTTTTTGGCACAGTGACCCATAAAACGCGCACGTTCGTGATTTAGCCAGCCCGGGCGGCGGGGGTGCATCGAAACGACACATGTGCATTAGAATTTTAAAGTAACAAACTGCTTTTCGGGAACCCGGGGAAGTTTGAATGAAAATAGTCGTGCATTCTTAAAGGATAAGGCTGTATTTGAATTGCTGAGCGGAAACATTTTTACTTTATTTCAGGTACGCGGCTGTATCTGTTTTCATATATAATAGTATTGCTTATTTATTTCACTGCATTGACACTATGTTAATTCGGTGCAAATGCAATATTATGATACCATCGGGCTGATCTGATGATAGCACCTGAAGGTGGTCATCGAAACTCTTTAATAAAATACGCAACGCAATGGTATCAAGTTTAAGCTCTTTAAAATCGTCTCGATGAATAATTGACGGATGTTTAAAGAAAAGTACAATCGCAAAAATTTACAAGTATAAAGCTTAATAAATACTTTCAACGAAAATAGTTTTGAACATGAACGGACATACCGTTTTTAAGTTATAGCCAAAAAACTACGCTTCTCAGCAAAAGGACGTTAGTGCCGGGGAAATAAGCTCTTTTGTTAGTGTTTTTTTTTAAATGTCGTATTTTTTTGATCTGTAGTGCATTTTTTGTATAAATGGCTGCGGAACCTTACATTGAGCATGGTGCGATATGCTCTTGGCCGGTATTTATTTTATTTATTTTGGTTTCGGTTTCGGTTTTATTTAATCTAATTGATCGGACATAACTCTTCTGACATTTTATTTTTACCATCATTGTATTAGTTAACTAACATTAAATTATTTTATAATTTAGCTGAGTTATTAAGTATGTTATAAAATTGTTACACTTGGATTATCACTAAGATTTATTATTATATTATATTTCCGACACGATTCTAGAATTGATATGGAATAAACTATCTATCTATTATTTGTTAAAACGCTCATTTTTTTTTCTTTATTTCAAAGTATATAAAATCAAATCAAAACAAATAATTGTATTTCCAAGAATATAGTACATTTGGTTGGTATCAAGTGTCTTAGTGCGACATATTCGGCCAGTATTGGCGTAGAAATGTTATACTATATTATATATTGCTAACAAAACATGTCAAAATGAAATTAAAATTAAATGTACTTATTGTCAATTAACATGTCCATTACTATTAACTAAATATTTATTATGATAAACAGTTTCATTACTATTAACTAAGAATTATTGTAATAAACATATCAATTCATATAAAAAATAATTACCTTACAAAATGACATGCACCTTTATAAAACATGTATATATTATACTGAATTCACTTGCCATAGTCAGTTTGTCATATTTTAAAAAATCAGTTACAGAATAAAAGCATTCATTTAATAAAAAATGTAACATCTTTCTCTCGAATTCACGTGTGTGTTACGCTTTGAACTGCTCTGGTACTTTATTATATAATTGTATAGCCATACAGTATCCATTTGATCCAAACATCTTCAATGTTTGCTTAGGTTAATACAGATTAATTGGATTTCTACTAGGTCTATTGGTTTTTTCAATGATCGCGTCATGTAATGGAAAGAGATGAGGATGTTTTTTAACAAAGTTGGTATGGCATTTCCAAAATGTAAAGACATGGCAACGGTAGGATATTAAGCTCTTGAAATATTGGTTTACAATGAGCAAGATATTCCGCACCAAACACAGCTCTAATACATTTATTTTGAGTTATAAATGCTCTTTGGGCATCGGTACAGTTACCCCAAGCAACGAGTCCATATCGCAGAAGTGAGGAAACGTATCCATGAAATGCTGACAATGCAGCCTCTCGTGAAGCCACAATTGTCCAATCCATGTCCAATCTTGAACAAACGTTTTCAACGTGTGCCTTCCAATTAAGACGCTCGTCCAGCGTGACACTAAGGACCGTAGCTGACTCTACAAGTTGAATATCGGTATTATTACATTTGATTTTTATATCTGGTTGAGAAGTATTAATAGTTCGAAACTTAATGACCTTAGTTTTATCATAATTTAATTTCAGATTATTGCTTTCTAACCACACAAAATTATTTTGTAGTTCCGTAGTGGCTTCATTTTCAAGGTTGCATTTATTTTTGGATTTAAATAGCGCGTGAAGATTCCAGCAAGCCTAAACACGGCTAGGAACATTATTTTACTAAAGAGATCCGGCGGCTACCTTCCGGCTCCATCATCAAATCAATTCGATGGTACCATTCTCATCAGGACCATTTCAATTTGCGACTATGAAATTAGCTAAGCTATTTTAATCAAGATGTATCTTCTCGCCACCAGTTAATCTCTTATCGTTGAGGAGTTCCTTATTTTGATCTTTTTGATCAGTTCTACTTTACCAATTTTCACTTTTTGAATTCAATGCGTATCATTATGTTTCTTAAAATACCAAAATCTCCCTATGTATAATGCTGCGTACAATATTTGAGGAGTTTCTTCAATTCCTCTGGGTCCCATCATCAGATCTTCGCTTAAATTCTTCTTGTTAGTCGTTGCACTCTTTGCAGAGCGGTCATGATCAACAGCTTGTACTGTCAGGTGCAGATGTTACTCGCCGTATTATGTCCTGCCATCTCTCCCGATTTGCACACATTCGGGTGCACTCATGCAGCGGTCCACTTAAATTATAAGGGACCAATATGGATACAACTCATTTCAAACAAAAAAAAACTAAATTGGTTTATAGATTATTATAGTTTATAGAGTTCGTTTGACAATCATCAAAAAAAAATAGTCCCGAATTGAGAAGCATCTCCTTCTTTGGCAGTTGGTTAAAAATGTATTTTTTGGCAGAAACTTATTATATAACAGCTCGTTGAATTTACGAGCGCAGTCTATCTCAGTCCATATGACAGCTGCAATGATGTCCGCAGTATATTTATGGGCAATAAATAAAGTAGTTCGCGTCGTTCGAAATCACGTAATATTGTAAGACCGAAATCTTTGACTAACGGGACTGTTTGTCGCGTGGTACTTTATGGGTTCAAAGATTATACTAATGTTACTCAATCAATGTGCAATATCGGGAAAGACAACAAAAAGTAGTTATATGTTAACCAAAGCTTCAAAGTTGTCATTTTGTGCGAGTGCTTGTTTTTCCATTTTTAGGGTTTCGTTGTCAAAATGGCAAAAACGGAACCCTTATAGTTTCGTCATGGCCGTCCGTCCGTCCGTCCGTATGTCACAGGAATTTTACTCAAAAACTAAATGATATATATTGATGAAAGTTAGAGCTTAGGTGTCTTGTATGAGCCGCTACTTAGTTTGATAGTTAAATAAAAAATGTTCTAGAGGTGGCACTCCATACATGTAAACGAAACGGAAAAAAAAATTTTTTAGCAAATTTCAATGTGTTGCACACATTAAGACAGTTCTTTTAAAAATAACTTATTATTATGTCCAAAAAACATGAAAAAAATTGCCAAGATATACCTTAATAAATACTTTCAACGAAAATGGTTTTCAATATGAACGGATACTTAGGTTTAAGAGTTATTGTCAAAAAACTGCGTTTCTCAGCAAGAGGACCTGTGCCGTGGAGATACGCTCTTTTACTAGTGCACTTTTTCAATTCGTATTTTTATCATCTATATTGCATTTTTTTGTATGAAAGGCTGGCCAGTTTTGGTTGAAATGTTGATATTATCAACAATGAAACTTACCTTTATTCAAATATTTGAATGATTACACGCAATCTCAATCATAATGTTTACGAAACAACGTTCAAATAACTAAATAATTTAAATATACTGTCACATTTGAGAATTGAATCATGAAACAGGAAAATCAGTAGACGTATGTGAACGAAAGCAATCAGCGTAATATGAACATGAACAACAGGTGCAAAAGCGCAACCGGGCATATTAACCTCAATATATCGCTAGACCTGATTGCCGCAGGCCCTAATAAACCGTCGCTACTGACGGCACACAAAGCTGCACTCTGCATACTGCAGCTACCGCCGGGACAGTAATTACTGCCCGGCCAACATGCTCACTTGCGGTCTCAGAAGTTTCTTCAACATCACTACACATTATTTATCGCTAGACCTGATTGCTGCAGGCCCTAATAAACCGTCGCTACTGACGGCACACAACGCTGATCTTTACATACGGCAGCTACCGCCGGAGCAGTAATTAATGCCCGGCTAACAGGCTCGCCTTGCCGAGACAGTTTATTCAATACCAATCAGCATATTTTTAAAACTGATTTCTGCAGGCCTTAGTAAATGCAAAATACTGCACTCCGAATACTGCGGCTACTGCTGGATCAGCAATTACTGCCCGGCCAACACGCTTGCCTTGCGGAGTCACAATTTTCTTCAAGATCACTCAATATAACGGTAATCGGTAACTGATAGGCTGATAGCAGCAGGCAATTCATAAACACAAAACGCACTCTGCATACTGCAGGCCACCGTCGGAGCAGTAATTACTGCCCACCGCGCGCGCTTGCCTTGCTATATCAGATAGTTTCTTCAATATAACAAATTATATCGCTAGATAGCAGCAGGCAGTCATTAAACACAAAACGTAACACTTTTTCATATCGCAGCTACGGCTGGAGCAGTAAGTTCTGCTTACCACTCTCGCCTTGTGATATTAGACAGTTTCTCCAATACAACACATTATATCGCTGAAAGTGATTGCTGCTGGACCTAGTAGACACAAAACGTTGCACTCTGCATACTACAGCTAGCGCCGGAGCAGTAATTACTGCCTAGTCGACACGCTCGTCTTGCGGGACCAGAAAGTTTTATCAATACCAATCAGCATATTTTTAAAACTGATTGCTGCAGGCCCTAGTAAACGCAAAATGCTGCACTCTACATACTGTGGCTACCGCTGCAGCAGTTATTACTGCCGGGCCAACATATTCGCCTTGCCACACTGTGGACACTCCCTGCCGCCCGCCGGACACTCCCTGCCGCCCGCGGCCCGCCGCCCGCAAGCTCCAGCCACCCGCGATCTTCTCGCTCACAGTTCAGTTACCTCAGCCGAAAACTGCGAGGTAACCGAGCGCGGGTGGGCGGCACTTTCAGGGAGTGTCCATACTATACGTAGAACTCTTTATTATACTGTGGCCTTGCGGAGTCAGACGGTTTCTTCAAGATCACTCAATATTGCTAGAGCTGATTGTATCACAAAAAAAACCGGCCAAGTGCAAGTCCGACTCGCGCATCGAAGGTTCTATATAAAATATACGCTCCAACCGGCCGTATCTATGAAAATCCAGTGTTAGCAAAGCCCTAGTCCTAAGCAAAATGCGGAGTTCGATCATTTTATATTGGTTACGGACATAGACAGACAGACATAAAATTATACTGATTTTAGTATATGTTGTTATAGCAGCACCAAAAATACATTATCTCTGAAAATTTCAACTGTCTAGCTATCACGGTTCATGAGACGTTACTTGTGGCAGACTCCGCTGTCCAGTCTTAGTAATACGCTCCCGTTTTACCCTCTTGGTACGGAACCCTAAATAGGGTTATGCCTTTTTTCTCCCCCGAAAATGACCCTCTCTGTTTATTGGTAAATATGCCCCTATAAATATGTCGTAGTTTAGTAAAAACAAGTATTAATCATTTGAAATATAATTATTATTGATTGCAATAAAAACATTATTTAAAAACAGCGTCTTACAAAAACATCCCTGCTGAAATTATTCATCTGTACGTTTAATACCGGCGTTCTGGCTCTTTGAGTGCAAGCCCTTTGAGGTGGCTCGGACAAATGGTTATTTGTGCGGTTTACGCTCATTCGGCCGAAAAAACATGAATGATTTATTCAAAAGTAGGCTTTTGCAATATAAAGATAAGAAGATTAATTTTAACCGGATCATTAAAAAGTATAATTATATTACATTTTGCGTGGCATATATTTCGTGAATCTTGTTGCTCGCTTATACTACATAAAAACTTAAAGGTGCCCGTACATTAAGTTTTTATGTAGTATTCTTGTGTTCCCAATTTTACTCTGCACAGATAAAAATTATATTTAAAATCGCTTTGGGTCGATTTCACCAACATTTAATTTACACGGGAGTGGCTACTCCAGTATAACTTTACTCCAACGATTTACTCGATGCGATTTCGTTTCAACACGCTAGTCTACGGATAGCTTACTCTCGCATATTTACTCTGTAACGTTGAACGAATGAAAGGAATGAAATGGTTATGCATCCAAGAAAGATTGACAGTTTGTCCCATGCTTGAGCAATGGTGCTGTGTATTTTTTTAATTTGTCGGGTCTCTATTTAAATAATAATAAATAAATAAATATTAAGGGACAATTTACCACCAATCGAACTAGCCCCATGGTAAGCTCAACAAGGTTTGTGTTATGGATACTACACGACGATATATTTAGTAAATATATTACTTATATACATAGAAAACATCCAAGACTCATGAACAAATATTTATGCTCATCACACAAATATTTGCCCTTACCGGGATTTGAACCCAGGACCTCAGCGTCGCAGGCAACGTTAATCCTACTGAGCCAAACCGGTCGTTAAAATATATTTACTGTTGGACATAGGCCACTCAAAGGCATGCCACTGAGTTTCTTTGTTTCCAACCGCTGCTAGCCACTTTTATTATGTCGTCGCTCCACCTAACTGGAGGGCGCCGTACACTATGTTTGCCAAGACGCGGTCTCCACTCGAAAACACGTTTGCCCCAACGGTTATCAGTTCTATGACTCGGGTAATACGTTTAATTCAGTTTTTAAGTTTAATGACGACTAACAGTTTACTTAGCCCAAATCGGCCGTACAAAATTTTACTCTATACTAGTATGGAGATTTTATACTTAGGTTAAATATTGGTGAAACGCAAATCAATCAATCAAAATATCCTTTATTCAAGTAGGCTTAGATACAAGCACTTTCGAATTGTCAGTTTGAATGATGTTTGATGATGATGAACTGAGTTTACTCGAGAGTAATTAATGACTTATTATAATATATTGCGAAAATGACCATTAATAGTTTGACATTGTGTTTATATGTTGTTATAATTATTTTAGTACAGCACATGCCAAATAATAATTCAACTCCCAGGCTGTACAGTTAACTAAAAAATAAATTCAAGTTATTTCCTCCTGACGGTCACATTAAAGTAATTTGCCGCATCCGCGTAGCAAATACTAACCCTCGTGACGCAGGGCTACCACCCGTGAAATTAAGGATAAAAAAACCCAAAAACCGGTACCTGTACCGGGATAATCCGGATTTTCCGATGTGCAAACAGTATTGCCGGCTAGTTGGCTAAACTCCCCAGTTTTAACTCGCGCCGGAAGGATTAGGCTAGCTTTTTTTTATCTTGAATGCTGACTCGGATTACGCTTGTTAATTGGTGAATCCCACATTGGACGTCAAACCAAACCTATACACACTTAGGGCGGCGTGCACCATAGCGCTAAATAGTATCTAAATCCAAATTAAATACAAAATTATATTTAACGCCTTGCACCTCGCTAAATAGATCGCTAAACATGTTAAGGGAGCTGTCAACATTAAACGCCCATCAAAGGCTATTTAACTCGGCGAGATACGCTGAGCGTGAATTTGACGTGTACTTTGATAGGTTATATTGGTAACATTTGGCGCTAATTGCTTAAAATTTGGTGCAACTATTAATTAATAATGACTATTTCGAGTTTTCATTCTGACGATGATGAGGAAATAATATAATTAATAAACAGACCAGTTATACTACGGGACATTTATACGAGAACTAATTTATTTGTGACACTCAATGACAAAAAAACCGTAAGCAGGTTCCGACTACGAAATGACACCGTACAAAGAATTTTTAAATCAAAATCGAAAACCAGATTCAAACCCACAAGTAAGTAGTTGCGATATTTCTTTTTAATTTGATTTAACAATGACAAGAAATAAAATTTAGAAATGCGCGCGAAAGTCACTTTGTGTCAAAAAAACGGCCCGTTCCTATTTACGCATACTCGTCTTGTTGAAATTAATAATTTTGTTAAAATAATGGCGTATTTTGCCAATTAGGTACAACGAAACGTAGGGAAACTGTTTTACCGACACATTAAACGCGTTTAGTTAAATAAACTTCACAACAGCTTGGTGCAAAACGTGACTAAACGCAATTATGTTAATCGCATTTACCGATTTAAATGTGTTTTGTTAAATTTGTTTAGGATATTTAAACGAAATTTGGTGCAAGCCCGCCTTAAAAATGTCGAGATTGTAATTGCTTGGAAACACTGAGGCAGAAAATTGGACACACAGTAAAACCCACTGGATTGGGGCAAAAAAGCGTCTTAAGCAGAAAAACGTACTTAAACGGGAAACAGAGCCTAACCTACTTCTGATTCTGATACCAATTATGTACGATTATCGATCATTTATATATATATTTATCACACAGTCATGTCAAGTACTTGCAACCTCTGCAGTGGCCATTTTTGCGAAACAAACTAGACCTGATCTGTGACGACATTGTTGAACCATCTATCATACTCATACTTATTTATTGATAAAATATGTCTAGATTTTGCAAGTCACTTCATTAAATTAACATTAAAATTGAATGGCGTTCATTATATATTAAATTACGTCCAGCTAAATATATTACTTTATAAGATAACATTATCATTTACATTTCATGTCATTTATTATTAACAGAATAATATTCATATATGCTGTAAAATGCTCTTAGACATTTTTTTATATTCATAAAAATATTACGTCACTCTGTATCTCTTTTATTTCACAGGGTACTGTATTGTAGATTTTTGGTCCCACTATAGACATTGTTTTTCCCGACTTTGCTAGTCTGCAACATGCTGTGGATAGCGTGTTTTTATTTTTGTGCAATTCGCGTGCTTCTATATTATGTCATAAGTTGAAAAAACTGTATATTACATCGTACGTATTTAAAATTGTAGAATATGTATTGTGACGTAAGTGTCTTGATGTTTTTGTTTATAAAAAGTTGTTTAGCAGGGCTACCAAGCCCAGTGTGTGAAATTAATCTCAATAATCGATGACCATTTATCTAAGAGTATTAGGCAGGTATTATTTGAGACCCTGGAGTGTCCTACTGCTGGACTAAGGCCTCCCTCTCAATTTTCCATATTAATGTTCCTGTCGTGGGAAATTTCCCACCACTTGAATCGGTATAAACCGTATAAAGGTGCGCCAAGTTGCAGGGATCGGCGTAAAGTGGCGCATTATGCGGGATATCGTATTAACCTTTTCACCGCCACAGACGGCAAATCACGTCATGTCACTGTCGTGCCACTGACACCAGCGTCGGCATATGTCGACCAAATCTCATGGTTCCAAAACTCCGAAAAATATCAATACCTCGTTTTGCAATCAAAATTTTATTTATGATGGTTCACTTTATTTTACTGCTAGAGCGCCTTGGTAATGTCGTATAACTTGGCGCTCAAAAGGTTAGACGTCATCATCTTATTATCACAACACAACCAAACGGGGCTTCGCGTGTAAATATGGAATATTTAAAAACCTTTCGTAGGTAATTCTTCGACGTTTCGGACGTCGCGTTACGTCCATGGTCTCGAAGGAACTGGGGTTTTGTTGTGTTGTGATAATGAGTGAGGATCGTATAAGTTTAATTGAACGTCATTATCTTAACGGGAATTCTTTTTTTATATGACACAGGAGGCAAAAGAGCAGACGGGTCGCCTGATGGTAAGCGATCACCGTCACCCATAGACACCTGTATCACCAGAGGAGTCACACGTGCGTTGCCGGCCTTTCAGGTGGGAGTACGCTCTTTTCTTGAAAGTTCACTGTATTTCTTCTTCGCATAACAAAAGGTGGTCACATTTAGCGCTTAGGTAACGCTGCTACAGGTGTAACGCTTAACTTTCTTTTTTTCTAGAGTCTGTTCGTGATGTATGGGAGCGGTAGAGGTGACAAGTGACGTGTTATGACATGTCCTAACTGTTTCGCTATACAAGCCTGATGCCTGAATGAAGTTAGCGTCGTTTGACGTTCCGTAAACTCCTCCTGTACCGCTCCTATACCTACCTCAGGAATAGACTCAGTTATGCGTTACGTCAATAGATGAGAATGATACTCAGAATAAGAATAAAGAACTTTTTCACTTGTCCTGCTCAAGAAGTACGTCATATTAGCTTCGCGAAGCGAGACTAAAATCGTACATTTAGCCCCTAGGGTTTAATAGAAAACCATTTAATCCCATACAAATTTCTATGACACTGAAACAAAAAACTTGCCGCCAGCTACATACTCCTTCTGAATAATTAAAAACAAACAAACCAACCTGATCAGATTGGCCAACCTTTCTGATACTACTTTCTGAACTGCTCAAACTGTACTTTTAGTTTTTCATGAAATATATAATTTTAATGTCAAGTATTTTTTTTTCTCGCAGTCGCAGTGAAAAGCAGAGTGTAAAACACGTGGCTAAAAGCCATTATGACACTCAGACATAATCACTTCGTGTCATAGTGGCTTATTTTAGTCCCTTGTCAAACAATTTAAATATGTCAAATTATTTGCAGAAATGTAGTGGTTTGTGGAGTTGAAATTGTGTATTGAGGGCGTACATTTTTCTTAAAGAAGCACGCAAGGTTACTAATGGACTACTTAAGAGCTTTATTAATTAACTAGCGGCCGCCCGCAACGCAATGGCTTTCCCCAAAACTCGATATTTTACTAATATAAATGTGAAGCATATTACCAAGATTTCAAGTTCCAAGCATAAAAAAATATTTATTGTCCATACAAATTTTCATCCCCTTTTTCATCCCTAAAAGGGATGAAATTTGACATACATTATAGCCTATTCTGATATATAAGGTACTTAACTGGAAAGTTTTATATAAATTCGTCCAGTAGATTTTGAGATTAAGTGGAACGTACATACATACTTTCACGTTTATAATATAGTAAGGAAATAAAGATAAGACAAGTGGTAAAACTGTCCACTAACGGTGAAATATGCGAGTCTGACACTGGATTTATAAATTGTGGCATTCCACAAGGATCTTCACTTGGAAACACTCTGTTCATAGCATGTCAATGATCTTCCGTCAGGCATCACGACCGGTCTGTCCGTATTGGATTCATGTTAGACTCGAATCTTAACTGGAAGTGCCATGTCGACAAACTCTGCGATAGACTGAGTAGTGCAATTTTCGCATTGCGAAAATTAAAACCCCTTACATCAAAAAATTCATTAAAATAGGTTTATTTTGCCCATTTCCATTCGATAATGACATATGGCACACTTATTTGGGGTAACTCAACTGACGCTGATCGAGTTTTTGTGATGCAAAAGCGTGCATTACGAACCCTGGCCTATGTGAAACCAAGACATCCTTGTAAAGATCTTTTCGTAAAACACTGAATCATGACGCACTACTCAGTCTACTTGTTCGAAGTCCTAATGTTTGTTAGGAATAACTTACCGATGTTTACGTGCGTCAAAGTTTCCGGTAAGCAGATTCGATCGACAGGGAGACTTAGAACTGTCCCGCGTCGCATGGCACTTGCAGGTAAGAACCCGCCTGTCATCGGTCCGACATACTATGAACGCCTACCCGCTGATCTTCGACATGAAATATCTGAACCTTTTATTGGATACCCCACTGTATTCCGTTAAAGATTTTTTGACATAACCGTGTTATTCTAATTATTTTGTTTATTAATAAGTAAATGACGATCCTTTCGGATGATAGATGACATCTTTGACTGTTTTTATTATTTACAATTTATAATTTTGGTATTATTTTAAATCGTTTTATTAATTTATTTCTTGTGCGTTTGACATTGTACCGGTTATTTGAATTTTATTGTTGTAGTTGACGATCATGTTCCAAATACTTATAATTTTGACTAAGGCAAATTATACTGTTATTTTAACATAAAATAAATGAGTATGAGTAGGAATATAAGAATAATATACTAAGGAAGTAAGGATTGTACAAATGTCATATTATTTTACTTATTATTTCATCACTACAATAATATTAAATAGAGTAGTAGATGAAAAGGTGGGATTAGCGCATGGAGTTACTTAAATTGTAACGGGTAGAAAGTTTTGGTGACCCTACACCGCAATCTAAATAAAATGCGGATTACGAAGCACCTGCGGCCCGCGTCCTTCACATTACTGCCCCGGTATACTGATTACACGCATACGCAATACATGCTTAGTACTAACACAAAAACATGACATTTATTTATTCGGCGAAAAGGCTGCTAGAAATATCGTTTTAATTATACAAGGTGACATCTAAAACGTGATATAATGACGATCAACTTTAAGTATGCGACCAATTTCGAATTCGTGCAAAAATATACTTTTTCATACAAAACTTAAAGCTATTATTAATTTATTTTAATGCCTTCGATGTCTCATACTAATTAGAACAGATTTCAACTATTTTTGGTACACTGGTAGCCTGGCATCCACAGATGGTTATAAGATACTTTTAATCCAACTGCGCTGAAGAGAAATCGAGAAGTTATGACTTTTTCTCCTCCGAGAACGAAGTTCCGGGCATCTTCTAGTACCTATATATCCTATCATCATCATTCGCTTGTCCTTGTCCCATTTACTTGGGATCGGCGCAGCATGTTTTTTTCGTCCATACATACCTCTCTATCACTCGTCATCTCGTCACTTACATCCTTCCTCTTCATGTCATCGCTCACGCAATCCATCCACCGTTATCTCAGCCTACCCCTCCTCTTACATCCTTCGACATGCATATCTAATACCCTTCTTGTCACATGGCTCTCATCCCTCTGCATAATATGTCCATACCACCGTAGGCGATTTGCTCTCAGCTTATCGACTACAGGTGCTACTTTCAGGCTTCCTCTTATATACTCATTTCTTATCTGATCCATTCTCGTCATCCATCTCAACATTCTCATCTCCGTAACATGCAATCTGTTTTCATCCGTCACCTTTGCGGCCCAACATTCCGATCCAAACATGACGACAGGTCTCACAATGCTCTTGAAGATTTTGCCTCTCAATCGAAGGGGCATTCGGGCATCGCACCTATATATGCCTATAATAAATAATAATAAATATCAGCGACAATCTTACAGAAATCGACCCAGTCCCAAACTAAGCAAAGCTTGTACCATGAGTACTAGGCGACGATATACATAATATATAGATAAATTATAATACTTAAATAAATAAAAAACATCCAAGACCCAGAAACAAACATTCGTGCTCATCACACAAACACTTGCCCTGGCCGGGATTCGAACCCGGGACCGCTGGCTTCGTAGGCCGTTGTGCAACCCACTGAGCCAACCGTGTCGTCAACATATATGTAGTACTTACTAATTGTACGATTAGGGTGCGTGAACGGACGTCCGGCGCTGCGTGCCGACGACGCATTTTGGCGCTAATTTCCGTTTCATAGTTGTGCCGTCGAATAATTAAACTGGAATTGGAATAAGCCGCGCTATAGCTGTTTACCTAAATACGAAGTCAGCAGGTTTTGTCGAGCTCCGGACCGTGAAATTGGAGAATATTTCATTTTTTTTGGCCAATAACAAATAAAATAAGTATTATAGCAATTTATTCTGTTTTAAAAATAGAAAGATACACAAATCGAACTAGCTGCATTGCAAGCTCAATAAGACTTGTGTGATGGGTACTAGACGACGATATATTTAATAGATATATTACTTATATACATAGAAAACATCCAAGACTCAGAAACAAATAAAACAATTTAACGGATTATATCGCGTATATTATCTCATTTTAGTTCCCGACGTTTCGGAAGCTTTCCAGCTTTCCATGGTCACGGGAGGACTGAGAAAAGATGTATTTTCCTCTGTCAAAGTTACAATTTGTGCAAACTACCCATTTTTTTGAAAAAACACAAATTAATTTGTACATACATGCCAGATGGGCCTAAGCTGTAAAGACAGTTACACATGTGCCAGAAGGGCTTAATTATTTTATTCTAATAATCTACCAAGCAGCATTTCACAAATGAGGCGTACTGAGGAGAAACGAAACGCTGCAAAGAAAAACTCCCAGGCTACCTCATTACTAATTATAATATTTAAAAAACAGAGACTATTAAACTACTTTTAAACAGATGAGATATTTTACACCGTTCGGAAATTAAGGTTTTACAGTCCTGTGTCTCGCTTGTTCCTTGATGAGATGTATTACAGGATCCCAAGCTGGTGGTAGTGACATAGTTTCTTTGGCAAGGATAGAAAAAAGATATTTTCCCAGGATGCTACGCGAGGCTATTGAGATTAAAAAGCATCCTAATTTCAATAGAGAAGATGGATTCCTCATTTGTGAAATGCTGCTTGGTAAATTATTAGAATAAAATAATTAAGCCCTTCTGGCACATGTGTAACTGTCTTTACAGCTTAGGCCCATCTGGCATGTATGTACACCTTTATTTGTGTTTTTTCAAAAAAATGGGTAGTTTGCACAAATTGTAACTTTGACAGAGGAAAATACATCTTTTCTCAGTCCTCCCGTGACCATAGAAAGCTGGAAAGCTTCCGAAACGTCGAGAACTAAAATGAGATAATATACGCGATATATTCCGTTAAATTGTTTTATTTCAATGAGTAATAATCGCGGAAACAGAAGAAAATATCCGGAACAAATATTTATGCTCATCACACAAATATTTGCCCTTACCGGGATTCAAACCCAGGACCTCAACTTCGCAGGCAACGTTACTCCCACTAAGCTAAACCGGTCGTCTGTTATAAAAACGAGGGGTTACGTATCACTAAATGATTTTTTTTTTATTATGGGGTGCCAATAGATGATAAGTGATCACCGTCGCCCATAGACACCTGCAACACCAGAGGAGTCACAGAATTATGTGCAAATGGGATGTATGGGCAAATAATGTTTCGAAAAGCGATGCAAATCCCAAATATTTTATTTTCTAACTTAGGTTTTTGCTGGAACTGTAAACTATTCACAACTTTTATAAAACAAACCTAGCCGATTGGGTTCTCTAGATCGATTTAAAAAAGGGTCCGGATTTTTAATGGTTTCAGAGAGGGCGTCAGTTGGAAAATGAAATAATTCTGAAGTGCGGCGGATTGTGAAATATAGTTTGGTGATTTTGTGAAATAAAAGGATACCAAAAGTGACTCAAATCGTCGCGACCTAGTCGCGGTCAGTCGTGCTGTCCTCCTATAAGTGGCCAGAAATTCATATTTGTGGGTTAACTTCGTGAGTTAGTGGGTATATTCGACAAAATACAATCTTAACTTTTATAAATTCAAATTTAAATAACGTTTATTGCGGACTACACACCCATAGTATTGTGTTAGTAATACATCAAATAGTAATTATTGTAGGATTAGTCACAGGTTATTATTATAATTTATTTTTTTCATCAAAAGCGACTCGGTGGGATGACGACAGGCGCGTGGAGTCGCACCCAGCGTGCCGGCAGCGGAGAATCCCAGCGTACCGGCAGTGGCGAGTCCCAGAACTCCGCCAGCACGATTAGAATACTCTTCAAGGGCCGGAAAACCCCTCTTTAGGCTTAAGCCTATTCATAAGGTAAGCCTATCAATTGGCTTGTGTTGTGGATACTGGATGACGATATTTTAATAGATATATTACATATATACATAGAAAACATCAAAGACTCAGGAACAAATATTTATGCTCATCATACAAATATTTGCCCTTACCAGGATTTGAACCCCGGACCTCAGCTTCGCAGGAAAATAATTTATAATTATAAGTTTTGAATTTATGCTTTTCTATTAAAAAGATAATCTTTTGATTCTAGCTCAGCACCACTTTTCTAAGGGTGTGCCATGCGTTTTATCGTGATGTCATATTACGTAGGCAATTTTAGACCGGGCTCACGGACTAAGTATAATAGAGATCACTGACTTACTTGGAAGTAAACGTCAACGTCAAAGGGAAAGAAGACAATGGATCCGTCTTTAACGAGATAATAAGGCAAAGTTTGGAGTTTGCCGGAAACCACGCCTACGCAATATTTACTTTCCCGGGACGTAGGTAGGTAGACACACAATATTACATGTACATAATTTACCAGTACAGATTTCAATAAGAAAAAGGCCCACAGTTAAATATTGTATACACACACAGTATCTTAACAGTTCTAACAAAATATGCTCGGTAGACGGAAATATAATTTCATAATTTACAAGCCACACAAGATCCAAATCCGACAACATAAAATCCAAAAAAAAATAACATTTTGCTAATTTTAGGCATCGTTACGCACCCAGCTGATTTGTTAATTTTATTTCATTTCATTGTATGTTCGTGAATAAAACACTAAACATACCTTTGCGTGAAAAGGAATTGCCAGCCTCGTATCCCTATTCATCTATACCTACTTGGCTGGTAATAACGTTTTTCCCAGCCTCGGCAGTAATGTACTATATCACCTCACTAGCTAGATTTCTTTACAGCGCTAAATCTGCATGGATAAGTAAATTTCATCCGCAAGCGTGAAAAAGTAATTCGAAGTTTGAATTGATATTGTGAGAAATAACTTGAATTAGGGAATGATTCATTATGTAAACTGAGTTATAAGAAATCAATCAATATAATATGCAATTAATCAGTCAATTACTTCATTTCGCCTTTTGTTTATTATACTGTGTCATAAAGCTTTTATTTACCATGTTTTACATTATTTCGTGTTATCTTATAATTTTATAGCATAAGCAATCAATAAAATACTGTAATGTTTATCTATCTCATTCAAATGTAAGAGATAGGTATAAAAAACTGATATGAATAAAGAATATCTTTTGTTTCGTTCTGATTAATTCGCCGCTTCAGCTAATAAGCCACTAATTGAGGCCATAATCATTTTGATTAAGAAGCGACCATTCTGATCGCTAGGCCAGTCTTACCTCAACACTCATACTGCAATATTAGCTGATATGCAGATAAGCAGATCTGGTCAACGGGTAGACTAAGAACAGTCCCGCGTCGCATGGCACTTGCAGGTAAAAACCCGCGCGTCATCGGTCCCACCTACTACGAACGTCTACCCACCGAACTGCGAACTGAACCATCAGACGAAACATTTAAAAGACAATTGAGAAACTTTTTATTGAAAAATCTATTATATTCCGTGAAGGAATTGGGTATATTTAGAATTGTTTTATTTGTTTAGTATTTTTCTGACGATCCCATATAGGTGATAATGACATTTTTATGTAGTTAGCTATAAGTATATTTTTAAATCAGCCTATCACAAATAATTATAGATAATGACATGAACCTTTTTTCATCTGTGACATATTGTATACTATTATTTTATTGTTATTTTCGTTGTATTTGACGATCATAATTTAAATTCGTGTAAATTGACTTAAATGAATTTTTTTTTTTTTTTAGATTATGAAATAAAGTAATCTAATCTAATCAAATCTAATCTATGGCAAATAAGAAGATCTACTTTCACGCAAGAAATAGTGTTTCATTTTAATCAACCAAGAAGTAGTAAGAAAAATACAGTCCACACAATCAACAGATATCCTTTCTTGTGTTTATTTGTTTCTTATGTTATGATGAATGTGTTTTGTAGTTTCATTGACACTTGTTTTAAATGAAAACATATCTGGTATTGTTAAATAATTTAATATCATAAACAATTACACTACCTTAAAATAAAACTTAATCTAAAATTATAAATTAACTAAAATTTGAAATTAAAAACTAGACGTAAATATGTTGTTATGTTTTTATAGTAAGGCCAGGTGGAGCAAGATCGAAATATAATTTATTTCGTGGGGGAAAGAGAATCCATGCAATTGGCCCAACTCTATTTCCATTGACACATATGTCATTTTCAGTATCACATTTACAACGTTTCTCTTACCCCCCCTGACTTTACGTACTTGCGTTTCACATTGTCCTCGATGAAGTGAGGTGAAGATTATTTGGCATCTCGTGCCTTGAAAGCAACGTTTCGCTCTGGAATCTATACTCAGTTCGCTCGTGATTCAAATTGATTATTTCGCTTAATCGGTATTCAATTCAAGCACTCGCGCCAAATAACAACTTTGCAGCCTTGCATAACAAAACAAATACCTATTAAAGTTTTGTTATTTTCCCTTCCAAGATCAAAATACTGTGTCACGCCACTTACCGCACACGTCTTTTCCCGTCGAAGAGCCGAGACGTCGCGGCGAGTTAAATATGCAGGGGGATGTTCGGGAATTCATTTAAATTCATGAAGACGTTAACAAAGCAATTAGGTTGACGGAGGGGGGCGTGCGTGGCACCTGGGAGACGTGCCATTTTACAAGAGCACGATTTTTATACGAGCACTCAGGCAGTGTGGGTGAATTTTAATAGCACGTGCTTTTAGAAGAACGTATACACTTCCAGTGCACTACGCCGTTTTTGTAGCGCTACGCCGTAGCCGATAACATGGGAGTGCGTATGTGGTGCAAAATTGTTACGAACAGAGCACGACTAGGGAGTTCATGGTCGTGGAAATGTTAATAAGTTTCATCGCAAAGTCACATAGAATAAACTTTTTCATCTCTCCTGTTCGGAAAGTTAATTTTCTAGGGTGGAAATTTTCTTTTCATCCCTAGGGTGAAAAATATTTTTTTTAAAGCTACGATTAGATACGGAGTCAAAGATGATTGATTTACGTCATATTATTAAAATAAAAGCTTTTCATATATCTAAGCTGATATACCTACATTAAACGTTGTATTTTTTACAGTCTGGCTGATATTAAAATGATTTTACAGTTGGCCAATTTTATAAAATGTTCGTGTATTATATCGCTTTTGTTACAGTTGAAATCAAAAGGAGAATGTTTAACCTAGGTGAAATCACCCATTTAACCCTCGAACTATTGGCGCTCTCAGTTCGTTCGAACGCCCGAAACATCTCGGGTGAAATGGGTCACTTTCTACCCTGGGTTAACAATCTACTATTGAACCACAACTGATAAAAAACGAACTACTCCTAATACTTTTATAAAACAGCTATGACAATTTTTGATCTAAAAGTTCTACAACACAAGTGTTACAATATTTTCATTTTTTAATTTTGGCATTGAAAATTTTAAAATAACTTTAATAAAGGATAAAACCGGCTAAAGTATGAATTAATATGTATAATATCTTTTCGCCAGTAGTGTGCATAGGGTTATTGAACAAGGTAGGCAGTTTGTCTGTATCTATACGAAGCCATGGTTGTTCAGGGCTTCAGTGTAGGCAGTTCCTCTTTGCCTGTATGAAGAATGGTGGTTCAGAGTGAGTCACTGCTTTCGGCAATTCATGATGTTTTTTTCAATTACTGTATCGTGCGTCTATATACTGTATACTCTATCTATGTACAACAACCACAACAACAACAACAACAATTCTTTATTGCACACCAACAACAGAAACAGTACAATAGAGCCTTAACATAAAATAGGTAAACAAAAGGCGGTCTTATCGCTAAAGAGCGATCTCTTCCAGACAACCTTTGTGTAGCGGAAATGACATAAAATAGCTAGAAACGAGTAGATGGTGAGATAAGATTACATATAATACAAAAATAAATAAAAACAAACATACATATTATACACATACATATACTAAACATACATACTACTATAAATATATATATATATATATATATATACAAAGTAAGAAAGAAAACTATGATACAGTTGACATCAAAGTGATTAGAAAGCCAGAAGCAGAATTAAAAATAGAAATTATGGGAGAGATAAACAATGATCCTTTAACTTAGTTATGTACTGTATATTCTTAGAGCATTCAATTTAACTAATGAAGATGATAAGCCATGTCATCAACATTTTTCATGCATTTTATTATTAGTGCATTATCATACATAAATATTTATTATTTCTATAAACGCACGCAATAAAAAAAACTGTATAAACTTACCGGAAATTTCGCGAATACTTTGGCAGAAGGGAATGTATTCGCATATTCTGTTGTTATATGCACTAAGTGTATATTAGAAACAAAATTTCTGGAACAAAACCCATGAATCTTCAAAGTCCGTCTCTTTATTGCTTTCTTTTTTAAGGTTTCGATGACTTCTGTCACCGATTATTTCCATCTTATCCGGTGTTCGGTTTTCTTTATAGCGGGTTAGTTGACAAATTAATATATAAAGCTCTAAAATTCTTGACATTGACACCAATCAACATTGAAATTATATTCGCGTCAGCCTCCACTGGTCTTAGCGTTAATGAAATTCGGCGCTTTGTCAAACAAAGTCAACTATTTATGTCAAGGTCGTAACTCCTAAAACAATAGCCCGCCTAAAGGCCGGCAACTTTAATGAAATACCTTCATTTAGTGATGTAATCCAGGACTGAATAATGCCATTTTGTTGATAATGCTGCCATTAGTATAATGGCTGCTGATTGCTATCGCTCTGATTCGACGCTTTGTCTGAAGACGACTTTGGCAATTAAATTTACAATAAATCCTTGTGACCACGCATTGGAAGACTCAGCGGGAGTAGCAGGTGTAGATGACACGATGATTGCAATACGCAAGCCTGGCCCTGCAAGCGTTCATAGGCTACGGTGACTGCTTAACATCAGGCAGGCCGTACGCTTGCTTGCCACTTTAGTAGTATAAAACAAATATTTTAGATATACCATCATAGTTTGAAAATGTCGCTTAGTGCAACCACCGAAGTACGCTATTATTATAACAATATTATTAAACTCTCTAATAAAAAGTGTACGAATGTTTTACCCTTTACACTTTCCCGTACGATATATATTTGGCTTAAATTATTAGTTACCTAATATTTAACGAATTTGTTCGTTAAGCGTATTAAGAAACTAACCAAAAAAAATGCTTTAATGAGATTGGACCGGACACGTCTGCCGAATGCACCAAGAACGATGGGCCAAGTTATCTACTGAGTGGACGCCTCGAGATGGCTACAGAAGCAGAGGAAGACCGAAGAACAGATGGCGGGATGACCTGGACGCATTTTAGAATGCGTGGCAGGGACATGCACTCTACCGGGACGAGTGGCGAAAAAGAGGGGAGGCCTTTGCTCAGCAGTAGGACATATTTTCTAATATAATAAAAGGAAAATAACAAATTAACTAAAGACATTCAATATTATTGACTAAAGATATTCATGTCTAACAATGTTTTTTTTAACATGATGCTCTATTATTTTAGCTTCCATGGGGTCAACATACATTATTCAAAAGCCTAAGTAAACCGGGCCATTAGACGTGAGTAAAAATCGATATGCAAGCTTTTAACCAAGTAAATGAACATACAGACTAAGCTAAATAATATTGGGAGACTTGGGGAGTAAGAGAAACCAAACAATTGGGATGATGACTAAATTTTAATAACAAGTCCATCATTTTTATACCAGCTAAGGTGACCATATACAGCGAATAAATTATCATTCATTCATTCATTCATGTAGATTAATAAAAAATATTGGAGACGTAATTTTTCTTGTTTTACGTAATCAAAAAATAAAGGCATTATATTGAGTCAAAATGGCACGTGACGTCACTCCAGGTCAAAATTGTACTAAGAAGTTACGTCACGTGCATCCACTCCTTAACTTTAATGCGATTTGTCAGAGTATTTTTTGTTGTAAGTTAAATAAAAGTAAGTAAAAGTTAACCCATTAATAAATAAAGTGTTTAAGTTCTAGGGTGGAAATAAATAAAAAACTATCATTCACTCAAATCATAACTTTATCTTGTTTCAAAGAACTACAAACATTTACAACTACCCTCAGAACAAAACTGAAACACTAATAAAGGCAGCAACATAATCTGATTAGATCTGAGGCAGCGATATCTCTGTTATAAATAAACATGGCGCCCGTAATCAAAAACTAAATTTCAGAACATGGAAAACTAACATCCCAGTATTTCCTGAACCATGAATAGACAAAAGTAGACCAGACTGCTAAGAAAATAAGGAGTTAGATGAAGGTTTGTGCGGTCAGCGGATTGGTCATCAATTTGCTTTGAATCGGCATATGGGGCACAAGAGTGGAAGGAAAGTTAAATGACATAACTTTGTTGGTGTTTTAGAAATGTCCTGCGATTCCGGACTGCACGGTAGACCGATATGTCAACACCGGTATGTCTAACTCTATTGTTTTCAAAATAAATACTGCGATGCCAAATTTTAATATATGGCTGAAAAGTCACTTTTCCTAAAAGACTATTCCCAAATTGTCTGCATTATCACAATGTCAAGCAGAAATTATATCTGCTTTACATAATGTCAGTCTGTGGTATAATTTCTGCTTGACATTGTGATAATGTAGACATTCTGGGAAAAGTAGTTTTTAGGAAAACGGTCAGGCCTGAGCCTGAATTTTTTGTGCCGCAGAAGAGCCAAGGTCATCGAGATAGCTCAAATAGTCGCTAGACTTAAGAAATAGTGGGCGGGGCACATTGCTCTTAGAACAATTGAACTGACCTTGGATAGGTTTTTTTTTAATGACATAGACAAACCAGCAGATGGGTCGCTTGGTGGTAAGCGATCACCGTCGCCCATAGACACTTGCATCACCAGAAAGTCACAAGTGCGTTTCGGGCCTTTCAGGTGGGAGTACGCTCTTTTCTTGAAGGCTTGAAGGTCGCATCGGTCCGGAAATACTGCAGGCGGCAATTTATTCCACAGTTCAGTCGTGCTAGGCAGGAAATTTCTAGAAAAACGCACGTTTGTGGACTGGCAACCATCTAAGTGGTGAGGGTGGAAATATTGTCGCGTAGTACGATGGCGGAAAGATGCAGCTGGGATCAACCCGATCGATTTCTCGGAGCACTCCCCGTTATACAAGCGATAGAAAATGCAGAGCGAGGCTACATATGTACACAGTGCCAAGGAGTCAAGCTGATCTGAAATACGCTGCCAACCGACGATACTAGTCGCTCTCCGTTGAATGCGGCCTAGAGGGAGAAGCTGGTACTGCGGAGCCCTATCCCACAGATGAGAACAGTAAGTATCACATGTGTTTGGCGGACCTGCGTTTTTGAGTGCCCACCGCGTACAGGACAACGTAGCGTAGGAAGGTTCCTAGCAGGATAAACCTATGATCTGGTAAAGATTGCGGGAAACCGTTGGAGAGGGCGACGCACGACTAGACGTTATAGAAATCCTTGGGAAGGGCCTTTGACCGACAGTGGACGTCTCGGGCTCATATGATGGATGCTAGATTCTAAGACAACCTTACCATACACATATACACACCATTCTTTTACTTATCTTTAATGTGTAAACTTATCCATACTAATATTATAAATGCGAAAGTGTGTCTGTCTGTCTGTCTGCCTGTCTGTGACCTCTTCACGCTTAAACCACTGAACCGATTTGGATGAAATTTGGTATGGAGATAGTTTGAGTCCCGGGGAAGGACATAGGCTACTTTTTGTCCCGGAAAAACGCCCTTATCCGCGATAAACGAATTTAAGGCGGACGAAATCGCGGGCAGAAGCTAGTTCTATATAAAACTTAATTCAATTCAAAAAAAACCTTCTAAGCAGAAGATTGTAGATGTTTAGAGTTTACAATTTGGAGTTAAAGGACGCCGATTGAAACACACGTAATTTGAGACTAATCATTTATTACGTACGGTAGACATGAGAAACCCAAAGAACCCACATATATAGCAAATAGATAAAATTTTAAATTTATATTTGTTTTTTTTTACAATGCAATATTAATTTTATTCAAAAATGTAACATCAACAAAATTCTTATGAGAATTGCTAATACTCGTAGTATTGGAAACTAGAAAGTATCGTCAGTGGAGGAAAACAAAACATGACCTTTTTTTCTTCAGTGTAGTCGAGTAAAAGTATCCTATAACCACCTATAGATGTCCAGCTACCCGTGTACCAAAAAATTTCGAAATGTGTTCAGCCGATTTTGCGTGATGACGCCATAGCGACACATACAAACATACCAAAAATCGAAAAAAAGTTTGCGTTTCAATAGTTCTTTTTGTAAATATTTTAAATTTTGGAATAAACTTTACAATTATTTTATAATAGTTAATATTTAAATTGTTTAATTGAAAGGCTTCCGACTGTTACACTCTCGGTCTATGCACGGTCGCGGGTAAGAAGTTGGTAAATGCCATTCAAAGTGTATATCTTGTTGGATTTATGGCAAGAGTTTGTACGTTATCAACCATTTAGGGGAGGGGCTTTCGAATACACAACTTCATCCGTCAATTTTAGAAATACAACCTGTATAATGTGTACAGACTTGAGCATTTCTAAAATGGCTAAGCTAATGCGCTTAGCATTAAAAATAAATAAGATTCAGAGGGCGCTGCTAGTGTTAGCTAGATTATTTCGAAAATTTCAAGCCGATGACGTTGCGATAGCTCAGTTGGTCAGAGCACTTCTGCGTTAAAGAATAGGCAGGTTCAACTCCTACTTGCAATTTAGTAGGTAGCATTAATTTTTTCCTTAACCATCGAACTCTGTGTTATAATGTTTATTTCTAAAATAGTTTATATACGAATTAATTTTTCCGCTTTCACAAGAGCCGTACATCGTCATCATCAGTGGCGTGCACAATTTTTGGTCATTTGGTTTGGGCAGTTTCTCTGTGCCTATAAGTAGTTCAGGGTAGGCTGTTTTTCTGTGCCTATATGGAGCAGTGGTCGTTCAGGGTAGGCTGTTTTTCTGTGCCTATATAGAGCAGTGGTCGTTCAGGGTAGGCTGTTTTTCTGTGCCTATATGGAGCAGTGGTCGTTCAGGGTAGGCTGTTTTTCTGTGCCTATATAGAGCAGTGGTCGTTCAGGGTAGGCTGTTTTTCTGTGCCTATATGGAGCAGTGGTCGTTCAGGGTAGGCTGTTTTTCTGTGCCTATATAGAGCAGTGGTCGTTCAGGGTAGGCTGTTTTTCTGTGCCTATATGGAGCAGTGGTCGTTCAGGGTAGGCTGTTTTTCTGTGCCTATATAGAGCCATGGTCGTTCAGGGTAGGCAGTTTATCTGTGCCTATATGGAATCGTAGTCGTTCAGCGTAGGCAGTTTTACTGTGCCTATATGGAGTCGTGGTCATTCAGGGTAGGCACTTTCTCTGTATCTATATAGAGCTAATTGCCGGTAACTTATATTACCATCCTTGCCGACATTAGTATTTATCTATTAATTTGTTTGTATATCATTTATTCACATAACAACAAAACTAGAAATAACTTGATTTATTTGCATAAATAGAATGCGTAGACATACAGACTATTTTCTATATTTCCAGAAAATAATAGCAGTTTTCGAGGCACCACTAAAATAAATCTGCGTATGCCACTCGGCTGACGCCGCGGGAAAAAATTGCTTGTAGAACAGTTTATTTCCCTCATTTGGTATTTAAAAGACACGTTTTCAAGCATTTCATTTTCGTTTAAGAACATACGTCATACGTGCTTAATTTAAATATTTTTATCGCAACGTGAATCTGCTAAAGTCTCTCGAGCAAATTAAGTTATTTTATTTGCACTGGCGCGCTCATGTTTATAATTTCGAGTACGCGGATATTTTCTCGAATAATTTCCTTTCTGTATGTTTAAGCTTTTTTTTAATCTTTCTTATTTTTGGTAAGCAACAATCATTTATTTGTTTAACATAGGTGAAACATAGGACTAACAACTAGGCATACAAATTTCACAAGTACCTAATTAATAAAGTGCAGGGAGGTTGTGCTCCATTAATTATAATGTAACAAAAAAACACTTATTTTATAGTACGCTTTTTCTACCAAAAAATTAAATAATTTCCTTTTGAACTCGGCCATATTTTCAATATTTACTATATCTTCCGGGATTTCATTATAAAGTTTTGGGACCATTCCGAGTATACTTTTCTGAAATAGAGCTGTTTTGGAGGTCATTCCTTTTATTTTATTCCTAAGTCGGGTACTATTAAAGCTTTTAAATAAATGCAGATTAGATCTTGCAAAAATTATCACTTCAAATATATACAGTCACGGAAGTGTTAATATTTCTAATTTCTAAAAATACGGTTTACAAGAGTCCAGTTGATTTATGCCACGTGAAGATACATCTCGTCTGCGCTTTAAAAGCTCTTTCTCTATCAACTGAATTTGCCCAGAAAATTATGCCGGACCGAAAAGTCAATGTTACATAAGCGTGGTAGGTGGTTAACACTACTGATTCATTGACAATCTTTCTTAAATTAGACAGTGCATATGAGAATTGATGAAGCTTTTTACAAATAACGTCAATTTGATTTCTCCATGTCAACTTATTATCTACACTTAATCCTAAAAATTTGGTCACATCAATTTCATCAATTTGCTGTCCCTTGTAGGATATGTTTAGAGTATGTGTATTATTTAATCTTTGTTTAAATGTCATGAACTTAGTCTTTTCTAAATTGATTTTTAAATTATTATTTTCAAGCCAATTAATTACAAATTCTAATGTCTTATTTATGTCAGCCTCGTATGATTCTAAATATTTGAAAGCAAAAAGTATGGTACTATCATCTGCAAACAGAACAATAGGGTACTCAATGGCTTTTGGTAAGTAACATGTTCTTTGCATTGCGATTGTGTAACTGAATATGGGTTTTATTAAAATCAATTATCACTTTACAGAAATACACAATGATCCAAAAGATATTTAGCGATTCAATGTTACGTAGCAGTAATCTTCGAAAACACAAGTTCACTGGTCGAGCACCGAATCAAAAGTGATGAATCGTTCCGCCTTTGACAGATACGCCACCCCCGCCTAAGTGTCACTTAACGTTTCCGCGCGATATTCAGACCGATACTGGAGTTGCCAGTTAATAAACACCTAGTGGTGCCATCTATACTTTACAAACAGTGCCATCTATCCAACAGCATGGATAACTTTATACGTGTGACGTTTCTTTAAATTAAGTTACAAGTGGCAACATTGTCAGGAATGATTCAGGGTATTCGAAAATAAACAATAACAGTAACTTGTGTTACGCGATGTGCTTTGAGTCTATACGTACGTTAAAGATTGTGATTGATTTGTTTAATTTGTGAATGGCAATAATTTTCAGTTTAGGTTTGTTCATAAAATTACTCAGTAGTAAATAACTACTAATGCTAAATAGTCATAGTATTACATTTTCTTAAAGCATTTGTCAGGTCTAATTAGTAAAGGCAATAATAATTAATTTATATATTTCACCTGTTCACTTTTGATATTCTTAACGTTTATTTGCGGCTGGCAACTATGTCGTATGTAATGTTCGATTAACTGTTTAATTAGCTTAAAATTAATTTATTCCAACGATAATTTGAATATAATTACCGATATTAAGTAAGTTAAAATCATTCATGATTATAATGATCATATCATATCTACTTATAAACACATAATTGATGTATGTAAATTTAAGTAGTAGTTGGCTTGTTAAAACATTCCAATGTCTATAAATAGAACTGTCTTGTTAGACTCGCTCTCTTTTCCCGCTGGTTTTTTTCACGAATAAACGTCTGAAGCTGTGCTGAGTTTTTCCTGGTCTGCTGCTCCTCTTCTGCAAAATCTCAGAAGTGGGATTGAGCGGCGTCCACAACAAAAATGGCAGGTTTGGGCCCATATATCGACGGGTTAGGTAAGCGGAAAATCGTCGAACCGGAATCTTCAAAAGAGGTAAACGAAAAAATTTTAGATTTTTTTTCAAATCTCAAGTCAAGTGCAAGTAAACGGAGGAAAACTACACATTTAGATGCAGAACTAATCCCCAAATTCGATCCAGACTCCAAATCTCTGTGTGTAAAAGTATGGCTTAATAAGATTGATCAGCTGGGGCGCATTTATAATTGGGGCGATGCTGATAGGTCATACGTGATGCATATGAGGTTACGTGGTTCTGCTCGTGAGTGGTACGACAATTTAGAAGATTACGAATTGTCTTGGGAAGAGTGGAAACACGCGCTAGAACGGGCTTTTCCTATGTCAACCGACTTTGTCGACAAACTAGAAACTATGTTGAGCCGAAAGAAAACTGACACCGAGACAATGACGTCGTATTTTCATGACAAACTGTCCCTTATCAAGAAATGTAGATTGGACGACGAGGGGACTACTTCATGTATAATTAGGGGGTTGCCACAAGAGTTACGAGCAAATGCTAAAGCTTTCAGATGCGACACTGCCGAGGAATTGTACTATGGCTACCTGTCGTCACTTGAAAACTTCAAGCGCGTGGAGAGCGGCGCTGCGAGAAACAAGGACTCTGCCAAGGGTACATGGCGGCGGACTGCCCTCCGTAAAGCTGTGCTACGTCTGCCGGAAGTCGGGGCACGAGGCCAAGGACTGTCGGAGCCAGCTGCACTGCAATAACTGCCAACGCCGAGGCCACGAGGCTGCCACATGCTGGTTACCAGTCAAGGTGATGTACACTTATAAATCTATTGATGTGACGCCTGATTATTTTAGGAAAATTGTATATATCGGTGATTACGAACTAATAGCATACATTGATACGGGAAGCAAGGTCAACATTCTGACCCTAGGTGCATCTCATAGATTGAACTTGCCAGTCCATCCATCATCTATAGTAATGCGGGGTTTTGGTGGTAGTTTTGTCCAATCTCTAGGAAAAGTGTACTTTACTGTAAACATTGACAATGTACAGATAAGTAGTGAGGCCGAGGTAACGAGTTATAATTGTGAGGGTAGCATTGATTTGATTATAGGTCAACCAATCATTAACAACAACGACGTCTGTTTAGTAAAGAGTACAAATAGCGTGATGTTATTTCGAAATAATCACAGTAATGACTTATTACAAATTGATGTACAAGATATGGAAAGTAAATTTTGCATAGTTTTGACGAATGATGTCGTTATACCTCCGCATAGTACCAGTTATGTTAATGTACGGATAGAAAATATTCAGTCTGATCAGTCGATGTTGCTTACCACGTTGCCCGTCTATAATTCCGAGTCCATGTATTTTATACCGGGTGCAATGTTGTCTGCCACTAGTAATACGATGACCGTTGTAAATGTGGGAAACTCTCCTTTAGTATGGCAAATGGGTCACCTATTGACTAGGGCTAGATCGAGCGATGATGATTTTGTTATGCAGGTAAATACAGATAGTAATCAAGGCCTTGCTAGTTGTAACGAGAAGTGCTCCGCAACAGACTTTAACCACATAGATGTAGGTGACGTCAGTGAAAGCGATAAAATAACATTAATAAAACTTTTAGAGCGTTATTCGGTGACTTTGGCATCTAGCACGGAAAAATTAGGTTGTACAGATTTAATCGAAATGACCATTGACACAATTACTGACAAACCTGTATCCTCCAAACCATATAGATTGTCTTATAGTGAAAGACAAGTAGTAGACGCGAAGGTGAAAGAATTGCTGGACGCGGGCGTAGCAAGAGAATCTAACTCTCCGTACGCCAGCCCAGTTGTGCTAGTACGAAAAAAAAATGGAGAATACAGGTTATGTGTAGATTACCGCGCACTTAATTCTATCACTGTGAAGGATCGGTTCCCGTTGCCACATATTGATGACCTTATAAGTCTTTTATCAGGTAAATACTATTTTAGTACATTGGATCTCGCCCAGGGGTACTACCAGATACCGATTTCACCTTCCTCCATCCCAAAGACGGCTTTTGTTACGCCTTCGGCACAATATGAGTTTTTAAAAATGCCGTTTGGTTTGTCTAATAGTCCTGCAGTGTTCTCTAGAGCGCTTAGACTCGCTTTGGGAAAACTAGTAAACAATGCGAGCACTAACAGTACCGATTCGCTTGATAACAGTGTGGTTGGGGTTTATTTGGATGACATTATTTTGCCAACGGTAACTGTCGAACAGGGGATTAATTTGTTAGAAAAGGTTTTAGAACTTTTGAAGAAAGCTGATTTGCGATTAAATTTAAAGAAATGTTCTTTTTTAAAAACGACCACTGATTATTTGGGGCATGAAATAACAGCAGGTACTGTTCGACCGGGTCAGCACAAAATTGATAGCGTGCTTCGATACCAACCCCCCCGTAACGTTCACGAGGTTCGGCAGTTTATTGGGTTAGCATCATATTTTCGGAAATTCATCAAAGATTTTGCTTTGATTGCGCGCCCTCTAACCGAGCTGACCAAAAAAGACGTAACTTGGTGTTGGGGTATCGAGCAACAGCAGGCTGTCGAGAATTTGAAACGTTTATTAACTGAAAGGCCAGTCTTAGCCATATATAATCGTGAGTCTAAGACTGAATTGCATACCGACGCTAGCAAGATTGGATTGAGTGGCATACTCCTTCAATACCAATCCGATAATGCGCTAAAGCCGGTTGCGTACTTTAGCAGAGTGACAAGCCGAGAAGAGCAATTTTACCACAGTTATGAGCTCGAAACGCTCGCTGTGGTAGAATCGCTAAAACGGTTCCGTATATATCTAGTAGGAATACCTGTCAAAGTAGTTACCGATTGTGCAGCTATTCGCGCTACACTAACAAAGAAAGACCTTGTATCACGCATCGCAAGATGGTGGCTGACTATTCAGGACTATGAACTTGAAATAGAATATAGACCAGGGGATAGGATGCGACATGTGGATGCCCTGAGTCGCAATCCGGTTTGCGACAACGTACTCAATGTTCATATGATAGAGGAAACTGATTGGGCGCTAACCCTTCAAATGCAGGATGATAACATCTTACAAACAATAAATCAAATCCAGGGCGGCACCGATAACCGTGATATTACTAATAATTTTAAAGTTATTGATGGAGTACTTTACCGTAAGACCCTTGACGGAGATCGGTTTGTTGTCCCCAAAATGGCAAAATATAGCATCTTGCAAAAGCACCATGATCAAATTGGTCATCCGGGGTTTGAAAGGGTAGAAAAGTCAATAAAATCATCTTATTGGTTTCCACACATGACCCGTTTTATACGGAAGTACTTAAAAAGCTGTATACATTGCGCTTATGGCAAATCCACGTATGGAAGGCAAGAAGGGGAACTAGCCCCATCGAAAAACGAGATATACCAATGCATACCGTACATGTCGATCATTTAGGGCCTTTCCCAAAAAGTCGCAAAGGAAATACGTATATACTAATGGCCATAGATTCATTTACGAAGTTCGTCTTTGCATGCCCTGTAAAAAGTTTGCGCTCAACGGAAACCGTTGCAAAGCTTAATGAAATATTCTCAGTATTTGGTAAACCGAGCCGGTTGATAACCGATCGCGGCAAAACCTTCACGAGTCGATATTTTAAAGCATTTGTAACTGAACATCAGATTAAGCATGTACTTAACGCTGTAGCTGTTCCGCGAGCCAACGGCCAGATTGAGCGAGTAAACCGCACTATTCTAGATGGCTTAAGTACGTCTGTTATGGATGAGTGTAGCTGGGACACAAAATTACCAAATATTGTTTGGGGAATTAATAATACTGTACACGCTGTGACAAAAGAAGCCCCATTTAGTTTGATGTTTACGCATCAAAATAATTTGCTCCCTGTTCCAGAAAGTTCCCCGATTAGTAATGATAACCAAAAGCAGGACTTACTTACTAGACGGGGTCAAGTTAAAACCAGGCTCGACAATAATATGACTCGAATGAAAAATCGTTTCGATTCTAAGCATAAAAAGTGTACTAAGTACAGCATAGGACAGCTAGTCTTATGGAAGGGCGGAGTAACCGAAGAATCGGTAGGAGTAAGTAAGAAATTAGGAAATAGATATTCTGGACCATATAAAATAGTACAGACAAACCATGCTATTGACCGATATACTATATCGTCGGTTAAGGGGATGAGAGGTTATCGTAAATTCATTGCGACAGTGGCAGGCGACACATTGCGACCATATAAAGCAGCCATGTCTGATTTAGATGATTCCACGGATAGCGAAGGGCGTGAAATTGATAGAGATGATCTGATTGACTTATTAGAAAGTTAAATATAAACTACATAAAACAGCTGTAAATCATCCGTTGTTACAACGACAAACTTAATTAATCTGTAAGCTTATATTTAATAATAAAAAAAGAATTCAATAACTGTCAAGTACAAAAAAATGCCAAATTGTTATTATGCTAAATTAATTCATTTGTTACTAGTTACTCATTTTAATCCAATGTATGTGTATAATTAGGATTGACATTGTTTGTTTAGCTAAATTGTATAAAAAAAATTACAAAATATTTTATTAGTACCCAGAACTCACTACCATCACGTTTTATCTCGTACCTATATTTAATTATTTCTACAGCTTAGTGCACAATCTCAACAGTTCCTTATGTTATATCAGCTAATTAATATGAACGTTACAAGTCTCCTAATCGTATTCGTCTGCTAAGTGCTAGCAATCTAGTTTATATACACCTTGTTCCGTAGTTGATTAGTCGTCAAGACCACAATAATGTGCTTTGTGCAGTCTGCCTATATAATAGGGCTAGTAACACAACATATTATTTGGACCTTTAAAGCTCGGGACAATAACAAGCTACGTACATAGCACCGAACGCCATTACATGTATGCTATGTGCTCACAGATTTGTGCTATGTGCCCCTATTACAAATTTGCTATGTGCTCCTATTACAGATCTGCTATGTGCTTATTTAAATTTCCGCTGTGTGCCCAACACCTACGAGTATTCTTCTGCTACGTGTGCATCCACTTATTTTATAGTCCCGCTATGTGCTGGCTTGTACATGTTATGACCATAACTTAGCACTTAGTATAAGAATGTGCAGACTAAAATTTATATCACAATGCCTACTTTCAAAAGCACTAATCAACATCCGCTAAGTACTTATGCTTTGAGTTCCCTACTGCTTTAATTAGATGTAATGAAATCGACTTATTGTTTCCATCCGGTTAAGACGAAAAGAGAACAAGTTTTTTTGGTACTTTTAATTAAACATTTCAGTTGGAGAATCACGGGCTGCGCAACGCGCGACCAGGCGCTGTTACCAATGCATCACCAGCATCGGGCATAGGCTCCTGGCGAAGTGGAGGCGCCGCGACCGCAGCGGCTACCGGTGCTCCCAGCACTACTACGACGTCAGCGGCAGACTCCTTACGAGAAAGCCGTGGGACACGGCTATAGTCAGGACGGCCGAGTGTTACGGGATGTGCTTTGAGTCTATACGTACGTTAAAGATTGTGATTGATTTGTTTAATTTGTGAATGGCAATAATTTTCAGTTTAGGTTTGTTCATAAAATTACTCAGTAGTAAATACCTACTAATGCTAAATAGTCATAGTATTACATTTTCTTAAAGCATTTGTCAGGTCTAATTAGTAAAGGCAATAATAATTAATTTCTATATTTCACCTGTTCACTTTTGATATTCCTAACGTTTATTTGCGGCTGGCAACTATGTCGTATGTAATGTTCGATTAACTGTTTAATTAGCTTAAAATTAATTTATTCCAACGATAATTTGAATATAATTACCGATATTAAGTAAGTTAAAATCATTCATGATTATAATGATCATATCATATCTACTTATAAACACATAATTGATGTATGTAAATTTAAGTAGTAGTTGGCTTGTTAAAACATTCCAATGTCTATAAATAGAACTGTCTTGTTAGACTCGCTCTCTTTTCCCGCTGGTTTTTTTCACGAATAAACGTCTGAAGCTGTGCTGAGTTTTTCCTGGTCTGCTGCTCCTCTTCTGCAAAATCTCAGAAGTGGGATTGAGCGGCGTCCACAACAAAAATGGCAGGTTTGGGCCCATATATCGACGGGTTAGGTAAGCGGAAAATCGTCGAACCGGAATCTTCAAAAGAGGTAAACGAAAAAATTTTAGATTTTTTTTCAAATCTCAAGTCAAGTGCAAGTAAACGGAGGAAAACTACACATTTAGATGCAGAACTAATCCCCAAATTCGATCCAGGCTCCAAATCTCTGTGTGTAAAAGTATGGCTTAATAAGATTGATCAGCTGGGGCGCATTTATAATTGGGGCGATGCTGATAGGTCATACGTGATGCATATGAGGTTACGTGGTTCTGCTCGTGAGTGGTACGACAATTTAGAAGATTACGAATTGTCTTGGGAAGAGTGGAAACACGCGCTAGAACGGGCTTTTCCTATGTCAACCGACTTTGTCGACAAACTAGAAACTATGTTGAGCCGAAAGAAAACTGACACCGAGACAATGACGTCGTATTTTCATGACAAACTGTCCCTTATCAAGAAATGTAGATTGGACGACGAGGGGACTACTTCATGTATAATTAGGGGGTTGCCACAAGAGTTACGAGCAAATGCTAAAGCTTTCAGATGCGACACTGCCGAGGAATTGTACTATGGCTACCTGTCGTCACTTGAAAACTTCAAGCGCGTGGAGAGCGGCGCTGCGAGAAACAAGGACTCTGCCAAGGGTACATGGCGGCGGACTGCCCTCCGTAAAGCTGTGCTACGTCTGCCGGAAGTCGGGGCACGAGGCCAAGGACTGTCGGAGCCAGCTGCACTGCAATAACTGCCAACGCCGAGGCCACGAGGCTGCCACATGCTGGTTACCAGTCAAGGTGATGTACACTTATAAATCTATTGATGTGACGCCTGATTATTTTAGGAAAATTGTATATATCGGTGATTACGAACTAATAGCATACATTGATACGGGAAGCAAGGTCAACATTCTGACCCTAGGTGCATCTCATAGATTGAACTTGCCAGTCCATCCATCATCTATAGTAATGCGGGGTTTTGGTGGTAGTTTTGTCCAATCTCTAGGAAAAGTGTACTTTACTGTAAACATTGACAATGTACAGATAAGTAGTGAGGCCGAGGTAACGAGTTATAATTGTGAGGGTAGCATTGATTTGATTATAGGTCAACCAATCATTAACAACAACGACGTCTGTTTAGTAAAGAGTACAAATAGCGTGATGTTATTTCGAAATAATCACAGTAATGACTTATTACAAATTGATGTACAAGATATGGAAAGTAAATTTTGCATAGTTTTGACGAATGATGTCGTTATACCTCCGCATAGTACCAGTTATGTTAATGTACGGATAGAAAATATTCAGTCTGATCAGTCGATGTTGCTTACCACGTTGCCCGTCTATAATTCCGAGTCCATGTATTTTATACCGGGTGCAATGTTGTCTGCCACTAGTAATACGATGACCGTTGTAAATGTGGGAAACTCTCCTTTAGTATGGCAAATGGGTCACCTATTGACTAGGGCTAGATCGAGCGATGATGATTTTGTTATGCAGGTAAATACAGATAGTAATCAAGGCCTTGCTAGTTGTAACGAGAAGTGCTCCGCAACAGACTTTAACCACATAGATGTAGGTGACGTCAGTGAAAGCGATAAAATAACATTAATAAAACTTTTAGAGCGTTATTCGGTGACTTTGGCATCTAGCACGGAAAAATTAGGTTGTACAGATTTAATCGAAATGACCATTGACACAATTACTGACAAACCTGTATCCTCCAAACCATATAGATTGTCTTATAGTGAAAGACAAGTAGTAGACGCGAAGGTGAAAGAATTGCTGGACGCGGGCGTAGCAAGAGAATCTAACTCTCCGTACGCCAGCCCAGTTGTGCTAGTACGAAAAAAAAATGGAGAATACAGGTTATGTGTAGATTACCGCGCACTTAATTCTATCACTGTGAAGGATCGGTTCCCGTTGCCACATATTGATGACCTTATAAGTCTTTTATCAGGTAAATACTATTTTAGTACATTGGATCTCGCCCAGGGGTACTACCAGATACCGATTTCACCTTCCTCCATCCCAAAGACGGCTTTTGTTACGCCTTCGGCACAATATGAGTTTTTAAAAATGCCGTTTGGTTTGTCTAATAGTCCTGCAGTGTTCTCTAGAGCGCTTAGACTCGCTTTGGGAAAACTAGTAAACAATGCGAGCACTAACAGTACCGATTCGCTTGATAACAGTGTGGTTGGGGTTTATTTGGATGACATTATTTTGCCAACGGTAACTGTCGAACAGGGGATTAATTTGTTAGAAAAGGTTTTAGAACTTTTGAAGAAAGCTGATTTGCGATTAAATTTAAAGAAATGTTCTTTTTTAAAAACGACCACTGATTATTTGGGGCATGAAATAACAGCAGGTACTGTTCGACCGGGTCAGCACAAAATTGATAGCGTGCTTCGATACCAACCCCCCCGTAACGTTCACGAGGTTCGGCAGTTTATTGGGTTAGCATCATATTTTCGGAAATTCATCAAAGATTTTGCTTTGATTGCGCGCCCTCTAACCGAGCTGACCAAAAAAGACGTAACTTGGTGTTGGGGTATCGAGCAACAGCAGGCTGTCGAGAATTTGAAACGTTTATTAACTGAAAGGCCAGTCTTAGCCATATATAATCGTGAGTCTAAGACTGAATTGCATACCGACGCTAGCAAGATTGGATTGAGTGGCATACTCCTTCAATACCAATCCGATAATGCGCTAAAGCCGGTTGCGTACTTTAGCAGAGTGACAAGCCGAGAAGAGCAATTTTACCACAGTTATGAGCTCGAAACGCTCGCTGTGGTAGAATCGCTAAAACGGTTCCGTATATATCTAGTAGGAATACCTGTCAAAGTAGTTACCGATTGTGCAGCTATTCGCGCTACACTAACAAAGAAAGACCTTGTACCACGCATCGCAAGATGGTGGCTGACTATTCAGGACTATGAACTTGAAATAGAATATAGACCAGGGGATAGGATGCGACATGTGGATGCCCTGAGTCGCAATCCGGTTTGCGACAACGTACTCAATGTTCATATGATAGAGGAAACTGATTGGGCGCTAACCCTTCAAATGCAGGATGATAACATCTTACAAACAATAAATCAAATCCAGGGCGGCACCGATAACCGTGATATTACTAATAATTTTAAAGTTATTGATGGAGTACTTTACCGTAAGACCCTTGACGGAGATCGGTTTGTTGTCCCCAAAATGGCAAAATATAGCATCTTGCAAAAGCACCATGATCAAATTGGTCATCCGGGGTTTGAAAGGGTAGAAAAGTCAATAAAATCATCTTATTGGTTTCCACACATGACCCGTTTTATACGGAAGTACTTAAAAAGCTGTATACATTGCGCTTATGGCAAATCCACGTATGGAAGGCAAGAAGGGGAACTAGCCCCATCGAAAAACGAGATATACCAATGCATACCGTACATGTCGATCATTTAGGGCCTTTCCCAAAAAGTCGCAAAGGAAATACGTATATACTAATGGCCATAGATTCATTTACGAAGTTCGTCTTTGCATGCCCTGTAAAAAGTTTGCGCTCAACGGAAACCGTTGCAAAGCTTAATGAAATATTCTCAGTATTTGGTAAACCGAGCCGGTTGATAACCGATCGCGGCAAAACCTTCACGAGTCGATATTTTAAAGCATTTGTAACTGAACATCAGATTAAGCATGTACTTAACGCTGTAGCTGTTCCGCGAGCCAACGGCCAGATTGAGCGAGTAAACCGCACTATTCTAGATGGCTTAAGTACGTCTGTTATGGATGAGTGTAGCTGGGACACAAAATTACCAAATATTGTTTGGGGAATTAATAATACTGTACACGCTGTGACAAAAGAAGCCCCATTTAGTTTGATGTTTACGCATCAAAATAATTTGCTCCCTGTTCCAGAAAGTTCCCCGATTAGTAATGATAACCAAAAGCAGGACTTACTTACTAGACGGGGTCAAGTTAAAACCAGGCTCGACAATAATATGACTCGAATGAAAAATCGTTTCGATTCTAAGCATAAAAAGTGTACTAAGTACAGCATAGGACAGCTAGTCTTATGGAAGGGCGGAGTAACCGAAGAATCGGTAGGAGTAAGTAAGAAATTAGGAAATAGATATTCTGGACCATATAAAATAGTACAGACAAACCATGCTATTGACCGATATACTATATCGTCGGTTAAGGGGATGAGAGGTTATCGTAAATTCATTGCGACAGTGGCAGGCGACACATTGCGACCATATAAAGCAGCCATGTCTGATTTAGATGATTCCACGGATAGCGAAGGGCGTGAAATTGATAGAGATGATCTGATTGACTTATTAGAAAGTTAAATATAAACTACATAAAACAGCTGTAAATCATCCGTTGTTACAACGACAAACTTAATTAATCTGTAAGCTTATATTTAATAATAAAAAAAGAATTCAATAACTGTCAAGTACAAAAAATGCCAAATTGTTATTATGCTAAATTAATTCATTTGTTACTAGTTACTCATTTTAATCCAATGTATGTGTATAATTAGGATTGACATTGTTTGTTTAGTTAAATTGTATAAAAAAAATTACAAAATATTTTATTAGTACCCAGAACTCACTACCATCACGTTTTATCTCGTACCTATATTTAATTATTTCTACAGCTTAGTGCACAATCTCAACAGTTCCTTATGTTATATCAGCTAATTAATATGAACGTTACAAGTCTCCTAATCGTATTCGTCTGCTAAGTGCTAGCAATCTAGTTTATATACACCTTGTTCCGTAGTTGATTAGTCGTCAAGACCACAATAATGTGCTTTGTGCAGTCTGCCTATATAATAGGGCTAGTAACACAACATATTATTTGGACCTTTAAAGCTCGGGACAATAACAAGCTACGTACATAGCACCGAACGCCATTACATGTATGCTATGTGCTCACAGATTTGTGCTATGTGCCCCTATTACAAATTTGCTATGTGCTCCTATTACAGATCTGCTATGTGCTTATTTAAATTTCCGCTGTGTGCCCAACACCTACGAGTATTCTTCTGCTACGTGTGCATCCACTTATTTTATAGTCCCGCTATGTGCTGGCTTGTACATGTTATGACCATAACTTAGCACTTAGTATAAGAATGTGCAGACTAAAATTTATATCACAATGCCTACTTTCAAAAGCACTAATCAACATCCGCTAAGTACTTATGCTTTGAGTTCCCTACTGCTTTAATTAGATGTAATGAAATCGACTTATTGTTTCCATCCGGTTAAGACGAAAAGAGAACAAGTTTTTTTGGTACTTTTAATTAAACATTTCAGTTGGAGAATCACGGGCTGCGCAACGCGCGACCAGGCGCTGTTACCAATGCATCACCAGCATCGGGCATAGGCTCCTGGCGAAGTGGAGGCGCCGCGACCGCAGCGGCTACCGGTGCTCCCAGCACTACTACGACGTCAGCGGCAGACTCCTTACGAGAAAGCCGTGGGACACGGCTATAGTCAGGACGGCCGAGTGTTACGCGATGTGCTTTGAGTCTATACGTACGTTAAAGATTGTGATTGATTTGTTTAATTTGTGAATGGCAATAATTTTCAGTTTAGGTTTGTTCATAAAATTACTCAGTAGTAAATACCTACTAATGCTAAATAGTCATAGTATTACATTTTCTTAAAGCATTTGTCAGGTCTAATTAGTAAAGGCAATAATAATTAATTTCTATATTTCACCTGTTCACTTTTGATATTCCTAACGTTTATTTGCGGCTGGCAACTATGTCGTATGTAATGTTCGATTAACTGTTTAATTAGCTTAAAATTAATTTATTCCAACGATAATTTGAATATAATTACCGATATTAAGTAAGTTAAAATCATTCATGATTATAATGATCATATCATATCTACTTATAAACACATAATTGATGTATGTAAATTTAAGTAGTAGTTGGCTTGTTAAAACATTCCAATGTCTATAAATAGAACTGTCTTGTTAGACTCGCTCTCTTTTCCCGCTGGTTTTTTTCACGAATAAACGTCTGAAGCTGTGCTGAGTTTTTCCTGGTCTGCTGCTCCTCTTCTGCAAAACTTGACTGATGACGCGGTGGCGCCGTAACATATATATATAAAGAACTGAATGTACAGTAAAAAATATCTGCACTAAACATTACCCAATAAGCCACCGTGAAAAAACAGGCATCAAATATGAACACTGAAATAATGATCATGATACAGATGACCCACCCGAGAAGAGATGTCCAAATCCAAGACACTATTTCGCGGAATTGCGAAGGAACTATAATCCATTAATCTAATATGGAATTCCACGAAGTAACGCCTGATTTTATTAAGTAGACATTGTAGGCCTGGGGCCCTTCACAAAAGCTTGTAACTTGTATTAAAAGTTGGTCTCTTTTTAATCCATATTTTTGGAAATACATTTCCGATTGTAATACAGATTACAAGTTTTTGTTAAACGGGCTTCTGCTAGTTTTAGGGCAAATCAAAATTTGACTAGCAGCCAAGAGCCATTATCAAAATACAAAAATGTCTTTATTCAAGTAGGCCAAGCTACAAGCACTTACAAATCGTTATTTACTAAGGGGTTTTAAAGCAATTTATTGACAAAAATTGGACAACATAAGAAAATACATAAGTAAGGTAAAAAAGAAAGAATTAATATATGTTATCTCACGAGGAAACTTTCATTTCAACCATATTTTATTGAATATCTAGAATGTGCCCGCAACGTCGTACTTGGGGGAGAGTACTGTAATAGTATCCTTTAACGCACCTCTGGGTTTTTATTACCTACACTCTAAGGACAAGTCGACGTGACGTGCGGTTGACATATTTGAAATTCACATTAACGCATTAATCAGGTTTTTAATGACTTTTGTATGATATTCTAATATTTATCTGTTTCCGCGATTATCACTCATTTAAATAAAACAATTTAAATGGATTATATCGCTTACTCATTGGAGTTCCCGACTGTTCGGAAACTTTTCATCTTTCGTGTTCCCAACCGTACCTATTGTCGACCCATGAACATGAAAGCGGAAATGTCGGAATCTGAAATGAGATAATATACGCGATATAACCCGTTGAAATTGCTCTATGTGTGTTATATTTATTAAAAATAATTATGAGCTTGTAAAGTACTAACTTCTATTACTATACTTACTACTTATGATTTTAGGTAAATAAGTGGGTTATCAGGAAATCTACAGTTAGTACGTACGAATTGTAATGATTTTGATGTTAGGAAGAAAACATGTTCGACGTACCATATGTTATGTTGTTTGAAATTATAATAGTTGAGTGTCAGTCATCTTAACGTTCGGCTAAACAATTTTACGACTTTAATGGGTTAGAATAAATAACAATTATGCGGAAATAAGCACTGTCATACTTAGGTACACTTATGCTAGATGGAGTTATACCGTTGGTGTTATGTGATATGAAAATATTACCATCACTTTTATCCCTTAAATATTATAGCCAAGGATTTGTACTACAAAACTTTTTAATAATAACTAAATATTGTAAATGTAATAAATATATAGCCCTGCAGTATTTTTACTAATCGCAAAATTAAAAGTTGTAGCCAGTAATTAAATAACCTGAGCAGTGATTGTCAATTTACCCTAGATAGGGTACAAACATTTGCAGTAGGACCCTAACCTATAAATTCTTATGTCTTCGTTTAGGCATCTCAGGCCGATTCTGTGCGAGATCGCATTTTATAAATATGAGATTCATCATTTTATCATCACTTACTAATCAAAACGAAATTCCATTTTACGTAAATATTTTCCCGTTTAATTTCAATTGCAAATGGAATAAGATCTGCCACTTTCATTACATTTTTTGTGGGTAATGATCTAAAACGAATGTACCAAACTACTTAAACGACTACTATTTACCTATACCTGGGCACAGTGTAAAAAACATACAGTGGGCCGACGCCTTTGATATTTGCGTAAATGAAAATGACATGGCCCGAGCTACTAAATTAATACGGACTATGCAGCTCGGGCTTGCCGCATTCACGTCTCGCCCCTTGCACCCCGCACGATTGCTCTGTCTAGACGGCTTCGTTGGATGGCTGTATTGATTTCTAGACTGCTTCTCAAAAACTTATAGCTTGTATTACAAACGAAAATCTCTTTCCAACAATTTTTATTAAAAAGAGAAAGTCCACTTATAATACAAGTAACAAGCTTTTGTGACACGGACCCCTGCTATTTAAAATTGATCTGAATAATGTAGTGGCCTGTAGTAATCTTTCACTAATTGTGTTTTGTAAAAGCATTATTTGTAAATCTCTGTATATTTGTGCGGTGTGATAAAGGGTATAAGCGCTTTATTCTGAGCGTTTAAAATTTTAACCGCTTTGACTTCCGTCGTCGGATCATTGCCGGGTTCCCGTTATATAAGCATGTTTTTTTAACTATCTAGTAGGCGGCTGTTATTTCTGCCAAATTTTGAAAAAAATCATCCTGATCTCAAGGGATCCCGGCATTAATCCGAATGTGAAAATATCTTCACTTTACAGACATTTAATTTTTACATCTTTATAATAGTATAGGTTAATAACAAGTATAATGAAGACCAGACGATGCCCGCAACTTCGTCAAGAAGTGAAAAAAGTCCTTCCTCCTTTTTTTCAGCGTAGTCAAGTAAATAGTATCCTATAACCATTGTGAATGACCTGATAATACAGACATTTGATTCGTTAAATTTTATAAGATTAAAAATAAATACTCCATTATTAAAAATGTTAAGCAACAGGTTTACGTAGCAATAAATTGGTCGACATTGGCATTCGTGATCAGCTGTTAAAATTAACAAAGAACAATGAAATTGTACATAAGACTGATAGCAACTTAAAACGACGTAACCAGAGAAGCTTCAGTCCCCGAAGTTGTCGACGAATACGTCTATCTGGGACAAACAATCCAGTTAGGCAGGTCCAACTTCGAGAAAGAGATCAATCGACAGATTTGGTGTTAACTCGGATGGGCAGCGTTTGGGAAACTGCCAAATGTCTTCTCGTCTAGGATATCTCAGTGCTTGAAGACAAAACTCTTCAACCAGTGCGTATTACCGGTGTCATCTACGGAGCCGAGACATGGTCTCTCTCTAATAACTATTTCTATGAGGAATCTGGAATAACATTCTCACTCACATATAAATCTGTACGTATTCTACCATACTTGTTTCAATAGCGAGGTGTATTGTACATGTCTCTCTTTGGTCGATTATACGTTGTACACGTGGTCAATCAAACCAACTAATATGAATCGATCGATGCCTATTTATACAGCTTCCAATTTCTACGATAGTATGGGTCGCTTAAAGAAGCTCACAGTCACTCAGCAAGCTGACAATCTCTCTACGAGATCGAATCAGAAATGAGGAGATTCGTAGACGAACCAAGGTGTTCGACATAGAAAACAGGGTAAGCAACCCGAAGTGGCAACGGGTAGGCCACATAGTTCAAAGAATCGATGGCCGTTGGGACACAAAGGTTTCGAGTGGAGTGGCAAGCGTGGAGTGAGAAGGCCACCCGCACGGTGGTCAGACGGGTTAACCTTCATCTGGAATAAACTTTTTTGTCATAATCATAATTTGGCATTATTCATCATTTTTCTCTGAACACGTAAACTTTCCAGGAGTGTTATAAAACAAACCTAACCCAATCTAAGACATTTAACGGGATGATGCCTTAATAAGCCCTGAAAATTCTACAGTTTCAGAATAAAATGCACTATGCCAAATGTTGATTATGACAAAAATGTTTATGCCAGATGAGGGTAACCGGGTCGGACGACCTCGTTAAGGTTGCGGGGACTCGCTGGATGCAGGTCTCCTCTATCCAGCCTTCATTTCTTCTAGTCGATTGGAGCATGTGTCCAGCAATGGACGTCCTATGGCTGAAATGATAATGATGATGAACCAGAGAAGCTGCTAGCCCCGCAATCATATCAGTTTTGTAACAAAACATTCGCTAAGCATAAACATGATTGGCCGTGGCATTTGGTCAATGAATACCTAAAAAAGTAAATACACTCCACGCGAGGGTCAGTCCACACAATGAAGGTCGAACAAAGCGCGCAATTATCCCGCGGCTCGCGCTAACCTGCCCCTTGTATCGAGCTCTTTCTGTATGCCGTATTAATACAAATAATATTCCGTATAAAGGAGCGTTCGGCCATTGTTGGACCAGCTCACGAATGCTCATGGTATGAACTATCGTGAAAATTGGAAGCTGGATAAATGGGCATCGGGCGATTAAGCTTAATGGGTTTGATCGATCAGGTGACTTCAAGCTTCAACGAAAGATGACATGCATCCTTTTATAGAAATACTAGAAAGTGCCGTCAGAGGAGGAGAGAAAAATCATAACCCTCTTGTTTCTTCATCGTAATCGAGTTAAAAATATTCTGTAACCATCTATAAATGCCAGCTATACCCGTGTACCAAAAATAGTTGAAATCCGTTTAGCAGTTTTGGCGTGATGAAGCCACAACGACACATACAAATTTTTTTTGTGCTTTCGATTTACTGACTCAAATAATCCATTTTACTTTTTTTATATCTTCAATATACAGACATTTAATTTTAAAAGTTTATAATAGTATAGATGTACCTATGGTATGAGGATTACTATCCTCTGCATCTGACTATACATTGTGACTGTACACTGACCGACTGTACTATACATAGGGACTATAATATCATACGCCCACGGCATGAACTTGCTCCTTGTATAATTGAGCTCTTTTGTTTAATGAAGAATTAATACAAATAATATGTCGGTTTCGGAACGTGCGAATCTGTTTCCCAAAACACACATAACATTTATATGCCGAAATCCCAATTTCTCAAAGCATCCATATGCCAAAAGATCCGTTTCTAATGACACCCGTAAGGAAATCCTGTTTTAACTTAATAACCGTTCGAAGACTTACAATGTGTGATGGGTACCTTGTACATACTGATGTTTTGGAATCGGATGTTTTGGGAAACGGATATGAAACCAAACGTATAAAATTCTAGGAAACGGACTCAAGCCAAACGTAATATCTTTTGGCAGAAGCACTTTTTGGGAAACACTTATATCGAGAAAAGGATTGTTTAAGAAAAGGTACTTACCTAATGACGGGAACATATGTTCTGTGGAAACGGACAAAACGGTCCACAAGGAATATTTCATATAGAGGAGCTTTCGCTTATTGTGCGAACGCTGTTGACTCACAAATACTTGCGGTATGCACTATCGTAGAAATTGGAAGCTGTATAAATAGGCATCGATCGATTCATATTAGTTGGTTTGATTGACCACGTGTACAACGTATAATCGACCAAAGAGAGACATGTACAATACACCCCGCTATTGAAACAAGTATGGTAGAATACGTACAGATTTATATGTGAGTGAGAATGTTATTCCAGATTCCTCATAGAAATAGTTATTGGCAGATCGTTCCAATCGATCGACCAAAATAAGGCACTTGACTTAATTTATAACAGGTTTGCGTATGGTAGAATGCGCTGCAGTCGGTAGGCATCCTATAATGGACTGATGATCTGTTAAAGGTTTCAAAATCTCGATACACGATTTAAAAAAATCTGGCATCCCAGTGTCATAATGATTTCATTTACATTTAAACGAATTTTATTGAAAATCTTATCTTGAAATATACCTACCCAAAGGTTGTCTGGAAGAGATCGCTCTTTTGCGAACCGCCTATTGTCTACCGTATTTTATGTTAAGGCTATCGTAATGTTTCTGTTGTTGGTGTGCAATTAATTATTGTTGTGTTGTATTGTATTGTAATGAAAAATGATTGCTGCAAGCAAATTATTATCAATCAGTGTCCTGATTAGATGTAATAGACAGAAGGAAGGGCATATATACCAGGAATTTACCTGTCGCACGCACGTCACGGCTTCGTTATCGACGTCATTTTGCATCCTGATGACGGCTATTCATCGCCTCCTGTTGCTTGGTGACTTATACTACTTCTTCTAGCCTCAAGGTCGGTTAAAATGTCGGTAAATATGCAAGATGGATTTATTAATTAGTTTCAGTACAATGACGTCAATAGTTTCAAATTTTGGGGAGGAGTATCCACGGTGAATGGTCACAAGATCGCTTGATTCACGTAGGTGCCTGCTGCTGCTACGTCTTTCAGTTCATTGTGGCCATGCCGGATATGCCATGTCATGACAATTCATAAAAGTAAGGAACGTGTAATATAGAAATTATGCAAATTGGAATTTTAAACAATAGTATTAAATAAATAAAAAAATAAATGTAGACTCATAACATTAACGTCAACAATATCTACATCGTAGCGCCATCTCTAGGAAAGGTTAGGAACCAACAAGCTCTAAGGCGTATTGATTTATGTTGTAGCTTGTCCAGTCAGCGATTTACTTCCGAATTGGTCCACCTAGAATTCATTGCGGCGCTAGGGCAATGACTCGTTCTTTTTGATTTAGCAACAATCCCGTGCGGTCGTGTGCAGGCTGCCAATTTGTCCCCAACTCAAAGTAAAGAAAGTTCGAGAAGGTTAGATAGCATAATGTACAATAGAAGAAGAGTGATGTGAGCCGCACTCTCCTTAAAATGGAGGAAGTCCACTAACAGTACACCACTTAATTATCCTATAAAATGTAAGTAAACCCGAGTTTATTTAATTAATTATTGCACACGTGTGAGCTTGAAAAAAGTTTCGACCTAGAACTAAAATTTGTTGTAGGGCTCCTATGGCATAGTACCATTTTAATATGGCATAACCGACCTGGAAGAGAGAGCCTTAAAGCTGCATGTGGCGCTGATCTGGTTTCCACGTATCCCATGCGCGTCTGAGGACGGCTTCCTGGAGGCATCAGCGGACTATGGAACGCTTGTGTAATATATATGATCCTGGAAGGTCAGTGTTTTTTCCTTAATTTAACCAAGTGCTGTGTTGCGGAAAGTGTACTACGTGGACTTAGAAAATAAAAGACTTTCTCCTATAAAACTAGCATCTATTATTCAATACCAAAACCAGTAGTATAATAAGGCGCCCTGAGGTTTTTGAGTTTCATGCCAACGGTGAGTGACTCGGTGAGAAACGTCCTAAAAAGACCGTTATAGAACGATGGCGCTCATTTGAATTAAGCAAGAGTCGAGGCAGGAAAGCACTACAATAATATTATGAGGAATTACTGTTGCCAACTAATTTTGATCGTAAGAGAATCCTCGTTAGGCAGAAAGCCCGGTAGCAATCAGCAGCAGAATAGCGCCTTTATCAAAAGGGATTAGCCTCATCTGGCATAAACTTTTTTGTCATAATCATCATTTAGTTATAACTCGTCATTTGGCATAATGCATTTTTTTCTGAACATGTAATCTTTTTCAGGATTGTTATTAAACAAACCTACCCTAATACATTTAACAGGATAATGCTCTACCCAACTAACAAAATGGTCATAAAATCTTACCATTATATGACTATTTCATCGTAAACACGTCGTAAATACGTAAGTTTTAAAACGTGACGTTATACAAGTGTCATTTATACTGCATTTTAGTTTAAATGCATACGTTTGTATGACATAGTAATACAGCTATTTTAACGTTGTCGTACAAAAGTTTTAGCCGTGACATTTACCCGGTTTTACATCTTTAATATGACATTTTACAGCAGTTTGATCATAGAAAAGCTTTTAGAGCGACTATTGTAAGACTAATCATAATTTAAAATTTTTACAACTTTTATACTGTTAAAATGCCATACAAGAGTCATATACACAACCGTCTTATGATAAAAACACAAAATTTTTGTGATGGCGTCGGCTAAGAGTTATTTTAAGTCATAAGGCAGCGTTTTTAAGTATAATAAGTCTTATTTACACAGAGACAAACATCTAAATTATTTTAATTTGAACTAAAACAATTTAACGGATTATATCGCGTATATTATGTTTATTAAATTATTTTATTTCAATGAGTAATAATCGCGGAAACAGAAGAAAATATTATTTTAATTTATTAAAATAAAATGAAATCAACTATATTTAAAGGGGGCTTTAAAAATGTACTCAAAAACCTTGCAAATTGATCGATAAAGTAATGTTCACATTTCATAATGGCATCTGATTTTAGATTTTTCACACTTGTAGATCTGATGTCGAGTCTGTTACTTAAAACGGTAAAGACATATTAAAATGTAATACTTACTGTTGTAATACGTACTGCACTCACAATCTGGTTGTTAAGTATGTTGTTATAATTAAAACAGCTTGCTGTTGCATCTAACCGACTTATTTGTCGTACAAACGTCTGCGTTATAATAACTGTACAACGAATTGCTCTTAGAAAGCAAGAACTTACGATACTTTTCTGACGAAATAGTTGTTTAATATCTATTTTATGACAGCCGTGTGACTAAATTTGTTTGCTTATGAACATTGTGTGATCACTGTACGACGATTTAGTCTTACAAACTGCGCCAAAATCGCGTTTAATAAACGTTTGTACGACTTAAATTGCATACCAATAAGTTTTATCAAAAACGTTTGTAGAACACTTATACAACTTATTTTTACTAGTTGGGTAAGAAGTCCTTAAAATTATACAAAGACTATATCTTATCTGTTTCAAAAGTAGTTTAAAAGTCTTTGTTTTTTTAAATATAATTAGTAATGAGGTAGCCTGGGAGTTTTTCTTTGCAGCGTTTCTTTTCTCCTCCGTACACCTCATTTGTGAAATGCTGCTTAGTAAATTATTAAATTAAAATTATTTAGCCCTTCTTGCACATGTGTAACTGTCTTGACAGCTTAGGTCCATCTGGCATGTATTGTACACCTTTATTTGTTTTTTTTTTTCAAAAATGGGTAGTTTGCACAAATTATAACTTTGACAGGGGATAATATATTTTTTCTTAGTCCACCCGTGACCACGGAAAACTGAAAAGCTTCCGAAACGTTGGGAACTAAAATGAGATAATATACGCGATATAATCCGTTAAATTGTTTTATTTCGATTAGGTTCTGTTTCAGTCTCGTATTGAGTATCTTGCTATTACGCCGCGTGCTTCACAATGCTCAGCCCTAGGGCTTGCTTAATGTCCTACGCCTAGTCCTCAAACGTGTAGAGTAGTAATAGACAGGAGATGACCATACGTGCAAGGAACACCTGTTTTCCGTCCCTTCGTTATCGACACTATTCTACGCCGCTTTGATGAGAGCCATCCATTGCAGCCTGTTGCTTGCGAATGTATGTCCGAACTGTTTCAATATGATAACTGCTCTTGTATTAGTATAGACACATTAGCGAGATGGAGTAATAGTTTCTTGCTCTGTAATTATTAACTATCAGTATCCTCATTAGATATAATAGGCAGATGGCAGCCATACGTGCAAGGAACATCGGTTTTCCGTCCCTTCGTTGTCGAGCTATTTCGTGTCATTCTGATGACGGCCATCTATTGCCGCCTGTTGCTCGCGGACATGTGTCCGGATAGCTTCACTGTGATGTCTGTCCTAGTGTGGTAAATTAGCAAGATCGAATAATATTTCCTTGTTATTTGTAATTATTATACAATGCCCTCGTCCTAAGACAAACTTGTTGCTATAATCTATACTGTTATATAGTTGTAAAAATGAAATGTCTGTCTGTACATTGAAGATATATTCAAAAAAATATGTGATACGGACTATTTGAAGGTCACTAAATCGAAATAATTTTTTTTTTTGATTTTTTGTATGTTTGTGTGTTCGTATGTGTCGTTCTGGCTTCATCGGGATCGTAAGAGCATTCATTACGCAAAATCGGCTAAACGGATTTCAACTATTTTTGATACACGGGTAGCTGGGTATCCACATATGGTTATAGAATACTTTTTAGCCGACTACGTTCAACAAAAAGAGGGTTATAATTTTTTTCCCGTCGATAAAAAGAGACGTTATGACTTTTTCTACTCCGCGAACGAAGTTGCGGGCGTCTTCTAGTATATCTATACTAATATTACAAATGCGAAAGTGTGTCTGTCTGTCTGTCTGTCTGTTACCTCTTCACGCTTAAACCACTGAATGGATTTGGATGAAATTTGGTATGGAGATAGTTTGAGTCCCGGGGTACATAGGCTACTTTTTCCCGGAAAAATACCCTTATCCGCGATAAACGAATTTAAGGCAGACGAAGTCGCGGGCAGAAGCTCGTGTATTATAAATGTGAAAGTTAGTTAAGATTGTTTTGAATTTAGGTAAGTAAGATTTGTCACTCAATTACGCGCTAACCGTTAGACGGATTTAGATTGAAACTTCCCAGACAGAAAGTTCAGGCCTCAGTTTAAAACCTAGACTACCCGTCAATTTGGGTAAAGCCATATGGGTATATGCTAGAAGGATATAACAGATAAAAGATAACCACACGTACTAGATCCACCTCTCTTACGTCCCTTCGTTACTGACACCGCCTGTTGTTCGAAGTTCCTGTGTTATCATTAAAAAGTAGACGTCGTTTAAAATTAAACATTTAACGATATTATCTATACTATTATAAAGTTGTAACGATGAGATGTCTGTACATTGGATATATTTTCAAAAAAGCTATTGTAACAGAGTATTTGCAGGACAATGAATTGAAAAAAAAAACTTTTGGATATCTTTTATGTTTGTATGTGTCGGTGTGGCTTCATGACGATAAATTAGCTATAAGTTTTCCAACTTTTTTTGGTACACGGGTAGCTCCAGATGGTTATAGGGTACTTTTTACCCGACTATGCTAAAGAAAAAAAGGGGTTATGATTTTTTCTCCTCCGCGAACCGCGAATCGAGCTATTTGGAGGTCAGTGTTGTGGCTTCATCACGCCAAAAAGGCTAAACAGATTTCAACTTTTTTTGGTAGGTACACACTGGGTTTTAACTTTTTTCGCCTGCGCTGACGAAGATGCGAACACCTTCTAGTTTCTAACAATATCTTTGTATCAAGTTCTTGGAACGGTAAAAATAATTTTCCAAACATGGTGCACATGATAGTTCAGTTTCTATTTAACACATTCTTGCATTCGGAAATTTGGATATAATTTTGTGTATTAAATTAAAAAAAATATATAGAGAGGTCTATAAAAATAAAGATTGCGTATCTAGTCCTTTACTTTATTTTCTTTAAACAGGTGTACGTATTTCTTAATTAAGACTGGTTTTTCGTCGTAATTGTTAAAAATGTGACACACACACTGCGTCAGCCAAGTTCGCACAGCAAGAAACCGACGCAACGCCGCGCCGGTGGGGCATATCAAACTTCACAAACGGTGTAAGGAACTTTACATGTTATAATATAAATATCCGTTAAATCTCATGCTTTAGTTAAAACTATGTTTGTTATCAAATTCACTAATTGTTATAGTTTAGATGTGTTCCTTCAGCATTAAATCTAGTGTTTTTTGTGAAACTAGCCATCAGATCGAGTTAATGTCGTCACTAACAGTCCGCAAGTTTTCTCATTTAGGTTCGCTGACACCGAAAACTTTAAAAGTGCGAAATAAATAAGGAATGGAAGTTTGGAAGTCGGAGAGTTATCACGCGGCACCTGAGCGGTAATAAATAACGGGGTGTTTAATCTGAGAGCTGCGTCTCCATCGAATACGGAAGGTTGTTCGCGACATGATTTTCTTACTAACATACGTCGTTGTCGAAGTAGGACAGTGCCTGAGTCACCGGACATATTTCCTTCTGCGCCCTGTTTTCCTGGTAGCTTAATACTTGTTTGAGCGAAGCAGACATGCTGCGCTATCTCGATTATTCGGATTTGTAGAACACGGGGCGGATACCTGACTTGCATTACCAAGACTTCAAGACCTATATATAATAGACAGGTGTCTATTTGGCTGTTCAAGATTGCTGTAAGTTAGAGACACCTAACCCATCTGAATTAAGTCAAAGCACAGGGATCAAAGTGGGTGGGGAAATTCAAGGCAGTGTTCGCTGGTGGAATAGTTGACACTTTGGACCGGTAATCCAAAGGTGCCTCGTACGTGAGAGCGCAATCGTGTTTTTCTTTGCGCTTTATTCTTTATATCCATATCACAAATTGAAATAACTTAGAAACATTAAATGTACGCAATTTTTGTGTTTTTATTGAAATTCTTCAGAATCCTTGTAATTGCATAAAAAAACTGTTTTTTTAAGAACCGAGCACACTTTCGAGCATTCTATCTGGAATACAGGATCGATTGCCATTTAAAAAAAATATCATCCCAATTATCAATATGATGCTACGCCTTCGTGAGTATTATTAAGAATTAAATCCCAATTTGGCGAATTGTCACTAAAGTGTGCATTGTAACCCTCTAGAGGCTCTATCATAACTAAATCATACCGAGTTTTGCAAGAATGTGCCCAACTTAAGGCGGCTTGGCTCCGCCAGCTGCCGCGGCGGTTGTATGAATTCGTGATGAAGCTACTTCAAAATCCGGGCCCGCACCTACCTACCCTTCAGCGTTCAGCCTTATACATCTACATCCGTCTGATTTTGGCCATGGCGACGATTTTGTCTTCTAATTAGCTTGGCGGTCTTGCTAGCTAGCTCACCATAGAGAGTGAGTGTTTTTTACCGTATTATTTTACTTCCTTTCATTTTCGCAGGTGGTACTACGCCAATAAAATCATATTTTCCTACGGGGCGAGATATATAATAATAATAATGTAATAATATCTGCCAATGCATTGGCAGATTTGTTTTCGTTTCCGAAATATCTCCTCATACAATAGGCAAAGTTGTTCTTGTTGGCGGGTACTACCGCCCCGATTAAAATTAAAGCAAAAAAAATACGGTGTATAAGCAGAGTACAGAAACACCAATCAAGTTACTGGATTTTAATTTTTCTTGCCTATTTTTTATTCATTTTATGATCCGATGATACTGCAGTATTAACCGGAAAGGAATGGACAAGAGAAACGGCACACGTGAAGGAATGGAAGAAGAGGCATATTTCCATCGAAAGGAATATGCACCAGATGATATATTTTTTTTATATATTTTCACTTCAATTGTTTTCATTGATACTTCAAAGTTAAGTTAAGTCTATTTTAACCGCACTTGGTTGGTCTATTCACTCGATTTGTCCATTTTATTATTTAACTGAGTTACACAGAAAAGTCACATCGTGTTCTCCAATCTGATCAAAATATATTATAAATTTTCTGACCGTAAGAACAAACCAATTAACCATACCTACCCGTTAAAGATTTTGTCAATATGATCAGAAAATGTGGCCAATCTGATCAAAACTTCAAATCAAATTGAGGGAAACTCAAACCAGTTTGGTCCACTTCAGACAAAAATCGGCTAGAACCGGCTTGTGTAGTCAAGTCGTAAAATTACTAGTTATAACAGGCACTCAATGCAAAACAAACTGGCCACCGATATAATATTATATCTCTTTCACACCTGCTAAGATAACGCAAGCGTGAATAAAATAGCATAATGATCTCGGCCGCCAGTTCTTTTTGCGTTGAGTACTCTAGTACTTTTATTTGCAGGCGACCTTGAACGAATCTTGAAAGCTTGTGCCGCTGGGCAGTGGGCGTGAACCCGGCAGCCGCGGTAGGTGCGCGCGGTTACTAGTTAACAGCCACCCTGAATAGCAATTAACTTTTGGACGCTGTATTCTGTCGCTGAAAAATTAAGCGCAAGGCTAAGCCTGACGAATCGAAGCCATTTATTTAGCTTTAAACAGTGTTGTCTTATTTACTTTAAAAAGGCGTAGATCCAGTCTGTTTACTACGTGCGGCTTGGAAGATTTTTTTTAGGGTTCCGTAGTCAACGTGGCAAAAACGGAACCCTTATAGTTTCGTTATGTCCGTTGTCCGTCGTATGTCACAGGTATTTTACTCAATAAATTAATAGTTTAAAAAACACTAGAAACACACGCTTTACAAGACTTTTCTAACGAATCCAAACACAGCTATGATACGATGTTCCATCATGAAGTTCCAGTTCATATCTTCATGACGACCGGTTTGGCTCAGTGGGAGTAACGTTGCCTGCGAAGCTGAGGTCCTGGGTTCAAATCCCGGTAAGGGCAAATATTTGTGTGATGAGCACAAATATTTGTTCCTGAGTCTTGGATGTTTTCTATGTATATAAGTAATATATCTATTAAATATATCGTCGTCTAGTACCCATAACACAAGCCTTATTGCGCTTACCATGGGACTAGTTCGATTTGTGTACAATTGTCCCGTAATATTTATTTATTTATTTATTTATTTATATCTTCCGGCTCCATCATCAGATCAGTTCGACAGTACCATATTATTGTATTGTCATCAGAACTACATACAGCTGCCAATTTTCATGACGCTACGATCCTTGGAAGATGGTTAAATTAGTTACATTAGATTCCATTACATAGTTAGTTACTTACAGGTCGACCTAATAAAAGCGTGTTAAAAACTACAGGATGTATATTGATGAAATTTGGAGTAACTATAGGTGTATTGTATGAGCCGCAACTTAGTTTGATAGTTAAATAACAAAAAAATATTTCTAGGTGGGCACTCCATACACGTAACCAAAACTGTTTTTTTTGTGGCACATATTTTGACAGTTTTTCTAAAAAGGCTTTGAGGTTAAAAAAAAATAGATGTAGTGAACATTTTCGGAAGTAATAGCTACTAAAGTAGCATAAATTGTGCCTCCCCTCTATTTTCTAAACGATATATAAAATAAATAATAAATAAATAAATAAATAAATATTACGGGACAATTTACACAAATAGCTCTAGTCCCATGGTAAGCTCAATAAGGCTTGTGTTATGGGTACTAGACGACGATATATTTAATAGATATATTACTTATATACATACAAAAACATCCAAGACTCAGGAACAAATATTTATAGTCATCACACAAATATTTGCCCTTACCGGGATTTGAACCCAGGACCTCAGCTTCGCAGGCAACGTTACTCCCAAAAAGTAGTAAAAGTATATCCAAACAGTAGGAAAAAAATTCTAAGATATAGGTAATAAAATAAATACTTTTAGCGAAAATTATTTTCAATATAATCAGATATATCGGATCCGTTTTTGAGATATTGCCAAAAACATGCGCTTCTCAGAAAAAGGACGTATGTGACGTGAAGGTACGCTCTTTTGCTAGTGAACTTTTTCACATCGTATTTTTTCATATGTAGTGCTTTTTTTGTATGAACAGCTTCGCAACCCTACATTGAGCATGGTCCAACATGCTTTTAACCAGTTTTTTTTTGATATTTTCATCTCTCTATGAAAACCTAATTAGAATTAAAGAGTTTCGGATTCAAATATTTGTTACAGACATGGCTTAGGTCAATTTGTGTAAGATTGCCTCCTGATATTTAATTAACTTACTATAAGAACGAAAATATTATTTTTAACCGACTTCCAAAAAAAGGAGGAGGTTCTCAATTCGACGGAATGTTTTTTTTTTTTTTAATGGATGTTCACCGATTACTCAAAGACTATTTGACCGATTTCAAATTGGTTGTATAGAAGGTACTTTCTAGTTGGTCCCATTTAATTTTGGTGAAGATCCGATGATGGGATCCATGAGGAATTGAAGGAACTCCTCAAATATTGTAGGCATACATATAGCGATTTTGGTATTATCAGAAACATATTAAGCATTTACATTCAGAAAGTGTAAATTGATGAAGTGAAACTAATGCAGAAGACCACAGAATGCCATCGGAACTCCTCAATGATGAATAATTTACGGGTGGCGACAAAATATCTTGATTAATTTAGCTAAGCAACTTCATAGTCACAAATTTAAATGTTCCTGATGAGAATGGTACCATCGAATTGATTTGATGATGGAGCCGGAAGGTAGGCACCAGATCTATCTTAGTCGTAGTTTAGTACTAGTAGACTTTGTATTTTAAAATATTATAATGTATCCTAGCCGTGTTTGGGCTTGTTCGAATCGTCACGAGATACACTTATAAGTAACGATTCACTAAAAAGTGTAAAATAAATAAAATTTTAAACAAAAAAATAAAACCGACTCCAAAAAAACTAAAAAGTAAAAAATAACGCCATAATTCAGTTTCTTCAAATTACTTACAAGTAACCGTTTGTATACTCAATCTATACAGTATATACAATTAATGTTATTTTGGAGTCGGTGCCATCGTGTCACAACTTACTAAAATCGTCAATTTTCAATATTTTACACATTCTTTATATGGCACCGACGCCAAAATAACATTAATTGTATATACTGTATAGATTGAGTATACAAACGGTTACTTGTAAGTAATTTGAAGAAACTGAATTATGGCGTTATTTTTTACTTTTTAGTTTTTTTGGAGTCGGTTTTATTTTTTTGTTAAATCGTATCTCTCGTGTACGACTCGATTTCCACAATAGCAGCAATGCCAAGTGCGGAGGTCACTATTTAAAATTGATAAAGGAGGGTTTTCTACATTGGAAATGTCACCAATTGGCGCCAACTTGACGTAAGGTCTAACTGACAAGAAGTGTCAACATCCACCAATCACAGCACAAGATTTTGACACTTCTTGTCAATTAGACCTTACGTCACGGTGACGCCAACTGGTGATATTACCATTTTAGAAAACCCTCATTGTTGTAACTTTCTTTAGTAAGTAAATTATTCTTATTTTTATTCTCCTTATTCTTGATAGAATAAACCTTATCGGAAGTGCACAAGTAAAACATGCACTAGAGTAGAGACAATCTGATATTAACTTTTATGGAACTCTTGATTCATACGCCATTAAGTTGTTAACAGCTCTGCCTGTGGCAGTCTGCAATGCTGCTTTATGCAGATTTGGCAATTAAAACCACGCTGTAACTTAAATATACTCCATCCTCTAATTCAGCAGCACTGCATACTTTCGAATTGAAAAGATTTTCCGTTTTGTAATATCGCTGCAGCAGCGGCAATTCTGTAAATTAAACTTTTGCATGCTTAAGTTTAGCAAATGTTTATTGGCTATTCTTAGGCAGGTTCAATTTCGAGAAAGAGATCAATCGACGGATTCGGCTCGGATGGGTAGCGTTAGGGAAACTTCGAAGTGTCTTTTCGACCAGGATACTTCAGTGCTTGAAGACGAAAGTCTTCAACCAGTGCTTATTAGCTGTAATTTATTTATTTTTATTTATTTATTTGGCTACACAGCATTACAGTTTTGACACTAATTCACCGTGGAACTACATACAAGTATCATAAACTTACGTAAAACAACAAAATAACAGTTAATCATACAAATTAAAGATGATATAACAGATAACATAAAATGCATTATTCAGTATGTAAACTTACTAAAACCATTTATTTAAATCCGGTCATGTCTTGGTGATAAATAAGGTTGTGGTAGATCAATTATTTAAAAACTAACGATTTTTAGAATCTACAATTAAAATACAAAAAATAAAATTAAAAAATCATTCATGATTTTAACATCCTGTATTCTTTGTTTACAATTGTAACATTGTCATCAGGTTGTCAAGAAAACGTCAAGTTCAATACATGCAATGTCAGTTAAAGTAAGGCTATGGGCACACGTACGAGTTAGTTGTTACTTGAACCAAGTGACGGTGGCTGTTTTCGTAAACGCTACGCATCAAATTTGGATTTTTCGAAGCACGTCGCTTGATTTTGTTGAAAGCTTGTACAATCCACAGCCTCATTCCATTGCAATAAAAAAACGTCTCATTGAAAATTAATCTTGACATTTCATTCCTAGCCAAACTTTCTTGTTGGAATAATTAAGAAAAATAAAACTTTACATTGAAGTGACACTAGTGAAATTGAAATAACTTTTAATAAATAAGCATGAACTGATGCTGTTTACATGCTAAATTGAAAATGATTTGGCTGCCACGGACTAATGAGAGCGTATAACGGGTATGAAAAAAGAAATTATACTAATAATTAAATTTCAAGTAGGTATTAACGTATTCATAGTGGGCTTGCGTTCATCTGTCATGACGTAAACATTAAACATCACAGGATGTTACTTTTTGGGTTAACCGACTTTGGAAAAGGTAAGATTTTATAAATTTCATACAATGAGAAAATTAAAAATATTCAACACACACTAGCAAAAAATATGGTAAGACACTTAACTCGACATGGCCATCAACTGGCTTAAAGGGATGGTTTTAGTAAGTTTACAAACTGTATTAAAACACTAAATTGTCTTTAATCTATCATCTCACAAAACTTCAAGCATTCATAGTACACAGCCGCCTATCGCCACGCAAGCAAGTCACATTCCGGTGCTGATACCAGGAACGCATTCAAAAAGTTTAGAGCGCAAAGAAGCGGCGAGTTTTTATATGCCACTTTGTATGCGCTGGTGACACTGCCAACAGGGGATGCGTCCGCGGTCTGAGGGTAATCCTCGAGACATCTGGGACAAACAGTCTCACTAGCCTCTCAGCAAGTTTCGGATAGTCCGAATCCTCAAGTAGAACATGACACGCGAACACAAGCAGCCTCGAATTGCGCCGGACTTCTAGGGAATTAAAAGTACCAAGAAGAAAATATTTCTTCTGTTTCCGCGATTATTACTCATTAAAATAAAACAATTTAAACGGATTATATCGCGTATATTATCTCAATTGAGTTCCCGTCGATTCGGAATCGGAAGATTTTCAGCTTTCCATGTTAGTAGTCTTAGTCGTAGTTTAGTACTAGTAGACTTTGTATTTTAAAATATTATAATTAGTAATGAGTTAGTCTGGGAGTTTTTCTTTGCAGCGTTTCTTTTCTCCTCGGTACACCTCATTTGTGGAATGCTGCTTGTTAAATTATTAAAATAAAACAATAAACAGATTAGGCCCATCTGGCATGTATGTACACCTTTAGTTGTTTTCTCAAAGTGGGTTTTCATAGTCATAGTCATAGTTTTTTATTTGCTAGAATCATGGTAATTACATTGTAGATGGCGGATAAAATTTGTCAGTTCAGCACAATTCACCACTATATTGGCATGCAAATGTTTAAAGCTTTTAAATCCAAAATAATAAATAAATGTACACACACATAACTGATGAAAATGTCAATTAGAATAAGATTACAATAAAAGTAAAATATTAACAAATTATTGCTTATGTCTATGTATGACAAAGAATTCAAAATTAAGACTTAACTATTATAACAAGCGAGCATTGCAGAGCACATACACAGAGATTTTGCACAAATTGTAACATTGTCAGAGAAAAATATACCTTTTCTCAGAAACCCACGAATATGGAAAGCTGAAAAGCTTCCGAAACGTCGGGAACTCAAATGCGATAATATGCTTGATATAATCCGTTAAAATGGTTTTATTTACATGAATATCAAGAAGAAATTTAGTGGGATAGAGGTAAGTGTAGTATCCACATTCATATACTTTCTTGTAGAGCATTCTCAGAAAAGCTTTTTGAACCTTTTCCAGGAGAAGAAAATGAGTGGATTCGGAAGGTATCGAACTCATTTTCTTAGGATTTCTATCATAGAAAGTTTGTTTGTATTTGTATCCAGTCAACATCCCTATATTCATGTTTAAATATTATCGAAACTACGCTATTAGTGCCTTGACCTGTCAAGGCGATACTGCGACGGCTCCGTGTATTCAATTGGCAGGTAACCTTAGGCTACAACGGTAAGTCTAGCAGCTTGGCGAAAAAATAACATTGCTACAACTTTCTTACTTGTGAATTTGTAGGAGTAACTAATAATTCCATTTTATTAGTTACTAACTGCAGACTTCGTCCGCGGGAGAAAAAAATCATAATTCTCTTTGTTCTTCGGCGTAGTCGGATAAAAAGTATCCTATAATCATCTGGAGATACCTAGCTACCCGTGTACCGAAAATGGTTGAAATCCGTTTAGCCGATTTGCGATGAAGCCGCAAATACACATACAAAAACCCAAAAAATATATATTTCCGTTAAGTGACCTCCAAATAGTCCATTACAATCAGTTTTTTGATAATATCTTCAATGTACAGTCAAGGGCAAAGATAAATATCCACACAGAGTTCTAAAATATGTATACATAAGCATTACTGCCATAATAATAAGAACTGTATACATATTTTTGCAACTCTGTGGTGTATACATATTGGTGCCCTTGACTGTACAGACATTTAATTTTTATAACTTTATAATAATATAGATTAGTAACTTAGTAAAAAATATGCTGCGCCGACCCCAAGTAAATGAAAAGGACAAGCGAATGACGATGAGATTAGTAACGTATGAACTGTTGCTTGATCAGTCCAATACCGTTCACAAAATGGTTGCGGTGCGGGTTTTTCATACCAGCAACCTGTAAGTGCGATAACAATGGCGAAGATCCTTACGTGCGCAATTCCAGAAACTTAAAAAAAAAAAACGTCGAATCGAAATCCTCCTCCTTTTTTGGAAGTCGGTTAAAAATAGCAATGTAATATTTCTAGTAAGAAAGGGGCGTAGCTTTTCATCAAAAGATCGACTCAGTGAGTTTGAGTCGAAATATCCTGAGAGACACAGATTATAATTCTAAAGTTACTCCTACAAAGCTTATGAGACACAGTAATGTATGCTTCAACAGAGCTTGTAACTCTAGCCGTCGTTCCCCAGGGATGCCCACAAATAAGCTTAAGTTACATTGCGCACGTCACAAAGTATAACTCCCTAGTGATCAATCTACTCAGATAATACTTGCGGTTATCGCAACTCATGAATTATCCTCGGTTTTGCGTTTTTAAAAGACGCATGGGATCCAATGTTTTCATTAATGCGTGGATGGAAGCTAAAATAAATACTGTTAGGTCGGGGTACTTTAGCCCTGGGGGATAACTTTGGCTCAGGCTATTAACTACGTCTCGGCTGCTCTTTCGCATTTAAATCAAAATGTATCCACATAACGTATTCATTACATCAATGTTAAAAAAGTGAATTACAGTAAATTAGTAATGGTTGCGAACGGCATCGATGCCATAAAGGGTTTAAATTATTACATAAACTGATCTAAACTTACACCAATTTCATAACACCATAAAATGGGGCCTAATCTATACTATTATACAGTTGTACAAATGAAATGTTTAAACATTGAAGATATTTAATAAAACACGTGACTAGTTGAAGGTCATTTAACAAAAAAAAAAATATTTTTTTGTATGTTTGTATGTGTCATTGTGACTTCGTCACGCCAAAACAGCTAAACGGATTTTAACAATTTTTGGTACATGGCTTATAGCTGGGCATCCACAGATGGCTATAGGATACTTTTTATCCGACGAAAGTCTGACTCACGCACCGAAGGTTCCATTGAAAATATACGCTACAAACGGCCAACTATAAAATTCAGTGTTAGCAATCAATATAAAATGACCCCCACACCGCGTGCATTTTGCTTAGGAGTAGGGCTCTGATAAAGCTTTTAGCTTATATTTTGTACGGAACCCTCGGTGTGCGAGTCCGACTCGTACTTGGCCGGTTTTTTCACTTTGGTAATTCTTCGATGTTTCAGACGCTGTATTAGCTACGTCCAAAATCTTAAAGAATTTGTAGTTTCTCTGAAGCGTGGCCTGCCCGGGCTGCCTTAGAAGTTACCATTGCATTAACGGCGAATACATGCAAATCCGGGCCCAGCCGGCGCAGTAATTTAGCATAATGACATCAGCGCTAATCCGCCGGAACCCGCGCTTTGACATGTAAATTCTGGTTATAACCTGTGACGTCATGCTCGGCTGCAGGAGCAACAAGACGATTCGAGGCAAATTTCAGCTGACCCAAATTAATTTGAGCATTTCTAACTCTTTATTTTTTAATTCTAATCAAAGTACTTGACCTCTGATCCTCTTTAGTATCACTGTGCCTAAATAGTAAGGCAGATCAGGTTGGATATTTGCAAGAATATTCCGTAACGAGCAAAATTAGGCTGCTGTCCTGAATAATACGGATTGCTCATTTCATCAATTCGTTGAAAATGCGTACCAGTCTATACTATTATAAAGTTGTAAAAATGAAATATCTGTACATTGAAGATATTAAAAAAAAATGTAATGCTTCATAAGGAGGTCCCCAAAATAAAAATAAAAATATATATATTTTATACGTCCGTATGTGCCGTGGTGTTCAACTTCTTTTGGCACACGGTTAGCTGGGTATCCACAGATGGTTATAGAATACTTTCTACCCAACTACGCTAACGAAAAAAAGAGGGGTTATTACTTTTTCTCCTCCGCGGAGGAAGTTGCACCCGTTTGCACCTTCTAGTTATTATATATAAATTCTTGTAACTTCCACTAAAGCTATCAACACCACTTAACAAATAAGTTCGTAATTATGCATGCAATTTATAGTTTTCACAGTAAACACAACTTTATTAAATTAAATGCAAATCTGCATGCAATTTACATAGCTTTGTATTTGTATTCATAAATAAACGAAATCCTTTCGGCGTTATAACTTCTCCCGTGTTCCGGTGTGCCATCGTGTGAAGCTTTACAAGCAGCGAGTAAACAGTGCACAGTCTTAAACATTGGCAACGCAAATTTACAAGAGCAACAACAAAAGTTATCAACATCCCAATTGTACATGCTGCAAACAAAATGGGCACACTTTGCGAATAAATTCCATACAACACGTACCCTTTATCTTTGCCCTCGAGTGTAACTTCTTTCAGAAAGCTCACTTGGCACATATTACATGAAAAAACTGCAGCTGGCAATATCTCTAGCGTTGTTCCAGAACTGGATACATTCCGGTCCGATTGCTTGCGGTACTAATGAAGGCGCCTAAGGCCGGAAGGCTCCCGGCGCCCGCGCACGCAATGTTGCTGATAAATCTGGCCACACAATAGCGAGCGACGGAGCTGCGCTTCCTCTAAATAAAACCGTTTCAGTTCGAGTTGTGAGTCTCGACTTTTCATTTACCAAATTATTATTTTTTACGGGAAATTGTTGCGCCGGTTCCGCAAAACTCCCAATGGTCTCTATTATAACCTTTCCTTTATACAAAATTTAAGCCTTCTAGGTACGCGTCTTCACTAAATGTAGGGGTGCAGCTCACCAGGAACAAAAAAAACAATATATCGATATTTTGGATATCTATTATATTCAATAGCTGACTTCAGACTTATTCCTATTAACAAAATTAGAACGAGACAGTCATTATTCTTAATTTATTTAAAATATTTAAATACATCGCCCACTTTTAAAATACCTGTTTCTCGCATACCACTGTGGAGTTGGTAATAATATCAATGTGATTTCCAACCTACCTAAAAGGCTTACAATGTATCAACCTCGCTAGGTATAAGGGTTTAGACTGGACGTGAAGTTGTTTGATATCCAAAATTTATCTTTTTATGCATATACTCGTAAATAAACAGAGCTCTTTGGTTGTCCCTCACTTCCGTGTTTTTTCAATAAGACTAACACTTGACACCATCAGATTGTTTTTAATTTGTTATGGCGCAATTTACGAGATCCTCTCTGGTTTGTAATGCTTCTGATAGATATTCTACATCTATATTTCATTGACTAATGACCCTAACCAATTGCTCCAAGGCAAGCGCAAAAAGTGTAGATGAGCAGCGCAGAACCGGTCATGGTGGCGTTTTTTGGGATAGGGCTAAGTCCAGCAGTAGACGTCTTTTGCCTGATGATGATGATAAAGAGTGATCTTCTGGGTGTATTTACTCTTAGTCGTGTCTTTCCCCGGATCTAGGATGGTACCCAGGCCATAGGCGCAGAGCCTAATGAGTCGCCGAAATTACAACACCAGAATCAGGTTTTGGATCATGCGCGCACGAATAAACTGCATAAAAGGCTATTCACAACACTAAATCTTAGACTTTGCTTTATGAGCTATTCGATAAAACGAGGATTAAAGTTTAACTCATTAGATATACAATACATTAATAATAAAACAATTTAACGGATTATATCGCGTATATTATCTCATTTTTTCACCCGCGGTCGACCCGTGACCATGGAAAGCTGGAAAGTTTCCGAAACGTCGGGAACTAAAATGAGATAATATACGCGATATAATCCGTTAAATTGTTTTATTTCAATGAGTAATAATCGCGGAAACAAAATAAAATATTAAATACATTAATAATTTTGTTCCTACTATTATATTCATAAAAATAATAAGAACAAGTATCATTAAATTACTATATCGATACGAAGATCTCAGTAGAACGAAAAAATAATTGCTATCTACTGTAGTCTAAGCTGGAATCGAACCAGCGTCTCTGTTTTACGGGAACAGCATCCTGAACCATTAGACCATCAGACCGCTTGCAGGAATTAATCCTGTACGTTCGGTAACAATACGTTACTCACGACCTATATACCATTATTTTTTTGAAAGGCTTAGTACCTTTAGCATCACTCTAATAACGTGGCTTTCTTCAAGCTGAAATGCTGTACTGTTTATATTTTATAATGTGAAAACATCACACAATCGTTTACATTACTATATTGATACAAAGATCTAAGTAGAAAGAAAAAGTATCATTAAGTTTCAAAGATTTCCTTTCTCAAATACACTAGCAGATTTAAATTGGACAAGTTTCCACGTCCCTTAAACACTTATTCCCCGACTGCCGTGAGTGAGTGAACAATAATGCGAACATAAGTCTGTAAAGGCCAAGTGCTGAATAGCCCTCGGCGTAATCACCACAGCTTGCACGGCTTCTGTATGGCTTAACATGTGTGCCGTAAATGGAAAGGATTTGAAATCTTAGAAAAAATACTATTAAGGTTTCTTGAAAATTTAAAACGTAATGTGAGAAGCACATACTCAAATTAAGATACTTAGTTCTTATCAATAGTTATGAGTACTGAAAAATAGTGGGAAGACACTGAATTAAACAACAGGATGACTAACTAAGTATAATGTCCCGATAGTATATGACTTGACTATATCTCCCCACTTTACTGTTATTAGGTTTTCTCATCCGATCTGTGTCCTAAACGGGGCAGAGGGCGTCTACAAGTGACCTTCCATCCTGAACAGTCTTGAGCTTAGCGCTTGATTACGCCTCGTGACTTCCCCATCTTTGCTTCGTCGAGTATGGATCACCGCCAGGGTTGTTTGAGACGACCACGTCTTCGCTTTCCTTGGGGGTTCCATGCCAAATCCTGTTTAGGAATACGCTTGGAGCCCCTTCGCAGTGTGTGGCCAATCCAGTTCCACATGGAGGTTCTCATTTGAGATTTTCTCGGGCCAGTAGATTCCGACTATTCGACGAAGACACTTTCTAGTCCGATTGTATAATTCTAAATTCATAATACAGTGAGTATTCACTGATAATAATTAAAATTAGTGGCAAAGATTTTTCATAAACATAACAAACATTTCAGTAAGTTAAGTTATTCCTCTCAATCACGCTGACAAACTTAATGTGGATTAGTAAAAACTAACTACACACAACCGTTCCGCTATTATTCACGTAGACTGTGAGTGAGTGGACAATAATGGGAACATAAGTCTGTAAAGGCTGAATGCTGAATGGCCCTCAGCGTAATCACCGCCGTTTGCGCGGCTACAGCGTGGCTTAACATGTGTGCCGCGGTTGGAAAGCATTTCTTTCTTAAGTAGAAATCTAAATTGAGTTTCAAATTTAAACATGTTTAGTGTGTAATAAACATAGGTTGAAATAGGTAGTTCCTATTTAGCTAAACTTCGCGGAAAACTTAATTACGAGTGCTTTTAAACTGCAGTGCACCTAAAATAAAGATTGTTTTTTATTGAATGCGGGATTTCCCGGACGTGCTAATATACTTAATACACATGCCGATTGATTAATTGTACGTCCACTTTTAGCTTGTATAGGAGTAATGACTTTTTCTCCCCTGCGAACGAAGTTATTACTAGCCCCTAGTTTTGTCATAAATATGTTTTCCAATATGTTTATGTATTATTAAGGTTCCTTGAAAGGGTGTGAACTAAGCAGTGTGTGGAACTCACTTACAAATATTAAATTAAAACTGTATAACTACTGTCTTCAAATAACTATATTGATGGCAAAACTACATACAATTCAAAGTTTTAATCTACTCTTTTCCTCAATTTGAAAGGAAATTGAAACTTTAGAAAACTTTCGGCATGTCAAAGCAAAAAAGCGTAGGTATCTCCACGGCACTTACGTTATTTTTCCCGAGAAGCGAAGTTTTTCGGCAATTACTAAAAAGGGTATATCCGATCATGATGAAAATAAGTTTTGCCTTTGTATTTTTTCATATACTTATGCTACTTTCGAAACAATTATTTCCAAACATATTTACTAAATAAATGTTGTTATTAAAAATAATTACGACTACTAATATCTGTAAAAGTTTTGGCACCTAATTTGTTAGCACCCTGTACATTTTTATCGAAGGATTATACAATTTTCAATGCGTTTCATTCAGAATACTTAGTAGGTACGATGGATTTGTTAAACCGAGGTAAACTTGTTTTCAATTGTTTAGCGACAATCCGCAGCTAAAGATGGCTAAGTCCGCCAAATTAATTCGTCCCACTAAAGTTGAGCGCGGGTTTAGTGCCATGCCCATTCCCGGTTAGGGCGCGTTTCCACTGGAAGTGTGTGTGTGTGTGTGTGTGTGTGTGTGTGTGTGTGTGTGTGTGTAGTGTATTACTTCTAGAGCTTAAACTACGCAGCTAGTTAAGGGGTGTACGAGGTAAAAAACCCCAATACTGAGCTGTGCCAAGCGATGCTAAGTAGTTTTATTGGTGGATTTTTTTCTCGCACAACGCTGCATAGTTTGAAGTGGACATGCACCCGAAACGATGAAAAATCTGAAAGGATCTTTTTTTTTCGGTTTTTTTGTGTGTCACATACACATCTAAATATCGCCACATTTAAGAATTAGTTATTACTAGAAAACTTTTTATTCGATCCAGCTGAAAAAAGGGGTTATGATTTTCTTTAACTTTTGTGACAAAATATATTTCTAAGTTATAATGCTTTATCACAAAGCTGTAAATTGAAATTTCTTTACAAATTTTGACACTAAGTTAGTACCAATATTTGGAGATCCTTGAATTAATAAAAAAATATATTTATTTATGTACAAGTATCACGGAAACCGTTCTATGAAGGAAGCGCACGACCTGGACGTATCATCTGTATGTGTACGTGTGTATAAAGAGGCGACGTCAAAGTAGTTGGACGCATTGACTATTTTTAGGGATCCGTACCTCAAAACAAAAATACGGAACCCATATAGCATAAGTTGGTTCTCTGTCTGTCTGTCAAGACCCTATTTTCTCAGCAACGCATAGAGGTATCAAGTTAAATTTGACATATGAAATACCTATGTTTGCGGTCCTCTGAAGCTGAAAAAAGTCAAGCTTCTAAAGTCAACGCAATTTCATGTCATTAAAATAGGTGTTTCTATATAAATCTATGTCAATGGAAAACCTATAGGGCACCTCCAGTTGTACTAGAAACTTGAAATTTGGTATGAAATTAGCTCTTATAGCACAAACTGGAGTGAATAGATCTTAAAGGGTCGGCAACACGCACGTAATGCTCCTGGCGTTGCAAGCGTTAATAGGCTGCGGTGACTGCTTAACCATCAGGCAGGCCGTACGCTTGTTTGCCACTTTAGTAGTATAAATAAAAAAAATACGCGATATAAATCTGAAAATCTAAACTTTTTATGTCTGTCTATCCATGTCAATAACCAATATATAATGACCCCACACTGCACAGTGATTCCGCCGTAGGCCATAAATCGAAAAAAGTCATGAGCGTATCCTGGACTAAAAAGTAAGTAAAATGATTCACCGATAGACAATCTTCTAAATACTATATATAGCACAGCAATAAAGTACTATTATCATTTACTTTTGTGCAACGAAAGTGAACGCATCTCGACCCTAATTAGTAGTGTGTTTTTGTCGCCGCAACTTAATCACTTTGTTATTGTGTACTATTATTATTATTTGCGTGTGTCCACGTGGTATTATTATGGAAATCCAAGAAGAGGGTATGTACTTTATTTTTCAATTATGTTTTATATATAAATATGCGTGCTTATATTTTAAAATAATTTTCTAGTAGAGGTCTGTCGTTTACGATTAATTTTTAAGAAGTATGATTTCATTGAGAGTTATACTCTGATGCCGAGGTTTGCCGCACTTGACACATATATTATGTTATAGATGGAAGTGTCCTTAATAAGGGCTGTAACTTTCATCGACCTTTTTTGACCTCTTCTTAGGTGAAAGGGGTTTCAAAGAACAAGAGTAGGGTAGCCGAAAAAAATCCGATTTTTAAAAAATGTTTTTATCTTTGTTTTAGGTACATTTTTAAGGTGTTCTATTTCGAAACGTAGTGTTTTTGATATTTGGCACTCTGGACAAGGAACTAATACAGAAAAATTTCAACATGTTTTTACTACACTGACGGAAACATCAATTATTTCGGATACCATCGAAAATATTGGCATAGAGAATTTAAGGGTTAAAATAAGGAATTTATGTAAACGAATTGCATGTTATTGGAAAAAAACAAGATGTACAAAGTCTATATTTCTACATAAATATGCAGAGTGGCTTAATGATGTAGAATACATTGATGTGATCCAAAGTATCGAGTAGCGTATTTCTCAGCAGAATGATAACGTCGACCCCTCCCCTTCCACTTCTCGTGGCCGTCCGAGGAAAAACTTTAATGAAAGTAGTAAACGCACTAAAAGAAGGAGACTGGCGGAACTATCTAATTTTGACGAGTCTGCTGTAAATACACTGCTCAATGCTTCTGCTGATTCCAGCTTAACTTCTACAAAAGTCGACGAAAACAAAGTTTTGTCACTTATTGCAGAAGGTAAGATTTCTAGAAAGCAATATCTATTAATTAAGAATTTTATACATAATAATATACTGAAAGATTGTATGCCTTCCTATCAACGCATTGTAAAGGCTAAAAAGAGATGTTACCCTACAACTGTAGCCGTTACTGAATCATCAGCCGAAGTCGAACTTCAGAGTTTGTTAGATCACACTGCCACTCGGATTCTTGAGTCTCAAAAAGATATTTTAGATAAAATACCTGACCAGTCTTTAAATAAAATATCTTTGGTTGGGAAATGGGGATTTGATGGTAGTACAGGACATAGCGAATACAAACAAACTTTCTCAGATTCTTCTCTTGTGGATAGTAGCTTGTTTGTTACTTCATATGTACCGCTTCAACTTATTTTAAACCCGGATAATAAGGAAAACTCAATCATTTTGTGGAAAAATCCTCGTCCTTCTTCAACTCGATACTGCAGACCTATTCGCTTTCAGTTTTTTAAGGAAACAACTGCAGTATCAGTTGAAGAGGAGACTTATTTCAAACAGAAAATAAGTAACTTGCAACCGACTATCTTCAAGACAAATGCATGCGAATACACAATTAATCATAGCTTACAACTTACTATGGTCGATGGTAAGGTGTGTAATGCACTTAGTGATGTTTCTTCAACTAGATGTTATATATGTAAAGCTTTACCAAGTGAGATGAATCAAATTGATGTATGTTTGTGCAAAGCAACTGACGAAAGTAAATATGAATATGGCATGTCTCCACTTCACGCATTGATACGATTTTTTGAATATTTCATTCATCTCGCTTACAAGTTAGAGGTTAAGAAATGGCAAGCTAGGTCTGATAGCGATAAACGACTTGTAGCTGAAAAAAAAAACTTATACAATCGCAATTTAGGGAAAAGTTAGGTCTTATTATCGATAAACCCAAAAGTGGCGGAAGCGGGACATCGAACGATGGCAACACTGCTAGGCGGTTCTTCTCAAGCTCAGATATTTCAGCTGAAATTACGGGTATTAAGAAGGATCTCCTAGATCGTTGTTGGACTGTACTTCAGTGTATCAATTCGGGATATAACATTGATGCGACAAAATTCAGAGATTTCGCTTTAGAAACTGCACGGCAATTAGTTGCCGAATATCCATGGTACTATTTGCCTGCTTCTGTCCACAAAATTTTGATTCATGGAGCTGACATTATCAATCACGGCCTACTGTCTATAGGAGAACTGTCTGAAGAAGCAGCTGAAGCGAGTAACAAATACTATAAAGCATTTCGACTAGATCACACACGAAAAATGAACCGCGTTTTGACTAATACTGATTTGATTAATCGACTTCTTCTTCACTCAGATCCCCTAATATCAAGTTTGAGAAGGTTACCTGTTAAAAAAAAAAGTTCTTTGTCTAAATCTGTATTGGACTTGTTGTGTGTAAATAGTAAGTAGGTAATATTGAATGTATAAATAGTAAGTAATCGCTTTGTTTTAATATAACCTTATTTGTATATATGTAAATAGTCTTGAAATAAATATTTTTATTATTTATGTAGTATGCTGTTTCATTTATGTTTTCATTAATTACAATTTTTTTTTATCTAATGGCTTTATGTTTAAAATAATAACGTTTTATAAAATGGTTTTGACTACAGATATTTTTTTAATAAAAATAGTCACACAAGTTTATTATAAATGTCTAAAAATGTTATTAATGATATATTTCATGCTTGTATAATAACCCTTTATAGTTTAAAATCGAAAAAATGGCTTTTTTTGGAGTTGAGGTATTTATGGCCGCCCTTGTACGGGAGCGGAATCACCGTGCACTGCGTTCATTTTGCTTAAAAGTAGTTCTGAGTTCTGAGTTCTGAAAGTAGATCTGGTAACACTGGGTTTTCATGGATACGGCCGTTTTTAGCGTATATCTCGTACGGAACTCTCGGTGCGCAAGTCCGGCTCGCACTGGGCCAGTCTTTTGGTACACATGTAGCTAGGAGGTTCAACGGATGGTTTAATTAAGGTACTTTTTAAAACAAATTTTATGACATATCTTCGCGGACTGCGCTTTCCAGTTTTCAATAAAAGCAAAGTGGGCGGTCCAATCGCGTCGTCCAACAAATTGGGTTACCATCGGACGTGACAGCCAATTGATGGGCCCGGATACGAACTGCTAACTTATTTACGTTTGATAGAATAGCCTCCGCTTTAAACCGTGGGAGTTAACGTATTGGGGTTTACAGCGTCGTGACAACCAGCTCAGGCTGCTGCGGCATTTTTTACGAAAAATTTCCTGTCACTTTTTATTGGATAATCCATTATACTCAGTAAATGAGTATATGGATATATAATTTAAATTGTATTTGACACAATTATTTTACTCTTGTTTTGTACTTATATTGTATAAATCGACATACCCTTAAAGATATGCTTTTGACATTATTTCTAATTTTGACTTATTTACAATTAATTGACATCTCAATGCAATTTTTAATCATGTCACCTTAATTCTTGTATTCTGATAATTACCTATCTACTTGTTTAATTTTTGACATATATTGTAATTATCTGTTCTTTAATCAATTTGTTTGTAGATTATCTATTATAATTAATTTATTTATTGTGACGATCATAGTATAAAAGCATGTAAATTGACATAGTGTAATTTATATTGACATTTTATATTATGAAATAAATAAATCTAAATCTAAATCTAATCTAATCTGTTTTTTTTTCTCAACTAACGATCCCTTCCATGCTTTGTGTCATCACATACCGAATATGAAATAAAAACATGAAGATACTTTATTAAAAGATAACAATAACAAGTCAATAAATTCAACAAGATATTGTTAGATTATCAATAGAACGGATTATAGAGATTGCTTGTGTAGAATTAGAGACCTATTTAATTATATGTATTTACAGACCACCTTCTGCTGATTTCCATACATTTGAATCCACTATGGAAAATGTCTTAAAAATAGCTTGTAAAGGCAAAAAACATGTTATAGTATGTGGAGACTTCAACGTTAATTTACTTGAATCGAATAGTAACACTGTGAAGTTGTTAAGTTTGTTTAAATCTTTTAACTTGGTCAATTTGTTTTTTGAGCCAACCCGCGTGGGAATTAGTAGTGAAACCTGTCTAGATAATATTTTTTGTGATTGTAAATGCTTGGATAAGGCAATATTTAAGTCCTTTAGTTCAGATCATAGAGGTCAGAGAGCATCTTTCCCAAACACTTTCCAAGAAATACCACAAACTATAACATACAGACCCATAACTAGTTATCGTTTAGAACTATTCAAAAATGAAGTTCATAATGATCTATGTATGTTATCCACTTCACATGATGACCTAAATTGTTTTTACAAAAATTTATTTGGCATAATTATAAATAATTTTAATACTCATTTCAAAATGAAAACTATTTCTGGGTCAAAAAAGTTTAGTGAATGGGCTACTGTCGGCATTCATAGAAGTAGAAATAGGCTTTATGAATTATATGGAGAGAAAGAGGTAAACAAGAATACTGCTTTCCTGGACTATGTCAAGAATTATTCAAAAATGTTTAAGAAGGTGTGCATAGCTGCTAAGGCAAATTATATTAGTTCTAAACTCAAAATTTCTGACAATAAAGTGAAAACTGTTTGGAATATTATTAATAGAGAAACTGGTAAAACAAAAACTCGCAATAGTCAAGTCAACATTATGACAGGAAATGGTCAGAACGATGTTGCCTCGGCATTCGAGGATTATTTTTCCAACATTGCAATTAATACTACAAGATATTTTCAATCATCTGCGACCGAAGCTCATTTGTTACTTAATATTAATTTTAACAAATGCAATGTAAGCTTTGAATTTAGTCAAGTAAATTCAATAGACGTTATTTAAACATTTAAGTCACTGAATTTAAAGAAAACAGATGATTTATGGGGAACTTCAGAAAAATTGTTCATCATATCATAGACTCAATTGCACCCTATCTAGCCTTGATTTATAATAATTGCATATCAGAGGGCGTGTTTCCAGTTCTTATGAAACTTAGTAAAGTCATACCTCTTTTTAAATCAGGTGACTTGAGTGACTTGACTAATTTCCGTCCGATATCTATACTACCTGTATTAAGTAAAATTTTCGAAAAGTTAATGTTGATGGATCTGCTGGGACACTTCAATAGAAATAAACTACTGAGTAGTAAACAGTTCGATTTCACAAGGGGACGTTCCACGGCTGATGCAGCATCTGTACTCATTAAATATATTTACAACATCTGGGAGAAATCTTGTGATGCAATTGGAGTTTTTTGTGACCTTTCTAAGGCATTTGATTGCGTTGATCATGGAACACTCATTTTGAAATTAGAACATTATGGCCTGTCTATAAATGCCTTAAGCCTTATGTCTTCATATCTCAGCAATAGAACACAAACAGTTGTTGTAAATGGAACCCAATCCAGTGGAGCTGCAGTTAAGCTAGGAGTGCCACAAGGCTCTATCTTAGGGCCATTTCTATTTTTAGTTTATATAAATGACCTACCATCTATAGTAGAAAATCTTTCTGATATAGTACTATTTGCTGATGATACATCATTAATTTTCAAATTTGACCGGAAAGCAACAGACTATTCCAAAATTAATAGTGTACTAGTTAAAGTACTTGACTGGTTTAATATTAATAATCTAGTATTGAATGCCAAGAAAACGAAATGTGTTAGATTTGCTTTACCGAATGTTAGAGCAGTGGATTCTGCTATATCACTCAATGGTGAATGTTTAGAAATGGTGGATAGGGCATTATTCTTAGGTATAACACTGGACAAGAACTTGCAACGGAGTCCCCATTTAGCAGTACTTGCAGGTAAATTAAGTTCAGCAGCTTACGCTATTAGAAAAATTAGACAATTGACCAATGTTGATACTGCTCGCTTAGTATATCATAGTTATTTTCATTGTATCATGTCATACGGTATTCTGGTTTGGGGCAAAGCAGCTGACATACAGACTATATTTGTGTTACAAAAAAGAGCGATTCGTTCTATATATAACTTGAACTCCAGTGACTCCTTAAGAGAACTTTCTAAAGACATCAACATATTAACCGTAGCGTCCCAATATATTTATGAGAATATTATTTATGTTATTAAGAACCTAGAGTCTTTTACTAGGAATTCAGATATCCACAATTTTATACTAGAAATAAAAACAAAATCGCTATTAGAAAGTTCCTCGTTCGTAAAGTAGCCAAATCATTCGTAGGCCAATGTATACATTTTTATAATAAGCTACCAGATGATGCTTCGAAATTATCGTTTCCAGCTCTCAAAAAGTACTTAAAAGAGTCCCTAATGGCAAAGGCTTATTATAGGGTAGACGACTATTTAACAGACAAAAATGCATGGCCCAAAACAGAAACCAAATAATTTACTTTTACCGGGACACGGTTCTTATGAGGTGGCATATCAAACGTATGTAAGTTGTTTTAAATAAAAATCACTATTTTGCTTTTTTATATTCTAGATTTTTTTTTTTACTTTTATAAGTTTTGATATGTTTCCTTGAAGAACTACGCATTAAGTTTATACTCAAAACATATATTTAGGTTAGGCTAAGCACGAATATTGTAATAGATATAAGAGTTATTTCGAAAAAATGACTGACTGTTGAGTTTGTTTCGGCTTTCTTCTCTTTTGTGGTCTCCTCTTGGGAAATGCCGTAGAGTCAGACTTGTAAAAGTGCCCTTGTGGCTTACTTACAGAATAAAGATCATTATTTTATTATTATTTCAATCATATGCTCATCTTATTATAAGGCTACACATACACACACAAGGGCCAGCACAAGACATGTTTTATGTATAGATCGGTCAGATTATGCCTATTATATACCGAAGCATGACAGAATAAATCATATATATTCAAAGACTAACCGCCATATCTACACTTTGGAACGTCCAACAAATTATCAACAACCAAGAATCGACATCATAATGTAAGCTAGATCTAGAAAATTATACCCTTTGTTAGAGACTCGAGTCCGAATTAGGTATATCATAGAACTCTAATGCAGATCTCCAAGCCCCAAAAATAAGTTGTATGAGCCAACTATACTCCAAACTAATTATGAGGTAACACTAATTTAACAAGACAGAGTACATTTAAAAGACCAAGTTTGAAGTACTTAGTATTATTTCTTTTTAATTTTGTATAAGTTTAAAGTACTTACACAAAATTAAAAGGAGAAAATATTTATATTTCGGATTCCTAAAAGTAACAAGGTAACATAGTGTATGTGTGTTGTGTGCGTATGAGTAGTAATTACTAGAATTTTGTGATATGTTTGGTGGAATTTGTGACTTATTTTCTTGCCAAATACAGTTCACGATGATTATTCCAACTAGTGATTATTTAAATTCCAAAAAGCCTCATTACAGATATCACATATTTCAAGCGATGCTGGCATCGGAAATGAATTAATCTTGTACGAGGCAATATCCCGCGGAAATTGCCAACAGTATCAGATGCGTGTGTAGTACAGAATCCACCGATGGTTATTAACCAGGGCGACTAGTGAAAATATAGGAGTCATACTTACTTGAGAACTGACATTATCCCGCCGAAATTGGCAACAGTGTGGGAGGCTTGTGAGGTTGAAGTAAAGCCATAGAGGGATACTAACATCGGCGACTAGAGATAGTGAAAATGTAGGCGTCACACTTGCTCAAGGAGTGAAATTATAACGCGGACATTGGCAACAGTATCACAGGCGTGTGCATTACAGCCACCAATAGTTATTAACCAGGGCGACTAATGAAAATATAGGCGTCACATTTGCTCGAGGAGTGACACTATCCCACGGAAATCGGCAATAATGTCAGAGACGTTTGTCGTAAAGCCACCGCAGGTTATGAACCATGGCGACTAATGAAAATATAGGCGTTACACTTGCTCGAAGAGAGACATTATTCCGCGGAAATTGGCAACAGTATGAGAGGCGTGTTTCGTAAAGCCACTGCTGGTTATTGAACGGGGCGACAATTGAACATACAGGCTTCATACTTGCTCGAGGAGTGACATTATCCTGCGGAAACGGCCAAGAGTGTTGGAGGCTTGTGAGGTAGGTACGGGTAGAAAAATAAGCCACCACTGTTTATTAACCAGGGCGATTCAATCATTTCACTTACAGATAGACATAAAATTATACTGTTTTTAGTATTTGTTGTTATAGCGGCAACAGAAATATATCATGTGTGAAAATTTCAACTGGTCGTGACATACACCTGGTGACAGACGGACAGACAGGCAGACAGACGGATAGCGAAGTCTTAGTAATAGGGTCCCGTTTTACCTTTTGGGTACGAAACGATAAAAATACGTAGGTATACCTCGGCGACTACTTGGTCGTTATAAAATTCTAACGACTGGGTTATTAATTTAGTCGCCTCTAGGTAGTAATCTTGTGGGTTTTGATGCTCCTTTAATTACAACCGACTTTTGACGATACGTTTGGCTCAGTGGGTTGCACAACGGCCTACGAAAAAGTAGGAGTAGTCACGGGTTCGAATTCCGGCCAGGGCAAGTGTTTGTGTGATGAGCACGAATGTTTGTTCCTGTGTTATAGGATGCTTTTTTTTATGTAAGATAGGCAAGCATTTGACTTCAATCTCCCCTGTTGGTAAGCGACGATGAAGCCGACGATGGAGCATGCTTACCTAGATAGTGTCTTTTCACTCTCGTCTTGAAGAGATCCAAGTTATATTATCCTGGGAAAAAATATGCTGAAAGAGAGTTCCACTCCTTAGCCGTTCTAACAGTCGTTGTCATATCAACAACAAAAGGGTGGAATCTAAATCCACGTCTAGTCCCATAGTGACGAAATGGAGAAGGTGGAATTAGTTCATGCAGTCCCGCTGCACACTCCCCGAAATGTATCCTGTAAAATACCGCAAGGCAGGCGACCATCCTACCTTGTTCGAGGCTTTGCAGCTTTGGCTCTTCAAGATCTGGGTCACCGATGAGCTTCTTGGCACGTCTGTCGATTAAATCCAAGGATTGATTGGCAACAATACTCCATACACAACCGGACTTGTGCTTTATACAATTGAAGAAACTGTCCCGGTGTGAAGTACCGCCTCACCTTGAAAAGGATCCCAAGCTTCTTGGCTGCAGTTTTTGCCAAGGATTCAATAAAATGTCCAAAGTTCAAGTTGGAGCACAAGTTCATACCCAGAAGTTCCAGATGGTCAGAAATAGGTACGGATACACCTCGGAAAGTCGGAGTCAAGTCAAACGGACTCCGTTTAGTGGAGAATAAACACGGCTGCGTTTTGGCGGCATTGAACCTAAATAGATTGGCTTCGCCCCAGTCGGACACTGCCTTAAGAGTCAGATTCAGCCGATTCACCATGTCTTCTCGACAAGACAGGATTTCTTCCCTCTTGGCCTTTGCACTGGACATATACTTGTCTACAACTGTGCTGTCATTGGCATAACCAACGATACCTGATATTAACATGTCGTTAATATGCAGCAATAAAAGAGTTGTGGACAGTACAGACCCCTGCGGAACACCGGCATCAATTGCCTTCTGATCAGATGCAAAACCACTAAGGACTACGCGAATCGACCTCTCACTCAGGAAATCTGCGATCGAGTTGCTAAGGCCCAATAGGTATCCCATACGCTGGAAGCTTGCTTATTAAACTGGCGTGCCAGACCCTGTCAAATGCTTTCGAGATATCGAGTGAAACAGCAAGGGCCTCGCCGTGTCTCTCGATAGCCTCGTTCCATAGATGAGTGGCATACACTAGAAGATCTCCAGTCGACCGCCCTGGACAAAATCGCTGAGTAAATCATTGTCTTCTAGGTATGCGAGGAGGCGCTTGTTCAATACACGCTCCATAGTCTTGCAGAGTATGGAGGTGACCGAAATTGGTCGGTAGTTGGCAGGGTCAACTCGGCTGCCCTTTTTGGGAACCGGTTGTACATTAGCAAGCTTCCAAGATGTGGGGACTATATATGTATTTATTTAGGACTATGTTTTCTATGTATTTAAGTACTATAATTTATCTTTATTATATATATCATCACCTGGTACACATAGTACACATAGCTTTACTTAGTTCGGGACTAGGTCGATTTGTGTAAGATTGTCCCTGTGTTATTATTATTATTACTCAAAAACAACCCTGTATTATTTAGGTGTTGCGTGTCAATATGCCCGTGGGGTTAGTTTGGACATAGTTCGAATAACCGATGGCCTTTGGGGCAGAAAGGTTCTCGAGTGGAGACCGCGTAACGGCAAGCGCATCGAAGGCCACCCGCAAGGTGGACGGACGATGGTAAGGGTTGCGGGGTTTCGCTGGATGCGGGTCGCCTATCCGGACCATGTGGAAATCTATCGAGGAGGACTGTGTACAGCAGTGGACGTCCTATTGCTAAAATTATGATGATGATGATGATTATGATGAAGTCTATACGCTGTTGGGATTAGGATAATGCAATTGCGGGCCGACATCCTAATTAAATATAACAGCATATGTTTATTAGAGTACATGCGTTGTTAATTTAGACGTAATCGTGTCCAACGACATTCGTCATAATGTCGCTCTGATAATCGAATCCATTGACAGAAACAATGTGATTGATGAATTTGTATTAGCTGCCTGTCTAACTGCGATGTTGCATAATTCAACGTTAGCACTTAAGAGGGTTTATACCCGCTTAGCTGGCATCGTCGCATATTTCTTGGTTTTTCTTGATTATTTTGAGAAACAAGAATGTAACTTGAACATATTTTCAATACATTCATTATGTTTTCGGTAGTTAAGCTGGCACAATTCAAAATTTCATGTTAATTGCTACACCTAAGGCTCTAAAAATGAATTCATGTCTATATCTTGTTTTGTGATCAAATAAAGGCAAAAGCGGGTGATCAGTGAATTAAACGGTAAAGATGTAGGGTATAAATTGAACATACTTTTAAGTTTCATTCAGGTACCACAAAATAATGAAGCAAAATGAAAATATAAGCGACGTTGCCAGTTAAGCAGGTATAAACGCTCTTAAAGGCACATGCCATATCAAAGCTTCAACAGCTGACTATCGCCTCTCCTCACTTTCAGATGCAACACAAAAAAATGCACATAAGTTGTGTAAGAGCTGTACAGTGCACTGGTGTTACACTCTACTCTGTTTATCGTAAGTCAAATTTTACACAAGGTGCCCACGAGGAACCCGAAAGATTTTAGCCACGCATTCCTTAGGTCATTAGGAGCAAAATAGTACATTACTGCAGAGGCTACGAAATAGGAGATTGCCGGCCGAGGAGTTAGAGATAGGAGGCTGACAATCCCTGTTCGCGCCGAGGCTTGTATAGTGCTTTTCTCAAACATACAATGAAGTAAAAAACGATATTTTTTTATATAATAAATATTTTGCTCCCACCATAACGTTACATTAGGTATATCGCATCGGCGGCGCGGCGCTCGGAGCGAATTGAAACAAAAGAAGGTCGCTATGCAGGCCATGGCCGGCAATTTCGTATGAAATTATCATCATGTGCCTCTCGTTGCGCCGCACCCGAAATGTGAGACTTCGGGGTTTATTATAAGGAACACAACGTCAATATTTCATTGAATGTTTGAGAAAAATATTATAAAAACCCCAATCAAATCCGGTTTAGTTTTGAAGATACTATCAATTTTCATGTAAACTATTTACTGTCATTACTAAAGTGGAAGCTCTTCTGAACGCGACGTCGCCACGTATGTTGCCTAGATTCGTGCGAACTCCCATTCACTAAAGTATATTTTTTATAGAAAAATAACTGTCACCGTTTTATTTAAAGGTATAATTTTCATAGAGAAGCGAAAGATTTTCAACTTTTATGTACAAAAATCGACAAAACTACATTTTTTATTGCTGAAATTGAGATGGGCTATGTAACATTTACTTCTTCTAATGGGCTCATAAATGCGTGATTCAATTCTTTCTGATTCCTCGACTGCACCTTGTATATCCCTTTACATTTAGTATGAAAGGTGAAGCTGTTAACGCAGGACAAGCGTATTTGAACTCCGACTACATCTAATATGGCCAGTTTTATCCAGCGTGTGGAATAAATAATATTAAAATGTGTTTAATTCATACCTGTTCGTCTCAGCAGTAAGCCTTTTTTAAATACTCGTGGTAGTTTTTTTTGACATCCTTTTGTGCATTAAGTAATTACTCCGGGTCTCTTTCGAAATCCCTAATGTCCTTTGTCCTAATGTATCGTTTGTCCTATTGTATCGTTTGTCTTAATGTATCGTTTGTCATAACGCATTTTTTTTTCAAAACCCGTAAGTTCTTCAGGATTTTTTACAAGACCATCGTATACATTAGGTTAGTTTTCGTTAGGTTCGTTTTAAAACAATCCTGAAAAGTTTACAGTTTCGTAAAAAAAGCATTAGGACAAATGATACATTAGGACCAACGATACATTAGGACAAACGATACATTAGGACAATCGACGTTAGGGATTCCGATATAGATCAAATTGCTCCATGTAGCAAGGTTTTCATTGCAATACTAGCGTAGCCGATGATATAGGTAAATGTGGTGACAACTTGTTACGAGCAAAGCGGCCACCTAGCAAGTTACTAGTAAGTAATTACAATGCACAAATAAAATTAAAAAAAAACCAGCCAAGTGCGAGTCGAACTCGCACACCGAGGGTTTCGTACAAAATATACGCTACAAACGTACATCTTTTTTTTGTTACTAATATAGACAGATATAAAATTATACCGTTTTTAGTTTTTTTTTGTTATAGCGGCAACAGAAATACATCATCTGTGAAAATTTCAACTGTCTAGACAACAACTCCGAGTATCACGGTTTATGAAATACAGCCTGGTGACAGACACGCAAACAGACAGACAGTCAGACAGACAGACGGACAGCGAAGTCTTAGTAATAGGGTCCCGTTTTACCCTTTAGGTACAGAACCCTAAAATACCACATTGATAAGCACTTCAACTTTTATCATTCATTAATTAACTTTACCTGAGGCGATTGTATACTTTTTAGGTGTATTTTTTTAAACCTTCATATGACATATGTTCACGATAATCGACTGTTTTTTATAAAAAAGTTATTACATTAACAGCTAACTTTTTAACTTTTTCGTATTGCCTAACTCGTTCGACGCCCGCAATCGGAATCAAGTGTCATGATTTTGTATGGGCTATGACAGTTGATTCCGATACCAAGTGTCAACATTTCGTTAGGCAATGACGCCCGTCCGACCAAAATAAAAATGTATGCAGTCGACATTCGTGAACAAATGTCACAATTAGGATTTAAAAAATGATATCTAAAAAACAATAGGATATAAAATCAAACCATCCGTAGATTTTGATTCTACATTACGCGTGTTATCCAGAAACATATATTATAAAAACCTCTGGGAGACTTAATGCTCCCAATTTTGTGAAATCAAAACATATTCCGTGAAATTAAACAATGACAACTCTGTACCTCAATGAGAACTCAAAACAAGCAGTAGCAGCAGAGGCTGTGCAGTGTGCCCAACTATACACGGCTGGTACAAATCCAATCTGCCAGCAATCAATTGAAGGTAATGCAATGTAGCCGCGCTTACAAACCCCACACACTATCAGTTTTTCATTGGATATAAAGTACCAGCTTTTGAATTAAACAACACATAACGCACAAGAGTATCCTACAACTTCTCTAATTTAAGGCTTACTTTGCGAACTACTACGTGTGTATTGCGTATTGATCAATCCTTAACGATAACTTCAAGCTAGCAGTTCTTCACCTTAGTAGACAATATTATGATGATAAACTGAACTGTTTTCTGTACTTGCATATTGTGTCTACTGAGTACGATTGTAATTCTCAGTATTGTTATTTTGTACTTTGTAACACCCAATTTGTAGACCTTAAATAATAAAAAAACAGAGAGAGGCAGAGTGAGATGTGGTGCTGGAGACGCATGATGAGGCTACCCTGGACCGCCAAACGCACCCACAAATCAATCCTCTCGCAATTAAAAATCAAAACCTGTCTATCCACAATATGCCACCAAAGAAAACTTTTGTAATTCGGCCACGAAGTGCGTAGAGGTGATGAAAGTCTGGAGAAGTTGATCGTAGTTGGAAATACGAATGGTAAACGAGCTAGAGGCCGTTCTCCAACTAGATGGACTGATCAACTAAAGATCTCATCTTCCTCCAAGTTTTGCTCAGTCGTAAGAGACGCAATGGACAGAACCAGATGGAGGCAAATCATCCACTCTAAGGGTAAAATATCCGATGATGACCACGATCCTTAGTCATGAAAGAACGACAAGAGATGAGCTTATTTGAGCATGTTTCTTTCTCAAATGCAAGTAAATTGACAGTGAGCGGTCCGCTTTACGAGCAAAATGCAGGAGATCGATGGCACGAACCGGCCGCGGGCGCCATTGCGGCCTGCTTGTGTTTTCGACCTACTGTGACAGTTGAAATGTGAACAATGAAATTGGCGGTAATTTTGCGAAGCACTCGCTTGCTGAGATTAAGGAATTACTGGCCGAGCCTAGCATCATTGACGAACTAAAACCTCGTATCTAAAGTAAGGGAAAATGATTTTCGTACTACGGTAGTTCTGTTGCCACCACCATGTGACCTCCACTTGAAATTTATAGTCTGATTTTTAATTCAAGACCAAATTCAATCATTCATTCAGTGTTAGTATTTTTATCAATAAAACTTACCCTAATATTGCTGGTTGCACAATTTGACATTAATATTTTTAAGAAATAATGTTTATTTGATGAAATAATCAATTTGAGAACTGATAGATTTTGGTCTTGAATTAAAAATCAGAGTTTAGTGACGGTGGATTGTCATTTTAACTGTATTCTACGATGGTCAAAAATATAATATATAAACGACCCTATCGTCGTCCCAGATCGTCGTGTAAGGTATCGTTGCGCTGAGAATGATACGGTAGTGGTGGAATTCGCAAGAAAACTGCGCGGGATCCGGGTTAAATGGCATGCTCGCGTTTCAGAAAACAAGATCCTGTTCGGATCACTGGGTCAAAGTTATTAGCATCTGTATCAAGATCGATAAATTACGTATGTCGGCTATCAAAGTACCTAAAAAACAGAAAACTGCAAGTTCTGTGTTTGTTTTTGGCTCGAGAGCGGGCCGCTAAATGTAACTGCGGGCCATTAAGTCTCGTTGTCTGGTTGTCATCGATTAGTCACAAGGAAATATTAATATAAAATGTACCACCCTAGATACAAAAAGAAGACACTGATATAGCAATTCACAAGTCCGAGGCTACGTGTTTCTCAATAGAAGAGCACTTAAGAGAAAAGTTAAAATAAACTCCACAGTTACTAATTATTCAGAAAAATTATGACGTAATCATAACTAATAAATACTCCTAAACACCGATATTTAAACTACAGAGAACCTTCAAAGGCTTTCAAGCAGAATTCCACTTGCAGTTTTAAAAAGGCACGAACGGAGGTCGCACAGTCGTTAACGAGTCAACTTCACTTGTTTACGAACCCTCTAATGGCCGCGATCTTGAAAATATCCCCACTACTTTACCCTTATTACCACCCCTTAAAGACCTAATTGCAATGACGCAGCCGCACGACTCGTGGAGTATAACTTATTGCCCTCTTCAGCATTATGAGTGACTTAAATTCGTTCCCAGTCACCTTTAGGCCGTAAGATTCAATGTCTTTGATCTGTATCTGAAATTGGCGTTTAAATTGTTTTACGGAATCAATACAATGAAAGTTATCTCGTTTAAATTTGCATCCACAGGCACTATAGTGTAGAATGATGAAATCAAACGCAAGGCTTCAGAGGGGATTGCGGGGATCCGGGGGACAACCCCTTCTACCTTACACTTTGACCACCGAATGTAACTGGACACAATCTAAGCCCCGGAATTAAATTTCGAATAACTTTAAAAATAACCAAGATGTAAGCTATCAAACATTTCATTTTATCTCTTTCTAGCAAAACAGAATTTAATATGGAGTTCATATGGCCGGAGTCCACTATGACATAACAGTGAATGTCGGACCTCTCAGTCTAATTAGTAGTTTAACGTGCCCATATGTTGCGTATTTCTTGGACGATTTAAATTTTAATTTCTCATTTTGAAATAGTTTTTACGGTATTTTGACATTTTGTTAAAAAAAGCGATAAAAAAAAATCATGCATGTACTCTCTTATAGTACCTACTCTCTATTTCCCAAAGATATTTTCAAAAATATGATTATAACGGACTTTTTGGAGGTCACTGAAACGTTTTTTTTTGTTTGGATTTTTGTATGTTTGTATGTGTTATTGTAGCTTCATCACGCGGAATTGGCTCAACGGATTTTAACATTTATTTGTTATCGGGAAGCTGTGTATCCTCGGAAGGTTATTGTATTCTTTTTACCCGACGACGCTGAAGAAAAAAAGGGGTTATGACTTGTTCTCCTCCGCGGGCACCTTCTATTTAGTGATTTAATAAAAGTGTTATAGCTTATTATGTGATAATGCATTTCATTTAGTGTCTTGATCTGGCTGCGCCTACCGCAAGAAAGCAAGGCCTTTGACCAGCATCATTTGGCTGTATACTATCTGAAATGGATAGTGATTTTTGAAGCTTAATCTTTGTACCCATATTTTTTCTCAAATGAACTCGAGGTTTTTAAACACAAGCTTAAATTAATTATCCGGGCCGGGCCGCGGAGTGTTTCAACCGCTGCAGTTTTATGTACATTTTTACATCATACGTGACGAAATCCTATAACCTTTCCTAAATAGAAATAGACAATGATGACTTGCCTACCTTATGCCTAAAATTCCGATGCGTTTGTCAATTTTATTCACCAGTAATTTCTTATATAAAAGTATCGGCGGTCGAAACGCTCCGCGGCCCGACCCATCCAATGTTCATGTCAATTTCGTTTCGTCTTATTCGCGATTCATAATCTGAATCCTGCACAACAGTATAATACTACATTCGCTATTGTGCACCGTCGTTATTTGTGTACAAAATCGATTTTTCCTATTCGCAATTCTGCACAATCTGATTTCCATGCATTAGTATTTCACCACATTCGCTATTGTTTTATATTTATGTAGTTTTCAATCTGTTACAGATTATCCAAAACATTATATTATGTACAAACTACAAAAGATTACATTTGTTAATTGAAATTCAATATGTATTTGCTGCATCCAGAGTTCAATAGCTGAAAGGTTAAATAAACTAATTCCGTTTATTATAGTTGTAATATTCGTGTTTTCATTGCGCTTGGTTTTTATGATCAATGAATTGAGCAGGCAAAATGTATGCAGAATACATCGATATAAATTGAATAGTGCATTAATTCAAGTAATTGCAGTGGAAAGGTACTATAGTAATATATAAGACACTGAACATGATTATATCGTTGGCCGAGTACAATATAGGCTCAACTCAAAATTTGTAGTTTTTGAGATTGATACAGACGTGAGTATTCAGTCACACAATTTATGATCTTTATAGGGATGTCGACAAATTTTGGCAACTTTTTTCCGTGTCATGTTATAGAACGACCTTTCAGTAATAGAAATATTGGTGAAAAACTACTTCAGTATCATAAAAAGTCTCCAAGATACAACAATGTTAAAGTCACATTTTTGCACTTTCCACAAAAACGCTCTATCCTAAAAACGTGTGACATCACACATTCATACCTTGTATGGGAAAATTAAGAACTTTGTTTTGCAGCTATGTTAAAACTTGCGAGTATCAAAACGGTTTCATAACAAAAACTACCATACATTTCTGGGGTTATTAATTGGTACTTTTAGTTATTAATATTTTCATACTTTAAAACTCGATTTTCTCACCCAACTTTAAAGGCTCATAAAACAAGCACTAAAGTAGGATTTTCAAGCTGGAGTAAACTGACAGGTATCAACTTGGATATTTTGTTGTTTAGAAATAATTTCACAAATATATATATGAAATTACGTGTAATCGGTGATATTATGCACAAACTAGAAAACTAACTTTTATTTATAAGAAATTCTGTACTCCAGCCATAATGAAGTAATTACGGCCGTGGTGTGTCCGTAAACGTCAGCTTACTCCAGCTACTTAAAAATCCTACTTTAAGGTGCGTCCACATTTGTATCATTTGCCCGATCAGATCTTCGTTCCGTGGCATGATCGCGTGTCACGATCACGCGTTTGGACGTTGCGCCGATCCGATCGCTCGAAATCCATGTTACTACGCGTATCACACACTTACATCGGACAAGTGGGGCATGATCGCCGCGCCGACAGTGAGCGTCCAAGCAGTGCGATACGCAGTCGTGCCAAGCCACGGTGATCGGATACGAGCAAATGATACAAGTGTGGACGCACCTTTAGGCATCGAACTCAATTTTTTTTAAGGATTTCAATCATGTAGACTACCATTTTGGATCGAAACTTTATTTTTATATGAGTACTGTTCACATCCCTATTAAAGCATTTGCTGCCCATTGAATCTCATAATTCATCACAATTCATGTTAAACACTTTTCATCACAACATATCAATCCATTAGGACCAATGCCTCTGAATGTCTAGTCGATCTATTTCGTCCAACTCCACCAATGTCCAATTCCTCGAATATCCAATTCTCGATATGTCCAATTAGAATGTTAACTCTGTCTATTTCATCTAACTCCCTGAAAATACTATTCCCCAAGTGTCCAATTCCCTAAATGTCAACTCTGCCTATTTCGTTCAATTCCCTTAAGTACTCGTATTGTTTACTTTTGTGCTTTGCGTTTTCTGCTCTATTGAAGCGTCACGATAATGTCACGACCAAACGCATGTGACAACGATAGCTTGACAAGTTCTTTCGTGACACGCCCATGGTCTGCGGGCGACGGGGGGAAAAGACAGCAGGGGTTGGTGTGAAGAGTGCGCACGGCGGTGCACATTGCACCCTGCCACGCGCACACTTCTTATGTGTCTGTCTCCGGCTGTATCTCATGAACTGTGATAGCTATAGACAGTTGAAATTTTCACTGATGATGTATTTCTATTGCCGCTATAACAACAAATACTCAAAACAGTATAATTTTGTGTCTCTGTCTAGATCAATAACCAATGTAAAATGATCGAACACTGCTTACATTTTGCTTAGGAGTAGGGATCTGCTAACACTGGATTTTCATTGATACGGCCGTTTGTAGCGTTATTTTGTACGGAACGCTCAGTGCGCGAGTCCGACTCGCACTAAGTCGGTTTTTAACTAATTTGTGTAAGAAAATTGGTGACAAAATGGAAAACTTCCTAACACTGTTATATTTGGATCGCTTTAGAAAGGAATACAGCCAGCCGACCTTGATTATTGGTATTGTAAGTGACGCATCAATACACACTCAGGTTCTGAAGCCCGACCCATGTTCGTTTGTAACTTTGTACGTTAATGTTGACATTCCGCGCCCTTTGAACATTTTGCAGCCCTTTGAGCAGGTCCGGACGAATTATTGCAAGCGCTTTATTGAGGATAATTGGCTTGAAAAATATTATTTGAAATCAACCCTTCGCAAAATGTATAATAACAGTAAAACATAAACATGAATAGCATCTTTAATATACACGGTGCACGTGAAGAATGGAAAAGATTTTAACCACGCATTCCTGAGGCCATTAGGAGTAGAAAATGTTACATAAAATGAACCAAGTCTAATACAGAAAAAAAAAACAAAATATCTAGTTAAGTCGATTTTTGTACATAAAAATTGAATAAATTTCGCTTCTCTATAAAAATTATCCCTGCAAATAAAATGGCTATGATTATTTTTCCAAGAAAGGATGATTTTAGTGAGTAGTAGCTGTCACTTTGAGGTTCTGCTGGGAGGTTAATGTACTTTAGTAATCACAATAAATTGTTGACATGAGAATTGATAATATCTACACAACTACACGCGATTTGCCTGGGGATCATATAGCATGTTTTGCTCGTAATGACATAAGGAATGCGTGGTTAAAATCTTGCCCGTTCCGCGCGGGCACCGCGGGTATTATTATAAAGTTGTAAAAATAAAATGTCTGTACATTGAACATATTAAAAAAAAAAAGATTGTAACGGACTATTTGGAGATCACTAAAACGTTTTTTTTTATTTTCTGTATGTTCGTATGTGACGTTGTGGCTTCATCACGCCAAATCGGCTTAACGGATTTCAATAATTTTTGATACACTGGTAGCTGGGTATCTCGAGATGGTTATAAGATACTTTTTACCCGACTAAGCTGAAAAAAAGAGAGGTTATGACTTTTTCTCCTCTGCAAACAAAGTTACGGGCACCTTCTAGATATATAGAATAGATATAAATAAAATATGAAAACAATCGCATACAAATTAACCATGTGTAATAAGCTAGAAAAAGGTTCAAAGTGTTCTTCCAGTTCTGATAATGAGTGAAGTCATTATACAGTTTATTTTACCCTTACATGGAGTACGGTTGATTATGCATCAACACGCTTAGTCAAGTATTCATGGTAAGTCAAGGGTGCGATACAAAGAGAGCCGTATCACGCCTACGTATACGGCAGGCGTATTTACAAAGCAAACGTTCTCAAGCAGTTTATTTATAGCTTGACAGTGAAAAATTCAACTGTCTATAGCTATCGCGTTTCATGACATGAGATACAGCCTGGTGACAGACATACAGACAGACAGTGAATTATTAATAACAGGGTTCCGTTTTACCCTTTGGGTACGGAACCCAAAGAAATATCATTCACTTTTCGAAAGTACTTTATTTTAACACATTCACGACCGATTTTTTCATAGCGCAAAATGCGTATGTAGCGAAAAGTTACCACGAGCAGAGCGCCCACCTAGCGGGTTCCAAATCGTAAATGAGGATTCGTAAACCGGGGCTAAAGTGGCTGGCGTTTTAGTCCAAGGGTTTAAAAGGCCGCACCGACAGCCCAGCGAGCGGATCCATCGCCGCCGCACCGGAGCCGGCCGCCGTGGCAGGGCCAGACATAAAACTTCTTATTATCAGTATAAGAACACGTCGTTGATGAACATACACCGTGATCAATGATTATTAATAATGATTTTGATTGTTTGATTTCACTGTTTACTCAAACAAATTTAAAATACGTGACTACCTAAATGCCATATTTTTACACTTCGTGGCGAAATGGCTTGTTATAAAATCTACCATAAATATTTTAAATACGAGACTTAATTAGATACGATTACAAGCAATAGAACAAGATGTAGTTTCGTCATTTTTAGGGTTCCATAGCCAAAATGGCAAAAACGGAACCCTTATAGTTTCGTCATGTCCGTCCGTCCGTCCGTCCGTCCGTATGTCACAGGCATTTTACTCAAAAACTGTAAGACTTATATTGATGGAATATGGAACATAAGTGTCTTGTGTAAGCCACTACTTAGTTAGATAGTTAAATTAAAAATAGTAGCAAAAATTGTGTGTTTGTTTAGTAATTTATTTACCAAGGAGAATTTTGCTGCATGAGTTCAATGCGTACATTGATCAAAAACCAATCTATGAATGTTCACTCAACCTTTAGCATTAGCGGAGATGATTGGAAGGAACCTTTTTTGAGAACACTTTATTTTCCGATGATTTACCGAATGTAGGTTTTGTAATGGAATAATTGTCAGCCAGCTTAATGGTGTGGTCCAAGTTAAATGAAATATTTCATGCGATGGTTTTTGTCGAACAAATTCGTTTATTTTATTCAATTTAAATAACGAGTATTCGAGACTTATTTATTCTACAATATAAACGCTACAAATGGCCGTTTCTATAAAAATCCAGTGTTTGCCGATCCCTACTTCTAAGCAAAATGTACGCGATGTTAGGTCATTTTATAGATATAATATTCAATTTTTACTATTTGTTGTTATAGCGACAACAGAAATACATCATCTGTGAAATTGTCACCTGTCTAACTATCACAGTTTATGAGATGCAGCTTGGTGACATACGGCAGACAGACAGACAGACAGACGGACAGCGGAGTATTAGTAATAGGGTCCCGTTTTACCCTTTGTGTAGGGAACCCTACAAAACCAAAGTAACATGTAAATTACCTTAGTGGTATTGAATTGGAGATATCTATCAAAACACCAGAAACGCAGACTATGGACGAACCTCATACGAGTAGAGTCTCACGTTCAGGCGAGAATAGAAGAGATCAGATTAATGTTTTTGTTACTCATGCAAGGAAACGACCAGATCGATTGATGCTGCGATGCACCAGATCCTCTACCAATCGAGACAGATGGGAGAGATTTTGGCAATTAAATCAGAGTTAGAATAATAACAATGGTTTTCTTTACAATTCAATAATGAAATTACGATCTTTATTCTGTAACTGCCGCAATGGCACTTTAACAAGTCTGACTCTACGGCATTTACCCTATAATATACATTTGCTATTTAATTTAAAAATGTGGAGAATTTAAGATTCTTGCGGGATGGTTTTAGTTATTAGCGGACGACTTTTAGATGAGATTATAGGGTACATGCATGATTTTTTTTATCGTTCTCCTTAAAATAATATCAAAGTACCGTAAAAACGATTTTAAATGATGACATAGGCATTTTAAAGTACTAATTAGACAGCGATTTGTCAGAGAGGTCCGATATGCGCTGATACTTCATAGTGCACTCCAGCCATATCAACTCCATATTAAATTCTGTTTTGCTAGAAAGAGCTAGACTGAAATGTTTGATGGCTTATATCTTGGTTATTTTTATAATAATTCGATAAAAAAAAATGTACTTACTGTTTGTTACATGAATGAGCATTTAATTAAAAATTTAAATGAGCGAACACAGCGGCAGTTAAATTTTTCATGATTTTGTCCGCTGCTATGAGGAAAATGTACCCTTTTTTCTGTATTAATAAATTAAAAAAAAAAAAAGTATAATCAAAAATAAAAATTCATGCAAATTCTCTTTTAAATCAGTGGAAGCTTGTCGCTTGCGCCACCGCCCCAGCACGTGACACGCTACAGCGGGATCCATCACCGCGACACGAAATATCGGGTTATCCGGCATTGGCGTAATCGCGAGAGCAAGCATTAGCGGTATTGATTCAACACCACCGACATTGAACCCTCCCTGCGTACAACCACGCCCGCGACGGAGGCCAGGCAGGCTGGTTGTCACGCCAAAAGAGATGGATTTGATGAATAATAACTTTGGTTTCGATTTGCGTTGGAGTGATGATTTTAATATTTGCGTATTTCTCATTTAACATTCCTACGTATGTAAATCAAGCATTTTTTGGGGGGAAAATAAGAACGTTAACAGTTGTTGACTTAGTTTGGGCCATTTCTGAGAAGGAAACAGGAAAGTTTTTAATAAAGCCTACATTATTATTACTGTGCACTCCGGTTTGTGTATGGCATTGTTGATTGTTTAATAGAAGTTGGTATCTCATAATTATACTTTTTTGCAGACATGAGGTAGTGTTAGAAACTTGTGTTAAAATAAAAACCCAAAGCCACAAATATAAGTACTATTATGAAAACTATCAATGAACACAATTTTTGAAATAAATCGAAATCAATGCATAACGTCACGATCAAAAGAACTGTATGTTCTTTAGGAATCAAGATAATTTTTTTACATGAAAATTGGTAATATCTTCACAATTAAGCCGGATTTTGCTGGGGTTCATATGACAGTTTTAGCACCCGACAAAAAAGAGGGGTGTTATAAGTTTAACATGTCTGTGACTCTGTGTATCCGTGTATCTGATTGTGACATCGTAGTGCCCATACGGACAGACCGATTTGATTGCCATTTTATCCCGAGTGTTCTTAGCTTTGTTTGGTGACAATCAGAGCACTTGTCTCCAAAATATTCAGCTTTCCGTGAAACAAGTCGGGGGGTTTAAAATTTTTTAATGTCTATAGTTATTTGCTCCTAATAACCTAAGGAATGCGTGGTTAAGATCTTTCCCATTCCTCACGGGCACCGTGTATATATTTCGCTTCATGATTTTCTTTACCACCTTCACTGACTGCAGTAAACTCCTTCTCAGTTATCAAAAAAGCCTCACTGAGTTAATGGGCACAGTAAAGTCGGTCGCAGTACATAATCGCAGTATTTGGCTGCCACCGCCCGCCGCCGTTGGCAGCGCGGTGCATTTTTATTGCACTGCGGAGCACCTAAACAACTAAATTACGCAATAAAACGGCCGATATATGGCCGATGTTAAAAGTTTTTCAGTTCCAGTGATGCATGTGTGGCCTAGCAACTGGCCGCGGCTGAGGCCTCAACAGTGACACTAGTCTTTCTCGCATGGTACGGAATAGACAAGGATCGACAGTGTTTGTCGCGCGACAAATGAAATACTAATGAAATAATGATCTTTATTCTGTAAGTAGGCCGCAAGGGCACTTTTACAAGTCTGACTCTACGGCGTTTCCCAACTTGAGGAGAAGAAAGCCGAAACAAACTCAACAGTCAGGATTTTTTTCGAAATAACTCTTATATCTATTACAATATTTGTACTTAGCCTATCCTAAATATATGTTTTGAGTATAAAATCAATGCGTAGTTCTTCAAGAAAACATAGCAACACTTACAAAAGTAAAAAAAATATAGAATATTAAAAGCAAAATAATGTTTTTTTTATTTAAAACCAATTACATACGTTTGGTATGCCACCTCATAAGAACCGTGTCCCGCTAAAAGTAAATTATTTGGGTTTTGTTTTGGGCCATGCATTTTTGTCTGTTAAAGAAATGGTCACTTGTCACAGTTGTGATATTTTTAAGCATGTAAAAATAAAGCGAAAATGAAGATTTATAACTTGGACATAGTTATGTAGGTACATTAGTAGCTAGCCCGTGTTTTGTCACGAAAAGCCATTCAAATTCTGCTCAGGACATATTTTTTTAGTTTTTGTCAAGTTTGGCCTACAAGAAAACCACAAGGTTCTAGTGAAAACTTTTGTAAGACACGGACAGCTGAAGTAACTAAAAACTAAAAGACATCAGAAATATATACCAAAAGCAATGCAGTGCGAACATGAAAAGAAAAGAAAATCCTTATTTTAACACAACCCAGATTATTTTTAGTTCCACAGCACGATTCCACTATTAACTACTGTCTTCGGTTTAAATCGAATCAAAATAGGTTCAATAACAATAAACAGGACGCCGCAAGCCAAATAATCCGCCGGCTTAAACACTAAATATCTCGCTGAGGAGCGTTAAGCAAATAAATGGTCGCCGCCGCTCGCTGCCCTGCGCTCGCGGTATAGATTGAGATCCCACGGCATAGCGTCTGTACCTACCTATTTTTAACCTCCGACCAAAAATGTGTGTATATGTGTGTGTTGGTGGCTACGTCCCTCCTTAACAGATAAACCGATTTCGTTTTATCTGAATGGTGCTTAGCTATAAAAAAATAAAAGAATAAATATCAGGGCCAATCTCACACAAATCGACCTAGTCCCAAACTAAGCAAGGCTTGTACTATGGGTACTAGGTGACGATATACTTAACTTACTCAATGGATACATTTGTAATACTTTAATACATAGTAAATATTCTAGACCCAGGAACAAACGAACGTGCTCATAACACAAACACTTAACCTAGCTGGGATTCGAACTCAGGACCGCCCGCTTTATAGGCCGTTGTGCAGCCAACTGAACCAAACGTGTCTTCGTTAACTATGACTTTTAAGAGAATCAGCCGTTGTTTGACGAGCAACCGTTTTTTTTTTAGTGTGACGGGTTATTTATATTTTCAATCATTATTTCGTTGAATTGTATTTTAAAGAAATTATTACAATAACGCAATGACAATGGGTTACCAGCCAAAATTTGACATAGTACATAATTTCAAAAGTGCCAACCGCAAATAATTTTAATATAGTAATTTGATTTTACTTGAAAAATATGTAATGATTCACAGAAGTCACTTCTGCATGCATTAGTTTCTGCGCAATCAATATTGCTCGCTGCCTGATTGACTGTTCGTTTTCCTTAGACAGCTGAAAATTCTAAATTTTTAAGCTTAGTTTGCTATGGACTGCGATCAAATTTTAAGGCACTGGGATAACAAAATGGTGATTCCATGTGTTAACTGTAATACATCACACCCATACATCTATGTCCAGTCACATTCAGTAACCGTGTGCTCAATTAGTGTTAAGTGTGTACACGGCGATTGTGACTAAAATTGGTTGTATGGGCATTTCCTTGAAAACACAAATAGTCAATTTGCGATCATTTGCAGTGGGATGCTAACCTATATTCGTAGGATTTGTGCGACGCGTGGACTTTCGACGCTGACCTCCCGCGGTGGTAATTCGATTTCTGGCTATGTTGATAGAATTATTGCTTGTTTCTATGAAATAACATGCGTTTGTTTGTTTACAATTCACATGCATTTCGGGTCAAAGTACGTTTTTGGATTGTTATTCCATACGCCAGTGATGTTACAGTTTCTTGGAAACAAGGCCAGGAAAAATCATAATGGCAAACAACTAAACAAAAATGTGTTTTGTATTGAACATTTCAGTTTTTAGTGTTCCGTAACCAAAGGGTAAAACGGGACCCTATTACTAAGAATCCGCTGTCCGTCAATCTGTCTATCACCAGGCTGTATCCGTGATAGATAGACAGTTGAAATTTTTACAGATGATGCATTTCTATTGCCGCTATAATAACTAATACTAAAAGCATTATAATTGTATGTTTGTCTGTCTATATCAGGAAACAATATAAAATGATCGAGCACCGCGTATATTTTGCTTAGGAGTATGGCTCTGCTTACACTGGATTTACATAGATACGGCCATTTGTAGTGTATATTTTGTACGGAACCCTCGGTGCACGAGTTCGACACACTTCACTGGTTTTTTGTGATTATTTCATTAGCTAAGCAAACTATAAATAGCCTTGTAGAATTAATCAAATGGCCTATATTGTCTAGATTAAAGTTCTAAATTATACTTTAACGTGTTACCGCAAAGTTGCAAATCACAAAATAATAGCTAACGATGTTATCGGCCTACATTTTCATGCTGTGTTAGTTTTGCCAGTGTCCTTTCCACCCCAAAAACAGATAAACTAATATCCAATGACCAAAAAGTTTTTTACGGACTCGTAAAAAGTTCTTCCCCTGGTTTGATATCCAAGTAACACATATTTATCATGTCAGCTACCAACTGCCGTATTGGTGGTATTGAGTAGCAAAACATGGAAAGCAAAGTACCTATCAATATAACATGTATTAGACATAAGCCATAATTGACGGAAAGTTTCAACGACTTGGTAAAATAAATATCAATAAGTAAAATAACGATTTATATTTCACTTGAATAGTGTCACTAAATACAATCTTTTTGATGAATCTCTTGAAATGTGGATGTTTAATAATATTTTTTCTCGTATTACTTGTTTAATTAAAAAAATAATACTAAGCTTGTAGAACATATTTTTAAGCAAAGCTACATACAAATTAGGAAATCTATGACAAAACTCCAGTTAATCAAAGAATAAGTCTCGTGCCTACAGTCTGTTCTTTTAGGTACTTAAAAAAAGTAAACCAAAAACCACGTGACTCGGGTCATTTAGCCAATGGCGTCGTACCACAGATACAAAAGATTCCCTTGATTGGCAGAATGACGCGAGTTACGTGTTTTTTGTCTATTAATTACTTAAAAGAATATACGATCATAAGATTAATATCATAATTTGGTAGGCCAATAGGGCTTGAACTCTGAATCTCTAGGCCACCCTCTTTCTCTCCCCAGCTTATGTATATTTCAGTAGCACGTAATTTGTTATCTCAACAGGTACGAGCAGGAAACTAAATTTTGCTCGGCACGATTCCGTGTGGTTTTAAATTTAATTTCAACTCCTTTGAGGGGAATGTAAATAAAAGATAATCCCATTGCATAGTACGATTGTTATTCGGGAAGAGCACTGGAATTATTTCACCGGCGTTGTTTGAGTTTGCCATGAAATTGTATCATATTTAAATTAATAACCATGACTTGATTGTACTCGTACATAGGTACGCGCTAAACAGTATTTAAATCTACTTTTGCTTCTTCCTTGCTGTATATCCCATTTCATTTGGGGTCAGCCCTCCTTGTACGCTTACGCCTAAGATACGGTTTTGTGTTGTCTCGGTATTGACATGTATCCAGTCATTCTTTTTAGTCTAACTCCAAGTCATTGGAGGTCGGCCCGGATTTCGCTTCCCAACGGCTTTACTAATAACCGCTCTTGTCATGTGGTTCTCTCCTCTCCTCAAGACATGGCCGTACCATCTCAGTCGGTTTTCACGCATTTTCTCTTCGATTATCGCGATTTCTAATGTTCCCTGTATGTAGTCATTTCTAACCTTGTCCATTTACGTCACTCCTCCCGCGTAGCTCAGCAGTCTCATCTCAGTAATGTGTAGTTGTTGTTTATCTATCTTTTTTATTGGCCAGCATTCTGAGCCATACAGAATAGCTGGTCTTACTGCTTGTTTGTAGATCTTGCCTTTAATTTTGATGGGCATTCGGGGATCACAAAGGATACCTGTCACTTCCCGCCATTTGAGCCAAGCCGTTTTGATCCTGTTCTCTATGTCTTCCACCGCTGGTTTTGGATGATACAATAGATCCGGGATATTTGAACTTATCTACGCTGTTCAAAGGGGTACCTTCAATAGATGGTGTGCGATTAGTCCCAATAGCACCAGAGAAGTTGCGTAGTATATATTCTGTGTTAGTTTTACTAATTGTACATCTATGAAAACATCATGTACGTGCGTAAAAACTTACATAAATTTAAATTAAATAGTGACATTCATAATTTTAATACTAGGAATAAAAAAATCTAAAACAAATAAAAAATCTTTCTTAGGGAACTCTGTAGGGTTTTACAATAAAATCCTTAAAGAAATCACGGGGCTCACAGAAGATAAATTCAAGAGTAAGGTTAAGTCTACTTTATTAAAGAAAGCTTATTATACAATTAGCATAATACATAGAAGACAAAGATGCCTGGAAGCTTCTGCATGACCACCATCTGTAATGTTAATATTGACTTGCAAAAGTGCTATTTTAAGCCTACTTGAATAAATGAGTTTTGAGTTTAATTCTGAGTCCTCTTTCTTCCACCGTCTTTTGTCAGGTATCAAGGTCTAATTAGGCTTGTTGGAGAGATTCAGCAATGAGAGCTATGTTATCAGCATAAAGTAGTGTTCATGGCGGAGGGTGTTGTATTTCTTTCGTGAGTGAGTTCATAAATTTAAAAAAATCAAAAAGCCGTATGCGTAAAAAAAAAGAAGTAAATATTGCATTAGATTAGGTGTTTCTGGGTTTTCCCTAATCCTTGCAGCAAATGTTGGATCATATTGTATGTCTCCCAGCAAACATTTCACTCTCATGTAACTGACATTTCAAAAGTGTTTGTAACTAGGCCTACTTGAATAAAAAATGTTTTGATTTGATTTGATAACTTTCCTTTGGCTTTAACGACGGGGCAGCGCTACCTCACACATACTGGTAACCCAACTAATTTATGTTTACCTTTGTTTTGCTGTACATCTTTGACGAATGTTTCTCTCTATTATTATATCTCTCAATTATTAAGCCAAATATTAGATAGTGAATATCTACAGCATTGACTGAAAATGTTTCATGATCGAAAAACACATACAATAAATAATACATTTTATTGTGGAAAATAGCATTTTTTAACAGGCGGGACCCATTATTGAGAAGATTTGCGCCTATCTAGATTTGTTATTGGTTCGGTCACCCTACGGTCGAAGATGTGCTCCATTTTTTAATAGAATGTGTCGGAACGCGAACAACGGCTAATAACACAAGTTAATAATAGACTGGGAGTATATATATATATATATATATAACTCCATTCATGTTGAAATAAAACAATTTAACGGATTATATCGCGTATATTATCTCATTTTAGTTCCCGACGTTTCGGAAGCTTTCCAGCTTTCCATGGTCACGGGAGGACTGAGAAAAGATGTATTTTCCTCTGTCAAAGTTTCATTCATGTTGATTATCTATATTGGTAGAATCCACGTCGGAAGCGTCAATGTGTAAAGAAAGATTATTTTTCATAAATAATATATTCATATCGTAAAAAGCTGTTACGATTTCATATATAAGCTTGTTGGAGCAGCCAAGTTCATTTCTAATGATCTGAGCTACTAAAAAATAAAGATAAAAAGAAATCACCCTCACATTTTCAGTAGAAAAGAAAACCTTTTTATATGTATCACCTATAATTTACCATAAAATGTCGATAGCTAGTTTACTTGGTAATTTTTCGATACCCCACAAAGTGAGGTATCGCCAAGCAATAAGTGGACCAAGAGTCAATTATCTTTTGATTGCGGCCGCCGTATGTCATTAGGTCATTACCGCCATTTTCGTGTTAACACAAAACAAATGACAACTGAACCAAAATTACCGGTTTCTAGTGTAATTCGCAAACAAGGGAAGACCTGAGACTCGTGGCTTTTGGGTAAACGCCCGGTTAGGATGAATTATTCGAGAGCTAGCGTCGAGCGACGAGCGCTAGTCATGATGTGAACTATACTTTTTAAGAATAGAAGACGTTGTACAGCCGTGTGTAGGAATAGATTGTTAAATCTTGTAAGTGATTTTATACTAATGATAGCAAGGTTTGGTTTGTAGAAGAAGTGTTGCTAAATATCTTTTAGAATCAGAATAAATAATGACAACAACTTGCAAACTTGCTGTTAAGATTATTGCGAATCGAAATATTAATGCGATGATAGGCTTGAACTTGAACCCGAAATTGAATTTATAAATAAATTAAAAATAAATGTAGGATCCTTTTTGAGTAATAATAAAATGTTGTTTTTTATGTTAATAGGGGCAAAGGAGCAGACGGATCGCCGGATGGTAAGCGATCATCGTCGCAAATACACACATGCAACACCAGAAGAGTCACAAGTGCGTTGCCGGCCTTTCAGGTGGGAGTACGCTCTTTTTTGGAAGGCTTGAATAGAAAAATACTCATACGTAGGTACTAAAATGTTGCAAACGCTGAGCTTTGAACTAAAATCTAAGTATTCACAGTCAAATAAAAGCAATTGAAAGATTTGGCAATATATTAGATTAAGTTGGGCCCAAACCCCTGAGGTATCTCGGATCAACGACCGTCGTCCCGTCTTGTGCGGAATACTAATTACCCAAAGATACAATCAGATATACAAGTAAGTTACCAAAAGCAGAACAACTGAACTATAAATTTCTTCGTAGACATCTGACGGGTTTTCCAACAGCATTTCAACAGCTGCGGTTTCAGTAGAATAATATTTATTTAAAGACATTTTTGTTATCTTTGTCATAGATAACTCATGTAAAATTTTACATTTTACTGAGTTTATATGATTTAAATATAATACCAATGTATCAAAAAATAAATTGGTCGGTGTCTTTGAGATATAATTATGGTAATGGACGGATGGAGTCATGTCCAGGCAGTGTTATAAATATGTATACATATTAATGACGCTCACTGTCCATTGGAGACGCAGATTTTTCATCTTTATGCATGCTGACTCCTAAATTGCGAGCAGAAATATGGTTTTTCGATACACTTTATTATATATTTGTATGCTGATTTATAGAATGTCTTTCGTCGGTTCTAATAGCAGTTAAATAACATTTAACATAATTTTTAACCGTTAAAAGCTTTCCAGTCTCACTCACGTTTAATGAAATAATAATGAAATAATGATCTTTATTCTGTAAGTAGGCCACAAGGGCACTTTTACAAGTCTGACTCTACGGCGTTTCCCAAGAGGAGACCACTGAAGAGAAGAAAGCCGAAACAAACTCAACAGTCAGTCATTTTTTCGAAATAACTCTTATATCTATTACAATATTCGTGCTTAGCCTAACTAACCTAAATATATGTTTTGAGTATAAACTCAATGCGTAGTTCTTCAAGGAAACATATCAAAACTTATAAAAGTAAAAAAAAAAAACTAGAGTATAAAAAAGCAAAATAGTGATTTTTATTTAAAACAACTTACATACGTTTGATATGCCACCTTATAAGAACCGTGTCCCGGTAGAAAGTAAATTATTTGGTTTCTGTTTTGGGCCATGCATTTTTGTCTGTTAAATAGTCCTCTACCCTATAATAAGCCTTTGCCATTAGGGACTCTTTTAAGTACTTTTTGAGAGCTGGAAACGATAATTTCAAAGCATCATCTGGTAGCTTATTATAAAAATGTATACATTGGCCTGCGAATGATTTGGCTACTTTACGAACGCGGAACTTTCTAATAGCGATTTTGTTTTTATTTCTAGTATTAAAATTGTGGATATCTGAATTCCTAGTAAAAGACTAGGTTCTTAATAACATAAATAATATTCTCATAAACATATTGAGACGCTACGGTTAATATGTTGATGTCTTTAAAAAGTTCTCTTAAGGAGTCACGGGAGTTCAAGTTATATATAGAACGAATCGCTCTTTTTTGTAACACAAATATAGTCTGTATGTCAGCTGCTTTGCCCCAAACCAGAATACCGTATGACATGATACTATGAAAATAACTATGATATACTAAGCGAGCAGTATCAACATTGCTCAATTGTCTAATTTTTCTAATAGCGTAAGCTGCTCAACTTAATTTACCTGCAAGTACTGCTAAATGGGGACTCCATTGCAAGTTCTTGTCCAGTGTTATACCTAAGAATAATGCCCTATCCACCATTTCTAAACATTCACCATTGAGCGATATAGTAAAATCCACTGCTCTAACATTCGGTAAAGCAAATCTAACACATTTCATTTTCTTAGCATTCAATACCAGATTATTAATAATAAACCAGTCAAGGACTTTAACTAGTACACTATTAATTTCGGCATAGTTTGTTGCTTTCCGGTCAACTTTGAAAATTAATGATGTATCATCAGCAAATAGTACTATATCACAAAGATTTTCTACTATAGATGGTAAGTCATTCATATAAACTAAAAATAGAAATGGCCCTAAGATAGACCCTTGTGGCACTCCTAGCTTAACTGCAGCTCCACTGGATTGGGTTCCATTTACAACAACTGTTTGTGTTCTATTGCTGAGATATGAAGACATAAGGCTTAAGGCATTTATAGACAGGCCATAATGTTCTAATTTCAAAATTAGTGTTCTATGATCAACGCAATCAAATGCCTTAGAAAGGTCACAAAAAACTCCAATTGCATCACAAGATTTCTCCCAGATGTTGTAAATATATTTAATGAGTAGAGATGCTGCATCAGCCGTGGAACGTCCCCTTGTGAAACCGAACTGTTTACTACTAAGCAGTTTATTTCTATTGAAGTGTCCCAGCAGACCCATCACCATTAACTTTTCGAAAACTTTACTTAATACAGGTAGTATAGATATCGGACGGAAATTAGTCAAGTCACTCAAGTCACCTGATTTAAAAAGAGCTTTACTAAGTTTCATAAGATCTGGAAACACGCCCTCTGATATGCAATTATTATAAATCAAGGCTAGATAGGGTGCAATTGAGTCTATGATATGATGAACAATTTTTACTGAAGTTCCCCATAAATCCTCTGTTTTCTTTAAATTCAGTCTACTAATTTACTTGACTAAATTCAAAGCTTACATTGCATTTGTTAAAATTAACATTAAGTAACAAATGGGCTACGGTCGCAGATGATTGAAGATATCTTGTAGTATTAATTGCAATGTTGGAAAAATAATCCTCGAATGCCATCGTGGTTCGACATAATCTGATCTGAAAGTTTCTTTTGGTCACCCTTCTTAACTTGCAGTGATTCATGAGTCAAATGTGTATTAAAATGTAGGGTGACCATGAGCTATGATGAAATAACAAGGAAAAAATAATTTTTCATCGCAAAAATATTATGCTATTGCCCTTATTATCACTATAGGCAGCTGTTAGGCAATTTAGGACTTAAAAAAACTATTTCCGTTCTCGACTTAGGAGTGTTCTTGTAGTAAGCATAAGACTTTTTTTCATTTAAGAATAATCCACTACCGCCATAATCTCAATCAAAAGACATCAATCCCGAACAAAGGTCTCTACGATGCCTGGTCTTCCAGAAGCTTTCCGCAATCTCTCAAGGTCACCGTGAATATAGGCTGATCACGACCCAACTTCTATTCGGGTTACCACCGAATCATCTATGTAGGAAAATGTCCAGCATCGCAAATTGACCAATAAGCAAAATGTTAGGCGTCCAATTAGCATTTTGGCTTATACCGTCCATAATGACGTCAAAACAGCAATTAATATGTATACTTGTATAGCATAATGTCCAAACTACATACTGACAAAAAAGCGGATACCAAAACTAGCAAATTGTCGAATCATATCGATAGTAGTTACTCCAAAGCATAAAGACCAAAAGCAAAATTTATAGGCTTTTTGTTATCTAACCGTGTCGCTTTATGGACTATTTACTAATTGGGTATTTTACGATTCGGTCATCTTTAAGGTGCGTCCACACTTGTATAATTTGCTCGTATCTGATCATCGTGCCGTAGCGTGACTGCGTATCGCGCTGCTGGGACGCTTACTGTCGGCGCGCCGATAATGCCGCACTCTTCCGATACAAGTGCGTGATACGCGTAGCAAATGGATTTCGATTGATCGGATCGGCGCAACGTCCAAACGCGAGATCGTGACACGCGATCATGCTACGCGACGATGATCTAATACGGGCAAATGATACAAATGTGGACGCACCTTAAGACAATTTAAAATTTACATAATGTGTATAGTGCTTGATACACCAACTAAAGGCACTGGTCCTACCAAGGGCGAGGAAGCGATTAGCTATCGGCTATTTTCTCGCCCATAAAACGAACAAAAGATATAAGTAGATCCTGTGTTAGTAAAAGAGACACATATATTAATAGTTTATCGCTGGCTGTTCACACTGCCGGCGAGAACTTTCATATATGTATCTCTTTTTAATTGACACAGAGTCTACATCTATTGTGCGTTTCTTGAGCGAGTTGGGTGAGAAATTAGTCAATAGTTGCTCGCTTTCTCGCCGCTGGTGGGGCTAGTGCCAAAGTCGTGGATATTTTGCTACGTAGACGATTCGGTACTAACCTTTCCATTCGTGGTTCGTGCAGTGGGAGTTACCTAAACTAGGTTGAATAGCTAATTCGCCGCAAAACTCCGAACCACTAGTTGCAGTATAGCCATACAATGCACTAGCAATAATTAACGAGTGGGGCGCAAAATTTTAATTCCATAAAGCAGCGTGTACTCGGTAAGTGGTGCAGCTGGCTTATTTGCGGTCGTGTGGCGGTGGCTGGTCTGCTGCTACTGCCGGCTATAGCTCATTGTTACTTCATTTATTGTGAACTGCGCTCGTGCAATGGCGGGCACTTTGTGTTGCTGGGTATAGTGGGAATCCGTTTTCGAAACCGAAATTTATGACTATTTTTAAGGGTAGCCAAAATGGCAAAAACGGAACCCTTATAGTTTCGTCATGTCCGTCCGTCCGTATGTCACAGGCATTTTACTAAAAACTACTGGACATATATTGATGAAATTTGGAGTATAGGTGTCTTGTGTAAGCCGCTACTTTGTTTGTTAGGTAATAAACAAAAAAACATATTTCTAGGGGGGGTAATCCATACATGTAACAGAAACTGAAAAGAAAAACTTCAAAGGATCTGCAAAAATTCTAAAACCACTTAAAGGTTTACATTAAAATAAAGACCTCTAGAGGTGGTAAAAAAATCTTTTACACAGAAACAATTTGCCTAACACTCTACAATGAAAGATAATGGTTTTCTAAAAAGGTTTCCCACTATAACAGATAGTGTCTGTAAGCACCTCGTATGTGTAAAGGATATACACATCTAAAAATTTATGAACCCCCGTCATGAAAGGCAAGTGACGACTGAGGCAGAAAGGTTATCAAGTGGTACGCAGCAGAGGAAAGTCCTTATTAGATGAACCGATGATTTCGTGTGGGTTACGGGTTGCTGGATGTGGGTATGGGTAGTGCCAAACCGACCGTCGAAGAAGCCTTTAGTGTTTAGTGTTTTCCATTTGGCAATAAACATTGGAATACAACCCAACCCTTTTTTACTGAAAAAGGTCCTTTTCCTCTTGACATGAAAAAAATGAAACTTAGACACCCAGCTGATCAAACTACAGTTTGCTAAATTTATCGCCAGAATCGGTCGTATATCTCGAAGCGTCGAAAATGATTTAGCAGAGTAAAAAGGTAACAGATAGTTCCCCGCGGCGTGATCCCAGGGTACCAGATGCCGCCCCGCCCCGCTGCGCCCCGCTGCACAGCGCCGCGCCCGCGCCACCCATTGAGAAAGAAATTACCGCATCGGCCTATGCGACAGTGTCCCTTTCTAGAACATATTTGTAGTTTTATTTAATAGTAGAAGGCGCCCGCAACTTCATCCGCGGAGGAGAAAAAGTCACAACCCCTCTTTTTTCTGCAGCGTAGTCGGGTAAAAAGTATTCTATAACCATCTGGAGACATCCAGCTACCCGTGTACCAAAAATTATTGAAATCAGTTAAGCCGATTTTGCGTGATGAAGCCACAACGACACATACAAACATACATAAAATCCAAAAAAATATTTATCGTTTTAGTGACCTCCAAATAGTCCGTTACAATCAATTAAAAATATATATATATATTTTTAATGTACAGACATTTCATTTTTACAACTTTATAATAGTATAAATGTACAATAGGTTAAGTAATTAAATTAACAAGTTGTTTCTAGAAGAGCGGGCCCTCCTGATACAGGTATATTTTACTTACTAGGAGGCCCCATTCCCTACAAGGTTTACCTGTTAAACCTAATAAACTTTTTCATTTTCAGTTTTTTTATTATGAGCAGCGTGTGTACAAACAAACATATATGCTATGAATTCCGGCTAGAGATCTAACGGTTAACTGAGTCTGTTCCTGAGGTAGGGGGCGGTACGGGAGGGTTGACACGTGACGTGACATGACGTGTGTTAGGACACGTGTTTGGCTATACAGTTACGTCATTTGTCACCCCTCCCGTACTGCTCCCATACCTCAGAAACAGACTCAGTAATGCGTTAGGACCTATAGTAGGCGAGAAACTATATTGATTTTAGTAACAATCTTGCTATTACATTATTTAAATTGTCTATCATGGATTATTTTTTCTCAAATGTCCCTAAGTATTTTATCAATTCCCGTTTTTAAGAGTCATCTTAGGCAGCACTAATTATCACTCCCTAAAACTGAGATGTCAATATCGTGTAGTTCAGTAAATTTATGGTTGTGTGTCTGTATTTGTATATGTATATATATATATATATATATATATATATATATTTGTATATTATGTTTATTTGTATTTTTATATATTTATTTATTACTATCAAATATCTCTATATGTATATTATCTTTCTGGATTTAATTTATGATTTCTCTCATCTTCTTGTGCATCACTTACTTACTCATTGGTTGTTTACTTTGCGCCATCTATACTACCTTAAGGTTGTCCGGAAGAGATCGCTTTTTAGAAATAAGACCGCCTATTGTTTACCATTTCTGATACTGGTTTAAATTTAAGTTTCTGGTGTTATTTTCTTTTGTATTTTATTTTAGATACACGTATTCGACATATTATTATCCAAACAACCCTAGATTGCGTGGTGTGTCACGATGACAATATCTGGATCTATCGGTGCCAAATGAACGGCGTGAGACGGCGACCAACGTTCCGTCCCCGGATAAGCTTATTTACGTCAGTAAGCGTGCTTACATAGCTTAGCTGACCCATTCCACTTCAGTGGGCGCTAGAGTAACGACGGCTATTTGACAGCCACTATTGAACACTTCACTACACTTCGCAACAATTTAAAAGTCTTAGCTAGTTGTTGTTGCTACTGGATAATTGCCACATCAGTAAAAACCGATGATAATACTTAAATTAATAACGAATTATCTTGACGTCGTTTCTAGGCACTCCATCATTAGGGATGATGACTAAATTTTAATAATAAGTCTGTAATAATTGGACACGTATTTTTTTCTTTTCTTACATACTTAAGCAAGAAAAACGGCGATAGGCATTGAGTCAAAATGTCGCGTACGTCTCTCCTAGGTATATATTTTACTTAAGAGTGACGTGACAAGCCCCCGTTCCTAAACTTTAATGCGATTTACTTAAGTATTTTTTTATTACTTCGAAAAACCAAAAAATATGTGTCCAATAATTTTTATTGTCTAACTGAAGGACTAATTATTATATGTATAAATAAATAAAATAATTAGAATTTTGATTTTCAAATAGATATTTGAAATAACAAAATTCGCAGCTTGGGAATGCTCTTTGGGGGCAGTGGACATTTTTAGGGTGATATAATAACAGTGATGATGATGATAAAAATAAATAACTTAATTAAATCTAATATTTTCTTCTGTTTGCGCGATTATTACTCATTGAAATAAAACAATTTAACGGATTATATCGCGTATATTATCTCATTTTAGTTCCCGACGTTTCGGAAGCTTTCCAGCTTTCCATGGTCACGGGAGGACTGAGAAAAGATGTATTTTCCTCTGTTAATTAAATCTGCTGTAACAAAGTGATTTGTATAAAGAAGTTGATAAAAGATAAAAAAAGCATTATCACAACACAGCAAAACGGAGCTTAATCGCGTATAAATATGATTTATTTGATTACCTTTCATTGGTGATTTTTCGACGTTTCGGACGTCACGTTACGTCCATGGTCTCGAAGGAAACTGGAGTGGCGAAATCAACGTCTTCTAGCCACGCGAGTTTTTCGATCTACCCGCGCTTGATGTTTATTATTAGGTTGAATACTACGGTCGTCACTAGACCGACACACTACACTCACGACGTCAGGCGATTTATCAGATGTTATATGATGTTGCTTACATTTACTAATTACTGGATTCCACGAAGATGAAAGCTTGAAACCATCTTCCCGGTTCAAATTTCGGTGTTTCTTGATTTCAATTGCTACACGCACGATTCTACAATAGTAATTACGTTCCGTAGAAAGGGTCTTGGGATTATGAAGCTCAATCCAGAGTGATTTGGTCCCGCTTCTAATAAATGTTCGGCAATAGCGGACTTATTCACCCAGTTCTTAACAGCTGCGATATGTTCCTTGACTCTTTCAGCAATAGTACGCTTCGTCTGTCCAATATAAGAACTCCCGCAACTGCAATCGATCTTGTAAATGCCAGGTGATTGGAACCGAATAACGTGATCAACGTGATCTTACATGCCCTATGACCGTGCCCGTTTTGTTGTTTTGTGGTAATGAGTGAAGAACGTGTAAGTTTAAATCAAAAAAGAAAATTTTAATAAAACAGTAATAATTGACTGCGTTTTCTAAGAGATAATTTACTTTATTACCATTAGTACTGTTCATTCATGTACGTGCATAGAAATGTTTTCTCCATATATATAACCTTTTCTCATCCATAGAAACTGACAGCTGCGGCTGTCGATGCGTCAGGAAGCGCGTCGTCGCCGCCGCGAGATATTTCCGCTTCATTGTGCGTGCTGACGACAGCGTCTCTGTTCCGCATCGTACTCTGTACGTAACACACAGTAAAACGATGAAACACAATACCATGAAAGGAAAATCGATCAGTACCTAGTAACTGACAGAACAAAATAAATGTGAACACGGTATATCTTATGAATTTTAAATGGATTTCAGAAATCTATAGAATTAATTGAAACTAGTAATGCTAGGAAGCTGTATAAAAGTGCATATGTGGCCTACTAATAGCGTAAAAATCATTGATTTATTTACGACGGTTTTTTAGTCGACAAGCCAAATTTTTCTTGCTTCCCTTTTCTCTTTTGGTCTAAGAAGAGGTCCTGAAGTAGGTGCCGGAAGCCAAATTGTATTTCGTATTAACTTACTTTTTAGTGTAATTTTTGCTATACGGTACATTATAGACATGATGTTAGTGTACGAAAATCAAAATTATAATTATTCTGTCAATTCGATAATAAAAACAAGACAAAAACCCTTGTTTTGCTTTTTTATATCAATAAAAGTCGGATAAATCGAATTAAAGTTTAGTAGCTCGTGACGTCATAACTGGGTATAAACTGTACCTAGGCGTGACATGACATCACGCGACATTTAGACTTAATGTATCGCCATTATTTTGTGATTACGGAAACAAAAAAAAAGTCTCTAACAATTTTGATTGATACGACAGACTTATAATTTAAATATACCGTTAAAAATAAATAAGAAATGTCTTGTACACATGTACAGATCTAGTGTATAATTATTTTTCATCGGGTTTTGACGAAAACGTTCATATTTGTCATGCTATTTCAGTCAACCTCAGTACATTTTGTACTGTAACCGACTGAAATAGCTAACGACACGTTCGTACGTTTCCGTGAAAATACGATGGAAAGCAATTATGCACTACATCACCTAGCTCTTTCTTGAACCATAATCCCATCTACTAATGTTCAATTGCGGAAACTTTCCAAAATGCTTAAAAAAGGTCTTAAGTGTTGTTTTAACTTCCATGCTTATAAGACCTTTTCTAAGCATTTTTTTGTATATAAGAAGGAGGTCTTAAGTCTAGTGTTAACTTATTTAAATATAACAATTCAACTGATTATATCGCGTATATTATCTCTTTTAAGTTCCCGACATTTCGGAAGCTTTTCAGCTCTCCATGGTCACGGGTTGAGTTAACTTTTATTTAAATGAGTAATAATCGCGGAAACAGAAGAAATAATATATCTAGTGTTAACTTACCTGTTTAAAAGACCTTAGCGTAACCATCATAGTTTCCGTTAACGACCGTTGTGCATACAATTCAATTATCAGCCTTATAATTGAAGTTATTAAATACAGGCGACATTTAATGATGCCATTATAAACAATAAATAACCTACGTGCATTGCCAACGTGCAATTTACAGAGATAATACACCTGGGTTGTGAAGTATCGCCTCCACCACATTATACTCTCATTTTCAGATACCAATTAAAACAGAATTTATGGCATACGATTTATTTAAAATTTATGATATAAACGACTTAATAGTGTTATTTTAAAATGGATTAAGTTTTATTGTTTTTCGAAATGTATCAATCGCTTTTATAAAACTGTTCAAACTTGAAATAATCACCGTCACATGAATTTTCATGTCAAGTATTGTATGATTATGACCCGTAGTAAATACAAGAAGATGCCCGTAACTTCGTTCGTGGTGGAGAAAAAGTCATAACCCCTCGTTTTTTTCCAATGTAGTCGAGTAAAAAGTATCCACAAACATGTGTGGATACCCCACCTACCCATGTACGAAAAATAGTTGAGATCCGTTAAGCCAATTTTCTTTGTCAATGACTACACAACGACACAAAATGCAAACGTACAAAAAGTTCCAAAATTTTTTTTCGATTCAGTGACATTTAAATAATCCGATACAAACATTTTTTTTTTTTAATATCCATACTCCTTACTATATTATAAACGTGAAAGTATGTATGTACGTTCCACTTAGTCTAAAAAACTTATAGACATTTTTTTTGAAACTTTCCAGTTATGTACCTTATATATCAGAATAGGACATCGGCTATAATGTATGTCAAATTTCATCCCTTTTAAGGACGAAGAGGAGGATGAAAATTTGTATGGACAGTAAATATTTTTTTTAGGCTATAAACGAATCTCAGGCGGACGAATTCGCGGGCGGCCTCTAGTCTTCTATATACAAACATTTCATTTTTACAACTTTATAACACTAAAAGATAAAGTAGAAGAGAAGATATTATATGACCACTATCCATTAGCGTAGCGTAGCGTACTCGTCTGCCCGTGTGCCACTTATTACATAAAAAAAGCTCAAATAAAATAAGGTCCCAGAAATTTACAGTACTTTACTGAAGTTCATAATTTCCTAAAAAGATTGCTCTCAAGCTGATGGAACTTTACAGATCAGGCAATCTCCTTTCTTATCGAGTAATTTTTCCAGTAATTCAACGGTAGGAATTATTCGATTTTAATATTTTCATACTTTAAAAATCCCACCCAACTTTAAAGGCAATTTTTTTTATTTAGGATTTCTACCATCATCATCAGTCGTTCACTCTTGGCAGAATGGTCGTGGTCACGGCAATGGTGTCCACATTTGGATCCTCATCCTTGTCCTTCTTCTGGCAGACAGCATCTCTCGCGATGAGTCTCCATTTCACCCGGTTGTCTGCGGAGCAAGTGCACTGTACCATAGTGCCTGTGTGGTCTTTTTAATAAGTTAATAAGTAAATTTCTACCATAGAAACTGTAATTTTGCATCAAAGTTTTATTTTTATTGGAGTACAGTCAACATCCCAATTCGATATGAAGTTAGTCCACGTTAACAGAAAAGCTAAACAGAAACTGGCCCCGTAAAAAAGACCCCCTGCTTATATCATTCGAGTAGTGTAGAAAACTACGAACAGAGTTCAAGGGACGGAAACAAAAGTGGATGGTAACTTTGTGTAGCGTTTGTACATGGAAAGGATATCCTTATTTTATTCTACACGACTGTCGCCTTTGTATAAAAAAAGCAACTATTCTCGCGGAAGTCGTATTTATTAAAAACAGAATAACGGTTGTACCAAGATTCAATCAATAAATCAAAATATTCTTTATTCAAGTAGGCCTTGTTACAAGCACTTTCGAAACGTCAGTTACATGACAATGAAGTGTTTGCTGGGAGACATACAATATGATCCAACATTTGCTGCAAGGATTAGGGAAAACCCAGAAAAACCTAATCAGATCATTTAACTTAAGTGTATTATTATTGATAAAATCATAATTTTAGAGATTTAAATAATTAATAGGATAAATCCCAAATGGATTGTGCAGCTCGGCTAGTCGTCGGGAATAAAAGATAGGACGTGGTAATTTAAAAATATAATAAAAATAGACTATACACAAATAAAAAACTTAAAGTAAACGGGATTCAGTCAGTACGCGGCACTAAACGGAAATCACTGGCCTTATCTGAGCAGGAAGGTAGGACGGTTGTGGAGATTCAGTTCCCTTTCCAATTATCCATTTCCAGCTTTCCAGGAAGCCATTGGATGGAACCGTCGGCCGAGGTGCTACTGTAGACTGCAGATAGGTTTCCAGTGAAAAACTTCAGCGAAGAAGAAAGGGCTGTAAAAATGCTCCACTTAATGGGTGGTTCCAATCAACCCAAGCCTTATTTCTTCATGGTTAAGACCAGTGAAAACGAAATAAGACTTGGATTGAGTTGAACAGAATAATACACGAAAATGAAGAAAAATAACTATATACAAAATGTACCTGCTAAGTGGCAGCCCTTGTAGATATTTAATCTAACACAATATTGCGAAATACTGTACAATTTTTACAGTTTTAGAGTTTTGTAACAGCACATTAATTAGTAATATATTTTAAATCTCAGTTCTTTCATAATTTGTGCAGCACAAATTCAAGTCTAACGAGTCGGGAGCTGTCTCCCACAAACAAAAGACAATCATGGAACTCAAATTTTCCCGATACAATTTATTACTGGCCAGTATTGTGTCAAGGAGGTTTGCCGCGTTACAATTGACTATAAAAAAGAAAAAAATAATAATTTAGAATGCGTCTAGAATACTATTCTAAATGTCAGAGTATTCATCTAATGGTGGAAAATTATGGGCAGATTATTAGTTAAAACCTTTCCAATTTTCCCTTAAAGTGATCTACATTGTGTATATTATTGTTGTCAGGGAAATCTGAGAATGGGAGAGACAGCCTTTTCTTAGCGACCGGCACTATGAAAGAGGAAGTAATTACTCTTCTATCAACTGATGTAAAGAACTGGATTTAGTATATTTTGATAAAATGGTCTCTAGCGGGTAGTTTAAATGCCATTGAGGAAAAAAATGACTGTCAACTCCTAAGACGATCAAAGGCAAGCCACACCGAATGCGTGTGCGTGACGTGCCCGTACGCAGGAGTGTGTCATCTCTTATGAACATTCGTACTTTACAACGCGCACGTCTATGTGCACACCACACAAATGCATCTGGCATGGCTTGGCCTTAAGGAAAAATTGGCAACGAGGGATGAAAACTTAGAAAATCTATAACCGATAACAACGCAGACTCTCAAGAAAGTATTTCATAATTATATGCAGCTTGTACGGTCAAGGAATTTAATTTGTGTACCCTTTCCTACCTTGTCATAGTGACATTGATATGGAATCTCTATCGGCTTTCATATTGATTTTGACTGTGACAAGGTACGAATGGTATATAAATTAAATTCCTTGACTGTACTACCTAATGTAATATTTATTAGTTTATGTCCGCGAGAGAACCGTATCGCTCGATCGTCTCATTTCCATGTTGTAATTGGGTGAAAAACATGGAGTGTTTATTCGCGAGGGGCCCGCTTGTTTACGGCGCCCGCCGTGCTTCCGTCCCGAAGACAATAGTTCCATCTTTACTTACAAATGCGGCGACCACTGCAGCTCAAACCCTGAGTTGGACTTTCAGCAATGATTCTAGAGGTCTGGCAGGTCTGGTCGCTTGATACAATTCTCCTTTTTTTACGCCTTATTTTTTTGTTAGTCGAGCCCGTGTTATTAGGCGCGCAGTTTGCTTCAGACGCAGACGCTCGACTCCATTGCCCAGATGGACCCATAAAGTGAAATATGTATTCCTTACCGAACGCTGATAATATAATTTACTTAATGGGATTTGCTCTCATTTAATCAATCGCAGCTGAGTGGAGCGTCGGTAATGGAGTGAAATGAAATAAAAAATTCGAAGATAAATAAAAATTGTCGCCGTTATTTCGTTTGAGGGTCTGAGCGAAAGGAATTTAAATCAACTCGGAATATAGTGGAAATGCGTTGGATCGTGTACTAAATGAACGCCGTGAGGGCGGGCGGCTCGGGGAGGGGGAACTCTTGTGCTCTGAACCAGAAAATGCTTTGTAATGTGGCAGTGGTGAGAGTCGATCGCTTAGTTGTTAATGTAATAGTTAGGAAATTACGGGGAGGGTGAGCCGGAATCTGGATCCAACTGCAGTGCTCAAGACGATCGGGGAATTATGTGTAGTGTACGTGTCCGAATATACAGTTAGATACTCAGAAGCGTTCAAAAACTGGTAGTTAAAACTCTGTAACATAATTTAATACAAACTTCACAGAATAATTTTGTAATAATACGTGTTTATCTGTTTTATATTATACTCTGCAAAGTCTGCGGAAATTAATTATTATGTGGAGCACGTAGCATTAGCTGCCTTTTGTGGCATAACGATTGATACCACTTTTTTATTGTATAACGAAGTGTCTCACACTGCATAGTCCCACATATTGTTAAACATAAGCCCAACTGGATCTGTAGACGCAAATAAAAAGGTCAGATTTTAGCCTAAGGTGATGGCGGAGTAATATTAATGAATGCACTTCAGTAGAGATTGCGATGTGACTTTTTTCTCATCCGCGGACAAAATTACGAGCATCCTCTTTAAAGTATGTTATTAAATAAAAGTTATAGTAAAGGTATAGTCACAGATTATTTGTGACGAGATTTATTTAAGTGTAAGCAATCACGACTTGGGTCACCGGGCACGAAATGCCCAGCGAACGTCACGTATTGTACGGATGACTTATTATATTCGAAAGAAACTTATAAAACTAAATACTTTCACCCAGATCGCATAGAATAAACTATAGCAAGTTTCATCATCATCTCAGCCATAGGACGTCCATTGCTGGACACAGGCCTCCTCAATATATTTTCTCATGGGCCGGATAGAGGCGACCCGCATTCAGCGAGTCCCCGCAACCCGTGGCAGTCCCACGCTGCACCTACCGATATGAATGTGTTATGACACAAAAAATATCACATTCATACAAGTACAAAGTGGTATGGCCCGACCACAGCCTCCCCATAGGTTTTTACTATAAGTAATATTTCAACGATTCCAAATCAGTCACCATTTGAGCAAACTTCGCGGCGCTAAGGGCACTCCACTCTTCGTCAAGATGGTTCACGTGTCCGAATTACATAACTTTAAGCATATGTTATGGCATGGAAAACAGCACAGTCATACGAAAACAAACTGATGTGGCCTGACTAAAGCGTCTTTCTATAGTTTTTTCTTTACTATAGGTAATATTTCAGCGATTCCAAATCAGTCACCATTTGAGAGCTGAGCAAACGCGCGGAGGGCACTCCACTCTACGTCAACAGGGCTCACGTGTCCAAATTACATATTTCGTCGAGCCCGCAGCCCACTTCAGGCGAGGCTGTGTTCTTATATTAGAGTGAAGTTGTCGTGAGTTGAAGATGTTTTTATATTTATATCTTTAGTCGCTGAGCTTTTATAATCCAATTATGAGTTTTCTTTCTGATTTTATTTAGCAATACTTTGAACAAGTTCACTGTTGAATCTTGATAACTTGAGCAATTTCTCTGTGACTTCAGCACAAATTCGTCACTAGCACGAGACATAGACATCAAGATCCAGATTTATTTATTTAAACTTTATTGCACAATGCAAGATGGTACAAATGGTACTAATTTCTCTACCAGTCAACCATAGAAAAAAAACTAACTAACTAGCTGAGCGCAGCGACCCAAAGTGGATCTTTGCTTCCGACACCAGTTTACGCCACGCTTCGCGATCCTGAGCCAGCTCGCGCCAGTTACGGATGTGTAGGTCCCTGAGATCTTTATGGAGTTCACTACGGGTCTGCGACCACTCGGACGTCCAAGATCAGCGACCTTGGCGGCACAATCCTCTCCTATCCTCTCCCGAGCCAGCGAAGTCTGGACGCCCTGATCTCCCCTATAATATTAGGCTTGCGCACTAGGTTTCTTGGTTCTTCCTCAGTCTCCAACTTCCATTCTCTCTTTGGGTCTGTAAATCAATATATTATTAGTATAGGGATATAATTGTAATAAATATATATATTATGTCGTCGCTCCACCTAATGAACTCCAGCTAGGTGGAGCGACGACATAAGAAGTGACTGGCAGCGGTTGGAAACAAAACACTCAGGACCGAGCTCAGTGGTATGCCATGGGAAAGGCCTGTGTCCAGCATTGGACGGAGATCGGCTGATGATGATGATGATGAAATATATATTATATTGAAATAAAACAATTTAACGGATTATATCGCGTATATTATCTCATTTTAGTTCCCGACTTTTCGGAAGCTTTCCAGCTTTCCATGGTCACGGGTGGACTGAGAAAAGATGTATTTTCCTCTGTCAAAGTTACAATTTGTGCAAACTACCCATTTTTTTTGAAAAAACACAGATAAAGGTGTACATACATGCCAGATGGGCCTAAGCTGTAAAGACAGTTACACATGTGCCAGAAGGGCTTAATTATTTTATTCTAATAATTTACCAAGCAGCATTTCACAAATGAGGCGTACTGAGGAGAAAAGAAACGCTGCAAAGAAAAACTCCCAGGCTACCTCATTACTAATTATAATATTTAAAAAACAGAGACTATTAAACTACTTTTAAACAGATAAGATGTTTTATTTTAATAAGTAATAATCGAGGAAACAGATGAAAATATTATATATATTATATATTAATGTAGGTTGACATTATATTAAAGCTCGGATTTGACATTCCTTTTCCTCAAAACTTTTTGGGAAAATAGTAACTGTTTTCTTGACAAAATTAATGAGGAGTCCGTATTTTAAGCTCCATTATAAAAAAAGTAATAAAAAAAATAGATTTGTTTATAATGCACTGCCAAAGAAGGTTTTAAAAGATGTAAATATCTTTTAGAATACGAGACATATCTCAATAAATTGCCTTCAATATTGCATCTCCATTTCCTCTATTTGAAATATTCATATTCATTGTACTCAAGGTACAATACGGCACCTCTGACGATTATTGCGGCTTCCGCTAACGTATGTTTGACAGAACAGAAACTGCAATTATCATTTTCACACACACCGTACTACCCGTTATATATACGTAATATATGGTTTCACCCTTTGTATTTCGCTGGGAGCAGGCGAATCGCGCTGAGATTTGCAACTATTATGTTATTCTCGGTTCGCACATTACACATTCATTCAAGCGTTCATTCAGAACTCGAGTAGTTACTTACATTACAAGTACGTAATACGTTGATATTGCCAAAGCGTGTTAATGTCCCTACATACAACTTGTCTTTGGCTTCTGGACAAAGACCGAAGTCCCGAGTAGAATTAGTTCTCAGGAATGCTCTAATATTCTATATTAATTGATCAGGCGGAAAGAAAAAGTTATTCATGTTCATTTATTGATAAAAATTCATATTACATGTCAATTTTAAGACATAGCCACCTAGAAAGATGTCGATTAAAATAATAAGTCAACTATGTCATCATAATATTTAGTATATAAATTAAATTGTTAACATTAAAAACTAATACCTAATATAAATTTAAGTACCTATTTGGTACTCGGTAAATTCAGTGAAGCTATAAAAAGTGTGCTCGATAAGCCAATGTTTGAGGCGTGTTGTGAATTGTTTAGATATGTTCAGGTAACACTGTGTTCAATTCTCGGGTGGACGTTGGACCGTCAACATCTCTTGCATCTCCTGATGATGCCCCGTAGAGAGACGAAACACGTATCTAGTATCACACTGTCTAGTGGTGATTAGTTGCAATTGCTTGCGTATTTATTTTGTAGAAACTGCATGAAAATATGCGCATGTCAGCACAATTTATTGTCACATCTAACCGAGGCGCTATTTTGCGTAAAAGCAAAGGAACTACAATCCATTAATTTCATATTCAGTGTCGCAATTTTGAATACATTTAGTCTCACCTTTTCATTTATCATCATCAGTCTAAGTGCTTCTTTGGACTGCCGGTTCCTTTGTCAAGTAATCAATCCACTTTTTCTACATTTTTATTCAATCAGAAACGTCTGCTAGTGAAGTCTTACTGTAAATATGTAAGCCAAAATCCTCCCTAAGGCGGCAAAATTAATCTACGGCGTCGATGGACGAATTGATAGGCCCGTGTTGAAGACGTAGTATCAAATCCCGCTCGAAGGATATTTATATTTTATTTGTCTTTAAGCGAGCTAACAGGCCACTCAAAGGCTGGCAATGTATGGGCGATTCTTTCGGTATTGCACATATCCATGGCCGACGATGGCTATTTTCCGTCAGGTGGCTTATCTGCCCGTTTGCCGCTCAGTGCATTAAAAAAAATAAACTTTGTGTACGTACGAGACCTTATCCGAGTTAACACCAAACCACCAAACCCAAAAATTTGGCCGGTTATCCATTGTATGCCCAAACTTCATATGCAATAATTTTCATTTGCCCGAATTTTGTTCACCCGAATGTTTTATTTACTAGAATAGTTATTAGGCATACTCTGTATTCCCATACATTACATGTCATAACAATACGAATGCCATACGTATTGTTTTCTATGTTATTAAGTGCAATAATATTATTGAATAGAATATTTAAACGTCATACTAAATGCTGTTTCTCTCCGAATCCATCCTGCTTATGCATTTTCTTATTGAATATCTGTAGGCTCGAAGATGTTTAGTAGTTTCAAGCATTTTGATGTAATAGTAGACTATTTACGAGTGTACAGCAAGCATGCAAGCAAAACATGCAAGCATTTTGAAGCTATACTTGGTCACAATATAAACCTAACCTAACTTACAAATTTCGGTTTTGACCCAATTTTCCATTTTGTCCCAGTTCTTTCCCACACTCTTCGCTTCGCTCGTCGTAGTACCTACACCAACCTGCTTTAGCCTGTCTTTCCCCGCTAGTATGAGTTGACTAATGATAGTCTTTTAACCAAACCAATTCAATTCAAACAGTTAAGATGGATGGTATTTGAATGAAACTTAACGGTATGTTCAATACATACCCTGCATCTTTAGAATTTACTAGAAGGCGCCCGCAACTTCTTTCCCGGAGGAGAACAAGTCATAATCCTTCGTTTTTTCTTTAGCGTAGTCGGGTAAAAAGTATCCTATAACCATCTGGAGATACCCAGCTACCCGTGTACCAAAAATAGTTGAAATCCGTTTAGCCGATTTTGCGTAATGAAGCCACAACGACACATACAATCATACAAACGTACATAAAATCCAAAAAATATATTTTTCGTTTAAGTGACCTCCAAATACTCCATAACAATCATTTTTTTGAAAATATTTTCAATATACCGATATTTTATTTTTACAACTTTATAATAGTACCTATAGATGATGCTTTTAATTCACCTAATCATCGCTTTTGGCTTTATTTTCTTACAAAACAACATATTATAGACATGAATTGATTTTTAGAGCTTTAAATGTGGCAATATCATAAAATTTTGCATTGTGCCAGCGTAACTATCAAAAACGTAATGAACGTATTGAAAACATGTTCAAGTTACATTCATATTTCTCAAAATAATCAAGAAAAACCAAGAAATACGCGACGTTGCCAGTTGAGCAGGTATAAATCCTCTTAACTGTTCGAATCGGATAAGTTAGATTCAAAGACTGATTATTGCATATGAATTTCGGGCAAACAATAGATAACCTGTTCTTAGCTATGGTTCAGGAATGTCGCTTCACCCGTTTGAGAATTATCAGCATTCTTCTAGGTATGCTGGGGCTTTTTTAATGGTTCACCGATTACATCTGTTCCCATCCACGGTTCGCATATTCCAGGTAGCAAGTCACACATAACTTGAAAAGTACGCATGACGTCACCGTACATAAAGTTGGAGCCTCGGAGCGTGGCAGCCATAAATCATCGCGGCTGTATAAAAACGGCGTTTGGCGCACACGCGCCCGCAAAAACTCTTGGCAGCTTATCGCAACGCGATTGTCGCGCGATTGCTCGCTTGTCGACTGAAGCTATGTTTCATGTTCCTGGGACTATTAGGCTGTCAATCCATTGAGGCGGAGCTGTGCAAATTTAACCAATCAGATACAAATTTGCTCGTGTTGGTTTCAACAGCAACGCGCCCTGATTGGTCCATTTTGCATAGCTCCGCTCCGCTTTAATGGATTGATAACCTTTAGAATAAACGTCGGAAACGTCGGTAACAGAAGACAATAGAGCCAATGTTGACTTACTGCGCAAATAACAGAAGCACGAGTATGTCTCATGCAGCGATACGCTTAAAACCTCAAGACTTATTTATGTCACTGAGCATGATGAAAGGTCAAATTAAGAATGTCCAAACTTTCTTACTTCTTTTTTCAAAGAAACAAAGTATCAACTTTTTATAATAGGTGTATTAATGTATACTTAGTAAAAAAATCCTTATGACACCAATTGAGGCTTGATATGAAACAAATATAGTGTCCAAAAATCCAGAACATTTAAAACATTGTGGCTGCAAAACTATACACAGTTATAAGTTATAAATTACTAGCTTCTGCCCGCGACTTAGTCCGCCTTAAATTAGTTTATCGCAGATTAGAGTATTTTTCCGAGATAAAAAGTAGCCTACGTCCTTCCCCGGGACTCAAACTATCTACATACCAAATTTCATCCAAATGGGTACAGCGGTTTAAGCGTGAAGAGGTAACAGACAGACAGACAGACACACTTTCGCATTTATAATATTAGTATGGATGTAATTTTACATGCAAAAAAAAAACACATAAACTTGTAAAATTCACGAAAAAGCAATGAAATATATGAAAAATTATGAAATTTTTTGAAGAAGCCCAATATGATGGTGCGATCAGATATCCAACCAGCTGGATACGACACTTAGCAGCGCGCTCCACAAACCAACCGACAGACAGAAGTGGAAAACTGCCATTAAAAATATTATAGAGAAGAAAGATGAAATTTTACATGCCAAAAATACATAAAAATTTACCAAAAAAATTAAATTTCATGTAATTTTCATTAATTTAAAAGAGTTTCCTAAAATAATTGAAAATGATGGAAAATTATATAATACCACGTTAAATTACATATTTTTTACCACTGTAGGATATACAGAACGCGCGGTATAGTCATAATGAATTATTTTGTATTAGTTTTGCACTTTTTTCACGATCGCAGTGCAAAGTAGTATTTCATAATTATCATTACCTCTATACCTCCTACTGCTGAGCCCAAGCCTCCTCTTATGGAGGAGGGGATATACAAATTTGAATTGCTTCGCAGATATGGGAGGTTTCCTTCACCGAAAAGCTAGCGGTAAATATCAAATTACATTCCTTACCTAAATTCCGAGAAAGTAAGTGGTACAGGTTGGATTGGAACCCACGACCAAAGTCCCACATTTGAACCACTCGCCTCTCGGACCTTTACTTTACTATGTATATTTAAGATGTAGAATGTTTAGGTTGAGACTAAAAGCGGTTATAATAATTAAATAATGATTCTTATTCTGTAAGTAGGTCGCAAATGCACTTTTACAAGTCTGACTATACCCAATGACATTCCCAAGAGGAAACCACTGTTACAACTGTAATAGTTAGTAATATTTTCTAAGTAATTCCTAACTATTAGAATATTATTACTTATCTTAAATATATCTTTATTATTGTACATGCCACAGTCAAGACTCCCGGTTAAAACCACTTTTGACAAATAAAAACAGTCACGTGTTTCTGCCTAATGCGCTTGGTTAAAAGTAGTTTCTGACTTGAAAATTTTGGATACTATAGATTTTAACTGGAAAATATCGCTTAAAATTTATTTTACCCAAGAATGGTACCTAGTTAAAAATACTTTTGACCAATAATAGTAATATTTTCTTCTGTTTCCGCGATTATTACTCATTGAAATAAAACAATTTAACGGATTATATCGCGTATATTATCTCATTTTAGTTCCCGACGTTTCGGAAGCTTTCCAGCTTTCCATGGTCACGGGAGGACCAATCCAAAATTTTATTTCAATAATAGTAGTTAAAATTACTTTTGACCAAAAATATGGTAAGTTTAGGTTAGGTTAGTTATTCCTTTCAAATATAAAATAAAATCTTTTGACCGATACGTGTTCAAAACAAGTTTTGACTAGGAAAAAGAGTGAAAAGTCTTTTTGACTACACGCCTTGGTCAAAACTACTTTAGGGGGAAATTTCAGTCTAAAAACACTTTCGACCAAGCCTTTTTAGTTAAAAGTAGTTTTAACCAAGGAAACAGTCTTGATTGTAACAAATATAACTCAAATTGAATTTATCATATTATCATATACCGTAACGACTTGTGTTAACCCCTCGTAAAACAATCCACCCTTATCTCCCAACAGGCAGGGATCGCAGATCGGTGACGCAGCCGGACTTAGCGAGACAACCGTTAAATTGACACTGAAATTGAATTTGGAAGTCGACCCCGGGAGACTCGCATCTTGGAGAGGCGAATTTAAAATAGAGCCCGCGCCAGCCCCGACAATCGTATCGCTTTCTTTTCAATTAACATTCTTGGAATATCCGTATAAACAAGCGCACTAAAAATGGAATGTAAAATGCAGAAAAATAGTCGACGTGTATATAAATAAACCAGAAAACCGATATCAAAAAGATTTGGAACCTGAGCGAGTTCAATAAATATCTACGGGATTCTAATTTGTCTTACTCCGATTTGCTGCGTCTTCAGATGTCGTAGCGAATGATTGAGTGCGTTGCTCCCAATTAATTAACATATATGTGTATGTTTTTAGCTTATAAGATGTAGGTGTACATCTTAGCTTATTTAAATAGGTACACGACTGATATATTTAAGTCTACTTCTGTCCCAACTTGCAGTATCTTCAAACACGTCGTAGCGAATAATTGAGTGCGTCACTCCCAATTAATAAATATATATATGTGTTTATCTTTATCCAATAAGAGGTAGGCCTAAATAATCTTAACTCATTTAATTAGGTACATGACTGATGTAAGCCTACTTCTGTCCTAACTTACTGTATCTTCAAACACATCGTAATGGATACTTGAGTGCGTAGCTCCCAATACGTTTGGCGCGCTGATGCAAAAAGAGTAAAGGAACCAGCGCTCTCTATTAAATACGATTCTATTAGAAAAATAATAGTTCAATTACGCCAAACTTTACCTCTTTCACCTTATTTTACAGCGATCGCTTCGATGAGTATGTTTTTACGCTTATCCGGTCATTCCATACTAGCGGTATCTTCAAATACATCGTAACGCATGCTTGAGTGCGCCGCTCCCAATTTTGTTTATTTATTTATGTGAAACATCTTAACCTTCGTTCTTAGGTGGATCTCGTAATTTCTGATCCGAGCATAGCTCGCTCCCACAGAAATATATCAAGATAGAAGGAAAGGGTGCATGTACCTCGCGTGGCGAAAACTCGCGGTAGCGACAGCGGACTTGCTCGCCGCAAACATCAGTCTGCTCCCGACCGCAGTCTGCGTGCGACATCAGGTTTAAAAAACAAAATGACTCGTTGTTCAATAATTAACTGTTCAAATACTACCAATAAAGTTGAATGTGTTAATTGTTGTATTTCCTTTCATCGGTAAGTACTATTTGTCCCAAAATATGTGTGATTAATTAAAAAACAATTTATTTTATTATTTTCGTCAAAACAGTAGCGGGCGATTGTGTGTCCAACGCTAGTTTTCCATTGCGGCTTTAATTTGACAAGCTAGACTTGGCGTGCTTTCAAAACAAGCGATGTAAAACTATGCTATTCAAATTGTTGAGTTACGTTCAAGGTCGATTTCTCATATTTTCTGTCAAAAGTAAGAATAGTGCTGTACCCTAGTGCTGTAGACTGTTCTTTCTCGGTTAAAATCGATTTTAGAAGCAGAGAAAATGATAATTACGTTTTTATATTAAATATTATGTAACTAATATTTTCTTCTGTTTCCGCGATTATTACTCATTGAAATAAAACAATTTAACGGATTATATCGCGTATATTATCTCATTTTAGTTCCCGACGTTTCGGAAGCTTTCCAGCTTTCCATGGTCACGAAAACATGGTTCCGAAACGTACCTAATATTTTCTTCTGTTTCCGCGATTATTACTCATTAAAATAAAACAATTTAACTGATTATATCGCGTATATTATCTTATTTTAGTTCCCGACGTTTCGGAAGCTTTCCAGCTTTCCATGGTCACGAAAACATGGTTCCGAAACGTCGGGAACTAAAATAAGATAACATACGCGATATAATCCGTTAAATTGTTTTATTTCAATAGGTAGGTACCTACCTACATTTATATTTTTTGATTTGAAATTCTGAGGTTTCTTTCTTTTCCTCCGTCGAAAATAATTATCATCTCCTCTGTCGGTTCTTATCGAAATTTTAAATCAATAAAAATGCACCTACAATAACTTAAGTAATATAATTGAATGACAATTATGTACGAGTAAATTGTTTGTCATCACACGAATAAAGGTATATATTTAAGTACTTCATTTCACAACGAAGCCGAACATCCAATTCACAAAAATATATATAAAAATATTTCAGAGGTCCAATGCTTTGGACTTCGCCGCGCAGCGCGCACGCAACCTCCCGCTTCTAATGTCGTTATCCGACTATTTTAGTTTGTGACTCTGACTGACAACGGTGGGGCCGCGGCGCGGTGTGGTGGGGGTAGCTGTGTATAGAATCAGTGCCGTGTTCTAATCGATCTGTGAATCGTTTTCGCGCGGCTTATGTTTCCCATCACTAAATTACATTCGTGGCGCCAAAGTACCTACGCAAAATGTTACACGCTCGGTAATTCCGACGAACTCTATCCTTCTATCTTGTTATAGTTCTGTGCTCACTCCATTGCCCTTTGAGTAGCAGAGGGTGGTGCATATTGCTCGTAGAACCTATGGCCACTGGGGCAGAAAAGTTCTCGAGTGGACGCTACAGGATGACGCAGCGTGGGTAGATCCCCTATAAGGTGAGCCGATGATCTGATGAAGATCGCAGGGAACCGTTGGATGAGGGAGACGCACGACCGATCGTTATGGAAATCTTTGTTAGACTTTGTCCAGCAGAGGAAGTCCTTGGAATGATATGATGAGCCTTTTAACTCTTGTTCTAAAGTCAGTTCATATAAATGTACGACAGATGTACTTACGTCAACTTGCCTCCTAACTTGCTTTATCTTTAGACATGTCGTAGAGAATGCTTGAGTGCGTCGCTCCCAATTAGTTTGTTCTGTTCAGTAGCGTGCGGTCCATATAGGCACAAAGGCACTGCCTCCCCTGAACCACGATGGCTCCATATAGACATAGAGAAACTGCCCACCCTATAGACCTGAACGACCATGGCCCCATATAGACACAGAACACTGCCTACCTTGGTCATAAACCCTCTGCACGCCACTGGGTGTATTTATACGAAAGGACTAATGATCGCTCTCGATTGAAAAATAATAGTTCAATTAGGCTAAAGTTTAGCTAGATCACCTTGCGATTACATCGATAAGGTTTTTTTTACTCTTATCCGGCCTCATCACGTCACTTTCAAAGGTAGGTCAAAAATCCACTCACTTAAATCCACGACTGATGAGTCCATTCCTCTTCCTACTTGCTGATCTTCAGACACGTAACTTATGCTTGAGTGCGCGGCTCCCAATTTATTTACTTGAGTGGCGTCTTAACCCAAAGGTTCAAAAGTACTCATATAAATACACCACAGATGTATTTATGTCCACTTACTGTAGCCTCAGACACGTCGTAACGAATGCTTGAGTGTGCCGCTCCCAATTAAATAGGGGCAGCAATGCGGAAAGACCGACCATCACTCAGAATTAAATACGATCTGGTTCGAAAAATAATAGTTCGATTATGTTGCCCGGATGCCCGGTGTTATACGGCGATCGCATCGATGACACGTGTTTACAATTATCCAGCCATCTCATGTCACTAGTGATTTTGTTGATTTACGCTAACTTCCACGTTATTGCTTGATCACCAGTCACAAAAATGTCCACTCAACAAAGGCTTCAGGATCTTTACAATGCACCGGCTAATCTCGTGCACTACCTTTATCAAGCCTTTACTAAGGTTTCCCTTGATCCTGACGAGATCTGGTCTTAAATGTTGGAGACCTTACCCAAATACATGCTTGATACATACACACAAAACTAAGTATCTACTATATTTGTTCAAGTCTGAAAAAATAATTAAAAAAGTCTACCACCACCTCTCCAACCGAGCGCATTACTCAAAGCAAAATAATTTAAAGAATAATATATTTATATAGTGTTTATACAAAAACCCTTCAATTTAAATCTTTGATATTGGAAGAAAAGTAATCAAACTGTTATTTCAGTAACGAGTTTGTTTGTGACAAGGGACGAAAACAACTCTGTTTAATTACTATTATGAATATACTGAGGCTTGAAAATATTTATAGGAAATGTCGTGCGTGTGCGTGATGTATACGTTTGTGCGTGCCTTTAGCAGGCTCGGTTGCTACGATGTGCGTTAGCTCAGCGGAGCCGGATGTAAACCTTAAAGATAAAAGTGTACATTTTATCATATCATTTTAGATTAATTTATAATCTAATAGACCGTTATATAAACATTCACTCTCATGTAACTGACATTTTGAAAGTGCTTGTAACTAGGCCTACTTGAATAAAGAATATTTTGATTGATTGAGACCCGGAGACATATACATCTCCCTGTAAAGTGTACTCAGGTATTTCGTCTGTTGCATTAATATTGATATCCACTATAATGTCATTATATAGATTGTGAATGTTTTTTTCTGTTTATTGTAAAATCAGACATGTACAAGTGCCCTTAAGGCCTACTCGCAGATTGAAGATTTGAATTTGAATCTTGGAAAACTAACGCATTAAGATAGGGCAAGTACATATATTGTAATCGATAAGAGTTGATTTGAAAAAAAAATACTGACTGTTGAGTTTGTTTCGGCTTTCTTCCCGACACTGGTGAAGACCTTGTCTTGGGAAATGCCGTTGAGTCAGACTTGTAAAGCCTATCACTGTCCCTATCCTCCTTTTTAAATTTCCTCCTAACTCAGTGTGTTTGTTTTACATCTTCTATGTCAATTTTGATATACACACAAATTCGTATTAGTGTTTTCTAGTGTTTTGTTGTAGTGCTTTTCTCAAACATGCAATGACATATTGATGTTATGTTCCTAATAATAGATTACGAAGTATCTCGTTTCAGGTGCGGCTAGGACAAGAGGTCGTTAATGGAATTTCATACAAATCATGCAGGCGTGGGACGGCAAAGTCCTCTTATTCAATTTCCAATCCACATATTTTTTTAGCACAGGCATCATGACATTCTGCCACTATGCGTATTAAAAAATAAAACTGATGTTTTTGATGTTTATTTCATTGCATGTTTGAAAAAAGCACTATACTCGGCGGGAAATACGGGGTTGCCCGCCTCAGACCTATCCGACCTCGCTTTGCTCGGCCGTCTATGTGTCTTTGGCCGGCAACGCTTTTTGTCCCGGCCTCTGTAGTAATGAACTATTGTTACTGTTACACATCCACAACAAGTTTGTAATGACATCGTATCCGGGCGAACTCAAGCCATTACGGCACAGGTTTACACCTACAATAGGGGTCAAAAGCTCGATCACTTTATTATGTCCTACTTGTGCAAACCAAATTATGTAATGATACCGATGAAGGTATGAAGCATACACAGTGGCACTTGACGACCTACGACTATAGGCTTGTATCCTAAAAACATATAATTAATCCGTCGGTTAGATTATCAGAAAAAATTGGACACTTTTATTGCTTTTGTGTTTTAAAGAAAAAAAATTATGAAGATAAAGCCCGTACTTCCCTGTGACGTCACGCAAAGCGACTGTTTTTCCCACGGCGTGATGTCATGCGCCCCCCTTCCCAAACTTTGACGCGCTTTATTTGTCTTGTTTTGTTTGATTGCCAAAAGAAAAAATACGTGTCCAATATTTTTTGATAATCTTACTGACGAACTACCCTATTCTACAAGTCTTGTTTCTATGCTTATTGTGTTAACTGTGTACCATTGAATCCTACCGCCGCAATATTCAAGTGATTTTCCCCATAACGCGTCATGTACGTCAACTCAGCGGGTCCGGGTGGGTCTCTACAGGCCCAACGAAGTGGCATTATACTCTTCCGGCTGCGTGTCTACTATCGCATGTGAGATCTAACGCACCGCTTTCGGTGAATGATTTATCGCGTGGCGTGCGCAGGGCAAATGTAAATCAAACAACGTAATGGCCGCGGTTTCAATCAATCGGCTCGGAACGGCCTAAATGCTTACGTCAATGTGTCAGAATGGCTTGTAATATGTGTTTAATATTCAGGGTTAGCAATACCTGTGAGGTATAGTAATAGGAGAATTTGACATAATAAGACATAATCTTAGCACTGCGTAGAAATATATCCTCATCATATCAGCCTGTAGACGACCACTGCTGGACCATCTTAACCAGATCGTCAGTCCATCCATTTGGGGGTGACACGCGTCGTCCTGGACGCGGTCGCCACTCGAGAACTTTTCCGCCTACGAGCAATGTGCCCCGCCCACTGCCACTTAAGTCTAGCAAGAAAAAAACTACCCATCTATTTTAGCTTCTCATTTCATTCTATTGATAATGACTCACGCCGGTTCAAATTATTCACCCTGTAATCCATAAAATATTTACTGCTTTTAAAACTTATTTTTGTTTACGTTAATAAGTAACCGATATAGATAGAACCAGGGTTCACTGACACATTCAATAATAAATAAGCTTACTAAGAAACTATGGGTTTAATGTGGTCCAAGGTAAAAAAGTGATTATTATCATTTATTTCAGCCATTTTATCAGAAACGTAAACACAATCATAGTACGGGTTCTATGCCTGAAATAAATAATTGAAATGAGTACGTTAGTAAGTATCTATTACTTATTTTAAAACACCAAGCGTAACAGGTACTACTAAAATCTTAAACCTTTACGGTTAAATAAACATAGCATTGTAAATACATGAAATTTATAGCAAACCATTATTCAAAGCTGTTTCACTTGGTTAGATCTAATATGTCATCCTTACTTAATATTATAAATGCGAAAGTGTGTCTATCTGTCTGTCTGTCTGTCTGTTATCTCTTCACGCTTAAACCGCAGAACCGATTTGGATGAAATTTGCTATGGAGATAGTTTCAGTCCCGGGGAAGGACATAGGCAATTTTTTACCCTTATATACCCTTATCCGCGATAAACGAATTTCAGGCGGACGAAGTCGCGGGCAGAAGCTAGTTTATAATATACATATAACGAAGGGAGAGGTTATCGGAGAGGATGGAACCGAGCCCGATTTATCATCATCAGCCATCTTGAATTGTCGGTGGATATTCACAAAATAATCACGCGGGTGTATCACACTATTATTTTTTAATCAAATCTTACAATTGAACGTGAGAAATAATCATACACTGTTCAGATGTAAATGGATTACAACTATCCCGAAACGCGGAAAGTTCTGTGCTTGCGTTCGTTCGCCACACCGTCCGATATCAGAATGCCGTCCAGGCCGCCTGTCACTCCAGCTGACAGTTCTTAGTCATTCGTTCTTTATGGATCTACCCGTTAATAAAATCATTGTGACGTTTACAAATTACCCGAAACGGACCAAGCGCAGACCACTCCCAAGCGATGTTTTGACAGCTGTCATCGCTTGACGTATCGTAGGGTTGTCAGCATAGATCGGAGCGCTGCCTCACCGACATATATTTGCTCTATTTCTAGACGTTCAACCCTTACCCTACCTGACATTAAATGGTAAAAGGTTACATCGATATGAAAGAATTTGATTCTACTCCATCAAATAATTTGATTCCATTGGGCTTGTGATTTGAACCATTGCAATGTGTGCGTCACACTAGCTGGCCAGCATATTTTACAATTCATCAAAAAACCGTCCAAGTAGAAAAGTACGAGCATTTTAACTTCCGCATAACCCATAACTTTTGAATGGCGCTTTCATAAATCCATAGTAAAGGCGAGCAGAATCAATTGATCAAGCGCAACCCGGATATCAGGAATATATCACGTCGCTATAAACGTACAATGTTAACCCGCTGTTTTAATTTACGGCCTGAATGCTAAGCGGCCGCTTCCTAAATCTCAGTCAAGACCCGGGTCCTCCGGCGTGACGTACACCTCGGCGTAAATAACTACCACCACCAAAATAAGTTGCCCTCTGGATTGAATGAAGCTTGGTTATTTCAATGGATCAGGATACGGTGGCTTGTTAAATGGAGCCTAGGGCAGTTTCCTATTTGGTTAGGAGAGCGGAACGTATCGTCAATGGAAATAGTTTGATGGTGTAACTTTGATTTAAAAAAGTTAAATGGGCTTTGAATCGGGGAGCATTGGATTCGCTCGTTGCAGTTTCATTAGTTTTATTCAAGAATATTCATGTCGCGTAGATGGGTACGTGAAAATGTTTCATCTAGCTTAATTTAATGGTGTTCTTCCGATATTAAACTTCTGAGTTATCATGGGCGACGTCGCACGAAATCACCTAGCACCGGCAAATTATAATTACGAAGAGTCATAATACTTTTATTAAGTAGTAGCTCGATTAAGCAACATCATGTAACATGTACTACTTAAGCGATTGCTTAAATTGCCTGTAAAATGACATACAACGGTCACTTAAGATCAATCTATCTTCTATATTTATGAAAACCGGGCAAGTGCGTGTCGGACTCACGCACCGAAGATTCCGTACAAAATATACGCTACAAATAGCCTTATCTATGAACATCCAGTGTTAGCAGATCCCTACTCCTAAGCAAAATGTACGCGGTGTTCGATCATTTTATATTGGTTACTCATATAGATAGACAGACATAAAATTATACTGTTTTTAGTATGTGTTGTTATAACGGCAACGGAAATACATCATCTGTGAAAATTTCAACTGTCTAGCTATCACGTTTCATGAGATACAGCCTGGAGACAGACAGACAGACGGACAGCGAAGTCTTAGTAATAGGGTCTCGTTTTACCCTTTGGGTATGGAACCCTAAAAAAGATGTGCTAACTTACTGACTCATCAATGCACAGCCGAAACTACTAACATTAGAGAATTGTTTTTTGCATAGTCGGTTACATTTATAGCGTAGACAAGGGATAAGAAAGCATTTTTCGAAATTCATCCCTTAATGGGGTAAAACAAGGGATAAAAGTTTGTACTATTACAAAATTATAAATTCCAAGAAGAACGTTATCCTTTTATGAGGGTCTCGTATATTATAAAACGATGAGAAATTAACCTAGTTATTACTTAATTATCTACTTCTCTCCATAGCATACGTCGTTATCGCGGGTACAAAAACGATTTGACAGTACAGAAAGATTATGAAAAACAAGCAATAACAGACGCGAAACTCATTTTGAGGAACATCTATGCCTACTCCTACGAGTTTAAAATGTATCACACATTAGGTATTTCTAATACCCAACCTCCATACTTAACTTGAGTATCAATACAACTTAAATAGATTAACTATGCATTCGCAATGCAAACTCTTTAATAATTTTTCCTATTTGACATTGTCATTTGTTAGTAAGTACATTATCAATTATCCGTACTGATAACTGTGTGTAATATATGTGTAAAAAAACGTGCGATGAATTTGTGGAGTTGTGGACAAAGGATTATCCTGAATTACAGGCTCGCGATACAAGATTATATTGCACTAAGTGCAATGTTAGTTTCCCCCAGAGAAAAGCTTCTATGGAACGACATTTCAACTCGGAAAAGCATACATCCGTCAAAAAAGAATTTAGGATGGAATTGACCAAATTTATGGTAAGCTGTAATATATCATGGTCTCAGTTAGAAAATCCCATATTCAAAAATTTTATCAATAACTGCGTCTCTGGAACGTTCGAAAAAACTGTGGAAGTCCCTTCGGAATGTTTGTTGAGACAGAATTACGTAAACCAAATATACGACGAACAAATGCAAAAAATTAAAAAGGAGTTAGAAAATGCTTTTATTTATGTGAGTGTTGATGAAACAACAGATGCCAGGGGTCGTCAAATTGCTAATGTGATAGTCGGTGCATTATTCAATTATTCTCCAAATCCAACGATTATTCGTTGGGGAACGTGGATTGAGGCTGCGACATACTATAAGAAGTATTTCGAGGAAATAAAAGGCGTTGTGGACACATTTCGTGATTCTGACGCGGCATGTATCACAAAGGCAAAAAAACCATTTCGCAGTGCGAAAATTTGGAATGATTTAAATTTTATAGCGAAATATGTTCAGGTACTTCCGACGCTATAAACAAATCGCAGTGCCCGAATCTATCTCTCAGTGAAAGTTAAGCCATCGTTCAAAAAACATACAAGCATATATCGAAATTAAATTTGAGTGCTAATGGAAAAAGAATATTTAAAAAGCTGAAACATGTCTTGAAGAATAATACTGGATTTGACATAATAAAAAAAAAAAAAAAAAAACAATTTAACGAAACGTCGGGAACTAAAATGAGATAATATACGCGATATAATCCGTTAAATTGTTTTATTTAAATGAGTAATAATCGCGGAAACAGAAGAAAATATTATAAAAAAAAAAAATTGATACAAGGGAAGGAAATAATACTTGAATCATCATAACGAGTTTGTCACACTACTCTAGATTATTTCCATCGTTTCAAGTATGCACCTACAACAACAGTTGATGTTGAAAGATCATTTAGTCAATTAAAATGGATATTTACTGCTAGACGCCCCAAATTGACTGTGGAAAATATAGAAAAAATCTTTGTAATCTATTACGAAAACCAAATAATACATGTGAAAAATACACGTTAGTAAAAATTACACACGTTGTTTTCTTATTTTTTAAATAGACTTTCTTCTAAGTCTTCTAACAATTCTTCTAAGTCTTCTAAGTCTTCTAGTAATCTTCACACAAGTACGTATATATTGTTAAAATTGTTAAAAAAAGACGTTAAAAGATAATTAAATTTACTTATTTCCTATGTATAAACTTGTTAACTAAACAGATGGAAACATATGACAACAGTTTAAACCCATACCCCTTTGCGGCTGTATTTTTTATTGATCTTTTCTAGAGAAAACTCTCCACATGTAAAGAGCTTCTTAAATGTTTAGTAGCTGGAGGCAGAATACGTCCGTTTCTACCAAATAGACATTCTGTTTTATCTGCTCTTTATCTGATTGGTAATTGTACCCGCGATAACGACGTATGCTCCTTAGTTTAGATTGAAGGCTATGGTGGTTACTACGAGCGAGCTACGGCGCTACGGCGTAGAAGCCCGTAGCACCTGAGCCATTTTTCATAGCCTTATACTGTAATATAAAATAATATTATAGGCCTGCCGATTGTGTTTTTCAGGGTTCCATGATCAAATATTTGACAAATTAATGACCTTTATTCTGTAAGTAGGCTGCAAGGACTTTTACAAGTCTGACTCTACGGCATTTCCCAAGAGGAAACTACTGTTCGCAAAAAAGCCAAACAAAAAAAATCAACAGTTACAATTTTTTTTTAATAACTTATCTATTACAATGTTTGTACTTAACCTATTTTAAATATAAATTTTGAAGTATAAATTCAATGCATAGCTCACCAACATAACTTTTAAACGTAAAAGTAGGTATATTAAAAAGCAAAATATGTTTTTTTTAAACAATTAATGTACGTTTGATGCCATCTTATGAAAACCGTGTTTTGTTTGGTTTCTATTTTTAGGCATGCATTTTTTATCTGTGAAATAGTCCTAGCTACCTAGTATTCATGTGTCTTTGCCATTAGAAACTTTGTAAGTTAATTTTTTGAGAGCTAGTAAAAATAATTTTAAAGCATCATCCGGTAACGTGCTATAAAAATGAATACATTGGCCTACTATTGATTTGGCTACTTTACGAACTCGGAACTATTTAACGGCGATTTTGTTTCTATTTTTAATGAAATTTTTGTGACTGTTACGTACCTATCTAATCACAGAACTGTAACTAAAATCTGTGTCTCTGTAAAGTGTGCGCGTGTGGTCAAAATAATTGAAAAGCAGCGCCGTCTGGCGCGCCGCGTCCTCACCCACGGCATTCAACCAGTCTTTTGAAGTCGCAAGTAACAAACAACTGCCGTAACTTCTCTGATTAAAGCGCTCATTTTAACCGCACATCTGTTGCTCAAAAACAAACCCTGTACTAAACGATTTGGGGTTAAAATTGGGATGGTATGTTCAGATTTAGGAGTGGCTAAAGCACTACTCTCTGACATTACTAATGCGGATTATCTCCGGGAACTGAGCTGACTAATTAACAGTTATTAATTAACTGAATTGCCAGTGTGTATGTAACACATAGACACACATACACACGTGCAAACAGAGACAGATAATACATACGTTACTTTGGCGACATCGCTCGCAGAGGTGCGGATAACTTGGAACTGATGTTCACAGGAAAGGTTGAAGGAAAACGACTTAGAGGCCGGAGCCCAAAACGTAGGTCTGACCAAATCTCAAAGCAGACCAACAAACCAATTAGCGCCGCACTTCACCAGGCAGCTGACCGTAGCTACAGATGGGTAACTACCCAGGTAAATACCCAATGTTGGGTATTTACCCGGTAAATACCCGATATTTACCTACCCGCGGGTAAATACGCGGGTATTTATTCTTATTTCTAAGTTGTATATATTTAGTTATATCTGGGCTTAAAGCTAATGCTAAATTGATTATTTATTGTAATATTTAATTTAAAAAACTGCAATACATACTTATATTTAGACAGTAATTTAAATAATATTTTGATTATGAGTTTTGATTGTCATTGGTAATCATTAACAAGCCCAGCATTTAAGAGTGAATATATGATTGTACACTAATATTTACTTACAAAAGTAAAAAAAAAAATAACTTATAATGGAAAATGGTCTAATCCTTGGTGTCATTATAATATTTAATAGCAACCGACTCTCGCCGAATATATAAATTTTATTTCACTTGCCTTAACGCACAGATCCTTAACGTCAATAATAGTAGATTGTTTGACAAGGGCCTAAAATAAGTCATTACGACACGAAGTGATTATTTGCGCGCGAAGTGAGCGAGGACAAATATCTCTGAGTGTCATAATAGCATTAAGCCACGTCTTAAGCACTCTGCTTTTCACTTCGACTGCGAGAAAATAAAAAAGACTTAACATTAAAATTGTATATTTTATGAAAAAGTAAAAGTACAGTTTCAACAATTCTACCAGAAATTTTGGCCAATCTGATCAGGTTGGTTTGTTTGTTTTTAATTATTCGTAAGAAGTATGTAGCCGGCCGCATGTTTTCTTTTAGTTTCATAGAAATTTGTATGGAATTATATGGCTTTCTTTTAAACCCTAGGGGTTAGATGTACTATTTTAGTCTCTTTACGCGAATTAAATATGGCGTACTTTTTGAGCAGGGAAGTGAATATGTTATTAATTTAGTGTCTTGTGTCTTCATGTGTTTAATTTAGTTGTCGGTGTTGGAACTAGTCAATTTTGTTCCTATGCTACTTTAGGGCTGATTATTACTGTGATGTTATACAACTACGCCAAATCTTCATTTCAGTTACGGGTCCACCCGTGACCATGGAAGGCTTCCGAAACTTCGGGAACACTAATGAGATAATATACGCGATATAATCCGTTAAATTGTTTTATATCAATGAGTAATCATTGCGAAAACAGAAGAAAATATTATCATTAACATAATTTCCATTAAAATCGTTTCTTTTTTGCAAAACTTCCCAATACTACTGATACCCAAATCTCGGTATTGAGTCTGAATACCGATTTGCAATACCGATATCGATTTTTTTCTGTATTTATATGCCCTAGTCGCAAGAAAAAAGGAAAATGAACATATTTTTATAATAACATTTAATTTTCGTCTACAAAATTTGTGATTTATTGTTGATTTTATTTACCTTTTACATTACACTTGCTCATTTTTAATTTTGTTGATTAAAAGAAGTAGTAAACAACGTCTGTAGACTTTTATTGCAAACCTGAATCCGTGAATCGGCATGCCTAAAGTAAAAAGTATCTACCCGAGCATTTGGGTAGATACGGGTAAATACCCGGTAAATAACTAGTTATCGTTTAGAACTATTCAAAAATGAAGTTCATAATGATCTATGTATGTTATCCATTTCACATGATGACCTAAATTGTTTTTACAAAAATTTATTTGGCATAATTATAAATAATTTTAATACTCATTTCAAAATGAAAACTATGTCTGGGTCAAAAACGAAGTTTAGTGAATGGGCTACTGTCGGCATTCATAGAAGTAGAAATAGGCTTTATGAATTATATGGAGAGAAAGAGGTAAACAAGAATACTGCTTTCCTGGACTATGTCAAGAATTATTCAAAAATGTTTAAGAAGGTGTGCATAGCCGCTAAGGCAAATTATATTAGTTCTAAACTCAAAATGTCTGACAATAAAGTGAAAACTGTTTGGAATATTATTAATAGAGAAACTGGTAAAACAAAAACTCGCAATAGTCAAGTCAACATTATGACAGGAAATGGTCAGAACGATGTTGCCTCGGCATTCGAGGATTATTTTTCCAACATTGCAATTAATACTACAAGATATCTTCAATCATCTGCGACCGAAGCCCATTTGTTACTTAATGTTAATTTTAACAAATGCAATGTAAGCTTTGAATTTAGTCAAGTAAATTCAATAGACGTTATTAAAACATTTAAGTCACTGAATTTAAAGAAAACAGAGGATTTATGGGGAACTTCAGTAAAAATTGTTCATCATATCATAGACTCAATTGCACCCTATCTAGCCTTGATTTATAATAATTGCATATCAGAGGGCGTGTTTCCAGATCTTATGAAACTTAGTAAAGTCATACCTCTTTTTAAATCAGGTGACTTGAGTGACTTGACTAATTTCCGTCCGATATCTATACTACCTGTATTAAGTAAAGTTTTCGAAAAGTTAATGTTGATGGATCTGCTGGGACACTTCAATAGAAATAAACTACTTAGTAGTAAACAGTTCGGTTTCACAAGGGGACGTTCCACGGCTGATGCAGCATCTGTACTCATTAAATATATTTACAACAACTGGGAGAAATCTTGTGATGCAATTGGAGTTTTTTGTGACCTTTCTAAGGCATTTGATTGCGTTGATCATGGAACACTCATTTTGAAATTAGAACATTATGGCCTGTCTATAAATGCCTTAAGCCTTATGTCTTCATATCTCAGCAATAGAACACAAACAGTTGTTGTAAATGGAACCCAATCCAGTGGAGCTGCAGTTAAGCTAGAAGTGCCACAGGGCTCTATCTTAGGGCCATTTCTATTTTTAGTTTATATAAATGACTTACCATCTATAGTAGAAAATCTTTCTGATATAGTACTATTTGCTGATGATACATCATTAATTTTCAAAGTTGACCGGAAAGCAACAGACTATTCCGAAATTAATAGTGTACTAGTTAAAGTACTTGACTGGTTTAATATTAATAATCTGGTATTGAATGCTAAGAAAACGAAATGTGTTAGATTTGCTTTACCGAATGTTAGAGCAGTGGATTCTGCTATATCGCTCAATGGTGAATGTTTAGAAATGGTGGATAAGGCATTATTCTTAGGTATAACACTGGACAAGAACTTGCAATGGAGTCCCCATTTAGCAGTACTTGCAGGTAAATTAAGTTGAGCAGCTTACGCTATTAGAAAAATTAGACAATTGAGCAATGTTGATACTGCTCGCTTAGTATATCATAGTTATTTTCATAGTATCATGTCATACGGTATTCTGGTTTGGGGCAAAGCAGCTGACATACAGACTATATTTGTGTTACAAAAAAGAGCGATTCGTTCTATATATAACTTGAACTCCCGTGACTCCTTAAGAGAACTTTTTAAAGACATCAACATATTAACCGTAGCGTCTCAATATGTTTATGAGAATATTATTTATGTTATTAAGAACCTAGAGTCTTTTACTAGGAATTCAGATATCCACAATTTTAATACTAGAAATAAAAACAAAATCGCTATTAGAAAGTTCCGCGTTCGTAAAGTAGCCAAATCATTCGTAGGCCAATGTATACATTTTTATAATAAGCTACCAGATGATGCTTTGAAATTATCGTTTCCAGCTCTCAAAAAGTACTTAAAAGAGTCCCTAATGGCAAAGGCTTATTATAGGGTAGAGGACTATTTAACAGACAAAAATGCATGGCCCAAAACAGAAACCAAATAATTTACTTTCTACCGGGACACGGTTCTTATAAGGTGGCATATCAAACGTATGTAAGTTGTTTTAAATAAAAATCACTATTTTGCTTTTTTATACTCTAGTTTTTTTTTTTACTTTTATAAGTTTTGATATGTTTCCTTGAAGAACTACGCATTGAGTTTATACTCAAAACATATATTTAGGTTAGTTAGGCTAAGCACGAATATTGTAATAGATATAAGAGTTATTTCGAAAAAATGACTGACTGTTGAGTTTGTTTCGGCTTTCTTCTCTTCAGTGGTCTCCTCTTGGGAAACGCCGTAGAGTCAGACTTGTAAAAGTGCCCTTGTGGCCTACTTACAGAATAAAGATCATTATTTCATTATTTCATTAATACCTATTTACCGGGATTTACCTGGGTGGGTAGATTGGGTAAATACCCACGACTAATCTCTACGTAACCGATGGAGACAAGCAGTTGACAAGCTGAATTGGAGTCACGATCCTCAGCAATGAGGGAGCGAGGCGATTGAGAAGAAGAATTGGCATGAGAAAGTTGTCTCGCAGTGTCTGAAAAGATATGTCTGCAGGCAACAGACCAAAAACTTCCTTCCTGCTTCATCAACTTCCTGAAACCAGTTACATAAAGTCAGCTCATTACCTGAGATTTTATTTTCATTTCGGAGTTGTATGCGATGCAACATGTATACATAATACATATACAAACGCTCTCTTTACTAACAGCAAACATATGGGAGTGCTTTGAGCATAAATCTTTTTACTGAATTGTATTTTTAAATAACTCGCATACTTAATTTGTTTAATGCATGGTAATGTACTTAAAGTATGCACGTTAGAATCTGTCTATGTACCGTTGATAGGTTACACGAATTTCAAAATGTTCTTATAGTTAGACCCTAATGGGTTCCGTATCAAAGGAATAAAAAACCGGCCAAGAGAATATCAGACCTCAGTCTGGTAACGCAGCCATTCATATGAAAACAGGCGCACTGCAGATGAAAAAAATACAATATGAAAAAGTGCACTAGCAAAAGAGCGTATCTCCACGGTACTTACGTCTTTTTGTTGAGAAGCGTTTTCAGCAATAACTCAAAAACGGTACATCTGATCATGTTGAAAACAATTTGCGTTGAAAGTATTTATTAAACTTTATTTTTTTCATATTTTTTGGACATTCCGTTTAGAAAATAGAGGGAGGGGGAGGACACAATTTATGCTACTTACGGAGCGATTATTTCCGAAAATATCCACTAAGTCAAAATTATTTCATAGAAATCTCTAAATGATTCTAAAAGATCTGTCGAAGTATGTGCCACACATTGGCACTTGCTGAAAAAAAAAACCAGTTTCGGTTACATGTATGGAGGGGGAGTACTCCGACAGATCTTTTAAAATCATTAAGAGGTAGATATGTTTTAATTTTATTATTTGACCATCAAATTAGCGGCTTACAGAAGACACCTTTACTCCAAATTTCATCAATGTACATTTTGTAGTTTTTGAGTCAATTTCCTGTGACATACGGAAGGACGGACGGACATGACGAAAGTATAAGGGTTCCGTTTTTGCCATTTTGGCTACGGAACCCTAAAAAGGAACCCTTATGCTACGACTCTGTCTGTTTTTTTGACTCTTACAGCGCCATATCTCAGGAACTGCTTATTTTTTAATTGCGTTAAGTTAGAGGCTTGATTGTTGTATACAACTTTTTTTACAGACTAAAATTTCAACTTGATATCTCTACCCTTTCTGGATAAAAAGAGTCTTGACAGTCAGATGGAATTGACAGAGAGGAGGACAATGATTGACAAGTGATTCTGGGTTCCATTTTTATAACTTGCCGTGTTCTATGTTATTATGTGTCCACTTTCCAATGATAAAATTGCAAAAAAAAACAATTATTATCTTTTGCTTTTGAGGTATGAAACCCTAAAAGTATGTTGACGTTCAAAGACATATCCATATCCATAATATTCGTATGTATCCGTTTTATTTGGTAGGGTTCGAACGGCTTAAACGAGCTCTGCTACAGTGATGGCGTCGGCCGTCTATCGCGATCTGTGGGGCGCCGCCCGCATATTAATCGTCCAAGTGAACGGCTGATATGTATACTCGCTTCGATAACGGTATACAGAAATATCTGGAAGCCAGGAAACAGTGTACCTACATTGAAATAAAACAATTTAACGGATTATATCGCGTATATTATCTCATTTGAATTCCCGACGTTTTGGAAGCTTTTCAGCTTTCAATATTCACGGGTTGATCTTTTCTCAGTCCGTTAAAATTGTTTTATTTAAATGAGCAATAATCGCGGAAACAAAATCATATATTAACCAACAATATTGTTTACAAGTTTTACTGTCAATTGCAAGAAAACGAAAGACTGTATTTTTCTAAGTATTTCCGACTTTGAAATGTCTTTATTTGCGGCTTGTGGTTAAAATATAAATATCATAATGATATCACGAGTGGTATGAATGTTCAAATATAATATACCTCGACGAAAAAGTGTCTTCCTTCCCTATTTCACTTCCAAAATCGTAATGTATTCTAAAATATAGTACCATTACCGTGAACAAACAGATAATTTTCAAACTGCTGAAATGTCGAATGAAGCGTTACGTAATGAACTCTGATGTTTTATAGTCTGACCCGGTTAAATACATCTAAATTGCTTATCGATGATAAAAACCATGTATTTTTGAGTGCTGCACAAAGATAGCTTTGCTGTTCAGTATAATCAAAGCCGTAACGTTAATCGAACGATACTTCAATACCACCATACCTCACGTGAAAGAGACGCACTTAGCGGTGAATAGCGGCGTCCTGTTCGGCAAAAGGTTCAAGTGTTTAGACTTGTGACTCCATTTATCAAAGTACACAATTCTGAGTCACTCCCGTGAATGCCGGTACTGGCAGCACAAAAACCCGTAGATTTTATTCACAGATTTTGTAGGTAAGTTTTTGCATGTCTGCCTTAAGCAGCGACTACGTATGTACTAAAGTGGCAATCTGCGGGCTCATGACCATTCCACTTATATCGGAATGAATATATTATAAATTGATCCCAGCAAACACATCGCATGTAAAACTAGCGGTCAAAACTCACAAGATCAACGCTTTTGCTGTAAAAAAGTTATCAGATTCCAAAAAAAGCCAAGTCCTGACATTATTAACCCTACACATTAAAAAAGTATCGCTTGGCCGTTTCACGAATATATTGCATGTCAGTACATTAAAGACCTGTGACAGAATTTCCTACCGTAAATAAGATTGGACATTCTGGCCCATCTGGCATATGCCTAAAGAGTCATAAGGAATCGTGGCATAAGCAATAAATAATGATTTGATGGAAGATTGTCACTTATCCAACTAGTTCAGTTTCCATACTGGCCTTTAGCCAAGCATTCTCTCTCTCTCTTTCTCTCTTCCCGACTATGTATCCCACATGGTGGTGGGTCCGCCTTCCTTATCTTCCTCCTCCACTTCGCCCTATTCCTGACGTCGTCTTCGGAAAATCGCATTCTCTCATGTCTGACAGCAACACATTTGTCCAGGTGGTCTTGGAACTACATCTAGGTATTTTTCCGAGGACAGACAAGTCGAACACAACGTTGCCGACGTTATCGATTGGTCTCCTCTTGTGGTAAAATCTAATTTTGATGCGATGTCCGGGCAGCCAACCTTCCGATGATCAGCGTTCCCTCAGAAGATCCACTCCTCAGATCTTTTATTCGTCCCTTACGACACCCATAGGAAGAAACAGGGTGGTGTAATTTGAGCCCGACACCACACAAAACACAAGCATTATAAAATGAAATTAAAATTATGTTAGACCTAATTTTACTGTGTTAAATTTGTATGAAACAAATACGTAAATAACAGATTTGATTAGATTAAATTAAATTAATTTATTACATGAGAAATCAACAGTATAAATTTTCATTTATCAAAGTTAGAAGTAATATAAAATTTAAAGTAAAATAATAATAAATGTTACAATATCAAACAGTCACATAGCAGCAGTAAATTATTCAATCTCTGTTTTGCCGACCGTACCCGTGTTATTCAATGCGGCAAGTGGTTCGGGAACTGCTCAAAGCTCCTTTTACAGCTGGATATAAGGGCCCAGCTGACCTCGCCACCTCGGGCCCGGTGCGGCGACTGCAACAACAGGACTTGGAGGTCCCGGGTTCGATGCTTTTGAGAAGCGTCTGCATATTCGTTATAATGTTGAACATACTAATTCTATCTTCTAATAATATTATAAACTAGAAGATGCCCGCAACTTTGTGCGTGGAGGGGGATTAAGCCATCACCCTCTTGCTTTACTGTAGTCCTGTAGTTGGGTAAAACAATTCTTTAAACATCTGTAGATCCAGCTATCCTTGTACCAAAAATTGTTTAAAATGTGTCCAGCCGTTTTGACGGGATGTCATGAAACCGTAAAGACCATACACACATATTCTATCTCACTCTCTCCCACGCCACATATCAGGTCGAATCGATTCATTCATTCTACCTCCGCAGTCCTTGCGCTTCCCTTTAAGAGGTTAGGGGCCGTCCACATATTACGTCACACAAAATTTTGACTTTTTGACAAACTGGCGATCCCGGTTTCGAATCCCGGCCATGGCAAGTGTTTGTATGATGAGCACGAACGCTTGTTCCTGGGTGTTGGATGTTTTCCATGTATTTATGTATTAGAATGTATCTAAATATTCTATTTTATTTATTTATTTATTTTATTTTATTTATTCAAAGAACCAACAGCTAAAAAGTAATGCATTCGTGACATAAAATAAGTATCAAAAAGCCAATTACAGGTTCCCACCGGTAGCAATATGATACGAAATTACGTATATCGTCGTCTAGTACCCAGAGTAGCTTTGCTTAGTTTGGAACTAGGTCGATTGGTGTAACATTGTCCATAATATATCCATACTATACTGTCTGTCTGTCTGTCTGTCTGTCTGTCTGTCTGTCTGTCTGTCTGTCTGTCTGTTTGTCTGTCTGTCTGTCTGTCTGTCTGTTACCTCTTCACTCTTAAACCGCTGAACCAATTTGGATGAAATTTGGTATGGAGTGTGAAATTTGGTAATTTGAGTCCCGGGGAAGGACATAGGCTACTTTTTATCCCGGAAAAATACCCTTATCTGCGATAAACGAATTTAGGGCGGACGAGTCGCGGGCAGAAGCTAGTTTTATTATAATTTCAAGATCTACTAATATTTAATAACCTCGTAATGCAGGTATGTAATTAGCAAATTGATTTAATCCCATGCAGGTCTGTGGGTGACTTAGCGGGTTATGCGCGCGGGTCAATAGCTATCGTTCGCATTTGTGATGCTAATTATAAGCCTGCTAATGTTATGAGGGATGCAGTTAATTTATTGGCAGTGCGCGTATGAATTATGCATATTCATTGAATTAGCTGAAATCCCTTAGTAACACCCCGAAATTGCGTAAACTTCAACAATATACATTCACCCGGGTTGACTCAAGCCGTGAACAAGGAAAGCTTCTAAAACTTCGGGAACTCAAATGAGATAATATACGCGATGATATCCGTTGAAATTGTTTTATTTATATGAGTTATAATCGCGGTGACAAAAGAAAATATTAATATACTCGCAGTTAGTCCATGAGCACAATCAATGTTAACGAGAATGCACATATTTAACTCTACCACCGCAAAAAAAGATAATTATATTGCATGTCTTTATCATCCGAATCTAATACTCTCAGTATACATTTAATATATTTACTAGAAGAGCGACATAGCAAACAGGGTAAGCAAACTGAAGTGGCAATGGGCAGGGCACATAGTTCGAAGAACCGATGGCCGTTGGAGCAGAAAGGTTCTCGAGCGGAGACCGCGTACTGATAAGTGCAGCGTGAGTAGGCCATCCGCAAGGTGGTCGGACGACCTGGTTAGGGTTGCGGGGACTCGCTGCATGCGGGTCGCCTCTAACCGACCCATGTGGAACTATTGAAGATTATTGCCTGTGTCCAGCCGTGGGCGTCGTATGGCTGAAATGATGATGATGATGATGATGATGTTGAGAAGGCGGCCGCAACTTCGTTTGCAGAGGAGAAAAAGTCATATCCATCTTTTTTTCAACGGCGTAGTAGGGTAACAAGTATCCTATAACCAACTGAGGATACCCAGCTACATGTTTACGAAAAATAGTTTAAATCTGTTACGCTGATTTGGCGTGATGAAGCTACAATGACACACACAAAAAAGAAAATCTTTTCAGTGAATTCCAAATAGTCCGTTACAATCATTTCATTAAAAAAAATACCGACCGTTGAGTTTGTTTCGTCTTTCTTCTCAAAAGTGGCATCCTCTTCGGAAATGACGTAGAGTCAGACTTGTAAAAGTGCCCTTGCGGCGTACTTACAGATAATAGATCATTATTTTATTATTTCATTAATATTCGCAATTTGATAATTCATCCAATATTTAATACAAGCAATCTAAATGTTAGGCAACAACCGGCTATTCTGCAGACGCGTCGGTAAATGTTTCATTTCAGATTCAAATACGCGTCAAATCATTGTACCATTTGTACCCAACCCAGTTTACTTAAACAAACGCGTATCTAATTTTATAATGTTAATACATAAGTATCCATATTTTGAATACAATAAGGTTGAGAATTCCATCAAAGGCTTGCCTTAAATTCTGGTCCGTAATAGTCAATCGAAATGGCGTCAGTTAGTGCTGGGTTTATCTGTTGTACACGTGTCGAACCTAATTGCTTTGTGAGTATTACTTACGAGTATTGCTATTGGTGTTGTAAAATTGTGGATGATACTGATGTCGCTTAGTTCGTCCTCACATACCCTACACGTACCTTCATATGAGAAAGTGTGTGTTTTAACTAATGTTGGGCATAGGTCGAATTTATAGCTTACAAAGTTTCACCCCCTTTTCCGCCCCTAAAAGGAATGAAATTTGACATAAATTATAGCCTATATCTTATTTTGATAAATAAGGTATAGGGGATAGTCGGTTATATCGTACCACTTTTTACTTATACGTAGTTATTTTATTTGTGAAAGTACTTACATATATAGCTGACAGTGCATATAAAAGTTTAGTATTTCGGCTTCTTTAAATAGCAAGATGAGCATTCTGGGATACAATTAACATCGTCAAAATTGACTGTTTCAAAAGGCCTTCAATTGGTACGATTTAACCGACGAGTTGGTTAATTCGTACCATCAGGATTTAAATCGCATCTATGAAGTATTTCGCATGTAAACTGTTTAATTTAGGTATTAATACAAATTATTTACTGTCAGACATTTAAATTGATCTGGTATAATCCAAAAATATTTGGTCATTTTAATCGTACCGATTTAAACGACCAGGTATTTTTTTTAAAATAACGAATATAAAAATATAACCATAAAATTTGGCTACATCTAAGAACCACCCAATAAACCCATTTATATTTTATAGTTGAATACTATTTATTGCGCATTTTTAACTTACCTTGATCATCAGTGATGTCGTTACACAATAACACTAAAGATTACATCAAGTCCGACGGAAACAATTTTTCTCCTCTCTCACTTTCATGCTTAGTTATATGCTATTTTGGATTTAGGTTATAGATGGTGATACCAACGGAGCAGTATTTGGTGCCTAAAGTGTAAATAAAAAGTATTGTTTTCTAGGAAACTAGCTTCTGCCCGCGACTTCGTCCGCCTGAAATTCGTTTATCGCGGATAAGGGTATTTTTCCGGCATAAAAAGTAGCCTATGTCCTTCCCCGGGACTCAAACTATCTCCATACCAAATTTCATCCAAATCGGTTCAGCGGTTTAAGCGTGAAGAGGTAACAGACAGACAGACAGACAGACCGACAGACAGACACAGTTTCGCATTTATAATATTAGTATGGATTTCGCAGTGGTACGATTTAACTATCGGTACGATATCGCCGACTTTCCCCTATAAATGGAAAGTTTCATAAAAAGTCGTCAAGTACTTTTTGAGATTAAGTGGAACGTACATACATACTATCACATTTATAATATACATAGTAAGGATAAGGTTAAGGATTGTCCCTGATATTTATTTATTTATTAGAAAGTGCCCGCAACTTCGTCAGCGGAGGAGAAAAAAATCATAACCCTCTTTTTTCTTCAGCGTACTCGAGTAAAAAGTATCCTGTAACCATTTGGGGATACCCGCTACCCGTCTCCAAAAAATAGATTTATTTTTTATTTTTACTTATTTACTAAACAAAGTACATCTTTTTTATTTTCTAAAACAGTTTCCTGCAAAACTGTATTCCACAGTCAGACTGCAGGCACGAGTCTCTATACTAATAATACTATAGAATATTTATTATTTATTTACAATATTAATATCTCTGCATTATTTATATACAATATGCACTCTGCATATTAGTTGAATTCTGTTGGGCCGATTTGGCGCGATGAAGCCACAACGACACATACAAACATACAAAATATACCTTGTGACCTTCAATTAGTCCGTTTTACTTTTTTATATTTTCTATGTATATATAGACATTTAATTTTACAACTTTATAATACAATAGATATTACTTCCTTGGATTGTGTAACAGATCGTCGTATTTGTTTGCATTAAAACTGTACTGTGAGCCGGGAAGTATATTTCCTACAGGACTGGTACCAATTTCACCATATTCTTTAGTATTTAATGGTTAATTACGGTTCTCAATTACCTAAGGCAACTTAACAGATGTAATCAAGCGTTATCGCTAACAGAAAATGGGAAAATGAGAATAAGTAAACTTAGTGCTCCACACAGTAATAAACCTAAGTAGAGGTGAACTAAATTCAATGTTTACATACTCGTAGATAATACAATAGGTAACCCAGAATAATTGATCTGCAGTAGCTGAATATGTATCTGCAAATTAATTAGTCTAAATAGAGTATAAAGCATCTTAAGCTATTGCTTAAGATGCTTTATTCGCCACAATACCTGGCCTCTATTAATATATTAAAGTTAGTATTATTTTACTAACTCGGGCGACGAGAAAACTTAACTTATAAGTAGGTACTTATTTAGATGTTGTACGAAATTATCTTCGATAACTGGAGATTATGGAGATAAATCCAAACAGCGAACTGACTTAACCAACTTTAATTTGACAACTAAGAAACAATATAGGAATATAAAAATTGACAAAATAAACACACATAAACAATAATAAATAGTATAAAACCTCAACATCATCCCCCCCGTGTAGCGTAGCTACACAGCTAATTCCTGCTGCAGAAGGGCTAGCTTTCTAATGGGTCTCCTCAATACGCCCCCTCGCGTAGTAACATCAGCCACATGCACGATTCCGTCTCTGCCCGGATGTACTGCCAGTATTCTACCCATTGGCCACACTCCTCTTGGTAAGTCTGGGTCGACCACAAGCACCACATCGCCAACTTTCAGATTTTCGTACTGAATGCCTAGGTTTCAGACTGGGCAGGTACTCTCTCAGCCATCTGCTCCAGAAATGCTCTGAGAGCCGCAGAGCGTTCTGCCATTCCTTTCTTAGTGAGAAAACTCCGTCGTCTAAATCAGCTGGCAATTTCTGGTTCGAGGAAGTTCCGATCAGAAAATGGAATGGTGTGAGGCTCTGGCACTCCTGATTCTCCGTAACATACGTCAGGGGCCTCGAGTTTACCTGTGCCTCTGCCTCAAGTAGAAGGGTGTGAAGCAGTTCTTCTCTTGGAGCTTTTTCTTTTAAGGTTACTAGAAGGGCAGTCTTCACCGTCTTGACAAGTTTCTCCCAGCAGCCGCCCATAAATGGTTACGCCGGCGGTATAAAGCACAATTCTATTTTGTTACTCGCAGCATATTCTTGGACTGCGTCCTCGTAAAACTCGCATAAGCGGCGGTTAACTCCTACAAATGACGTGGCATTGTCGGACAGGATCTTAAGCGGAAATCCTCGACGTGCGGCAAAACGACATATGCTCATAATTGCAGAATCCGCTGAGAGACTGGTAACGATCTCAAGATGCACTGCTCGCGTCGTCATACAAGTAAAAAGGGCAATCCATCGCTTTTCTCTCCGACGGCCAACTGATATGTCAACAGGGCCAAAATAATCTAAGCCTGTGTTTGTAAACGGGCGCTTATGATGTTCTAGGCGTACGTCCGGTAAGTCCCAGTAGGCGGTATTTGAGGCAATGCTCTTCGTTTGATACAATGCGAGCATCTTCTTGCTATCACGCGTACTTCACTACGGCATCGAAAAATCCAATAATGCTGTTTAAGCTCGTTAATTACCAGTTCGTTGAACGCATGTGCGGCTCTCACGTGGTAGTGGCGTATAAGGAGACGTACGGCAGGGTGACGACCGTCCAGAATGATGGGTGACGTGGTGGCGTAATCAACATCCTTCATGTGCTTGATTCGGCTATCTAATCTAAGCAGGCCATCCTTATCGAGTTTTGGGCAGAGCTGATGCAGTTTACTGGACTTGGGCAAGGGTTTGGCGTCGAGGAGAAGAGAAATTTCTTCACGAAAGCAATCGGTCTATGCTCTTTGCAAAATTGCTATTTCAGCCTTCTGAATCTCTAAAGCGGACAGTGGTAAAATTTGGTGGGGAAAAACGTTATTAGTGTTTTTGGAATTTGGAGTATTGTGTGCCAAAAGTGACCGAAATATGTGCGCGCACTGAAAGACGCGCGCGGTTGCCCGAAGCAGGCGTAGCCACTCACTGAAGCGTGAAGGATCTGCCACAACCGATGAAGGTTTATGCAGGTGTGTTAAAGCTACATACACCTCGGACTCCTTAGAGGGTTTCAGTTCTTCCGAGGTGGATGTAGATTCAGCAGTGCGCGATGGTTCTTTAGGCCATTCGGAAGCTGATAGCAAAACGAAATCGGGTCCAGAGAGCCAACGCGACAAGTCAGTGTCAGTGTCTTTCAGTCTTGTTGCATCATCTGCGACATTCAAGCCACCCGGAACGTACTTCCAATCATTGACTTCCAATTATTTCAGTTATTTCACCAACGCGGTTGGCTACAAATGGCTTGAATGTTCGAGCGTCGCTACGAATCCAACTCAAAACTGTAGTTGAATCTGTCCAATAATAAGTTGAATTCGGGTGAACGTCATGACCAGTACATTACAGTGTTGGCAAATCGAGCAGCAACAAGGGCTGCTTGGAGCTCTAAACGTGGTATTGATGCGGGTCTTAAAGGACTGAGACATGCTTTACCACCAATGAGAGACAGCTTCACAGTACCGTTCAAAAACGTGAAACGCCAGTATGCGACACAACAGTATGCTTCATCGCTTGCGTCAGCAAATACATGAAGCTGTCTGTCGGCGATGTCCTCATTTTGGAATCCGCACCTGTACCAGCGGGGAATTTTGAGATCGGATATAATAGCCAGTTGTTGAGACCAAGCTCGTCATTTATGGATCGCATCTGGTTGCAGCTCGGAATCCCAATCAATACAAGTTCTCCATGTCTGCTGAAATAGAATGCGTCCTTGAATGATCAACGGAGTCAAAAGTCCAAGGGGATCGTATACGCACATTAAATAAGATAATACTTTCCGTTTTGCCAGTTTCTCCTTTTCAGGAATTGGGGACCCATAGCGGAAACTAAACGTGTCACTTTGAGGATGCCAAATGAGTCCTAAAGTCCTAACGAAGGTTTCAGGGCCTACATCAACATTATTAGGTGGAGAAGCGCGCAAATCTTCAGGAACAGCGGCGAGTGCGGAGGGTATGTTGGCTACCCAACCTCGCATTTCCATTCCTGCAGCCTTGTGGACTGTCACTATATCAGCTGCAAGTTGCGAGGCTTCTTGAACGTCATCCAAACTGCCCAAAAAATCGTCCATGTAATGGTCATGGATGACAGCCTTGGATGCAGCGGGGTATGACTTCTGCAATTCTCTAGCGTTTCGGTTTTTTATATATAAGGCTGTGCACGGACTGCATACGGCGCCAAAGATTACAGAAGTCATCCTGTATTCCTTCAACTCACAGCTGGGATTCTCTCTCCAGATAAATCGCAAGGCATCGCGGTCTGCCTCCCTAATCCTAATTTGTGAGAACATTTCTCTTACGACAGCTGTCATCGCGAAATAACCTTCACGAAAACAAAATAAAATGTGGAGCAATAGCTGCAGAAGATCAGGTCCGGGCAACAGAAGCAAGTTTAAACTGACACCCGAGGTCTTTGCAGCTGCGTCGTGTACCACTCGAAGTTTTTTCTTTTGAGGATGTACGACAGGAAAGTTTTCAGGAAGTTTTCTGTATGCCGTTTAAATTGACAGTGTCACGGTATGTGTCCCTAAGGCATTCTTCAGCGTAACCTTTTCCTATCATATTGTTATTGAAATCACAGTAACCTTTTTTGAAGTCTGAATCTCGTGTCATCCGCCGTTCCAAACCAAGAAATCTCGAAAGTGCGTGAGGATAGCTGTCAGGTATGTTTGAAGTATCGTTACGCCATAATAAGCCTACTTCAAACCTACCTGACGGCAGACGTTTGGCTGTAGTATCTAAAATACCTAAAGCGTATTTATCATCATTGGAATAAGTGTTTTCAGGCTTAGAGATACCTTTAGCATCAAGGCGAAAATAATCTTTAATATGTTTGTTTATGGCAAAATCGCCACAGTCATCGACAGAAACGTGGTTTATAAAATGTACAGGTTTTGTTCAACTGCTGGATTTTCCGTGGATCACCCAACCTAAAGCTGTGCGTGAAGCAATCGGATGATTCTTTGAACCTTCCCGTACCTCGCGGCTAACAGTTAAATACCAATGCTCAGCACCCAGCAATATCTTGGGCGTAGCGTCGTTAAGTGTTAGATCATCAATCAAATCAGTCAGATGCGAATATTTTGCTAAATCATTTCGTTTGACAGTTTGTGTAAACAACGAGAGTGTGTCCATAGCCTTAGCATTGTTCACAGAGAATACTTCAGAACAATGTTTACCTTTAATAGAAAAGCTCACATGTTGAATCGGTTTATGTGTTGACATTCCGGCAACTCCGTCAACTTTGATTGACTCCATGGGGCCTGTAGCTCCAATGCGGCGCGCCACCTCCGAGTCTATCAAAGTTGCGGTAGACCCGTCATCAAGTAAAGCAAAGGTGTCATATTTTCCGCATGGACCGCTCACTTCAACAGGAACAATTTTCAAATACACACGAGTGTTTGTAGGTGACGTTTTGTCACTTGAGGGTGATTCCGTAATATTAGAAATTGTCACAGTTTTATCCGTATCATTAACTTCAGTTACGATGTTGTAAGAAGGTAACGGAGACTCTTCGGCACTGCGGGACGGTTGCGGCGTCGACGGCGAATGCAACAGCGGGTTATGGAAGCGCTCACATCCATCGACACCATAGCGGCCGATCCTACAAGTCTTCCATCGATGCGTTTTGAATTTCAAACACTTGTAACATATTTTAGCCTCGCGCAACCAATGCCACTTGTCATCTAATGACAGGGGTTTGAACTCTTTGCAATCACTCAATCTGTGTTTATTATTACAGTAACGACATAAATCACCATTACCACGCATAGACGTCACGTGAACGTTTTCACGACGTGTGAAATTGGGAGTTAAATTATGGTTGACTGTACCAGGTCGTTTGTTGCAGTCTGACGTTAAAGCACCAGGTCGCTTAGCGTAGTCGGGAACTAAACCGAACCTGTTGTGCTTAACAGCCTGCACGTCCAAAAACGCAGATAAAAGTTGTAATTTAGGTATAGATCGATCACTACGATATGCAAACTCTTTCCACTGACTGTACAATATTGGCGTCAATTTACTTAACACTGAATGAAATAATTCTACCGAATATATGTGCTCTTTCTGTTCTAAATTATTAATGACGGCTATGCAGTTACGTAGTCTACATGCAAAATGATTCAACTCTCTTTGGTCAAAGCTTATCTTAGGAAGACTCCGTACAAGGTTGATTTCGTGCAGCAAGATCATTTCAGGAAGCGCGAACGTCTGCTCCAGCATGTCGATTACTTCTTCAGGGCGCTCGGCCGTGTACAGCAGCGACGACACGCTTTCGAGGGCGCTACCGCGCAGCGCGCTCGTCAAGCGCACAAGATTCTCTGCAGGTGTAAACAAGTGTTGAGTGTTGCGATAAGTACGCTTAAACATTAAAAATCTGTGGTTTTACCGCTGAATGGGGCAATTTCAAGCTTATGCGAACATCTATGCATATTTGGGAAGGCCTGTTTTGACTTTAAATACTCTTTATTATAATTTGAGTCAACTGTTGGCCGCATAAATGACATCGCATTATTTGACGTTGATGTTTGGAATACATGTTTCGATTTGTCATTTAATGGAATTTGAAATGTTACGGGTTTTTTATAAACATTATTATTCTGAATTTCATGATTTTCAGAATATTGCAGGTATGAAAATTGATCAGGATTGCAGAGAAATCAGTTGTTCTCTTTGCGCAAACATCGTGATGAGTCTTATTATTCTGTCGCGAAACATGTGGGATATGCGAATCGTTCGTGATATTTGGTTGCGAATTACTAGGCTCTGTTGCATCCAAATTTTTCACAGGGCCTGGTCCCTGCCATAGCAGAAACATCCTCTTGCGTAAGTAAAGGGTTATTTGTATAAGACTCAGCATTTTTATCGATCGGATGACTGCTATGGTTTACGTCACGAACCCACGATGCAGTACGAGAATATGATTGTCTTACCGCGCGGGCTGACCGTTCGTCGGCTTCCTGTGCTGCCAATGTAGCTTCCATCTCAAGCTCTTCAATTTGTCTCACCTGTTGAATGAGCTTACGGTCGTGCTCGATTCGTTGTCGAGCAAGCTCCTGCTCGCGTGCTATTTGTGCGAGTTGCTGCTCGCACTCGATCCGTTGTTCAGCGAGTTGATGTTTGCGTTCAATCCGTTCCTGTTCGAGTTGTTGTTCACGTTCAAACAACTGCTGCTCACGCTCCATACTACGGCGGGCTAACTGTGCCTCCGCGGTCATTCTGCGTGCCTTAATCGTGGCTGATGACCGCGAAGACCCCGACATGCGCGATCTGGAACTCGGCGAAATATTAACGTTTTCTGTGTCAGTTGTGCGGTGCTCAAGAGGTGTAACGGGGCCAGATATGCCAGCCGCTGGCGTAACAGTGGCATCGGTAGACACAGGGTCCACTTTCGTGGACCGACCGAGCCCACCCGCGACGGATATACCTGACTCGGAGCGAACCTCGCTGGCACCTTTTGGCAGCCCTCGCTGCTTGGTTTTAGATCGCGTATTCATTTACCACTCGAAGGACCAAAAATGTACGAGATTATCTTCGATAACTGGAGATTATGGAGATAAATCCAAACAGCGAACTGACTTAACCAACATTTATTTAACAACTAAGAAACAATATAGGAATATAAAAATTGACAAAATAAACCCACATAAACAATAATAAATAGTATAAAACCTCAAGAGATGTAATAAGCTTTACCTTTGTAGTTTTTTCATGTTTTGGACATATGGCTTAGAAAATAGAGGGGGGGGGGGCACAATTTATGCTGCTTTTGGAGCGATTATTACTGAAATATTACCTACATTAATCAATTTTTTTTTAGAAACCTCGAATTGTTTTAAATTAACTGTCGAAATATGTGCCTTACGTAGATATTTGCTAAAAAAACAGTTTTGGTTACATATATGGAGTAGCCGCGTCAATCGAGCGAGAGTCGTGCGATTGTCGCGCGGCTTGCGTGCCGAGTTAATTGGGGATGTGCGGGTTGAATGCTTCAGGCTGGCGCGGCGCCAACCAGTGGCCTGCGGCGGGGCACGCCACTGCGACACTCGCTGTAAACAAACATGTTTCCGCTAGGTTATGACTTTATTAGAAGTTAGTCATTATAGCATCATAGCCCGAATAGTTGCCAAACTAAGGTGGCAGTCGGCGGGTCTGGATAGGTCAATTTTAAGATGGCTTCGCATGAACCAGAAAGGTAGCACAACCTCTCATAAGATGGGTCGACCACTTGGACAAGGGCGTTGAAAGCCGATGGGTGTAGAAGGCGTGCGACTGTTATTTATGTAAGTCTTTCGCAGAGACGTATGTTCACTGAACATTGTTTAGCAGTAGGTACACGTGTATGGGTTGAAATGATGATCAGGATCATTATAATGATGATGACGATAGGCTATACAAGGTGATTCAGAAGTCATGAGTGGGAGTAACAGGGGACATGAGGATGGTCAAACTGAGTAACTTTTAGTATGGAGCGAACCACGAAATCATATCCCACAGCTAGAGTGCTACAAATCGAGAGAGATGGAAAAGTGGACAAGCAATGCATATAGAAGAGGACAATCCATAACCACGACCGCTTTGACAAGAGTGACGACTAAAAAGAAGAAGAAATATGCGCGTTGTTGGCAGTGAAACCAGGACCCAGAACCTTCAGCCTGCGAAGCGGGAGGTCCTGGGTACAATTCCCGGTACGGTCAAATATTTGTGTGATGAGCAGAAATATTTGTTCCTGAGTCTTGGATGTTTTCTATGTATATAAATAACCAAATTAATCTATTAAATATATCGTCGTCTAGTACTTATAACACAAGCCCTATTGAGGTTACCATGGGACTAGTTCGATTTGTGTAAATATTGTCTTGTAATAGATATTTTTTATTTTAATGCGTTAATATTATCCTCGTTTTTCACAAATCCTTATTTACTGCCCTCCAACGTCAAATAAGAAACTCTTGTGCAAAAAACTCGTTCACTCCCTAGATTTAAAGTTAAAGAACCGTATTTGCTATCTCATAAGAATGTTATTAAGTAGAAGATAAGAGAGAATAAGTGAGCAGTCGTAAACTGCACCGCTGTAAAGTAAAATTTGAACGATTATTACACGACTTTGGATCTTATTACATAAACTTAGGTTTTAGAACAAAGTGTATACATATTGCTTATTAAATGCTACTGTAAAGCATTCTCAATTGTGGCAAGTATACTTTTTACTTTAAGAAATTGTGTAATAACATCGTAATATTGCTAAACTTTCCGGCATACGAGTAAATACGAGTATGCAGTCATAATTATCTTGAATGGATCGAGCTGTGCTCGGAGTTTTCTTGCATGATTCGAAATTGAGGTGAGGAAATCCAGAGGACAACCAAGATTATCAAGCTCAATGAGTGGAAAGTGCATATTGCTAGTAAAGCCTATGGCCGTTCGAGCAGATTTATGCACGCGGAACCTTTGTTCTTGAGTTCAACCACGAATCAGATGATGCTACGTAGGAAAGCCCCCGATAAAATGGACCGACGCACTTAAAATCATAGGATGGGGGCAGTACGTTTGTCCAGCAGTAGTATAATAATGATGATTGTCTTCATCTTCAATGTAAAAGCGTGGCTACATGGTTCTTTAACTCTGAACCCAAACCAACTCAAATTTCTGCATATTTTCACAATCATTCAAGAATTATGCGGAAGCGATAACGACAGGAAGGGACACCGTCTGCCCGTGTGACGTCAAATCCTGCGCTGGGATTCGAACGCGGGCCCGGCGGCCATTGTACCCACACGATAAATTAACGCGAAGCTCACTGAATCGTCGCATTTAATTATTACCGCGAAAACCAATTATAAATGGACTATTTATGATGTGGGGCCGCATGCCGGGCGTTGCGCGCTGCGGGGAATTTCAATTGAAACTTGTTGTTTCATATAATTTCCCTTTGTCGGGGATACATTGTTGAATGGCAGTCTATTCATCGGGAAATTGAGATTTAAAACAGTTTTATGTTCGATGTATGTAATCCTGGCAGGAATGCTGTGACACGCCTGACGTGGAGGAAAATTTGGAACGAGTGGAATGAAGATAATCTTTTATATCTTGTATTTAGTACATTTAAGAATCACCTTTCGAAATGAAATGTGAAATTTGACAATAGGTTAGGGGCATTCAAGAAACTCGTATTATAACAATATGAACACGTGGGGCTTTGAGGATTTTGAGCACAGACCCTTGGAACTTCACAATCTATGATACATGATGTTCCTAAATGTTAGAGGATTTTAAGTTTTAATAAGAAAGAAGCGTTTTCGAAAATATTGGACAACTAGTATTTTTTTTTCAAAGATAATTTAAATTAAGTAAATTTAACAAGTTTCGCAATGCTGGATTTCTTGTCAGTAAGTTGCTATGGAACCGCCGTTTTGAAAGTTGGAGACAGTGTATATTACTTTCTGTCAGAAACACTGAAAAAAACACTCGGCTGCTTCCACGAATCCTCAAACAGAACAGATGCGTTAGACTTACCACTCTGAACTAATCGAGTTGCCATCTCCCGATAGCCCAGAGGTTCCTTAATGGACAAATGCCCAGAAGCGAGCAACGCAACCGCAATTCCCGATCACTCAGATAGAGGACGGTTAAGAAATCGAAGCCAATCGAATCCGGCTCTGTGACATTTTCCAGGCAGACTAATTATCACGAAATAGCCAATTTTGTCCACTAGCCGTATCCGTGTAACCGTCCGTCCACAATATGCCACTAACAAATACATTCGTATTTTAGCCACGTAGGGCGTAGAGAAGAAAGTCTGGAGAAGTTGATCATAGCTAGAAACACAAATTGCAAACGAGTTCGAGGCCAATCACCAACCAGATAGACTGATCAGTTGACCAGTTTATCTGGTTGGTGATTGACCTCGAATCCTTTAGTTAAAGGACCCATATTCCGCCAAGTTTGGCTTACTCGTAAAGGGACGCAATGGACAGAACACTTAGATTAATATTCTAAGACAAAACCAGATAGAGGCAAATCATCCACTCCCAAGGGTAAACTACCCGCTGATGACCACGATCCTGAGTCATGAGTGAACGACAAGAGAGAGAGATAGACACAGTCTTGTAATTATCAAACCTTACTCATTGTTAGTACTCTAACTCAAACAGCTTTCATACAATAATGGTGTATGTTAACACCCGATAAAAAATGTTTTTCTTGTCTTGGGTTCGTACAGGAAATCCAGTAATAAACGTGATTAATGAATTCACTGTTTTATATCAATCATCATCATCATCATTTCAGCCATAGGACGTCCACTGTTGGACACAGTTCCACATGGACCGGATAAAGGCGACCTACATCCAGCGAGTCCTCGCAACCCTAACCAGGTCATCTGACCTCCTTGCGAGTGGCCTTTCCACGCTGCGCTGGCCGGTACGCGGTCTCCACTCAAGAATATTTCTGCCCCAATGGCAATCGGTTCTTCGAACTATGTGCCCTGCCCATTGCCACTTCATTTGCTTACCCTGTTTGCTATGTCCGTAACCTTTGTTCGTCTACGAATCTCCTAAACCTTACTATTCTACTAATATTATAAACTAGAATTTTTCCTCAGCTTCAGCTAAATTACTGTAAAATTTGCACTTTCAATAATTTACAAACAATAGTATAACCTACAGCGATACGCTGAATTTAACCTCGAACGACGATATTTCACTCAAATACATGACATTGTATAAAAGCAATAATTTAAAATTGCAGAATCTACAAACGCTGTGCTCGGCAAGAAATGTCAATACGAGCACACCACGGCACACCGTCGCTGTTTACGCGCAGGCTGAACACTCGCGGGATGTTAATCCTAATGAATTGGAGGCCGCAGGTAAACACGGAGGGGGGCGGGGGGCCGTGGAGGGGGTATTGAAATGAATACCAATAGATAACGTCCGGGAACTATTTAAGAGTCTTGCCGCTCATTAATTTGGTGTCGTGATGAATTTGGTGGATTTTTACCCGATTTATTTAATCTTTAACTATGTGAGCGGACTAAGATCGTAGTAAATAGGGAACGCAAATAAAAATGTTACTGAGAAGGTAATGAACAGTTTTATTTAAACTGCAAAAGGTAATAATTTTAAGAGAAATCCAATAATACAAATCATTGAAATTTTGCCACTCGATCTACCACAGAAAGTCAACAACACAAAACAAAATAATTTCAAAATAGGATACATTTTATTGGATTACCTTTGCTTCGCCACGCCACCGCCATCATACCATTGAGACATTGTGTTCTTACTATAGATGACAAAAAACAAATTTTATCAATGACCAATGATGATGACACAGAGAGTGAAACGAGGGCTTACTTTTAATATGAAGTACAAATCAGTATTGTTCTCCAATACGAAGCAAAGCGGACTTTTCAGCGACACCAAATCAGCGGTATTTCAAAATAAATTTATATCAGTCGGCTAACAAATGCGCTTTAATGCACGCCAACTGTTATACTAGATCACTAACAAGTTCCGGGCATTCAAAAATGGTGTCGCGCTTTCGGCCAATGAGAAATGATTCGTGTCTCATTTGTTACGTGTCCGATTGCATCTGTTGATTTAACACAGCTCCGGGCTCAGGTTTGTTCGATTCGTTCATACTTGATGTTCAGTAATTTCTAAAAAAACGTATACATTTCTTTTAATAATGAATTGTTTTAGACCAGCAGACAGTAAAGAGGAATCCCACCAAAAACATTTTATGTAAAAATGGCAGCCAAGACTCACAAGGTCATAACGCTTTCGCTGTAAAAAAGTTATCAGATCCCAGGAAAAGCCAAGCCTCTGACTTTACTGACCCTACACCTTATCTTACCACTTAAAAGTATAGAATGAAATTTAGTGCATTCCATATTATGTTCCCAGGCTACATCTTAAACTTGTAAATTTGGGTTTGAAAATGAGACGAAACGGTTCGGGAAAAGGTAGGTATTGCCCCGGTTCTTTTTTTTCGTCTTGGCGATTAATATCAGTGTGTTGACAAATGCGCTTCAATGAACATCAACTTTGTCACTAACAACTTGTCGAGGATACAGAAGTGATGTCGCATGAGTAATAATGAGAAAAGATGAATAACGGCCGATGAGAAATGATGCGCGTCTCATTTGTTACGTGTGCGATCTCATCTATTAACACAGCTCTAGTCTTCAATTAGTTTTTACTTGGTGTACAGTCACGTCTAATAAAATACATTTATTCTTATGTGTAACGTCTAAAGTGGATTCTAGACAAGCATAAACTAAAGAGGAATGTATATCAGCTGCGCTTCACTAGACACCAACCCGAACTCGCAACCGGTATTTATGCATTTTTTAAATTCCACACTATTTTTGGAATTATTTAAAACTTTAGGTATTTAGGAGAAGATAAATATCTTTGGAAACATCTGATTTAAATTCTAATCATTTTTTTTTAAATATACGAAATCTCTTAATTGAAAGGAAAGAACGAAAAAAAACGGTTATTTTATATGAAAAAAATACCGGTTTCCGTGACCTGATACTAACAGTTACTATTGCTCGCTTACAAATTCCCGATCTCGAGGATATAGAAGTGGTGGTCGCGCTATCGGCCGATGAGAAATGATTCGCGTCTCATTTGTTACGTGTGCGATTGTACCTATTGACATGACGCAGCTTCGGGCTCAGGTTTATTTCTACTTGGACTGACGAGTAAAGGAAAGTCATTCGTGTACCATCGTAGAATCTTGAAGTAATGATACGCCACCGTCACTTAACTTAAATGATAAATAATTTAGATACACATACTTATATATGTTTCCATTATTATGTTTATTCAGTCAACAAACAGTCACAATTCATAACTTACATGGCTATTATTTATTATGGTCAATGACGTGAAGTTATATCTATTTGCTATCTATTTCGCATATTTTTGATGTCCAAAACTGATTTTGCCGAATAGGTTTGGCATAATTTGATTTCGCCGAATGTTCATCTTGCCGAATCATTATTTGTCCGAATCTAAATACGCTAACGCTAACAATAAAAAACTGCTGCCAGTAAAGTTTAGGTTAGAACTGCAATCCCGAACAGAAGATGACTGCTGAAAGTAGGTTTTCGGCATTAAAAAGTCATGCTTAAAGAACATTCGGCGAAAACAGGATTCGGCGTAATGAAATTATGCTTATAGATCATTATGCCTATTGTGATTATGCGATATAGAATTATGATAAAAAAAATGCGTAAACAAGGAGAACCCTATTTAGGAACGGTAGTAGGTGAAACAGCAACAAGGCAATGGCATTAATTACTTCTTATAACTGGTTGTAAACCGATAAAGGACTAGTAAGCACAAATTGAGTTACACTTCAATTACGAGGCTCATAGAAAGCTTACCTATATATGCCTACTAACATTAGTTTTTAAGCCATGTTACTAACACAAATGGATCTTTGTTATCTGAAAATAAATGATTATTATTATTATTATGTTTGTATCTCGCATTGAGTCACGGGCTCGTACGTCCCGGATTTTTGAGAGGCTTGCGTGGGGATATGGATCCAACACGTTGAGGCCCTTTCGAGAAGTTTGCTGTGGCTGTACTTCTGCTGGGACTCGCTCCTGATCATATCAATAAGAGAATACGTCAATGAGCACGTCCCAGCAGATGATGGAGCTATTGCATTTTAAGGAAAGAGATGTCGGGCTATGAAATTGTAGTTTGGATGGACTTTTTTTGTCTATAGATAGAAATATGTCACTCGCCATAACCACCAAATCGATCGTTATTATTATTATTATTACCCATATATGTTTAACCAATATTCCTATGTATATGTTACGACTGTATATTTTATATTTTAGATTATTATTTCAAGTTGGTCGACATAAAAGAAATATAGCATTTCAATCAATCAATCAAAATATGCTTTTATTCAAGTAGGCCTAGGTACAAGCATTTTTGAATAGTCAGTTAGAAAGAAAGAAAGAAAACATACATTGAGACAAATGTTTGCTGGGAGACATACAATATGATCCAACATTTGTTGCAAGGATTAGGGAAAACCAAGAAAAACCTTATCCATAATAGTCCAGTACGCGAAGTGTTTTGAAATTCAATAACATACAAGTGCATGATTTTTTGTAGTCAGTTAGAGTATATTGAGTACTGATGGGCAAAAATATTTCTAACGGATCGTAAGTGTGCTTAAGTTATAAAATAAACTATTAAACAAAAAAATAAAACCGACTCCAAAAAAACTAAAAAGTAAAAAATAACGCCATAATTCAGTTTCTTCAATTTACTTACATGTAACCGTTTGTATACTCAATCTATACAGTATATACAATTAATCTTATTTTGGCGTCGGTGCCATATAAAGAATGTGTAAAATATTGAAAATTGACGATTTTAGTAAGTTGTGACACGATGGCACCGACTCCAAAATAACATTAATTGTATATACTGTATAGATTGAGTACACAAACGGTTACTTGTAAGTAAATTGAAGAAACTGAATTATGGCGTTATTTTTTACTTTTTAGTTTTTTTTGGAGTCGGTTTTATTTTTTTGTTTAAAAGTTTATTTATTTTACACTTTTTAGTTAATCGTTACTTAAAAGTGTATCTCGTGACGATTCGAACAAGCCCAAACACGGCTAGGATACATATTATTTTATTACATAGATCTGGTGCCTACCTTCCGGCTCCATCATCAAATCAATTCGAAGGTACCATTCTCATCAGGTACATTTAAATTTGTGACTATGAAGTTGCTTGGCTAAATTAATCAAGATATTTTGTCGCCACACTTAAATTATTTATCATTGAGGAGTTCCGATGGCATTCTGTGGTCTTCTGCATCAGTTCCACTTCACCAATTTACACTTTCTGAATGCAAATGCTTATTATGTTTCTTATAATACCAAAATCGCTATATGCATGCCTACAATATTTGAGGAGTTCCTTCAATTCCTCATGGATTCCATCATCAGAGCTTCACCAAAATAAAATGGGACTAACTAGAAAATAGCTTCTATAAAACCAAAAAAAAATTTGAAACTGGTCAAATAATCTTTGAGTAATCAGTGAAGATCCATAAAAAAAAAAAAAATTCTAACAGTTTTGTTGAGTGATTATGTCAGCGCAATACGAAACGAGTGAAAAAATTGTAAAAGCCCAAAAAAAATATACAAGTGACTTTTGGCAAGTAAAATGTGTTTATCACTATGAAAAGTTGTTATGTATGTAGTGGCTGCGTCCACTAACTGTTAAAATAAGGTGTCATGGCGAATAAACGTCAGTGCATATCCAAGCAGTCGTTTGTTTCACTTGTCCCCGCTCCCGATATAACAGTGGCGACGATCTACCCACGTGTGTAAAAATATATATATATATATATATATATATAAAAGGAAGGTTTTGCGTTAAAAATGGCTCAAATTGGAGTCTTGACGAATTTTGATCATAATTCACAGACATGGGAAGTGTACAAGGCGCGATTAGAGCAGTGGTTCATCGCAAATGATATCGACAACGTGAAAGATCCTCTTGGTGTCAAGCGACGAGCGATCTTGCTGAGCGCACTCAGTGACTCCACATACAAGCTCGCAGCGGATTTGGCATTGCCGAAAGATCTCCAAACGGTACCGTACGAAGATATTCGTAAACTATTGGATACCCATTTCACTCCAAAAACGTGTGGATTCCACGAGAGGTACAAATTTTATTCAGCGGTGCAAAATGATGGAGAAAACTACCCCCAGTGGGCGGCAAGACTTCGCGGTTTAACGGCGCAGTGTGGGTTTCTAAACGTGGAGGAGGCATTGAGAGACCATTTTGTTATGGGAATGCTTCCAGGAGCGGAGCGAGAAAAATTGTTCGCTCAGAACCCATCTGGCTTAACACTGGCTAAGGCGGTAGAACTGGCTGAGAGCGTGCGCTGCGCGCGCGCGGGGGCTTCCGCAGGCTTGGCGCAGGGCCCGCGCGCCGGCCGCCAGCTGTTCAAGATCGCGTCTAAGAATCAGCAAAGTGTTAAAGTGTTGTGTTCCGTGTGTGGTTTTAACAATCATACGGCAGAAAAGTGCCGTTTTGCTAACTATAAGTGCAAAAAGTGTCATGTCAAGGGTCATTTGCGTCGGATGTGCAAAAAGCTAAATTACATGGGAGAGGATGAGAATGGCGATGATGGTGAGTGTTATCATATTCGCTCATTAACTGGCGAGCCTATGACGGAGTTAGTTCACGTCGGCGGAGTGCAAATGAAATTCCAAGTCGATAGCGGGTCAGCTGTTACTGCGATCTCTGAGCGAACATATTTAAAACATTTTAAGGATGTGGCATTATCTAAAAGTACAAAGCGGTTACTAACGTACACTGGTGACAATATTCATTGTTTAGGTATTGCACAACTACCGTTCACTTATGCAGGGCAAAATAATACTTTGAACGTTTATGTAATTCGAGGCGGCGCCGTACCCTTGTTAGGTAGGGACTTTATTTCGCTTTATAAGTTAGAAATGAAACCTATACATTTTTGTGAACAATCTGCAAACATTATAGACCAGTTACAAGCAAAATATCCTGCTGTTTTTTCGGATGAACTTGGAACGTTCAACAAGTATAAGGTAAAACTTAATTTAGTCAAAGATGCTAAGCCAGTTTTCTTTAAGGCACGGCCGGTACCGTTTGCTTTGCGTGATAAGATAGATAAGGAGTTGGATCGACTCTTGCGCGTAGGTATTTTAAAACCAATTGAACATTCGCCGTACGCGTCGCCGATTGTTCCGGTACTGAAGCGAGATAATTCGTTACGCCTTTGTGCTGACTACTCAGTGTCCATTAACAAACAGCTGATTGTGGAACATTATCCTTTACCTACCGCACAAGAACTGTTTACTAGGTTACATGGCGGACAGCAGTTCTCTAAGTTAGATCTTTCTCAAGCGTACGCACAATGTGTTTTGGATGAAGAATCACAAAAAATCACTTGTATAAGTACGCATAGGGGAATTTTTGCTTATTCAAGGCTTGTGTACGGATTAAGTAGTGCGCCATCTATTTTCCAACGCGTTATGGAAGGGGTATTGGCTGGTATGGAAGGCGTCCTTTGCATGTTGGATGACATCTTGGTGACCGGAAGTAGTAGATCTGAGCATTTGGACAGATTACATGCAGTATTACAGCGACTGCAAGACGCAGGCCTAACGCTTCAGAAAACTAAATGCGAGTTTTTTAAAGATGAAGTAGAATACTTAGGCTACGTCATTAACAAGGAAGGGTTGAAAAAGTCACCCGCAAAGGTGAGTTCTATTTTAAATGCACCAGTGCCAAGGGATGTTGGACAATTACAATCATTCTTGGGACTCGTTAATTACTATAGGAATTTTGTCCCGGGGGCATCCTCAATACTTAGTCCTTTATATAACTTGTTGCAAAAAGAGAGTAAATGGCATTGGAATGCGGGGCATAACAATGCGTTCAACACCATTAAAACATATTTAGCTTCAGAACAAGTTCTCACGCATTTTGATTCAAATGCAACGGTAATTTTGACGGTCGACGCTTCTCCTACAGGATTGGGGGCCATATTATCGCAGGTCGGGGATGACGGTCAGGAACGTCCGGTATCTTATGCATCTCGCTCGTTAAATAACGCTGAAAAAAATTATTCGCAGATTCAAAAAGAGGCTACAGCCATTATTTTTGGGGTGCGTCGTTTCCATCAATACCTATACGGAAGGGAGGTACCGTTCATACTTCGCACAGACCATAAAGCTTTAACTACAATTTTTGGCCCTCATCGAGGCATTCCAGAAGTCTCAGCTAATAGGTTGCAGCGCTATGCGATGTTTCTAAGTGCTTACAACTACGAGATTGAGTATATTCGCAGCGCAGATAACAGTGCCGATTACCTGTCCCGGGCGACTGTAAACAACGATGACTCACAATCAGTTCGTAGTGCGGGCGCCGGTCACACCTACGGCGGAGCGGCAGCGTTTGTCGAAGATCGAGCATCGTATTTAAATTTTGTTGTGGATGGTAGTATGCCGATTTCGTTGAAAGAACTACGCGAAGAGACTGAGAAAGACATGGTATTAAATAGGGTTGCAAAGTTTATCGTAAATGGTTGGCCGAATAGAGAAACTGATCAAAATATTCGTCCATATTTTTTATGTAAAAATCAATTGGCATTCGAAAAAGGTGTGATTATGCGGGGTCATAAAATTTTGATACCAGAAAAGCTAAAATCAAGAATTTTATCTGAATTGCATAAATCACACCTAGGTATTGTTAAATGTAAGGCGGAAGCTAGAGGCAGGGTTTGGTTTCCAGGCATAGATAAAGCCATCGAAACGATGATAGGCAGTTGCGAAATATGTACTCAGCTCAGACCGACTCCGGCGCGCGCTCCGCTCGCGGTGTGGCCATACCCCCGCCAGACGTTTTATAGGATACACGTCGATTTTCTAGGCCCTATAAATAATCAATCGTACTTAGTTATAGTAGATGCGTTCTCAAAATGGGTTGAAGTATATAGAGTAAGTTCTACTTCTTCTGCTGTGGCTATATCTAAATTATATGAATTTATGTCACGGTTCGGTTTGGTTCATACAATAGTAAGTGATAATGCCACATGCTTTTTGTCAGAAGAGTTTCGTATGTTTTGTTTAGCAAACAGGATAGTGCACGTCACATCTCTCGCTTATCATGCGCCCAGCAATGGGCAGGCGGAGTCCTACGTCAAAGTGGCAAAAAAAGGTATCCGGTCCTGTTTAATGGGTAATAACAACCAGAGGATTACCGACGAAAATCTGTTTAAGTACCTTTTCGATTATAGGAATTCCGTACACGTAACTACGGGGACTTCACCTGCCCAGATCGTATTTGGACGCAAACTTCGTTCGCGTTGGGACTTATTAAATGCGCCATCAACGCCGTCCTCGTTCCACACACTCACTCATGTAGTGGAGCGTAATCAGTGTTCGCAGAGTAAAGCATTCGGAGGAACAAACCGTCCCTGTTTCCAACCGGGTGACAATATAATGTATAAAAAACATGATGTTAACAAACACCTTACCTGGAACAGGGGTTTTATAGTTAAACAAATTGGAAAAACAGTTTATTTAGTTAAGGACCATGTAACACAAGTGCTGTTAAAAAAACATGTAAACCAACTGATTTCGCGTAAAGGAGTGGACAGCAACAGATTCCAATATTCTCACAACCGAGACATAGATGTACCAGGCGTTCCTAGCGCCGCCGGCTGCGGTGATGCGAGCGCGGCGCTTCCGCTTTCCTCGCCGCCCGCGCCGCCGGCACCACCGGCTCAGTTCACGACGCCCGCACCACCGGCCAGCGACCAGCCACCCTCGGAATCGAGAGCAGACGAAGGGGAAGAGGAGCGTGTTCCCGACGAGCCCGAACGAGCGGCTGGAGTACCGTCCGTAGAAAACTTACCGACGGAAGTAGAAGAATTCTACGAAGCCTCGGAAACGAATGGAGATTCATCACGGGTGGAAACTCCTCTTAGTGAGACTACCAGGAGTGGTTTGTCTGGAATGCTGTTGCGTCCGATTCCCAAAGTAAATTATAAACCTTTTTATTGTATGAATAAGAAACTTGCTTAGAATAAGTAATTAGTTAAACATGAATCCCACATCTGATTTAAACGGGGAGGAATGTTATGTATGTAGTGGCTGCGTCCACTAACTGTTAAAATAAGGTGTCATGGCGAATAAACGTCAGTGCATATCCAAGCAGTCGTTTGTTTCACTTGTCCCCGCTCCCGATATAACAATGACAGTTTTATTTTCCAATAGATTCGTCAATATCTTGACTATATAAACAATTGAATTTATAAATCGTTGTCGAGGCCACAAAATTTTACGCAATATTGTCAAGTCGGCATAGTGAACTCAGTTTCGAAACAGAAATTATAACAAATTCACCCATGGAAACAAATAACATTACCTTATCAGTTGTACGCGACATTTAAATTTGAGCGCGAATATTGCGCAGCGCGTCAGCAGACTAAGTATGCAGCCAAACACGTTAAACTACGCCAACACCGCCCAATTCTTAGAAATGATACAAAAGACAATGTTAAAATTAGAGTTTTGTACCCTATTTTGGTTCAATAATATTTCTGATTATTTGATTAGTCATACAGTGTATTATTACTACTTTTTTGACTTAGCAACTTTTTAGGGTTCCGTAGTCAACTATAGTTAGTCAAATATAGTTTCGCCATGTCCGTCTGTCCGTCTGCAGCTTAGCTCCGTGATCAGTATCTGTGTGTATCACGCCCACAAAACGGTAAAATATATATATATTTTTTTTTCGGGTACCTACCTCTCTTACACCTTAAGTGGGGGTCCATTTTTTTTTCGTTTCAACACTAGTGTGTGGGGTGTTGTTGAATAGTTCTGTAAGAAATAATAGGGGTCTCCAAACATTATTTTTTGATAAAGACAGCAGTTTTGTAAATATTCGTTCCGGAAATCCTAAAAATAACGTCCCCTCTCCCCTAAAGAGGCTTTTCAGCCACGCGTCTAAAAATTATGGAAATAATCATGAAAATGTGGCTTTATAAATAAATAATTTCAATTGAAACTATATTGAATAAAATCGGTCGAGCCGTTTTTGATTTATTGCCAAAAAAACTGCATATCTCAGCTAAGTGCCGTGGAAATACCCTCTTTTGCTAGTACACTTTTTTATATCGTATTTTGTTCATCTGCAGTGCTTTCTTTGTATGAACGGCTGCGGAACCCTACACTGAGCATGGTTCGACATACTCTTGACCGGTTTTTTGTGTATTCTGCTAATTCCGAAAGGTTTTAAAAGAGTTGACATTGCGTCTTTTTTAATTTATCATACTAAAAATTATGTCAAGTTAATGTTTAATTGACGAAATGAATCGGTTCTTGGATATATATACTCTAAACTATATATAATCTAAACTATGACTTTAAGGTTGTTCACAAATATTATCCCATATTGTAACTAAATAGGTTTGAAAAGTTTCTTTTATTCGCATTTCACCGGTTCAAATCCGAATTATGTTTGCTAATTCCGAACGTCATTCTAACGCGAGCTTTACTTGCTGTAGGTTAAGAAACATTAATTTTTCATTCCGATCCTCACTCCCAAAAATGATTATTGTTATTTATCATTAATCATACGATAGGTACTTGTATTTTGGAATTACGCGACAGAAACTTCCTTTTTTTTTGCCCGCTGAACCCCGATTTTTTTTATCTACAGCAGAATCTCGCATCTATTATGCTCGCTTGTACATTATGACTGTGTGTAAGCTTTTTTTTCAGGTTTGTACCCATTAAAATGTCATATACAAACTTTAGTTTGTAAGCGTTTTTTAAGTTTATATACTCACAAGCTTCTACCCGCGACTTCGTCCGCCTTAAATTCGTTTGTCGCGGATAACGGTATTTTTCCGGGATAAAAAGTAGCCTATGTCCTTTCCCGGGACTCAAACTATCTCCATACCAAATTTCATCCAAATCAGTTCAGCGGTTTAAGCGTGAAGAGGTAACAGATAGACAGACAGACAGACAGACATACTTTCGCATTTATAATATTAGTATGGATTAAAATTTCATATACAGGCTGTTCCAAATAGCGACCCATTTTTAATATTTCTCGCACCTAGGTGTATTTGAAAATACCCCATGTATATTAAGCGATTTTTCATAGTTTAAATGATAGATTTTTTAAAGGCGTAATTTAGAAATTTCTACCGGAGTGGCTGAAAATTTTTTAACATTATTATTAAAAAAGACTTCCTTAACAAAATTCTGCAACGTGATATTTATATTACTCTCCAATACTTAAAATAATCAACTGCCTTTGATACAAATAAGTCAAAAAAATCCATTTTCCAAAAAGGGTATTTTTTGATACACCTGAGTGCGAGAAATCTAAAAACAAATTTGGGTCACTATACAGGTTAGGTTGTAAACTTTTTTCAGGCTTATACACATTAAAATGTTGTATATATATATATATACCTTAGTTTGTTGGCTTTTTAGAGATTTTTTTTTACAAAAAAAAAACTATGAACAACTTACTTTGTAAGTTTTGTTTCAGATATCTACACATTAAAACTAATAAGAAATGTTTCCCTACACTACACAAAAAATACTACCCTTAAAACTTCGTTTATTTTGGTGCAGTTTTCTAAGCCACGGGTCCGGTAAAGTTTTGTTTTTATTTTGTAAAAAGTTTTTATTTGCAAAATAAAGACAAAAGTCCTAAATATTCAAAGGCGGCTAATTAAAATTTGGGAAGGCATTACATGTACCGTAAAATGTGGCAACGTTACCGGACCCGTGGCAAGATTACCGTATAATTGGTATGTTAAGTTGGCTTTGCCTATCTTAGAAAATTGAACGAAAATAAAGTAAGTTTTAATGTTTTTTTTTTGTATAGTGTAGGTAGGACATTTTTTTATTATTAAACGACACGTTTGGATCAGTGGGTTGCACAACGGCCTACGAAGCTGGCGTTTCCGGGTTCGAATCCCGGCCAGGGCAAGTGTTTGTGTGATGAGCACAAATGTTTGTTCCTGGGTCTTTGATATATTATATGTATTTGAGTATTATAATTTATCTATATATATGTATACCATCGCCTAGTACCCATAGTACAAGCATTGCTTAGTTTGTGACTAAGTCGATTTGTGTAAGTGTCCCTGAAATTTATTTATTATTTATTTAGATACATAAAAGATTGCCATCCAAGGCTATTTCAAAGTACGCTCAGTAAGTGGCTTCTGTCTAGGTGTTTATATTCCGTTAAGGAATTTATGACTGGCAATAATAATTAGCAATAATAATTCACAAAAAACTCAACATTTAATTGTTTTTTTTTATGTCAGAATTAATTTTAAGTTTTTTATTATTTTATTTTTATCTGCAACAATTTATCAGTAATTATTATTATTTGGAATATTAAGTTTAACTTATACATTTTTTAACCGACTTCCAAAAAAAGGAGGAGGTTCTCAATTCGACGGAATGTTTTTTTTTTTTTTACGGATGCTCACCGATTACTCAAAGACTATTTGACCGATTTCAAAAATATTTTTTGGTTTTATAGAAGGTACTTTGTAGTTGGTCCCATTTAATTTTGGTGAAGATCTGATGATGGAATCCATGAGAAATTGAAGGAACTCCTCAAATATTGTAGGCATACATATAGCGATTTTGGTATTATAAGAAACATAATAAGTAATATTTTCTTCTGTTTCCGCGATTATTACTCATTGAAATAAAACAATTTAACGGATTATATCGCGTATATTATCTCATTTTAGTTCCCGACGTTTCGGAAGCTTTCCAGCTTTCTCCCGTGACCATGGAAAGCTGGAAAGCTTCCGAAACGTCGGGAACTAAAATGAGATAATATACGCGATATAATCCGTTAAATTGTTTTATTTCAACATAATAAGTATTTGAATTCAGAAAGTGTAAGTTGGTGAAGTGGAACTGTTGCAGAAGACCACAGAATGCCATCGGAACTCCTCAATGATAAATGATTTACGGGTGGCGACAAAATATCTTGATTAATTTAGCTAAGCAACTTCATAGTCACAAATTTAAATGTTGCTGATGAGAATGGTACCATCGAATTGATTTGATGATGGAGCCGGAAGGTAGGCACCAGATCTATGTAATAAAATAATGTATCCTAGACGTGTTTGGGCTTGTTCGAATCGTCACGAGATACACTTTTAAGTAACGATTAACTAAAAAGTGTAAAATCAATAAACTTGTAAACAAAAAAATAAAACCGACTCCAAAAATACTAAAAAGTAAAAACTAACGCCATAATTCAGTTTCTTCAAATTACTTACAAGTAACCGTTTGTGTACTCAATCTATACAGTATATACAATTAATGTTATTTTGGAGTCGGTGCCATCGTGTCACAACTTACTAAAATCGTCAATTTTCAATATTTTACACATTCTTTATATGGCACCGACGCCAAAATAAGATTAATTGTACATACTTAAATGATTATGATTATTACGAGTATGATTATTATATATCGTTGTCTAGCACACATAACATTGAGCTTACCATGGGATTAGTTCGATTTGTATAAAAGCTAGGCAAGTATGGAGTGGGCTTCTTAAAAATAATATTTTAAGTTTTCAACTCCCGGGAACCCGGGATTATAAAAATGGATTTCACTTTAAGATATTAACTGGTTAGAGCGATATTCTTGCGAGCGTAACCTTTATTATGGGTTAGGCTCTCAGAGTGTGGCTCTAACCGGTACGGAAAATTTACCGCGTTACAAGCCCTGCTTGAGACAACCTTACACGGCCTCTCCAAATAAGTCTGCATATTATATATATCGTCGCCTAGTACCCATAGTACAAGCTTTGCTTAGTTTGGGACTAGGTGGATTTGTGTAAGATTGTCCCCGTCCCCCCTAATATTAATTTATTTATTTTATATGAATCAACCGGAACAAAAACCATGAGAAATCGTGCATTTTACTTGGCGCCCCTTAAGCGACAAAGGATATTTGTACTAAAATGCATATTAGGACGAGGGCTATAGGGTACAAGGGTACAGTAAATATTATATAAAAAAACTTGAACTTAATGTATAATACAGAATAACTAAGTTTAAGTCTTGTTTGTGTTTTAAGGAGTTCTGAAATTACCCCCTGTTGTTTTACTCTGGATCCGGGTTAGTTAAATGATTGTTTGATGGTTTTAACGTTTGATTGAAATTTTTAATGCATTACTGAGTAGCGTATAAAGTTTTAATGATAGGTTTTAAGAAGCATCCGAATTTGTCCCACGAGGAAAATTCGAATGAATATGTTTTCGAAATAATCCCAAATTATTGTTCATACTCAATTGGCAGATATTGGCAACCTACAAATATTCATTCTTATGTTTTATTAATAGTTACTTTTCATTATTATAGGTATTTTACGTTAACTTGAATATCAAATAGTTATTATTATACCTATTTATTTTACAGTTACTAGAGTCTGGCCATCGAAACGTGATATTGACCTTGAAACAGAATTCTTTTTATGGCAATACTCAACACTTGTCAAACTCTAGTACGTTGGCTGTCAAGTCGTGTCAATCTTCGGAATAACAAACAGTTATCTTGCGCTATTATGTCGAAACCTATAAAAAGTTCAGCTAGGAAGTTAATTTATACAATGATGTGTAAATTTAAAGCAAAACAAGAAGAGCGAGCCTCTGCTTTCCGTGAGAAAGAACGATATTTCCATGAAATAATGGCTGCCACAGGTTAGTGCACGGTAATGATTTTGATATTTTTGTTGAATAGTTTGTGTACTCTTTATTTCAAGGTAATTATATTTCGTTGGACTAAACATATTATTCGTTTAATTATGCTTTTTTTGTCTCAGTTCAAAATAGTAGTTTCTCTTACATTCAGAGGTTATGTTCCGATTGTAATCGGAAAGGTATTTATTGCATGTTTTTATTTCAGAGAGGATGAGAGATAAACTTGATGACAGCAGCTTAAATAAGTTGAATGATATCACTAATGCTGTGAAGAGTTTACAACAACTGAAGGAAAATAGTCAACTCAAAACAGAAATTCAATTTGTGCAAGAAATTTCTGCAATGACAGGTATGATATTTTAACTGTAAATTAACAATTAAAAGTGTGCTAAAATCCAAATTTACATTATATAGCAATAAATAAGCAAGGAAGTCACATTAAGTTAAAAATAATGATCAGTTGGCGAAAACAATTTACTAACCACACCACCTGTTATTGGTCCCGGGGTCGCGGGTTAGGAATGTAACACTTTACCTCATAGGGATGATTAGTTAGATCACTCGTAATAGATTACATAGTGATAGATGCTTCCAATAACCAGAAGCTATACTGTTATTTAAACAATATAATATATTTATTTTTTTCGAATTTTCAGATGTTGGTACTGCGACTATCAAAAGAATAAAACAAGAAGGACAGTCAAATGCAGGTGTTTGAAATACTCCCGGGAAAAAGCGTCCACATAAACCAACAGTTGCCAATTTGGATAGTTTTGACATTAACGCGGTCAGGCAGAAGATCAATCCTACCTACTTTACGTACCTTGTTGACAGATTTAAGAGAGAGCATTAGATTTGCCGGATGTCATGAAACGTTGCGCAACATTTTGATATCCAATGGCTTCGAGTTCAAAAAAAATATAAACGAGTGTAGTATAATCATGGAGAGATATGACATTGCAGCATGGAGGTACAGGTTTTTGAGAGCCATTAGTAAATACCGCCAGCAAGAAAAGCCGTTAATTTATATGGATGAAACATATATTCATCAAAATTATAGGCCAAAAAATCGTGGCAAGGTCCTTCTACTAGCGGTGTGGTTGAAAAAATCTCCCCAGGGAAACGGTTCATTATTGTACATGCCGGGTCCGAAAAAGGATTTGTACCCAATGCCCTCAAAATTATCATCATGACATGAACCGACAGAATTTTATAAAATGGCTGCAAGATAAATTAATCCCTAATTTAAGGGAACCAAGTGATAATAAACCACCCACGATGCATCAGAGAAAGGCAGACATTCAAGATTGGCTAGCTACCAATGGAATCGCTTATGAAACTTACATGTCGAAGGAAGAGCTGGTGTGTCTGGTGGCCAGATACAAGCCCGACCCAAAATATGAGGTAGACGAAATTTTAAAAGAAAATGGTCATGAAGTTCTACGGTTGCCCCCATACCATTGCGACCTTAACGCCATTGAACAAATATGGAGTTTAGTTAAAAGGAAAGTTGGCAGCAAAAATATGGGTCTAACTGTAAAAGAAGTTTACAGTTAATTTGGAACTGTAACTCGAAAGGACTGGAAAAAATGCACTGATGACTGCATGTGGAACAAGAATATATAGAACGAGATGGGAACGTCAAAACATTAGAACCATTCATTATAAATGTAACCAGTGATAGGGACTCGAGTAGTAAGTCTGAGGAGCCAATTGAGTTTTTGGAATCTGATTTTGAGTATGATAGTTAGTTATAGGAGAATAGTTCTAGATTAGTTCAGATAATGATTATAATGATTCTATGATAGTTGAAAGAATGTTATTTTATTCAATAAATGAAATGGTTATTAATCATTAAATCAGTATGCTGTTTCACTTTAATAAAGTATTCCAGTGGCGTAACAATAGTATTTTATGCAAATGTTGTATAAGAGGGGTCCCAGAATGCGAGTGGCATGGGTAACAATGTGAGCGTTAGCGAACATCGTTAGGCAAGATGCTGCGAGCATTTTTTTACCCACATAAACAACATTGCATACAATATTGGTTCTACGACTCGGTATTTTGAAATAAATAAAATATAAATGCATAAAACAACAAAGAAAATATTTTCATGTTCCCGCTCGGAACCATGCAATTTAAATTAAATCTTGTTTATACTTTTTTTTAAATTGACGTCCATCTGCCAGTAAAACTTGAAGTTATACGTAAAGGTATCCCTTCACTATACATCCTGCAGTAAAGATTAAACCGGATATCAGGAAGTAGTTCTAGTACAAACACTAATGTATTACGGCAAATTTACATGAAATTTTGTAACAATGAATGCGAAAGTATTAAAACTGTTTAATCCTAGTTCATGCAGGGTTACCATAGATATATTTTTTAAATATCGTGGGCAATTTTCAGTATCATGGCCAGACTCTAGCTACGTTCTTTGATTAAGATTAGATGCTGTTACTTCAATTACAATGCAACACGAAGTAAATGCGTTATATTGATACGTATACATTAACTTTTTACAAAAAACCAAGTAAAAAAAAATACTTCGAATTAAGAAACTAACTGCATAATTTCGTTTCTTTAATTTACTTATAAGTAAGCTTTTTTGTACTCATATATAACTATACAATTATTCTTATTTTCTTATCGTAATTTTTTGATAAAAAGTTCATCGATTGGTAATATTGGAATTTTCAGATTTAAAAAAATCACTCCACCTTAATAAGTACTTATAGTGCCTACTTGTATGAATTTAATTAAAATATTTTTTTTATTACTGTACCGGATGACCCCACAATAATAGTATTATAATATTATATAGACTTAATATAAGACCTGAAATGCCTACATAGCTTATAATATAAGCTAATAAAAAATATAATTTGTTCAATAAATTAATTTCATACCTTTCTATCTAACCCCGATAGAAAGTTATGAAATCATTACTTTGACTTACCAGTCAAAGGAATAAGATTCATATGTTCGAAACAAATATCAATTATATAAAGCCCATAAGGCGATAAATTACATAGTAAACTGATGTATGTAAACTTTCCACAGGAATTGCACAACATTTGCAACTATACAATAACATTGGTAATTTTCCATGAAAACCCAATATGTTGCACAATAATAGTGAATTATAATTCTGAGAAATAATAAAATTACCCACTCCCTAACCAATATACGGATCGAGTATAAAAGCCGAAGCTAATTCTATTGGCGATAACTCCACTATGTGTGCCATACAAATAAACACACAAATATAGAAATAGTCCCCGTACTATTCAGTCGTTATCAGCAGTTGTTATCGGTACTACTTACAAGTCAAGGGAAAGTTATCATTCAGAAACAATCGTCAAGTGAATTAGCTTCAGTCAGATAGATATCATAGTTAAAATAGAAAGCCAAAGTATTGGTTTAGGAACGGGATTTCGATATAAACTGTGACTTCTTATTCTCCACTTCACCTATACTGCTCTTAAAGCTATCGAAAGGGGTTCAGACTGCTTTTACAGTCCTCAGTCTGCACAATTACCTATATAATGTTAAGTAAACCTATTTTTTATCAAACCTAAAGATAGCCAATTAATTCCAATATTTTTTTCTGTTTGAACATGCTACGGACATATAAATGAAAGAGAATTCAAAAATACTTTCAAGAAAATTTAGAAAAAGCTATAAGAGACGCAGCTGGATTAAAGTACGGCATACCCACAACTACATTATTTAACAAAGTGATGAAGAACAGCAATTGACGAGCGGTCTTCGGGCAATGGAAAAATGGGGTTTTGGGCTCGAGAACAGACGTTGGGATCAGTTTCTTACTATGTTGACAAGAATAATTTGGTAATAATATGAAAACATGACTCATATTTCAGAAAAAAAAAATGAGAATCACTAATTCCTCGTAAGGTGATTTCGATAATAAATTGGCAAATTAAAAAAAAAATTGCTGTTTTTAAGGTCGGTTTACGGACGATAATTTTACGTTATAACGTGGAAGAGAAGCCGAATGCGTAGGCCGATCGCGCCTCAATCGCTTGTTTCGCGCTCTCGCTTGCACGCGGAACGTGACAGTGGAATGTGACAATGAGACATGCTTTTTCGTGCGCGCACAGAATAATTCTATGTCTATCTGTCTATATCAATAACCAATATAAAGTGACCGTGTAACCAACCTGCCTACCCACCTACCTGCCCACCTATCTACCTACCCACCTAACTACCTACCTACCCGCCTACCTACCTACCCACCTACCTGTCTACCCACCTACCGACCCACCTATCTACCAACCCACCTACCTACTCACCAATCGCAATCGCAAGTCCTAATCCTAATAGAATCAAATTCAAAAAGGAAGGAAGCCGACCGCTCGGCTCATTGTAGGTATTGTAAAGTAACGAGCGGCTCGTGACACTTTTTCGTGCGTGCAGCCGTGTTCATCGATTTACAAGACGTTATCACGTCAAAAAAATAACGTTATTGAACATGAACCAATAATATTTTTATAAGGGATAATGCGGAACAAAAAATAAACTTTTAAACAAAAAAATAAAACCGACTCCAAAAAAAACTAAAAAGTAAAAAATAACGCCATAATTCAGTTTCTTCAAATTACTTACAAGTAACCGCTTGTATACTCAATCTATACAGTATATACAATTAATGTTATTTTGGCGTCGGTGCCATATAAAGAATGTGTAAAATATTGAAAATTGACGATTTTAGTAAGTTGTGACACGATGGCACCGACTCCAAAATAACATTAATTGTATATACTGTATAGATTGAGTATACAAACGGTTACTTGTAAGTAATTTGAAGAAACTGAATTATGGCGTTATTTTTTACTTTTTAGTTTTTTTTGGAGTCGGTTTTATTTTTTTGTTTAAAAGTTTATTTATTTTACACTTTTTAGTTAATCGTTACTTAAAAGTGTATCTCGTGACGATTCGAACAAGCCCAAACACGGCTAGAATACATTATTTTATTACATAGATCTGGTGCCTACCTTCCGGCTCCATCATCAAATCGATTCGATGGTACCATTCTCATCAGGAACATTTAAATTTGTGACTATGAAATTGCTTAGCTAAATTAATCAAGATATTTTGTCGCCACCCGTAAATCATTTATCATTGAGGAGTTCCGATGGCATTCTGTGGTCTTCTACATCAGTTCCACTTCACCAGTTTACACTTTCTGAATGCGAATGCTTATTATGTTTCTTATAATACCAAAATCGCTATATGTATGCCTACAATATTTGAGGAATTCCTTCAATTCCTCATGGATTCCATCATCAGATCTTCACCAAAATTAAATGGGACCAACTAGAAAGTACCTTCAATAAAACCAAAAAAAAATTGAAATCGGTCAAATAGTCTGAGTAATCGGTGAACATCCATAAAAAAAAAATCCGTTGAATTGAGAACCTCCTCCTTTTTTTGGAAGTCGGTTAATAAATGTGAACGTTAAGCTCATAGTACATTAAAACCATATTTGCAGTCATTCGGAATTTCCCATAACATAGATTGTTACTTTCAAGTCAAAACACGAAGACACTCTCTACTCGCCCAAGTCCCAATGCACCTTATGTAAAACAAATTTTACTGTAATTGAATATCATAAAACATCTTTTTTTACATTACACATTAACTAGAAGTAACTTGTTCTAACTGGAAATGGAAACTATCTGTTGCTTGTTGTGGTTGATTTTATGTACCTATGCTTATTTACATTTATCATTCGTATATGCCATACGACACATTCTGTGGAATTAAATGTTTATTTTCCCGTCAAAATCACTGCTTTGGCATCGTTTCTTTGTGCATAACTACATCAAAATTTAATATTTGATTACATACTCGTATAACACATTTTTAAAGGAAACCGTGATGTTGAAGCCGCATTGTTTTGTTTAGAATTTGCAAGACAGCAGGAACTGCACGCACATAACGCAGCGACAAGCAACGGCGTGCCGTGATTGGGCCAGCCGCGGACATGGCCGGTGCGTACACTCCCGCGCAATTCGAATTACGTACCTATAAGACCTGATTAAGTATTATTATTTGTTTCCGTGGGTGAATTTGTTATAATTTCTGTTTACAGGTTACTGTTATAAAACTGAGTTCACTACGCCGACTTGACAATTTTGCGTAAAATTTTGTGGCCTACACAACGATTTAAAAATTCAATTGTTTATATAAAATCAAGATATTGACGAATCTATTAGAAACTAAAAATGTCATTACTTTTCATAGTGATAAACACATTTTAGTTGCAAAAAGTCACTTGTATATATTTTTACGGCTTTTATAATTTTTTCACTCGTTTCGTATTGCGCTGACATAATCACTTGACAAAACTGTTAGAATATAATACAGAATGTTAACAGTTAATTTGCGATGCCCTAGTGCAGAAGAAATACATTTGAATATTTTTTTCTAGGATTTACAGATTGCTTACAAAAACTTTTTTTATACCTAAAGCACACTTACTATCCGTTAGAAAATATTTTTGCCCATTAGTACTCACTATAACATAGCTGAATTAAAAAAAATATCATACTTTGCGAGTTATTTTAGTTTGAGGGGTACCGTTCCCGTACTGGACTATAAACCACTAATAAATAACCATTTAATTATCAACAATATAGAGGTAATTCTTTTTAATACATTTTAGATTACAATTTGGTATGCATTAAAACCATAATTTATACGCCGAAGCCTGAGGGATCTCATTTTAATTATGCCATCTTTATGAAACCCGAACTCATGTTTCACATAAATTACTTATATTTTTTAATTACAACGGTTCTATAATTAATGGTAGGTATTTATAGCTAACGACTTTATACTTGGCATGCCTTAACGAAGTGTTCGACAGAGCCACTGCCGTTGAAGTCATCCATGTAGCTTTACTTCAAAATTGTTCTCTTCATTGCTGTCGGAGTCCGTCTCGAAAGGTTTTGATGTAAGAAAGAAAGAAAAGAAAATACATTTATTCGAGGGCATACATATTAACAGCAATACAAAAATAACTTACTACAATTAAGTATGCCCCGAAATGGTCCCTCCTCAGCATAATGTTGGCTCTTAAGCCAGCGCTGATTTTCCGGTGAGACCATAGGTGGCGCCACGGAGAGCCGTACGCTCGAAACCACTTTTATTTTGATCGCAGCGTGAAAAGCCAGCTGTCAGAAGTGTCAATTGTCTAAGCTGTCAAGTGTAAAATAAACGTCCTGTACTAGAATCGGTCCCATTTATTCATCATATTACCCCGAAGACCATTACTGAACATAGGCCACCCCCAAGGATCTCTACAATTACTAGTTGTGCACTACACTCATCTATCGGTTTTCTGCGATCTTAACCAAAACGTCGGTCCATCTTTTTGAGGACCTCCCTACGCTGCATCGTCCTGTACGCAGTTGCCACTCAAGAGCCCTTCTGCCCCAGCGGCCACCTGTTCTACGACCAATGTAAGCCCCCACTGTCACTTAAATCTAGCAATTTTCTGAGCTATGTGGATGACCTTAGCTTTTCTGCAGATTTCCTCATTTCTGATTATAATTGATCGGAAGCAATCCGTTGGATTTCCATATCACATTTTACTCGCAAACATTAGAATACCTTACAATATACAGACTACCGTTAAGTCATTGCTGCAGACTGCAGATCATGAATTTGTCACCTATATACCTTCACACTGCCACAAGGCTGACTTTTTCTAAGGCTGTACTTTTTGCAGAACACTTTCAGTCACGGGCGGTTTAACGGTAGGTAATTGGTTACACAATTGAAAGAATCAATTCCTTAAGAGAAGGAATCATCTCCATCTCGATCTGCTCAGGCCATCATATTGGTGAACGAGCTCTTAATCTAGAACAGTTGACCCTACCTTGCACAACAGTCCCTTCAGAGAGCCTGGACCTCTTCAGAAAACATGAGTCCGAAGTAGGTGAAAATTCTCTTTTGTAATTTTGGAGCCGGCTATAAAATGTCATAAGCTGCTAACATGCCTGGGCGGAATTCTTGCAGTACTGAAATGCCAACGCGAGCATAAATATGTGGCGAACTAACCCATATTTGAGTCGCTGGTTTTGAAATATCTGCACGCGATCCTACAAACATGAACGACAGCTTAAGAACGAAGTTGGATGCAGCTATATTTCTGATACTTTTCTATGTTACCAACGCTAAAATAATTTTTAAATTCTGGTATCGGAGCACGGCGGGTTTTCTCGGGCTATAGTGTGAGCCACGATCTAGTGATCGCATTGTTCGAGAAGCATCGACGTAAAAAACATAAGGACGTAAACGGAGAACTTCTTTTAGTTGCATTCGACCTTTTACAACCCAGCACCGCGCAGGTTGCCTTTGTCGATGCTTTTAACCAAAGGAAATGTAATGCGTTTGAGGTGCTGCGGGAAAAATCTCATTTCATATTTTACAATGAAGCAAATGGAACTTATACGACTTACGTGCGCTGTATGATTTCAACAATAATTTCAATTGCAGAAAAATCTTGATATTCTTTTATTCTTTAAGAGTTCCTAGTACACCTACTACTTCCTAGCACACTTTAAGAGTTAAAATACGTGCTTAACATTTTTAAACATTTCCATTATAGGTGGATCAACTTTTTATTACTATATATATACTATATATACTATTCTGCCCCGTAACTGAGTAGACAAAAGTGATAGAGTTACTAAGAAAAATGCTAATAATCTAGGCTATTGACATACTGAAATGGGCCTTTGAAATATATGGGCTAGTAAAATATATTTTTGTTGACTTTATAAATTTGTACGCATAGCGACGAACCACGTAACGTGATCGAAAAGCTGACCCCGTGTAGCGGGAAAAGCGAGGCCAAAGAAAGAAGAATCGCTCCGAAAGTTGAATAAATCTTGTCCCCCACTATATTTTTAAAACCGTAACCGTCCAAAAACTTACCACATTATTTGAACATGATCGGATATATAGTTTTTGAGTTATTGCCTAAAAAATGCGCTTCTCAACAAACAGATGTGCCATGAAGATATAAATATCTCTTAAAATCATAGTTTTAGAGAGAGACTCCGGGGACGTTACAACGTAACAGAAAAAAACTGAATTGACCCTTACTTTCTTTTCGGCTCATTAATCTGGTATGAATTCACTCCTTCTATTTGACTACACTCCATCACATTCCTTACTACATAGCGTACAATTTTAGATGATTTCTCACTTTTATTCTGGTCAGGTCACCTCAATTGTTATCGGCCACTTGAGGCTTGCCTTCGTATATTAGCTAAAAGTCTTAAAACTACTAACCTTCTCGGAACTTCTTCCTCAATGTGCAGCTAAAGTAAAATAAGAATTGTGTCACCATAGATCAACTTTGATCGAGGTGGCATACCTACTACTGAGATCCTAAATTACTTATAATAATTATTTTGCATAGTAACAATTTATGCTCCATTAGCCGCTTGAGTTCTCTTAGGTCCAATTAACCTAAGCCGCACTTAAGTTAATTTTCATTTGAGACTCTTGAGTGCTGCCTATTAAATAGTCCATATGGATTTCCAGAAGCGATCTTCAAATCACGGCATTAAGTTTCCAGTACGAGTTCTTGTTATTGCCACAATAGCTTCGTTTGCTTTGATAAGGCTTCAAATTTCAATGGCGCCCAAATTAACCGGCCCAATTTATGCGAGCTCGCGACAGTTTAAGGAGCCTATTGTCGGCCGACAACAAACAACACCCGGACAATAACATGTGGCGTAGTGCGGCGGTAGGTGAGGTCGAATCCAATTAAATTTACCTGCCGCCCCACATCATACCTTTATCGCCTCTAATAAAGTTATTCCTGTAATATCTGTAAAATAATTATACTTTACCGCCTGCAATGTTTATCGTCGTTCTAACCTGAATATTTTTTCAGTCTTTGTACTGTACTGTTATGGATGTATTTTAGGGTTCCGTAGCCAAACGGAACCCTTATAATTTAGTCATATCCGTTGTAAAGTAAAATTGCAAAAACGGAACCCTTATAGTTTCGTCATGTCCGTTATGTCACATGCATTATACTCAAAAACTAAAAGATGTATATTTGTAGTAGTATTGATGAAATTGGGGTTTCCTGTGTCTTATATTATAAACTGCTACTTAGTAGTAGTACATATTTCGATAGTTCTTTTAAAACACTAAGGTTTCGAAAGAATGTTATTGATGAATGTTAATGAAAATTAAAGCTCAAAAACAAGGTTCTCAATGAGTACATCAGTGTCTTCAAAGTTTCAAAGATAACGGACCAACTGAGTGAGTCCAGGCTGAGATGGTAACGTCACGTAATGCGTAAAACCGAATATCATGTCGTGAGGAAGTGCCTTTCTATGGCTACTATAAAAAGGGGAATAGGAAGACCTCAGGCCACCCGGCTGATGAATATTCAGATGGATGTGAGTAACTGGGTTTGAGGAAAAGGAACGCACAGCGACGGACCACGTGGCGTCGTATGATTGGAAAAGCCGACCCTGTGTAGCGGGAAAAGGTAAGGCCAAATAAAGAAGGATCACTCCGAAAGTTGAATAAATCTTATCCCCCCAATTTGTCTTTAAAACCATATGTCCAAAACTTTACCACATTATTTGAACATGATTGGATATACCGTTTTTGAGTTATTGCCTAAAAACTGCGCTTCTCAACAAAAATATGTGCCATGAAGATACGCTCTTTTGCTAGTGCACTTTTTCACATCGTATTTTTTTTGAAATGCATTTCTTGTAGTAACAGCCGCGGAACCCTACACTGACCATGATCCGACATGCTCTTGGCCGGTTTTGTTCACTTCTTATCGTGTACAGTTAACAGCAAAAGTAGATGATCATTTTAGTACCTTCTCGCACTGACGTAACAATATTTGGGATGCGTTACAGTAGTAAAAGTGACAAGAAACTAAAATGTGACATAGATACAAGTCAAAGCGCAAAGAAAAATATGCTTGCTCTCGCACGTACACCAGGACTCGAATCGAACCTGGTCCCTCTCGATTACGCGTCGAGCGTCTCAACCCCTCCACCAGCGAGCACTGTGCCAATCGCGTCGAATTATCCATCCGCTTTGACCCATGTAACTCTTTTATTTTTTGAAAAGTATTATAACCTTAGTGCAATAGATAGTAATGTGGTGTTAGTTTTCCAACATTAAAAACACAGAAACACAAAAAATTGTGTTTCATAAAAATATATAAAATAGAATATTATGTAGATACAAAGGTACTTGCATAACACATAGCCGCACGCTCCTGTATCTCCATGCACAATTTTAAACGTTGTCAAAAGATAAAAAAAGAGTTAGGAGTACTCGTACGACTCGTTCGTAAATACAAAGAGTGCTAGCATGTATAACACCCGAGCCACTCGACCGAATCCCAGGGAATATAAACCGTCACGTCGGATATTTGGATAGACTAGACACGGAGAGGGGGGGGGGGGGTATGAAGAGTACGATGATCCAAACTCAAACTTTTTATTGCACACGCATATTATAACATTAAAATAAACATCATAATATGCACCCTCCCACAGTAAATAACTTAATTCTAATGCATTAGTATACTACTATACCTAATTACTTAGTCTAACTAAATTCAACACGTATCTTCAAAAAATTCTTGTAGTGAATAGTAATTTTTTTCTAATAAAAATTGCTCTATTGCTTGTTTACATAATTTATGATTTTCTATGCTTTTTATTGCTGGTATCTTGTTATAGATTTTAACACACATCATATGTGGCCCTGTATTAAATATTTTTAAGTTAGAACACTTAGTATTAGGTAGAGCTAAATATTTTTTGTTGCTCATAGTCAGCCGTTTTGAGTGGTAATCAGCTAGTGGGAAAAACTTATCGTGCGTCCTTACAAAATTGCAAACTTCGTAAATATATATGGATGTAAGCGTTAGAATTCCAAGTTTTTTAAAAAAGGGTCTACAACTTTGCATACTATTAATATTAGCCAGGATTCTGATAGCTTTTTTTGTACGATAAACAAATCATTGGCATTGGTACTATTGCCCCATAGCAATATACCATATCTTCATAAAGAGTGCGCGTATGCATAATATGCGGGTTTGGCAGTTTTTAGGTCTGTTGTTTTTTTTAGTTCATACAAGGCATATAGGAATCTGGATAATTTACTTGTTACTTTATATAAGTGGTCCTTTATATGAGAATCGATGTTTAGTCCTAGTAGCGAAAAGGTGTCTACAATTTCTAATTTGTTATTATCAAATGTAAAGTTAATGTTTAGAGGTTGTTTTTGATAGGGTTTGAAAACCATCAACTTAGTTTTTAGGAGGTTTAATTCTAGATTATGGTCCGTAAGCCATAAAACTAGTTTATGTAGAATGTTTTCCAGATTCGGCTTAAGATAACTCTCGCCAAAGCATGGAAAAATAACAGAAATGTCATCGGCGAATAGGACGCTAGTGGTGTCTATTATTTTTGCCAAGTCATTAATATAGATTAAAAATAATAACCATCCCAGCACACTGCCCTGTGGGATCGATCGAGTAACATATTGTGGCGTTGATTTTATTTGAGATATTAATCCGGCTGTTTATTGTGGTACTGTATTTCCACATACTGCACTCGGTTTTTGAGATATGACTCAAACCATTTGTGTACAGTCCCTCTTACTCCAATACCGTTTAATTTCTTCAATAGAACTTCATAAGACACTCTATCATATGCTTTACTCATATCGAGTAATATACCAACAGCATATTGGACCTTTTGGCCTTTGTACAAATATGTTACTTTAATTTCTTTGTTTTATTGTTTTTATGTACAATAAAGTGTTTACAATACAATACAATACAATATTGTCTGTTGTTTATTATTTCCAGTATTTGGTTGATATATTTATAGACTGCTAGGGTTGCCGCGCGGACCGGCCCACGCTGTGTTTCTCCCCGTCACCCGCACATCATGGGAACGAAGTTCTACAAGTACCATCAGACGTGCTCATTACTAGCACGAAAGCATGCTTTTATTGAGCAAGTGCTCATTAGTAGCAGATGTTTGACAACATTCTTAGTAATGACCATGCTTATTTAATGCGTGCTTAAAAATCAACCAACGTTTGCCGCTTGCGGGTTGAAGCGGGCGTGCTCCGAGCGCGTCTGAACAGTCCGTACTTTTACTTTGAGCATGCTTATTTATGAGTATGCCTAAAACAAGTATGCTTATTGCTGGCAAATGTGAATAGTTGCAGAGCATGCACTTAAGCAAGCTTATGAGCATGCTTTTCTTTGAGCATGTCTGTCCGCACCTTTAAACACAAGAGAAATTGGATATAACGTAACCAAAATGGGCGCTCCAAAATAGGCCTTAAGAGTCCCCAGCAAGCTCGGCCGAATTTCACCTTCCCATACAAACGGAGTTTCGTTCTCATTTTGAAACTACGTGTTGGATTATAATGAAACTTTGCATATACAATGACATGAGATATGTCTAGACTTGTAATTAGTTTATATAGCTTTAGTTTATAAAATAAATGAAATGCAGCAAAAACAAGTTTTGTATGAAAAACTTAAATTCGCTGTATTTTTTTTACTATGAAGCTACATAGACTAATTAAATTACAGGCCTGCATATACCTCAACTTATTCTAATTACAAAGTTTGAGAGCAAACAAGCTAGTCGTTTTAAAATGAGAGTGTAACTACGTTTGTATGGAGAATCGAGCTTATCGGGGACTCTGAAAATTGATGAATTGTTGCTACTTACACGTTGCGCCGTTAACGTCCCATACTTCAACCCCGCACTATTGATCACGCCCGACAACGTACAGGCTTTATAATATTAAATTAAAACCGAAGCCGGACGGCGGCGGTTCCGGCCGATACCACTTTTATTCCTATTATTTCACAGCGATGCCATCGAAGGAAGGGAAGTGTTGTTTTGTTCCGGAGTCTGCGGCCCCGGCCTTTCCGGCTGAGGTAACCAGTTTAAGTCACGGAGATACAATCTCTGAGGCTTTTAGCACTTACATAAGTCGAAATAGGTCCTTTTTAAAGGCTTAGTTCATCTTTTTCCAGCAAGACTGTTCAAGACAGCGAGTGTGTTCGATAGACTCCTTTGTGCATTGTACGATTTCGAACTGTCATGTTTTTTTTTTATATTAAATACTAATTTTGTGTTTCTCTGTGTTCAATGTGGGAAAATTAACACTACATTATTATCAATTGTGATATAATAAATAAATAAATAAAATTTGTTTATTTCAAGTTACCACAGGACTCATAGTTAATTTAATGACACGTATTGAATAATAAAATTAAAATTACGACTCAGATTTAAATAATAATAACATCACATGATCACATTGACTTATTTTATATGCCTCGAACAGCCATGCTGCATGTACAGGCAGTCCAGCCTGTCGGCTATCATTGCCAGGACGGTATTGGAGCTGTCCCGGACCCTGTGCACCAGGGATGCAGCGCGCAGGCGCATAGTCGCATGGAAGCACGCAGTGCGCACCGCCTCGAATATGCCCGATGCACTGCAGCAGCGGGGCAGCCCCATCACCGCCCTGAAAGCGTTGTTGAACTGGACGCGGAGGGCGTTGTACGCTCTCTGCGTGTAGTTTACCCACAGGCTACACGTGTACAGGGACGTACAGCTTTAAATAAAGTTATTTTTACATCCCTCGAACATCGTGCGAGGTAACATGATAACCTGCAGGCTATCATGTTACCTCGCACGCACAGAGCCCTCCGCTCCCTTTCCAAGTCCGCATCATCCTTGAGGTCGACCGTCATGATATGGCCTACATATTTAAACTGAGTTACCCTTTCTAGTGGAGTACCGTTTAGCCTAATGGGTGGAACACTAAACGGTCGTTTTCCAGCGGCCTCAAAGACCATGTATTGACTTTTGGTCACGTTATACTTCAAGCCATGATACAGAGCGTACCCTTCACACATACCGATTAGCCTCCTGAGCCCACACACCGACGCGCTCAGCAGCACCATATCATCTGCGTAACATAGGTTGTTGACGCACACCCCATCCACATGACATCCGACATGCTGGATATAGATACAAGTCAAAGCGACCAAGTAAAATACGATTGCTCTCGCTCGTGGTAATACCAGGAATCGAACCTGCGGGCCTCGTTTATCACGCCATAAGTGATATGATAACGCGCCTGTCACTCTCACACTCACATATGTGTCAGAAGGTGACGGCAGCTATGTCATTTATTTATCGTGTGACAAACGCAACGATCATAGGCCCGCTGGTGAAACCTGAATGAGCCAGCACTGTAACACCAGTGCTCGCTAGTGAAAAGTTAAATCACTCGACGCGTAATCGAGAAGTACCAGGTTCGATTCCTGGTGTGACCACGTGCGAGAGCAATCGTATTTTGCTTTGCGCTTTCACTTGTATCATGATTATGTTTAAGTAATATCTAATGTAAAATTTTAATGAAAGTCGTAAATGTTTGAATTTAGAATTACCTAGACCAAATTAAACTACCTTGTTATGGAAATATACGGTAATAGAAAACCATTTTCGTGCTTCTCGATATTAAGGCGAACGAAACTTCATTGCTGAGTAAATTAAAGAAACAATACAAATTGCGCTACATGTTAAGTTCGACCTAATTTTAACAAAACTTCGGCTCAGATCTGTGGAATAACCAAACGTTTTCGTCAAAGAATGAATAATCAAAGCTGTAAATTAGTTTCTGGAGGCCGACATTACGCTTCCCGGCTAATTAATGAAGTCAGATTGCCTGTTGATGGCGACGGCAAAAATACCGCTTCAAAGAAACATTAATATTAATTCACAAAACAAGCGAAGTCCCGAGCGTACTTCACAGAGGTGGTGATTTTCTGACGAGTCTAACGATTTCTAACGACGATTTTCGGAGGAATTGACGATTTCCGATTTGAATTCGGCATTAGCGACACGTCGCGACATCGTGCGGCGTGACGGGAAAACTTAGTAGGGTTTTGTTTTCAATTAGATTTAGGATTAGAGCCCATAGATCACAGCTGTTTGCCGCCGACAAAACAAGGGGATTTGCGCGTTTTTGCGACAGATTGTGGGGATTAGTTGCCCTTATTTGGAATTATCTAAAAGCCTGTACTTAGCGGCGATAAATATTGTCTGCCGAACTGTTTTTCGCTGAAATAAGCTGTCCAAGTAGATTTGGTCAGTCTTGTGATCACAATGCAAACAGTATTGAAATATAGCAGATTAATTGATATTATAAAGTATCTTAAATAAAATAATTTAAACTGATAATATCACGTAAATTATCATTTGATTTCCCAACGTTTCGGAAGCTTTTCAGCTTCCTTGTTCGACCCCGTGAATCCGATTATCACTCACTCATTTAACCCGTGAAGCGCGCTAGATGCACACGTGTGCGTCTAGCGCGCTTCACGGGTTAAATAATTTAATTAATTAATTAATTTTCATTAAATTTTCTTTTGACATGACGCTTCACGGGGGAAATAGGGGAAAATATTATAAAGTAACTTTTTTTTTTATACATAAGCCTTTACCTAGTATACTTGTAGAATAACCTTCCCCCTGAGGTATTTTTAGAGCGCTATAACACGGGATTCTTCAAGAAGCGAGTTAACAGGGCTCTCAAAGGTTGACAAAATATGGGCGATTCCACCGATGGTGCACATATGACGCGATGACAACTTTCCATCAGGTGGTTCGTCTGCCCTTTTACCAATCGTTACATAAAAAAATAATAAAAATTACAATAAAAGTTTAAAGCCTTCCCCCTTTATTTCCAGTCGTCCCGATCCAAAGGGACGGCTAGTCGCTGAGATGCATATCCAAGTCATCTCGCGATCTCTTTCTCTACCGATTGTACAGTTTATATTATTATGGCCATAAGTAAGATATCAAAAATTAATAATAAATTACAAGGACGACATTAACCTTAGACTTTGTACCTTGAATTATATAAATAAATTAATAATGAATAAAAATCAAGGGCATTCGTACTCAAATCAATATATGCATTTAACAATATGCGTAATATAATATGGTTACATACATAGAAAAACTCCAAAACCGACTAACAAACATTCGTACCCATACTAAAACTTTCCCTGGCCGGGATTGGAACCCGGGAACGCCAGTTTCGTAGGCCGTTGTGCAACCAACTGAGCTAAATGTGTCTTCAAATATACACCAACAAACAAACATACTAACGTATTTATTTATTAGTACCGATTACTTCATATACTCCTAAGCTCCTGAATCACACTTCCCACAAAACATTGCTTGCACGTTGCACGCAGGCGATCCATCTTTGCCTAGGCCACTAAACATGCCTCGCAAGGCAACACTATTTACCCTCAAAATGCGCGTAAGCGGCTACCAGCCAGCTAGTCGTACCCGTTCCACACACACGATTAGTTTAGCGACAAGCCCATACTCGACCGTCCCTAGTTTGTAAATTGACTCGAAGTCATCTGTTTGCGTTTTGTTTTTGTTTAAGGCGATTAATTAACGAAATAGAAAGGGACCGGCGCTATCACACGTACAGTATTTAGCGAGCTGTCCCCCTCCCTGATTTGTGTTTAGTGACAAGTATTGTGTGTTCACACTCGCCCCGATTTGTGAATAGACTCGTTTGTTTGAGTTTTTGTTTTAATAATTAATTAACGGAATAGAGGGTCGCGGGTGGTTCGTTTTTGCTTTCATTTGTTTTGGCAAATAAGGGATCTCACAAAGAGTGGGTGGAATTAAAGAGCGCCGTCGGCGGCGAATAAATAGCTATTTAACATGTTGAGCTTTGTATTCTTTTTTATAAAGCGCATTATTTGCACCCTTCGTGTATTTTTCATTATTATGGGTTTCTCAATTCATTATGCTAACCCTCTTTTAAGGCTGGCATGCAATTAACTTTAGTCAATCAATATTCAGCATATCTTATTAAACTTACATGAGCCTTATAATGGCGGCTACGTCTGTTGGTACTAAACCGATATACTTAGCGCAATATTCAACTACTAGTAAATTAACGATGTTTAAATATTCTACTACGTAGTATGCCTCTATCCTAAAACTATGTTCTATAAATAGTTCAAATGAATACGATCAGGACTTGATAGAACAGCACCTGAATTGTGTACACGTCACGAGCTAATCAAATGTCCACACAGCACTCTAACTGCGCCTCTAAGCAGCTTATAACTCTTGGAAACCAGAGCTCCAATTATTTAGTCACTGGACTTGGCATGTCCATCCAGTGCAACTGCAATCCCGATGTACATGCTACAGTCTACTTTCTAGAGGTCATGTTGTGTTGGTCGATTTACATCACACGTGCATTACGAACCCATTGTAATTAGAGCTCTGAACGGTTTACAGAGCCATACAGTACTCAGAGCTTGTTATATTGGCCAGTACGCGTCTAACACAAAACCACATAAAGTTGACTGTAAATTACACGTAGCTTCCTAGATGCCAGGGCTCAACTTACCCCGGTCGTGTTGTGCACAGTGCAGCCACATTTACATGCTGATTGGATAACAATTAGGCGAATGTTTGCAGCTCGTTTGCGAGTTGCTCGTGCGAGAAGCTCGCTTAACAGCGCTGACCTGCCTTACCTATAAGCCTATGATACCTTCTTTTATTATGTACTAGCTTCTGCCCGCGACTTCGTCCGCCTTAAATTCGTTTATCGGGGATAAGGTTTTTTTCGGTATAAAAAGTAGCCTATGTCCTTTCCCGGGACTCAAACTATCTCCATACTAAATTTCATCCAAATCGGTTCAGCGGTTTAAGCGTGAAGAGGTAACAGACACACAGACAGACAGACAGACACACTTTCGCATTTATAATATTAGTATGGAAGCATAGGATGGATTGCATAGATAAGTTTTTTTTGGGTTCCGTAGCCAAAATCGCAAAAACGGAACCCTTATAGTTTCGTCATGTCCGTCCCGCCGTCCGTATGTCACAGGCATTTAACTCAAAAAATGCAAGATATATTGTTGTATATTGATGATGGTAACTTTTGTTACGAAACCGTTTCGATAAACGCAAGTTTAACATGGCTGCACAACAAAGTTCTTAAAACAAAGACAACGGAATACTAAAATAAAATTCTATTTGTGTTTTGTTTCTATTTTTTAATGTGGAAACTTCACTCGGCTTAGACTGCAGTGGATCGCAATTATTTTCTCTTTCTACTGAGATATTTCTATCAATATTGTAAAAAAAAAATATCAATGACTCGTGAGTGCCCACCCAAAACAAACGCGGCTGAAAGTTGAGGCGGACATACAATCAGCCCACAGCCTACACTGCAGTCTGTAGCGAGGCGAGTTCGCAGATAAACACCGACTTGTTCCGCCGGGCGACGCTTCCGGCTCGACTAGCCCAAAGTTGAGAGATACTAACCGAGTGGACGATATACGTCCAATGTCCATAGCATGCACTAACCTCCAACCCAACCCAAACTGCAGTTCTTAACGAGACGAGTTCGCGAATAAACTTCGACTTGTTCTAGCGGGCGACGCTTCTTTTACGAGATACGAGCCGAGTGGACGATATTCATCCATGCCATGCATCCCAGCCTAGGGCCTGTTCATAAATTACGTCATCTATTTTTAACGATTTTTGACGAATAAAAACAACATCACTTAGAGTTTTTATGCCATCTAATAGTTTAGTACTGCCACGACCCGCACTCTGGATTTTTTCGCCGTTCGCCACTGTAACTTCCAAGCTTGTATCCTGAAGAATTTCTTTTTTGTTGCACATATGACATGACGCTCCGGAATCAATGTACCACGCGGATGATTGTACATTCGCGGACAGCGCGCTCAGCATATTCATCGTGTCTTTACTAGGAGGATTCTTCAACTCCTTATTCTTGGTTGGACAGTTCTTAGAGATGTGACCCAGCTTCTTACAGCGGTAACATTTGACAGCCTCTTCGTGTCGCTTTGCCACCATTACGGAACCACTGCTCGTGTCCGTTCCGTTGGTCCGGCGCTGTTCTTCTTGTAAAAGTTTTTGTTTGACCAGCTCGCTCGACATTTTTACGTTGCAGTTTTCCAACGCCATTATTAGTGGGTCATAGTCACATGTGAAACAACTCAGTATTATAACAGCCAAATATTCGTCTTCCAGCGCAGCTGCGATGTCTGTTAATTGTTGTGAGACATCACATACCTTCGCGAGATATGTCGGCATATCAGGATACTCTTGCAGTTTCATCCCGAACAGCTGCCGCATAAGACCTAGCCTTCTGCACAGTCCCCGGTCTTCTTACGCAGACTGCAGATTATTCCACGCCTCCCAGCCGGTAGACGCATTCCGCACGTGCGTGATTACCGCAGGACTAATGCTCAAACAAATGCGAGCCAGAGCTTTCTGTTGTTTCTTCATATCTTCACATACGGCCTTACCGTCTTTTGTCTCCACGCACTCCCAAAGATCTTCATGGATTAAGATCATCTTCATGATGAATTTCCATGATCCATAGTTCACCATGCCGTTTAATTTTTCAATGGCAGGAACAATAGCCGCCCCCGTACCGGACGTCGCCATTACGATATTTAGTTTTCGTGCGTACACTTTTCACGATATAAGAAAAACTGAACAGATCACTAGATAGCGCTTATTTATATTATTAGCACTCTGCTACCATGTTAGAGTAAAACCACTCAATTATTATAAGAGTAGTTTATTACGTGGACAGCAAAGATATAGATGTCAGAGTAAAAGTACAGTACATAGCAACCGTCACATTTGAAAACTAGCGTTACGTTATCACAAAAACAGCCAGACATAGAACATGTAGCTTATATAGGTGCTAACACCAACAAGTTCAAGTTCAGAAAATGGCAAAAAAGGAACCCTTATAATTTCGTCATGTCCGTCCATCCGTCCTTCCGTCCGTCCATATGTATTGTAAAGTGGTTCGGAATTTTGATTTACTTTGGGGCCGGCGATTTGCACTGTTCATGCGAAATGGGTTGTTTACTTACGTGTTTTGACGATAAAAAGGTATAACGACTGCGTCGCGGAACGCGAATAGACTGCAGCACATCACAAATTCTATTTTGTGTTACTATTTCGAGACGAAAAGCATTAGAATCTAGCTGCAAGCCTAAGTATTATGACATCTTCAATTGGACAGTTGTCAAGCTGACAGCTCTGAAGCCGTTTGAGTAGAGTAGCGTTACTGCGCGCACGACGGGTTGGGCGTTTTAGTTTTTGTGGGCGTTGATGTCAGTCGTGCAGGCAGGATATTTTGAGAGAGTTGAAAGTTAAATAAAAGGCAGGAGTCGTCAAATAGATTATTTTGGTCATTTTTTGGTAAATCTCAATTCGTCAGTAATATTTATTTAATTGGGTTTGTTCGTCATAGACAAAATCGGTTGGCTGTAGAGGTTAAGGATGACAGCACTAAATCGGTGTCTGTGGTGCATTCCTTTTTTCTGATTTCTCGAAGCGGTCATGATTTGATTCGTTCTCACGTTTTTTGGTAAGTTTCAACTTTCATCCAAGGAAATCATAAAGGAATCCATGCGGAGCCTTTTCGTATTAGCCATTCGTGTTGTATCTGGTTATAGTGGTTGTGTGAAGTCGTGACGGGGTGACGTCGCTGGCACGTGTGCGCGTGGCGTGCGTCTACGCATCGTCGTGTGGACTCTTGGACGCCTCTCGCTGAATTGACATTGGGACACCAAGCGGTGATTAAACTGGTTCCACTTTCTTCGCGGGAGGTGTCACGTGCGGGCTGAAAAGTAGGATTGCGGATTCACTGTGCCGCGGTTAAGCGGTTGGTTCAGCGTGGAGCTAGGCCGGGCTGCGAAGTCAGCTGCTGTCTCGTCACCTCGGGCCAGTGCGGGCACGAGAAGTCACTGGCAAGGGGAGACGGGCAGGCGACGGGCCCGTAGATCGGTCTGGCCCTGCGAGGTATAGACTGCGGTTTAGAGGTCAGTGCAGTGACATGCTGTAGCGTTCCGTTCCATTGACCAAATGCAATTACGACCCACCAAGTAGAAAATAAGATAAATTTAAGTTAGTTACACGGGGTCTGTAACCGGGGAACTTTGGATATAAGTTAATAAACTTTTGCTGCAGACTTTGGAGTTTTCTTGACTGGCCCCGACAAAAAATACCTTTACATCGGCGCCCGAACAGATGTTGGACTGTAATTGCATGTAAATTAACACTGTGAGTAGTCCACGGCTTGCTCACAGGTCGGTCAATGGTCGGTGTTATGAACGATATTTAAACTGAAGTGTGTGGTTTTCGTTAAGACTTTTTAAAAACATTGAAATTATTGTGGCATTGTGCGGCTATATATAGTGAGAACTGGATAGTAATTCTGATAGTGTTTGTGAAGACTGAATAATTGATAACTGTTGAACCTTAGGTAATTAAGACAATACATAATTTTGGAATCATCCACAAACATTGAAAAATAATAACTGTCATAAAATTCAATTTGTTTATTTCATGTGGGACTAAACTTGTAAAACATTACAAATTACACAAATTTAGTAGTACCTTTAGTAGAATTAAAATAAAATAAAAAAATTGAATATTCAAATAACATTGTATGTGGTAACATTAATATTTAAATTTATTTAAGTGATTAAGTAAATTTTGGTTTTGTAAGTAATTGCATTTCGTGAAAATGGAGGAATATCCAATTGCATTTCATTTGCTTCACAAAGATGAATTGGTGTATGAGGCACATATTAGGGGTCAGAAGCCAGCGGAACAATATTCGGAATTAAAAGTGCAAGTTCGCGAGTTGGCATCACTTTTTCCTTCGGATGAAATTGATAGGTTTGAAGGTGATGTGTCTGCCGAGCTGAGATTAGTTACTGTGAAACTGGATGATTTGGTTAAATTTACATCGGGACCTCGGTTAGCTCTGAAGAACTTGAATAGGGTACGGGCTTTGACAAATCATTTATACCACCGTTTAGGTCGGATTCAGCCAACCAGGGATAATGATATACAGTCATTAGATACAATGGAGAAAACATTTCAAGCTATTCAGAAGAAAGTTGACAGCTTATTCAAAACATTTAAGAGTAGTCGTGAGCCCGAAGTTGAGAGTGCACCTGTCCCAGCACCAATTATAAGTCAACCGCAGGAGATTAGGGTTTCTTGTAGTAAAAATAAGGGTCTTCACACACTGAATCTAAAATATTCAGGGAATTCATGTGTTATCGCGTTTACACAAAAATTGGAAGAGTTATGCTTAAGTAGGCAAATCTCAGAGGAATTGTTCGTGTCAGCTGTGGAACTGTTTGTGGATGGAGCCGCTTTCTGGTACCGTAGCGTGTGTGATGAGGTCAGTAGTTGGGGGAATTAAAGAAATTATTATTAGAGGAATACTTACCAGTAGACTTTGATTACCGACTAATGCACGAAATTAGGACAAGGACTCAGGGGCCATGTGAGAGTATAGGTACCTATCTCAGCATTTTAAAAAATTACTTCAGCAGACTCAGAAAGCCCATTTCGGAGGAAGAGCAGCTGACAATTGCTAGATATGGTAGCCATTTTATACTTCACAACTAGCGCTTGTAGACATAAAAACTTGGGCCGAGTTGAAAAGTCACTGTAGGTTGTTGGAGCACGCGTATGGCCGCGCGTCAGCGTTTAGCGAGCCACCGCGTTGCTCGAGTAACTTATTGTGCCCGGATCTGTCTTGCAAGTCGGTGCAGCCGACCGACACTGGTAACGCATCAGCCACGGGGGTTAATTTAGTAGCCAATGGAAACGATTTGTTTTGCGTGCAATGCCGGGAAGTTGGTCACTTGATGAAAAACTGTTCCGCCCCTAAAGTACTTATTTGTTATCGTTGTGGTGAGAAGGGCGTTACCATGCAGAATTGTCCTCGTTGTATTGTGAACCAACAAGGTGGTTCAAAAAACTAGTAGGTGCGAGCCGAGAGCTCGTCTCTTCTGATAACCGAGCCCGGGGCACAAAAAAAGTTTACACCCGTTATTTTTATAATTCCACGAGGCGACACGATATCAGAAGGGACAAGCCGTTGGTTCATGTGAATGGTGGTGTGGATTGTCGGCCATTTATGCGAGTTTCGGTCTATGGCACTGTGCATGACGGCCTGCTGGATTCTGGCTCTGAAATATCAATAATTAATGACACCCTGTTGAAAATGTTACCCAGCAGTGTAGTGGTGCATAGGTCATATGACTTGGATGAAATAAAGACTGCGAATGGCTCGACGTCTCCCGTCACTGGATATGTATCCCTTCCGGTAACGGTTGGCGGAAAGACTATGACTGTTCAGTTTTATGTCATACCAGGCGTAACCACGGCATTATTGTTAGGTATAAATTTTTGGAAAGCCTTTGGCATCGCGCCTGAGATTCTTTCGATGTGTAGGGTCCCGGCCACGAGCCGGAATGCTGGTTTTAGTGTTTCTGAGGTACATTTAAGTAACTTTGATTCTCTGACGGAGACTCAAAAAATGGAAGCGGAGGTGGTAATTAAAGAATTTGAAGACATTGCGGCAGAAAATAGGGGCTTAGGACGTACTAACCTTATTACACATACAATGACACGGGTAATGCCATTCCCATCAAACAGCGTTATTATAGAATGTCCCCGGAGCGTCTTAAAGAACTTAACCGACAGTTAGATGAGATGCTCCATGATGATGTAGTGGAACCTAGTTCCAGTCCGTGGAATAGCCCGGTCACTTTAGCACCGAAGGCAGATGGCTCCCTTCGTTTTTGTTTGGACAGTAGGAAGCTCAACGAGGTCTCCAAACATGATTCATATCCATTACCGTATATTGCGCATATATTGGACAGTTTGAAGGAGGCCAAGTACTTATCGTCCATAGATCTGAAATCAGCCTTTCACCAGATTCCGTTAGATCCTTCTTCAAAGGAGAAAACAGCTTTCACCATACCAGGGCGGGGTCTCTATCAGTATAAAGTTATGTGTTTCGGATTAACCTCGGCTCCAGCTACGCAACAGCGATTAATGGATAGGTTGTTTGGACCGGAATTTGAGGGGAAAGTGTGGTGTTACTTGGATGATTTAATTTGCGTTTCAGCTAACTTTGAGGAGCATCTCTCCCTATTGCATACTGTTGTAGACCGGTTTCGTCAATCTAACTTGACTATAAATTTATCAAAGTCCAAATTTTTCCGTAGTCAATTAAAATACCTAGGCTTTGTTGTAGATGAGCATGGGTTGAGAACTGACCCAGATAAGATTAGTGCCATTAATGATTTCCCTATACCAGCGTGTAGAAAAGATGTTAAACGTTTTCTGGGTACAGCATCTTACTATAGAAGGTTTATAAAGAACTTTAGTAGCATTGCAGGGCCTTTAAATGCGCTCACCTCCACGCGGAAGAATGCACCGCCGTTCGAGTGGTCCGCTGAGGCTAACAAGGCTTTTGAAGATCTGAAACGTTCCTTAACCAGCGCGCCGGTCCTGGCTTGCCCCGATTTCGAGCAACCATTTGCGGTTCACTGCGATGCATCAGATTTCGGTATCGGTGGGACGCTCACACAGGTTTTGCGTGGTGAGGAGCACCCCATAGCATTCTGTAGCCGTTCGCTAACTGCCTGCGAACGAAATTATTCAGCGACCGAGAGAGAAGCACTAGGAGTGGTGTTCGTAGTGGAACATTTTAGACCTTACTTGGAGGGGAGCAAGCCATTTAAAATCTATACGGACCACGCCAGCTTGAAATGGTTCATGAACCTGAAGAACCCCAGCGGACGACTGGAAAGGTGGGGCTGTAGGCTATCACCTTATAACTTTACAATTGAACACCGTCGCGGTGTGGACAACGTGGTGCCTGACGCGCTCTCAAGAGCTGTGCCAGTATCCTCTGTGGAACCCACCACCACGGACCAATGGTTTTTGGAATTGTATAAGCGTTGTAGTGAGAAGCCGAATAGCTGTCCCAATTTCCAAATAATTAATGATAGATTACTTCGTTTCACAAAATCGAATAACAAGCTTAGATCGGACTTTAGTTGGAAGGAGGTCGTACCTCGTGACTCGGTGGACACCATATTGGCAGCTAACCACTCAGACCCTTTGGCAGCTCACCTAGGAACGGCCAAGGCGTATCAACGTCTCAAACTCCGTTATTATTGGCCTGGGATGTATAAGGATACTGTTAAGTACATTTCAGAGTGTGATACGTGCAACGCTTATAAAATCCCAAACGTTAAAACACCTGGGTTGATGGGAAGTGCCAGAGTATGTTCTCGCCCCTTCCAAGCGATAAGTATAGACCTAGTCGGGCCATTACCCATGTCTAGGCTACAGAATACCTTCTTGCTTGTAGTGATGTGTTATTTTACCAAATATTGTTTACTTTTTCCACTACGTCGCGCCACCGGTAAAGTGAAAGCGCAACGTATAGAGGATCACGTGTTTTTGGAGCACGGAATTCCTCAGACAATTATGTCCGATAACGGTTCACAATTTTGTAGTCGGGATCTTTTGTCTTTGTTTGAGAAATATCGTGTTCCAAACGTAAATTTTGGTCCCGTGTATTGTCCGCAAGTTAACCCAGTAGAGAGGCAAAATCGAACGATCATGACGGCAATATCTAGTCTGGTCGGATCCGACCATCGTACGTGGGATGCAAATATACACAAAATCCGGTTTGCAATCAATACATCGGTTAGTGCTGCCACTAAGTATAGCCCGTTTTTCTTAAACCATGGCCAAGAAGCGATAGCTGATGGCGATAGTTATCGAGATTTTGAAGACCTGGATGAAATAATATTTTCCCCACGAAAAGATCTCTACGATAACCTGGGGGAGCTTAAGTTAATTTTTGGAAGTGTTAAGAAAGAATTAGAAAAAGCGCACGAAGTTAACGCTAAATATTATAATAGAAAACGTAGGGAATTAGAATTTGAAATTGGAGATGTTGTGTGGAAGCGCACTTATAAACAAAGCGATGCGTCTAAGTATTTTGCAGCTAAATTAGCACCTAAATATGAGAAGTGTGTGGTCGTGAGGAAACTTTCGAACTTGGTGTATGAGTTGGAGGATGGGAATGGCAAACCAATTGGTAATTGGCACGTTAAGGATATTAAGACGGTACCAGAAAGGGGTTAAATCCACAGATATTTTAGGCTAGGCTAGGTTTTGGTTTTTTAGTGAATTCACCGCGCCACGTGTCTTCACGGCAAAGATGTTGAGAGCGAATGGGAAATTGGAAAAGGGAATGTTTTAATTTTTTTTTGTTTTTTATATTTACTGGGCGAGGTGACCGTCGGACGCACGGCCCGCGTGTTGACCGCCACGCTCGCCGTGCCGCCGACGTTGATCCCCCAAAGAATGACACGGTCAGGCTGTGACGTGTGAGTCTTGTTTTTTCGACCTGGAGGGCTGCAGATAGTGGTCCTCTAGAGGATATTGGTGTGGGGTGTTCTTTTACGACAAGTTTTGTCGGCGAAGTTGGTGGAAGGCGAACGCGCGGCCCGAGTTACCCGCTTGCTCCCGCCGCGCCGTCGCTGTCGATCACTCTTACTTTTAGGTTTTTGGGTTTTGTCGTTTTTTTTTCTGCAGCATTCGTTAGTGTTTTACGACTGGGGGCCAGCCGGAATTTCCCATTTAATCGGAAAATTCTTCTGGCAGGAGGGGTGTAAAGTGGTTCGGAATTTTGATTTACTTTGGGGCCGGCGATTTGCACCGTTCATGCGAAATGGGTTGTTTACTTACGTGTTTTGACGATAAAAAGGTATAACGACTGCGTCGCGGAACGCGAATAGACTGCAGCACATCACAAATTCTATTTTGTGTTACTATTTCGAGACGAAAAGCATTAGAATCTAGCTGCAAGCCTAAGTATTATGACATCTTCAATTGGACAGTTGTCAAGCTGACAGCTCTGAAGCCGTTTGAGTAGAGTAGCGTTACTGCGCGCACGACGGGTTGGGCGTTTTAGTTTTTGTGGGCGTTGATGTCAGTCGTGCAGGCAGGATATTTTGAGAGAGTTGAAAGTTAAATAAAAGGCAGGAGTCGTCAAATAGATTGTTTTGGTCATTTTTTGGTAAATCTCAATTCGTCAGTAATATTTATTTAATTGGGTTTGTTCGTCATAGACAAAATCGGTTGGCTGTAGAGGTTAAGGATGACAGCACTAAATCGGTGTCTGTGGTGCATTCCTTTTTTCTGATTTCTCGAAGCGGTCATGATTTGATTCGTTCTCACGTTTTTTGGTAAGTTTCAACTTTCATCCAAGGAAATCATAAAGGAATCCATGCGGAGCCTTTTCGTATTAGCCATTCGTGTTGTATCTGGTTATAGTGGTTGTGTGAAGTCGTGACGGGGTGACGTCGCTGGCACGTGTGCGCGTGGCGTGCGTCTACGCATCGTCGTGTGGACTCTTGGACGCCTCTCGCTGAATTGACATTGGGACACCAAGCGGTGATTAAACTGGTTCCACTTTCTTCGCGGGAGGTGTCACGTGCGGGCTGAAAAGTAGGATTGCGGATTCACTGTGCCGCGGTTAAGCGGTTGGTTCAGCGTGGAGCTAGGCCGGGCTGCGAAGTCAGCTGCTGTCTCGTCACCTCGGGCCAGTGCGGGCACGAGAAGTCACTGGCAAGGGGAGACGGGCAGGCGACGGGCCCGTAGATCGGTCTGGCCCTGCCAGGTATAGACTGCGGTTTAGAGGTCAGTGCAGTGACATGCTGTAGCGTTCCGTTCCATTGACCAAATGCAATTACGACCCACCAAGTAGAAAATAAGATAAATTTAAGTTAGTTACACGGGGTCTGTAACCGGGGAACTTTGGATATAAGTTAATAAACTTTTGCTGCAGACTTTGGAGTTTTCTTGACTGGCCCCGACAAAAAATACCTTTACATCGGCGCCCGAACAGATGTTGGACTGTAATTGCATGTAAATTAACACTGTGAGTAGTCCACGGCTTGCTCACAGGTTGGTCAATGGTCGGTGTTATGAACGATATTTAAACTGAAGTGTGTGGTTTTCGTTAAGACTTTTTAAAAACATTGAAATTATTGTGGCATTGTGCGGCTATATATAGTGAGAACTGGATAGTAATTCTGATAGTGTTTGTGAAGACTGAATAATTGATAACTGTTGAACCTTAGGTAATTAAGACAATACATAATTTTGGAATCATCCACAAACATTGAAAAATAATAACTGTCATAAAATTCAATTTGTTTATTTCATGTGGGACTAAACTTGTAAAACATTACAAATTACACAAATTTAGTAGTACCTTTAGTAGAATTAAAATAAAATAAAAAAATTGAATATTCAAATAACATTGTATGTGGTAACATTAATATTTAAATTTATTTAAGTGATTAAGTAAATTTTGGTTTTGTAAGTAATTGCATTTCGTGAAAATGGAGGAATATCCAATTGCATTTCATTTGCTTCACAAAGATGAATTGGTGTATGAGGCACATATTAGGGGTCAGAAGCCAGCGGAACAATATTCGGAATTAAAAGTGCAAGTTCGCGAGTTGGCATCACTTTTTCCTTCGGATGAAATTGATAGGTTTGAAGGTGATGTGTCTGCCGAGCTGAGATTAGTTACTGTGAAACTGGATGATTTGGTTAAATTTACATCGGGATCTCGGTTAGCTCTGAAGAACTTGAATAGGGTACGGGCTTTGACAAATCATTTATACCACCGTTTAGGTCGGATTCAGCCAACCAGGGATAATGATATACAGTCATTAGATACAATGGAGAAAACATTTCAAGCTATTCAGAAGAAAGTTGACAGCTTATTCAAAACATTTAAGAGTAGTCGTGAGCCCGAAGTTGAGAGTGCACCTGTCGCAGCACCAATTATAAGTCAACCGCAGGAGATTAGGGTTTCTTGTAGTAAAAATAAGGGTCTTCACACACTGAATCTAAAATATTCAGGGAATTCATGTGTTATCGCGTTTATACAAAAATTGGAAGAGTTATGCTTAAGTAGGCAAATCTCAGAGGAATTGTTCGTGTCAGCTGTGGAACTGTTTGTGGATGGAGCCGCTTTCTGGTACCGTAGCGTGTGTGATGAGGTCAGTAGTTGGGGGAATTAAAGAAATTATTATTAGAGGAATACTTACCAGTAGACTTTGATTACCGACTAATGCACGAAATTAGGGCAAGGACTCAGGGGCCATGTGAGAGTATAGGTACCTATATCAGCATTTTAAAAAATTACTTCAGCAGACTCAGAAAGCCCATTTCGGAGGAAGAGCAGCTGACAATTGCTAGATATGGTATTAGGCCATTTTATACTTCACAACTAGCGCTTGTAGACATAAAAACTTGGGCCGAGTTGAAAAGTCACTGTAGGTTGTTGGAGCACGCGTATGGCCGCGCGTCAGCGTTTAGCGAGCCACCGCGTTGCTCGAGTAACTTATTGTGCCCGGATCTGTCTTGCAAGTCGGTGCAGCCGACCGACACTGGTAACGCATCAGCCACGGGGGTTAATGTAGTAGCCAATGGAAACGATTTGTTTTGCGTGCAGTGCCGGGAAGTTGGTCACTTGATGAAAAACTGTTCCGCCCCTAAAGTACTTATTTGTTATCGTTGTGGTGAGAAGGGCGTTACCATGCGGAATTGTCCTCGTTGTATTGTGAACCAACAAGGTGGTTCAAAAAACTAGTAGGTGCGAGCCGAGAGCTCGTCTCTTCTGATAACCGAGCCCGGGGCACAAAAAAAGTTTACACCCGTTATTTTTATAATTCCACGACTGCTATTTTTAGCCTGAGACTGCCGTTGACTATAATACTGTTTATTGTTATGGAAAAACCCATTATTTTTCCGTCAATTATTTGATTTATTTGCTTTTCCTCCACGTCTACTACTGGCAAAAGAGAAAGAGCTGTCTTTAAATCAAAATCGGCCATTTTCGACTCTGGATCTGAACCTACTAACTCCTGAATTTCCGAGTATAAATAAATGGTCAAACTGTTCGACAGTTTTCAATACAATCTCGAGATCCACAGCTTCAACATCTTTTTTACATATATCATCTACTAATAAATCAAAACTACGCTTAATCCCTTACAGCACGTAAATTTCCTAATACATCTAGAAGGCTAGCCATAAAAATGATTTAACTTAACACTCAAAGTAAACAACATACTAACAAACAAATATTAAAAAAAAACATTGACCTATTTATACAGTTTCTCCTCGAATCGTTCGTCGTGCCGCTTGTCGCTCCCAGCCGCCAGCTGACTTGCTCGTAGACCCGGGACAACGCGTAGACCTTCAGGTACCCCACAACAGCTATGAGCTGGACCTCCGATAGCTCCAAAACCCGCCGAAGCCAATGACGCGGTGTTGTTGTTCATTGATTGCTGGCCGCCCATTTTTTTTTTCCGAAATTCAGTGACACGAATATAATTTAGCAAAGTCACCTCGCAGATGATATTCTTCTTAGCTCGAGCGCCCCGTAGTCGCCTCGTCCTCTAAATCTTCCTGCAGTAACCTGTCTTCACTTGTCACGGTCGCCATGTAGTATGCGTAGCGTCGGGGTGGTAGGTGGAACGGAAACTCGGTACTACTTTACATAGTTTATGTAAATATCACAACTCTATAATATCGACTCCTGTCTAACCTCATCTCTCTATTGTATTTCTATCCCATAATCTTACAATACTTAACTATATATATTATTAGTCTACGTGCTTTACGTGTTAAGAGAGGAAATCCCTTATCGGATAGATAGGCACTTCATCTTGTTTTACACATCTATCTACATACGTGTAGATGAGACTGTTTGCCTATCACAACACGATATCAGAAGGGACAAGCCGTTGGTTCATGTGAATGGTGGTGTGGATTGTCGGCCATTTATGCGAGTTTCGGTCTATGGCACTGTGCATGACGGCCTGCTGGATTCTGGCTCTGAAATATCAATAATTAATGACACCCTGTTGAAAATGTTACCCAGCAGTGTAGTGGTGCATAGGTCATATGACTTGGATGAAATAAAGACTGCGAATGGCTCGACGTCTCCCGTCACTGGATATGTATCCCTTCCGGTAACGGTTGGCGGAAAGACTATGACTGTTCAGTTTTATGTCATACCAGGCGTAACCACGGCATTATTGTTAGGTATAAATTTTTGGAAAGCCTTTGGCATCGCGCCTGAGATTCTTTCGATGTGTAGGGTCCCGGCCACGAGCCGGAATGCTGGTTTTAGTGTTTCTGAGGTACATTTAAGTAACTTTGATTCTCTGACGGAGACTCAAAAAATGGAAGCGGAGGTGGTAATTAAAGAATTTGAAGACATTGCGGCAGAAAATAGGGGCTTAGGACGTACTAACCTTATTACACATACAATGACACGGGTAATGCCATTCCCATCAAACAGCGTTATTATAGAATGTCCCCGGAGCGTCTTAAAGAACTTAACCGACAGTTAGATGAGATGCTCCATGATGATGTAGTGGAACCTAGTTCCAGTCCGTGGAATAGCCCGGTCACTTTAGCACCGAAGGCAGATGGCTCCCTTCGTTTTTGTTTGGACAGTAGAAAGCTCAACGAGGTCTCCAAACATGATTCATATCCATTACCGTATATTGCGCATATATTGGACAGTTTGAAGGAGGCCAAGTACTTATCGTCCATAGATCTGAAATCAGCCTTTCACCAGATTCCGTTAGATCCTTCTTCAAAGGAGAAAACAGCTTTCACCATACCAGGGCGGGGTCTCTATCAGTATAAAGTTATGTGTTTCGGATTAACCTCGGCTCCAGCTACGCAACAGCGATTAATGGATAGGTTGTTTGGACCGGAATTTGAGGGGAAAGTGTGGTGTTACTTGGATGATTTAATTTGCGTTTCAGCTAACTTTGAGGAGCATCTCTCCCTATTGCATACTGTTGTAGACCGGTTTCGTCAATCTAACTTGACTATAAATTTATCAAAGTCCAAATTTTTCCGTAGTCAATTAAAATACCTAGGCTTTGTTGTAGATGAGCATGGGTTGAGAACTGACCCAGATAAGATTAGTGCCATTAATGATTTCCCTATACCAGCGTGTAGAAAAGATGTTAAACGTTTTCTGGGTACAGCATCTTACTATAGAAGGTTTATAAAGAACTTTAGTAGCATTGCAGGGCCTTTAAATGCGCTCACCTCCACGCGGAAGAATGCACCGCCGTTCGAGTGGTCCGCTGAGGCTAACAAGGCTTTTGAAGATCTGAAACGTTCCTTAACCAGCGCGCCGGTCCTGGCTTGCCCCGATTTCGAGCAACCATTTGCGGTTCACTGCGATGCATCAGATTTCGGTATCGGTGGGACGCTCACACAGGTTTTGCGTGGTGAGGAGCACCCCATAGCATTCTGTAGCCGTTCGCTAACTGCCTGCGAACGAAATTATTCAGCGACCGAGAGAGAAGCACTAGGAGTGGTGTTCGTAGTGGAACATTTTAGACCTTACTTGGAGGGGAGCAAGCCATTTAAAATCTATACGGACCACGCCAGCTTGAAATGGTTCATGAACCTGAAGAACCCCAGCGGACGACTGGAAAGGTGGGGCTGTAGGCTATCACCTTATAACTTTACAATTGAACACCGTCGCGGTGTGGACAACGTGGTGCCTGACGCGCTCTCAAGAGCTGTGCCAGTATCCTCTGTGGAACCCACCACCACGGACCAATGGTTTTTGGAATTGTATAAGCGTTGTAGTGAGAAGCCGAATAGCTGTCCCAATTTCCAAATAATTAATGATAGATTACTTCGTTTCACAAAATCGAATAACAAGCTTAGATCGGACTTTAGTTGGAAGGAGGTCGTACCTCGTGACTCGGTGGACACCATATTGGCAGCTAACCACTCAGACCCTTTGGCAGCTCACCTAGGAACGGCCAAGGCGTATCAACGTCTCAAACTCCGTTATTATTGGCCTGGGATGTATAAGGATACTGTTAAGTACATTTCAGAGTGTGATACGTGCAACGCTTATAAAATCCCAAACGTTAAAACACCTGGGTTGATGGGAAGTGCCAGAGTATGTTCTCGCCCCTTCCAAGCGATAAGTATAGACCTAGTCGGGCCATTACCCATGTCTAGGCTACAGAATACCTTCTTGCTTGTAGTGATGTGTTATTTTACCAAATATTGTTTACTTTTTCCACTACGTCGCGCCACCGGTAAAGTGAAAGCGCAACGTATAGAGGATCACGTGTTTTTGGAGCACGGAATTCCTCAGACAATTATGTCCGATAACGGTTCACAATTTTGTAGTCGGGATCTTTTGTCTTTGTTTGAGAAATATCGTGTTCCAAACGTAAATTTTGGTCCCGTGTATTGTCCGCAAGTTAACCCAGTAGAGAGGCAAAATCGAACGATCATGACGGCAATATCTAGTCTGGTCGGATCCGACCATCGTACGTGGGATGCAAATATACACAAAATCCGGTTTGCAATCAATACATCGGTTAGTGCTGCCACTAAGTATAGCCCGTTTTTCTTAAACCATGGCCAAGAAGCGATAGCTGATGGCGATAGTTATCGAGATTTTGAAGACCTGGATGAAATAATATTTTCCCCACGAAAAGATCTCTACGATAACCTGGGGGAGCTTAAGTTAATTTTTGGAAGTGTTAAGAAAGAATTAGAAAAAGCGCACGAAGTTAACGCTAAATATTATAATAGAAAACGTAGGGAATTAGAATTTGAAATTGGAGATGTTGTGTGGAAGCGCACTTATAAACAAAGCGATGCGTCTAAGTATTTTGCAGCTAAATTAGCACCTAAATATGAGAAGTGTGTGGTCGTGAGGAAACTTTCGAACTTGGTGTATGAGTTGGAGGATGGGAATGGCAAACCAATTGGTAATTGGCACGTTAAGGATATTAAGACGGTACCAGAAAGGGGTTAAATCCACAGATATTTTAGGCTAGGCTAGGTTTTGGTTTTTTAGTGAATTCACCGCGCCACGTGTCTTCACGGCAAAGATGTTGAGAGCGAATGGGAAATTGGAAAAGGGAATGTTTTAATTTTTTTTTGTTTTTTATATTTACTGGGCGAGGTGACCGTCGGACGCACGGCCCGCGTGTTGACCGCCACGCTCGCCGTGCCGCCGACGTTGATCCCCCAAAGAATGACACGGTCAGGCTGTGACGTGTGAGTCTTGTTTTTTCGACCTGGAGGGCTGCAGATAGTGGTCCTCTAGAGGATATTGGTGTGGGGTGTTCTTTTACGACAAGTTTTGTCGGCGAAGTTGGTGGAAGGCGAACGCGCGGCCCGAGTTACCCGCTTGCTCCCGCCGCGCCGTCGCTGTCGATCACTCTTACTTTTAGGTTTTTGGGTTTTGTCGTTTTTTTTTCTGCAGCATTCGTTAGTGTTTTACGACTGGGGGCCAGCCGGAATTTCCCATTTAATCGGAAAATTCTTCTGGCAGGAGGGGTGTAAAGTGGTTCGGAATTTTGATTTACTTTGGGGCCGGCGATTTGCACCGTTCATGCGAAATGGGTTGTTTACTTACGTGTTTTGACGATAAAAAGGTATAACGACTGCGTCGCGGAACGCGAATAGACTGCAGCACATCACAAATTCTATTTTGTGTTACTATTTCGAGACGAAAAGCATTAGAATCTAGCTGCAAGCCTAAGTATTATGACATCTTCAATTGGACAGTTGTCAAGCTGACAGCTCTGAAGCCGTTTGAGTAGAGTAGCGTTACTGCGCGCACGACGGGTTGGGCGTTTTAGTTTTTGTGGGCGTTGATGTCAGTCGTGCAGGCAGGATATTTTGAGAGAGTTGAAAGTTAAATAAAAGGCAGGAGTCGTCAAATAGATTGTTTTGGTCATTTTTTGGTAAATCTCAATTCGTCAGTAATATTTATTTAATTGGGTTTGTTCGTCATAGACAAAATCGGTTGGCTGTAGAGGTTAAGGATGACAGCACTAAATCGGTGTCTGTGGTGCATTCCTTTTTTCTGATTTCTCGAAGCGGTCATGATTTGATTCGTTCTCACGTTTTTTGGTAAGTTTCAACTTTCATCCAAGGAAATCATAAAGGAATCCATGCGGAGCCTTTTCGTATTAGCCATTCGTGTTGTATCTGGTTATAGTGGTTGTGTGAAGTCGTGACGGGGTGACGTCGCTGGCACGTGTGCGCGTGGCGTGCGTCTACGCATCGTCGTGTGGACTCTTGGACGCCTCTCGCTGAATTGACATTGGGACACCAAGCGGTGATTAAACTGGTTCCACTTTCTTCGCGGGAGGTGTCACGTGCGGGCTGAAAAGTAGGATTGCGGATTCACTGTGCCGCGGTTAAGCGGTTGGTTCAGCGTGGAGCTAGGCCGGGCTGCGAAGTCAGCTGCTGTCTCGTCACCTCGGGCCAGTGCGGGCACGAGAAGTCACTGGCAAGGGGAGACGGGCAGGCGACGGGCCCGTAGATCGGTCTGGCCCTGCCAGGTATAGACTGCGGTTTAGAGGTCAGTGCAGTGACATTCTGTAGCGATCCGTTCCATTGACCAAATGCAATTACGACCCACCAAGTAGAAAATAAGGTAAATTTAAGTTAGTTACACGGGGTCTGTAACCGGGGAACTTTGGATATAAGTTAATTAAAATTTTTGCTGCAGACTTTGGAGTTTTCTTGACTGGCCCCGACAAAAAATACCTTTACAGTATGTAAGCATTTTACTCAAAAAATGGAAGATGTATATTGATGATTGAATTTATTTTATCGCTTTTCTTAACTAAATATTAAAATACCGTAAAGACTATTTCAAAATGTGAAATTAAAATTGAAATCAGTCAAGAAATACGCATAATATAGGCATTTTAATCTATGCACTGTTACGTCACAGCGCACTTTAGCCATATAATTTCCATATTAAATTATCTTTTGCAAGAAAGAGATAGAATGACATGTTTGATGGCTTATATCTTGGTTATTTTTATAGCTATTTAAAATAATATTTTTGTCTACTGTTTGTTACATGATATGAGCTTTTTTATATGAGCTCTTAATAAAGCAAAAATAAAAATCATGCATATTCCGTATTGCTAAAACGTGTACAAAGTGATCCTATTACAAGGGTTCCGTTTTTCGTTTTAGGACAAATAACCCTCAACACAAGTGGACACAGTATATGGCAAAGTATCTCTCAGGATCAAATATGTAATGTATGTTCTAGCAAATAAATAAATTTGAAAATTTGAAATCAACTAACACATTACAAAATGAGGACGCGGCGACGCACGAAGAGTCTTTAATGTAATTACAAGCTTCAAAAGTGCAACTGCAAGCCTAAAGTTCCACTGAAATCATAATGCCACTGGGAAATCCGAATGACTTCGTTACTAGAGAGATCTTAGAACAAAATTATACGCTACATTTTATTACTAGGGGATTATATTAGGGAAATCTTAAATATTTTGATCTGAATTATGCACTTCATTATAACGAAAAAAATGTGCTAATTAAAAGTTAATTGATATAATGATCGGATATAGAGTTGCGCTTCTCAGCAAAAGGTCGTAAGTGCAGTGGAGATGCGCTCTTTTGCCAGTGCCCTTTTTCATATCGTATTTCGTAGTGCAGTTTTTTTGTATGAACGGCTGCAGAACCCTACACTGAGCATAGTACGAGTCCGACATGCTCTTGGCCGGTTTTTTTTTCCTTGGTTTTGTGGTTAGCCCCATAGTTAATATTGCTCAGTGTGACCCTACAGATCAGTCCTGTCCTGTCACTATTGCTCTGTCTCCTGAATTATCAAAAAAACAAGTAAAGCAAAAGTTCAAAACTCAAGCAAATACCTACCTTTTAACAAAAGTTAAATTGTTTGGAAAGTATAAAAATAACTCATTTAATTAATGCTGGATATACATTACATGAAACATTGTTAAGCTTAGTTTAATTAATTATAGCAAAGATAAGCAAATTATGCTTGAAATTATTTTGTTTTCAAGTATCAAATGTGTTAAATTTAAAGCCGTTCTTGGTTTGTTTCGAAGTATTAAATACTAAGCCTTTCCCTCGTATTTATAACCACAAGGTGCCCACAACTTCGTTCGCGCAGGAGAAAAGTCATTACCCCTATCATTTTCTTCAGCGTAGTCGATTAAAAAGTATTCTATAACCATCTGTGGATACCCAGCTAATCGTGTGCCAAAAATAGTTGAAATTCGTTCAGCCGTTTTGGCGTGATGAAGCCACAACGACGCATACCAACATACAAAAAATGAAAATAAAAATAAATCGATCTCCAAATAGTCAGTTGTAATATATTTTTTTAAAATGTCTTTAATGTACTCTGTACATTCCATTCCATTTTTAAGGTTCCGTACCCAAATATAAATACTACTCAACACAAAATAGAGGCCACTTTTGCGCGGTGAGTTTCTATTTAGTTTTTGTGGTAACGATAAACTAATTTTATCTCAATTAGATCGAATAAAACAATTGACTATTTAATTAATCAATTATTAGCTTAAACAAAAACAAAAGCCTTTTCAGCTAGAGACTTTGTAAAATAAATTTTACTAACTAATAGATATTTTCACGTTACGATTTAAATTCTTAGTGGCCCCTATATTGTTTTGAGCAGTATACAATATAAAAATTTATACTTAATACTCTTGATTTAAAGCAAAGAGTGAGAGCTGAACTAGATGACGATTTCAACATGTCCGTCAACACAAATAAACCAAGTCACAACAAGACAAAATTACAACAGAACACCGTCCTCTCTTGTATCGGATTCCTTACACCGCCTGCCTGCAAGTGTGTATACATTAACAGCAGACTGGCGCTTAATTCCATGAGGAAAATTACATATATCCGAGACATCACTAATCTACCTAAGCAATCGGCTCTTCTTTCCCATTGAGATGAATATATGTATTTTTTCTCAATGTTAAATTCGGGTTCACATAGGGCTTTGACAGAATAACAGCGTTGCAGTTTGCCTACATGCAAGTTGCAACACCATGCTGAGCAAAGCCTCTTCTTTACACACATTGCTGGACTCTTTGAAGGCACCTTCACTCTTGTGTATTATACAGGTACGATACATATATCACGCTAGTTGCCAGCAAAGTCTTGTTCTGTGTGCTTGAGGAATAAACGAGTTTTCTTTCTTTCTGTCCACTCTTTTGACATGTGCAAAATTTTATTCATCATTGCTAAAGATGAACGCGGCCGCGAGTAGTATAAGTAATTTTGTCAAGTGTCAATATCTCCTTTAAATATCTTTGTCAATGTTCCTTAATGTAGCTGGAATAGAAAAAATCGTATCCTGGAATGCGTCTTCATAACTAAACAACGGGCTGCAATATCCGAATGACATCTGGAGTACCTGCCCTTCTGGACGGAGTTAAGCTGGCTAGACCTCTAAGCAGCATAGTCCCCACGCACAATGGCCCGGCTTTCACAGACTAGGTGCGGAAAACGGTGCCCATAACCAAATATCCTGTATAGATTATTATTTATTGGAATAACATAACAAGATACAATACAGAGGCGTGAGAGAGACTAGACGCGTTCTTTGCCTTTCGTGAAATTTTTAGCAAGGAGCTGTGTTATATTATATTAAAATATCGAGCTCACTATTTTAAGTTGCAAAAACAAGGGTTAATGTACTACTCATATTGTCTTATTTTATTAACCGACTTCCAAAAAAAGTAGGTTCTCAATTCGACGGAATGTTTTTTTTTTTTTTTTATGGATGTTCACCGATTACTCAGAGAATATTTGACCGATTTCAATTTTTTTTTTTTGATTTTATAGAAGGTACTTTCTAGTTGGTCCCATTTAATTTTGGTGAAGATCTGATGATGAAATCCATGAGGAATTGAAGGAACTCCTCAAATATTGTAGGCATACATATAGCGATTTTGGTATTATAAGAAACATAATAAGCATTTGCATTCAGAAAGTGTAAATTGGTGAAAATAGACCACAGAATGCTATCGGAACTCCTCAATGATAAATGATTTACGGTTGGCGACAAAATAACTTGATTAATTTAGCTAAGCAACTTCATGGTCACAAATTTAAATGTTCCTGATGAGAATGGTACCATCGAATTGATTTGATGATGGAGCCGGAAGGTAGGCACCAGATCTATGTAATAAAATAATGTATCCTAGCCGTGTTTGGGCTTGTTCGAATCGTCACGAGATACATTTTTAAGTAACGATGAACTAAAAAGTGTAAAATAAATAAAATTTTAAACAAAAAAATAAAACCGACTCCAAAAAAAACTAAAAAGTAAAAAATAACGCCATAATTCAGTTTCTTCAAATTACTTACAAGTAACCGTTTGTATCTGTATGTTAATCTATACAGTATATACAATTAATGTTATTTTGGAGTCGGTGCCATCGTGTCACAACTTACTAAAATCGTCAATTTTCAATATTTTACACATTCTTTATATGGCACCGACGCCAAAATAAGATTAATTGTATATACTGTATAGATTGAGTATACAAACGGTTACTTCTAAGTAATTTGAAGAAACTGAATTATGGCGTTATTTTTTACTTTTTAGTTTTTTTTGGAGTCGGTTTTATTTTTTTGTTTAAAATTTTATTTATTTTATTGTTATTATCTCTATTTCATATTTTGTGTTGTACTTATAAGTAACTAGCTTCTGCCCGCGACTTCGTCCGCCTCAACTTCGTTTATCGAGGATAAGGGTATTTTTCCAGGATAAAAAGTAGCCTATGTCCTTCTCCGGGACTCAAACTATCTCCATACCAAATATCGTCTAAATCGGTTCAACGGTTTAAGCGTAAAGAGGTAACAGACAGACAGACAGACAGACAGACACACTTTCACATTTATAATATTAAGTATGGAAGTATTGATATGGATTTAAATTTTTACCTCTCTTTTTTTCTTTGTGTGCCTTATCATTGTTTATTAATTCCTTTTTTTTGTATTCGTTATGTGTTCGTGCCGTCACTGATATAATTAGTTTAGTTATTAAAGCTTATTTTTAGTTGTTCTTTTGGTTACCACTGAAAATCAGCGCCACGGCTTGCTGTGGCACCATGCTGTCCATTTTTAACGCCAGTTTATTTTTAAATAACATAGTAACCACAAGAAATGCGCTAATTTTTGTTTCTTTTCTTCTGTCTATATGGCCGAGATGTTGTTCAATTGGTAGCAATGCGTCGTCGAATTCGGACCGGTCGCAGCTAATACCATTACGCCCGGGAGACTTGACGGCCGATCCCTGGCCGCACTCACTTTGCCACTCCACATGGTAAATGCTGACTTATCGTATTAACGTCTACGGATACTAGGAAACATGTGGGTTATAGGTTAATGGTTTCATGATAGTTTATTTAAGTATTCACATATACGTTCATGAGTGTTGCTCGTATAGTACTCATAATCCTGTCATAGTTATTTGTTATACAAGGGTGCAAAGTTGTATTTTATCCGCGAGTGTGGCATTGAAAATTGGAAACAAGAGCTAGCAAAAGGATTCTATAGTTGAACCACGAGCGAAGCAAGTAGTTCTAAAATATAATCCTAAGCTGAGCGAGTGTTTGAACACACGAGTAGTAAAATACAACTTAGCACCCGTGTGTAACACAAAACTTTTCACCTCACTATAGCGAGGAAAGTGCAACATCCAAAAAAAACAGCTCATAAAAAATAAGTATTTGTACACATTATTATTCATCATATCAGACATAGGACGTCCACTGCTGGACACAGGCCTCCTCAATTGTTTTCCACATGGGCCGGATAGAGGCGACCCGCACTCAGCGAGCCCCCGCAACCCTAACCAGGTCGTCGCGCTTGCCGGTACGCGGTCTCCACTCGAGAACCTTTCTGCCCCAACGGCCATCGGTTCTTTGAACTATGTGCCCTGCCCATTGCCACTTCAATTTGCTTACCCTGTTTGCTATGTCGGTGACCTTGATTCGTCTACGGATCTCCTCATTCCTGATTCGATCCCGTAGAGAAATCCCGAGCATAGCCCTTTCCATAGCTCGCTGAGTGACTCTGAGTTTCCATAAGAGGCCCATAGTCAGAGACCACGTCTCGGCTCCGTAGGTCATCACCAGTAATACGCACTTTCGTCTTCAAGCACTGAGGTATCCTGGACTAGAAGACACTTCGCAGTTTCCCAAACGCTGCCCATCCAAGCTGGATCCGTCGATTGATCTCTTTATTTCGACCTATGTTCCTTGGGGAAAGTATTTCAGTATCATGTTCAAAATCATCTGCTGCGGGAAAACAACCACTAAAATTTCACACTGTATATGTAGGTTTAGGTACATTAGCGCGAGTAAAAAAGACCTGCAACACTTTCAGAATGACGTCAATGTATCTCAGCCCCACCTCTACTCAAATCATCATACCCATCGAAGTTTTCTTAAGTCCAAAAAATACTGTCGGTTTAGGAGTCCATATCTCGGTAATTATGAAGTTTAGCAAAAAGATGCCCTTAAAATATACCTACTTCTGCATTATATACGATAGAATCATAAAAAATAGGTGTCAATATGGCATCACGTTGATGATTTTTTTTTAGTCAGGACCCCCTTTGCTTTAGTCCAACCGTTATACACACATATGCCGTATATTTCCCGTAACTTGTTACCATAGTAGTTTACTCGACACCGTCAATATCACTAATTCTATAATATGCGAGCTGGAGTGCCTGTAATCATATAATACGTATTCGCATTAATCTGAGTTAATTTGAAATGCCGCAGTTCATTTAATATACGCGCGCGAGGAATCCAAAATATTTGAAGGGTGTACTCCTTTTATTTATTTTTTATTCATTCATATACAATACATTTGTGTTTGAAACCATTCATTTAACAATAACAATAATTATAGCTACGTTTCAGATACAGCTCCCATATGTCAACGAATTATTATAATAATGCAATAAATTTAAAGTAAATTAAACAAATGACTAATACCATAATCCAAACCGTAACACCTAGTCCAAAAATCAATACCGTCAGAGTTAATAAATAAATTACAATGTCAAGAATATAAACCTATTAAAATATTATTACAGTATAATTAAAATAAACTGAACAATCACAAATAAAATAATTCCTATCAAAATACGTAGTCCAATAATACATAAATAATTTTAAAAATATATTTATACTAAAATTATAATGTCAAGGATACAAAATTAATTGGTCATTAAATATTTCGTCCACACTGTAGAAACACCTTCTCAACAAACAGCACTTTATTCGTCTTTTGAAAATTGCGTAATCGGTAATGCTTTTTAAATCTGGAGGTAGTTTATTAAATAGTTTAACAGCCTGTTTTGTTCCTCAATCTTAGATTTTGGGCAAAAATTGTGACTTATGTTTTTTGTCCGCGTGAGTAAACGCAGCTCTTGTTCTTCATAAGTCTCAAACCTAGATTTATGCTTTATCAACTCTGTAAGAAGGACGAGAACATACAAGCTAGGCACAGTGAGTATACCGAACCTAACAAAATGTTCCCTACAGGAAACCCATGCAGGGATACGCAAAATAATCCTACCGGCTCTTTTTTGCAAACTAAAGCTCTATTGACATTATATTTATAGCTATTCCCCCAAAACATGATGCTATATCGCAGTTTCATTTCAATCAATGCATAGTACACTATTTTCCATTGCTCTCTCTTTAGGTCGTTAGGAGCAAAAAAGTTTTATATGAACGCAAGTCAAGGTCAGCTGAGTTTTGAATATATTATTACTATCACTTTCATGTAAATTATTTATTTTGATTACTAAAGGGGATTGAAACACATCAAAGTGACAGCTACCCCTCAGCCTCACAAAGGTCATCCTTTTTTTAAATATATTTTAAAATAAATAAATAACACAGGGACAATCTTACACAAATCGACCCAGTCCCAAACTAAGCAAAGCTTGTACTATGGGAACTAGGCAACGATATACACAATATATATACATAAATTATAATATTTAAATACATAGGAAATATCTAAAACTCACAACAAACATTCGTGCTCATCACACAAACACTTGCCCTAGCCGGGATTAGAACCCGGGACCGCCAGCTTCGTAGGCCGTTTTGCAACCCACTGAGCCAAATGTGTCGTCGTATCGTCGTATTTACTATTAATGGCCTCAGGAATGCGTGGTTAAAATATTTCCAATTCCTCGCAGGCTCCCTGTATAGACATCATGATTGTGGATGCGCAGCTTTTAAGAGTCCCCGGTAAGCTCGGTTCTCCATACAAACGTAGTTACGCTCTCATTTTAAAACGACTAGCTAGCTTGCTCTGAAACCTTGTACTTAGAATAAGTTAAGGTATATGCAGGCCTGTAATTAGTTTATGTAGCTTCAGATACTATAGTAAAAAAAATACAGCTAGAGGCGCGTCCACACTTGTATCATTTGCTCGTATCCGATCACCGTCGCGTGGCATGACTGCGTATCGCGCTGCTTGAACGCTCACTGTCGGCGCGGCAATCACGCCGCACTTGTCCAATCCGAGTGTGCGATACGCGTAGCAACATGGATTTCGAGCGATCGGATCGGCGCAACGTCCAAACGCGTGATCGTGACACGCGATCATGCTACGCGACGAAGATCTGATCGGGCAAATGATACAAATGTGGACGCAACTTGATTTAAGTTTTTCATACAAAACTTGTTTTTGCTTTATTTCGTTTGTTTTAAAAAATTGGAGCCATATAAACTAATTACAGGCCTAGATATAGCTCATGGCATCGTATATGCAAAATTTCGTTACAATCCTACGTGGTTTTAAAATGAGACCGAAATTCCGTTTGTATGGGAAGGTGAAATTCGGCCGAGCTTGCCAAGGGCTCTTAAGGATTATGAATTTAATTTGATTTCAGCAACCTCTTACATTTGAAGGTGGCGCAGTGCGTTGACTTCAGCGCAATAACGTTCATAGCAAAATATTTCACATACTGCATTGTGAATTTTATTCCATTTGTGGGTGCGAATATTACTATTCCTAATATTCTTAAAAATGCCGTATTCAAATATTCAGTAAAGTAAGTAATCATAACAAGATTTTATTAACGGTTGAGTACTTTTAGAAAGTCGTGAAAAATACGTAACGCAAAAATTACACGTAATCTTAGATGATCAAACGAACTTACCTGAAGTGAAGTTCGATCTTAATTATCTTGTCTTCGCCGAAGAGATTTATCACTAACCAGGTAGTCCTGCTATGCAGCAACCAACCGCACAAGTATTTAGAGTAGAAAGAGAAGCAAGTTTGCTGTCACTCTACCCTCCGATACTGTCGCTGTCTAGCCTCATTCTTTTTAGAGAAATCGAGCAACATTGATCCTTTGGGAAAAATAAGTAAGAAGGGATGGGAGGGACCTTAAATCTCTTCGGCGAAGACAAGATAATTAAGATCGAACTTCACTTCAGGTAAGTTCGTTTGATCATCTAATTATCTTGTCTTCTTCTCCGAGATTTATCATTAACCAGGTAGATGTTTAGATTTACAATGTTGCGAGATTAATAAAAAACACTATGTAAAGAAAGAAATAAGATATATATATGTAATTTATATAATTTATTCTTATACCCATACTTCCAAATATACAAGTATATCAGCATTCATTAAGTATTAGTAATTTGTTTATATCCATATCCCTACAATTATTGTATAAGAATTGTGTTTGAATCAACAATTGGTCTATTATAAAAGTTTGCAAATACAGCTGATTAGCCAGACTAACCAGCAGCCCGTCTAATGACATCGACACATAGACCATCATGAGCAGCGGCAGAAATTGAAGCGTGCCGTGTGCTATGGGCTCCGAAAATTGATGTGTCGATGCCACTAGCCTGCAGAGTCTGCTTGATCCATCGCCCTATAGTCTGAGATGAAGCGGCTCTGTGTGGCTTTTTATGTGTTATGAATAAATGATCTTCATTGTTTTCCCTAAGCGATGATGTTATCGACAAGTAATTCCTTAGAACAGTAGCTGGGCAGATACTAATATTATGACTATAAATAGGCAGATCAAATATAGGCTGAGCACGACCAATACCAGAAGTTTTAATTAAGTCTGATACTGTAATAATTACTCGATCGTTATATAATTTTATACTACTTATTTTGATTAATGATATCGTCTGAGTTTTTTGTCCAGACGCCAAAGCTAGTAACATAACTAATTTTTTGGTCAATTGTTCTAAATCATTTGTATCATTTGGAATTGTACTTAAGTAATCTAGTACCTCGCTTGGGTTCCAGGTGATATTGTACCGAAGGAAAACAGGTTTCAATTTAAATATCCCTTTAAAAAACCTTTTAACCTTTTCATCCTGATCAATATTAGTAGAGGAAATCAACGATATCGCTGATCTATGATTATTAAGGGTTCCATAGGAGGCCCCGGATTGAAAACATTCGGTCAGAAAATTAAGCAGCGAATAAACGGTAATTTGATAAGGAATGTAAATATTATCCTTGCAGAAAGCCCACCATAGACGTAAATTACTCGAATATTGAGATTGTGTACTTCGCGCCAAGGACGCCAGCATGACATTTGCAGATGCTAACGAAACACCTTGCCTGACGAAGGCCTCCCGGATAACACACTCACCGCCAGGGAAATCTGACGATGGAGCGGGTGTGTTACTCTGAAAGATGAAGAAAGCAGATTCCTATTGGGAGATAATATCAATATATCGCTTACTGAGAGAGCTTTAAATAAAGAGTACCATGGCTGTTATGGCCACAGTGGTACAATCACAATACCGCTTGATCGGTTTCAATTTTGTTTAGTACTTTTAAGATTAATGCAAACGGTGGGAAGACATAAAAGAAAAATGGACTCCAGTCTAACGTAAAAGCATCAATATTATGAGCGAAAGGATCTCTCTTCCAGGATACATATACGGCACACTTTGCATTTATTCTTGACGCAAAAAGATCAATTTCAGGCTTTCCGAAGGTTTTTACAACCTTTTTGCATGCATACGACCCTAGTTCCCACTCTGTATCCACATTTAATTTTCTTGATTCGCTATCAGCCTCGATATTTAATGACGATTCTATGTAGGAAGCGAATATATAAATTTTCCTGTCTTCGCACCATTTCCAGATCATGTTTGCTACAAAATTTAGATGAGGGTACTGGACACCACCCATCCGGTTCACGTATGATATCGCTGTGATGTTATCTACGCGTAATAGAATTTCGCAGCAAGTCAAGTTTTCAGCGAAAGATTTTATACCAAAATATACAGCTAATAACTCCAGATAATTAATATGTTTTGCACACTCTGATTGAGTCCACAAACCTCCTGTTTTCTCCCCATCACATGCAGCCCCCCACCCAGTAGTAGACGCGTCAGTAAAGATTTCAATTTTGTATCTAATTTGCCTTATAGGACTTACTGAAAACAAAACCTTTTCCTTCCACCAAACTAAATCATCTTTTAAATTATCGGGAATCGTCATGAATGAATCGTATTTATTATCAGTATTCAATAGTGCCATATATTTAGCTCGCTCTAAGGAGTTGGTGTACAACCAACCATAAGCGATAGCGGGGCATGCGGCAGTAATTGAACCAAGAAAACGCGCGAAATCTCGCACTCGCATACTTTTAGTATACAACATGCTATTAATACGTTTGGACAAACTTTGTCGTTTGCCGTCGGGTAATTGCAAAGTCATTGTTTTGGAGTTTAAGACAAAACCTAAAAATCTACATGAAGTAGTAGGTAGCGTACTCTTATCGTAATTAATCACAAATCCCAGTCTAGTTAAGCACTCAATTGTGTACTTGACATTTTCTCGACATTTTCTCGACTTGTATCTCCAAATAAACACAGATCATCCAGATAGCGAACGGACTTATAGCCACGTGACCTCAAGTGAGTTATGAATGACGGGTTGCAAAATGTTTGTAAAAATGTAAGGTGCTGAGCATAATCCAAATGGTAAAGCATTAAATTGATATAGCTGATTATCTACATAAAATCTCAAATATTTTCTTTGCGATGCATGAACAGGTACTAATAGATATGCTTCCTTAAGGTCAATCGTGGCCATGAAACTACCAGGTGAGATCAGCCTGGACGCGGTTCGAATGTCTTCCATCTAAAAGTGATCAATATACACAAATTTATTTAACTTTTTAAGATTTATTATGAAACGCGTACTCCCGTCACTCTTTGGTATTAAGAAGACATCCGATACAAACTGACCATTCGTATAAGTACATTTTTCGATAGTGAAAAACATTTGTCAATCAGTGGGATAATGACTGATAGACGAGTGTCAGTCTCTGCGAAATGTGAGTCCGCGATGAGTTTGCCAGCATCGTTTAGGGTTGTTACAACCTCCGATATGTCCGGGTTTTTCTTCAGCAACTGTTAAGGCCTTTCCAATAGCCGCCAGAGCTCTGCCAAGCTGATCTTGTTTGCCAAGTAAGCGTTTGTCGCGAAGACGACACGTCTCCACAAGCATAGCGCTTATCTCTGGGTTTAGAGTAGGCGCCTTTGACATAGGAACGTTCTTTGGAATTAAATATTTTTTGGTCAGCTCTTCCCGCGTTTCTTTATTTAAACTATTGGCATTTGTTGAAGCCGATTAGCTAAATCCTTTTGCAAATCATCCCCATATTCGACAGGTTCGCTTTCCACTTCACCAAGAGCTTTTAATAGCTCAGGATCGAAAACATCGATAGTTTCCGTAATAACGGGCTCGTTTCTGTTGCAAGGAACATCAGGAGAATTCTCCACCGTTTCGATATTTCCGTCCGTAGGCACTAGACGTTCTACAACAATACACCATACCAATATAAAATGTATATATACACATGTCGAACTTGCCAAATTAGCCGCCACACGGGTTAAAGAAAAATACTAGTGGATATGAGGGAAATTGTTCCACATTAAAATTTAGAATCAGTTTGATATAATTAATTCCGAATCATTGAAGGTTTCAATTAATAATTACTTAGATACGAATACGTGTCTTAGAACATACGCCCGAAGAATACAACGGGATTAAAATATATATATATATGTATGGTCATTATTCTACCGAAGAATTCAACGGATAGAATTAACAAAAAGATGGTATTGCACTGCATCGCGATCCACGAATTTCTTCTGATATGTAGTCATAAAGGCCCGAAAAATACAACAGGCATAAATTTATTTTTACCGAAGAATTCAACGGTAAAAATGACTAAACGTAGACTGGGTAATAATAACCTTCGTTTGGCACGTCTTCGTCTTCACTACTGGAACTGGAGTATATAATACGGCGACGTTTTTGTTTTGGGTCCTCTTGAAACAATTTTTCGTAATCCTCCATTAACATGGTCCATTTTTCCTCACTGGTTTCCTTACGACGCTTCGACATTTTTTCTGTACGACGAATGTAAATAATTATTGGCTCACTTGTGCAGTCAGTGCGCGCGCACAGACAAGAATGGGGCTAGACAGCGACAGTATCGGAGGGTAGAGAGACAGCAAACTTGCTTCTCTTTCTACTCTAAATACTTGTGCGGTTGGTTGCTGCATAGCAGGACTACCTGGTTAATGATAAATCTCGGAGAAGAAGACAAGATAATTATTAATATTAATGCTTCGTGAATCAGATAGTATAAATTAATTGAAAAATAATTATGTTTAATAATATTTGTACCAAATTGTCAATGTTACAATTACAACATATTGGGACGTTAGGTCAGGACTCGAAGTAAAACATCCAATTCTCACTTGCTTATATTTGCACCACAAAACAAAGGTTATGTACAACAATTATCACACCAACAATTCCTCCGAACTTCCTCGCTCATCCAAGCTCTAACCACGAATGCCCTGATCCTCACTCCGTGTAGCTGGCCAGCCATTCCCGCCCGTCTACCCCACTAATAAGTCACGTGATCAAACACGTGACTTGTAGTCAAATGCACATCTTTTAATTACCGAATTATTTGTAGAACCTTCATTTAACGTGATTATCTGTTAAATAAATATGTATTTTATATTAATATATATTATGTACCTTACAAACAATAGTTGTATCGTCGTATTTTAATTAAGTAGTTAGGTAGCTTCAATATTTAGTTTTGTGTAGTTTCCATTTATGAAATTTGTTTCTGACATAGTTTTGGGTATTATACGTGTACATCTGCATAAAGGTCCTTAAAACAATAAAAAAAAATATCGTTTTTCCATAATAATCAAAATGAAAACGAGCATATTTTGTCAAACTTATGTAACACGAGAGCAAATATATTGGGTCATCCTAATTTACTGACAATAATACGTTTTTTTTCTATGTGACACTAGTGTTATTTCATTATATGTTATTGAAGTTTCTCGTCACGTTAACTTACTTTTTAGGGTTCCATAGCTAAAAAGGAAAAACGGAACCCTTATAGGATCACTTTCTTGTCCATCAGTCTGTCTGTCTGTTTGTATGTCTGTTAAAGACCCTGTTTCTCAGGAACGCATTCTCCAAGTTCAAAGCACGTTGAAATTAATAGCCCGTTACAATCTTTTTTGAACTGATTATTTCATTGGTGGCGCTATAGACTTTTTTGATGAAGAAAAAAATTAAAACTCGCGACTCGTGACCGACAGATTTCAATTTGTCGGTCACGTGATCTAACATAAGACGGACACGTAACCTGATCGAAAAACTGTTACAATGTCATTGACAACGCACATAATAAATGTACAATGTTAATATTCACGTTTTCACTTCTGCCGGCACTCCCGGAGTGCAACCCGTTGTTTTTTTAATATCTTCAATATATAGATATTTCATTTTTAAAACTGTATAAACTATTGATTTTTTACGAAAATCTATATGCTTTACCACCACGATCTTCGTGATTTTTAAAGTGAATTTCATCACTAAGAATCTATATTCTTGAAATACAAACATCCAAATGACGGGCTCTGTAGCTTAATTGGCAGAGCGTGCGCCCCGGTAAGGCACAAGGCACTAGTTCAAATCCGGTCGGAGTCTTGAAATTTTTTCATTATTTGGATCTTTGTATTTCAAGAATATAGTTTCTTAATGATGAAATTCACTTTAAAAGTCACGAAGATCGTGGTGGTAAAACATCAAGATTTACGTAAAAAATCAATGTTTACACTACAGCGACATCTCTAGCTAGCATGTGGCAACTGTAAAGTTCGCTCTGTTATGGTGAACATTTAGTTTCATAGATGTTCACCAGGTGCGCTGACGGCAAAAAGCCGGTTTAAAAATACAAAGATCTTGTAACAAGTTGTGACAAAATTTGAAGACAAGCTGACTGGGCTCTGTAGCTCAATTGACAGAGTGTGCGCCCCGGCAAGGCACAAGGGGCTGGTTCAAATCCGGTCGGAGTCTTAAATTTTTTTCATTATTTGGATCTTTGTATTTCAAGAATGTATAAACTATACATGACTATATTATGCCGACCCTACATTTTTGTACTCCAGTGCCTTCATTTTACTTACTCCTTGTTGATCACCAGTCGCCAGGGACCTTCCGTAGCCAACTTCGGGTTCTCCAGTTTTAGAAGCTAAGAGAGGTACCTCCGAAACACGAAATTCGAAGTTCGTTAGGTGTCATCTCTCTCGCTCTCATGTTAAGCTGTATTTGAGGGTACGGGATAGCGCCATACGAACTTCATTTTTCGGGTTTCAGAGTAGCCTCTTAGTCTACTAGATAAATTGTATCACTGTCGTCCGCTCCATGAGGCGCCGGGGGACCATTTGTCAACTGCCCGGACAGTTCAGCATTATCTAGGTCCTGGAGGATATTACCTAACCCACTAATTCTATTTACCTTTCGCTAATTACTTAGCCGGTTTCTGATCTAAATGTAGTGTCTGGGGATTTTAGTATTTTGTGTCAAGCGAGATCACTTGATAGTGTCGCGCAGAATTATCGATCTTTTACGTTTACTAGTCTACTACCCATTTATATACTAAGTAAAAGGGGCCTGCAACGCAGATGAAGAAAATAACGGCCAAATGCGAGTCGGACTCGCGCATAAAGGGCTCCGCACGACTGTATTAAAAAGAAAACTGTAACTTAACCCAACCTAAGTGGCCGGTTAAGTTTAGTTTGCACTTGGTCTCTATGGCTTCGGATACAAATGAGGTGCAAACTTAACGCAATCTAAATTCAGAAATGTTTTAAAAAAAACATATGGTATTACATTACATTACCTACCATTAAATACCATGGACTTCTTATAGGTTTTCCTGTAAATTATTGATAAAGAACTATTTTCTGTATTTTCGTGTACTTTCTTAAATAACTTTAAAACCATTTAATATAAATAAATAAAAAATACTTGATATTCTCACAATAAGCTCTTTCATTTGATATGTCACATGATATAGTTTGCAAAACTTTATTCTAATATTTTCAAATTTACCCCCCAAAAGTGACGCCTATGTTTAAAATTTGTTTATTTACGTTACACGGCCGTTTACACACATTACATATGTGTCCCAAATTTCAACTCACTCGGTCCAGTAGTTTCGGTGCAAACTGGCTGTGACAGACGGACGGACAGACACACGAGTGATCCTATAAGGGACCCCTAAAAATACTAAAATTATAACAATTATAAATGAGATACTTATTTTTAGCTGAATTTTACATATTTATTTTTATGCTGTATTAAAATAAACTTTGTACGTGACATGTGTTCATCCATTCAAAACGGCTGGATGGATTCCAAAAATTTTTAGTACACGGGTAGCTGCGTATCTATAGATCGTAATAGGATACTTTTGAATGAGACAGTTACCTGAGAACAAAAAGATTCTATTCTACTCCAAAAATAATCCTCTTGTTTGCTTCAGCGTAGTCGGGTAAAAAGTATCCTATAACCATTCTCCTATATCCAGCTATCCTTGTATCGATAATAGTTGAAATCTGGCCAAATATTTTGATGTGATATATTTCCGCACACACTCATACATATGGAGGACGATATATATTAGTAAGGACAAGGATAGATGATAAGATTAACTTAATGTCCTGAGTCCCCTAGATGGAGCAAAGTGTGTCAACAATACTATATCCTTGCCAAGTAGCACACAAGCTGTATAAGAGCTCTAATAACGCTCAAATTGGCTGTATAATGGCGGTTTAAGCTCTTAAACAGCTAGTTTACTACCTGGGTTGCGTAGTTTCTGGGGCTGCGTCTTTCATCTCGGACCAGGCCAGCGCGACTGTCTTCTGCGACTGATTTTTAGAAAAAGCGGAAGGAGCAAAGCGCAAGGTGTTTCATCATTTCAGCCTTAGGACGACTGCTGGACACAGGCCTCAAGGGCTGGATGGAGGCGACCCGCATTCAGCGAGTCACCGCAACCCTAACCAGGTCGTCCGACCAACTTGCGGGTGGCGACCCACGCTGCGCTTTCCGGTACGCGGTCTCCACAAACAAGGCGTTTGTTATCTTAATATTATGTTTGTTTTTTCTATTGTTTTCTAGTTATTTGTATGTTTATTCTAATTGTATTAACGTGTTTTTTTTCGAAAATAATACAAACTAGAAGGCGCCCGCAACTTCGTTTGCGGAGAAGAAAAGTCATAATCCCTCTTTTTTTATTTATCATAGTCAGAGCAAAAGTATCCTATACCCATTTGGAGATACCCAGCTACGCGTGTAGCAAAAATTGTTAAATTCCGTTTAGCCGATTTAGCGTGATGAAGCCACAACGACACATATAAACATTTTATTTTTACAACCTTATAATAGTATAGATATTGTAGATGTTCTAGTAACTAAGATAATGATGTATTTTTAATTTAAATAATCTTTTTTTATAGCAAGAGAGACACAGCCCGTTTACTGTGCGAACGTACACGTTTTTCATGTAGTTTGCCATCTGACATTTCTGTCACTGTCAAAACCTGTTCCCTTATTTAACGCTGCGTTCAACATAAAAAATTCAGTCGCGTGGTGTGCACAGCTCTCCGTGACGTCACCTAAGGTCTCACAGGCAGATCAGCGCTGGTTTTCGAGGTAGCATTATGCTGAGGTTTTCGTGGAATTCTGTTTTTTTTTCTGTTTGTACTTCTTTCTTATTTAATGTTTTGAATGCGAACGTATAAAAATGCTTTAGTTTTTTCTAATATATTTTCAGCTGAAGAACAAAGAGAAATGGCAGTCATTTTAGTTAATCGTAAATCAAGGTTAGTTTTACGCTAAGCAAGTTTCTGCGCTAGCATGCTTTCAGAGCTTAGCACAAATCGGCTCGCGTTTCCGGCGGCTGCAGCGGAGCGAGCCGCTCGCCATTGTACGTAAACAACTGCACATTTTTAGTATTTTGTTACTTTGGCATTTTTAGTATATGCCATAACATGTGGATTAAGTGGCGTGTGGGAACTGGGGCAGGGCAACACACCCAGCTCTTTACTTTTAAAGTAACATTTTTATCGATTCTACCTTCTGTAAATTTAATTTTATTTATTTTTTTCAACGTCTGTCACTACCCCAAAGTTATCTGGAGGGATAAGACCTGATGTTTACCTCTCCTAAAATGTATAATATTTTGTGAGGCGTGCAATAAACAGTTATTGTATTGTATTTATTGCACACATTTTCTATAACTTCCTCCCACTATTCGTCTATTCTGTATCTGTCAACATATTATATTACATATTCATGTTTACTGCTAGATAATCCTTTAGGGCATTAAGTTCACCTTCTGTATGTAGTTCAATAAGTTTGCGGTTTTCGTTTGATTACTGGTCTTGCACTACTGGTGCAAGACCAGTCAACGTGGACTGTGTGGTTTTTTTTTATTAGTAGACTGACAAGTAAGTACGCTCTGGTGCGATGTCCAATTCCTTCACCGTAGAGGCATTTCGTTCCTGGAATGCCGCTCAGTATACACCTTCAAACTCAAGACAAATTCAAAGTAAATTCACCTTCAAGTGTAAGTTGCACAAGTATCTCTTGGAAAACCTTCAATACGAATCTTCATAGTAGTTTAGAAGCAGGTACCTGTATTAATGTATATATATTTATGTATTATATATATATTTATGTATTATATATATATTTATGTTGCTTTATACTAAATATTATGTGTAATTTGTTATGGTATATAATTTGGGTGTCTCACTCTTGTAATTATAAATTTGTACAAGTTTGATACCGATATCCCGCACCAATAATTTCTCTGTTTAGCCTATCGATGACTGGTAGAGAATGCCTTTATACGCTCCACAGAGTGCGCACCAGCCGCCACAGGCGCCTGGCCGCGGTGGCCGACAGGTGGGATAGTGGCCTGGTGACGCACTGGACCTCTTTGCATTTAAGTCTCCGTTCTAATATAGTTATGTAAGTCTCCGTATTACTAATCTATGGATCATTCGGTCCTAAATAAATGACTTTATGGCATTAAGTCCGCTATTTGTACTTTATTTTATTGTGCAATAAAGTTTAGATAAAAATGATAATCGTAATAATCAAAGCCTGCTCATGTGTGAAGATTGAATACGACCCGCTGTACGAGTTGAACAGCTTCCGCCTACGCACTGAAACTGTTACCAAATATGTAAGACCGATACTCTTGTTAGCTCCAATATCTAGTTATGTCGTATGTCGACCACAGGGTTAATTAAGTAGATAGCGGTTCTCTAAATTTCATGCTTAGTTCTTGCGAGATTAAATCACGGCAAGAGAGTATATTTGTGTAATGTGAGAAACATTTAGTGCTTCTTTAATGTTTTGACTTATTTCAATGCTATGTAAATCACGTAGATGTGTTCCGTGATTTCCATAAATAAGTTTCCGTCAAAAATTTCATTTTTGTAAAAAGCTTTAATTGCCGACTGGACTTTTCTTTAAACATACATTAATTACTGACCGAGACGACTTTAAAGAGTTCAAACTCGGTGGATTGAGTTATTTTATTACAGAGTTCCTATGACCACCTTCCTGCTCCATCATCAGATCAGCTCGATGGTATCATACTATTGCATTGTCACCAAACTTACATAAGTATGCCAAATCGTAGCTCAATTGGAAACCGGGAAGTAGGTCAAATTTAACTTGCAAGATTCCACGGAACATACATAGTAACATTGCAAGTTAAATACAAGCTTCTAAAATGACAAACCCACAAACGCCTAACGAAAACGCTTTTTGGTAGCTCTATCTATACATTTATCAGCCAATGACGTCCACTGCTGAACATTGTGACCTCTCCTATAGCTAACCAACAACATTCTACGTAGATCGCATCCACCGACTCCCTCTCCCCCTGCAGGTCATCTGTCCACCTAGTCACCGGCCCATCCACGCTGCACTTACCTATGCGCGGTCGCCACTCCAGGACTTTATTGGCCCAACGGCTATCCGTTCTCCGGGCTACTTGGACCGCCCATTGCCTCTTTAAACTTGCAATCCTGCGAGCTATGTACTTTAGTTCTTCTGCGGATATGCTCATTTCAGACTCAATCAAGCAGATAAACTCCGGCCATGAAAATCCTAATGGATTTTGGAGGTGTAGTCATGATTGCATAACGCACTGCATCGCACGTAGTTAACTCTGGCAACTTTTTAATGTTCCCCGACCAATCTGGTTCGTGATCTTCCTACGCTTTGGCTTCGCGTTTGAGGTCTCCAATTTCGCAATTACTGGCACCAGCATTCCTTATCATCGTCTTTGCGACATATAAGGTTAAGGTCATTTTTGACTCTTGGCACTGTCCCATTACTTGGCACCTTCAACCTTAATTCAAAAGCAGTAGCTGTGTCAATCAGGGTGTTAATAAGAATGTTAGGCATTCACATTCTTACTTTGATCAGCCCATTGCCTTGTTGCGTTATTCATGATAATTATTTATATGCTTTTGACGCACTTGGAAGCAACTAACCGCAACGCTCTCTATGATTTACATTCATAATACCTAGTCTGTTCCACCTGCATTGCTCGCGCACTCACATAGACAAGAAGGTGATCGTCGGTAATCCTGCCCGATCTAATACCGGCAAAAGAGTAACACTACGTGATGGAAAACTAAAAAGTGTATTAAAAAGTATGTAGGTAGTCTTGGGAGCTTAAACAGTTTTGGTGCAAACATGTTTTCTTTTTCTAGTCCCCTCAAACATCATAATTTTCTCAATTTAAAATGTTGGCTGCTGAACAAAGACTTTCATCAAGGATTTCCTCGACGGTCGATTGTACTTTAGCCGCATTCAAAGGAATTCCTGCTTCTTTTAATCACCAGTTAGCACAATACGCGATGATCAACAATCAAAAAAAAATTTGAAGAGAACTACAATTACATACTCGTCCACATTTTTTGTATTCAGTGAGTATTATAATTATTTGTTTGCAAATAAGCGTTTAATTATTGTCGTGCTAACCAATCCATTATGAAATAAGATGTCAAATAAGATTTTTAAAAATACTTGTTAATAAAAAACTAAAAAATAGTTGCTATTTCCATTTTTTTTTAATTCTATCAATTAGTCTGAAACGTAAAAATACCTTCCAGCAGTTAGTAACCATAGCAATCAGGAACATAACCCAATATTAATAGAGCACAAGCATAGCACACGATCGGTGTCCGCAGGCAATTTCGAAGTACCACATGTTAAGAACTACTTCAAAGATAGAACATTTAACAAAAGACTTACGTACCTGCGTTTAAACTGCACGATACAGTTTTGCAGGAAACTGTCTTAAAATTAAGAATAATGCACTTTTTTTCAATTTCAATTTCAGGCCTTAGACTATAAAGCTTTCAACAGTTTTTTTTTTAGACGCCCATGTATGTTCTTGATACTTTCTTTTACATAGTGTCAATCTTGTAATATACTTCTGACAAATTTTTCCACAACTGCGCCATATCACTATACTCGAAAGCGAGAGATGGGTGACGACACAAATATGTTACGTGTAACAAACGAACTACTACTGATTATCTTATGATATATAGGTGAACTATATATCATAAGTTTTACTAGCTAGTCTGGTATTAGATAAGCTAGGGCCGCTGCCGGTTGCAGCTGGGTCTAAGGGCCGCTGGTCGCCTGCCAGCGCGCGGTTCCGCGTTCGTTCCCGCCGCGAGGAATCCCCTCATTTACATTTAATAGCCAGCGCATGAAATATTAATGGCTCTAGTTCTGAAAAAGGAAGCAATGCGACGTCTCGCGGATTATGTCGCCAGTTTTGCAATTGTAATTTGTTTGTAGTGAACTGAAAAGTATTGCAGCAAGTCGGAACGCTTGTATTCTGTTGTATCTTTGCGAGTACTGTTTATCTTGGATTATAGAAGCTTCTGACAAAATTGGTTACTTGATGTTATTGCAATTCAAATATTGCGAACCATAACTTAAATGGTTTTGAAAATATTCTTCTCTCAAACAATAGAAAAATATATTTTACTTTCAATGTTGGACCTATATTTAAATAAATAAATATAGTCCCAAACTAATCAAAGCTTGTACTATGGATGCTAGGCGATGATATGCATAATATATAGATAAATTATAATACTTAAACACACCCGGGAACAAACATTCGTGTTCAACACACAAAAACTTACCCTGGCCGGGATTCGAACCTGGGACCGCCAGCTTCGTATACCGTTGTACAACCCACTGTCAAATATACAACGTCGTGTCAAATATGGGACTTTCATCGGCTGGCTTGCGCTTACATAACCTAGCGTATTTAATCTATTCTTAATAGCCACATATTTATATAGCAACTAGAAGATGAAAAATCATAAGCCTCTTTTTTTCAGTGTAGCCAATTAATAATTATATAATTTGGGGGTTGAAGTCACTCGCGTCCGTAGGTTTACCCTCGAGACCCTACACGTGACCCCTGGGTGGTGCCAAACGGGTGACATATTTCCGGTGGTAGGCTTCGGCCGTGGCTGGTAACCACCCTCCAGACAAAGCCGCGTCGCCAAGCGGCTTTAACTGTGTTCCGGCGCGATGCCTGGAGTAGCCAATGAGGGAAAATGGGTCTGGGCAGTTGCAGTGATCAGTGTGACCGTATTTGGCTGCTGGTCACGGCTGCATCGGGGGCCTGGCTTCGGAGGGCAGCGGGATCCGAAGCACGGTGCCGCCGCTGGCCGACCGTAGGAAGTTGGGGGCCCAATTAGCTGCCTAGCCGACAGTGAAAGGCTGCCCCGCCACTTCACGAAAAATCCCAAAATGCTCTACCTTGCCGGTCGGCGACCGGAAGGGAGGACCAGGTAGCCATTCTGGGGGGGTTCGGGCGTCCCCGCGGCCTCCGCGTCAGGCTCCTTCACGTGCGGCCGTGTCCAGTTTGCCTCCCGGTAGCTAACGGACCACCGCCTCGCCCAACTGCCATTCCCCCCAGCCTAATCACTCCCTTCCACTAATTATGGCTAAGTCAAAAATAAGAATCAAGGTTAAACAGCGGCTGCACGTCCTCCCACTTAAAGTGCACCTCTCTAACGTCCGAGGTCTGCACTTAAATCTCGTTCCAGTCCACCACCACCTCGAGACAGAAAAACCGCAGCTGCTGTTGCTCACTGAGACGCAGATCAGATGTCCAGATGACATAGCGTACCTTAATTACCCTGGGTACAACTCTTGAGCATCGGTTCAAACCGCGTGCAGGGGTCTGTGTGTACTCCCGTGATAACATCTGCATCAGGCGTCTCAAGAACCTTGAGGACCCCAGTTTCTCCCTCTTGTGGCTCATGGTGGACGCAGGATATGAACAAATGTTGTACGCCTGTGTCTACCGCTCGCACAGTGGAGACGAGGAGACAACTCGCTTATGTGAACATCTCTGTCAGACGGCGGATGAGGCTAGGGAAAGGTACCCTTCAGCTCAGCTAGTCATCTTGGGGGACTTTAACGCACACCATCAGGAGTGGTTGTACCCATACCAGGAGACCGACCACGCTGGGAGAGAGGCGCACAACCTTGCACTATCGCTAGATCTCACCCAGCTGGTAAGCTGTGCCACGAGGGTGCCCGACGTTGACTCCCACACTGCCAATTGCCTTGACTTTCTGCTGACTACTGAACCAGACAGATACTCGGTATCGGTCTCTACACCGCTAGGTACCTCCGATCACTGTCTGGTAAAATCTGTATCCGTATATTCCCCACCTGAGAGCAACCCAAGTGGTCCTCGAAGGCTGTGGCGATACAAGTCAGCAGATTGGGACGAGATGCGTCACTTTTTTGCATCTTACCCTTGCGTGAGGTCTGCTTTTCTTCAGGTGACCCGTCGAGCTGTGCCGAAGCCATAACCGCGGTTATACTTCAGGGAATGGAATATTATATACCATACTCTGATGTAGCGTCGAATGGCCAAGCTCGTTTGGAGCTGATTGCAGTCGTGCCGAGGCACACAAACAATCGGCTTATTCCACATGGGCTGAAGCTCGAGCACGTAAGTCTCCGGATACACCGAAACTGAAGAAAGCCTTTAACCAAGCCGCCAAAGCATGCAAAAAAACGTTACGCAGGGCTCGATTCAACCACATAAGCCGGATAGGCGCCAAACTAGCCTCTTACCCTGCTGGGAGTAAGGCGTTTTGGTCCTTGGCGAAAGCGGTTGAATCCAATTTTGCACGGCCATCGCTCCCGCCATTGCTGAAACCAGACGGTACTCTGGCACATGCTGCGGAAGAGAAGGCGAATTTATTTGCGACTCTTTTTGCCCAAAATACGCGTCTGGATACTGCGGGTAAAACTCCACCCATCTTACCACGTGCTGACTGCTCCATGACTGAAGTACGTATACATCAAAAAGAGATTTTAAAAATCCTGCAGTCTCTGGACGTGAATAAAGCCAGTGGACCTGATGGTATACCAGCGATAGTCCTGCGTACCTGTGCACCCGAGTTGTCTCCACCACTGACACGCCTGTATCGCCTCTCACTAGAGACTGGGGTAGTACCTAAATCGTGGAAGCTTGCAAACGTGCAACCTGTACCCAAAAAAGGCAGCCGCGCTGACCCTGTCAATTACCGTCCCATCTCTGTCACCTCCATACTCTGCAAGACTATGGAACGTGCACTGAACAACAAACTCCTGGCTTACCTAGAAGGTAACGATCTCCTCAGTGACCGTCAGTACGGATTTTGCCGAGGCCGGTCAACTGGGGACCTTCTAGTGTATGCCACCCACTTATGGAGTGAGGCCATTGAGAAACACGGCGAAGCTCTTGCCGTGTCTCTGGATATCTCTAAGGCCTTTGACAGGGTCTGGCATGCTGGCCTTATATCCAAGCTTCCTGCATATGGTGTTCCTGATGGTCTTTGTACTTGGATATCTGACTTCTTGTCTAACCCGTCGATACGAGTAGTCATCGATGGCTACTCATCAGACCACCAAGCCATCGATGCCGGAGTTCCACAGGGGTCGGTCCCGTCCGCAACTCTATTCTTGCTGCACATAAACGATCTGCTTATGCCCGGTATCATTGGGTACGCAGATGACAGCACAGTTGCGGACAGATATCTACCGGACGCGAAGGCCAGCAGGGATACAATCCAGTCTTGTCGAGAGGCTATGGTAGACCGTGTGGACGCGTCCCTTCATGCAGTCTCCACTTGGGGTGACGCTAATCTGGTGAGGTTCAACGCTACCAAGACGCAGGCGTGTCTGTTGTCCACCAAACGGAGCCCATTCGAGCTGGCTCCAACTTTCCGGAATGTGCCTGTAAAATTGACTGGCAGCCTTGAGCTTCTTGGTGTTCAGTTGACTGCCAATCTCAATTTCGGTCAATATATCGAGTCCAAAGCAAAGACTGCAGCCAAAAAACTCGGAATCCTCTCCAAGGATAGGCGGTATTTCACTCCAGGACAGCTTTTAATGCTTTACCAAGCACAAGTCCGGTCATGTATGGAGTACTGCTGTCACCTTTGGGATGGATCAGCTAAATACCAACTGGCCACTTTGGACTCGATTGACAAACGAGCTAGGCGGCTTATTGGCGACCCTACTCTAACTGACACTAAGCTGCAGAGCCTTGAGCATCGACGTAGGGTCGCTCGTCTGTCGGTCTTTTACAGGTTACATTTCGGTGAGTGTGCGGGGGAATTACATGATTTAATTCCACCAGCCCCTTTCCATCATCGGGACACACGACGCGTGCGTTCGTTCCATCCGCACGTGGTCAATATTCCGCGAATCCGCACGAAGCGCTATGGTGCAACTTTTATCATGCGTACCGCAAAGGAGTGGAACTCGTTGCCTGCGAGTGTGTTCCCCGACCATTATAATTTGAGCGTGTTCAACACAAGAGTGAATAGGCTGTTTCTAGACGGGCATGATACATCCTTGACCGCATCGTCACTTAACAACAGGTGAGATTGCGGTCAAATGCCCATCTATTTATAATAAAAAAATAAATAAATAAATAAATAATAAGTATCCTATAACTATCTGTGGATGCCCACCCGAAACAGTTGCAATCGGTTTAGCCGATTTGGCGTGATGAGGCCACAACGAAATATATACAAACATATAAACATAAACAATAAAATATTGTTGCAACCTTTAAATACTTTTATTTTTAATATTTTCAATCAATGATATAAGATAATAAAAATAATAATTAAAAAAAGAAAAAAACCCGACTGCTTAAAAAAACTAAAAAGAAAAAAACAAGTCTAGTACGTACCCTAAATTATAATGTGGAACATAGCGATTTTAAACAGTCGGGACCCATAAGAAAACTAGATCAACGCAAATCTTCCCAACAATGGGTCCCGACTGATTAAAATCGCTGTTCCACATTAGAATTTATTATTTGTTTTATGTGAGTATCGATCATGAATCATGAAACATTTCCATTATAATTTGACAAGGGTAGGTACTGGACTTGTTTTTTTCTTTTTAGTTTTTTTAAGCAGTCGGATTTTTTGGTTTTCTAATTATTATTTTTATTTTATACTTTTTAGTTAAAATTATAAGTCAGTTAATTTCGCAATCTTTATCGTGGGGGTTATTGAGAAGCTTGCACAGATTTATTTACAATTAAATGAAAATTTAAAGAGAACGGGTTGCGAACCAACTTTAAATCATTATAGTTCCTAACTGGTCATTCAAAATTTAAAATTATAAAAGAAACCTAATGATTAACATACAAACATTTCATTTTTGCAACTTTGTAATAGTATAGATAAGTTGGTTGTTAACGCGCTGCCCAGCGAACCCTAAAAATCCCCGCCGTCATGCTCCGGAGCTACCCCGCCCGCTGCCCCGGCACACCGCCGCTCCGAGCTCCCGGCATTCCTCCGACGGACACCGCGACGCGCGCGCGCCGACAACTACTCACTTAGTACTTACCTATTCGATTGTTTTGTAGATATTCTTTAATATCAGCATTAAACAGTTTGTTAAATTGAATTCGTTGTCGCCTACATCATTTTGAACCTTCGCCGCCAAGATTCGAGCCGGATACGTACTTAAGAAGATTCCAGAAGCATCAGTTTCGAACAAAGAAAAAAGAACGTATAGGCGAGGTCAAGTTAACCATAAATTCAAGACGCGCGTCCGGTATTAACTTTTGCATCGTATCAAGCTTATCATCCAGCTACGTCGGAGGAATCACCACTTCAAAATTCAAAATTCATCGCATCAATTAAGCGTATCAAGAACGCATTCTACAATTTCTACATCAAGAAACGTACCTAACCAGTTCGAGAAACCAGGAAAAGGGGTTTGCAGCGAGTATTTGTGAGTTCGTTCCAATCATTAGTGTAAAATCACAATAGTAATTTGAGCAAACGCAATTTAATCCACCTTCATATCAATTTGTTTATTTTCCATAAAATTTATTTTCCGTTTCACGTCACCTAAAGTGAATCTATTTCCATCTAACGCAATTATTAAGTTTTATTCAAATAACCTTTTCTTACCTAAAGTTTACCTACTAAAGGTTTAATTTCCGCTCATATTTAAATATTTTTCACAAAATTGTTATTTTTTCTTCCACTTTGTATTGCAAACAAAGGGACTTAATTACGGTGCTTATCTGTCTGGATCCACGTGCATTTATTTCTTTCGTTTCTAATATTAATTTCGAACATTCCAGGAACCGTTGCGTACGTGACCGGTGCGGGGGGCCCGGGCTTCGTGGCGCGCACACGTGCACGCCTCCATCTTGTTTGCGCTTGCTTGCCTGACTTTCTCTGCTTGCCTAAGGCCGTCGCACACCCGCACGCATTTAAAATTTACGTATCGTTCACTTTTTCCATTTTTTAAAGATTAATTAATTTGTTTTTACAGCTAAAGGATATAAGTTTCTTTCCATCTCATGCTTCTTGCCTAAAATTGCAAAAAAAAAACCACCCTTTGTTGCTAAACCGACTTCATAAAAGGAGGTTATTTTCTATCATCTCTCTTTTTAGCTTGATTCATTGCAGGTCACGATGGATTTAAAGGCATTAAAGAGGAATCGAGCCTCCTTTAAATCAAAACTTACCATATTTAAAAGCTATTTAGACACGCTTTTGCCTAGCAGAGTCTTAAATAATTTGCAAATTCACGAATTAACTGCCCGATTAAGCAAAATACAAGATATGTACAATGATTTCGATTCAAATCAAACTGACATAGAAAATACAACGGAAATTCCAGGTGACGAGCACGTGGAACGGGAAACTTTCGAGACAAACTACTTCGGCGCCGTGGCTGCTGCGCAGGAGCTGCTCAGCAGGCACGCCGCGGCTGGTGCCGCCTCTGCGTCGCTAGATGGCAATTCGGTAACGGGGCCTAATTACGTTACTGCTCTCACAGGTGGGCCAAACATTAAATTACCTACGATTCATTTACCCAACTTTTCTGGACGCTCTCAAGACTGGTTAGAGTATCATGATACATATAAATCACTTATCCACGACAATCCATCTATTCCAAATATTCATAAATTTCATTATCTGCGAAATTCTTTAAAAGACGGTGCTTCACTTGTGATAAAATCATTAGAATTATCTTCTGATAATTATGACGTCGCGTGGGATTTGCTTTGTGACCGTTATAATAACAATAGAATTTTAGTGAATAACCATTTACACGCATTGTTTAACATGACTCCTGTGATCCAAGAGTCTTCAAAGGCCTTAAGAAACACAATTGATGCGATTAACAAAAACCTGAGGGCTTTGAAAACTCTGAAGTTACCCACAGAGCACTGGGACATTCTTGTCATACACATGGTAACTAGCAAGCTGGACTCGGCTACAGTACGAGACTGGGAATCCGAGCGCCACAACCTAAAGGATCTTCCGACTTTAGACGAATTCAATAATTTCTTAAAAAATCGCGCGGACTTGCTAGAGACCATGGAAGAAACGCAAGCTTCAAACAAACCACGTAGATTCAGTGACGTCACATATAATCGCCCTAAAGCATTCATCGTCAACAATTTACAAAACCAATCGCAGTATAAATATCCATCTCCTGTTTGCAAAAATAACCATTCCATTTACCAGTGTTTAAAGTTTAAGTCAATGCCAATTGAAACCAGAATCAATAAAGTCAAACAATTAAATCTCTGCACAAATTGCTTGCGTTCAGGACATGACGAGCAACATTGTAGGCTAAGCTCCTGCCGTTTCTGTACACTACGTCACAATAGCATGTTACACATCAATCACAAACCCACAGAGCCCAAACCTAGCACACCTGCCACCTCGAGGGATTGTGTCGTGTTGCCTGCTGTAAAGGAGCAGACACAAGTGCACAAAGAAAGTAATAATGTCACATTGTCCTCCACTCACAGCAGTCAGGTGCTTTTATCCACAGCCATCATCAACATTAATGATTGTGATGGACATCCACATCAAGTTAGAGTTCTCTTAGATAACGGGAGTACTTCCAGTTTCATAATTGAATCCCTTGCATCGAAATTAAATCTGCCTACGTACTCCACTAGCATATTTGTTCAAGGGCTTAATAAACAAATGTCTAAAATTACAAAGAGGTGTGACGTGATCATATCGTCACTCACACCAAGTAAGTACACAACAGACGTCAACTGTTTTGTTGTGCCACAAATCACCCAGATGATTCCTACCACAAAAATCAATTGTGACTCATTCAATATTCCCCCTCACATCCACTTGGCGGACTCAACCTATTCAGAGCCGTCCGAGGTGCAGATGCTGCTGGGCGCGGATCTCTTTTGGGAGGTTCTTACAAACAATCATATAACCATGGGCAAGAACAAACCAACCCTAGTTGAAACAACACTAGGGTGGCTTGTCACGGGTTCCATACAAACAAATTTACAACAAAAATCACAAAAGCATACCTATACAGTCCACTGCAATTTTATCAACAACATTGAGCTAGATACGAAATTAGACAAGTTTTTTGAGCTAGAAACCGTGCCACTCACTCAACAACCCCACACTAAAGGTGAGAGTGAGTGTGAACGCATATTCACTGAATCGACGACTCGTCACCCAGATGGCAAGTTCGTTGTCACAATACCTCTGAAAGAGTCACCCGAATGTTTAGGCGACTCTAAAACACAAGCATTACTAAGATTTCAATCACTGGAACGTAAATTTAAACGTAACCCAGAATATAAGCAAAAATACACAGAATTCATGCATGAATATTTGGCTTTAGGTCATATGTCTGAAAACACAGACACACACACAGACGAAATATCCTACTTTATGCCCCATCATGCGGTATGTCGTGAAGGTAGTCTCACGACAAAGCAGCGTACTGTTTTTGATTGTTCCGCTGTGACAAGCTCCGGGAAGTCATTTAACTGTATCCAACATATTGGGCCGACTGTACAAGACGACTTACTCAGTATTTTAATTCGGTTCCGTCAGCACAAGTTCATCGTGAGCGCAGACATTGAAAAAATGTATCGACAAATTTATGTAAACAGTAATCAACGGAGCTTACAACAAATATTTTGGCGCTCAGACCCCGCGGAGCCCATAAAACAATACAAGCTCAATACAGTTACGTATGGAACGGCATCAGCGCCATTCCTAGCCACTAGGTGTTTAGTACAGTTGGGCCAAGATTGTATGGATAAAGATGTAAGTGAAACAATCTTACACGATTTTTATGTAGACGACTACATTTCAGGAAATGATGACGAGGCTACCTTGATTCATACTTGCAAGGGCGTCATCCAAACACTAGAGAGCGCTCATTTTCATCTTCGTAAGTGGCGTTCTAACAAACCATCTATACTAGACAGCTTGGTTACAGAAAACAACAGCGATGAATTTCTGAAACTTAACAAGGATGATTACGCAAAAACATTAGGTTTAATATGGTCATACAAAACAGATGATTTGTTGTTTTCAGTAACTAACAGTTTTCAAAACAAACACATAACTAAACGCATGATTCTATCCATCATCGCTGCTATTTTCGACCCCTTCGGCCTAATTAACCCATGTTTGCTAAAGGCTAAACTAATTTTGCAGACTTTATGGGCCAGAAACATATCATGGGACGGTCCGGTACCAGCCGAAGTCGAGTCACAGTGGAACGATTTTACTAAACATTTACCAGAAATAGCAGAAATTCGAATTCCTCGCAGAGTCTTGGGCGACCATTATGTAAAGGTTGAGCTACATTCATTTAGCGATGCTTCTAACAAAGCATACGCGGCCTGTGTCTACGTACGCACAGTGTCAAACAGTGGTAAGGTAAATGTACACCTACTACTATCTAAAAGCAAAGTAAACTCAATCAAACAAAAACTTACAATTCCAAGGTTAGAACTGCTTGGCGCACTTCTAGCAACCCAGTTAGCACAAAAGGTGACTAATTCGCTACGATCAAAAATCGACTCTCGGTTCTTTTGGTGTGACTCGACTATCGTGCTGTGCTGGATCAAAACTTGCACACAAAAATTAAAACAATTCGTTGCAAATCGTATAAACGAAATTACTAAAAATTCTAACCCTACTGACTGGAATCATGTACCTACTAACCTGAACCCTGCGGACATTGGCTCCAGAGGTTTGAATGCGGCACAGCTTAAAGGATCACTTTTGTGGTGGGAAGGACCCCCTTTCCTGCACCAAACGGAAATCCACCGACCCCCACAACCTCAGAGCATACAGACTGAACAGTTACCAGAAGTCAAATTGCAATGTCATGTTTCAGCTAGTCATCCAGAGACTAACTTTGTTTATAAATATTCAAATTTTTGTAAATTGCAGCGAGTCATAGCATACTTACATAGATTTGCCAACAATTGTAAAAATACTAACAATAAAAATACAGGGTCATTAACCTTAACAGAGCTCAAGTTATCATTGCAAACTTTATGCATGCTGGTGCAAAGTGAGATATTTGGCAAGCAACGCTCAATTTTATCACACAAACGCCCACTTTCACCAAAAGATCAACTCCTAAAATTAAATCCTTTCATGGATAGCGCAGGCCTTCTGCGAGTTGGAGGCAGGCTTTCAAATTCTTACTATGACTACAATACAAAACACCCCATATTATTACACGCGTCACACCACATTACTAAAATATTGGTCCATTATTATCATCGAACATTTTTACATGCTGGACCACAGTTAATGTTATCGACGTTACGGCATAAGTATTGGATCATTGGCGGTCGCAACCTTTGTAGGAAAACCTCACAAGATTGTATAACGTGTCTTAGATTTTCAGGAAAAACCTATCAACCTATAATGGCTAACTTACCACTACAAAGGTTGCAGCCTGAATACGTGTTTGCCAATACGGCGTGCGACTACGCCGGCCCAGTCTTGATAGCGAGCAGAAAAGGTCGCGGTTGTCAGCTAAAAAAGGCATACATAGCGATTTTTGTATGTCTGGCAGTGAGGGCAGTCCACTTAGAGCTCGTCACTGACTTAACTACCGAGGGCTTTATGGCTGCGCTAAATAGATTCATAGCTCGCAGAGGCAAACCAGCCTCAATTTTATCAGACAATGCGACTAATTTTGTTGGGGCTTGCAATGAATTAACTAAATTTCTTAAACATAATTCGAACAATTTAATATCTCGTGCAGCAGAGAAGGAAATAGAATTTAAATTCAGTCCAGCTTATAGTCCACATTTTAATGGCTTAGCCGAGAGCTCAGTCAAGCAAGTCAAGCATCATTTAAGGCGTACGTTAATGATGGCTCACTTAGATTACGAGGAAATGAACACGGTACTGATTCAGATAGAAGCCATTCTTAATTCTAGGCCATTGACCCCCCTTTCATCTGATCCATCAGATTTGGTCCCATTAACTCCTGCGCATTTCTTGATTGGTCGAACTTTCACAATGATTCCTGCTCCCCAGGTCAACGAAGAAAGGATCCATCTGCTTACGAGATATAAGAGAGTCGAGGCACTAAAGACACATTTCTGGAACCGTTTTTATAAGGAGTACGTTTCAGAACTGCAGATCCGCAGCAAATGGCGCAGAGATGGAGGCCAGCTGCAGAGAGACGAGATGGTACTGGTGAAGGACGACCGCCTGCCGCCTAGCAGATGGCTGTTGGGACGAGTGGCCGCCGTCTACCCAGGCCGCGATGGAGTGAACCGCGTCGCCGACATCACAACCACCACGGGCACCCTGAGAAGGGCCTACAATAGGCTATCCACTACCCACCAGATTGGACCAGAGGGACCTGTTCCAAGGGGCCCAGCCTGTTAACGCGCTGCCCAGCGAACCCTAAAAATCCCCGCCGTCATGCTCCGGAGCTACCCCGCCCGCTGCCCCGGCACACCGCCGCTCCGAGCTCCCGGCATTCCTCCGACGGACACCGCGACGCGCGCGCGCCGACAACTACTCACTTAGTACTTACCTATTCGATTGTTTTGTAGATATTCTTTAATATCAGCATTAAACAGTTTGTTAAATTGAATTCGTTGTCGCCTACATCATTTTGAACCTTCGCCGCCATTGGTAACATAATGATTTTCAAATCCCTATTCAATGATACCCCACTCAACATAGTACGTCGATTTTCATTTTTTCTTTTTCACAATATGGCGTCTCATTATCGCCATTTTGAGTTTTCATCATTTTCATGTCTTTCGTGACATTGAAATGAAATGAAATGAAACGAAATGAAACGAAATGAAACGAAATGAAACGAAATGATGAAATGAAATGATTTATTTAAATGTATGTGGGAAATCGGGTAACATTTGCATTCATTATTGCATATTGGTACTATTAGGTACATAGGTATCACGAAACCCTACCTTTTCAGGCGTACATACATTTTTAGTAAATTTTTATGTAATATTATAGTAACGAATACAGACGGCCAATTAAGACGAATCGATTGACGTAAGAATAACAATTAACAAAATCGGTCCACGCGTTTGGTCTCTAGAGTGCCAGATAGGAACTGTTTCGGCCTACACAGGTCGTCCGATGATGTTGCGAGAAGGCGTATTTTTACTATTAGAAATCTATCAGGCGTTTGTTTTAATATAACGCTGCCATGTTAATTTTTGCATTCACCTTTTATATTCTGTCATGTACTGATGTACAGTAAACGATTTATTAAAATTTCTGGGTTTTATTTAATAAAATAAAGCCACGTTATGTAATTACAAAACATAAATTGGTGGCCCATGAGGGGAACATAAAGAAACAAGAAGAAAATTGACGAAAGCGCAAGTTTATACGGCACTAAATACGGAAGGCGCGTATGCAGTTTGAAGATCACCAAGAAGTGGATGAAAGTGAACTGGCACCAGGGCTTCGTGTCTGAAGACGGACAGTGGCATGTCTAAAGTATCACACCGTGCAGCGCAGTCCTAATTACAAGATAAGTGCCCTTCCTTTGTCCTCCCGGCTCCATAATAGTTTGCATTAAATCTGTTTAAATAGTCAAAATGGCAAACTATTTTCTATTTAAATAGTTAAATAATCGCCTAAACTTGTGTAAATTCGTTGATACAATAGCGTAATTGCGATATATTTGTGAAAATTACATTTCTTTGTTAACTTAGACTTTGTTATCTACCTACATAAGTAAATATTACCTAAAGATTGAAATATTTTTAACTTATTTCACATTAAATTACGGTGGCCCATTATTAATAACATTAATTTAAGCCTTGTTTGTTGCAAATCAATCTGGTTAATATCCAGTAAGTTTTAAAAAATGTATATTTTTGAAATCTGATAATTAAGAAATTAGTACGTAAATACCAACCCACTTAATTGAATAAGGTGAACTTTTTGGCTGCTTTAGAAGCCCGTACCTCCTTAAGCATCGTTTATTTAGCGGTTTTATTCCCGTATATTTTGCCGACTATTCCAGGATCTACTCGCGCGCAGCGGATAGCCGCTGAAAGGGCTGACCAGGTGATAGGGCGATCAACCGAGCGCTCGACACAGGGTCTCGCGGTCAAGGCCAACTGCACCGCTGCGCACCGTTTGAGGAGCGTGAGCGTATTTTTTTCTTTTTATCATTTGTTTACAAGTTAACGTTTCATTTCGTTTGCGTTTAACATGGCTAATCAAACCGATGAACCTCATTGTTTGGCAGGTCCTACAAAAGAACTTAAAAACTTATTTACAATGCGTAGCTCAATTAAAGGGCAAATCACTAAGTTCCAAAACTATCTTGTAAACATAACACATGAGTACGAAGAGCTCACACAAGTCCAGCTTGCGGAATTAAATCTCAGGCTTGGCAAATTTGAGGCACTATCGGTGAGATTCGACACGTTACAAAGTCAGATTGAGGTTTTAAGTCCGGATAATTTACCAAATGAAATTGATGAACGTGATAGCATTGAAAATAAAATTATCATGAACATTGCGTCAGCTAAGAGCCTGATAGAAAGTTATAATAATAACGAGTTAGAACAGCGGCGTCTTTCGATCGCTGCGGATACTCAGTGCTGCCACGATCATCACGATCAAGGTTTTAAGTTACCATTAATAGAAATTGCGAAGTTTGACGGGGCATATTTTCGCTGGCTCGAGTTTCGGGATTCATTTGAGACTTTAATACACAACAATAATCGTATTAAACCGGTTCATAAGTTCCAATATCTCGTTTTTATCTGGAGGGCGATGCCGCTCGCATAATATCAAATTTGGAAGTGTCTTCGGCTAATTATGCGGAAGCTTGGCGGATGATCGGCGAGCGTTACAACAATAAAAGGATGCTACTCAATCATCATCTGAGCTCGTTGTTCAATATCAACGTGCACGCTCGCGAGTCAGAAAAATCATTGCGTTATTTGGTTGACCACGTAACAAAAAATTTACGGGCGTTAGCCAGTTTAGGCCAACCAACTGACCAATGGGATTTGCTGCTAATTTTTATGTTGTGCCCTAAATTAGATAGTCGTACACTTATGAAGTGGGAGGAGTACCGCAACACGCTCGAAGACATCCCAACGTTTGAGCAATTTAAAAAATTCATAACTGATCGCGCGGATGTCCTCGAAGCCTTAAATAGAATTAAATATGAAAGCGATAACTCCAAGTATACGTCGCCAACGCCGCGAGCTGCTCCTTCAACACCGCGCGCCCCCTATCCGGCACCTCAGCAGTCTCACAAGCAATCTGCATTTATAAAATCATTTCCTACTACCACTCAAACGAAGTCGGTCTTATTTAAACCTCAAAATAAACCTGTGGTGTACGTCTGCATAATCTGCGACGGAAATCATAAAGTTCATGACTGTCCAAAGTTCAAATCTAAGTCTATTCAAGAAAGATTAGCTGATGTAGCTTCGTACAAATTATGTGCTAATTGTTTAAGAGAGGGACATCGCGCTAACGATTGTCGTGGAGGTCCTTGTCAGGAATGTAACAAAAGACACAATAGTCTGCTTCACGACGAGTCTGCGGCATGCGATGTAAACACCGCGGCAGTGCTCAGCCAGTCAGCAATGATGACGTCAAATAATTCTCGTGGCTCGGTGCTTCTATCCACTGTGCTCATAAAGGCAGCCAACCCTGAGAGTAAAGAAACTCACACGGTCCGGGCTCTGTTGGATAGTGGCAGCGAGGCCTCATTTTTAACAAAGGGATTAAAGGACAAATTGTCACTTCAATCAAAACCTATTGACCTTCTGAAGGTCATAGGAATTGGCAACAGCAATACAAAAAACGTTGTAGAAAAGGCTGATGTCCAAATAAATTCATTAAACAGTTCATTTGAGGTTACGTTATCATGCCTAGTATTGGAGGAATTGACAAGTAATATTCCTAAGGCGACAATTAACGTCGAAGGTTTGAAACTGCCTGATAATATTAAATTAGCGGATCCGAATTTTAACCAATCGGCTCCCATTGATATGTTAATCGGCGCGGATCTGTTTTGGGATATTATAGGCAGTGAGCAGCAGTCGCTCGGTCCCAATAACCCCAGGTTGCGAAATTCTGAGCTTGGTTGGTTGATATCCGGTCCCATCAATGAAACAAGCGCGCGTACGAGTAGATCAATAAATTGTAACCACGCAAGTATTGTTGAGTCACACGAAGACGTTGTGAGCCAATTATTACCTAAATTTTGGGAGCTGGAAGACATCCCTAATAAAAATTGTAAAATGCTTTTTATGACTGAAAAGGAGAAAACTTGTGAAAAACATTTCTCCGCTAATACGTTTCAACTCGAATCCGGAAGATATTGTGTGAAGCTTCCATTAAAAAATACTCCAGAAAAACTTGGAGATTCTTATCACTTAGCAAAAAAACGGCTGTTAAATTTGGAGAAAAAATTTAAGCGCCATCCAGCTCTCAAAACTGAGTATGTTAAATTCATAAATGAATATATCAATTTGGGGCATATGTCCAAATCAATTGAAAGTAGGCCCAGTCCCGGGTATTTTTTATGTCACCACGCAGTATTCAAGGTCAACAGTGAGTCCACGGCGGTTCGAGTCGTGTTCGACGGTTCGGCGGCCTCTTCCTCTGGTCTATCATTAAACGACATACTTATGGTAGGTCCGAATGTCCAGGACTCGCTTTTCTCCATTTTGGTCAGAGCTCGGCAGTATAAATATATTTTAGCCGGAGATATTGAAAAGATGTATCGTCAAGTTCTAGTTAATGAAGACGACAGAAACTTACAACTAATTCTTTGGCGAGAAAGCGAGTCCCAGGCCATTCAAACTTATAAACTAAATACGCTAACGTATGGGACGGCCAGCGCGAGCTATCTTAGCACGCGCTGTCTGGCCCAAATCGCAGAGGAGCAGGACGACGAGCTAATAAAAGACATAATAAAAAGAGATTTTTACATAGACGATCTAATTACGGGATCAGACAATGAACACGAATTACGATATATACAAAAAACTGTATCAAATGAATTAAAATCGCGTTGCTTCAACTTACGTAAATATAAAAGTAATTTGCCTACTTTATTTGAAAATTCAGAAATAAATACACATGAAAACTTAACACTAAGCGAGTCGTCGAGCACGCTCGGACTGGGCTGGAGTCCGTCTGACGATTTACTTACATTTCCTGTTAAGGACTTACAAAATGATAACGGCAACATAATAACAAAAAGATTTATTATGTCAACAGCTTTCAAAATTTACGATCCACTAGAAATTTTGAGTCCGTACACAATACAGCCTAAAATATTGTTACAGAAACTATGGCTAGAGAAAATTGACTGGGATCAACCTGTCCCACAAAAGCATAAACAAGAATGGCTAGAATTTGCTGAAAATTTACCGTACATTCAAGATTTTAAAATCAACAGGCGTGTGCTCTGTGACTCGCCTAAGTATGTGGAATGGCATACTTTCAGTGATGCTTCACAGAGCGCCCTTGGAGCTTGCGTGTATGTAAGGTCTATCAATAACAACAATGACGTCAAAGTAAGTTTGTTATGCGCCAAGTCCAAGGTCGCGCCAGTCAAGCCCACAAATACTGTACCTCGCCTTGAGCTCTGCGCCGCTCTGCTGTCCGCCAGACTGTGTAAGGCAGCGTTGGACTCCCTCAGATACAGGCCGGATCGCATAGTGCGTTGGAGCGACTCAAGCGTGGTATTGGCTTGGATAAATAATAACGGTAAAAAATTAAAGCCATTCGTAGCGAATCGGATTAGTGAAATATTGGAGACTTCAGAGTCAGATGACTGGAGATACGTGCCCACTGCGGCCAACCCGGCAGACCTGATATCACGTGGTATCAGTGCTAGTCGCTTGCTGTGCTTGGAGCTGTGGTGGTCTGGTCCTCACTTCCTATCCGAGGACGAGTCTCGCTGGCCGGTGCTGAAGGCCACGTCGTCCGATGAGCTACCTGAAACAGTAAAGGCTTACACTACGTTAATAACACAACCAATAATACATTTTCAAAATTATTCTAATCTCACGAAGTTAGAAAATATGTTTGCATTCATAAAGCGATTTATATTTAACTTAAAACATACTAACAACAAAAGAATAGGTATACTTACCTGCGATGAACTGAGCGAGTCATTCAATGCGTTTTGCTTACTCGCTCAGCGACAATTGTTTCCCTATGAGTATGACTTGTTAGCAAAGGGTAAAGATTTGAGTCCAAAGTCCAAACTATTATCGCTTTCGCCATTTTTAGACGACCATAAATTAATTAGAGTTGGAGGTCGTCTGGATGCGTCCAACTATCCGTTTGAGAAGAAGCATCCCATTTTGTTGCACGCTGAACATCACTTGACTAGACTTATATTTGAACGAGAACATATTCAAAAAATGCATGCAGGCCCTCAACTACTGTTAGCTTCGGTTAAAGAAACAGTTTGGCCCATAAATGGCAGATTATTGGCGAGGCGCACTGTCAATCGATGTGTATGCTGCAGACGGCACCGAGGTTCAACACTGTGCCCAAAAATGGGTAACTTACCTCCTCAAAGGGTGGTACCAGATTTTCCCTTTTTATCTGTTGGTCTTGATTTTGCCGGACCCTTCTATATTTTAACTAGAAAGGGCCGCGGAGGTAAGCTAATTAAATGCTACATGTGTTTGTTTGTCTGTTTAAGATTTAAATGCGTGCACTTAGAATGTGTTAGCGATCTAACCAAAGACGCTTTTATTATGACGTTACGACGTTTTATATCCCGCAGAGGCAAGCCAGCGGAGATATTCTGCGACAATGGACGGAATTTCGTCGCATCCGCGAAAGAGTTAGGTAGTTTCTTAAAACAAAATATTGACCCTATATCTGATTTTGCTAACAAAGAACGCATTCGATTTTGTTTTAGCCCAACTTACGCTCCTCATTTCGGTGGCATTTTCGAGGCCGGTATAAAATCCGCAAAATACCATTTAAAACGTGTTATAGGGAATAGTCATTTAACGTTCGAAGAACTGTCAACGTTATTTACGCAAGTAGAGGCGATTCTCAACAGTCGTCCCTTGTATCCCTTATCGTCATCACCAAACGATTTCCTTTCCCTCTCCCCAGGGCATTTTCTCATTGGGAGAGCATTGACTGCGCTGCCTACACCTGATCTGCAGAACCATAGCGACAGTTCACTACGAAGATATGCCCGAGTCGAAAAACTTCGTCAACATTTCTGGAAGCGCTGGCAGAAGGAATACATAGCTGAACTGCAGCAGCGATCTAAGTGGAGAACTAACACGGCTCAGCTAAATATTGGCGACTTAGTTCTGCTGCAAGAGGATAATGTCCCGCCCCTATGCTGGCGCCTTGGCCGAGTTGTGAGATTGTTCCCTGGACCCCGACGGCGTGTCCAGAGTAGCGGACATAAATACTGCGCGAGGCTGTGTGAGGCGACCCTTCGTTCGACTGTGCCCTCTGCCAACGGCGGAAGAATTAAAGGGTTGAAAGATGGCTCTTTCAACGAGGTGGAAGATGTTTCGGCCTACACAGGTCGTCCGATGATGTTGCGAGAAGGCGTATTTTTACTATTAGAAATCTATCAGGCGTTTGTTTTAATATAACGCTGCCATGTTAATTTTTGCATTCACCTTTTATATTCTGTCATGTACTGATGTACAGTAAACGATTTATTAAAATTTCTGGGTTTTATTTAATAAAATAAAGCCACGTTATGTAATTACAAAACAGGAACAAACATACATACATAAATAGACTGATAAACACATTATCATTAAAAAGAGGTAGATAGGTTATACGGGCTCCGAAAATGGCACACCAAAACAACTAATTATGCAACAAATAAACAAAAAAGCCTTTATGCATAATGAGATTTTGCACTAAGTCAATAAAAGCGTCTATAAGCATTTATGATTAGTGTGTTATTGCAATATTATCAGATTTATGTGTGCATAATAAAAATAAATAAAAATAAAATAAAAATTGTTTATTTACAAGAAAAACCTAAACAGATATATACATTTTACAACGATAAAATAGTATTGATTAGCTTCTGTTGCATGTATGGTACCATGGTACGGTTTGAAATATAGGTGCTTATTGCAATTTCAGATCTGAAACAAAAAACACAATTTATATTTATTTTACGAATTGGCCACACTAACCACTGTAATATACATTTATCGAATTATCAAATTTCAAGTATCTGCTTCGTGACAGACCTGCAGACGGACAAACAGACAGAGAGACCGCAGTGGCTAAGTACCCTTCCTTTTGGGAACGGAACCCTAAAAGGCACTGATATTTTAAGACTAAGAGAGACTATAGATTTACAAATACAAGTCAACGTTCCCATTTCCGAAGTATTAGTAATAAGTATCTATACTATTACAAAGTTGCAAAAATGAAATGTTTGTATGTGTCGTTGTGGCTTCATAACGGATTTCAACTATTTTTGGTTCACGGGTAGCTGGCATACGTCCAGATGGGTATAGGATACTTTTTACGCGACTACACTAAAGAAAATAAAAGGGGTTATGACCTTTTCATCTCCGCGTACGAAATTACGGGCGCCTTCTAGTAATATATGATATTGCTTATAAGCAAGGACGACATGTATAGACTTTGCTTGTAAAGAATAAAGCGACATGCAGACAACTGAGTTTGATCGGCCAACTTGGAACTGACAACGTTATTTGTATTTATTTAATCTTTTCACAAAACTCACAAAAGACTTATTGTACGACTTGTTCACATAGCATTAGGAACAACACTCGTTTGAAGATAGATTTCGACAATCGTTTCCTAGAATATTTTGTTTCATAGAATTTTCATTTCATCGAAAACTTTTTCCCGTGAAAACGTCCAATATTCATAATGTAGAAACCGTTAAGCTAGGTTTGTTTGTATGAATAAATATTAAAGGAAGTGGATAATCACCTTCTGCCAAAAAAATCACTTTTTGCAGAGAGAACAGAATACTATGTTTTTTATTTTAGTCGATTCGTACTCGAAATGGATCGAATGTTTTCCCTTAACGAATAATTATTCGAGCGCAACAGTAATTATGAAGTTAGAAGAAGTCATGTCAAGGTTCGGTATAATGCATACGCTAGTGACAGATAACGGAACGTCATTTACTTCTAAAATGTTCAATGACTTTTGTAAATTAAACGGTATAACACATATTACCTCTCCGACATATTCTCCAGCTAGCAACGGTCAGGTGGAAATATATGTTAAGTTGTTAAAAAGACACATAAAAGGGTTGCTATTAGAAAGGAAAACTATGAAAGAAATTAATGAGCGACTACTAGAATTTTTGTTTAGATATCGGAATTCCAAACATACAACAACGGACAAGTCACCTGCGGAGTTAATGATCGGGCATCAATTACGTAATCGGTTCGATCTGTTGCAAGTAACCAACAATACGTCATCCTCACTCGCAACACACCTGCAAAATAATGTAAAAAGTAAACAGTGTTTGCAGGCCAAATATTATAAAGGACACAGAGACGTAGATTTTCACATTAACGAACAGATATTATTAAAATTAATAAGTTGTAATAAGTGGGCAACGGGTATCATTACACGCAAGCTAGGGAAAAGTTTATATGATATATATGTACCAGAAACGGATCAAGTAGTAAAAAAACACAAAAACCAGATTTACAAATACAAGGGCACCACGGAACGCCAAGAGATTGGCCATTGCGAGGACGGCAATTCTCATTGGTCAACCATGCCTATTCTTTCGGAACCGCGTTTCGGAGGGGAAGAGGAAGAGGAGTGGACGGAAGCTGATCCCGGGCCGGTGGAGGAAGTGAATTCGGCCTCACATCATAGCCAGCGGGGGTCGCCACCGCCGCCGCCGCCGCCGCCCCCGCCGTCGCCGCCACCGCCGGCGCCGACGCAGCCACGCGCTCCGGGCGCCCCGGCCGCGCCAGCACAAGTTCCCGGGCTGACCGAGCTTGGACCCGGGCAGGACTCATCGTCGGTTCCAGCGATACGCGAGGGCCCTCGGCCCACACGTTTGAGGGATATACCGCGGGTTCAATATAAGCCGTAGTTTAGTTAGGATTAAGGAATTATGGTGGAGGGATGTTGGGTTCGATCGTCATGCATAAAAGCGCGACTGTAAGGGTAGGCGAGTGAGTGCATTAAATGAGTACAACGGAAGCGCACGCCTTTCATTTATGACAGTTTTATAATAATCCCAGATTATTAACGGTAACGTCCAATTTTCATAATGTAGAAACCGTTAAGCTAGGTTTGTTTTATAATAATCCCAGATTATTAACGGTTTCAGAGAAAATGCTTTCTATATTTTTCTTTCTGTAGACACAATGAAGTATTCGACGAAACACTTTTCGATAAAACAAGGTACAACCAGATTTGATCGATCACCAACCCGTGTAAACACTCAAGACTGTCTAATTTCTTTATTGAGAATACTAAAAAGTATAAGTAATGAGGCCGTTATCTAGTGGCGGCTCAGGCAATACAGTAGTATTGCCTGATACAAGTAAACAAACCAGTAATGTGGCGACGTAACGTCGTAATGCCTGAGGAGAGGACAAATGGATTGTCCTTTCGAGGATCACGCAATAAGGCGCGTGAGATGTGGCGAGGCGGGGCAGTAAATATCGCATACGACGGGCCCAGTCGGTCTAGCATAACTCTGCGTGACTACGCTTGTCGCTCGACATAGCATCACCCGTCTTTCTCGCTTTGCATTGAAAGGAAAGAGACGGGCGTTCTTTGTCGCGCGACAGAGTCGCGTATCACAGTTGTGCTAGACGTGCAGGCGAGCTGGCTTCGCGACATAAGACCATCCGTTGTGGCTTGAATATTGAGCGATCTTGAGCAATAACACCGTAACATACACAAATTGGTTACCAAACCGGTCACAAGATCACTTAAGATTTAAGGCTACATTTGTCGCAGAAATTTTACTCCAGCGAGTGCAAAATTTAGTCTGATAACTGAAGATAAATATATCTTTTATTTAGTACATCTAAATACCATGACACAATTTCGTGTCACACGACCTGGCCCAGGCGAGCTGGCTTTGCGACAAGAGTCCATCCAATCTGGCATGCATATTGTGTGATCTTGAGCGACAACACCGATACATCTACCCATTCAGGGGCGGATCTACTTAAGGGCTAAATGGGGCTGCAGTCCAAGGCCCCATATAGATACAAAGGGCCCTCAGCTCCCATTGAAAACAATAGACGATATTATGGAGACAAAAACGATCAAGTAGTTCAATCAATAAAGTGGGCCTACTTACTTACTAAGCAGTATTAGTCCAGGGCCTCACTAGATTCACGATCCGCCCCTGATCCCCAAAATATGGACAAGAACAAATTCAAATTATCCAATCAAATTATTAACAATATGAATGCAACAGACAAATTAACGCTTCTATCGCTTAAGATTGAAAGCGCAGAATCTTTACTCCAGCAGGTGAAACATTGAGTCTGACACCTAACTAGTTTAATACCCGATATCCGAATAACTTATGTGTGCCTATTAAAATATCCAGTGGCTATTAAAATATTTAATGATCTTCCAAATGATTTTAAAAATCTTTTAGTTGGAGAACTTAAGCGCAAACTCTGGCACTGGTTACTAAATGAATGTTTTTACTCGGTTAACGAATATCTTAAATGACACGAAATTGGGCGCAGCCTAACAGATTAATATCCTAAGTATATTAAATTGTTGGAAGCCTATAATTTTGCATGTCACTCTGTGACAAAGCATGTGAGACTGATACGACACGACATGTTTTTACGCAAATAAATGTTACAATTATTGTGGCCCACTTTTTAAATATATGCGACAGGAAAGTTATTTGTTTTTGTGTTTAATCATCTTTATTTCAACAACAACAATATACTTACAAAATAAACGGCATTTGAATGTTAACGTACGACAGTCCGATACAAATCATGAGTTAACAAATACTTTGTCAGACTGCAGCGCCCATAAAAGTTTATCACTCAATATTTCTGTTAGTACAAATTTAACATATTATCATTAGAATATAAGCATTTATTATACACATAAAATACATACTGTGAATCTATCAGTTGTAAATTCACTTCCGGCATCGAATAATTCACTATTTACACAAAACACTAAGACATTTTGACACAATTGCGATTTGCGGGTGGACGTACAAAATCGCGCTTGCGCACTGTCCATGTTAATGAGAGCCTTCAGGAGAGCGACAAGAAAGTGATAGCGGCTAAAACACATGTAAAACTACCCATATTTAGCAGGTCTAAATGCCAAATAGTAAAGTGACACGAATTTACCACCATAAATATCATCATCGTTTGTGTTTGAGGAGATATTGGTCAATAAGTTGAAATGAAAATTTTATGGCAATGTCACTACGATGTGAATTGACCAAATTCGAATACTTTTCATTGTTGATACAGCTTTTTAGACGGGCTGTAAAATTATCATGCATCACTCCTAAATTATAATACTTCAATAGAAATTAAAATGTATACAAATCATTCCTTAATGAGGCCGCTTTTCGCTGATAAGGGATCACGATCCCAATTTTCCTGTTCGTTTGAGATGATGAAAGACATTGACTGGCTCTTTGACTTAAATCAGAGAACCGCAGCCCGAGAACAATCGATATTATAATATCAAGTTGTAATCAGCTAATGTGCTACGTAATGTCTTATTTATAGAGTCTTTTGTTGTCATCGTCTTCTGCCCTTGGAGATTGCATTCAAGCTTGAGTACTTGAGCGAGATCCTCACCCTAAGGCACGTCTGGCCCAACGTCTGTTTTACTCTTGGCAATATGCCAGACTAACGTCTATTTTTTTGTCGAGTTCAGTTTAAAATATTACTTTAAATAGAAACGCTCAGAGCTTGAAAACCGGTTTATCTTCCGTACTGATTAGAGCCACACTTTGAGAGCCTAACCCATAATAAAGGTTACGGTCACCAAAAAATCCTCTGACTAACCGCTAAATGTCTCCGAGCGCAAACAGGGAACGAAATCCATTAACCGCTCCCTCAGTGGATAACGTTCCCAAATCAATTCGTTCGAACATAACCTAAATGATTGACCGGTTTTATCTAAGTAAAAACAGACACGTGCGGACAGTAAACTTTATGCACGACATTAGTCAGGGTAGGTAAGTTGAAGCGGCTGCCGTTAGTGAGTAGATAGCTCAAATAACATATGAAGATGAGATAAAGAAGAGAGATGAGAAGGAACTGAGATGGAAAATTAGTAAGATAAGCCCAAGAAAACTAACTAAAGATGCATTTTTCTGCCAATCACGTCGTGTCCTAAAAAGTTTTAATTCAGGTGCCCCTGTGGAGTAAAGGCTGACGAACCAGAATGTAATTGAAACGACTAGACTAGACAACTTGTACGGCCTTCTACAAGATGAAGTGACAACCTGATTAGACTAGATTTGATGGATTGATTCGTTGCGGGATGAGCCTGACGTGCAGAAGTTAACAACTACGGGTTTAAGAGGGTGTAAACCTGCTTAACTGGCAACGTCGCTTATTTTTTGGTTTTTCTTGATTATTTTGAGAAATGTGTATGTAACTTGAACATGTTTTCAATTCATTCATTACGTTTTCGGTAGATAAGGTACTGTGCAAAAATTCGTGATATTGCCACAACCAAAGCTCTAAAATTGAATTTAATCTCTATATCTTGTTTTGTAAGAAAATAAAGGCAAAAGCAATGAGTACATAAATTAAACACAATATAAATGCTAAAAATCTAGGGTATGTATTGGACATATCTTTAAGTTTCATTCAAATACCACAAAATAATGAAGTAAGAAGACAAAATATGCGACGTTCCCAGCTAAGCGGGTATAAAAGCTCTTAAGTACTCAATGAGTAAGTAATCAATGAGTCTGTAGTTTAAAATTCCGCATCCATTATAAAGAATTTCGCGTTTCAGTTTATGTGATCCGGTGTGAGAGGCGGTCTCACTAGTACTTTATCATTAATCTTACAATGCATTGTAAGATTAATGATAAAGTGTATCGGTTCGTTTTGTGTATTGGTTTATGTATCGGTGTGAGAGGTGGCTTGAAGCCGTATCGACACCAATCACCGGCTTTACTGTCGATCGTCGGTGATGCGCTTTGCTGCCATTTGGCGCTTTATAATTTGATGGCAAATCTTACTGCCAGTTTATTAAGCCATCGGAGATTAATCGCCCATAGACAATCTTTCATCGCTTTAATTTAATGCGTCGCTTCATCGAAATGGAGAACTTTAATATTATCTGCAATACGCTGGTAGTTACATAACGACTGTAACTGTGACTTAATTGTAGAAGATTCGAAATATATCTCTATAGTAGGTACTATACTCGTAGAGTTTTCTGTACGCAAGCTTACGTTACTTTTATGGAATATGTAATAGATACTGCACACAAAATTAAGGAAAGTACAATGGCGCACTTAAAGCCAAGTGGAATTTTCTAACAGTCAACCACAGGCAAATAGAGATGGATGAAAATGGTGCAGTGGGAAAAATAATTAAATACTTAGAGCGTTAGGCGGACGCCACTCGAGTTTTTGTTTCACATAGCATCCACTTGAAAACTACCTTACTTGGGGCTTATTTGATAGAATTAGGAAGCGAATTCCAGAGACGGTTTGCCTGAATGGCTAAAGAATTTGACAAGGAACCGGTATGGAGCGAAGAAATTGAAAGTTTGAGAATTCGGGAGCAGACAGCCTGGACTGAATTTAATCTTTGTTAGGTTAGTACTAAATTGGTTACAGATAAGATTCTTACTCCCCTTTCGGGACACAATTGTGTTCATGTTACAAACAGATGTATGAGTAATCATTTACGACTAATGGCTTAGCTAACTAGTTATTTCCCTTGTCTACAAAAAAGTCACTCATGATCCGTAGCAACACTCTAAATATAGGTCAAATACCTTCAAAGTACGTTCTATAATACAATTTTAATATAAAAATCAGTTCATAAGCAGAATGTTTCAATTAAACATACTTGACTTTTATTAGTGGACGGAGACACGCCCGCCGGTCATTTGTTTGCGGGAATGTAAAACACGCTTTCGTCCGTCAGCTCTGGCGTGTCCCGGCTGCGTGACCCCGCACACATTGCCGTCCCGCCACCCACCGTGCCGCCAGGATGAGGCAAATACAACTTTATCCTTGAATTCACAAGGCTCGGGGAGGAAGCGTGGTTATTCTGGTGCCCGGTCGCGCACGGCAGCCGCCGCACGCACCCCGCTAATTGAGCTCATTGGGTTTATTGCTCGTCGAACTCGCGACACCCACAGAACTAGCACGGCGAGCATCTGCCCGCTTTTCCATAAATAAACCGCAAGTTCCCTGAGCCAGCGACGAACGTGCTAGCGACGCGCAGCTGCCCGCAATGCCCAACTTTCCGCAACTTCCCAGATAAAGCGAACTAATAGAGATTTAGTTATTGAGCTTGACGTATTCCGAGGATCGAGTCTCGCGACTAAGTATGATGTATTGCTGATGCCGGTTATTATTAATGCACGGTATAATTTGCGAGGGATTTCGCACACGTCTCGTAATAATTAATTTTGATTACGGCATCTGTTGTTAGCGAGAGCTCGAGACATTGGGACGGGTTCGCGTGACGGGCAGTTGTACTTACTGTAGTGTTTCTGGAAATAGGCTTAGACAATTTTCCGGCCGAGTGGCTGCCGGGAAGGCGTAAACAAAAGGGAGGGTCAAAGGTCAGGGTTGGAATGGGCTCAGCAGCCGTCGTCGACTCGCAGCTCGCATCGATTAGGCTAAAGCTTGCTAAAAATGCGCTACAACAGTATCGATTTGCACTTACAAGTGATCTGGCTAATGGCTCTGTTGGTGCCCGGCATTTGTCATGCAAGTCAGAACCAGTACACCAGCTGTCGCGGTGTCAATTATTCATCACGGGAAGGGTCAGGCGGGCGCTGACGTATTTTGTTTTTACACAAAATGGCTGAGCCCGACGAGATATCTGTCAATGTAATGGGCACAAGGCCTCTAACGAAAGTCCGTATTAGAATTTTCTCTCATGTCTTTAATTTCTTTAAGACTGCTTGATACTATTAAATATCGAACAAAAAGTTGATATAAAAGGTACCGAACCGACATAAATCAATAGTAGGCTGGTACGGAGTCCCATTTGGCACTAATAACGGCATTTTATATATATATTGCCAACTCTTAAAGCCACTTCAGTATCGGTGTGTGTGTCTTCACATACCCACAATGTCGCATCAAAGAATACCCCCAGTAAAAGCGGTCCATTTTTCCCGAAGCGTCACAATGGGCTGAGTCCTGCAAAGCTGTGTCCGGCACCTGTGTCGGCGGAAGTGTCGGCCTGCGGCGGCGCTCACAAGGGTGCCGTGAGAGCGGGGGCGAAGGGGGTGGTAAATATCGAGGGCAAATAGAGCGACGTTTTACACAGCGTAACAAAAGCAAAGCCCGATACGGGTTGCCCGAGGGCGGTCTCGAACCAGCACTGTTTGCATTGCTTAATTACATGCAAGGCTCTTGATTCCATTATTGCACATGTATATATATTCGAGTATATCCGTGCATGGCGTGAAGAACTTGATAATTTGAAATATACAATTATAGAAATTTGAGTTTAAGGCATGAGTCTTATGATTTAATTTTGTTCAGACTTTACTGATGACTTATCAAGTTCTTCACGCCATGCACGGATATAATCTAAGTAAATCTCATTATCTTAGAACAACGATATATGGCAGATCTGCATTATATAACCTACGAGACATTACCATTTACCAAGCATTACTTATGTTTTTTTTTACCATGGTTATAAGACCGTTATTTATTAATCCATGTGGCAGTATTCGTTCAATAATAGCTTTGTGATTTTAAGCTATGATACGCCAGTTCCAATGTATCTTAGACAGTTTCTACTAGTCTTGAGTTCTCATAAATAAAGAGAGTATATCAATATGACGTAAAATAAGGAATGTCTACATTGTAAGGTTTGAATATAAAGCGTCAGTTTACTTAATTCTAGAGGAGTCCTATTACTTTTTCTGTGAGGCACCAATAGCCACCAGCTTATGACGGGTTTAGCGGCGGTCAATGTGTTCTAAGATTACTTTGTCTTCTAAGATGATTGCTGGTGAGGAGTCCATCACGACTGCTGATCGTAATTGTAAGTCGTTTGGGCAAGTATGCACTCCTGCCACCCATTCAGTATGTATTCCAATTCATCACGTTCCATACTCATCGCAGTATCTTCTCCAACGAGTAATTTTAGAGACGATTTCTCGCTATTTAGGGTTTCCTCAAAAAGCAAAAATTGAACCCTTATAAATAACCTTGTCTGTCCGTCTGTCAAGACTTTTTTGCCCAGGAACCCTCGAAGGTATCAAAGCTGAAATTAATATCAAGTCTTCAGTCCCTTGAAGCTGTGAAAAACTAAAACTTCGGCAATCAAAAAACAGTCATAAAAAGGGTTTTGCAATACAAATTGCCGTTAACTGAATACCTATAGGTTACTTTCTGTTGTCATAGAAACTTGAAACTTGGTATGAGGATAGCTCTTAAAGCACAATCAACGATAAATTATGTCTGTCTAATTTGGTAAGCAATAGACAGTAATACACACTGCGTACATTTGCATAAATGCAGGGCTCCGCTAACACTGGATGTTCATAGTCGATTGTTTTTAGTTTAGTGTATACATTGTACGGAACCCTCGGTGTGCGAGCCCCTTCACACTTGGCCGGTTTATGATGCTTGACGCTTTGTAGTGTAAAAATGGAATGTTACGTCAAGATCGCTCAGGATCGCCAGTGAACATTTTGAATGCCGCCAGGCCAGTCGCGTCACCGGCGCCACACGTCGTCAATTAAATTCCCATCGCAGCGATCCAATTATGAATGATTAAAAATACCTCGGGGATTATGAGTGATGCTGCGCCCCGGCATCCGCAGCCAGGGTCACGTTGACATTAATGTTCATATTGTTCATACGGAGATATTATACTTCTTGACATACGGCCTTATTTGTGAGGAAACTAGACCTTGACCAGTGGCGTGTTGTCCATAACCGGTGTGAAGTTAGCGGCCAAAGTTAGCGGCCGCCTATAACCCGACCAAATCGAGAAGTCGAAATATTTTTATTGTAGAACCTTTTGAGTAAAGGCTCAAGCAAAGCAAAGCCCCACAAGAAATGAAACAGTACAAGATAACGAAAAATCACGTTAATCAAATATATATATACATGAAATATATTTGGCCGCTAACTTTTCAATGCGGCCAAAATCGGAATTAGGCCAGTTACGGTGATAAATAAAAATGAGATGTATAGCAGAACACATAAGCTCTATACTTCAAAAAGATTAAAGTCGAACTCAGACGACAAGTGGGTTAAAATGGGGGAAGACCAAAGAAAACGTGCATGTTTATTACGAAATTCGATGTTTTCATAGAATATCGCCTTGAAGGACGGCAAGCAAGGGATTTTCGACATCAGACTCGTCTAGCGCATAGTCCAAGCTATCAAAGCATACACGTTCCAGAGTAATACTCGATCGTTTAGATAGATCTATAGGGTCGAGAACATATGAAAGTAAGAATTTACAAAGTTATTCGAATTTCGTTCAATTTCACCAAGTAACACGGCAAGCAGGAAACTTTTGAAAGATGCAGCATATAGTTCGGTACTTATTGTTTGATATGCTGAAATTTCAAAGTGATACTCAGTCGCTAACTGGGTCAAAATGGGGTAAGACCAAAGAAAATGTGCATGTTTATTACGAAATTCGCGGTTTTCATAGAAAATCGCCTTGAAAGACGGAAAGCAAGGGATTTTGGATATCAGAAGCATCTAGCCTATAGTCCAAACTATCAAAGCATATACATTCCAGAGTGATACTCGATCGTTTAGATAGAGGTGTATGGTCGAGAACTTTTGAAGGTAAGAATTTTCAAAGTTATTCGAATTTCGTTCAATTTCACCAAGTAAGACGGCAAGCAAGAAAGTTTTGTAAGGTGCAACATATAGTGAGGTACTTATTGTTTGATATGCTGAAATTTCAAAGTGATACTCAGTCGCTAACTGGGTCAAAATGGGTGTAGACCAAAGAAAATGTGTATGATTATTACGACATTCGCCGATATCATAGAAAATCGCCTTGAAAGACGCCAAGCAAGGGATTTTGGATATCAGGATCGTCTAGCCCATAGTCCAAGCTATCAAAGCATACACATTCCAGAGTGATACTCGATCGTTTAGATAGATCTATAGAGTCGAGAACATATGAAATTAAGAATTTACAAAGTTATTCGAATTTCGTTCCATTTCACCAAGTAAGACGGTAAGCAGGAAACTTTTGAAAAGTGCAGCATATAGGTCGGTACTAAATGTTTAATATGCTAAAATTTCAAAGTGATAGTCAGTCGCTAACTGGGTCAAAATGGGGTAAGGCCAAAGAAAATGTGCATGTTTATTACGAAATTCGCGGTTTTCATAGAAAACCGCCTTGAAGGACGGCAAGCAAGGGATTTTAGATATCAGAATCGTCTAGCGCATAGTCCAAGCTACCAAAGCATACACGTTCCATAGTGATACTCGATCGTTTAGATAGATCTATAGGGTCGAGAACATACAAAAGTAAGAATTTACAAAGTTATTCGAATTTCGTTCAATTTCACCAAGTAAGACGGCAAGCAAGAAAGTTTTGTAAGGTGCAACATATAGTGAGGTACTTTATGTTTGACATGCTGAAATTTTAAAGTGATACTCAGTCGCTAACTGGGTCAAAATGGGGTAAGACCAAGGAAAATGTGCATGTTTATTACGAAATTAGATAGAAAATCACCTTGAAGGACGGCAAGGAAGGGATTTTGGATATCTGAATCGTTTAGCGTATGGTCCGAGCTATCAAAGCATACACATTACAGAGTGATACTCGAACGTTTAGATAGATTTATAGGATCGATAACATATAACAGTAAGAGTTTTCAAATTTATACAAATTTCGTTCAATTTCACCAAGTAAGACGGCGAGCAAGAAACTTTTGAAAGATGCAGCATATAGCAAGTTACAAAATGTTAAAAATGCTCATATTTCAAAGTGATACTCAGTCGCTAACTGGGTCAAAATGGGGGTAGACCAAAGAAAATGAGCATGTTTATTACGAAATTCGCGTATATCATAGAAAATCGCCTTGAAAGACGGCAAGCAAAGGATTTTGGATATCAGGATCGTCTAGCCTATAGTCCAAGCTATCAAAGCATTTACATTCCAGAGTGATACTCGATCGTTTAAATAGATCTATAGGGTCGAGAACATATGAAAGTAAGAATTTACAAAGTTATTCGAATTTCGTTCAATTTCACCAAGTAAGACGGCAAGCAAGAAACTTTTGAAAAGTGCAGCATATAGCTCGATACTTAATGTTTGATATGCTAAAATTTCAAAGAGATACTCAGTCGCTAACTGAGTCAAAATGGGGGTAGACCAAAGAAAATGTGCATGTTTATTACGAAATTCGTGGTTTTCATAGAAAACCGCCTTGAAGGACGGCAAGCAAGGGATTTTATATATCAGAATTATCTAGCCTATAGTCCAAACTATCAAAGCATATACATTTCAGAGTGATACTCGATCGTTTAGATAGAGGTGTATGGTCGAGAACTTTTGAAGGTAAGAATTTTCAAAGTTATTCGAATTTCGTTCAATTTCACCAAGTAAGACGGCAAGCAAGAAAGTTTTGTAAAGTGCAACATATAGTGAGGTACTTTATGTTTAATATGCTAAAATTTTAAAGTGATACTCAGTCGCTAACTGGGTCAAAATGGGGTAAGACCAAGGAAAATGTGAATGTTTATTACGAAATTAGATAGAAAATCGCCTTGAAGGACGGCAAGGAAGGGATTTTGGATATCTGAATCGTCTAGCGTATGGTCCGAGCTATCAAAGCATACACATTACAGAGTGACACTCGAACGTTTAGATAGATTTATAGGGTCGATAACATATAACAGTAAGAGTTTTCAAATTTATACAAATTTCGTTCAATTTCACCAAGTAAGACGGCGAACAAGAAACTTTTGAAAGATGCAGCATATAGCAAGTTAGACGGCAAGCAAGAAACTTTTGAAAAGTGCAGCATATAGCTCGGTACTTAATGTTTGATATGCTAAAATTTCAAAGAGATACTCAGTCGCTAACTGAGTCAAAATGGGGGTAGACCAAAGAAAATGTGCATGTTTATTACGAAATTCGTGGTTTTCATAGAAAACCGCCTTGAAGGACGGCAAGCAAGGGATTTTATATATCAGAATTGTCTAGCCTATAGTCCAAACTATCAAAGCATATACATTCCAGAGTGATACTCGATCGTTTAGATAGAGGTGTATGGTCGTGAACTTTTGAAGGTAAGAATTTTCAAAGTTGCTAAAATTTTAAAGTGATACTCAGTCGCTAACTGGGTCAAAATGGGGTAAGACCAAGGAAAATGTGAATGTTTATTACGAAATTAGATAGAAAATCGCCTTGGACGGCAAGGAAGGGATTTTGGATATCTGAATCGTCTAGCGTATGGTCCGAGCTATCAAAGCATACACATTACAGAGTACACTCGAACGTTTAGATAGATTTATAGGGTCGATAACATATAAAGGTAAGAGTTTTCAAATTTATTCAAATTTCGTTCAATTTCACCAAGTAAGACGGCAAGCAAGAAACTTTTGAAAGATGATGCATATAGCAAGTTACAAAATGTTAAAAATGCTTATATTTCAAAGTGATACTCAGTCGCTAACTGGGTCAAAATGGGGTAAGACCAAAGAAAATGTGCATGTATATTACGAAATTCGAGGTTTTCATAGAATATCGGCATGAAGGACGGCAAGCAAGGGATTTTGAATATCAGAATCGTCTAGCGCCTAGTCCAAGCTATCAAAGCATACACATTCGAGAGTGATACACGATCGTTTAAATAGATCTATAGGGTCGAGAACATATGAAAGTAAGATTTTACAAAGTTATTCGAATTTCGTTCAATTTCACCAAGTAAGACGGCAAGCAAGAATTTTTTGAAAGGTGCAGCATATATTGAGGTCCTTTATGTTTTTAATGCTGAAATTTCAAAGTGATACTCAGTCGCTAACTGGGTCAAAATGGGGTAAGACCAAAGAAAATGTGCATGTTTATTACGAAATTCGCGGTTTTCATAGAAAACCGCCTTGAAGGACGACAAGCAAGGGATTTTGGATATCAGAATCGTCTATCGCGTAGTTCAAGCTATCAAAGCATATACATTCCAGAGTGATACTCGAACGTTTGGATAGATCTATAGGGTCGATAACATATGAAAGTAAGAATTAGTTCTCGACCCTATTGATCTATCTAAACGATCGAGTATCACTCTGGAACGTGTATGTTTTGATAGCTTGGACTATGCGCTAGACGAGTCTGATGTCGAAAATCCCTTGCTTGCCGTCCTTGAAGGCGATATTCTATGAAACCCTCGAATTTCGTAATAAACATGCACGTTTTCTTTGGTCTACCCCCATTTTGACCAAGTTAGCGACTGAGTATCACTTTGAAATATTAGCATTGTAAACATTAAATAACCTGCTATATGCTGCCCTTTTCAAAAGTTTCTTGCTTGCCGTTTTACGTGGTGAAATTGAACGAAAAACTTTGTAAATTCATACTTTCATATGGTCTCGACGCTATAGATCTATCTACACGATCGAGTATCACTCTAAATCGTGTATGCTTTGATAGCTTGGACTATGCGCTAGACGATTCTGATATCCAAAATCCCTTGTTTGCCGTCTTTCAAGGCGATTTTCTATGAAAACCGCGAATTTCGTAATAAACATGCAAATTTTCTTTCGTCTTACCCCATTTTGACCCAGTTAGCGACTGAGTATCACTATGAAATTTCAGCATATCAAACAATAAGTACCGAACTATATGCTGTATCTTTCAAAAGTTTCTTGCTTGCCGTGTTACTTGGTGAAATTGAACGAAATTCGAATAACTTTGTAAATTCTTACTTTCATATGTTCTCGACCCTATAGATCTATCTAAACGATCGAGTATCACTCTGGAACGTGTATGCTTTGATAGCTTAGACTATGGGCTAGACGAGTCTGGTGTCGAAAATCCCTTGCTTGCCGTCCTTCAAGGCGATATTCTATGAAAACCTCGAATTTCGTAATAAACATGCACGTTATCTTTAGTCTTCCCCCATTTTAACCCACTTGTCGTCTGAGTTCGACTATCATCTTTTTGAAGTATAGAGCCTATGTGTTCTGCTATACATTTCATTTTTATTTATTTCCTTAACTGGCCTAATTCCGATTTTGGCCGCATTGAAAAGTTAGCGGCCAAATATATTTCATGTATATATATATTTGATTAACGTGATTTTTCGTTATTTTGTACTGTTTAATTTCTTATGGGGCTTTGCTGTGTTTTTAGAGCCTTTATTCAAAAGGTTCTACAGTAAAAATATTTCGACTTCTCGATTTGGTCGGGTTATAGGCGGCCGCTAACTTTGGCCGCTAACTTCACACCGGTTTGTCCATATAAGCACAAAGGCACTGCCTACCCTGAACGAATTGAATGGCTCCTCAAGCACAGACAACTACTTACCCTGATGAAGCCCTGAACGACTCCATATAGGCACAGGAAAACTGCCTTAGCCAAAAACCCTGCGCACGACCTTTAGGGGCGAGTCGGCGATATCGTACCGTTGGTTAAATCGTACCACTGCGAGATTTCCTATAAAACAATCTTTTTATTTACACTCGGGGGCACCAAATACTGCTCCGTTGGTATCGCCATCTATAACCTGAATCCAAAATAGCATATAACGAAGCATGAAAGTGATAGAGCAGAAAAATGATTTCCGTCGGACTTGATGTAATCTTTAGTCTTATTGTGTAACGACATCACTGATGATCAAGGTAAGTTAAAAATGCGCAATAAATAGTATTCAACTATATAATACAAATGGGTTTATTGAGTGATTTTTAGATATAGCCAAATTTTATGGTTATATTTTATATTCGTTATTTCAAAAAAATACCTGGTCGTTTAAATCGTGCCATTGCTTAATGGCATAGGTACGATTTAAACGACCAACTATTTTTTGATTATACCAGATCAATTTAAATGTCTGACAGTAAATAATTTAATACCTAAATTACACAGTTTACATGTGAAATGCTTCATAGATGCGAATTAAATCCTGATGGTACGAATTAACCAACTCGTCGGCTAAATTGTACCGATGGAAGGCCTTTTGAAAAAGTCAATTTTGACGATGTTAACTCAATCCCAGAATGCTAATCTTGCTATGTAAAGAATCCGACATACTAAACTTCTATATGCACTGTCAGCCATATATGTAAGTACTCCGTCATCATAATCATCATCATTTCAGCCATAGGACTTACACTGCTAGACACAACAGATTTCCACATGGGCCGGATAGAGGCGACCCGTATCCAGCGAGTCACCGCAACCCTGACAAAGTTGTCCGACCACCTTGCGGGTACTCCCACGCTGCGCTTGCCGGTACGCAGGCTCCACTCGAGAATTTTTCTGCCCAAACGGCCATAGGGCCATAGATATGTGCCCAAGCAACCGTACTTTTATGAAAAAAATGACAACAATGTACATAAAATCTGCTTCTTATGTTGCTACGCTGTCAACCCTTATAAATATTTATAAACTAGAAGATACCCGCAGCTTCGTTCGCGGAGGAGAAAAAGTCATAACCCCTCGTTTTTTCTTCAGCGTAGTCGGGTAAAAAGTATCCTATAACTATCTGGAGATACCCGGCTACCCGTGTACCAAAAATAGTTGAAATCGGTTTAGCCGATTTTGCGTGATGAAGCCACAACGACACCATACAAACATACATAAAATCCAAAAAAAACATTTTTCGTTTTAGTGACCTCCAAAATAGTCCATAACAATCGATTATTTTTAAATATCTTCAATGTACAGACATTTCATTTTTGCAACTTTATAATAGTATAGAAGTCAAATTTTACAAGAAATTAACTGGAAAGTTCTGAACTAGTGCTGCTTATTTAAGAAATAAGAAAAACTATTTTCAACTACAGTATCGAGGAATACTAAACCAATGCAAAATTTTACTCAGGAACTCTCAAAGTTGTTATCGTTTTTAGGGTTCCGTAGCCGAAATGGCAAAAACGGAACCCTTATAGATTCGTCATGTCCGTCCGACCGTCCGTCCGTCCGTATGTCACAGGCATATTACTCAAAAACTACAAGATGTATTGATGAAATTTGGAGTATGTGTCTTTTATAAGCCGCTATACTTAGTTTAATACTTAAAAATCAAAAACGTATATTTCGAAGGAAGGCGCTCCATATATACATATATGTAACCGAGACTAAAAAAAACCTTCTTATCATTAAATATGTATAGCACATATTTGGATAGTTTTTTCTTAAAAGAATAAAGTTTCTGAGATATTTTTTTTGATTCCGGGAACATTTTCGGAAATAATAGTTCCGAAAGTATCAAAAATTGTGTGAGGGGGCTCTATATTCTAAGACATAAAAACTTCTACAAAATTATTTTCAGCGTTATTGGATATACCGTTTTTGGACGTTAAACACTTTTTTATATCGTATATTTTTCACGTGTAGTATTTATTTATTGAACGGCTGCAGAACCCTACGCTCAGCACGGTTCGATATGCTCTTGGCCGGTTTTTTTCTTTTAAATATAGTTATAGAGACTAGATTTATATGTATTAGTGTAAGTTCTCTGTATTTATATGTTCAAATGAAAACCACTTTAGCTGGAAAAATGTGAGTTATAAACAAATCATTTGGCTTGAGAGAGCTTCATCATCTGTATTAGATTGAAGAACCGCTATAGTCAATAAAAGACTTACTATCTCCGCTCCAGTGCGACGAGTCGACGCAGCCGTGCACTGCTGAGATAAGCCTCCGAGAATACCTATCATTCGTCCCTCAGACGGCGATCGGAGTCTGTTGCTGAACTATCGTAATATCTGTAATTGGAAACGTTCTCGTGACGTCTGCCGCTGATTGAGCTCACAGAGCCGACACGGTAAAGACACACAGTACATAGACTTAATAACATACAGTCGCAAAAACAAGGAAAGAGGAGTCACGGTAACAAAGAAGATTTATTTCTTTGATCACGCCAAATCCGTGGAGTATGCGATAAGGATAGCGATCGTGCACGCTGAATGTGTTTTCAAAGATACGAGTATTAAATACATTGAAAGCTGTTTATGCTTTTTTATTATATCGGCTTTGGGTCTTGGGTTATATGCGGTGTATGAGGTCTCAGCTGATTCACAGCTGATTCGAACAGATGATATAATAAGTAATAGATCGAAGATTTAATAAAAATAGCAACTCTTTTCATAGTACAATAACCTTGATCGAAAAACCTAGGTCTATAACCCTGAATTGTAGGATGACGCATATTGCCTATTGGAACATGTGTAACTCCGTATATGGTAATAAGCCTAGTATATACGAACCTCAGTTTACCCAATAAACAAACATTAATTTACCAAGTCTCGTGGTGTCATTACCTCCGTACTTCCAACACTTCATGACAACCCTGCCAGTTGGGTTGCTCAAAGCAGCCCCAGCCTAATATAACAAATGATTTTTTTAGATTTGATGCAGAATTATTTCGACTATCTCTTTGCGGAAAACCGTTTGTAAAATAAATAGGAATAAAACCTAACTACAACGCTCTCTTGATAAAATTATTATGTGAGTAAAGAGCCTAAACGTGGCCGATAGAGAGTAAACGAGCAATGTGTGCCGGCAAATATTGACATCTCAATTTCGCAAAGAAGCTTAATATTTTCCAGCCACAAATTTTCGTCTAAACATTTCTCGTTTGGAATGTAACACGTGGAACGATGCGTCAATCAATTTACTATAAATTCAATAGAGATGATGTCTGACAAGAGTCAAGTCAGTGTTACCAACTTCCTTTATAAGACGGTCGCCATTATTTAGTTTGTTGAATTAAAATTGGCCACCAGATCGCGTGGTGGGTCTCGACTTGGGACGGTAGCAGCCGCAGGCAGTCTGATGGATTTTTTACTCGAAGCAGGGTTCGGGGAAGTCGGAGCACGTCGTAAGTGATCGGTTTCTCTGTGCAATAGCGTCCCACGTATTCTTTTATTAACCGACTTCCAAAAAAAGGAGGAGGTTCTCAATTCGACGCGTATAGCGATTTTGGTATTATAAGAAGTTGCATTCAGAAAGTGTAAATTGGTGAAGTGAAACTGATGCAGAAGACCGCAGAATGCCATCGGAACTCCTCAATGATAAATGATTTACGGGTGGCGACAAAATATCTTGATTAATTTAGCTAAGCAACTTCATAGTCACAACTTTAAATGTTCCTGATGAGAATGGTACCATCGAATTGATTTGACGATGGAGCTGGAAGGTAGGCACCAGATCTATGTAATAAAATAATGTATCCTAGCCGTGTTTGGGCTTGTTCGAATCGTCACGAGATAAACTTTTAAGTAACGTATAACTAAAAAGTGTAAAATAAATAAACTTTTAAACAAAAAAATTAAACCGACTCCAAAAAAAACTAAAAAGTAAAAAATAACGCCATAATTCAGTTTCTTCAAATTACTGACAAGTATGTATACTCAATCTATACAATTAATCTTATTTTGGAGTCGGTACCATCGTTTTACAACTTACTAAAAACGTCAATTTTCAATATTTTACACATTCTTTATATGGCACCGACGCCAAAATAAGATTAATTGTATATTCTGTATAGATTGAGTATACATACGGTTACTTGTAAGTAATTTGAAGAAACTGAATTATGGCGTTATTTTTTACTTTTTAGTTTTTTTTGGAGTCGGTTTTATTTTTTTGTTTAAAAGTTTATTTTTTAATTGTTAATTTTTTTTGATTGTTCAAAAGTGCGTTCAAGTGTTGTTGTCATACATTTCTTCTTTCTTTGGCATTGATATTTTAAGCTTAATTTGATATTTCTACCTTTTTTTTAATACAGTAAGGGTCACTTTATTCTGCAGCTGTCTGTACTGTACTACAGTGGAGACTTGCTGTGACATTGGTGAATGCTAGCAAGGCCTTCAAGGCTGATGCAGCCCTAAGAACCTGCCATGGTTTATCAATAAAGCCATCGATCGTCTAGAAGCGTCTACATGCAGTTAATATACTGTCGATAGACTGTACTGCGGCGCAGACTTGCTGTATCGTTAGTGAATGGTCTTTGAGGCTGGTGAAGTCCCGCCAACGGCCGAGGTCCTACAAAGCTGTTTGACCTGCATCTCTTGAAACCTTCAATATTCAAAGCAATCGGAAACCAGTCGGCTGCAGACAACCTTTTCATGAAAAGCGCCTTCTGACACACTTGTTATTTGATTCGCAGAATGAAGCATTATTCAATCACTGTTAATGTTGTATAGCAGGAAGGTATTGTAGGTTTATTTTTAAGACTGGTATTTTTAGAAAAGTATAAGTATATGTTGTCCGAGTGCCCTATGTTGGTCCGAGTGCCAAAATTTCCTAGATGTAGACCGCTGGTCACGGCCAGAATATATACCTACGGAATGCTTTTTAATATATAAATATTCTCGGACAATTTTTACACAAATCGAACTAGTCCCATGGTAAGCTCAATAAGGCTTGTGTTATAAGTACTAGACAAGCATACGCGTAAAAGATATAATTATTAATATAGATAGAAAACATCAAAGACTCAGGAACAAATATTTATGCTCATCACACAAATATTTGGCCTTACCGGGATTTGTACCCAGGACCATCAGCTTCGCAGGCAAAACGTTGCCTTCCCGCTGAGCTAAACCGGTCGTCATTTAAGATAATACCACTAACTTTTCTGTGAAGAAAAAACACCATTCATGAAGTAAACTTCTGAGAAGAAAGTCAATGGTCTTTTTAATATCTGGACATTTTGACACTTGTAATTAACTTTCCAACGTCTGGGCATTGTGGTGCCTTTGACATTTTGGCCATTGTAATAACTGACGAGTGGTATATTTATCGTCTGGACATTATCACGACTTGGACATTTAGACGCTCGGACCAATATATAACCCGGAGCTATTTATTTTTTAATTTATCTCCAAAACAGCCATCATCTATATTAATAATCTATCAGTTACTACACCTTGCGGGATATAAAGATCCCTTTCACGTGTCCATTGGCACCACTCGTAAATAATTATGACTTTTAAATTTAAGGATAGATATTGAACAAGGGGAACCGCTATGTACTGTATTTTGTATATAAGTACGTTTTGAATAAATTAAACTAGTTTTTTCGTTGCTGGATTCGGCAATGTATGCGCCCTAAGCTAAAACGGCCGTTTTGTTTTTGAGCTCATATCTCATTCTCATATCCAGCAACGAAAAAACTAGTTTAATGTATTCAAAAGGTTCTTAAATACAAAATACAGAACATAGCGGCCCCCCTTTTTTATATATAGCGTTAAATTTAAATAATCACTATTATTTACGAATGGCGCTAGTGGACACACCAAAGGGCTCTTAAGTGTCTATTAATATTGGGCGTTGAGTTAGGTACATTTATATTTATAATAGAGTGTTATATTAATTTTAAATGACCCAGTAATTAATGCTGCTGCTCAAGGGCTATTGAAAAACAGATCTTGTTAGCGATAACATAATAAAGGTAACAAAGGCTAATTATAATAATAAAATCAGTTTCATTAAAACTGTGACCATTAAAAGGGTAATTAACGAAAACATAAAGATGATTTTCTTCAACCAAAAGTAATAGTTAACAATTATTAGGTTGAGTTTTGTATAGATATTTATTTCTTGGCATACTTTATTCATATTTGCCTTAAGTTTTTTCTCTAAAATCAACTTTTCAGGACATTTTAATCATCACCACAGAATACATGGCTAAATAATCCCAAAAGTTAATAAATAATAAATTTGAATAATTTAAACGGATTATATCGCGTATAATTTATTTAATTATTTATTAGAATCATTATGAGTAACATTACAGAATTCTCCATTGCGTTACATCGATTCTGAATCTAGGCTAATACTAATGCATAAATATACATATCTCATTCGAGTTCCCGACGTTCTTTTCTCAGTCGACCCCGTGAACACGAGAGCTGAAAAGCTTCCGAAACGTCGGGATTTCACATGATATAATATACACATTATAATCTGTTTCAAATTGTTCCGTTAGGCCTATGGTAGTACAGTATTGACGACACGTTTGGCTCAGTGGGTTGCCCAACGGCCTACAAAGCTGGCGGTCCCGACATCGAACTCCGGCCAGGGCGAGTGTTTGTGTGATGAATATGAGTTTGTTCCTGGGTCTGTGATGTTTTCTTCATAGTTAATAAAATTGTATTTAATTATTATAATTTATATATATATTATTATATATATCGTCAGCTAGCAACCATAGTACAAACTTTCCTTAAGGAAAGCCTTTTCTTTCCTTTTCTTGGTTTTTCTTGATTATTTTGAGAAATATGAATGTAACTTGAACATGTTTGCAATACATTCATTAGGTTTTCGGTGCTTAAGGTGGCACAATTCAAAATTTCATGTCACTTGCCACAACTAAAGCTCTTAAAATGAATTCATGTCTATATCTTGTTTTGTAATTAAATAAAGGCAAAAGAGGGTGATAGGTGAATTAAAGGCAACATGATTCCTAAAGATGCAGGGTGTGAATTGAACATACCGGCGCACTGAGGAGAAAATAAACGCTGCAAAGTAAAACTCCCAGGCTACCTCATTACTAATTATAATTTTAAACAACAGAGACTATTAAACTACTACGGTAGTGAGATTAAAAAGCATCCTAATTTCAATAGAGAAGATGGATTGTCACTACCACCAGCTTGGGATCCTGTAATACATCTCATCAAGGAACAAGCGAGACACAGGACTGCAAAACCTTAATTTCCGAACGGTGTAAAATATCTTATCTGTTTAAAGTAGTTTAATAGTCTCTGTTTTTTAAATATTATAATTAGTAATGAGGTAGCCTGGGAGTTTTTCTTCGCAGCGTTTCTTTTCTCCTCAGTACGCCTCATTTGTGAATTGCTGCTCGGTAAATTATTAGAATAAAATAATTAAGCCCTTCTGGCACATGTGTAACTGTCTTTACAGCTTAGGCCCATCTGGCATGTATGTACACCTTTACTTGTGTTTTTTTTTCAAAAAATGGGTAGTTTGCACAAATTGTAACTTTGACAGAGGGAAAATACATCTTTTCTCAGTCCACCCGTGACCATGGAAAGCTGGAAAGCTTCCGAAACGTCGGGAACTAAAATGAGATAATATACGCGATATAATCCGTACAATTGTTTTATTTCAATTTTAAAAACAGAAAAAAAATATATGTTTTGTATACCATTTTTTGACTTTTTTTACTGAATTGCGTTGCTACAAAGCTAAGAAAATCCCTGTGTTTTCAGTGAGATTTTGTTGAAAAATATGGTGCCACAGCTTAAAAAACAAGAAACTGACTTATTGAAATAAGTAACCAAAATTTTTAATTAATTTTCTGTTTCTTAGAAATACAACGTCAAAAATCCATTTCTGACGCATTTTGTTTAACAAACGTAAACATCAGTGGAGTGGCGTCCATATAAGCCAATTCCCACCAGGTTGCCCAAGGACCGGCTTATAATCATAATCATAATCATTTATTTACAAAATATTGTTTCTTCATATACATTCTGCCCTAAAGGCATGTGAATTTGTTTATATAAAATTATTATTTAATGGCATTGTGCATGCATTGAGGTATGGATGCGTATGTATTATTTTGAGAGTGTCAAGGATTTCATTATTCATCATCATCATCATCATCATCATTATTATTATTTAATTATTGGACAAATAATACTCAAGTTCTGACTTACAAAATAAAAAAGTTAAAAAATGTATAAGTTAAACTTAATATTCCAAATAATAATAATTACTGATATATAACCACCATTTCGTTTAAATATTAGTAAGTAAAAACGTTTCGGTTCGGCTTCCGTTGAAAACTTGCGTGGTGAAAACTGGTGCCTGAACTAGGAGAAACTTGTATGTCAGATCACCAGGTCTCCAAAATGCTTTAGTGTGTGTTATCTGTTGGTAAACCTTAAATAAATAAAGGGCTCTTAACTAGGAGTTGCCTCTACAACAAACAAATAATAACTTCTTCACAAATTTACGTCTCGACAGTTGCGCCGATGTTCGCAGCCTAAACTCTCATTTTTAATTGAAGACCAAAATCTGACAGTTCTCAATTTATTTCATCAAAAAAACATTATTTCACAAAAATATGAATGGGAAATCGTGCAACCAGCAATATTAGGATAAGCTTTATTGATAAAAATACTAACACTTCAACCAGTATGCAGTGATCACAGCGAATGTGCGCCCGTTGACGTTAAATTTTGGTCTTGAATTAAAAATCAGAGTAATAAGTACACGGCAAATCACACCACTGAGGAAGACGACTTTAATTATTCAAAACTCACTAACTAAACCGGCGTAGTAAGGTGCTGTTAACGGTCTATTGTACACGATGTACAGTTGTATCTACAGTCAGGATCAAAGGGTCTGTAGCACAAAGTGTAGTGCCAAACATAATCGTCACTTGTCTGTATGCCTAATAGGAATAATAAAGACTAGAAGGTGCAACTTCGCTAGCGGGGGAGAAAAAATCATAAGCCTCTTTTTTCTTCAGCGTAGTCGAGTAAAAAGTATTCTATAACCATTTGGGGATGCCATTGCCAAGCTATCCGTGTGCCAAAAATTGTTGAAATCCGTTTAACCGTTTTGGCGTGATGAAGCTAAAACGACAAATAAAAAAAAACCTGAAAATGAAAATGAAAATAGAAAATGTTTATTTTCTATTCAGTGACCTCCAAATAGTCCGGTTCAATAATTTTATTTTGAAAATATCCTCAATGTACAGACATTTTATTTTTTCAACTTTATAATAGTATACACGACACATTTGTCTCAGTGGGTTGCACAACAGGATACGAAGCTGGCGGTCCCGGGTTCGAATCCCGGCCGGAGCAAGTGTTTGTGTTATAAGCACTATAATGTTTGTTCGTATTTTTTGAATGTTTTCTATGTATTTAAGTGTTATAATTTATCTATATATTATCTACATAATAATTTTGTGCGATTTAAGGATTAATCCCAGTGAAAGGATTCAGCTTTTCTCGAACTATTGCTCAAATTCCTGAAAATTAAGGCAAAAGTTTTCATGTACCTAAATGATACTATGTTTTCGATGAATTTCGTTAGACGACCACTTTTGAGTTGTTAAATGGTGCCGCGGTCCGAAGGAGCGAGGCACAGAAGAAGAAGAACAAAGGCTTTTGCCTAGTAGTTATATAACTAATAGGACTGTAAACAAACCGGTTTGAATAATCTAGTGTTTGGCGCAATAGAAAAACAAAAGAAAATGTAAACTAATGATGTAACAATTTTGAATTTAATTTTGAGCAGTAGGGGATAACCCCGGAGCAGTAGGGGATGACCCCGGCCCACGCTCCGGCCGCTTGTACCGCAGTAGGCGCAGCGCACGTCTTTTACAGCAACTGATAGAAGCGCAAATGTGTTTTTAATCTACCCCCACCCCCGCTCACTATCGCGCCATCGCCGCCTTTCTTTCCGCACTTTAAGGCTAATGTATCACGATTCTTGGCGGATCTTTTGCCGTCTCGCTGAGGGATTGCTGATTAATTGAAGATACGCGCGCGTCTTGGGAGATAAACACGAGGATCATCGTTCAAGTCCAACACGGAAAGATTTCTTCTGCAGTAAGTAGATACATTTGTTAACCTTATTAACCTGTAGAAGGATACAATACTGATACATAGATCTAAGTAGAAAAGAAAAATTCATTGCGATCCACTGCAGTCTAAGCCGGAAACGAACCAAATAGCAAGTCAGCTTGAAGATATAGTGCGAAACCTCACCTTCTTAGAGAGGTGCTATAAGGTACTAAACCTTTAAAAAATTAGTGGTACATAAGGTATCGTATCGTTACCGAAGGTAGAGGATTAATTAGTTACGAATCACAAGCGGTCTGATGGTCTAACGGATAGGACGTTGTTCCGGTATAACAGAGACGCTGGTTCGATTCCGGCTTAGACTGCAGTGGATCGCAATTAATTTTTATTTTATACTTAGATCTTTGTATCAATATTGTGTAAAAATATGTGATGTTTTCACATTAAAAAATATAAACAAACTGTAGAAAAATACTTAAGGAGGTTTTACGTCAGGAGGTAACTTCAAAAGATTTGTCATAGTTTTTTATAAAACTTTTTCTTGAATTAAAATTTGCTTTCAATGACTATGTTGCAGCCAGCCAACAACGTTCAATTTTTTCTATCTTTCATCATTCGCTTGTCCTTATCCCATTTACTTGGGGTCGGCGCAGCATGTTTTTTTCTTCCATACCTCTCTATCACTCGTCATCTCGTCACTCACATCCTTCCTCTTTATGTCATCTCTCACGCAATCCATCCACCGTTTCCTCGGCCTACCCCTCTTCTTACATCCTTCCACATGCATATCTAATACCCTTCTTGTCACATGGCTCTCATCCCTCCGCATAATATGTTCATACCACCGTAGGCGATTTGCTCTCAGCTTATCGACTACGGGTGCTACTTTCTGCGTTCCATTTTTTCTATCTTTCATATTTCAGTTTTGTGCAGACTGAGGACTGTAAAAAAGCAGTCTGAATCCCTTTCGATGGCTTTAAGAGCAGAATAGGTGAAGTTGAGAATAAGAAGTCACAGTTTGTATCGAAATCCCGTTCCTAAACCAATACTTCGGCTTTCTATTATAATTATTTGTGATATCTATCTGACTGAAGCTAATTGACTTGACGATTGTTTCCGTATGATAACTTTCCCTTGACTTGTTCTTTAGTAAGTATTTCCGATGACTGGTATGTACTACCGATAACTGAATAGTAGCAAGACTATTTCTATATTTGTTTGATCGTTCGTACGTCACACATAGTGGGGTTATCGTCAACAGAATAAGCTTTGGCTTTTATACTCGAGCCGTATATTGGTTAGGGAGGGGGTAATTTTATTATTACAATTATCAATTATTGTGCAACATATTAGGTTTCCATGGAAAATTACCAGTCTTATGCGATGTTATTAAATAGTTGCGAAATGTTGCGCAATTCCTATGGAAAGTTTGTATACATAAGTTTACTATGTAATTTATCGCCTTATGGGCTTTATATAATTGATATTGATTCGCAGATACGAATCTTATCTTTTTGACTGTTTAGTCAAACTAATGATTTCATATCTTTCTATCAGGGTAAGATAGAAAGGTATGAAATGAATTATTGAACAAATTAACTTTTTAATAGCTTATAAGCTAGGAAGGTATTCTAGGTCTTATGTTAAGTCTATACAACACTATTATTGTGGGGTCATCCGGTACAAGTTTCTAATTATCAGTTACAAAACTTTAACTTTGTTTCCTCTGGGACATAGTTGTTTTGCTTTTTGCTATTTATTTTTGTTAACCCCTAGATAGAAGTGCCCTAAAGGTACCTATTTGTAAATATTCATAACAACGGACAAAACTAATATACAACTGTAAAACTGTAATTAGTCGCAATAAGCCTGCCAGATCAATCCGAAGTTTCCGGGCGACAGTAAACAAGTTGGTCGCGTTATCCAAGTTGGTCGCATTATCCGAGTTGTGTCGTTATCCAATTTGCGGTATCGTGATAGCCGCGATGCCTGCTGATATTAAACTTGTCACAACTATAAGCGTTACCCGATTACAGCCTGTTGTCCTTAAACTTGGAAAAGTTTCGGGACTTTTAGATTCAGCTGACAAGTACAAATCCGAATCAATTTCTTCAAATGATGGGATACATGAAAGTGAAGCTATGTATGAACTAAATATGTAAAGAATTTTAAATTAAACAGTATATGAGCACATACAAATCCTTTCGGTCTCTTGGGTCCAGTTCCTAGGTACGTCTAGTGTGTTAGAGTACGTCTAGTGAGTTAGAAGGAAACCAGGAAGACACAATTCAAAATGAAACACTATTAAAAAAAATCTTCAAAATCTACATTAAATTTGCATGCTCACTCAAAGCAAATGTGTAAGAACAGATTTTATTAGAATATATGTATTCGCAACTTTTTAGGAAGAAGTTAGAAAAGCCAACGGAGGGACACCGAGGTTTAAATACGGGGTACTTGTGCTTATAAGTCTGTCAGCATATTATTTGAATTTAGTCGCTCTTATTCTTATATCCGTGAATTTTCTCCGTTCTAAGCTAAGTTCGGTGATAACTCATAACTTGTGTCACTATTAGGGCTGTTAATATTCCGCACGAACTGCTAATATCAGTAGCCATATCTCTTTTTAGCATCCATTAAATAAGAGAGACTTACGACATCTAGATTCACTAATCTACATCGTTCGCTTCCCTAGCCTCACTTGCGAGATTGTCTGTCGTTTAATAAATCACCATTACGGATGTCGTTATGACGTTTTGGTTAATATGCGTAGCATGATTAAGGTGACTGGTAGTTACTCAGCGTATTATATTTGTACGGGTCTCTTAATCTGAAAAGCCGGTTTTCAACCATGTGAGGACACCTTTTGAAATTTAATTCAGCTCAGTGCAATCTAGTTGAGCTTTTAGATTTTTTGGCTCAAGTTGTACATAACATACGAGTAGAAAGGAGCAGATCAAAAAGCAAATTCGGATTGAATCCATAATCCATCCATACTTAATATTATAAATACGAAAGTGTATCTGTCTGTCTGTCACCTCTTCACGCTTAAACCGCTGAACGTATTTGGATGAAATTCGGTATGAAGATAGTTTGAGAGTCCCGGGGAAGGACATAGACTACTTTTTATCCCGGAAAATACCCATATCCACGATAAACGAATTTAAGGCGGCCAAAATCGCGGGCAGAAGCTAGTAATATCCATAATCCATAATAATATTATAAATGCGAAAGTGTGTCCGTCTGTCTGTCTGTTACCTCTTCACGCTTAAACCACTGAACCGATTTGGATGAAATTGGTATGGAGATAGTTTTAGTCCCGGGGAAGGACAAAGGCTACATTTTGTCCCGGAAAAATACACTTATCCGCGATAAACGAATTTAAGGCTGGCAAAGTCGCGGGCAGAAGCTAGTGTTTGAATAATTCAGCGTAGACTGCCTAAAAGAAGTATGAAATTGTCAAAGTCAGATGCTCATTTTGAAAGCTGCTGCGTATTTGTATGTGCTTCCGCGATTAATATTCATATTGGATTTTTGTCGTCCATCTTGGACGGGCCATATGAATCGGTGTCAACTCATTATTTTATTGGGAACCGTACCTTGGCATTTAAACCTTGACGCTGGCAAAATTGTCCCTGGACAGAAGCGATTAAACGTATAAACAGAACAGAATATTAATATCTATTACTTCGCCACAAGGCCATAATCGTAATCTATTACGAAAAGTTCCACGATTCCTGGGTCCCAGCATCATTAACAGTATCCAGGTAAGCTGGGCTTCCCTCTCAGATTCAGAGTTTTGCAAGTAGCTCTCATAGCATAAGCTCGTTTTAATGTACACTCACCAGCGATTAGGAAATAATACCTGTAGATAAGAAGTCACTAGATAAAAGAAACCCGTTATTCTTTATATTTAATATTTACAATGACAATAATCATTCATCACATCATTCTGACATATTTTGCCTATCAACGACCAGTGCGTAAGTACGCCTACTTTGCTTTCATATCAAACCTTAGACGCAAATCCAAAATTGGCTACTGACATGGTTTACCCTAACCAAGCAGCGTAGTTTGACCCCAGAGCTGATTCCGGGAGCAATTTATAGCTACACAGCAGTTGAGGCGTATCCTAGACATGGTAGAATTGTGTCATACGCCACACGGCGCGCCGGAAGCGGCAGATTGCCGGCTCTGTGATTTCCTCGGGGGCCCTCCCCCCCTGCGCTGCCGAGCCCGACGCATATTGACGAGACACCGATATAGTCATCATATCATATCGGAAGGGGTTAAGGTCAAATAAACGGCCAATTGCGAGTCGTACTCGCGCACCGAGGGTTCGGTACAAAATATAGGCTACAAGCGGCCGTATCTATGAAAATCCAGTGTTAACAGAGCCTACTTACTCCTAAGCAAAATGTACGCGGTGTTCGATCATTTTATATTGGTTACTGATAGACATAAAATCATACTGTTTTTAGTATTTGTTAATATAGTGGCAACAGAAATACACCATCTGTGAAAATTTCAACTGTCTATCAGAGTTCATGAGATACAGCCTGGTGACAGGCGGACAGCGTAATCTTAATAGGGCCCCGTTTTAGCCTTTGGGTTCGGAACCCTAAAAAGGGGCCCTTCAAGCCTTTCCCGTCGCTTTATGTACTCGTATGTACTCGTATGTACTAGTTTCCCATAGGTAAAGACCACGTCTGACCATTTGATACAAGTTTTGCATACCTATTTCGCTTCGGCAACTTTTATTATATTCTTCATGCATGCTCACCGGTTTAGAGTACTACTGACTTGGCCCTTCTTTGAAACGTCCTCAAGTTGGTCTAGGGTTGACCTCCTGTTATTAAATATTTACCTGAATTTCATTTGTCGTAATTATATGTAGGTATATATATATATCTTTTGCTATTTTAATTTGCCAGATTGATGCTAAGATTTTTAATATTTCAGTCCTTAGTTATAAGGAGGCCTTTGGGTTAAGTTTGGTTCGTCTTAAGTTTATATTTCATGCCAAAATGGTTAAAAATAAATTTTCAGCTTAACACTGTCATTAGGTTAAATTAATTAAGCATGATATTGCAGAGTGAATCAAAAATTAATCAATACAGGCTTAAACATAAAGGCACAGCATTGGGAAAGGTTATACATCTTGTCATTGGATTTTCCTGTCGCTTTGCATGCGTGGTGAAGTTAATTGAAAATTATTTCTTCGGAAGACTAATTTCTAATTTTACTGTCCAGTCTCCAGTGCATAATCTTCCTTCGTACAAAGAATCACGAATATCAATTGCCTCGTTATTGTAATAGACGCCACCATACATACTCTTGCATTTACGATGTGGTTAAAAGTAAATTTCTAAAAGAGCCTTTAACTACGAAGAAATGATATAGTGGCAAAACTAACTAAAGTTGACGACCTTACACCTTACGTCCGCTGAAATGGATATTTAAACTTTCCCGAATATTATTTTCGCGCCGACTTCCAATCACGCGACGTTGAAACATAGAAAAACTTTCCTGAAGTAATACCGCAGTTTCGTTTAGTTGCCGAGAACTAGAAGCCGGGTTATGTCCCTAGTGGAGCTGTCGTCGGGTATCTAAACAATCCGGTGCACTGCGGAGGCTTACACGTGAAAAATGCACTCCGCACTGCGAATGATACCCCTCCAACCTCTAGCCTCTAACACCTGAGCCTGCAACTGTTTTATATCACATTGCTGAGTGATGAATGTCGCTTACGACGCGCAGCCGGCGGGCGCTCCCGTCCACTCTCTAAGTGCAACTTAGCTCTGGCTATAAATAAGAAATTTATTTTCAGACAAAGAGCAGTGCGTTTTGTACATCATAATGACTCGAGCCGAGACTGAAGCGCGTAAAGTTTTCATGCCGTTAAGTGTGCTTCCTGGAGTCGTTCCAACAACCTTTCACAGCAAACTTTACAGAAATAAGTAACACATCTTTCTTACTTAGTGTATGTTGATAACAATTTGCCGTCTTATTCATATCAAATGTCTTTTTCTTGAAGAGCGTCGCGCAGATAAATTGATCTCAGCTAGTCAAACGTATTTGCCTGCAGCGGTCCTTTAGCCACCTTTGAAGTTAGACCTTAAGGCTTTGCGATACGATGCATACTCGATTTCCAGATGCAAACGTAAAGCGTTGCCGTAAAGAAGCATTTTATCGTTGTCTATATTATTTCACTAATGAGGTTCTGCCGAAAGACTGGCCGTTTGTGAAGCATCGCGTTTCGTTGAACCCTCCAGCGCCATTAGACGGCTTTATGTCGGCCAATAAAATCACCCGAGGAGCGCCGAGGGCGACCTTCCACAGACAGATCAAATCGGGACATTTTGCCAGGATGGCTTGTCTTCTGCATCTAGGAATTTTAATCGAGCACTAACACTAAACTTCAATTACATTTCCGGTCGGATATGCGGGAAGGGTTCATTTATAACACTTTGTTGAATCACTTAATTACCAAAAGCCAGTGTGAGTAATGCGACCAACCTCGGAACTGCTTAATGCGCTGAACTGTAATTGCGGCTCCTGCGGCCCCGAGTGCCGTAACGAGCGAAGTTGCGCTCGCAAATCTCAATCGCTGCGCTATTGGACCGTCAGGACCCCGGCACGGAGACACGTGTCGGGCTGGAGCGACACGTCTGTCGGCATCGGCACCCGGCGAACCGCACGTCGCTCAATACCGATACGTGTGTCATAACACTTTCGGCGCTCTTCATATTTTACGAGGACAGTGTGAACTCGATCCGGAATAGAGCAGCCGTGTTGCGGTTCAGATAAACCGCCGAGGAAGCTCTCACCCCCGCCGAACGGGGCGTCCGATAAATGTGTCACTCATATATGTGTCGAGCTCCTAGGGAATGGATATTCGTAGTCGTAAAGCGTTCGTATTGTCACGTATTTCATATATTGTAGTACACGTTTCGTTAGGTTTTATTAGTTTTGAAATAGCCTCACGAATGGCTGGCGCGATCGACCGGCGCAATCTAAGTCGTCCATCGCTTCGAGCGGCCGCGGCTCGGATTTTAGTCAGGCAAACACTTCTATATCAAAGGAATGTGAATATTCACAATTTGGTAAATACCGTTAACAGTCTGATACAGAAGCACGGGTAAGTTTCTAGATACGATGAGGACTAAACAGTTCTGGTGCAAGTTTCTAACTTTCTGTGGTACAACTGGTTTCGTTTCGGCGTGTTGTAGCCGCTGCCGGAAGTGCCCCCTTACATTGCACAACGCGTTCACGGGATTCCTGGACCACGCATTCCGCAAGGATTTTACGAATAACCGTTTTATATGCGAATAAAAGTTGATACAGATGCTTGCACCTGAATCGAATACTATAAAATTTCGTAGTGTTGTAGCATCGGGAGAATATTAGGTTTCGAGTGAAACTGGGGCAAAGACTGTTAACTAATACGAGCTACATATGGGATATGACGCAGATGATTCAATTGCTTCCAGCGGCGGCGCCGATAGATATTAGATGGCACTGGACCAAATCGGGTGCAAGGGTTTTTTTGACGCGATGGCGCTGGTGCTGCCCGCTGGCGTCACAATTACCCACATGATTGCAGCGGCCAAATGACACCAAGGGCTAAAATCCATGTGCCAAATAGCATTCGGTCGAGATATCACCAGTATAGACATATACTGGTGATATCCGAATCTGGTGAATAGAACACATTGCTGAAGTAAGCAGTGGTTATGATCATGAACATCGGACTCATTGAGATAAATACGGTTCATTTTAATACGGGTAAATTAAATAGAAATAACACCATTTAGCGATATGACTCATGGAAATTATCCCATATGTCCTTTAGATGTCAACTTGTTAATATCACTTAATGCATATCGAATAGCTTATATGCATGTGAAAAATTTGATGGTACATGATTCGAGACTATCTGTCGTAAGATAAAAGTGTGGAGACACGTAGAAGAAAACTCACCACATTTGGTAACATACTCAAGACCGGAATTATTTTATTAGTTTCCATTTTTTACAAAGTGTCCAACTATGCCGGTTGTTTACCTCTGGAATGTTACTGTAATGTTCTGTATTTCTGTGTATTTGTGGTGTACAATAAACAGTTTTTATATTATCCATACTTAATATTGTAAATGCGAAAGTGTGTCTGTCTGTCTGTCTGTCTGTCTGTTACCTCTTCACACTTAAACCGCTGAACCGATTTGGATGAAATTTGGTATGGAGATAGTTTGAGTCCCGGGGAAGGACATAGGCTACTTTTCATACAGGAAAAATACCCTTATCCGCGATAAACGAATTTAAGGCGGACGAAGTCGTGGGCAGAACCTAGTATTGTATAAAGATGCTGAGCAGAGATTTAAGCGATAATTTCATGACTATGACGTTCTTCTGGACAGCTCAGTGCGAACTGTTGCTACTTGCAAGTTTCATGTTGCTTACAAAGCGGAAAGTTTTTGCGAGTTCAACGTGATCATACCTACGTGGTGTGAATTTCAGGAAACAAGCCGCGATATCTACTATATTTTTCTCTCACATTTTACAATGTTAAAGTTTCGAGAGTGGTGCAGAAATCAGGTTACTTATTGGTTTGGTTCTCTGTAACCCATGACAAAAAAAGAGAGGTATTAATATAAGTATGTATGTATTATATGTATATATTATAAGAAAGATGTGTTTGAGTATGGCTAATGCGCTTAGCATTTAAAAAATGAACAAGACAGAGGGCGCTACTAGTGTTCGAAAATTAACCTAAAGTTGGGATAGCTCAGTTGATCAGAGCACTTCTGCATTAAATTCCGTACTAAAAGGAAAAATGTGGCCCTAGAAACTTGAAATTTGGTATGAAGGTGCCACACCTACGAAATAAATCGGATAATCTCATTTCTTCTTATGTGTGTCCGTCTACGTCAATAACCAATACTAAAGGACCCCACACCACGTACATTTTTCTTAGGAGCAGGGCTCTTAGTAGAAAGGATTTTTATAGAAACGGCGGGGTATATTTTTAAACGACTCCCAAAATAGAAGAATTTTCTCAAATTGGATTTTTTTTGGTGGAGTCCGACTCGCACTTGGACGTTTTTTCCTGTTTCTGTGTCTCAATGTTACACAGATTTCGTCTCCTCCCGTTTTCTAATCCTCCGTAAGCTGAGAGAGACCTCGCCATTTCTTTGTAAATGTATACTCATCCCGCCCTCTCCAGGGATTGTAACCGGTTACAAATAAACCGGTATTTATTTAGGTTAAACCGGTTAATTATTAAGATTATTTAGATTAAGAATTGATTTGGGAACGTTACACACTGAGGGCGCGCTTTCTAACCGGTTAATGAATTTCGTTCCCTGTTTGCGCTCCGAGATGGCTCCAAGATATTAACCGGTTATTCAGAGCGGTTCTTTGCGAGCGTAAACTTTATTTTGAGTTAGGCTCTCAAAGTGTGGCTCTAACTGGTACGGAAAATAAACCGGTTTTCAAGCCCTGGCCCTACGGTCTGTCCGCTGGCTCAGTAACCATTACCTAAATTTATTAATATTATATTGTGTTCAGTAACGTTGATGAAGTTAGTTTCATGAAGTTAAATCACCTGTATTTCTAGGGCATGTTTACCTTGTGTGATTGAGTTTATCTGCGACTCCCAGTAACATGAGAGCCTATTAGAACACACCATATTTTATCGTTCTCAACACCTGTATTAAAGTTGTTTACAGCATGTTATAGTAACAAACTTAGTTCTTTACTATTTATGTTACTTGAATTTGCTGTTGCAAACATCAACAGGTCGGTGACGGTGAGTATTGAGGTTATTGTTATTGCACAAGAGTCCTTTACCTGAGATCTAAACTCGCACAAGTCTCATTATGAATACGCCTTTCTAGCATATAAGCTTCTAGTATTTAGCAGTAAAGTGGCGTGACGTGCCGCACGAAATGGACTTGGGTCAATTTGACTCTCAAAGTGTAGTAAAATGACATTAACAGTCTTCAGGCCTAATGCCACTTTCTTACTAAAAAAACCGGCCAAGAGCATGTCGGACCATGCTCAATGTACGGTTCTGCAGCCGTTATTACAAAAAAATGCACTACAGATGAAAAAAAAACGATTTGAAATAGCCTTTTGCTGAGAAGCGCAGTTTTTTGGCAATAACTTAAAAACGGTATATCCGATCATGTTGAAAACAATTTTCATTGGAATTATTTATTAAGTTATATATTTGTAATATTTTTCATATTTTTTGACATACTGTTTAGAAGATAGAGGCGACCCATTTATAAACCTCAAAATGGGTTTAAAAGAACTTTCGAAATATGTGCTACACATAATAATTATTGATATTTGCTGAAAATCTTTTTTTATCATAATATTTTCTTCTGTTTCGCGATTATTACTCATTTAAATAAAACAATTTAACGGATTACGAGTATATAGCGTATATTATCACAAATGAGATAATATACGCGACATAATCCGTTAAATTCTTTTTTTATCAGTTTCGCTTACTTGTATGGAGGGCACCCGATAGAAATATTTTTTTTTTATTATTTAACCATCAAACTAAGTAGCGGCTTATATAAGGCACGTGTACTTTTTGAGTAAAATACCTGTGATATACGGACGGGCGGACGGACATGACCAAACTATAGGGTTCCGTTTTTGCCATTTTGGCTATGCAAGTAAGCTGACTTACAGGTTGTAATAACGCAAATAGTTACTACGTCAGTTTATCAAAATAGACGCCCACAATTTAGAAATCGTAAAGCGTATCAGAGGAAAGTTTTGCAAATAAAAATATATACTTAAACCTTGTAAGCCTGCTTTATCCTTCTCTGTAAATAATGACATAAGCTGGATGTCCACGGCAATACGAGGCCTCTCGAGCCAGGCGCGAGCCACAGAAAGGCTCGAAGCACTCAACGCTACAACGCTTTTATGCCTTTTTGGTTCACCAAGACAGTACGTTTGTATCTTATCTAGAAGTTCCCGGAATTCTTCTCTGTTAGTTTCAAATAAACAAGAATATTATTAGCTCAAAGCCGAAGGCGCATTCAGAAGTGAAATAAGCTTGTGCGGACATCAATGGCGGGTTATTTTAGACACGGCTTTACTTATACCTTTGATATTTGTTTAATTTTTCTTGTTTATTGACGTTTTTGTAGGCGGACAGGATAAAAGTCTTAATGTTAAAGAGCACGAACGGCGACGTTTGAAGTCCCATATTTATAAGGCGCTACCTATCGTCAATAGATGATGACTAAATTTTAATAATTAGTCCGACATGTAGATGAATAAAAAATATTGGAGACGTATTTTTTCTTTTTCCATATAATCGAAAAATAAAGACACATTGAGTCAAAATGTCGCGTGACGTCACTCCTAAGTACAAATTTTACTAAGGAGTGACGTGACGAGCCCCCACTCCTAAACTTTAATGCGATTTATCCCAGTATTTTTTTATTATTAAAAAAATACATCTTGGTGACGGACCAATTAGAATTTCGATTGTCATACCCAGTCAAATGCATATTAAATAACGAATAATTAAAAAAAAAACAAAATACCCGACTGCGTAAAAAACTAAAAAGAAGAAACAAGTCTAGTGCCCCAGAAATTTGTTAAGTTATATTTGAATTTATTGTTTGTTATATTATGAGTATCGATCATGAATCATGCAAGATTTCCATTATAACTTAACAAATTTCTGGGACACTGGACTTGTTTTTTTCTTTTTAGTTTTTTACTCAGTCGGGTTTCTTGTTTTTTTAATTATTGTTTTTTATTTTATACTTTTTAGTTAAAACTATAAAAGTCAGACAATTTTGCAATCTTTATCGTGGGGGTTATTGAGAAGCTTGCACAGATTTATTACAATGCAATTAAATGAAAATTTAGTGAGAACCAACTTTAAATCGTTATAATTCCTAACTGGTAATTCCAAATTAAAAATGATAAAAGAAACCTAATAATAATGTTTAAATCCCTATTTATTGATACCCCACTCGATATAGTATGTCAATTTTCATTTTTTTCTTTTTCACAATATGGCGTCTCTAATATTTTCTTCTGTTTCCGCGATTAATACTCATTGAAATAAAACAATTTAACGGATTATATCGCGTATTTTATCTCATTATAGTTCCCGACGTTTCGGAAGCTTTCCAGCTTTCCATGGTCACGGGAGGACTGAGAAAAGATGTATTTTCCTCTGTCAAAGTTACAATTTGTGCAAAGTACCCATTTTTGAAAAAACTAATAAAGGTGTACATACATGCCAGATGGGCCTAAGCTGTAAAGACAGTTACACATGTGCCAGAAGGGCTTAATTATTTTATTCTAATAATTTACCAAGCAGCATTTCACAAATGAGGCGTACTGAGGAAAAAAGAAACGCTGCAAAGAAAAACTCCCAGGCTACCTCATTACTAATTATAATATTTAAAAAACAGAGACTATAAAACTACTTTTAAACAGATAAGATATTTTACACCGTTCGGAAATTAAGGTTTTGCAGTCCTGTGTCCCGCTTGTTCCTTGATGAGATGTATTACAGGATCCCAAGCTGGTGGTAGTGACAATCCATCTTCTCTATTGAAATTAGGATGCTTTTTAATCTCAATAGCCTCCCGTAGCATCCTGGGAAAATATCTTTTTTCTTTGGCAAGGATAGAAGGTTTATCAAACTTAATTGAGTGGTTTGGTTTGTTAATGACATGTTCACAGACTGCAGACCTATTACACCGACGGTGCTTGACATCTGCTATTTGCTCCTTCACCCGGGTTGATACACTGCGTTTCGTTTAACCAATGTATGAAAGACTACACTCGCAGTCCAGCTTATAAATGCCTGCACTCTGCAAAGGGGTGCTACTCTTCACGGGTCTAAGGTATTGAGACACCTTCTTCAACGGCTTGAAATATGTTTTTATAGAAGCACGCTTCAAGATGTTTCGATCTTGTCTGTGACCCCTTTCACATATGGTAATACGGCAGGTTTACGCTCGACTGTTGGTTTCTTCATACTGGGATTCTGCTTGGAACGTGGTATCTGGAGCTCGTTGGCTCGAAGCGCACGTTTGACATTCTGTAACTCAGCAGTCAGATGTTGATTGTCGCAGATACCCCTGGCTCTCTGAAGCAAAGATTTACGCACTGTAGCAAGTTGACAGGGATGGTGGTGAGATTTGCCATTCAAATACCTATCTGTATGCGTAGGTTTCCTATATACAGTATGACCTATGTCATTTTTAGGACCTCTAATTACTAGCACATCTAAGAATGCAAGTGAATTTTGATTTTTCAACTCCATAGTGAATTTAATTTTACTATGCATGGAGTTCAGATGGTCTAAGAAAGCTGAAATACTAAATCTAGGTAAAATAGTAAAGGTATCATCTACGTATCTTTTAAAGATCCTCGGCTTGACAGGTGCCAATGAAAGCGCTCTCTCCTCGAAGTCTTCCATGAAAATATCGGCGACGACAGGAGACACCGGAAAGTAGTTTAATAGTCTCTGTTTTTTAAATATTATAATTAGTAATGAGGTAGCCTGGGAGTTTTTCTTTGCAGCGTTTTTTTTCTCCTCAGTACGCCTCATTTGTGAAATGCTGCTTGGTAAATTATTAGAATAAAATAATTAAGCCCTTCTGGCACATGTGTAACTGTCTTTACAGCTTAGGCCCATCTGGCATGTATGTACACCTTTATTTGTGTTGTTTCAAAAAAATGGGTGGTTTGCACAAATTGTAACTTTGACAGAGGAAAATACATCTTTTCTCAGTCCTCCCGTGACCATGGAAAGCTGGAAAACTTCCGAAACGTCGGGAACTAAAATGAGATAATACACGCGATATAATCCGTTAAATTGTTTTATTTCAATATGGCGTCTCATTATCGCCATTTTGAGTTTTCATCATTTTCATGTCTTCAGTGACATTCGGACAGTTAAGACAAATCGATTGACGTAAGAATCATCATAATCGGTCCACCCGTTTGGTCTCTAGAGTGCCATATAGGAACAAACATACATACATACATACAAACATACATACATACATACATACATACATACATACATACATACATACATACATACATAGACTGATAAACACATAATAATCACTCCTTTGCGTCGCGCAGTCGGGTAAAAATACGTGCTCAAATACCTAATTCATTCATAAGCAAAGCGGAAACATAGACATTTAGCGCATAGTAAATTTGGTGGACTGGTAAAAATAGTTTTGATGTTGATTTGTATTTTGTATCGAAGATATTAACTACCTCAGAAGGACCAAATGTTAAGTTAGGATGTAGATGCTACTAGGATGTAGCATGTAGCTGTATGTCGATGGTCCAGGAACAGCCTTTAAGTAAAAAAAAAAAACAACGTTTATTGAAATATGTTTCATGTATTTCGTCGCCTAGTACTCATGGTACAAGCTTTGCTTAGTTTATGAGTAGGTCGATTTGTATGAGATCCCTGGTGTGTTAAATATAGCCGCTTCCATCGGCTGTGCACATCAGAAAGGATGAAATGAAGCGCTTCGTACGATTCGAACGTAATAGAATATGGGCAACATACATATGAAAGAAGCTCGACTCACCACGACTGTGTGGGTCTGAGCTCTGAGTATATTAAGATACCACGATTGCAGCCTCTTTAAATCTGATTACAAACAAAACATTAAAATACAACTGCTTTAAAACCATGTGGCATTGTACCAAAGATGCTGGCACGAAAATTCCTTTAAAAGGTCTCGGGCGCTAACAGTAACCTAATCCTAAATATACATTATGTTTTAGCCATGCTTATCTTTTTTGAAAGAAGTCGCATGTTTTAACCGTAAAAAATATATACATATATGTTCTAATTCTAACACGCATTTTAAGTCGAAAGTAAGAAAGTGTCAACAGCGCATACATCATCCCTTGAAATTTACGGTTTTTGCTGAAAAAATAACATGTAGGTACATACGTAACATGTCTTTGAATTTCTTCAAAATCTTATATAAATAGAAATCAATTGAGGAAACAACACTTCAGAACGGGTAATATTTTTTTATGTGTGTTTTTTTTTAAATTGCCAGGACAAGGTTTTTATCAAAGCAATAGTAATTGATCTGAGACTTGTATGTAAGAAAATAGACTGAAAATTCCAAGGAAAAGTGAACATTTTGGGTTTCAAAATTTCCGTATAAGAAGTGAGTGAATGAGTTGGACTGTAACTGTAAACCCCTTTAAGGCAAAAAGCCACTGGTACTGATGTCAGCTTCGCCGCGTCCACTTTGGGTGTTTTGTTGTACTGCAGACAGTTCAATAATACATCAAAAGTGAACGCGGTGAAGTTTGCGGCAGTGTCGGCATGGCGCGCGGCGGCGAGCCGGCAATCGTTTATTCCCGACCTTGTGCAACTTCAAGACTTCATATTTCTCGAATGTTCCAACTTGTACATGTGAAATTGTTTTTATTTGTTTGTTACTTTTTTTTCCGAGATATTTGATATAATAACTAACACTTATCTTCTTTAGAAATAGTGTTTTTATTTGCCACAAATCTGGTGCAAAAGTAATGTTATAAAATTTGTTATAGATCCATACGCATTTAGACTTTAACAAGCCATGCAAATTATCCTTAAAGTCATACCATAAAAACTTGCAAAAAGCTATATAAAAATTGTAGCCAGATCTTAGTATTAAAAATATACAAGGTGACTTCTAGAACGTGATACAAAATGTTACTTTCCGAAAATACTCACTACGAGACCAACACAGACACAGACATAGACAGTCTTAGTAATAGCGTCCCGTTTTACCATTTGGGTACGGAACCCTAAAAACGCAGCCTTTCACCGTGGTAGATTCATTCATTGCCTTGTGTCCCTCAGAGCGCGATTATCTAATTATGTTTATGGATGCGGCGTTTGTACAAATTTATTTCGAGCACATTTATGAGGTTACCAGTCCACAAGTGCATAATTACGATATTATTTACGGAACCCCTCCTTCCCCTAACCCCCTCACCCGCCCGCTTGTCGCCGCGCGCAATGTCCGCTTCCTAAACACAGCGTATTTTTAAAACGGCACGCGCCATGCGGCGGCCACGAAGCGAGCGATCCGTCAAGAACTTATTAACATTTATTTTTATGGAATAAGTGGAAAACGAGAGACGAGCCACCCGAAGGAAAGTGGTCATCGTCGCCCATGGATATGTGCAACACCGGAGGAATCGCTCATACTTTGCTAACCTTCAAGTGCCCTGTTAACTTGCTTCTTGAAGAATCCTATGTTATAGCGCTCCGGAAACACCTCAGGGCTCAGGCTCATTCCACAACTTATATAAAATACTATAAGCTTTATTTTTTTCTTCAGCGTAGTCGGGTAAAAAGTATGCTATAACCATCTGGAAATACCCAGCTACCCGTGTACCAAAAAAATTATCAAATCCTTTAGCCGATTTGGCGTGATGAGAACGCAACGACACATACGTACAAATATACAAAATATAATAAATAAATATTTTTCGATTCAGTTAGCTTAAAATAGTCCGTTAGAATCTTTTTTTTTTTAATTACTTTAATGTATATTCAAGTAATTTTCATTTTTACAACTTTATATTAGTATACATGTTCAGCTGAAATTACCCTGCCCGCCCGCTGCGTGGTCGCCGCACGGGCCATCGCTCCGTCGCGCCCGCGCTGCCCGCCAACCGACTCCCGCGCACCGCACCGGATCTTCACAGGATACGTGCACCTGTTCACTATCGAGATATTATAACTCTATATGCTTCGATTATAATTCTCAAGCTTTTGTCTATTGATGATGGTGCAATTTAGATTGAAACCTAAACACGTAAATTAAAAGTATCATATAACCATCTGTTGATACCCATCAGCTACCCGAGTAACAATAAACTTTTAAACAAAAAAATAAAACCGACTCCAAAAAAACTAAAAAGTAAAAAATAACGCCATAATTCAGTTTCTTCAAATTACTTACAAGTAACCGTTTGTATACTCAATCTATACAGTATATACAATTAATCTTATTTTGGCGTCGGTGCCATATAAACAATGTGTAAAATATTGAAAATTGACGATTTTAGTAAGTTGTGACACGATGGCACCGACTCCAAAATAACATTAATTGTATATACTGTATAGATTGAGTACACAAACGGTTACTTGTAAGTAATTTGAAGAAACTGAATTATGGCGTTAGTTTTTACTTTTTAGTATTTTTGGAGTCGGTTTTATTTTTTTGTTTAAAAGTTTATTGATTTTACACTTTTTAGTTAATCGTTACTTAAAAGTGTATCTCGTGACGATTCGAACATGCCCAAACACGGCTAGGATACATTATTTTATTACATAGATCTGGTGCCTACCTTCCGGCTCCATCATCAAATCAATTCGATGGTACCATTCTCATCAGCAACATTTAAATTTGTGACTATGAAGTTGCTTAGCTAAATTAATTTAGATATTTTGTCGCAACCCGTAAATCATTTATCATTGAGGAGTTCCGATGGCATTCTGTGGTCTTCTGCATCAGTTCCACTTCACCAATTTACACTTTCTGAATGCAAATGCTTATTATGTTTCTTATAATACCAAAATCGCTATATGTATGCCTACAATATTTGAGGAGTTCCTTCAATTCCTCATGGATTTCATCATCAAATCTTCACCAAAATTAAATGGGACCAACTAGAAAGTACCTTCTATAAAACCAAAAAAATATTTTTGAAATCGGTTAGATAGTCTGAGTAATCGGTGAAAAAAACATTCCGTCTAATTGAGAACCTCCTCCTTTTTTTGGAAGTCGTTTAAAAATATTGGAATCCGCTTTACCTGATTTGGCGTGTTGGGGCCACAACAAATGAAAACACACAAAAAATCCAAGAAATATATTTTTCAATTCACTAACCTTCAAATAGTCTGTATCACTTTCATTATATCTTCAATGCACATATATTTCATTTTTACAACTTTATAATAGCATAAATGTGCGTTATATCATGTCGCTTATGTAACGATAATAAATAGTTTTTTTCTCATATGCACTAATACATATAGTATGATGAGTATTGATGAGTCATAGAGATTTCTAGTTTGAAGTTTAGAAATGTACCTAATTTACTTTTTTTGAACACGTTCTATTCTAAATTATTAGAATAAAATAATTAAGCCCTTCTGGCACATGTGTAACTGTCTTTACAGCTTAGGCCCATCTGGCATGTATGTACACCTTTATTTGTGTTTTTTCAAAAAATGGGTAGTTTGCACAAATTGTAACTTTGACAGAGGAAAATACATCTTTTCTCAGTCCTCCCGTGACCATGGAAAGCTGGAAAGCTTCCGAAACGTCGGGAACTAAAATGAGATAATATACGCGATATAATCCGTTAAATTGTTTTATTTCAATGAGTAATAATCGCGTAAACAGAAGAAAATATTACGTTCTATTCTGTCAATATAAGTAGGTATAACAGGGATTCCAAATGTGGCATGCATGTTCCTCCTAACTAGTGCACAAGTGGACAATACAGAAGTTACAGTGGTTTAACTTAAAGTAACGTACAGTGACCCGAGTTCCTCATTAAAATCCCTTATGATTTTAAGGTATTACTTATAATGTTATCAATATATGTATATCAAAGCAAAATTTCGAATCATATATTACACCTGTTTCTCGTGAAGGACCTTGTTAAGAACCTGATTTTTAAGTGTGTAAGCAGTAGGCATCATGTCATCATCACACATCACACACATCACAATAATTATGTAGGAAAAATGCTATCATTTTGACGGATTTAGGTACAGCTTATTGGCTTTATATGTAGTATTCATCCCGCTCGAGATCTGACTGAAAAAGTAAAATATCCTGGCTTGACTTTAACTAGCAAAAACCCAGACATATAATTATTGGCGACAACCGCCTGTGATCTATTTTCTATGTAAGACTAGAACCATCTCTGGAAATCCCCGTGAATCCCTAAAAACATTTAAAAGAAGAAGATGGTTGTGACAGACTAATCATCGGAGTTTACATGCTGAATAGTTTTTTTTTCCTAAAAAACTATATAAATTGTGTTTGAAAAAAAAAACCAATAATAAAACGGCCAAGTGCGAGTCGGACTCGCGCACCGAGGGTTCGGTACAAAATATACGCTACAAAAAGCCGTATTTATGAAAATCCAGTGTTAGTAGAGCCCTACTCCTAAGCAAAATTTACGCAGTGTTCGATCATTTTATATTCGAGAGACAGACGTGACAGACAGACAGATAGGCAGACAGACGGACAGTTGGAGTCTTAGTAATAGGGTCCCGTTTTACTCTTTGGGTACGGAACCGTAAAAAGAGCATAATTAAGTAAACTAAAGGGTACATTACAACATTATTCAATTATCTGTATTTGTAAAATAGATAAATTTACCACAACTTATACAGCAAAATTTCTCAACTGAGTAAAACCACCTTTCCAATAAAAAATGATTTTATTTTGTATTTGAATGCGATAACACTAATTACTGTTTTAAGTATTGGTAGCTTATTAAAAACTAGACTCCTTGATAACCTGATGGCATGACTTGTTACATTTGAACTGAATAAAAACTTAAGTAAATAGTTATACAAAACCGAATCCTGGAGGATTCCATCTAAGAATCCACGGTTATTTTTAGTGTTAGAAACTTAATAAACAAAGGGGTATATTCAGGGGCGTTGCCGGCTGCGTCGTTAGCGCTAACGACGTGTTGTCGAAGCGATGACTCGCACGTTGCGGGAACTTCTTTAAAATGGTCATAATTTATTACAGAGAAACCTCCGTACTAAGTTAACTAAACAATAGACAGATTTAAGGTGAACATTAAACAAAGTCACCGCGGTTTAAAACTGTATTTATTAAGTAGTCGGATGTCCAGGTATCCTCGCAAAAATAGTTGAAATCCGTCCAGACGTTTCCACATGATATGACTGATATAAGTGAACACAAAAACCTACTTACAATGAATCCGCCCCCTCCTCCCCTAATAGGGAATATGCGTATTTTTTTTCTTTTTGCCTTATTAAGAACTCATTCATGTAACAAACAGTGGAGAAAAATATTTTTTTTGAATAACTATAAAAATAACTAAGATATAAGCTTTCAAACATTTCATTCTATCTCTGTCTACCATAACAGAATTTAATATGGAGTTTATATGGCCGGAGGAGACTGTGACGTGACAGTACATGTCGGACCTCTCTGTGAAATCGCTGTCTAATTAGTAGCTTAAAATGCCTAATATCATGCTTATTTCTTGGCCGATTTTAATTTTAATTTCACTTTTTAAAATCGTTTTTCGGTATTTTGTTAAGAAAAGCGATGGAAAAATTTCATGCATGTTCCCTATTATCGCGTCCATAGAGAATCCGCTACGATTCTCTCCCCCTCTTCGGCTGCGTCGGCACCTGCATACGTACAAAAAATCCAAGAGATATCGATTTAGGGACCTTCAAATAGTCCGCTGCCATTATTTTTATGAAAATATCTTCAATGTAGGTACAGACATTTCGTATTTGCTACAACTGTAATAAAGTGAGTGGGACCACCTACCTACTCGTAAATAACAAACACTGTTCATAGATACTAGTAATACATCGATGCCACAAACAAAAACATAGTTCTTGGTATTATTCACAGATCTGTTATTATTACCAAAAGCTAAACTATAGGTATGTGAAATGTGAAAGTGTGTCTGTCTGTCTGTCTGTCTGTCTGTCTGTCTGTCTGTCTGTCTGTCCATCCGTCTGTCTGTCCGTCCGTCCGTCCGTCCGTCCGTCCGTCCGTCCGTCCGTCCGTCCGTCCGTCCGTCCGTCCGTCCGTCTGTCTGTCTGTCTGTGTCTGTATAGGCGCATTTGCCCGGCAGGCGTACTTTGCCTCAGATATCTCGTCCATTATCGCTATTTTGTCAATATACAGGACTGAATTACAAGCAGTTGTGTTGACACCGGCTAATCCATAACAGCACGCACTAATAAAACAGTAAATACAAATAACTCGGGAAGATCAAACCCACGGCCATTAGTGTCGGCGCCGGCACCGTCAGTGTCTTTATTACGCCGTCGTAAACTGCAGCTCGCGATGCAATCAAAATGCATAACTGATGCTTAGTCGGAGAAAAACTTCGCTCATAGTCTCACTTTCACACACCAGTATTAAACATATACTGTGAGAAGGACAGCAGGAAAAATTAGTCTTTGAAAGCCGGACGAGGCGGGCGGCGACGGATTGCGTCGACGCCATATTGTCGTCTTTATAGCTACAACCATGGGCGGAAAACTAAAATTTCACACCCTTTAATTATTATACAGATTTATGTGACACATCGTTTGTATATGGCTCTAAAATGGAGAACAGAACTATATGGGGGTGTATTTAAGTACTGTAACAAGCGGCAGTTATCGGTGTATTGTACTTACAAGTTGTTAACGGCTGCTGTAACATAACTAGGTGGTTACTTCAAACGTTTCCCTGTTTTGAAGCGGATGTGCATACCATTACAATAGTAACCACACACTTACTCAGTAAACGCCCGCCCTTCCTGCCCACTTATTATGTAGGTTAGGAGACCACACAGCAAGCTATTTCTATATTTAAACTAACTATTATGCAGATCTGAGGATGAAACATGTTTCCTGACAACAGACCCTTTTATCATTTCAAACAAACTAATTAATTAACAATACCCGCATATCAGTTAATTGAGGCGTCAGGCGCAGGGAGCGGAATCAAACGTGCGATCGCGTTACGAGACGTTACGTGAGGTTACGTGGCGTCACGGGATGGTACGCAAACAGTGCGCAATTAGGGGCTCAAACGCGAGCAAATTGGTTCGTCTTTGAGGCTTCAAAGGCTGTATCCCGCGGGGACCGCGTCTGGGGCCCGGGTGCGCACGGGCGTCGCGGACGGACAGTCCACTGGCGGTCTCCGTTGAGACCTTTAATATTACGATATCTATTTATTCGTACATCAATGACTTTATACAATTATACTTAAGGGGAAATTATACTTACCTGGAACATTTCGGTAAATTTCACTGTTTTTAAATTGATATAAAATTATTCCACTAGGTGCAAACCACGTAAGGAATATATATTGTAGCTTGGTATTTGGCCTATATTTTTGTCACATGGCATGTAATAATACTTTATAAATCTAAAGAAAAAAAAAAGATTCGTAAAATCCCTTTTCTATCTTAAGTTTAATACGCTCCCTCCTCAAGCGATGCTTAGACATGGGACTAAAACGAATAAGTAAGTAATGATGTTCACTTTAAAATTGTCAACTGGTTTTTCAATAAGTTCTATAGTTTTTAAGAAAAAGAGCAAAAACTGTTTTTTTTGTCGTAAAAATAACAAATTTTGATGGCGTCTATCTCGGTTTCGGTGACTTGTGAAAACAAACAGTATATTGGTAACAACGGTGGTTGACAACACGATGAGACATAGAATACATGAAAGTGTAGAGCTACGGATCGAAGGTCATTCGCGTGGCTCTACCAAATGTGAGGATTAAGGCTTCAGGAAGCAGTAACACTGACTTAAGACTCCAAGATAGATGTTTATTCAATCACGGTCAGATTTCGATTAACAGCCTGCCTAACCTGTCTCGGAATTGTAGCGTGAGGGTTTATAACCTTCACAGTACACAGGGTTCAATAACATTATACCATATTAGAAGTACCAAAAAGAGCCCACATTTCTCTTATACTGGCTAAGAGTTTTTTTTTAAATATGAAATCAAGTTGGGAACTTCATTTAGCTTGTCTCACTTACAGAGTTATATATGATGAAAAGACCACATATCTTTTTGAAAAAATCTCTTTTTATAAGGAAAATCGTCACCTCACTCGAAATAAAAATAGTTTAACTTTAAGTATACCAAAACACAAATTAGCCGGATTTAGAGGTAGTATTAAGTACGCTGCTTCAAAAACGTGGAACAATATAGATAGATAGATAGATAGAGAGATAGATAAATAGATAAAAACTTTATTCATCCACAACAATAACAACAGAAAATAAATCAGTTTTATAAGCTATAATATACATTTGCAATATAAAAAAAGCACTAAAGATAAAATGTAGACAACAGGACTACATTTTTGACGAAGCTTATCGAGAGTAATGTGACGTGGTATGAAATAGGCGCTGACTCAGCATGATGCTGCGGAGAACGCAGCGCTGATCTTCCGTCAGAGACCTTTTACAAAAAAAATAATACTCAATAAGCCGAATACTCAGTGCAGCACTGGCACTTGTTTTATAATAATATATAGCTTTAGCGGGATTTACATATACCACCGCCTATAAGATTTAAAAATGCAATCGCACTTTTAAGAAATATTGTAAGGACATTATATTTGATAAACAAATCAAATCGGCGAAATTTATTGTAATGCGCTGATAGGTGGATTCGGCTTAGCACTGGTAACATAACAGGCAGTTTTTTTCTTCTTAAGTATTTTTTAACCGACTTCCAAAAAAAGGAGGAGGTTCTCAATTCGGCGGACTATTTTTTTTTTTTTTTTATGCATGTTTACCGATTGCTCAAAGACTATTTGACCGATTTCAATTATTTTTTTTGGTTTTATAGAAGGTACTTTCTAGTTGGACCCATTTAATTTTTGTGAAGATCTGATGATGGAATCCATGAGGAATTGAAGGAACTCCTCAAATATTGTAGGCATACATATAGCGATTTTGATATTATAAGAAACATAATAAGCATTTGCATTCAGAAAATGTACATTGGTGAAGTGGAACTGATGTAGAAGACCACAGAATGCCATCGGAACTCCTCAATGATAAATGATTTACGGGTGGCGACAAAATATCTTGATTAATTTAGCTAAGCAACTTCATAGTCACAAATTTAAATGTTCCTGATGAGAATGGTACCATCGAATAGATTTGATGATGGAACCGGAAGGTAGGCACCAGATCTATGTAATAAAATAATGTATCCTAGCCGTGTTTGGGCTTGTTCGAATCGTTACGAGTTACACTTTTACGTAACGATTAACTAAAAAGTAAAATAAATAAACTTTTAAACAAAAAAATAAAACCGACTCCAAAAAAAAAAAGTAAATAATAACGCCATAATTCAGTTTCTTCAAATAACAACAACAACAACAACAACAATATTTTACACATTTTTTATATGGCACCGACGCCCAAAATAACATTAATTGTATATACTGTATAGATTGAGTATACAAACGGTTCCTTGTAAGTAATTTGAAGAAACTGAATTATGGCGTTATTTTTTACTTTTTAGTTTTTTTTGGAGTCGGTTTTATTTTTTTGTTTAAAAGTTTATTTTGCAGATTATTTTCGTTCTGATTAGATTTACGCAACATAAATGTATGATGTAGACACGGGTAGAGTAAGTGATTATGTGGAGTACATAGTTTACGTTTTAACGTTTAGTATTGTTTTCATGTTTTTGCTGAAAAACAGCGCTGGAGTGTCGCTCAGGAGGCGGCACGATCAGCACTATGCTGATGCCTAAACCGTATGCCACAACCTTAGTTTTTTTCTTTCATGGGTTATGTATATAGATAAGTAGCTTAAGTTATAGCTAGATTAAGTATATATATTTTTTTTGTTTCTGTATATTTTTATCATTTGGTTGTGGCAATAAATATATTTTCACAACATGATTTACCAATTTTTTACAAGGTATTATAATTCAAAAACCATTTCGAGTAATAGGTTTAATAAACCGCTTCCAATTATCAGTTTTCATAACTATGATTTCTGGGATCAGTTATTCGTGTTTTGAATTTTGACCTTTATTTGTCTAAAGTCGAATCCTAGTTCAGTTTTTTTTTTGGGACACCAATCCACTTGATTTCAGTGCTGTCTGCGTTTGTACGAACATGTCTAATTTGTATGCAACGCTTAACAGCGGACAACTCTTGGTATTCATATTTCTGGTACTTATGTATGTAATACACATTTGATAATGAAAAACATGGGAAAACGTACAAACTTTATTTGCAATTAACAACACATGGTGTCCTGCCGTTTCACCAAATTATTTTTTGGCAAATATTTCATTTGACAAATGGTTCATTTCCCAACCCTCGATTTTCTCCGTCCAATTCTTGTGCAATGAGGTAAAAAGAGTATATATATCTAAATGTAGGCGACTGTACGTAAGGAAATGAAGATTCCGGAATAATTATTCACTTTATAGCTCGTAACTTTAGTTTCGTACTTCGGAACTATATGTTAGTGCGTATCGTGAATACCAATATGTTAATTAGAAGGCTCTTTGTTAAATATCTCCCTGCTTGGTAAGTACAGTCAACATCAAATAGTTCGTGACACCCAAGGTCGCCTTAAAGTTCGGTACACGTCTTTATGACAATTGGAATAGGAGTGTGTAATGTGTTTAATCTACATAACACATAGCACACATGGCACAAATTTTTGAACACAAATGCGTCCCTTTTGACATAGAAAACGAAAGGGACGCAACAGGAATATTTGGCAAATACGGCCATGTGACGCGCCGGCATATTTGGCGACTTTGGGTGTCGCTATCTATTTCAGACACTTACGTGACAATACTGACACTACAGGTAGAGTTGAAGGTGATGCATCCTCGTCTCTCCCTTGGCACTCTTGGCAGCCGGCACGTCGCCAGCCAAGCCTGACTACAAAATACGGACCTTCCTTGAGAGGGTTCAAGAGGCCACAAGACCTAGCATATTACACCAACAGCATTTTGGGCCATCAACATACATCAGAAAAAAGAATAGGCCTACAGCCATCCCCATCACAGAACAGCTGGCCAGTGCCATGTGCCATGCTGACTGTACCTAGCTGTGAGTGTAAGCAGAGGATTGCTGTTGATTTAATATCAGATTATTGATGTGTATATGTCCAAAGAAAATATTATTTATAGTTGTCAATATTTTTAGGGTTCCGTAGCCAAAATGGCAAAAACGGAACCCTTATAGATTCGTCATGTCTGTCTATCTGTCTGTCTGTCTGTCCGTCCGTATGTCACAGGCATTTTACTCAAAAACTATAAGATGTACATTGATTAAATTTGGAGCACAGGTGTCGTGTGTAAACCGCTACTTAGTCTGATAGGTAAATAAAAAATATATATATTTTCTAGGGGGGGGGCACTCAATACATGTAACCGAAACTGAAAAAAAAAATCAGCAAATATCAATGTGTGGCACATATTTCGACAGTACTTCTAAAAACACTTTGAGGTTTCTAAAAAAAAAATTTTATTCAGTGGATATTTTCCGAAATATTCGCTCCGAAAGTAGCAGAAATTGTGCCCCCCCCCCCCCTCTATTTTCTAAACGGCACAGTGTAAAAAAATCACCTCCATGGACATCACCCACGTGGATTTCACGTAGATTCAATTATCCACATTGTGTTCAAAGAAGTAGTAGAGGCATTTTCTTTAATAAAAATCACGAAAATCTAAAACAAATGGTTTGGCTCACAAGTAAAGCTGATCGTGGGATATATGTAATATCATTAATTTAAAACAACTTTTAAAGATATCTACATATCTTTGTTTATTTTTACAATTTTAAGCCCGGTTTTGAGAAAGGCCATTACACCTATCACGTGCCTTAATGTTAGTGCTAAATGCGAGTGCGGTGAGGAAAAGCAGACAGCTGAACACATCATCCAAAGCTGCCCGCTTCATTCCTTTGATGGACCCGCTGTTGACCTGGGTGATGTGACTCCTGACGCAGCCGCCTGGCTTAACAATCTTAAAGTTATTCTTTGATTGCCTTAAGTTTGCTTAACGATTAAATAAATAAAGTGCTAAATTAGTCCAGTCATTTTACGGACCGTTTAGTATGACGAATATAAATAAATGATAAAGGGTACATATTAATTCTAGTAATCATGTATACACATAATCCAGCAAAATATGAGTCAATGAAGTATTTAAATATATATATTTTTTTATTTTAAAAAATCCTGGTACTTTTGAAAAAGATACTATAGTTATTTTTTCTTCATATTGATAACCTAATATTTGCCCTGTAACGTAAAATGAAATTAATATGACATGTAATGAAATGATTATGAATAAATGGAATATGAATATGTAGAAGACGAATCGCACGAATAATAGTTAAAGATGCTTCATTAATATTTTAACTTACTTCTTATTTCTGTCAACTTAGGACACATATCAGCAAAGCATTTACATTTTGTTGATTCAGTGGCTTTTCTTGTAGTTTTTTGTGAGATTTTACTTTTTACTGATTATAGATATAAATATTAATTGATAGATTGAGGCGTGACTTTGCGGAATTCCATACTAGATCAATGGATTATAGTTTCTTTGCTGTTCCGCGACCTTGTGTCTTCGTTAGATGTGACAATAAATCAAATCAAATCAAATCAAAATATTCTTTATTCAAGTAGGCCTAGTTACAAGCACTTTCGAAATGTCAGTTACATGAGAGTGAATGGTTGCTGGGAGAAATACAATATGATCCAACATTTGCTGCAAGGATTAGGGAAACCCAGAAAAACCTAATCAGATCATTCAACTTAAGTGTAATATTATTGATAAAATCATCATTTTAAAAATTAAAATAATCAATAAGATAAGTCCCAAAAGGATTGTCAATAAAAATAAATAATCTAGAATGTGTCTAGAATAAAATTCTTAATGTCAGAGTATATAAAACAATTAAGATTAAAATAATAATAATACCTTCGGTATTCGTTAAAATAATTATTCATATACCTGCATGACGCTATAATTTACATTAATCCCACGCGGCTTCATCATTCATGTAGCCTTGTATGCTATAATAAGCTTTAGAAAATAATTTTCGTTTCACAATATTTTTGAATTTACCAATAGACAAGTCAGTTATGCTGCTAGGAAGTTTATTATAAAATCTCACACAGTTACCCATGAATGATCTCCTTATTTTATGGAGCCTAGTAGCAGGCAATGCGAGCTTATGCTTATTTCTAGTATTAATATTATGTATATCACAGTTCTTCTTAAAGTCGGTAATATTTTTATGTACATACATAATATTCTCATAAATGTATTGACAATGGACAGGCATTATATTAATGTCCTTAAACTTATCTCTAAGTGAGTCTCTATAGTTCATTTTATATATCGCACGAACAGCCCGCTTCTGCAGAATAAATATAGTATTAATAATGAAATAATGAAATAATAATGAAATAATGATCTTTATTCTGTAAGTAGGCCACAAGGGCACTTTTACAAGTCTGACTCTACGGCGTTTCCCAAGAGGAGACCACTGAAGAGAAGAAAGCCGAAACAAACTCAACAGTCAGTCATTTTTTCGAAATAACTCTTATATCTATTACAATATTCGTGCTTAGCCTAACTAACCTAAATATATGTTTTGAGTATAAACTCAATGCGTAGTTCTTCAAGGAAACATATCAAAACTTATAAAAGTAAAAAAAAAATATCTAGAATATAAAAAAGCAAAATAGTGATTTTTATTTAAAACAACTTACATACGTTTGATATGCCACCTTATAAGAACCGTGTCCCGGTAGAAAGTAAATTATTTGGTTTCTGTTTTGGGCCATGCATTTTTGTCTGTTAAATAGTCCTCTACCCTATAATAAGCCTTTGCCATTAGGGACTCTTTTAAGTACTTTTTGAGAGCTGGAAACGATAATTTCAAAGCATCATCTGGTAGCTTATTATAAAAATGTATACATTGGCCTACGAATGATTTGGCTACTTTACGAACGCGGAACTTTCTAATACCGATTTTGTTTTTATTTCTAGTATTAAAATTGTGGATATCTGAATTCCTAGTAAAAGACTCTAGGTTCTTAATAACATAAATAATATTCTCATAAATATATTGAGACGCTACGGTTAATATGTTGATGTCTTTAAAAAGTTATCTTAAGGAGTCACGGGAGTTCAAGTTATATATAGAACGAATCGCTCTTTTTTGTAACACAAATATAGTCTGTATGTCAGCTGCTTTGCCCCAAACCAGAATACCGTATGACATGATACTATGAAAATAACTATGATATACTAAGCGAGCAGTATCAACATTGCTCAATTGTCTAATTTTTCTAATAGCGTAAGCTGCTCAACTTAATTTACCTGCAAGTACTGCTAAATGGGGACTCCATTGCAAGTTCTTGTCCAGTGTTATACCTAAGAATAATGCCCTATCCACCATTTCTAAACATTCACCATTGAGCGATATAGCAGAATCCACTGCTCTAACATTCGGTAAAGCAAATCTAACACATTTCGTTTTCTTAGCATTCAATACCAGATTATTAATATTAAACCAGTCAAGTACTTTAACTAGTACACTATTAATTTCGGAATAGTCTGTTGCTTTCCGGTCAACTTTGAAAATTAATGATGTATCATCAGCAAATAGTACTATATCAGAAAGATTTTCTACTATAGATGGTAAGTCATTTATATAAACTAAAAATAGAAATGGCCCTAAGATAGAGCCCTGTGGCACTCCTAGCTTAACTGCAGCTCCACTGGATTGGGTTCCATTTACAACAACTGTTTGTGTTCTATTGCTGAGATATGAAGACATAAGGCTTAAGGCATTTATAGACAGGCCATAATGTTCTAATTTCAAAATGAGTGTTCCATGATCAACGCAATCAAATGCCTTAGAAAGGTCACAAAAAACTCCAATTGCATCACAAGATTTCTCCCAGATGTTGTAAATATATTTAATGAGTACAGATGCTGCATCAGCCGTGGAACGTCCCCTTGTGAAACCGAACTGTTTACTACTAAGTAGTTTATTTCTATTGAAGTGTCCCAGCAGATCCATCAACATTAACTTTTCGAAAACTTTACTTAATACAGGTAGTATAGATATCGGACGGAAATTAGTCAAGTCACTCAAGTCACCTGATTTAAAAAGAGGTATGACTTTACTAAGTTTCATAAGATCTGGAAACACGCCCTCTGATATGCAATTATTATAAATCAAGGCTAGATAGGGTGCAATTGAGTCTATGATATGATGAACAATTTTTACTGAAGTTCCCCATAAATCCTCTGTTTTCTTTAAATTCAGTGACTTAAATGTTTTAATAACGTCTATTGAATTTACTTGACTAAATTCAAAGCTTACATTGCATTTGTTAAAATTAACATTAAGTAACAAATGGGCTTCGGTCGCAGATGATTGAAGATATCTTGTAGTATTAATTGCAATGTTGGAAAAATAATCCTCGAATGCCGAGGCAACATCGTTCTGACCATTTCCTGTCATAATGTTGACTTGACTATTGCGAGTTTTTGTTTTACCAGTTTCTCTATTAATAATATTCCAAACAGTTTTCACTTTATTGTCAGACATTTTGAGTTTAGAACTAATATAATTTGCCTTAGCGGCTATGCACACCTTCTTAAACATTTTTGAATAATTCTTGACATAGTCCAGGAAAGCAGTATTCTTGTTTACCTCTTTCTCTCCATATAATTCATAAAGCCTATTTCTACTTCTATGAATGCCGACAGTAGCCCATTCACTAAACTTCGTTTTTGACCCAGAAATAGTTTTCATTTTGAAATGAGTATTAAAATTATTTATAATTATGCCAAATAAATTTTTGTAAAAACAATTTAGGTCATCATGTGAATTGGATAACATACATAGATCATTATGAACTCCATTTTTGAATAGTTCTAAACGATAACTAGTTATGGGTCTGTATGTTATAGTTTGTGGTATTTCTTGGAAAGTATTTGGGAAAGATGCTCTCTGACCTCTATGATCTGAACTAAAGGACTTAAATATTGCCTTATCCAAGCATTTACAATCACAAAAATATTATCTAGACAGGTTTCACTACTAATTCCCACGCGGGTTGGCTCAAAAAACAAATTGACCAAGTTAAAAGATTTAAACAAACTTAACAACTTCACAGTGTTACTATTCGATTTAAGTAAATTAACATTGAAGTCTCCACATACTATAACATGTTTTTTGCCTTTACAAGCTATTTTTAAGAAATTTTCCATAGTGCATTCAAATGTATGGAAATCAGCAGAAGGTGGTCTGTAAATACATATAATTAAATAGGTCTCTAATTCTACACAAGCAATCTCTATAATCCGTTCTATTGATAATCTAACAATATCTTCTCGCTCTTTGGATTTCATGGAACTTTTAACAATTATAAGAGAACCCCCATGAATGGCTAATTTTCTAGCAAAGACACTTATTAACTTAAAGTTAATAAAATCAAAAAGTAATTGTTCCTGTTTTAGCCAGTGTTCAGTAATACACATAACTTCAATATTATTATTATCTAAAAATAAACCTATTTCTAATTCCTTGCTGGAAAAACCCTGAATATTCTGGTGAATAATGTTAATATTCAAAGGTATTTCCGCTGTCTTACAATTTAGTTTAAATGTGGCATGGATCTAATACCACTATGGGCATACTGGGAACTAGCTAATGTGGTATTATATTTATTCGGTTCTATGTTAAATGCTAAAAGATCTGCTATGATCAAAATATATTTATTTGGCAAGATATTTCTTTCTGACATTAGCGTGAAGCGCTTGACAAATTTATTTAAGTCAAAGAAATGTGTCTTTTTATTGAAACATATGGCATTGTACATCATTGAATTTAGGTGTGCTATTCTATTGTTATAGTAATATGGCATATTCTGTGAATATGGTAGTGCACACAGTATGATTTTACCTATGCCAGATTTTTCAATATAATTTATTGTTGACATCAATTTGTCTACACAAGACTTATTTACATTATAAGTATTTCCTACCATAATCACTAAGGTAGTTCTGTTATCATAACTTCCTTTTGTAAGTAAATCACACAATTGACTCATATTTATGTTTGGATAACAGAAGTTTGTTATATTTTGATCCAGTTTTTTACCTAATATGGAACCCATTCCTGAACCAATCTGGTCAGAGTATACAATTGTTTTATTCATACAACTTGGCGACTGCATCTGCACAGGAGGAGTAGAATTTGAAGTACCAGAGGGCATCTCCGGTTGAACACTGGCTGTCGGAGGTACTTGTGGGACATGTCCACAGAAACAAAAATTATTGTTAATCAATGAGTTGAAACGCTCCTCATTGTATTTACTTTCCTCCAATAGCCGTGAGAAAGCCAGGACATGCTCCCTGGCTTCTTTTTGAGTGGATAAGTACCTTGAAGAAGTAGCTTCAAGCTTATGCTTCAATGTACTTATTTCAGCATTCAATGTATGAGTATACACATCATAATTATCTAGCTCAATATTACATTGTTTTACCCGTTCTTTCATCACTGACAATTCTGATTTCATTTGAAAATAGTTATATAATAGTGGATAATGTCGGAAGCACTGCCCCATAGTAGGATGCCATACGACATAATACTGTGGAAGTAACTGAACACTACACTAATCGAGCCGTTATCACGTCTGTTAATTCACGAATCTTACTTACTACAAAAGCTGCAGAACTCAGTCTATTCGCGAGATTAGCAATATAGGGACCCCATAAATTGTGCTCACATGCGCATATTTTCATGCAGCTTCCACAAAAAAAAATACCCATGCAAATACAACAAACCAACAATCCTCAACACGTGTTTCGCCTCCATACGAGGCATCATCAGGAGATGCAGGAGATGTTGACGGTCCGGCGTCCACACGAGAAAAAAAAAAAAAACTTGGGTACACAAGTTCGCGGAACAGCAAAGAAACTATAATCCATTGATAAAAATATTGTTACGCTTCCATATACAAAATACTACTACTATTTTAGGTATGAAAAAAAAAAATATTTTTTGGCACTCATTTTATATACCTACGAGTACTTTCGGGTTCAAATATTGTTGGACTCATGAATAAAATGTCTAAGAATATGATATAAATTTGGAATTAAATAAATCGGGCTATTATTATGAATTATTGTTTTGCGATAAGTAATCTAACGCATTCCATGATTCCATGTAGGTAACATTTGTCGTTTGCCATTTCACAAAAATAAAAATATAATGTAAATAAACAATTTAAACAAACTATATCGTGCATATGTTATCCATACTACATAATATTATAAATGCGAAAATGTGTATTTCTGACTATCTGCCTGTGTGTTACCTATTCACGCTTAAACTGCTGAACTGATTTGAATTTTTGGTGTGAAGATAGTTTAAGTTCAGGGGAAGGACATAGGCTACTTTTTATCGCGGGAAAATACCCTTATCTGTGATAAACGAATTTAAGGCGGACGAAGTCGCGAGCAGAAGCTAGTTACTAATATAATTAACATGTCTTTAAAATAATATAATTATTAACGACGTATTCTGGGAGTTTTCTTTGCGGCGTTTCTATCTCTTCTATAACCCTCATTTTGTGAAACGCTGGTAGTTTTTAAAAATAAATAATTAAGCCCTTCTGGCACATGTGTGTTTTTACATTAAGCTCATCCGACATAAGTGGATGGTTTGCACAAATTGTAACTTTGACAGAGAAAAGTATATTTTTTTCTCAGTCTATCCCGTGAGTATGAAAGCTTTGCAGCTTCCGAAACTTAGGGAACTCAACAATTTGATGATGTAATCTGTTTACATTTTTATTTCAAATTCGCGATAATAGCGGAAACAGAAGAGGATATCGTACTCGTATATATTTTTTTTGAAAACGAAAGTGTTACTAACTTAACCTTATCAAAGATAAAGTATTTTAAACTAATTTACATTTTTCTTCCGAAAACCAGGAAAACTTGGAGAGAATGTAAATTACTTACAGAATAATTTACAATAATGGCAAATAATTGACTTCTCAGCCTGTGCTCTTTCCCTGAAACCTACTCGGCAGTGGTTGACCATGTTCCTACCATGTGACCTGTGGCCCTCTTATTGTTCGGCAGCGCCGAATAGGCACCTTTAAACTATAGTTTTAGTCAAAACGTCATACTGTCAAGCAAATCCTGCGTAACATCAACATCAGTACTACCCAGTTACTTTCAGTTTGCACCTGATATCTACGGCAGGGCACACAAACGAGGTGCAAACTTAACGTAACCGAGTAATAGCTGAAGTAAAACTTCGTTTTATAGTCCTTGTTCCTGCAAGTTGCAGGAATATTTCAAAGTTGCCGCCATCGCGAACGAGGCGGGGCTGCGGACATTCTTTACTGAGAATTAAACAACTTATTTTCGTATTTCCTGTTCTATGTAATTGCGACGTCGGCAAACTTTGGACTTGAGAGATAATTTATTAAACTGCTAGCTGCTTCTGAATCAAAACTAGCAGCCATAAAAGTCCCTCTTGTTACATGTGAAGGTAATAATTCTGAAGCTTAGTAATATTTTTTGCTCTGAAATACATAGAATAATTCCTCTTGACACTCTCTTGCGGTAACTACCAATATATCTATATAAGTAGTTTTCTATAACGAAAACTTGAAAAACCGACTCCGTAAAATTTCGATTTACTTTCAACTAACTTTTTTATATAACGTATAAAAAATCAGTTTATTTTTTAATTTTTATACATTATTTTTGAGTCGTTTATTAGAATTTATTCCTCACTTTTTTAGTGTCTCGTTCCGTAAGAGTACTCATTAAAAAGCCCAACACGGCTAGGCTTCATTAATTTCCTAAGGTGATCCGGTTCCTACCTTTCGGCTCCATCATCACATCAGTTCAATGGTAATCTGCGACTATGAAGTCACTAAACTTAATTGAGATATTTTATCGCCCCCGTAAATAATTTATAATTGAGCAGTTCCGTTGGCCTTCTGAGGTATTTTTTACTTGACTTGTTTCTTAAAATACTGAAATCGCCATATAAATCCCTACAATATTTGAGGAGTTTCATCAATTCCTCTTAGATCCCAGAACCACCGCTTACAGCTTTACAAGGCCCAAGTCTGCCCACATATGGAGTATTAAATAAATAAAATAAAAAATAAAAATAAAAATAAAATTCATTTAATTCAGATAAATTAATCCATATTTTGTTAGTATTGTTCTCATCTGTGACTGTGAGAGCGAGCGACTCGTATCGTCGCTTGCCAGTGTATTTCAGATAGGCTTGACTCCTTAGCACTGCGTAGAGATGTAGCCTCGTTCTCCATTTTCTATCGTTCGTATAACAAAGAAGTACTCACCGCTATACAAATGATAGAAAATGGAAGGAATTGTTTGGTATAAAACTAGTATCGGAGGCCAAGATCCACTTCGGGTCGCTGAGCCATCGGAGTGAGTAAGTAATTGCTGCCGCACCTCTCCGCCACCGTCCTACGCGACTATATTTCAATCCCCACTACATAGATGGTTGGCAGTCCTTAACTGTGCATTTTGCTATAAATTTCCAGCCTCGCACGACTGTACTGTGGAATAAATTGTCGCCGGCAGTAGTTCCGGATCGATGCGACCTTCAAGCCTTCAAGAAAAGAGCGTACTCTCATTTGAAAGCCCGGCACCGGCACTTGTGACTTCTCTGGTGTTGTAGGTGTCTATGGGCGATGGTGATCAGTTACCATCAGGCGATCTGTCTGCTTGTTTGCCCCCTATAATATAAAAGAAAGGACCATGGTTCCCAAAGGATAAGCAAAACAGCTTTGCCGCGTTGGCAAGTCAAAAAAACCTGATGGATAATTATGATACAATTTATGAATAAAACCAGGTATAGTATATTCATTATTCACAACATGCTGATGTAGACAGGATTCAGCGATATATTAGAAACGCTGCCTTAAATATTCAATGTAACTTCTGTATTTCACATTCGTGACATTTTTAAGGTGACAACGACAATTTTATGTTCACGGCGATCCTCGCAAGCTCGATACATCTTCTTCTTTATACTGGGCACGCAATGTACGTGAAATTGTCATTGTCACCCGACATTTGTCACGATTGTGCAATAGGGTCCAGGATTAAGTTTGTACTACCTTTGAATGTCAAACGCACTAGCATTTATTTCAGCCGCGTGCAGACGTGTGATTATGTATAAACATGCCATCGATGAGTTCTGGCTGCATCAGCGCCCTCGGGTGACCGGCGCGGCGCGCTATTTCCATCCCGGGAGATTGCATTCCGTAAATATACACCCCTCCTCCTGTCACCCACCCCCGGCGCCCCTCACGTCGCACCTACCGTGTCAAGATGCGCTTATTAAAACGTCTCCGCGACGACTCCATTCTTTGTCGCCGGGTTATGACTTATGATTTACCGGCTGAATTGACTGGGTTTTAATGGCAGTTTAGCTCCGGTGGTCCTGCGCTGGCTAAGATTTGTTGGAACCGGCCTGAAAAAGGACGAAATGAGATATGAACATGCGTGAAACGGAAAAAACAAAACAGCTGCTGAAAGTCATTCTTTATCATTACATATAAACTCAGAAATGTGTTTTATGCTGTTGTTTAATGGTTTGTCCTTATTTTACGCTTCTCCGGAGCGCAGCATTATTGTAATTTTAATAAAGGTAAAATAAGTGACGTTGGCAACTTTTTAAAACGGAAAATGTATGGTTTTCAGTGTACAAGCAAAACACGTTTGCCACTCGGACGAAGCTGCCGGAAATCTAAGTTAATTTGTATTAGCTTGTAACACAGGGAAGAAACAATCAACAGATCGAATTATCTCCATAGAACATAGAGATAGATGCATTGCTTTAATGGCCTAAGGAAGATAAACGTTACTCTAATGCCTCTAAATGTAAAATCTTGACTGATCATAAGCCATATCTCCCTAAGGAGAACACTAATGCTATTCCAATTTTCAGACGGTATGGCAAGTCCATCGAACTGCAAGTAAAGGCTAAAGTTAAACAGAGCGCTGTGGTCGTTAGCCGGAGAGATTAATGGTCAATACACGTTGAGCAGATTCGGGGATCGATAGATGCCAACTTGTGGTCGGTGGTGGGCGACGAGCTTGCAACTTAAAGTATCGACCGAACTGCTGCTCAAAATACGTTTACACATCGTAAACAAAGTGACGTCGCTTTAGCGTTTCGATTTTTACACATACCTCCCATCGTCATCGGTGCTCAAAATGCGGCTGAAAGTATGGAGAAATCGTGACGCAAGACACGTCTTCGCGTATACGCAGCGTTAAGCTTGTTTGTGTACGGTATGCATTAAAAACGCATAAGTCACTGCGTTCACGGTGCGTCAATGTATTTGAAGCAACGGTATAGTCGATATTCTAAGGCGAACCCGGGTAACATCAGCGTGTTGTTGCAGACAAGCAGAAGCGCAGACTGCTTGTCTGCAACAACAACAATTATATATTGCACACCAACAAGGCAACTACTGCTATACTAATACATATAAAGAGAGTATATACACACATCAAAAGAGTCTAGAGATCAAATACGTAGCTGCGATTAAGGTTTGTTATAGTAACTTTTTTGGATTGTTATAAATTCTTAGTATATTTCACTATTTGAAATAAAAAAAATATGTTAAAATTTCGATTACTGTCACTCATATCAATGTTCTGCCGTGGCCTCCTCAATCGCCAAACATCAACCCAATTCAGCACGCATGTGGTTTTCTCCAAAGAAGGGCTTTGCCGAGTATGGACTCGGCAGAGCCCTTCTTTAGAGCATACTCCAATGCACAGCATCCATATGCTGTGCATACTCCACAACATTTTTTTGACTTGTAGTCCAGTCATTTTAGGGACCGCTAGTATGGCGAAATGGAAATAATTGATAATAGCTGAGTTCTCCAGTGTAAAGGTTACATATTAGCTCTAGTAATTATGTATACACATAATCCAGCAAAATATGAGTCACGCAAGTATTTAATAATTTATTTTTTTAATTTAAAAAAATCCTGAAAATTTTGAGGTCACCAAACCTTGCTTCGTCTACAAATCTCCTCATTTCTGATTCGATTTCGTAGAGAAATCCCGAGCACAGCCCTTTCCATAGCTCGCTGAGTGATTCTAAGCTTCCTTAAGAGGCCCATAGTCAGAGACCACCGACCGGCTCCGCAGGTCATCACTGGTAATACGCACTGGTTGAAGACTTTCGTCTTCAAGCACCGAGGTATCCTGGACGAGAAGACACTTCGCAGTTTCCCAAACGCTGCCCATCCGAGTTGGATCCGTCGATTGAGCTCTTTCTCGAAGTTGGACCTGCCTAACTGGACTGTTTGTCCTAGATTGACATATTCGTCGACAACTTCGAGGACCGAATTACAAACCATTGCTGGGCACGTTAGCTTATATTATTAAGTAAGTCAGTCGCTCGTGAGTTGCAGTGGAGTTTCGCCTGCCACGCGCACCAGCGTGTGCGGGGGTGCACTTCGGAACGGGCCACGCGTGTATCAGTGACGTCTTTCGTGCGTAGCGTGCTCGTGCACTGATGGAAATATCTACCTACATTTTGATACGCAGCCTTTTTGTACCTATGTGCGTAGCTCGACCGTGCGCAACAGTGCGGTTCCGGCTTTAGAGCCATGTGACAGACAGACGGGCGAGACCGACAGTGGATGCTTAGGTATAGTAACACGGTTCCGTTAACGTCTTTTTTGTACGGAACCCTAATAATCTACTTATTCATAAGTTCACAGTTATCTATAAAAGCCGTTGTTATCAGATAAAAATTACCCTAACGTCAAGTAATGTTATAATTTTCCTGTAAGCCGAATGTATCGATTCTCGAAATTCAATGTCTCACAATATTCTAGTTAAGATAAGACCACCAGCACGCACTCTAACCACACGTGACAAGGATCATAACGCCAGGCACATCGCCCCTAGGGTTACCATCTCACAGTTCTTGTCCTGAGCGCAGACCAAGAAAAAAAGATACAAATGACATTACGAACAATCTAGTGACGCCGATTTTTCGCATGGTTTTGACAAATCAGACAACTTCACAGGTTTGTTTGTATTTGTAACGGGTAAAGTTGGCTTTAGCATGGTTTTTTTGTGGCGTCACTAGACTGTTCGTAATGTCATGTCTATTATTTTTTTCTTAGTCTGAGATCCTGAGATTTTAGGATTTTTGGACCCATTCCAGGTTTGGAGGAGGTCCGGAGGAGAAAAAGTCATAACCCCGCGTTTTTTCTTCAACGTAGTCTCGTAAAAAGTATCCTATAACCATCTGGTGATACCCGGTTGCTACGGGTTGTTACCCGTGTACCAAAAGTACCGTTTTGGCGTGATGAAGCCACAATGACACATATGAACTTGAAAAAATCCAAAATAAAAATTTCAATTCAGTGACCTCCCAAATAGTCCGTGACGAACAATTTTTGGGAAATATCTTCAATGAACAGAAATTTTATTTTACAACTTTATAATAATATTAATAATATACATAATTAAGACTTAATAAACAAGTTCCTCTTTCCAAAAGTTTGTCTGGAAGAGATGACTCTTTAGCGATAAGACCGCCTGTTTTCTACATATAATTGTGTTTTTTAAATGCACAATTTATAAACCCCTGCATGTTTGTAAGGTGTGCAATAAAGAATATTTGTATAGTATTGTAAACCCTTCTGCCTCATGTGTAACTTGTCGTTATACATTAAGCCCATCTGGCACATGACAGTGCACATACATATGTACACTTTTATTTGTTTTCTCAAAGTGGGTGGCTCATTGTAACTGTAACAGAGACAACTGTTTTTTTTCTCAGTTTACCCCGTAAACACAGAAGCTTCCGAAAAGTCGAAAAGTCCGGAACTCAATTCAGATATTATACGCGATAATCCGTTTAACTTGCTTTACTTAAAAGATACAGTTGATTTTTCGATCGGGGGGCACGGCAGTGCCCCCGCCAAGTCGAGCGCGAAGCAAACACTGCTGTACCATCCTTTTCTGGAACCATTTCGCCGCATTTTCAGGCCCCTATTTGAGAACCTCTGGATAAGACCAGAATGCAGAAATTTTCGTCATCCAGTAAGCTATAATCACATACTTAAAATCCAAAATTTCAAGTCTGTAAGTCATTTAGTTCCGAAGTTAAGCGAAAGCATAGTTTCGCATTTATGACACTCACTCACTCACTCACTCACTCATGATCATCAGAATAGAATCAGTACTTCCCATAAACTCAGAGACCTGAAATTTGGTACAGAGTTAGGGTTTAATAGTCACATAAAGGGAAAACTATAAAACTACGATAATAGAAGATCTGGAGTACCTGGTGACCCTGATTAGAAAATACAAGAGCCCAACCAAACTATTAGAGATTTAAACCGTCTAAAAGAATAAATAATGAACGCGAATGGGCAATACGAAAAAATGTTGCTACTGAACAAGAATCAAAACCGGAAAAAAAGAAAATAAAGATTTGTAATAATAAAAAAACTACTCCTAAAAGAAAAAAACTGTGTCAAATAAGAAAATCTAATAAAATAAATCAATATGCCCTCGTTTCTACAAAAAGAAGTGAAATCCCACCAAAAACATTCTGTAAAAAACTAGCCAAGTCTCGATGGAGCTGCTTGTTTATCTCTAAAAAGTAATGAAATCTAGACAAAGTCGTGCCAAGTCTAAGGTTCCTTACTGCGATTTCTTTATTATTATAGTTAATGTTGTGTATCTTGGCCGTTGAAGGGTACACAAGAGTACAAAACCAGGTGCTCCATGACACCATTGCACCAATCTGTCGCCAGAACCGCTACCCATTGACGATGGAAAATTGCCACTTGGAAAACGTTGATTCAATAACCAGTCAATTGTAGGCTTGATAAAGCTGCGTATTTCAATAATACTAATGTACAGGCGAGCATGAAACAAACAGTATAATTTACAACTAACGAAAAAGTTACAACTAACGAAAACAATGATGAGGGTGACACATGATAAAATCTCAGGAGTTTTTTAATGAAAATCGTTGGTATCCCAAGTAACAAAATTTGGTACTATAAAAGTCCTGTGAACATTTTAGAACGTGCTAATTAGTGTTCATAATTAGCACTGAAATGTTGATATAAACCTTTATTTAACCCCATATAGGGCCAGGTTTTAACACTGATTTATTCTATAAACATTACAATAAAGGCTCCCACGTTGATAAATCAACTGTCTAGTTGAAACGTAAAAGTGACGAAAAACGCTTTTTAGTACTAAAATTGGTGCTGTCTGCAACGTTAAAGTCACAATTTGTAACTATAATAGTAACCAAAACATGTTTTTATTCTTAATTTGGAAACCCTAATCGCACCGGCGGTCCGTACAAAGTAATCGATATTATCTGTGTGTTATCGATAAGGCGCCTGCTTACAAACGAGTACGAGACATGGTTATTAATAGAAGCCGTAATAGTATTACGGCGTGTCATGAAGACAGGGAAAATGCGTGTACGAGCGGTAATGTAGATATATAATTTTTAATCTCGACCCAAAAAGGAGGTTATAAGTTTATCGTGGCTCCTATCTGTGGCATCGTAGCTCCTAAAAGGATGAATCGATTTTGAATACGTTATTTCGCGCAAAAATTGTGGCGTAATCAAAAAAAATACCAAATTGGCTAACCGGATTGCAGCTATTTTTGGTACACGGGTAGCTGAGTATCCTCAGATGGTTATAGGGTATTATACTCGACTACGCAGAAGAAAAACAGAGGGTTATGATTGATCCTTCTAGTGTATATAATCGGCATCAGGTGTGCTAAGTCGGTCAAGGTTAGCGTAGGCTCGGTGTATACACATAAGTAAATAGTCTTAAAATATCAATTACAGGTGATGGCTGTTTTATGTTTTGGCTGTTTACATTTACATTGTAGCCTGTTGTTTACCCTTTCTCATACTGTTTTAGATTTGAGTGTCTGATGTTATTTTCTTCTGGTGTGCAATAAAGATGTATTGTATTATATTGTCAGAGACCGCCGCCGATCCAAAGTGACTTACCTCTACCGGATACCTGTAATAACTTAAAAACTGGTACATGTCTCTCACTCACGTAAATGTTTTTTTGTGACTATATATTTTTTTATTGATTGTTCTTAGCTATGGTTTGAGAAAATTGGTTCAGCCCTTTGAAAGTTCTTCACCTTTTTCTAGACCTGCTGGGTTTTTTTTTATTGTTTATTTAAGCTTCTACGTTGTGTTTTGCGGGTTCTTGGGCTCTAACACAATAAAAATCCGCAATTCCGAAAAAAATATGGAGTTTATTTTCGTCCGACTATATCGCATCGCATATGATGAGTATGTATTTATTTAATAGCTAGTGTACGGTCGATATATAAATGGTAAGCCGACACAGAATGAAATGTTCATTATGGAGATCCCCGGGGAAGCCTTTGTCAATCATATCTAATTTATCCTCTGAGATGATAATAAACTATATATATAAAAGAAGAAGTCCTGACTGACTGACTAACTGACTGACTGACTGACTGACTGACTCATCAACGCACAGCCGAAACTAATAAAGATAGAAATTTGATTTTTTCACAGTCGATTACATTTATAACGTAGGCTAGGGATAAGAAAGCATTTTTGAAATTCATCCCCTAAGTGGGTAAAACAAGGGATGAAAGTTTGTATGGGAAACGTAAAATCTTTGGACTTAGGAACTTGAAATTTCGTGAAAAGATTGTTTGTTTAAAATCAAGAAACTGTTATACATGATCTTTTGAAATTCATCCCCTAAGAGGGTAAAACAAGGGATAGAACTTTGTATATGAAACGTTAAATCATTGGACTTAGAAACTTGAAAGTTCGCAAAAAGATTGTATGTTTATATTAAAAAAAACTTATATTCTTGATTTTTCGAAATTCATCACCCTTAAGTGGGTGAAACAAGGGATGAAAGTTTGTATGGGAAACATAAAATCTTTGGACTGAGAAACTTGAAATTTCGTGAAAAGATTGTATGTGTTTAAAATCAACAAACTTATATTCTTGATTTTTCGAAATTCATCCTTAAAGGGGTAAAACAAGGGATGGAACTTTGTATGTGAAACATATAATCATTAGACTTAGAAACTTGAAAGTTCGCAAAAAGATTGTTTGTTTAAATTCAAGAAACTTATATTCTTGATTTTTCGAAATTCATCCCTTAAGTAGGTGAAACAAGGGATGAAAGTTTGTATGAGAAACGTAAAATCTTTGGACTGAGAAACTTGAAATTTTGTGAAAAGATTGTGTTTAAAATCAAGAAACTTATTTTCATAACTTTTCAAAATTCATTCCCTAAGGTAGTAAAACAAGGGATCGAACTTTGTATGTGAAACGTGAAATCTTTGTACTTAGAAACTTGAATGTTCGCAAAAAGATAGTGTTTAAAATAAAAAACTTATATTCTCGTGTTTTCAAAATTCATCCCCTAAGGCGGTAAAACAAGTTATGGAAGTTTGTAAGGCAACGTAAAGTCTTTAGACTTAGGAACTTGAAATTGCGAAAAGATTGTGAATTATGTGTTAATTAATGAACTAGTAAAGTGAAATACGAAGAGGGAGGGAGAGAGAGAGAAAGAGAGAGAGGGAGAGAGAGAGAGAGAGAAAGAATGAGAGAAGAGGGAGAGAGAAATGGAGGGAGAGAGGGAGGCAGGGAAAGAGTGAGAGAGAGCTATAGGAATGCACAGAGGGGGAGGGAGGAAGGAAGGGAGAGAAGATGAGAAAGAGAGAGAGAGAGCGAGAGAGGGAGGGAGGGTGGGAGAGACAAGAAATCGGTGTCATAATACAATTATGAAGCCGGTTTTCTTGTGACGTTAACACGTACAATTATCGTTCGTAAACCAACTTTACACACATTTTTTTGCTACGCCATAAAATACTATCCTTTTGAAACGCCGAGGTACCTTCTAGGACATTTCATTTGGGCCAAGTTCGGGAACTTCGCCGGTCTCTTCGTTTCATAGTCTAGCAGGCGTTAAAATTAAAAGTGCTAGTATTGCGTTTTTAAGGAATAATGTTCAATATCCCCATTTTCCCAATCTAAATCCGTTGGTCGCTGAATATCTTCTGAGTATCTTTTTACCAACATTAACAGCATCGGACAACTGACAGAAAAAAGTTTTCCTCATTCAAATCTCTGTTTTTACCGTAAATTTACGCGGACGAAGTCGCGGGTCGCCGGTAGTGATGATATATACTCGTATTTACTACCCGCAACTTTATAAGTGGAGGAGATAAAAATGATAATTCTCCTTTTTGTTCAGAGTATTCGGATACAAAGTATACTTTAACCATCTGAGGTTGCCCAGCTACCCGTGTACCTTAAACAATTGAAATCCATTAAACCGATTAGGCGTGATGAAGCCACAACGGCACATACAAATATAAAAAAAAATTGCTTCAGTGACTTCATATAGTCCGAATCGCTTTTTTTTAAATTTCTTCAATGTACTTACAGAAAGGAGACCATACTAAGTTGGGCACAAAAGTAACAGTGCTGGCGAACTAACAAAAATCATTCCAAACGATAGCCCACATTGGTCTGAACATCTATATATACAATTATAAAGTTGTAAAAATAAAATGTCTGTACATTGAAGATATTTTCAAAAAATTGATTGATAAAGACTCCTTGGAGGTCACTAAGACGAAAAATTTTTTTTTTTGATTTTATGTAGGTTTTTATGTGTCATTGTGGCTTCATCACGCAAAATCGGCTCAACAGATTTGCATAATTATTGGTACACGGGTAGCTGGGTATCTCCAGATGGTTATAGGATACTTTTTACCCGACTAAGCTGAAGAAAAAACGACAGCTTATGACTTTTTCTCCTCCGCGAACGAAGTTGCGGGCATCTTCTTGTTTTATAATAAGACACTACAACTTTAAAATAGTATAGATGAGCAAGTAAAACAATTTTAGAACCATCCCAACCCAATGAACCAAGTATCACGTAAACCGTGTAGTTTTATTCCGAAACAGAACTGCACCCGCTCCACAAAAACCACAGACAACTATAATAATATAAAACCCTAACAACTCAACTAGTTTTTGTCACGCAGCTCATAACTCTCGGGGAACATCAGTTTTACTGCGCGGGAACATTGACTCCCGGCGCGACGACTCCAAGAACCGCCGCGAACGAGTCGACGCGCTGCCAAATTAACAGACCTCCCAGCCTCGAATACCACGACGAAACGACAGTAACTATATAAAAGCCTTAATATCCTTATTACCTTCTGTTTCTGGATAGCAGGAGTGGAATAACTACCGCAGCGTCCCTTTCACCTTTACTTTCTTCCAAGCTTGTCGAGCGGGAAAGTTGCCGAGTGCGAACAAACTTGCGGCTAGAACAGCCGTAAACGGTTCAATACGTTCGTTCTTTACGAACTTGTCGACAGCTACATTTATGTAAAGTTCGAGTAAATATCTTTTCTCTTTAAAACGCTACTTCAATAGGCTATTTAACCACTCTTTCCTGTGGTATGTCGTAGAACGACCTCTAAATAATAAATATACGGATGAAAAATCTACTTCAATCTCATAAAACATCCCCGAGATACAACACTGTTAAAAAAATCACATTACTAGACTTTCTCAAAAAACGCTTAATACTAAAGCCTACTAGCTTACGCACGTCACACGGTTATTTAGTATCTAACTTGTATAGGGAAATTAATAAACTTTGTTCTGCAGCTATGTTAAAACTTGTGTTTATCGAAATGGTTTCATAACAAGAGTTACCATACATTTCATAGGTTATTCAATGGTATTATTAGTTGTTACTATTTTCATACTTATAAATTGACTTTCCCACTCAACTTATAGGGCTCATAAGACAAATTACACGTAAGATATGGTAGTATTCATTCCTTATTTTGCGTGTTTTATCAGGTTTTTATTTAATTTTTTTCAGTTTTGATATCAGGTAATATCCTTATTTTGCGTTTCGCTTTATTTAAATTGCTTCTCCATTAATTAAATCACTAGAAAACAAATTATTAACTTCATGCAACTAAATATCGCTGTGAACCTTTACAGTTGGCTTTTTTATCTTTTATATTGTTCAGTCGTAATTAGATACATCGTGTGCAAAAGAAACACATTGCAAACAGTGCGCCGCGCTGCTCTCGACTCGAGGGCCCCACACGCTTTAAAATAATTCCTGGAAACATCTCGTAAATGGAAAAACAACTGGTGGTTCAGCGCGACACATCGCCATGATTAGTAGCAAAATTAGGCGGCGGCGGCGCGCCCGAATCGGCTAATTTATTTTTACGAGCGACGGCAAGACCGATGTCACTCCCATTGCAGTGCCCGCATGCTCGCCTGTCATCACCGGCTCCTGACAGGTCAATAACGCTCCTGCCAAGTGACAGTATAAGTTTGTCGTTTGTAAACGAAAACATGTGTAAATCCAGCACGATCCCTTCACCAATATCTGTAAATTGACAATGAAGTTTATTTATTCTGACGATTGTGTCTCAAAGATAAAGTGTCTGTGGGCGAATACGGCCGATGAAACAGAAATAAAAAACGTTAGGTGTGGAATCATATTACACATTAAACATTGAAGGAGCAATCTAACTAAGTGACGACCGGCACGTCATCGCGACAACGCGACATTACCCGTCCAATTCACTTATCGCCACCTCGCACCGAATTGAAAATATCGTCTGTATCGGTGGATAAACTGCCCGAGATCGTATTTCGCGCGCGCCTGATTACTTGTGAATTTCTTACCAATATTACTTTCCCAACTATATTATTCAGACTATTTCGCTCACAGATGGAAAATAAATATAATTTAAAGACATGTGAAATATTTTATCGTCGAGAGGGTAAACCGTTGTTTATCTGTGGAGCAATAGATTTGCTGGCGCTTTGTTTGAAATATTTAATATGCTCGTTGCATTTTGATAAAAGCATTATGGTCATGGGAAATTACAGCGGAGTGTACAATGAATTTATGATAATTTGTATTATCTGGTAATCAACACGCATCTGGACGTGGGTTAGCAGCACATCAGAACGTCGGTGCGTCGTAACGCCGGGCGGGAGTGCTCTCATCGTCGCCGGTGATGGACATATCATAATAATGCTAAGTGCTCGGCTCGACCGGCGCGGCGCCGGCATCGGCCGACCGTGTCAGGTGGGATTCATTTTAATCCATTGATGCTGAGAAAATAATAGACATCATATTCGATCGAATAATAGACATCATCGTAAACAACACAAGTTATGCCGACGACATGGCGCTGCTAGCTCCATCTGTTGGGGCACTCAACAAATTACTTAGCATATGTGAAAGATATGCTGTCTCTCACGGACTTATGTATAATTTAAAAAAAAAACAGTATATATGGTTTTTAAGGCCCCGGGCAGGAAAGCTCCGGACACGACAATCCCTGTGTTGTTAAATGGAAATCCGATTAGCAGAGTCAGTCACTTTAAGTATTTAGGTCACTGTTTAAGTGATGATTTGAAAGACGATTTAGATGTTGAACGGGAACGCAGGGCGCTAGCCGTGCGCGCGAATATGCTTGCTCGCAGGTTCGCTCGGTGTACAACTCCAATGAAAATAACTCTTTTTAGAGCATACTGCACTTCACTGTACACGAGTGCCCTGTGGGCCAGCTGTTCGCAGCGCGCGCTCGGCGCCCTGCGAGTCCAGTACAACAACGCTTTTAGGGCGCTGTTGAGGCTGCCACGGTTCTGCAGCGCGTCAACCATGTTTGCCGAAGCACGAGTTGACAGTTTTAGTGCTGTTTTACGTAAAAAGATGGCGTCATTGTTATCTAAAATACGTGGCAGCACTAACAGCCTTCTGATGACAATAGCCGTAAGAAGTGAGTGCACTATAATGCAACACTTAGTTAATAATACCATGTCCTTATTTAAATATGTATACTAACATAGTTATAAGCAATTACTAACAAACTGTGGATCCTATGTTGTCCGAATAAATAAATTTATTATTATTATTATTATTATATTCACATACAACAGGGGAACTAGAGCACGGTTCATTCTCTTCTCCTGCACGTCCGAATCGTCCAGGCATCGGACTCTTTTGCACGATCTGGAGACAATATTTTTTTATCGTTTCATAGTATGAGTCGGGACTAGTTCTGAATGTCATTCATCATAATTAGATGATTTATTATTAAAGAGAAAAATACCCCATAAGCTCTTTATCTGAAACCATCTTAGAACTAGCCTGTGATATGTTTTCTGTATGTTCTTCAGGCATTTAAAACGCACTTAATTCGGGTGTCCTTATTTGTCCCGTATCGTTTGGCTTCTGCCACTATTCAGATTAAACATTCCCTAAAATGCCAGCCACGTGTGCGCGTCGAATTGTCGGTGACCACTCGAATGTAACCGCGCGCAGTTTCCAGCTGCCAGCACCTTGGATGACCTTGGCGCGTCCGCGCAGCGATGATGGGCCGACGTCGGCGCGGCGACGCGAGTAATAGAGGCAATGGAGCGCGACGCCCGCGTTTTAAGCTTTGGCATCTTGAATGATCGCAACAACTCTGTGATGTGGTGATTATTAAGAGCCGTATTACATCGCTAAAACATGCAGCATCATCAGTGATTTGACCAAACACAGAAAACAGTAAGAGCTACTTGAATCCGGAGTGCAAAAGTGTAAGCGCTTATCTGCACCTTATGACCCTTACATTCTGATGCACAGTGTCGTGCACAGGTCTGGCCCCAGTAGGCAGCTTTCCTGTGCCTATATTGAGCCATGGTTGTACAGGCCTTCAGGGTAAGCAGCTTCTCTGTGCCTGTATGGAGCCATGGTCGTTCAGTGTAGGCCGTTCCTTGTGCCTACGAGTATATGGACCGCACGCCACTGCTGATGATTCGTATAAGTCGTATAAGGTTTTAGTGTCCTCGTAAGAAAGTAGATGACGAGTGAAACTTCCTTCCAGCGAGCCTCTGCCCCGCAAAATATTACTTGGATTTCTTCAAGTCGGGAAACCCTAGTTATGAATACTCCAGACCAGACCAATTCCATTTTAGAATTTATTGACAATTTACATCGGGTGATATCCCGGTCAAATGCCTGTTTATGCTACGCTAGGCTTACAGTACCTATTTTCTTTAGACTGATGACCTGGTCAAGCAAGGTTATTTGAGTCCGCTAGATGCGCGTACCTACCATAGACGTCACGTGCCCGACAAAGTTCTTATTCTGATGGAAAATAATAGATGACTTCGGCAGTTGGCTCTGTTAATACAATTTTCCCATGAATATTGTCTGTAATCTATCTGGCACCGGCCTCTAGCCTGCTTATTAACCTTTGCTGACCTCCGCTTAGTTGTAATAGTTTTTCGCGGAATAATATTAGCGTGTTTATCTTTACTACATGGATATAAATATAAGCGAGTGAGTAATGCTGCGTCGGGAAATTGTTGAATTTTACAAATCTTTCGAAGCTATACTAAATTGCCTTTTCACGCTACATCTTCTTGTATGTCGTCGCCAATCGAAAATACTCTACAGTAGAGTAATTCGAGGTTCGAGGGTCCAACGCGCTTCACTTTAAAATACATTTTTTAAGACCATTGAATTGTAGTATGTATAATCATCATCATCATCAGCCAAAAGACGTGCACTGCTGGATCTAGTTTACCACAAAGAAAGTCACCATGACCGATCTTGCGCCGCCTGTGTCCAAAAAACCCAAAAGGTCTTCGGTCCACCTTGTGGACGGGGCCTAACCACGCTGCATTTTCAGGTGCGGGCCCCAGCGGCCGTTGGTTATAAGACCAATGTTCTCTGCACATTGCCACTTAAGTTTTGCAATTCTTTGAGCTATGGCGGTTACTCTGGTTCTCATTGGACTTCTTCATTCTTAATTTGATCTTGCAAGGAAACGTAGAAGTAGGCTCTAAGGCATCTGGTTAAAATGTTTATGCTTCTAATCCATTGAACCGGAGATGTGCGAAATTAACCAATCGCATGCTGCAGTTTCAAATTTGCTCGTGTGTTGTTTCAACAGCAACGCACTCTGATTGATCTATTTCGCATAACTCCACTCCACTCCACTGGCAACCTTAGTGGCAGGTTAGCAGGAGCTGCTCGTATAGGCAGCTGCACAAAGAAGGCCCTACCCTGCCACACATTTTTATGGCAGGATACCTTTCTTACTTTGCCGACTGTAGATATCAGATTACAGGTAAATCAGTGGCACGTGAAGCCGTAGAACCGCGGCCGCATACTTACTCGCGGGCCCTCCTTGACGGCTCGCGACGTGATCCTGTGAAGGGTGCACTATTGGACTTCTGTGGTTGGATTTCCGGCACAGACAAGAAACAGATCGTTTTACAGTAGTCAAAAGTATATTTTTGAATACAAGTAGTAATAAAATAACACAAATCAGTATCTGTTATATTTTATTTCCAAACACAACTTTTCTTTTACAATAGGGAATATGCATGAATTTTTATTTTCGCTTTATTAAAACCTCATTCATGTAACAAACAGTAGACAAAAATATATTTTTTGAATATTTATAAAAGTTCAAGATATAAGCGATCAAACATTTCATTCTATAAATTTATTATGGAGTTTAGTTCATCATTGACCTCTCTCTCAAATTCCTGTCTAATAAGTTGCTTGAAATGCCTATATCATGATTTCAATTTTAATATCACTTTAAAATCGTTTTTACGGTATTTTGATATTTCGTTTATAATAAATATAAGATTTTATAATAAACTTCCTAGCAGCATAACTGACTTGTCTATTGGTAAATTCAAAAATATTGTGAAACGAAAATTATTTTCTAAAGCTTATTATAGCACACAAGACTACATGAATGATGAAGCCGCGTGGGATTAATGTAAATTATAGCGTCATGTAGGTATATGAATAATTATTTAAACTAATACCTAAGGTATTATTATTATTTAATCTTAATTGTTTTATATACTCTGACATTTAGAATTTTATTCTAGACACATTCTAGATTATTTATTTTTTATTGACAATCCTTTTGGGATTTATCTTATTGATTATTTTAATTTTAAAAATGATGATTTTATCAATAATATTACACTTAAGTTAAATGATCTGATTAGGTTTTTCTGGGTTTCCCTAATCCTTGCAGCAAATGTTGGATCATATTGTATTTCTCCCAGCAAACATTCACTCTCATGTAACTGACATTTCGAAAGTGCTTGTAACTAGGCCTACTTGAATAAGGAATATTTTGATTTGATTTGATTTGATTTAAATACTATTTAGCGCTTTAGTGCAAGCCACTCTAAGACTAAAAGACTCATTTATTTAATTCAGCGTTTATATGTTGGACTTTTAAACTTCCTGCAAGTCCAAAGCCCAATAGGTACCTCCTAAAATAAACTAAATAAAATAAATAAATCAAATTGAAAATTTTGCTCAGACTGACCCTCAATTTTTAACAATTTAATAAACCACTTAGTATGTAACTGGAAAATTTGCTGAACTGGTCACAGCTTGTTACCATTTAAGCAAATTCTCATGACGTAATTTTTAGGGTTCCGTACCTCACACGGCAAAAAAGAACCCTTTGTTGTGTTGTGTCACTGTGTTGTCTGTCCATTTGTCCGTTTGTGGAGCCTCTATTTCTCAGGAACGCATGGAGGTTTCAAGCTGAAATTAATATCAAATATCTACTCAAGCAGTTCCTTGTTACTGTGAAAAATCAAACTTCGAAGTCAACACAATGACAAGATACAGCCATTAAAAACGGTTTTTCCATACACATTGCCGTGAACTGAAAACCTATAGAGTACTTCCAGTGGTCCTTTATAGCACAACCAACAAGAAAAATCTAAAAATCTTACATATTTATGTATATTTGTGACATTGACAACTAATATAAAATGACCCCACACTGCGTACATTAGGCTTAGGAGCAGGGCTCTGCTAACACTGGATCTTAATAGATAAGGGTTTTTTAATTCACGTATATTTTGTACAGAACCCTCGATGCGTGAGTCCGACTCCCACTCGGCCGGTTTTGCAAATGGTTTGATTTTAAACAACAGAAATTACGCAAATGTATTCAATTTGTATTAATATTGAAATTTGCTTTAGTACGTAAACTGTTTTATGTCAGCAGTAAATTGAATATCGTGCCCTTCCCGAACCCTTAATCAGGACACAAATAGTAAAATTCAAATTGAATGCTAGCGCGACCGAAGTCCACTCGGTAACGCAAATACCGGCACAAAAGAATCCTGCAAACTCAGCTTATTCCGACTTGGAATCAAATATTAAATTTCCTGAGTTAAATCCCTCGCAAATTCTACATGTCAGGGATTTGTAGAAAGTCAGAGGTCAGTCCGCGGGTCGGGTAGGGACATCCCGCTTCTGACCTCTGCTCGGGCTCCTCGTGCGGTGCAGGCCCTCACTGCACTCGAGCCTCACTCGGAACGCTGCGAGTTGGCGACGGCTCGCACGACCCACTTTCGCGACATTTCACGCGTTTCGCAACAAATCGATTTCTTGAGCCGCCTCGCCTTGGGACGCCCAGTGTCACCATCGTCCTCATATGTATTAAAGTTTCTGAAATAACAGTATTAAGTAGGGTAAAAATAAAAAAAAAGTGAACATTTTTTTTTTCTTCAGAATATTTTTTTGGGCTCATCTTACTTAGAATAGTTCAAACATTCGAACTTCATACAGTAAAAAAAGTGTATACAATTTTGTATGTACAAATATTTGTCAGTTTCGTTACGTTCATAGAAATAAAATAACATTCATACTGAAATGTACGGAAGATTACTTTGCTGGCAGAACCGAAGACTCTTAGTCTATCTGCTTAATACGTTCATGGCTATATATGTATAATTTATTTATTTTATATATATTTGTATATATATATATATATATACATATATATATATATATATATATATGATATTTATGTAAGTATATGTTTTCATATGTCTTTTTGTAGTTCTACAATTCTCAGACCCGCCTACAATGTTTCTCCTTTGCCCGACGATTGACTGGTAGAGAATGCCTTATGGAATTAAGTTTGCCTTTTGTACGATAAGTTTTCTTTTTTGCAATAAAGATTAAATTAACAAATGTAACGAAAGTGAGATGGAGATTTTGGACCTTTTTTCTAGAAAAAAATCTTTTTTATGTATACTTTTTTTTATTTCACCCATGGCATATTGCATCATGCATTAGACGATTTTGTTCCTCAATTTTGGATCATAGCTATGACGAACATATACAATTAGTTATTATTATTGTAGTGCATTTTGTAAAGCCCTCGCCTGGATCGACCGCTCGAAAGCAGCCAGTAAACAACACGCATGCCAGCCGATGAATACTTGATGTCATGTTTCACCGGAGATTTTCATATTGTAACTGTAACATGACTGTTACTGTATTCTAAACAAACATCGGACTACTGAATATGAAATCACGAGTAAAATTATATATTGCGACGTAGGAAAACATCGCGAACCTCACAAATACGAATGTTGACTGAGAAAACGGAACTATAACGTGAAAATAGTAAATCAATATGCGAAATCACGCGATCAAAGACTCGGGAGCCTGTAAGTTGATGCGATGAGCGCGGATCAGCGGCGATGACGGGGCACTGCGGCCCCGCACTCAGCACTCAGCACCTAACACTTGTCCGCGCTCCGGAACATCTGACAGCCACAGATGATTCATTGCTGGCCTTCTGAACGATCTCTACAAAGCCACAGGTACTTAGCCAGCCGTAGTCATGAGTAAAAAGATCGAGTCGCGAATGCAATTCTCGTGGTAGGGGCAGGATTATAAGTTGCTGAAGCAAGCTCGTTAGGGCAGCGGAGCGCAGGCCTACGACGGGACAAAAGATGTAAAAATAATGGGACAAGGAGAAGGATGTCCCTACCCGGAAAATGAAAAAATAAAAACTGCATTAAAAGCCTAGAGTTCATAATCTACGTTTACGTAATGATAAAAAAATAACAAGTTCCCGGTTTCATGGGCCACGATGGTACCGATCGCTTTAAGTAATTTTGACATGTTTGATTGGAGTTACTAAATACTCTTATATTCTGTTCTGACAAACGAGCTGCTGTTGAATAGTAGTGGACTGAGCACATATGTCGTGGCACTTATAACAGTCAGGACATACAAGTATACTATGGGGCATTATGAAGTAATGAGTAATGATATTTCTTTTTTAAGTAGGCCGCAAGGGCACTTTTACAAGTCTGAGTCTAAAGAAGGTATTTCCCAAGAGGAGACCACTGTTGAGAAGAAAGAAACTCATCAGTCACTGTTTTGAATAATCCTTAACTATTATCATATTAGTATGTATTTAGATTATCTGAAATATATATTTTTAAGTATAAACTCTGTTCGTAGTTCTCCACACAAACATTTCTAAACTTATGAGAGAAAAATTATAATAGAAGAAAACAATCAAAATATGTTTTTATGAAAACAACTTACGTACGTTATGATAACTTTATTGAAGTAATTATTTGAGCCTATGTAAAGGACGCCTGTGTTTGAGTTTCTGATTTACTGGTACTTGGTAAAAACTGACGGTTATTTATAAAATGTGTATACAGCTCGCACATTTTTTTGTACTTTTACACAATCGACATAAACTGCTGCCTTCTATTTGGACGGGCGCAGGACAGCGCCACTCGCCGACAACTTAAAGTGAGATAAAAAAGTTTTTATTGCGCGCGCCGGGACGCACGCACCTTGTTACCCACTCTTTAATTTTAACTGTGCCATTTCCAGTGGAAATTGCCGGCCTTTTGCAAGAGAAAACTTTTATTCGAGATTAACTTCGCGACATCTGCCATCGCTTCCTATACGAATACGGCGATCTTTGGATTTCCATTTTTGATGCTATTTGAAACGATAAACCCTAAAGACTTTTACACACCAAATTTGTGTATGATTTAGATTTATCTTAAGTGTTTTTCTACACATGAGCTATAATCTGTGAATAAGAACTCCGCGAATCATACTAAAAGGCACATTTTTTTTATTGAACTATCTCTATATTCTATGGTATACATTATGTCAGTGAACTGGATCTATATCGGAATCCCTAACGTCTTTTGTCCTAATGTATCGTTTGTCCAAATGTATCATTTGCCATAACGCATTTTTTTAGGAAACTGTAAACTTTTCAGGATTGTTATAAAACAAACCTAACCTAACCTAATCTATACGACGATCTTTTAAAAAATCCAGAAAAATTTACGGTTTCTGAAAAAAATGCGTTATGGCAAATGATACATTAGGACAAACGATACATTAGGACAAACGACATTAGTGATTCCGAAGGAGACCCCACTGAACTATAATACCTATATTATACAACTCCGCACAGAACTTTAATGAATTTCAAAACAAGAACGCAGGGTTTTTGCAATATTTTTTTAGCTAAATATGTTCTATTTACTGCAGTTTATGGGTTACTCGTAGAAAAAGTATTAAGTATATGCAATAGTTATACATATAATTTGCTGTTTAAGTCTCGTACATTAATTAGGCCACTCAGCAAGATTCGTGGCCTAAAAGCGGTACTCGACTGAAAAGCAGACATTATATAACGATGCATAAAATACTGTGTGTGTTCTGAAATCGCACTTCGACGCGCTTATTCATATCTTCTATATAATTTACCTACAGTAAACTAATTAGTAAGTAACCTAAGTGATATGAATGTGCCAATTGAATAAAGACTTATGTTTCTCTCTTGTTTATTTTTATTTACTGTCAATGTACTTTCTATCTACTTTCTAGGACTTTAGCCCCGATACGAAACAGGAGTGCGACTTGCGAGTGTAATCGGCAGTTTCGGAGAGGGGGCGTTATTTATATCTTTTGTCATTAATAGGGAATGTGCATGATTTTTTATTTTTGCTTTATTAAAAGCTCATGCATGTAACAAATAGTAGACAAAAATATTTTTTCGAATAACTATAAAAATACAATAGAATACAATACAACAAATTTTTATTTCTCGTCCTTACTAAAACAGATTTATATAGCTTTAGCGCAATCTATCATGACATATGGTATATCGGTATGGGGAGGAGCGACTAAAATTAAATATCTTGAAGAGGAAAGGGGCCAGAGATGCCTACTGAAAACAATGTTCTTTAAACCATACCGATATCCTACATCTGAGCTTTATAATGATTGACAACTTTTTAGCATGCGAAAATTATATGTTCTTGCCGTAGTGTTAAGACTTCATAGGAATCTGCCATATAAAACCATCTCTTCGAATCAAAGAAGAGTCTGTGCTGTAGCCCTTGTACCCCACAGTAAATATGCATTTGCCGCTAGACAATTTCAAACACAATCTGCTCACCTGTACAACTTAATAAATTAAAAGGTCAATATATATGCACTAAAGTACTACGACTGTAAAGAGACTCTTAAAGGTTGGTTGGCTGGACTGAAGTACGATAAAGTGGAAGATCTTTTAAAAACATAGGATACGAAATGCATGTAAGTCACAAAAATATCTGCAATCTTTTCTCTGCTAAATCTGGAAATAATAAACTAAACGAACATTAATACAAAATTAATTAAACACTCATAGCTTATAAATGTAGTTATTAATAATTAAGAAATTATGTTACCACGATCACACAGAGGCATGCACACACACAACTACACACCCTTACGCATACGTGTTTAGAAATATAGTTAAGTACTTCATTAAGAATAATCTGTATAATAAATAGTGGGAAATTAAAAACAAATTGTACATACCACCTCAGGAAGAGCAAGTCCTCCTGACACAGGTGTACACGTAACTAAAAGGAGGGCTCAACACTTGTAACTATTGTTTAAGTTGTTTTTCACCAAATAAATAATTATTATACACTTATTTATTTTAAATCTTAGGGTAGGTTTTTATTATTATTATTTATTGCACACCAACAACAGAAACAGTACGATAGAGCCTTAACATAAAATACGGTAGACAATAGGCGGTCTTATCGCTAAAGAGCGATCTCTTCAAGACAACTTTTGGGTAGCGGAAATGATCAAGATAAGCCATCAAACATTACATTCTATCTCTTTCTACCAAAATGGAATTTAATATGGAGTTTATATTCGTTTATAGGCCGGAGTGGACTATGACGTACAGTACATGTCGGACCTCTCTGTCAAATCGCCGTCTAATTAGCAGTTTAAAATGCGTAAATCACGCGCATTTCTTGGCCGATTTTGATTTAAATTTTACCTTTTGAAAGCGTTTTTACGGTATTTTCATATTTTGTTAAGAAACGCGATAAAAAAATTCATGCATGTACCCTATTTCATCTGTAGAAAAGAATATATAATACATATTATTTCCACTACTTTGCTACCTTGAAAATAGATATCAAAACAAAACAAAACTCAATTTTAGCTTAACCTCAAAATATGTAATTAAATACGAATGCGTCAAGCTACTTATATTTTTTTATGTTATAAGATTGTAGATATGATAGAGCAATAAAAGTCACTGACCGCGCTCGTATCAGGCCGACCCCAAGCAGATCCCAATGTCGCTGTTCGATCGTGTAAGTAAATCGTGTTCCATGCGCACACGCCGCCTCGCTACCCTCGTCGGCGCCAATCGCCAAATATCCAACAACCTGATTATTTGTTTACACGCCTGAATATACATATACATACTCGTAGTAGCAATGTTATTATTGCGGACTGGCTCTGTGAGCTGACCTCTCGATCTTGATCCATATAATTATCCCACTGCTCACAAAATCTCACGAGTATCGGTTTAGAAATGTAACCTGCAAAGGAGTACACGTTGGAGTCTGTGTGGAAATAGAAGAATTGTGGCAGAAACTGGAACTAACATTATGAATTTTACATGGCAATCGAACCTTAGGCACCTGTCTCATAAAAAAATAAACAAACTTCTGCCATTTATATGTCACTGTGTATTTTTATATACAAAAACCGCAATGTAAATTTAAAAAAAAAATGTTGAAACGTGATATCTGTGCATAGTTCAACAAGGGATATTATATTTTAATGTTATTCGGTTTTGTCAGCGGGGAAAAAAGGCTATGAAAGCCCCACTATCGACTTATAAAAAGTCCCAGAACGTGTGTCCACTATGACGGGTATTTATGTTGTATATAATATTAAATTCTTACCTATTTAATAGTACCCCTAAGTAATTAGTCTCCGACACAAAATCGGTAAGTATCAAAATATATTTATTTACATAAATATACAGATCATTCATAATCTTAAAATAACTGACAAATTATAACTGTCAGTGTTGTCAGCATAGCAAAAAACATAAAAAAGCACTAGTACGCCCTCAAATCCTACGACTATTTTTGTATTTTTTCTTTTCATCTCCAAATCTCATTTTTGATTAAACCGACTTGTTTAAGTTTGCCCCTCATTTGTACAAAATTACCACCGGCAATTATGCTCGTGTAACACAACCGGCCAGTTAAGTCGAAATACCTCCGTGAGTACGGAACCGTCGGTGTCCGAGTCAGACTCGCACTTGGCCGGTTTTATATTGAATCGAGTCTCTATCGACTAGATACATTGTAGTACGAGTTTTATAGCAGCGCCAAGTCTGCTGACACTACGCAGCTTGTTTAGTCTAAGGAGCCGCGATAGCTAACCGACGCCATCTGATAAGTGATAATAACGAATTATTAGGTGATAAGGCTTCCGGCGCCCCAGGTGTTTGCCGAACACTCCTTGCGCTATCGACACTATCGCTGAATTACTGCCTGATTGCCTAAAACGAGCTGCTTGTCTGTTTACCTTAGAAATTGTTTGGGGAACGTTGGCCTGCCCTAGTTACGGCTAAAGAGACTTGCTGCGCTGAAACGCTATACGCTGTACAGGTAGGTACTCCCTATAAATACCTACTGATTATTTACATCTATTGTTTACATAGCATGAGGGGTTCTGATTACGACAGAGCGGGCATGTGGGCCTTCGCAGACGCCATTACAAATTAAACAACCTAGCTTTCATGGCTCAGGCTCGATCTGGTTCCTAAAATGTCTGTTGCTTAAACCAAAATGGTCTTGTTCCTACATTACCTTCCTACTTTGACGTCTTTCTTATATAGTCTGTTTCCTAAATTATCTGCTTCTCAAAATGACCTTCTTCCCAAATTGTCAGTTTCCTATGAAGTAACTATGATGATTCTTAAAGTGTCTGTTTCTCAATTCAACGGGATCTTTTTTAGGGTTTCGCAGTCAAAATGGCAAAAACGGAACCCTTATAGTTTCGTCATGTGCGTCCATCCGTCCGTATGTCACAAGCATTTTAATCAAAAACTATAAGATGTATATTGATGAAATTTGAAAAGTAGATGTCTTGTGTAAGCCGCTACTTAGTTTGATAGTTAAATAAAAAATATATATATTTCTACGGGGGCCACTACATGCATGTAGACGAAACTTTAAAAAAAGATCAGTTAATATCAATGTGTAGCACATCATTCGTCATTTCTTCTAAAAACATAAAGGTTTCTAAGAATTTGATTGATTTAACATTGTCTATTTTCTAAATGGTATGTTCAAAAAATATGAAAAAATTTACACGTATAAAACCAAATAAATACTTCTAACGAAAATTGTTTTCAACATGATCGGACATACCGTTTTTAAGTTATTGCCAAAAAAACTACGATTCGTAGAAAGGACGTAGGTGCCGGGAAGATACGCCCTTTTGTCAGTGTTTTTTTTTCATATCGTTATTGTTTCATTTGTAGTGTATTTTTTTGTATAAGCGGCTGCGGAACCCTACATTGAGCATGGTCCGACATGCTCTTGGCCGGTTTTTTTAAATAAATAGTAAGTGTGAACCGATTTTATTGTAGAGTTCGTACCTTCGGATATTGGTCCTATTTTTTTTTATTTGGTTAAGTTCTAATCATGGGATACATGATTTATACTTCATAACAACATAGGAATCAAACCATTTAACATTATAAGAATCAAACCATTGTTGAAGGTGTACATAACGGGAAGCAAGCATTTTAAGAAAGTGCTATCATGGAGGTTATCAGACATTATAGGAAAGAGACGTTCTTTAGAAGAAGGCCATTTCGAGAAATAGACATTTTAAGAAACGGACGGAACGAGCCTGAACCGTTTTAATTTTTTTTGTAAATCAGTTGCCGAGTATCAAAAGGGAGAGCCTCTAAAAAGATAAAAGTTTAAAAGAAGGACATAAATCTAAACTATAAGTACATACGAGTATTCATGCAGGTACATATTATCTGAGGAAAATAAATATTGGCCCTATAAATTCTCCATTCTTACCGAGCACCGCACGTGACGTCATCGCCCGCGAGCGCTCTCAGGACACCTTACAAATAGCACGATAAAGTGCCCTCACCGCTGCACCTCATATTTGCAGACGAACCAAGGTCGTCGACATAGCTCTGAGAGTGATGGGGTAGGTGGAACACATCGCTTGTAAAAGTAGAACCAAGGACCATTGAAACAAGAGGATTGACAGTTGCCATACTTGGTCGTGATTGATTGATTGATTAGAGCTGTTTATTCCCGCTAGTAATTTTGCTGTTACCGATACTATATGTTGTGATGGTGAAGCTGCCACGACAGCCCCCGGCACCACGTGTAGACTGTAGGTGACTGCCGCGATCGAGCGCACGGCAGTCAGAGTGTATGTACCTACTTACTTAACTATGTTCTAGCCGGTCTGCGTCATGTCAGTATTCAATGGCCTTAGCTAAGGACATTGGGTATTATTATTGGGGCTTTGATCGTGTTCCGATCGCATGGAGATATTCTGGCAAAAACTAGATGGCGCTTTAGAACTGAACATTTAACGATGCTGTAATTGAATAAAGGAATACAGTATAGTAACAATTAGTTGACAAATTGCTAATCCATACTATACTACATACTATATATAATATTATAAATGTGAAAGTGTGTCTGTCTGTCTGTTACCTCTTCACGCTTAAACCGCTGAACCGATTGGAATGAAATTTGGTATGAAGATAGTTTGAGTCCAGGGGAAGGACATAGGCTACTTTTTATCCCGGGAAAAGACACTTACCCGCGAGAAATGAATTCAATGCGGACAAATCGTACGTTACACTGGTACGCAAAAACTACATGACAGATTTGCGTAAAATTCTGCAGTAATATAGCTTAGATAACAGAATAGGACATAGGCTACCACTTTTGAGGGTATTCATTCATAAAAGGGTTTTTTTTTAACAATAAATGGAAAAACATGACCTTTTGTTCATTTGACATTGTGACATTTTCATTTCTAAACAATTAATAAACAATTGGTAACCTAGCAACAGTAATACTACCTACACGATTAAACAAAGAACACACCTTCCGTATATGACGTATCATACAAATAAGAGTATATCTGAATATAGCCGGATAATAGCCCGTTGTACATTTTGGACTTGCTATCATCTCTGAATGATAAACATTTTGTTACAAAAGTACATGGTTTATAAATAAGATAAATACATAAACGAGTTCTTTTTAACAATAAATGGAAAATCATCACTTATTGTTAACTCTGAAATTTTCATTCTGAAGAGTTATAAAGAAATTGCTTGAAACCAATAAGAGGCGTTACTACCTGTTGGCGTAACTGGATGGCGTTAGTTGTAAACGATATCAACGCAGAAGTACTGAACTTAGAGACTTGAAATATTTACAGTAGACAATTTGTATATAGATACAACGTAGGCAAGGAAAACGACAGGATTTTTGGAAATTTATCTCCTAACGGGGTTAAATTGGGGTTGAAAAATTGTATTGAAGATCTGTAATTATTTGAGTAACTGTTATTATATTTCGACTATAATTTCCTCATTTTAAACTAAGAAAACTAATTTCAGCGTTTTTGGAAAGTCATCCCTTAACGGTGTTAAATTGGGGTTGAAAGTGTGTATGGAAAATCTGTACTTATTTAGTAACTGTTTTGATATTTCACGTAAAGACTCTTAATTTAAAACTAAGAAACTAATTTCAGCATTCTTGGAATTTCATCCCTGAAAGGGTTAAAATAAGGGGTAACAGTCTGGGACAAAAGTACGATTGCGCATAAAGAGTGTTGTGAAGCGCTGAATAGAACTTTGAAAGATATTAGAGGGAACGAAGTTATGATGGGTGGAGTCACTATGTTGTTAGCTGGAGACTTTTGTCAGACTCTGCCGGTATTTCCGAGGCGAACTCGAGCTGATGAAGTTAAATTCAAATTCAAATATTTTATTGCAGGCCAGGGTACTTGCATTAAACTTGCATTAAGGCTTCAAATATTTGGCCTATAATCAAAAAACTCCACCTTAAGATAAATATGCGAGTGCACCTTAAGGGCGATGTTTGCGCTGGAGAATTCTCCGACCTTATTCCTAAAATAGGAAATGGAGAATATCCCGAAACTGAGGGAAGGATTACAATTCCATGGGATCTCGCGTTGTGCGGACCGTTGACGACCTAATCTCTCAAATTTAACCAGATGTTCAAAATCTACACAGCAAGTCCATGGAGTGGTTGTGTGAACGAGCGATTCTGACAGCTAAGAACGACCAGGCTTCCGTTATTATTAACATTTTATTTAAGTCATTTGAAGGTTCAGAATACGAATACAAGTCTGTAGACTCGATTTGTAGTGAACACGGATGATGCCATAAACTATCGCGTAGTTTTTAAATGCACTTAACCCACCCGGCCTACCTTCTCACATATGTATCTTAAAAGTGGGTGCTCGAGTAATGTTGCTGCGAAATTTCAATCAGCCGAAGTTGTGCAATGGAACCAGGCTGCGTGTGTAAGCCTTACATAAAAACGTTATAGAAGCCATTGTATTTACTGGCTGTGCTCAAGGTGAATTTGTGTACATATCCCGGATACCATCTATACCCTCGGAATACCCATTTGAATTGAAAAGGCTGCAGCTCTCAGGGTCAGTCACTGAAAACAGCAGGAATAGGTCTTAGGGGGGACTGCTTCTCGCAGCTTGGTGGGGTCTGTTAATGTGGTATATAAAGAAATACTGCAAAACCTACCTTATGTTCAATATTATCAATAGTTCAAACTCAATTGTCAAATTATATCTGTTATTTTTCTCAAATTACACGTATATAACAAATTAACGTGACTTATAACTATTGACAGACAATGCATAGCCTAAACTGCCGACGGTAGGAATACGAGACTTGAAACACATATTCCGTTAGAAATGTATGTAGAGGCGCACTAAAGAAGGATTTTTTGAAATTCGAGCTATACGCAGAGGAAGTCGCGGGCAAAAGCTAGTAATAAATAAATCGTAACATTTAAACACTGCGTCACGCTTTCAAAGTTGAATAATTGTAAAAGATAATTCTTGTACATAGATGGCGTTGTACATATACCGGGGAACGGTTTTTTGTACGGAGATGGTCAGTCCTCTTGTTTTAACGGTCCTGGGTAGAACTAATGGTTGTTGGGTTATAGGGTAAAGGACTAATTAACAGACAAAAATGCATCGCCCAATATAGATACCCAAATTTACTTTTACCGGGACACGGTTCTGATAAAATGGCATATCAAACTTACGTAAGTTGTTTAAACAAAATCACATTTTGCATTTTTTCCTCTATAATATTTTTAATTTTATAAGTTTTGAAATAAAACAATTTAACGGATTTTATCGCGGATATTATCTCATTTTAGTTCCCGACGTTTCGGAAGCTTTCCAGCTTTCCATGGTCACGTTTATAAGTTTTAATATGTTGTCTTGGAGAAGTACCCATTGTTTTTATACTTAAAAATATAGATTTAGGTTACGCTAACTACAAATATTGCAATAGATAGGAGTCATTAAAAAAAAACTGACTGTAGAGTTTGTTTCGGCTTTCTACTCAGCAGTGGTCTCCTCTTGGGAAATGCCGTAGAATCAAACTTGTAAAAGTGCCCTTGCGGCCTACTTACAGAATAAAGATCATTAGTTCATTATTTCGTTGGGGCAGAAAGGTTGATGATTGACGAACGCGTATCGGGCCTCTAGCAACGGAGACCGACGATCTGGTCAGGATCACGGGAAACCAGAGGAAACGGCCTCAAATGACCGGTCTTTGTGGTCATAAACCTTTGTCGAACAGTAAACGTCTTTCGGTTGATGTTGGTGATGATTTGCAGACAGCAACCCGTCACGGCATCGGCGGGACACTCCGGCGCAGCTGTGAAATGTCACCGGCGATATTTGCGCGGCGCGTGAATCATACGCTATACTTATACGACCTGGATACGGGAGCCTCCCGATACGCATCGATGAACTCCTAAAGGACTACACTTTTCTGACAACATCAGAAGGCAAGCAAACCCACAAGATATAAAAACTACGAGTAATAATGCTCACACGTACGTAAGTTGTTTTAAAAAAACGACCGGAGTTGTTCCCGGTGCTATAACATAAGGACTTTTGATATTTTCAATGGTTCTGTGGTCTCAGCAATGTTGCGTACTGTAACTGCAAGTTTATTTTATCTCACTATGATAAATTGAATTTTTTCCTGCATTCTTTTTGCAGATAGCAATTTACTTTGTTATATTATATAAGACTATTTAGAAGGCGCCCGCAACTTCGTCCGCGGAGGAGAAAAAATCATAACCCCTCTTTTTTTCTTCAGCGTAGTCGGGTAAAAAGTATCCTATAACCATCTAGAGATACCCAGCTACCCGTGTACCAAAAATACTTGAAATCCGTTTAGTCAATTTTGCGTGATGAAGCCGCAATGACACGTACAACCATACAAAAATCCAAAACATATATTTTTTGCTTCAGTGACCTCCAAATAGTCTCTTACAATAGTTTTTTTTTTAATATCGTCAATGCACAGACAATTCATTTTTACAACTTTATAATAGTATAGATGTTATGCATGATGTGCTCTCATCGAGAAGGACGTATACACGATTGATATTGTACCTATATGTTATGTTTAAGCTTGCTGTAACGCTCAGTTTTGTGACCAAAATAAAAAAAATAAAAAGATGCCCCCAAATGTAAAACCTAATTGCATGTAGGTAACTATATTTGCGCTGACTTTCTTGCTCTTCAAACGAGCACATAATAATGCAGTGTATTCCAACATCCCTACTTATTGTGTTCAGGGACGTACACTTGTTCTAACAAGGAAGAAAATTCTTCCCAAAGATAACATATATACTTACATTTCTAACTCTACTTGAATCTTATAATGTACCTGCCTGCTTATTGTTAGAGTTTTGTCCAGGTCAAGGACTCTTCGTTCAAAAACCGGGCATGGTGCCGGTAGCGCACCTCCCGCGCGAAACCGCGAAAAGCTATACAGAGCGCGCGATACTAAAGCGGAACTTCCTAAGGTTTGACGTTTCGCGGCGGACATGCGCTACCGGCAGAGACTGATGTTACATTCATAAGTGGCCGAAAGCGCACAGCCCAGCCGAACTTGAATCTATGGTTGAGTTGGGTGTCGCGTGTAACAGCTTCAAAAACAGTTGCTGCCAATCACTATGATCGACTGTTGTGTTTCGCCAATGCAAATCTTTGTACAGCGTAATGAACAACGAATTAAGGTTACAAATTAAAGATTTTGTGAACCATAATGACGCACCTACACAGAGGTTATAAAATGTTCTAAAACGTTATAAAACACCATAAAATATTTTAAATCCTATCCTGGTAAACATGTTGTATAACACCGTATAACATTATGTCAAATATGTCAGTTCAAAGGCAGCACCACCGAGAGTAGACATGGAATACGGTTTGCTCATTGGGTTCGCTGTTTATTTATTTTTTTGCGAAAAAAGAAAAAGCGCTCATGTTGTATGCGTCGGGCTTCAAAAGAAAGAGAAAAGTCATGTGCAACAATTGTATAACTATAAAGATGCATCATGTTGTATAAAATACTAACATTTTTATAACTTTTTTGTTATAATTTGTGATAAAGTTTTATAATCATTGTTATAAAACTTTTATTATACAACATGTTAAAAAATACCAGTGTGGGAGCGTTTGAAACACCTAACAAGTTGTAACAAAATGTTATGAATTGTTAGTGGATGCTATCGTGTTTTATAACGTTATGTTACATTTATATTATAACAACTAGTGTGGGAGCACCATAACTTAGCAGTTTTCATAAATATCTGACAGCTTGATATTCTAACATACTGAATATAAAACTGCCAAGTTAAGCCAAACTGAAAATGCAATCAGCGGCAATAAATTGGTTTTGTGTTAATATAAAATATCAAGTTTTAGGTAATTAGATTAGATTTAGATTAATTTAGGTTAATATATCAATAAACTGCATGTGAGCTACATTAATGAAATTTTGGATTCTACGCCAAGGGGTATCATATGGACCTTATGTATGTAAGTTGAATAGGTTTCGAGTTGTGAAAGGTTCAAATGTAGCTCGAAATGGTTCATGTATAACTGTAATATTACACATGGCTGCTGCGTCACCAGATCCTTTTTCTTTGAACTTGGCTGGATAAGCGGGTCCAGAGCCTTGACAGGTGGACAAAATGAAACGAAATCAAACATATGAAGATCACTCAACGTCAGATAGTTGTTTGTGCGTCAACCGCGTCGTATGTCAGCAGGAGAGCAATCGTCGCTTAATAGTTCGGTAACAAGAGCCGTCCTAATGGCCGTATGCACTTTGGCCGGCGCCGGCAGCTGCCCAATTGACGGCGCCGAGGAATTCCAATTTACTCCTATTACGAGGTGTCCACGCGACGCGGCCGGGCTAGCTCTCTCAAGTTCTTCAAATACCGTCTTTCTTACTATTTGGTATACATATTTAAGTGAAAAGAACGTCGCGACTTGAGCTATGAAACAACTTGCAAGTACAGTCTTTGCTAAGGAACGTTGCTCGCGAGTACATTGCTAGGAAGGAGCCAGTCCGTCCCGCGCAATAAAATAGCACGGGGGGGAGCCAATTCCGAGGATCTCTAGGGGATCATAAAAACGATAAATTCTCCTTCGAAATAAAACCGGCGGGCGATGGTCTCTGCCCGGATTGCGGTAATTAGGTGTGAAACCTTCTTAAGACGCTGGCGGTATTTAATCAGCGTTCGGGAGGGTATTTAAAGACGTGACAGCAGCAGCCTCAATTACACGAGGCTCGTCCCGTAATTGCTCGCTCGTGGCTGTTAACAATTATTGCCGTGATCCCATTCCGCCGGCCCCGCGTCGCGCCAGCGGGGTGCTGCTCCCGGCGCTCTCCTCCAGTCAATGAAGATGAAAACTCTATCCTAGATGTCGCTAATAACTCGCCTTACCTAGTGTACGTGGATGGATCTCTGACGTAACGTAACTCATAGTTTTTGGTCTATTAGGTACTTAACATTTTCATAAATAACTAAATAATACAACCCGAGACAGCCTGTAGCCGCCACACGTCTCCCAATTTTTCACCTGAGGTTGCTTTACTTATACCGCAAAATTCCTTGCAAGAAGCGCTCGTTAATGTTAGAAGAGATGACTAATAATAATAGGTTATTGAGATTGGACCGTGACGATATTATATATTCATACGCCGTACGTGACATTTTAGAAAAAGATGATTATATTTAATATATACAATAGTAATGGTAACAAAGAACGCATGAACATGACACATGACGAGTGCATCTTATCCCTCGAGTTAACAACACACTAGAATTGTTGAAATGCGACCTGCACGTGATTGTGAGGATCTTTCAGAAAATCCTGAAAAGTAAAGCAATGCATTTTTTGTATTAAAGTACTTAACATTTGCCTAAGTTAGTTAAATTTTACGTAAAGTTTAAGACATTATAGTTTACGACCTTTGAAACCAATGAGATTATTGACCATATAATAATCTGTTTAATACCCTGTGACAGATGAATGATTATTATGTATGATAACTTCCCAAACACAGAAATGTAATTTTGAACCTCAAGTAAACTAACTATCTACTTATAAACGGCAATTTGCTCTTAAATACATTATACTCGCACCAAATTTGGATAAAATTGGATTAAATTGGACTAGCTAGTTTAGATCTGATGTAGCGTGTCTCGCGTGCTCATCTCATCACGGGTGATTCTTGCTGCCATATAGGGCGCACGCAGCGCAACTGCCTACTTAACCCGTTTAGTCTTCACAAACGAGCCGGGCTTTGTCATACGACTCGCGTCATAAACCCAGCCGAGCGTGATCTCTAGGCCACCTAAAACGATCGCCACCATTCGCTGTCTGCTCAATGATTCAGGCCCCACGCTCGTCCGGCGTGACAACTTCTACGGGTTCGCGAGCTCGAGTTTAATTAAAAGTGCCCTCGTGGTTTGTTTGCGTGGCGCCGTTCTTTGCGGCTCGAGCGAGCTTAATGAAATACAATTTATCTCGGCGAATGTTAAAGCAATATTTCCTTTTCGGCGAGACCAAAGTTCCGCTTGAGAATGCTCATATTTCTTGCTGCTGAGTCACGGGGATTAGGCTCCCGTGCATCGCGCGCCCCTCGGAGAATACTGTTGTACTGTGAGGCACTCCGCCATTGCCGGTGATTGCGCTGGACCCTCGCGAGGGCAATGATTTATCGGCGCTGGCCGCTGGGGGTGCATCGCGCCACTTGTCGGCATCGCTCTTGAGGGGTTGTAAACAACCCTCCTCAGCATATTTCAAGGACAAAATCCGTTAATAAGATTGGGGATTTTATTGTCTAGCGTGCCATTATAACGATTGATGCTGCGTGTGCAGATACCACTCTGTTGCTTTGTTCATCGATAATTGGAAATGTCGAAATCGATGCCTTACGTTTACATATTAAACTAGTAGATGAAATCTAATACTGCGTCGGTCGATACGATTCGCCTCCGTTAAAACTTTGAGCGAATTAAAACTTCGGACAATTACTAAATTAAGTTTTTGTTAAGTGAGGTAGGTCTATCGATTTATGCTCCACAAAGTTTATATTAGGTTAATTTGCCTAGTTTGTACGCCCACCACTTTGGGAGTTAGAGAGTTGTAATTTTCTTGGGCATCTTAAGCGCTGCCCACGTGCCAAACTTGCATGAAGCGGAGGTTTTGAGTTCGAGGCCTACGTGTCTCCGGCAAAGGTCGCCCGCGGGCGAGCACCGCTGCAGCCGCGATGCAATTTGCCTTTCACAAAAGTGCACGAGGAGCGAGTCCTCCCGCGCCCCGCGAGCCTACTCACGACTCGCCGCGATATGAGAGCAGAAAGCAAGTTTATAGGGCAAGCCGCGGCGAGAGCGCCCCCGGCCCTCGGCCCCCGCGGCCCGCCGGCCGCCTCGCACTCAGTCAGCCGCTGGCTTCGCACCGAACCGCGCGTCACTCCGCGTGTCGAACCCCGCGCACCCCGCTACGTATTCGCGCGAAACTGCAGGATTCGCGAGTGATCACACCAGGAGTTCCTAGTGCTAGTTTATGAATTACCGAGTGTTGTGGTCGCCGACGGCGACAAGTGTGCACAGTTGAGTGAGTGAGTGCGCGGAGGGCTAGTCCGGTGCAGCCGGTTTGCCGCCGGCGTGCGGCACATGACCCGCACATTACCATACCATTAGGATTACTTGCAGCAGGTGAGGCCCGTAGTTTAGTCTCGACGCAACGCTTCTTAGTCCCGAACCCGACTAGCTTTATTTCAAATTTTCATCAACTGCTTTTCTTTGGGTTGTAGTCAGCTGGTCCGCTCTTAGTTTCTCTCGTCGAGCAGGTCCCCTCATTTGATGGTTCAGAACAAGCATATGTCTAGAAGATTCCATGATTGTGAAGTTATATATCGAGTAAATATTAGATGAGTCCATTAAACGCTGCATGTGAGACGAGCGACCCTGCGCCCTGTGGGACCCCAGCGTCGCGAGCAGTCGCGACTCGGAATGCCTAATGCACTCGCCCTGTGGCGGCCGGGCCCCAGCGCCAGCATACCTAATGCAGGGCACATGGCCCGCCGAGATCGATCCACTGAAACATTACTAAACAAGTAACACTGCATCGATCTCAGTTTTCGAAAAAATGTAATTTCTCTGAAGACAGATAAACGTCAGGATGGTAAAGAAACAAAAAACTCAATGCTTACTGCCGCACGATCGCTTCCCTTAAATTAGTCGTCACAAATAACGGGACAATAACCAGTATTGCTTCTTTAGGAAATTGTCCAATATTTTTGTTATAACTCCCCTTTAGCCTATTCTGACGGTGATCTTTTTCTTTGAAGCTGAGTTATTTGTTTCCAGTTGTCGAATGATAATGAAAGTATCGTTTTATTTTATTGCTTCTTTCTTATTTTTTGTAAGAGTTTCTAAGAAATAAAAATCGAGTAACCGGCGAAATGACACTGACGAAGAAGGGAGCCGAAGGCCATGTAAAACCTTTGTCTAAGTACTACTATGAACGTCCCAAAACTTTGCTTCCCATTTTTTAATTATTCGCAATGGGTTTTTAAGAGATTGACATTGAAACTTTCGGATCATGAAATCGAAGTAGGTATCAAGAACATGCTTTACCTTGCCACCTTGAAAACCTGAAGTTTTAAAAATCTGCATTATTCTCTAGCCCACAAACTGTGATGTGGGGGACACGACAAAACTATTGATGCACAAAATTAAAAAAGTCCCAGAAAACAAGAACCCAAACGAGGCTCAGTACATGGCGTAAAATTGTCATGCATGTACATCATGACAAATGTACAGTAAGCAGAATTTCCAATCGGTGAATGAACATAACGCAAAATACGTGAAAAGAAAAATGTACATTTCACTAATTGTTTGTAGAATCCATGAGACGCAAAATATAATAAACTGTAAAATTGTACAATTTGCGTATGTACGTTTTAATGGCGTGTACATAATGGCGTGTACATTCTTTGTACTGTACATTTTTCATGATATACATTTTATGCCATGTACATTTTGCGTTATATACATACACAAAATGTACATGGCATAAATGTATATCATGAAAAATGTACAATTTTCAGCTGAAGCCCTCGTTTGATATATTAAATAAGGAACGACAGTTCTGAAAGCTATATTTCACATGTTTATAATGAGCCTCATAGTTCCATCCAGGATATTCTGGTATTAAAAATTCCGACACCCTTTGTATGTTTGTATCAATACCGTAGAAAAACGAATGAGTTTGGAGCTTCTTCCAGCTTAATACGCGGCGTTGGTATATATCAATACCGTATTAAGTAGCAGTAATAATAAGTTTTATAAAAATAAAAAATAAACATTTTCGTGACAATTTTTTATTGCCGATTGTATTTTTTTGAAAATCCATGACTCACAGAGACGATTCTAAAGAGTCCTTGCTAGTACTTTATTACAGACTTATAGAATTTTCTGTATCTTCATCATCATCAGATCAGCTCCATGGTAACATACAATTGCGGTGTCACCGAACTTACATAAGTATGCCAAATTTTAGCTGTATTGGAAACCGGGAAGTAGGTAAAATTTCACTTGCAAGATTCCGCCCGTAAAAAACATACATTGCACCTTAAATAAAAGCTCGTAAAAATATAAGCAATTTTATTTCATTAATATTTTAAAATTTTACACTGCCACGATAAGGTAGGTGCCTTGGAGCTGCTTTGGGGTTAGACGTAAGTATAGGAAAGACTAAAAATTTACTGAAAAAGCTCTTAAAGGCGTGCACTAAAGCTAATCTCCACGCACCTTACAATAGTTTTTGTATAGATCATCAGGGAAAACAGTACTAGTATGAACCCATAATACCTACCTGCATCATTAGATTAGGTATCTGATAGAAGTAATACCAGCCTTCAACCCTGAAGAAAGTGATTGACATAAAGCATTTTGCAGACAAGTATATAATGTATGTATGTACATATATACCTACCTACTAAATCATATTGTAACATCCAATTCCCATTCGAAAAACTTACTCTTTAGGATTGTTATTCTTACCTTACCTTAAATGCGAAAATGTGTTTGTTGATTTACTGGTTTGTTCTATATTTCTTTCAAAGAATAATAAATCACAAAGATTTTTGACACAAAGACAGAATAACGTCATAGGCTCAGGCCGTAGATTATATCAAAATAAGTATACAAAACTAACCTAACGAATAACCAAGTTTGTAAGATTTTATATAAATATAAAATAAAGAAAAATGTAGTGTCCAATAAAGTGTACTTACTTTGCCAAATGAAACAGTCATAAAACAATCCAAATTGTTAAAAGACTTGTTACATTTCTGTTTATAGGATAAAAGAGGACTCTTTACAATCCCAAAAGTGCCTCTCGTTCTGAAGAGAATTGTATTCAAGTTTCAAATTGAAAACGTCGGCTTCCATCTTTAAAGGCTTGTTATTGTTACTATCTTGGATGGGACGGACAGGCATGTCGCCTTGTGCTCGTCAACCAGTTCGCTCCCCTTGATTACTCGCCACGGCCGCGCTAGCGGGAGAATCTTCCCACGCCCGCTCATAAACAAGCCGCATGAAATATTTGGGCTCTCGAAACAACAGCTCAATACAAAACGTTGTATTATGCAGTCGATATTGGCGCGAGCGCACCGCTATCTCCCGGCCCAGCTAGCACCGCTCCTGAGCGACATCCCTTACTGTAACGCCGCTGAAGATAAAACACTGATACTGTGAACAAATGCCCTTTTCCAAGATGAATGAATAAAATGTTAATTTAGGCGAGACGTCTACGAAAGACAAGAATTTTATTAATATAATAAAGTTTCGTAGTAAATAAGGAGCAATGTATAATATAGTAGTACCATCAGCTGTTAAGTAGGGGATCGTTTCATAGAGTAAGTTGAAAGCAACTACGAGTAACCTTGTTTAAAATAGGGGCAGTATTACCGGTAGGGTTTTTTGAATCATTGTTATAATATCCCAGCCCAAATTAAGTTCAATTGATTGACTTCGACCCCAAGTCGATGTAAATGTGTGTTGAATGAAACAACCATTTTCGGTACGAGCGTGTCAGTCACAACGCTCTGAGAAGTTTGGCGCTAAATTGGCCGTCACGGAGCACTCGCTGGGCACGTCCGCACTACGGTCGTCATGTTATGACTTCATGTACATATTTCATGAGGGTGTTTTGTAGCTTTTCGTTTTGATTTTACGACCAACGGGAATGGAATCATGGAATAGATAAAAATTCTAAAAGGTCCTAGTCAATGATAGTATTGATAGTATAGTCGTACGTGAACACACAATTCCCGACCACTGCTCATAAATCTGGTGCAGTGCTATCGTCGGCAGCTGCCTGGCGTTCTGCAATGTGCGAAGTGAGCAGAGAGTGCATTCGCTGCACGCTGCGCCGGCAGCGGCGGCCCGCGGCGGTTGTTTGATAAGCAGCCAGCGGACGCTGCCAAATCTCCCCGTAATTCCCCATAAACTAACATAAAACTGGTATCATGCAAATGTTGCCATTAAATCGACATTAGCCTGCGAAACCTTACGTAATGCAACAAAACTTTAGTCATATTCCAAACGATAACTGGAACACGATAGCTATAACTATGCAACAGTAACAACAGAAATGAATTAGTTTTGTGTTCAAGCTAAATTGAAAGACAAATTTAAAATCCTTACTTAACCCAGTATTATCTGCGATGTACACCTAATCTTCTGAAATACCCAGTATGTGTCATCGCTTTTTCACTCGACACAAAATGCCCAATTGCGGATAATACGAGCTGTATATGTGTGAATTGACGCTCGCGGTCTCCGCCTCAACCTGTCGGCCGGTGATTCAGGTCTAATCCGACCCGGCTCCTTGGCAGATTCAATTTCGCACCTGGGCCCATTTCTTGTCAATTAAACTGAACCTCACAGACCTCATACCCGCTCCTCCAGCGGTCCCAGGCACGCAGCCCGGATACGCTTCAGATATATGCCTGCAAACAATGTCGTTAATTAAACACCAGTACTACATTCGGATTAGGTAGGACCTGGAATTATCACTCTGAATACATTGCTTAAATACTACAAATTTGCAAACAACGCGTGCGGTGCGAATTTAAACACCATTTGTTCCGAGCCTGAATGAATTTCAGCTGAAATTACACCAGCAATCAAGCGTCCGAACAGCGAATAGCAACATCAGCGGGAATTTGCGACTATTGTGTCGTGCGTGATGCGACACCTGTGCTCAATTTGCACACGCAGCATTGACAAGTCGCGACAACGACACACTCAACGTCCTGATCCATCAGATTGTTATTCACAACTTCACAAGGCTCTTTCTAAGAATCCGTTCTATTCTCTCGAAGAACAATAAAACTTGTAAAAGTTTGTAAAAATGACGCGGTAACGAGCCGCCGGGCGCTCCGGGCAAGTGCGGCAGGTAGCCGGGAACCTGCGATTTATCTGCGGGTGGAAATAATGAGGCTGCCCTTCCTACCTGCGAGTATAGATTTCAAATAACCACCTACGCAGAATTTATGGACAAATTACTCAAACTGAAGACGACTAGTCAATCAATGCCATCATAACCACCGGTAAACTAATATCATTTTTAATATTATTGGAAAGTACTTTTATGAAGAGCATTTGATATAAATCCATTATTCCACCTCAAAGCGAAATTAAGCATCAATAAATGCAAATATGACAACGCTACATGATTGGACATTAATTGGTTTTGTTCAAAATAGAATTATAATTAAAGCTCAATGGATTTCGCACAACACACAGAAATGAGGTGACTTGACGTAACGACGCAACAAAATAAATATCAACAGGAAGAAATGTATACGCGAGTTAGGGCATACATAATTAAGTGAGGAAAATAGGGGCCAATTACCCTCAATTACCCACTCTACTTTCCTCCAGCGACTGACATTAAACGTGCACCTATTTATGTAAGTACCTACATCGTCGCGTGTTTCAGTACTTTGTAACGTCTTGTAATCATTCTGGATGTAAAATAAAATACCTCCAGAAAATGTTATTTGACATCTGAGAAAACGTCACATTATCTTACAGATGAACGTAATAGAAAAAAAAGAGACTGACTACATCTTTTGACATTTGGAATCCTGAGTGAAAATAATAAAGGTAAACTTTTCCCTCGCCGTCACCTCAGAGCGGAGGGAACAGAAGCGGCGAGTAAATAGTATCCGACGCTTGAAGGATGGGGCTCGCTGACGAGCGGCGGAGAGGGCAAATAGGCATTTTAAGCCCAATTTATTTGGCGGAGCGACGAAGGCGACGGCGCAGCGTCCGCTGGCCGCGCAAACTCCGCGCTAAATAACTAATGAGCCCGCGACTCCCCCTCCCCCGCCCTCGCCACTCCCCGCCCGCACGCACCTGCCGCTCCAGCCACACTCAGCTCCTCTCCGCTAAACTTGTACTACCAGCTACTTTCCCGATTTTGTTGTGACCAACAATGCGAACTACCCACGATTAACCGATCTACTCCTATCATGTGCTTTATATTTGCATTTTAATTCTTTTACACACTAAACGTTGGTCGGTATTTCGTAACTCATGCAGGTACAAGCTCGGCCTACTTTTCAGCCGCGTAGCCGACTTATGCCTCCGCATTGCATGAATGAGTTTCTCGGAGAAATGGCAGTCTTAAAATAACAACAAGAATTTTATAGTATTCATGATTAACTGTAGTTGAGGAGCCTACTTTCTTTTCTCTCGAGTAATTGACAAGGCGTATTGAATTATGCGTGGGGCGGCGTTTGTGAGACCAACTTTTAATACCTGGAGAGGGACAATTACGCCAGGGGTAGTGTTAACGACGCGCCGCTAATGGCGGCCGCGGCGCGGGCCGGCCACTCATTTCACAGATTTCAAAGGATAACGCGCATTGTTATGCGCCGAGTCCTTTGAACCGGCGACGCGGAGCAGCCCTCGCTCAAACGAGACTCGAGATGCGGTTTATTTAGTCCTTATCGGATTTCCTCAGCCGATCTCATTATTATCCCGGAGCAGCCCCAGTAGAAGCCCGGCTGACCGAAGGAGCGGCTTCGGCAGGCTAAATTAATGGCCCCGGATTAAAGGGCCTCGCTCGCTGCTAGACAGCTGACACGTCTGTCGCGCGGAGTCCGGCAATTACGCCATCTGCTCTACTTTCTAAACTGGATATCGGGGATAGCGGCGCGGCGGGCACGACGAGGCCTCGCCGAGACGTGGGATAAGTCGAGCTTGGATATCAGCGCAAGCTGTTTGTTCCGCGCGCTATTGTTGTTTGAATCCACACTCGCCGTTACGTCCGCCGGAAGAGTTCATCTCGATTAAACCCTCCGAAGCGCCGGCTTCGATCAAGCGCCGGGTGCGATGCATTGTGTCGCGCTGAGAGCGGAACAAGTTAAATGAAATCAATGCTATAGTAGGTTTACGGCGGCGAACTACTACATTCCGCTGAGCGTAAAGGACATAATAACGCGAGCGAGCGTGCATTATGGAGTGGGTACACGCGGTAGTGAAGTAAACGTTTGAATAATTCATTGACGGGTGGCGGGCTGTTTCTTATCCAAGTCGGGCCTAAATTTAGCCGAGCCGGCTTGCGCCATGCTGCGGGTTTTGTAGTTGTGCGACTTGTACGGCTGCAGAAGGATTACTCGGTTTTGTCGTGTCGGTGTCGAGCCCTCACCGCACGACACGGATTGGAACTTGACCTGGGATTTGCCGGTGAACCGAAGCTCTGTCGGTGCATCTTGCCGCCCCGCAACTGTGTGTATTGCGTTTCAAGTGTTGGTGTTAGTGCAGGGGTAGCCGGCCCGGGCAGGCGGGTGAGGTGGCGCCGTTCGGCGACGATGCGAGCGGCGATACGCAGCGCGCCGCCGCCGGCCGGCGCTGATCGTTAGGTTTTACTGCTGCTCGGATAACAGTTCCGTTATTAATGAGCTAAGGCCAGGCGAGCATTTCTTGCAACCAGTTGGTTGTGAAATGCGTCCTTTAGAAGCGGCTGAAGCGGCAACGAAAGCATTTATGATCTCCTAGCTAATTCGACTAAACAAAAGTGGAAGCGAATTCAAAAGAACCTGCGTCGCCAAATATTTATCAATCCGGTGAATCGGGTCATTAGCATCTGTTAGCGTTTCCGCCCACGGCAAACAAAACACGCACGAAACAAATTTATGAGAATGAATCTCGGATTCGATACTTATTATGCACATTCGGAGTGTTTCCGGAGTTATGAGTAGTATCCCGCGGCCCACCGACGGCCGACGGGTTGCGAGGTGAGGCGGAGGTTGGGAAAGTACCTCGCCGCGAGTGGTCTGTCGCAACGGCCGCCTACGTGGTCGGTGGTCGCGGGCGGCTGCAACGCGCGTCACTCGCCATATTTAGCCGAAGAACCTACTCCACGTCCCGATATGGAAACTAAATATTTGTTAAACTCCAAACGACAGATAACACGTTTCGAACCCGCATTCGATGCATAGCTTCGGTACCGAAGCCGAACTTCAGCTTTATCCCTTCGCGACAAGAGCTTGTAAACATAAACACGGCGGTGTGCGTGCACGCAGCTGCCGCACCCCGCCGTCGCCCCGCGCCCCTCCCCGGCCGGCGGGGCGCATACCTGCGCGCTCGCCCTTCACTGGCGCACTTGTAAACACAAACAAAAGAACTCGCGGTCCCGCCGCGGCCCAGCGCCGGTTGCGAAACTGCCGGCCTAGAATACCTAATACTTATTCAATGACCTGTTATTGCCATATGTGACTCACATGAGTCGTTGCCGAGGAGGCAACCTGAGCGAGGGAGCTCCTATTTCGATTAGCCACACACGTGCCAATTTTACAAATAAGTCGAATAAAGTAGAAATGGTTTAAGGAACACTTCCTCATTTCGCAGTAAGTATTACGCAAGACAGACATTATATGCTTAAAATAAATGAAACTAAGATATCTACTCGTAAAGCCACATTTTGTATTTAACTTAGAATAGTATTCGCAGAAGTACTAGTCAAACGCATTAGATTTTGTTGGTCCTGGCAACAGCCGAGAGTCATCTCACTGCGAGTGCGGGTTGTCGCGGGTGACGTACGCGGCGCGGGCGCAGCGAGGGTCAACAGCCGCTGACATCACCGCGACCGCGACTAACAGATAAACCTACCGGGCCACGAGAATTTCTCTAAGGTTATCTAGAACACATAATCTGATACGATACATCTTGAAATATAGGCAGCTCCAAGAATAAATGGATATAAATGTTGACGTAAATATTTATCCCCTTCAAAAACTCATATTATCGATACTATTATAAAGTTGTAAAATGAAATGTCTGACATTGAAGTTATTTAAACAATATATATTACTAGCGTCTGCCCGCGACTTCGTCCGCCTTAAATTCGTTTATCGCGGATAAGGGTATTTTTCCGGGATAAAAACTAGCCTTTGTCCTTCCCCGGGATACAAACTATCTCCATACCAAATTTCATCTAAATCGGTTCAGCGGTTTAAGCGTGAAGAGGTAACAGACAGACAGACAGACACACTTTCTCATTTATAATATTAGTATGGAAGTATGGATATAAATAATGGACTATTTACAGGTCATTGAATCAAACATTTATTTTTATGTTTTGTATGTTTGTACGTGTCGTTGTGGCTTCATGGCGCAAAATCAGCTGAACGGATTTCAACTAGTTTTGGTACACGGGTAGCTGAAGTATCCGCAGATGGTTATAGGATACTTTTTACCCGACTACGCTGAAGGAAAAAGCGGGTTATGACTTTTTCTCCTCCGTGAACGAAGTTACGGGTATCTTCAAGAAAGCAATATAAAAAACAAGATTCATACGTAATACCAGAGAAATGTGTAAAAAAATGCAATTGAAATAAATTTATTATATTACTATTAGCATTAATTATTGACATTAAATATTTCGCTGTGCAACGAAGTCACTACCCCATCATACTTTGTTCCAGAATGAACTGTATTTCCGGCAAATTTCGCCAATATGGGGCGTGTGCCCTGCTGGAAATGCATACTTATTTATTTAATCTCCATATTAATTTCCATATTTTCAACACCTCTTTCTGAATTTACAAATATTAGTCTTTCAACATTCTCTTAGAACCTTTTCTCGTTTTCTTTGGGGTACAATTTTGTCCGTGGCCCCAGATTTAGCGGGTCACATTATTACAATTGAGCGACTGTCATTTGAAACCCGAAGACCGACAAGCTCGTTGTAATATAACACATTCATCCCTTCAATGTGCAGGTTTCCTAGTTTTGCCTTCAGCTGTAAAAAGATATATATATACACAATGAATATGTTCAATAATATCTTCTCTCAACTCTATTAACGGGTTATAGAGTCTAGAGGAAATATTTTTGAACGGATAAATCGTGTATGTTTTTGCAGTTGGCGAGTATAAATAAATTAACTTAAAAAAAACCGACTCCAAAAATAATACTAAAAAGTAAAAAAATAACGGCATAATTCAGTTTCTTCACTTTACATACAAGTAACCGGTTTTTATACTCAATGTTTACACTAAATACAATTAATCTTATTTTGGCGCTGGATCTATCATCAAATCAATTCAGTGGTACATACCATTCTCATCAGGACTATTTCAATTTGCGACTATGAAGAAGCTTAGCTATTTTAATCGAGATGTATCTCGTCGCCAACCGTAAATAACTTATCGTTGAGGAGTTCTAGTGACCTTCAGTGGTCTTCTTCATCAGTTTGACTTCACCAATGTACACTTTTTGAATGCAAATGTCTCTTATAATATTAGTCTTTCAACATTCAATATCAAAATCCCCATATATGTGCTTACAATATTTGAAGAGTACCTTCAATTCCTCATGGATCCCATCATCTGATCTTCACTAAAATTTAATGGGACCAATGTGGAAGCACCTTCTTTTTAACCGACTTCCAAAAAAAGGAGGAGGTTCTCAATTCGACGGAATGTTTCAAAGAAAAACATTCCGTCGAATTGAGAACCTCCTCCTTTGTTTGGAAGTCGGTTAAAAATATATTAAATCGGTTTATAAATGAAGGAGTTCTGGGGTAATAAACATAAAGAAATCGAATTGAGAACCACTTTTTAGGGAGTCGGTTAAAAAAACTGCCATTTCATACTACGTGTTAATAGTAACTCAAACAACATGTAGTGAATAGTAGATTCTTTAGGGTTGCGTAGCCAAAATGGCAAAAACGGAACCCTTATAGTTTCGTCACGTCCGTCCGTCCATCTGTATGTCACAGGCATTTTTAATTGACTTCCAAAAAAAGGAGGAGGTTCTCAATTCGACGGAATGTTTTTTTTTTTATGGATGTTCACCGATTACTCAAAGACTATTTGACCGATTTCAAATTTTTTTTTTTGGTTTTATAGAAGTTACTTTCTAGATCTGATGATGTAATCCATGAGGAATTGAAGGAACTCCTAAAATATTGTAGGCTGGTATTATAAGAAACATAATAAGCATTTGCATTCAGAAAGTGTAAATTGGTGAAGTGGAACTGATACAGAAGACCACAGAATGCCATCGGAACTCCTCAATGATAAATGATTTACGGGTGGCGACAAAATATCTTGATTAATTTAGCTAAGCAACTTCATAGTCACAAATTTAAATGTTCCTGATGAGAATGGTACCATCGAATTGATTTGATGATGGAGCAGGAAGGTAGGCACCAGATCTATGTAATAAAATAATGTATCCCAGCCGTGTTTGGGCTTGTTCGAATCGTCACAAGATACACTTTTAAGTAACGATTAACTAAAAAGTGTAAAATAAATAAACTTTTAAACAAAAAAATAAAACCGTCTCCAAAAAAACTAAAAAGTAAAAAATAACGCCATAATTCAGTTTCTTCAAATTACTTACAAGTAACCGTTTGTTTACTCAATCTATACAGTATATACAATTAATGTTATTTGGAGTCGGTGCCATTGTGTCACAACTCACTAAAATCGTTAATTTTCAATATTTTACACATTCTTTATATGGCACCGACGCCAAAATAAGATTAATCGTATATACTGTATAGATTGAGTATACAAACGGTTACTTGTAAGTAATTTGAAGAAACTGAATTATGGCGTAATTTTTACTTTTACTCAAAAAGTACAAGATGTAATATTGATGTGGAGTATAGGTGTCTTGTATACGCTACTTAGCTTGATTGTTAAATAACAAAAATAATACATATATCAAGGGGAGGCACTTCACACAATTAATGTTCTGGCACCTATTTCGTCAGTTCTGTTAAAAATACTTTTGAGATTTTAAAAAATTTTTTTTGATTTAGTGATTATTTTCGAAATAACCCCCATAATTGCCCACCGCCCCCCTCCCCCCACTCCTCTACCCCTTCTATTTTCTAAACATTATGTCCAAATAATATGACAAAATAAACTCAGACAAAAATGCCATGGTCCGACATGCTCCAGGCCGGTTTTTCTTAAAGTGGAGTGATGGAAATATAACGGTTTTCCCCATCGCTATAAGTGTGTTTGTTTAATCACTCGAGGTGGGAGCGAATGTGGAGCAAACAAAAAATCCACAACTCGTTTGCCAAAGCGCACATCTGCGGAGCATGCTCCATCCTGATTTACAACGATTAATTACGTGTCGAGAGACCTTGCCCCGATTTTTACGTGACGCCATCTTTCGCTTGCACCGCGCATGTTTCTGGAATAAAAAGTACTTCGCTCTTTATTTTTCTATCATCATCCATTCATCATTATCATTTCAGCCATAGAAGGGAAGAAGAAAGAAAACATATTTATTCAACGCCAGCATAAACAAAAAATACAAATACAAATAACAAAAAAAAATTACGACGCTGTAAGGGGTCACCACTCAGCTTTATGCCACGGAAGGTAGCCATACGAAGTCCAATAGTCCACTGCTGGACACAGGCCTCCTCAATATATTTCCACATAGACCGAATAGAGGCAACCCGCATGCAGCGAGTCCCCGCAACCCTGACCAGGTCGTTCAACCATCTTTTTCTCATAAAATTGCGTACCTCGTTGCTATAGTTACCCCCGAGTCACTCTCTAAAACCACTATTTTAAACGATATAAAGACAGCAAAAATATAGGTCCATTTTTCTAGGGATCAGTATGTTAATATCTTAGATCAGGGGTCCGGCAACCCGCGGCTTGCGAGCCACATGCGGCTCTTTCGATGTTAAGCTGCGGCTCTACAGATTAGTTTTTTTTAAATCAAAAATCACTATTTATTGTTGGCAAGAAAAAAAAAATGTTGAAATTTTGTAAATTGTAATTTTTTACTCTTCCGACTCAAAAGGTTGACGACCCCTGCTCTATATGGTTATTAATGAAATAACGATCTTTATTCTGTAAGTAGGCCGCAAGGGCACTTTTACAAGTCTGACTCTACGGCGTTTCCTAAGAGGAGACCACTGAGGAGAAAAGCCGAAACAAACTCAACAGTCAATCACTTTTTCTAAATAAATCTTATCTATTACAATGTTTGTACTTAGCCTATCTAAATATATGTTTTGAGTATATAAACTCAATGCGTAGTTCTTCAAGAAAACATATCAAAACTTATAAAAGTAAAAAAATATAGAAAAGTAAAAAAAAACAAAATAAATATTTTTATTTAAAACAACTTACATACGTTTGATTGCTATTTTATAAAAACCGTGTCCTGGTAAAAGTAAATTATTTGGTTTCTGTTTTGGGCCATGCATTTTTGTCTGTTAAATAGTCCTATTGTCCCATTAGCATACATGTTCCTAAGTAACTCAGTCACTATTGTCTTGTCACGGGACAAAAAACAACTACTTAGAAAAAGTTGACGCACCCTAATTAAAAGGTAAATACTCGATTTGACAAAATATCATTCGGTTTCTGTATAGAGAAGCGACAAAGTTACACATTTTTAACCGACTTCCAAAAAAAGGAGGAGGTTCTCAATTCGACGGAATGTTTATTTTTTTTTGCTTTTAAATTAAGTAAAAATAAAAGAGAAATTCGTCACGGTTTCGCTCGCGTTACCAAGGACGATAGATACGAATATGTGACTGTCCCTCGAGAACTGTGTATTTTTCGAGGAAAATTCATGTCATGTCTTATGTTACCTTGCAGCCCATAAAAACCATGACACAGCTGGACATTATGCAAATAATCATGTTAAGTTATTCTTCTGTAGCCACTGCTGAGAGAAAACACACTAGTTTTTATTATAAGCTGATTATTAACTTGCAACGTTTGTATGTATTTGTAAGTTGTGGTTTCAAAATTTGCTAACCATTTTTCAACAATTTCCTGGTATCCGATTGAACTGAAATTTGGCATGCTTATGTGACTTTGATGATAATGCACCATAACATCGAACTCATCTGATGATGGAGCCGGATGGTCGTCACAGAAATTTCGTAATAAAATAACGCAACTTACCTAGTTTGGGCTCCTTAATTGTCTCGGTGAGTAGTTGCCTGCGAATTGCCGAATAGACATTTTAGACAAACTACGACAAAAATATATAGAATTTCGAATTTTTCTAGACTAAAAAGTAACGTTTTTCACTGTTCGTCCCACATTCTTTCCAAAAACTCAAACTTTGAGTTTGAGTTTCCAAAAACTACACAATCTATAGCACCATTAAAAGTGTTTTTCACTCAATTTCACAGACTAAAGATTATGCTTCAACATTATGATTACGTTTATTTTCTTAAATTTATCTGACAAACTTTTTTCAACCGTCTTGAAATCAGTTTAAAATAAAAAGGTGACGACCGTTCGCGTGATCTAGCTGTATGAATGAGGGCTAGGAGCTCCGCCTTGCGGGTAACGAGCCCGAGTAATCCTGCCTTTGTCAGTGGAGAGGCATTGTCGCGGCACTCGACTTACTCGAGCCTGCCGAGCCGAGACGCCTCGCTCGCCGCTCCTTCGTCCTGGCTCGCATTGTGGCCCTTCCGGGCCGACGAAATGGCGCGCCACACTGAGATTATTACATGTTGTAAATATTTAAAAGAAAAAGCCTTAACCAAAATTCTTACTGCTATATGAAAATGTTTCTTAGTTACTGGAAATACATCGTCGCATACATTTTTCTTAGCTTGCATTGTGCTTACAAGATAACAGGGCCTGTTTATTTATTACGTAAGACTAGAAGGCGCCAGTAACTTCATTCGCGTAGGAGGGTAAAATGTTAACCCTCTTTTTTGCCACAGTTTAATCGAATATAAAGTATCCCATAACCACCTATGGATATCCAGTTACCCGTGTACTAAAAATAGTTAAAAACCGTTTAACCGATTTAGTGTGATGAAGCCACAACGACACATACGAATATACAAAAAATAAATATTTTTCGATTCAGTGACCTACAAATAGTCCGTTACAATCATATATATTTTAAATATCTTTAATGTATCGACATTTCATTTTTACAACTGTGTAAGAGTATAGAACACACTTATAACCACTTTCTTTTGGTTTCTGTTTTGGGTTATGTATTTAACCGTAAATAGTCACGGTCACCGGATTCACTATTACATATCTAATAGATGTATTTACTACTAAATATATAATAATTTTAGACGTCTTGCCTCAGGAAAACTTGACTAATATACAGTTTATTGTGATTTATCGAATGCCCGACGGCAAGTTATTACAACAACGTTGTTTTTGTTTTGCCGTGGGACGCGCAGACGCCTTAATACGTAGAATACTGAATATTAAACTCATTGACGCTCGCAGCTCGATATTCATTGATTGTTTTCAAGAAAGTGTAATAATCGGTGCTGAGCCGACTGATAAGGGAATAGTTTTACGATGTAGTAACTGTTCGGGCCTCGTCTATGGTCGTGGCGTTTTTGCAGCCAAACAAACTAAGATGAATGTTTAGATAACTAAACGCCCAAAACTGAACCAGTTTGCACTCGCACTGTATTTAGGTCGAGTCGCTTTGTCTTCGTTTTTTTTTTGAAGCATAGTAAACTCTACGGTAACGATACAAATGTCTCTACTCTACATTGTGTATATGTAGAGGTCGAAAACAGACAAGTTTTAACACGTTTTATCTCTGTAGACTAAACGTCTGTTTCCCGTTCGTTTCTCGGCGCTAAAATCAGTACATTTCCATGAAGCTGACGACAATTCGCAGCGGTCACCGGAGTGTCGCAGGTATGGTGAACTTAATAAAGAAAACCTCCTAATAAGGCTCCGGTTACCTTTAATTAAATTAAAAGTCTCGGTATAATTGCTGGGAGCTGATCTAATTAAAATAATGAAGAATCTAATTGAATTATTCATTTCTTTTGGTAACTGCATTTATCTAAGGGTGGGAGGGAGTTTGAAACGAGGGATTCCTCCTCTGCGCCATTTGGTTACCTGCCTAAAGCCTGAAACAATTAGTACAAAAAGCAAATTTCCTGAACCTAAAGTCTGCTACTTCCTGCAATTACATTGACGAACCTTAAATATTATTTTGAACGACTAGGATTGGCAATCCAAACATTTATTGTGAATTGTCTCATCGGAAAGTAGAGCGGTTTCTGGTCCTTGGAAGAGCGAGGGTCTCGGATGGATAACATCGGAACTTAATCACGACCAAAACGAGCTAAGATCAGCGTCGGTAGCTGCGAACGAATTTATGCCCGGTTAGTCATCCGTGCCGCGCAGCGCCGAACCATTTCGATAACTGTGACTGGAAAGTGTTGTGTGATGTCTGATGTATATCAGCCTATGACGTGCTCGTGTTATTCTCTATTTGAAAATGCTGACGTGTAAAGTTGCTTTTCAATGCTATTGTGTATATATATGATTAATTTAGGGTTTTGTAAAATTTATATATCGATTTTCTGGGTGGGGCGGGCTGGCGGTTAATTGGTTTGAAATGAACCGTCATCAGTATTGATCATGATTCCCGACCGTTACAAAAAACAGAGAATATTTTGTGCTGTTTGTGAAGTAAGACGTTTATGTCTCTAATAAACGATGCATAATAATAATGACATAATTTAATTTCTCCACATAGCTCGTGTTTTGAATTAAATAACAGAAAACAAAGTAGTAAAGTAGCTGAATTTATCCAAATTTGTTTCCATTGCAGAAATAAGTTGAGGCATTTCCGACAAAGTACACAATTTGTTTGTCTCTCATATTTGACTTGGAGAGCTCAAAATCGTCCATTACAGTATCATTTCACTTGAAACGTCTTCGTGTTTTTCCGCGTCTGCAGTAAAGTACAAAGTATAAACGGGGCTCGTAATCATCAACATAGTTTCGCAGCCTAATGCGCCGCTACGAGGCTGGGTTTGACAAAGACGGAGCCACACTTGAGTTTTTGTGCGAAGGCTGTCTGCTCACCCCCTGTCCCCTCCCCGCCCCGCCGAGCCTCGCCCGCTGTAGCAGGAAGCCATTATACACCTGCCTTATTACTTCCCTGTTCGAATGGACTAACGGTTCATAATGTATTACAGATAGCTCGGATTGATAGCGAAAACGAACAAAAGTACAATGCTGCTCCGATCTCTTGATATACCTACATTGTCGCTGCTATTGGTTTTACTATTACTTATTCTGTGCTATTGGTAGCTCTCACCTCATTCCGCACTGGCACTGGTTACTGGTCCTTAGGCTGGAAACAGTGCTCGACAGCACGTATGCAACACGCACCAGACCGACTGTACGCGCATACCATCGGTCGAGCACTGTTTCCAGTCTTACAATCCAGAAGACAACGAGATCTTAGATACTTCTTTAAGCAATTGCGAGTATAAAATATCTTCTACTTCCGTTAAACACAGCATAGAACTTATTTCCTAGATAAAGACACTAGTCGAAATGGTTACGCGTTGGATACTTAATGGATGTTTTCGGTTCAAGTGATATTTTGAGGTACTATGTACCACGTACGTGAAATCGGATGGGGAACGTTAACTAGTCCCTTATAGGTTTTTGATGCAACTCGCCCTTACTTTTAATATCCACTGTAGAAGTTTGTGCCAACTGCAACGTGGCCGTGTTCATATCGACACAATGCAAATAAATTATTTGTATGAATTAGACAACGCTCGCTTTTCCCTCACCGGCCGGAACTTTAGAGTGCACGTTCAGATTCCTGTTATGGTTATGCTATGATATACGTTGTAGTGGGCATAAACTTTAAGGCTGCAGATGAAGATGAGATGGTCGCGTCTCGCGCGACCGCGGCCGCGGCCGACCGCAGGCGCCGCTTCACTGAACCAATTATTGTTGCGGTCGCTCATCCCATTGGCTCAATCCATTTAATCGTGAGAAAACCAATGCACATTTTGGGGGAATAATAATAATATTGCACTGTATACGCTTTTTAGGTTGAAAGTTCAGCACTGTCGATAAATATTTTTCACTTCTCCAGCTCAAAATGTACGTCATATTAGCTTCGCGAAGCGAGAGTAAAATAGTACATTTAGTCCCTAGGGTTTAAAAGAAAGCTATATAATTCAATACAAATTTCTATGACACTGAAAAAATAAACTTGCGGCCAGCTATATACTCCTTACGAATAATTAAAAAACAAACAAACCAACCTGATCAGATTGGCCAAACTTTCTGATAGAATTGTCAAACGGTTCTTTTAGTTTTTCATGAAATATACAATTTTAATGTTCTGTCTTTTTTATTTTCTGGCAGTCGAAGTCAAAAGCAGAGTGTTTAACACGTGGCTAAAAGCCATTATGACACTCAGACATATTTGATCATATTTGATCACTTCGTTTCATAATGGCTTATTTTAGCCCCTTGTCAAACAATCTACTATTACAATGTTTAGGTACATTTTTGTTTCTAATGTCCTCATAAAAACAATAAGCTGAACTCGTACAGCAAACTTTACCCTCTAAAGATAAACACTATGTAAGTAATCACAACGATACTTATTTTATTACTATTTTAATCGGATAATCGGGCACTGGACGTGTGAGTAGAATCTGACTTCCGTCCTAGACTCACAACACAGTTGCGTCAAGCTCATAAGCATATTAAAAACGACCTGTATTTATTTTAAACTTCCAACTTAGCCTTGAAAAAGTAGAAAACTGGAATCGGCCCTTCCTAGATTATTCATTTAAACCTTATACGTACACTAACGACGCTTATGAAGTAAAATCCAATCAAGTGGAATGGAATGTTCTTATCAGAGTCGCGGCCGCGGCGCCCGCACGGGCTTATCGTAGTTTGTGTCATTACCCGATTTCTCTAGTTTGCACCTGGTATCTATGACGCCGCATACGAACGAGGTACTAACTTAAAGTGGTCGTTGCAGCGACACCTGGCTCCGACTCACCGCGGAAGCTGCCAGGAACAATAGCGCGACATTGCACGAGTGATTCATCTCAGTTGGACCGTGCGACGGCCGATGGGGAGAGAATACTTACATCAGAACGTTACAACTTAACTCCGTGCCTGCCACCAACATATATAACCAGGAACTGATACATATATGTGAACCATAAAACTGCTTCACTGACAACGTCGCATATTTTTTCATTTTGCTTCATTATTTTGTGGTACTTGAATGAAACTAAAAGGTATGTTCAATTCACACCCTACATTTTTAGGAATCATGTTGAGTTTAATTCACCTATCACCCGCTTTTACCTTTACTTAATTACAAAACAAGATATAGACATGAATTAATTTTGGAGCCTTAGTTGTGGCAATTAACATGAAATTTTGAATTGTGCCAGCTTAACTACCGAAAACCTAATGAATGTATTGAAAACATGTTCAAGTTACATTCATATTTCTCAAAATAATCAAGGAAAACCACAAAATATGCGACGTTGCCGGTTAAGCGGGTATAAACCCTCTTAAATACATTAATAACACACATATGTTTAAAATAAATAAATATATCAAATCAAAATCAAAATATCCTTTATTCAAGTAGGCTTAGATCCAAGCACTTTCGAATTGTCAGTTACAATGAGAGAAGTCTTTGCTGGGAAACATACAATATGATCCAACATTTGTTGCAAGGATTAGGGAAACCCAGAAAAACCTAATCAGATCATTTAACTTAAGTATAATACTTACTTATTATTGATAAAATCATCATTTTAAAAATTAAAATAATTAGTAAATCTAGAATGTGTCTAGAATAAAATTCTAAATGTCAGAGTATATAAAACAATTACTATGCGTGTACCAATTAACTATTACAATATTGTCTTAATTATACTTAAAACTTTTACAATTGTGTTATAACTAATTTATAATTGATACACGCGGAGGAGATGTACAAATTCTCCAGATCAATGTTAATATAAAATATAAACTATTTTTTTTTCAGAGATGTATAAGGTCTCTAGGCGTCACGACATGCGATAAAATTAAATATAATAATTTGACTGAATTCTACTCAGATGTTTAAGGTCTCTTAGGGGTCAAAGTGAATAATACATAAACATAATTATTATTAAATCTAAATTTCTTAGAGATGTAGGTATATGGTCTCTAGGCGTCATAACATACAAAAAGATAAAATTAGTTAATTAAAATCCTCAGAAATGTTTAAGGATATACCTCTATAAATAAAACAAAACTCTTAGAGATGTATACAGTCTCTAAATCAAATAAAAAATGAATAACTTCAATCGAGTACGGGATGAAGTCTCTCACGTCATCAGTTCAATAAACACTGGTAGGCAGTTACTAGGTATACAATTAATTTCGCCCTTGCTAGCATGAACAGACCGGACCCCACAAACGGCACCCGTTCACGAGCATGACGCATATCTCAGCCATCGCCTCCCTCAACCATATTTTAGGGAAGGTTGCGACCCGATCAACGACAACACCGTAAGCAAAGACCTTTAAGCGAGCATGACATGCTCACACTGCCGGGCATTAAACAGTTAATAGTATTGCCCGGTGAGAAACAACAAATGTGCTCTCATGTTACATTAAATGCGAACTATTATTACCTCTTAAAATAATGCTTACTTTACATACAAAAGACTAAACTACTGGCTTAAAGACATCTTTATCGTCTAATAAACTTTTAAACTAAAAAATAAAACCGACTCCAAAAAAACTAAAAAGTAAAAAATAACGCCATAATTCAGTTTCTTCAAATTACTTACAAGTAACCGTTTGTATACTCAATGCTGCAAGAGTGGCTATATGCGCATTCCATTGCAGTTTAGAGTCCAAAGTAACACCCAGGAATACTGTTTTGTCTTCAAATTCTAGCACATCGCCTTTCAATGTCACCTTGGCACAATCTACTTGTTTCACATTCGGTAATGTGAATTTGATGCACTTGGTTTTCTTGGCATTTAAAAGTAAGTTATTTGTAGTAAACCAATGTACAATAGTAGCCAGCGCATCGTTTATAGTAACGAAGTTATTCTCTCTTCTTTTCACTTTAAAAAGAAGAGAAGTATCATGTGCGAATAACACGATATCATGTTTATCTTGCACAAGGTTTGGTAGATCATTTATATACACTAGAAACAGAAAGGGGCCTAGAATTGAGCCCTAGGGTACCCCCATAGCAACAGATGACCCAGTTGATTGCATCCCGTTGATGACTACGCGTTGCGTTCTGTCTGAAACATATGATGAGACGAGGTCAAGTGCACCGTTCTTTATTCCGTAGTGTTCCAACTTACGCATTAAATTATTATGATCAACGCAATCAAATGCCTTTGATCGGTCACAAAAAATCCCAATAGCATCTTGAGCATTTTCCCAGGCATCAAAGATGTGTTTAACTAGCACTACCCCAGCATCAGCAGTGGAGCGACCTTTGGTAAATCCAAATTGACTGCTATGAAGTAGGTTATATCCATTAAAATGAGATGTAAGTTGATTAAGAATAAGTTTCTCAAAAACTTTACTCAATGCGGGTAGTATTGATATTGGTCTGTAATTTGTGGGGTCTGTTTTCGTTCCTGATTTAAATAAAGGAATGATCTTGCTGTGCTTCATCAAATTAGGAAATACTCCAGTGTCAATACATTTGTTGAATATATCAGCCAAATATGGTGCAATAGCCTCTATTATTGAATGTAACACTTTAACGGAAAGGCCCCACAGGTCTTCAGTCTTCTTCAAATTTACGATAATAGTATTTTTGATAATAGTATTTGGAGTAACATAAGTAAATTTGAAGAAGTCTTTACATTCTGGTACATACATTTTTAATATTGATTCAGCAATATCTGGCGATGAATTTAAAGATTTTTTTTGTCTCTACAGGTATATTAGAGAAGAACCGCTCAAACTGATGCGCAACTTCAATGTCCGCATTTACTGTTTCATCGTTGATTTTTAGGGTAAAATGAGGATTTTTTACTTTAGTTTTCCCAGTTTCGTCATTTATGACATTCCAGACGGCCTTCACCTTGTCACTAGAATTAATAATTTTTTTAGACAAATATTCCGATTTAGCAGCAGCGCACAATTGTTTGAAGGACTTGGAAAAATTCTTCACGTATTCTAGAAATTCCGGTCTCTTATCGATTGACCTTTGATCATATAGATCGTAAAGACAAAGTCTTTTTTCATGAATATCAGGCGTAGCCCAGTCGCTAAATGTAGTTTTAACCTTGCCTTGTACTTTTTTCAGATTGAGACAAGAATCAAATTCTTTTTTTATGCAATCAAATAAGACCGAGCATATGCCGTCGGCATCTTTTTGAGTAAAAGAAAGATAACACAGTTTCTCCTGAATTTTCCGTTTAAATAAATCTAAGCGATACTCATAAATAGGTCTGCACATAGTGTCTTGTGGATATGAAAAGTATTAAGCAGATAAACTAAAAGTCTTCGGTTTGGCCAGCAAAGAAGTTACACACGGACTTTTTGAATGCAATCCACAGCCACATGCAAACTTGTTCGGGGTCTGTTTGATTTTGAAAAGCCCGTTTGAGAGGCGGGCAACCTGAATGGATAAAGAATTGGATATGAAGCCAGTACGGTAATTTTGGCCCTGCTATAACTTTACTTGATTCCCTTGGTATTGTTGACGGTCGGACTCATACACAATGGTGTCCCAGAGGCGGGTGCGCCCGTGTCGACCCAGAGGTAGGGAGTGTGTCAGCACGCTGTCGAGCGCAACTAGACCGTGTCCTACGACGTATTATGTGAGTGACGTCACCGTCCTCTTCTCATCCGTGACCATTGCTCACTCGCCCTCGAAACAATGCATTAAAATTCCTATTAGGAATTACATTCCACAAAATTACGAGAAAGAGAGTATTCTGTATTGGAGCTATGTTTAGATAGTAGACATTTTGTGCCTCATAAAAAGGCTCAAATTCAGTTAGAAAGCAACTCAGATGGCAATGTTCAGTGTTGCCAATAGAATATCGAAAATCAAATGTGTCTCTTCATCCTAAGTAAAGAACCTAATTTAGAGTATCGAGAAACGTCTCGAAGAATTCTGAAAGTAAATGTTACCAGCTAGAGTAGAAAAGTAATCGGAGGTTTCTATTTTCATTTTTTTATATGTGTAGGTATATGTTTATAAAATACACCTGTAACATATTTTTAGCGGCATTTGTCACTAGTTTGAAATATAAAAAAAATATCTGGCTTTGTTACATTTTTTTTGCATCTCGCAATTTCCTCGCTGCAGTGAGTTGTGATACGCACGCTGCAAATTATTTGTCTTTCGTGTCTTGAAAGCCTCGCTAAACTCGGGCTTTCAAACCAAGCACTCGCGCCAAATAACAACTTTGCAGCCCTGCATAACAAATAACTATTTTATTAGGTATGCAATAAAATACGGGGAATATGAGTAGATACAATATTATAAGGATTTTACATGATGGAACACAAAATAAAAGTCAAGAAATGAAAAATATTCAAGAAAAAAGCAAAAATAGATAAAAAGTCATGTTTATAATATATAAACGCCCTTAAGTATACGTCTTCTTTGTATTTACACAAGTTATGTGTTTTTGTAGTGACACAAGCCTCAGCAACGCCCACAATTTTTCTCCTTTGCCCTAAGGTTGACTGGTAGAAAATGGCTAATGGCATTTAGTTCGCCTTTTATACGATACGTTTTCTTTTGTGCAATAAAGATTAAATAAATAAATGAATAAATAAAATCACCTGAATGTTATAGTCATAGTTAATCAAAAACATTAAGTCGGCCTTCTCGCTCGCGCTTTAGAAGAAATAGCAAGTGCAAGCCAGTGGGGCGACTTATTTAATATGCAGTTGATTTACGCCCTACAATGGTTTAGAAAAGTGTCGCCAGCCGACAATATCTTTCAGGGCAAGCAAAATTTTAGCCAGCAAGAACAGCTACCCGAAGGTTGTCAGTACGAGTATATTTAAAACCAGAAGGTGCCCGTAACTTCATCCGCGGAAGAGAAAAAAGACATAGCCTCTCTTTTTTTCTACAGCGTAGTCGGGTAAAAAGTATCCTATAAACATCTGGAGATACCCAGCTACCCGTGTACCAAAAAATAGTTGGAATCCGTGGAGCCGATTTTGCGTGATGTGATAAAGCCACAACGACACAGTATATAAACATACAAAAATACCCGAAACACATATATTCGATACTCATTTTTTTGAAAATATTTTAAATGTACAGACATTTCATTCTTACAACTTTATAAAAGTAAAGATGTAGATATACACTTCGACTCCGAGCTGCTTTGCGCCACCTATTTATACGTATAGTTTATTTATTTCAACGTCTCCCACAGTAAGGTTATCTGGAAGAGATCGCTGTTTAGCGATAAGGCCGGCTGTTGTTTATCTGTCCTTGAGTGTATTATTTTCCTTTGTTTTGTTTGGTGCGGTATGTTATAAAGAGTAATTGTTCATTTATTCATTTATTTGTTGTATAGTCATGTACATTATATAAGGTTGGTGTTACATTACTTAAAGCTTCCATGACACCCTGTCAGGGCACACAAACAATTAATTAATATACAGTTATCTTAAGCCTAAGTTCGATCATGCAATAGAGGTTTACATAAGATGTTTACAATATTTGGCCAAGTTTAGCAGTGCAAATTACATTTACGTCTCGTTTGAATTAGCATTTCAATGTTATAATATTAATTAAGATCACATTTTCTTCAGGTATTTCTACTCCACACCTCTCAAAAAAGTATTCTTGTGTTATATCCGCGATATCAAGTTTCCTTTTCGCAGTAGAATACCCACACCGCCTCCCCGGTGTTGTTCTCGGTGGAATGAAGCTGCGAGCTGGTAGCCTTCGATTTTTGTTAATATATCTTGGTTTTCAGATATCCACGTTTCTGATAGGCAGATTGCTTGGATATTACTTTCTAACAGAAATGCTTCTATACTTGGGATCTTATTTTGCAAACTTTGAACATTCTGCACTAAAATTTTAATGACATTCACGAAAGGACTGGTTTGGGTTGGTATTGTTTTTATCTATATTCGGGATCGAACACGCAGTAGTTTGTGTTCGCGATATGTCAGGTGTATATGGTGTATATTTATCCACACTGGAATGTGCATAAAGTGCAATCAAGAGGTCAATCAGGTCATTAAAGATAGTAATAAACCCCTCTCGGTTTACATTTCCGAGCTGGGAAAACATTTCACTTGTATACGATAAATTAAGGTTTGAATCCAGTATGTAACTATATTCATGAGTCAAATTGTTAGGATATGTTTGTCGACCGGTTTGGCTCAGTGGGAGTAACGTTGCCTGCGAAGCTGAGGTCCTGGGTTCAAATCCCGGTAAGGGCAAATATTTGTGTGATGAGCATAAATATTTGTTTCTGAGTCTTGGATGTCTTTTATGTATATAAGTAATATATCTATTAAATATATCGTCGTCTAGTACCCATAACACAAACCTTATTGAGCTTACCATGGGGCTAGTTCGATTTGTGTAAAATTGTCCCGTAATATTTATTTATTTATTATTTATTTATATAACAGATTATTGAATATATCCACTCGCTTGATAAACAAATTTGTATGACTACTTATTTTAAATGTCGGTAAGCAAATTATAATGTTCGTGTGTTGAACTAGCATTACTTGTTCTCGGATAAAGTAAATTAAGTCATAATAGTTTACACTTCTCTTAAAGTCTTTGTATTGTTGTTAGGAAGAGATCGCTCTTCAGCGATAATACCGCCTTATTGTTGAATTGTGAATAGATTTTTCATCCATTCAGCCATTATCCTTCCGTTTCATCGACAAAAGTTCCCTAAAATACTTTATTTCTTTCATAGTTGAAATCTGTTTTGCCGTTTTAGCGTGATGAAGCCACAACGACATAAAAACATACAAAAAAAAAATGATAAATATATCTGCCATTCAGTAACTTTCAAATAGTACGTATCACTATTTTTTCTTAAAAATATCTTCAATGTTTACGACATTATAATAGCATAGATAACTAAATAATATTACCACACCGACCCCGGCGTGATAATCTGCACCAAATGAAATTATTCCAAGAATTGTAATATATCCATAGAAATAACCTTAAATTTCTATTTAATTGTTGTCCTTGATCATGGTTTTTTGTTTAATGTGTAACCAAAACAATCTAATACAAAACGTCCGCTCCTAAAAATCTATCGGTTGTGTAGCCGAGTGAGAATGCCAAATAACTCTCACAGGTTGTAAGCGTCAAACGAAAGCGGAATTACGAGGGACTTTATTCAAAACGTCAGTCAACTGGTCAATCCCTCGTCTCGCGTTGTCACGCTGGTTCCGCAAGGGGAGCACAAGGGGGCGGGGGATGGGACAAGGGCTACCGTGACACTCAAACCCACGAAAACCCCTGACTTCCTGATTTCGACTTTTACGAAAATTGATTCGGTAGTTTTGATCTCAATCAAGGGTTTTTTTTATTATTACAAGCCTTCATTTAACTTGCCGTGTTAGTATGTTTGTTCGGGTCAAATCTTGCGATTTAAATTTGGCTTACTTCCTCGTTTCAAAGTTTGGCATATTTATGTAAGTTTGGTGACAATAATGGAGCCGGAAGGTGGACTAACAAAACAGCGCAATCTTAACGAGTCGGGCCCTTTAGAATCATGTCAATATGTCTAGGCGGGTGTTCAAAGAAACGTAGTCAGAAGCTAAAAAAAAATACGAGCCGTTATGGCGTGATGAAGCCACAAACGCACATAGTCAAGGATTTTTTTTATATAGCATTTTGTACCTTGTCACAGTCAAAATTAATATGATAGCCGATAGATTTTATAGCAATGTCACGATGGCAAAGTACGAAAGGGTACACAAATTAAATTCCTGGACCGTACATAGGCACAAACAAACATTCAAAAAAATCGTATCTTAAAAAAATATTGTTCGATTCAGTACTGGCCTTCAAATACATACCTGTTTCACTTATTAAACCGACTTCCAAAAAAGAAGGAGGTCATATGTTCAATAATTTGTATTTTTTTACCGACTTCCAAAAAAAGGAGGTCTCTCAATTCGACGGATTTAAATATTGAAAATCGACGATTTTAGTAAGTTGTGACACGATGGCACCGACTCCAAAATAACATTAATTGTATATACTGTATAGATTGAGTATACAAACGGTTACTTGTAAGTAATTTAAAGAAACTGAATTATGGCGTTATTTTTTACTTTTTAGTTTTTTTGGAGTCGGTTTTATTTTTTTGTTTAAAAGTTTATTTATTTTACACTTTTTAGTTAATCGTTACTTAAAAGTGTATCTCATGACGATTCGAACAAGCCCAAAGACGGCTAGGATACATTATTTTATTACATAGATCTGGTGCCTACCTTCCGGCTCCATCATCAAATCAATTCGATGGTACCATTCTCATCAGGAATATTGAAATTTGTGACTACGAAGTTGCTTAGCTAAATTAATCAAGATATTTTGTCGTTAATTGTATATACTGTATAGATTGAGTATACAAACGGTTACTTGTAAGTCATTTGAAGAAACTGAATTATGGCGTTATTTTTTACTTTTCAGTTTTTTTGGAGTCTGTTTTTTGTTTAGAAGTTTATTTTTTATTTATTTTTTTATGTATGTTCACCGATTACTCCGCCAAAGGTGGAACGATTTTGAAAATTATTTTTTTATTTGAAAAGATATACTCCTGAGGTGGTCCCATTGCCACCAAGTTGGGATCTGATGATGGAATTCCAGGGAAATCGAGAGCAACCCTCAAATTTTATATGCACTTAAAACGTTTTTCATATATTTTCTTAACCTATGTAAGTATTTGCACATGGTAGTCATCATCTCATCATGCTGAGCTGATGACGGAAGGTACAACTCCTATCCTCCTCGTTAAGAGCTAGAGGATAATTCTTAAAAAAATCATCTATTATAGGTAGATACGTTCTGTTTCTCCTTGTCACCAAGTCAGGATCAGATGATGGAACACCAGGGAAATAGAGAGAAACCCTCAAATATTATAGGCACTAACTATGTTTTGTATATATTTTTTTTTAAGTTATCAGTTGTTTTCCTCTGGTTGTCATCATTTCATGCTGAGCTGATGATGGAAGGTACAATGAACTAACCAACTTTTACATTTCTTACTTCCAAAGACTCGAGATGCCTCCTCAATTTTTCCATTCTGGGCTCTACAAATTACTTTATATCACTACTAAAATCCATCACTAAAAAGCAAAAAATAAAAATTATAAAATAAAAAAGAACCGACTTCAAAATAAACTAAAAAGCCAAAATTAATATTTTATCTACGGTACGGATCATATTTGAATCACCTTCTGAAGTCGGTGCCAAACCTGAAGTAAATAAAGTTCTTCATTCAACAAAAATACGAATTACTGTGACTAAATATATATGTAGGTAGATAATAACTAAGGGTTCGCCGCCGCGGTTCTTATAATAGTAATAAATTAATGGTTTGGCACCGGCTTCAAAAGGTGATTCAAATGTCTTCCGTGCCGTACATAAAAGATTATTTTTGGCTTTTCAGTTTATTTTGAAGTCGGTTCTTTGTTTATTTAAAATAATATATGTGGAAATATCCTCAATGTACTTTATATATTTCATTTTACAACTTTATAATAGTAACGATGATATGAATATTATACATGACAATGAAAGGTAATTAAATAAATCATATTTTCAACACACTTGCGCGTAAAGTGGCACTTATTACACCGTTTTTATGGCTGTAATCCAGTCCATTACACACGCCTGTTTTTTAAATCAAATAATCGCATTAGTGCCTTTTCATTACAGTTTTTTTTTTAAACTTCTGCATATAGGTTTTAGGTACACGAAACATTTTAGGTTATTTTAATAAATCTAAACTGGTACATGTAAAAAACAAAGTTTTCTAAACAAAATAACGTTTTGACTGTATTAAATTGATATAATTATTCAGTTTAATAGATTATTAATGTTTGGCTGATTGACCTATTAGCCTTTGCCTCAACATTCGTGCGCGCGCATAGACAAAAGGGAATATGCATAAATTTGAATATTTGCTTTATTAAAAGCTTATTCATGTAACAAACAGTAGACAAAAAGAATTTTTCAAATAACTATAAAAATACCCAAGATATAAGCAATCAAACATTTCATTCTATCTCTTTCTAGCAAAACAGAATTTAATACGGAGTTTATATGACCGTAGTAGACTGTGACGTAACAGTCTATGTCGGACCTCTCTGTCAAATCGCTGTCTAATTAGTAGTTTAAAATGCTTATATCCTACGTATTTCTTGGCCAATTTTAATTTTAATTTCACTTTTTGGAATAGTTTTTACGGTATTTTGATATTTCGTTAAGAAAAGCGATGAAAAAATTTCATGCATGTTCCCTAATGCATCAGTCAATCCGCGCCATTTTGATTTGATTCGACATATGTAATATTTAATATAGAAGTATGATTATTTAAAAAAAAATGACAATATTATGTTAATAGTTTCAAGCAATGATATTTAAAATATAATCATTATGTAGGTGTAGGTGATGACGAATTAATTGTAAAACTTACTGTGCAGACTGAGGACTGTAAAAGCAGTCTGAACCCCTTTCGATAGCTTTAAGAGCAGTATAGGTGAAGTGGAGAATAAGAAGTCACAGTTTGTATCGAAATCCCGTTCCTAAACCAATACTTTGGCTTTCTATTGTAACTATGATATCTATCTGACTGAAGCTAATTCACTTGACGATTGTTTCTGAATGATAACTTTCCCTTGACTTGTAAGTATTTCCAATGGCTGGTATGTAGTACCGATAACAACAACTGAATAGTACGGGGACTATTTTTATATTTGTGTGTTCATTCGTATGTCACACATAGTGGGGTTATCGTCAACAGAATTAGCTTCGGCTTTTACACTCGAGCCGTATATTTGTTAGGGAGGGGGTAATTTTATTATTAATTTATCAATTGTTGTGCAACATTTTAGATTTCCATGGAAAATTATGAGTCTTTATGCGACGTTAGGGAATAGTTGTGAAATGTTGTGCAGTTCCTATGGAAAGTTTACATACATCAGTTTTCTATGCAATTTATCGCCTTATGGGCTTTATACAATTGATATTTGATTCGTAGATAAGAGTTTTATTCCTTTGACTGTTTAGTCAAAGTAATGATTTCATATCTTTCTATCGGGGTTAGATAGAAAGGTATGAAATGAATTTATTGAACAAATTATATTTTTTATTAGCTTATAAGCTATGTAGGCATTTCAGGTCTTATATTAAATCTATATAATACTATAATACTATGATTGTGGGGTCATCCGGTACACTTACGACTACAGGATTGGTTACGCACGTATAAACTAGACGAAATTTTGAGTAAGGTACGATTGTTTTTTTTTTTCTTTTATCCTCGCAAGTGTGTTGAAAAACGTCGTATGAAACTCGTGTGCATTGGTCATTACACTCCCGGCTTTATACAGCACTCGTCTACGACTCGTGCTGCAAGATATAGCCTCGAGTGTAATTACCAACGTACAACACTCGTATCATAATGTACTATTATACGCGATTCAGCCCCGTTTTGTTGTGTCCTCACAACAAAAGTGTATACCTACTCAACGTCATACAATTTTTCCTCTTCTAAAGCTCACCGACACCGGAAACGACTTCCTTATCCTGTGTGGAAATAGTGTTTACCTATAGCGTCGCCATCTCGGAGCTATCTAGCTGGCACGAACCGTTTGTAGTGTACCTAACTTCGTTTACTCGTGGAGAACCCCTCGAATGGCATTATTAACCTGTGGCGCAAAAGATATTCAAAGTTTTTAGCAGATATGTGCGTCTGTCTGTGAATAACATGGACTAATGCAGATTTTATATTTCATGATCACATATATGTAACTTTTATATCCATTCAATAGGTATATGCATTGTTCTTTTCCTTGTATACCTTTTGTGTTTTTAGTGTAGGTTGCTGAAGCAATAAACATTTCGAACGCATTTGGGTGTATGAACGCTGTTGAGAGTTGGTGCTGCTAAAAAAGTGGCTTATATTTAAAAACCGGCAAAAGGAATGTCGGACCATGCTCAGTGTAAGGTTCCGTAGCCATTACTACAAAGAAATGCACTACGGATAAAGATAAAATGCGATGTGAAAAGTGTACAAGCAAAAGAGCGTATCTTCGTGGCACTTACGTCCGTTTTGTTGGGAAGCGCAGTTTTACGCCAATAACTCAATAACGGTATCCGATTATGTTGAAAATTATTATCGTTGAAAGAATTTATTAAGCTTAACCTTTGTATTTTTTTTAAGAGAGGGGGGGGGGGCACAATTTATGCAAGATTTGGATCGATTTTCAAAAATAATCACTAAATAAAAATAATGGTTTAGTAACCTCGAATTGTATTTAGAAGGAACAATCGATTTTTTTTTACTTTTGTTTTATGTATATTTCATCATGCAAAGAAGTAAGGCACAAAACAGAATGTAAAATAAGCTGGAAATAACTCCACCGACAAGAGACTAGCTCTTAAATAGGTGATGATTATGGAGTTACCCTCCTAGAAATATTAATTTTTGTTATGTAACTATCAAACTAATTAGCGGCTTATACAAGGCACCTATACTTCAATGTTCCTTAGTTTTTGAGTAAAATACCTGTGACATACGGATGGACGGAAGGACGGACATGAAGAAACTGTAAGGGTTTAGTTTTTGACATTTTGGCTACGGAACCCTAAAAATTGTTCTGTAATAAATATCTATTTACCATTATTGTAAATCACCGTTAACGGATTGGCGTGACCTCTTCTCCGTGGTGAGCAGAATCGACAGTGATGACCTGCTTGGCGGACGCGGACTATATCGTCAGCAACCGTGGAACGAAGTGTGATTGATGACATCTAGAGATATTGATGAATACCGTAAAGCTTGAGTGCCAACGTAAAACTTTGTAGAAGTGCGATAAATTTATTATTACATTGAAGCATGTATTATTGCAGTAGAGAGTGTTGATGTTGGCACTATGCAAGCACAGGCGGGCCGGGGTCAACGCCCGCCAGCCTCCAAGGCTGTCCACTCGCGGCTCCGGCCGCAGCCGACAAAAAGCCATTTTTTATATATATATAAATCACAGCCCAGTCGTTCAAAGTTCTGCGTCGATAACCACGGGCTTATACAATTACTGTCTTGAAAAAAACCATGTTGCAGTGGTATAACGGATGAAACGAGCGCATGCCATGATGAGCCATGTTTGTTTGCACGTCTGGGATCCGAGTTGCAGCCAACTTGTTTTAAACGCTGGCACGCCCACGATACACCCGCCACAAGTACCTACTACAACTCTCAGTCTAACTTCCGAGCATAATTATACGAACTATTACCTCACTGGAATTAAAGCTCTGTAAAATCTCTCTCAGATAGGAAATTGGAAACAACGCGGAATGTTGAAGCTAAAAAAGCTTTCAGATATTCAATGAATTTGAATAAGATAGCAAAACAGAAACTATTACCGCTTTCAATTTTATAAATCAGTGGAGAGCAATCGAGCGGCGGCGGAGCGTGAGGACCGCCGGTGTCTGCTTGGTGAATGACGAGTATTTGCGCGGGCGCCACGAGCCGGGACCTAACTCCACATTTCTCAAGTGATCGCCCTTCTGCCATTCGTCAGTGCCGTAGTTGGAGATTACCACGATAGATCAACTTCCATTCTAAGGTTTATGATACATCCAATCGTACACTCTGCAAGTACAATTTTAGTAAGTAATGAAGTAACTTTCTTGAATTAATCCATCATTTTACCTCCCATATAAATATAATGTAGCGACCTTTGTGGATACAGCAACTTTTCCCAATGACATATCATAGTGCTGTTTAACATCGCAAAGCCAATGAATGAGAGTGCGGTATCAGGCGCAAAGCCGTAGAGGGAATGGTGGGAGGGAGTGAGCCAGTCCTCGGAGCAAAACAAACGTCGCCGGTGGCGAACAAAGCGATACCGTTTATTGGTGACCCCACGACACTGTTCCCGCATTTTGCGGGCTTTTTTACCAATTACCCGACTCGGCGGACTTGCCCGTCTGAGAGATCAGAATTAAGTCGACGAACCACATTCCTCGCACTTAGCCTCGGCATGCGAACCGGCCCATAAGGTCACATTCCTCAGGGACTCGGCTACAACAAAGCGGTGAAACACGCTTCCAATTAGTGCGATGGAGAGTGGTCGTTGAGCGGCGCGGGGCTCGGGCGAGGCCGCGCTCGCGCTGGCAGCGCCGGTTAGGCGGCGCGCGGCGCGGAGACACATCAAGTCTCGTCACGTCCTAAAACGGCACTGACGGGAACCCTGCCACAAATTTGAAGTTCATAGTTCAAGTCGTGCCGCCCTTCTCACTCGACACTGTAACAGGGGAGTTGGGAACACGGCACTATTCCGAGAATAGCTACTTAAGTGCCAACCGACTCGAAATTCGTAAGTAAGTACTCGTACATTATCAAAAAGCTTTGTCCCGTCCGGAAAGTTCGTGTATTTAAGCTATCACATTTTTATGCGATTTGAGTTCTGGTTCGTTTTAATCATCGCTAACCAAGTAATTTTATGTTTCACACAACATCGGAGGAACAAGCTTCATCAACATCACTCAATGCAATATATTGCCGACCGAGTGACAAAGATCGGACCCATCGACTCTCGCTCGTTTCAAGAAGTACTTATAATAATTTTGTTATCAATACCTATAATATGGTAAGTAATAACAATACTCGTACAATAAAATACAAATACTCTTATTGCACATGTTATATTACGTATACAGAGATTTATAAATAATGAAAAAAAAAAACAATTTGAGAGCGTGACTTAGTTATTGATGGACAACGCACCCTAAAACATTAGTCATTGGAGCTTAAAATTTTTAAATATAAATACATTTTATTTTAGAGAGAGCACTAAGGAGGGTTTAATTTAATTAGATGCGGGTGAATTCGCGGGCAAAAGCTAGTACGTATATTACCTTTATACATTAAAGTGTGTCTGTCTGTCTGTCCGTCTGTCCGTCTGTTCGTCCGTCCAATTTTGGGAATGGAGATAGTTTGAGTCCCGGGGAAGGACATAGGCTACTTTTTGTCCCGGAAAAATACCCTTATCCGCGATAAACGAATTTAAGGTGGACGAAGTCACGGGCAGAAGCTAGTATGTTATAATTATAAATATTTTACCATTACACAGTCGAGTCAGATATAAAACATTACACAGTCGACTATTAAGAGATGTATCCACTTTTGGACCTTGTATTATTTTATTTAATACGTCACTAGACATATTAGGTACCATTGTAGTTAGAGACAGTAATACAAAAGCCGAGTTGTGCAACCGAAATGGTCTGCATTCAGCGATATAGTACACGGTACGTCGAATCTAACTAGGCATGGCAATGCCGATGATGTAAATAGTATTTTATTGAGCCAGCGGATCGGTTTGGTTGTGCTGTGCTGGACAAATAACTCGACTTTGTGAGATTGATCACACGCTCAGTAATAGCGGAGCAGATCAAGAGGATAATCTTCTATGCGCTAGACCAACGAAATATAAGGCTTAACCAGAGCTAGCTTATTGATAAGGGCGGGTTGCATAAACTACATTTGATGAGTGATTGATGCTGATGCACGTAAACGCTAAGTAATATGGAAGTCATGGAAAAAAATATTGAAATAAAGAACTATAAACAGGCAACCCTGTGTATACGATTCATGTTTTTGGACGATGAGGCAACCCATATGATTTAACGGACGTTAAAAACTGCACGTAACTTTTTTACGCAAGCTTACGATAAAAAAGTTTACAAAAGGTTTGTAATTGCTGGCCCTTCAATGCCTTTCAACGTACTACGAGACTACACCGTCCATAAGCTGAGAATATACGGCGGAGAAAAAAAGATAACACTTCATAAATTCCCGTAGAGTCGCGCATGCCTGATTAACGCACAAATAAATCTGCACGTTTAATTTTAAGTTGATAGCAAGCAAATCACGATCAAGATGACTATTTCGGGGCGGTGAGTCAGCCGCGGCCGGCGCGCGAGGGTGCCCAGTGCACACGTGTCGCGCTGTTTACTCCCGTTATCTGCCTCCCGGCCAACAACGCTTTCCAGGGCAGCCTAAATGCTTCCACTAAGATGTACCTTAACCTTATCACACGCTTCAGACATACTTATATTTAGTTGTTAAGATTATAGAGACCATACTTTTACATAGATACCACAACCAGACCAAATTTAAATCACTTTTTTCGTCATTACAGTTTCGGTCATATACGTGGATTCTGTTATCAAGAAAACAGCATTACGATTTTAAAAAAAAATGTTAATGCTAAGTACAAAAACATTTTGATAGATTCTCACATGGCAATTTCAAAACGTATTTATGTAACAGTTTAATTAGTATACAAATATAATGAGTGTAAAAACGAAAACATCCTGTTAATAGATAAGTGGCTCTTGTGGCAGCGTAGCAACCGGGCTTGGCTTGGAGTCCTTCCTTCTAACTGCTTCCAGAGAACTTAACATATGTACATTCACGGGAGAGGAGAGCGACACTGTGCAGATGGCATATTCTCGCCAGACAAAATCTGAGAGAGACTTCAAAATTGTAAAAAAAATCTCGGTGTAATTTCATCCATGTTCTTCAAAGGTGTTTACAGAAATGATCCCTTTAGGTCAACGTTCATCCCTAAACCCTAACAAGATAAGTTGAAGCCAATGTGCATCAAATCGCGTCCGAGGATGATGAGGGCTGCAGCATCGGCTCAATAAGTGCGGCGTCAGTTACTACTTTCCATAAGATATTCCGAGCCAGCGTATATCATCGATTTCCCCACGGATAATAGTGATGCCCGGGGATTGCATTGCAGCGCTGATAGTTAATCGAAGCTTTAACACAGACCAAGTTTATGTGCTCATCGGAACATTCTAGAGCACAAAATGTGCTAATTTCCTGTTTCTCGACAATACAAATATGCTAATCACCTTCATTGTTGGTCTTTAGGTAAAATTGATCCTCATTTGTCTTAAACGAATTTAGAAAACAATTTATGTACCACAATTTTCACTTAATAAGGGTAGTGACATCCTTGCAAGCAACGCCAAGACAATATTTTAACATTACGAATTTAAACACTCTTTCATTAGGTCGACCTGTATGTAACTATGTAATAGAATCTAAGGTAACTAATTTAACCATCTTCCAAGGATCATAGCGTCATGAAAATTGGCAGCTGTATGTAGTTCTGATGGCAATACAATAATATGGTACTGTCGAACTGGTCTGATGATGGAGCCGGAAGATATGAACTGGAACTTCATGATGGAACATCGTATCATAGCTTTGCATGGATTTGTTAGAAAAGTCTTGTGAAGCGTGTTTATCTAGTGTTTTTTTTTAACTATTCATTTATTTTATTCGAGATTTCACATAAAATCTGTCCTCGAAGATAATGGAGTCCATTATCAACAGCCAGCTCCTTCGGTACCTAGAGGACCACCAACTGCTTAGTGACCAAAAATATGGTTTCCGTAGAGGTCGCTCAGCTGGTGACCTTCTGGTTTACCTGACACATCGTTGGGCACAGGCGATCGAGACTAAGGGCGAAGCATTGGCGGTTAGCTTGGACATAGCGAAAGCTTCTAATCGGGTCTGGCACAAAGCACTTCTTTCGAAGCTTCCATCTTATGGGCTTCCCGAGAAATTATGCGAATGGGTCAGTAGCTTTCTAGCAAACAGATGCATAAAGGTCGTAGTTGACGGTGCGTGCTGAATCCATGTCTGTGAATGCTGGTGTCCCTCAAGGCTGTGTGTTATCGCCCACGCTGTTCTTTCTGCATATCAATGCTATGCTGCAAATTTGTGGCATTCACTGTTATGCGGATGATAGCACGGGTGATGCCTCCTACACTGGCCACGCCAATATTTCTAGGGATAACGTCATCGAGAGCCGTAACAAACTTGTGTCTGAAGTTGAAACTTCCCTAAAAGAAGTTTCAGAATGGGGTCGACTTAATTTAGTCCGTTTTAACCCTACAAAGACACAGGTTTGCGCTTTCACCGCTAAAAAGTCTGCGTTTGTTGCATCACCTCGTTTTGAGAATACTCCCCTAACTGCAAGAGCCACTATCGGAATCCTTGGCGTCGATATATCGAGTGAAATCCAGTTCCGCGGCCATCTAGAGGGTAAGGCCAAATTAGCCTCTAAGATCTGCTCAACAGATTGAGACAGTATTTTACTCCGGCCCACCTCCTACAGCTTTACAAGGCATAGGTCCGCCCGCACATGGAATACTGTTCTCATCTGTGGGCTGGGGCTCCACAGTACCAGCTTCTCCTTCTAGACGACATTCAACGGAGAGCGACTCGTATCGTCGGTTGCCAGCGTATTTCAGATCAGCTTGACTCCTTGGCACTGCGTAGAGATGTAGCCTCGCTCTGCATTTTTTATCGCTTGTATAACGGAGAGTGTTCCGAGGAATTGTTCGGGTTGATCCCAGCTGCATCTTTCCGCCTTCGTCCTACGCGACAATATTTCCATTCTCACCACTTAGATGGTTGGCAGTCCACAACTGTGCGTTTTTCTAGAAATTTCCTGCCTCACACGACTGAACTGTAGAATAAATTGCCGCATGCAGTATTTCCGGACCGATGCGATCTTCAAACCTTCAAGAAAAGAGCGTACTCCCACCTGAAAGGCCGGCAACGCACTTATGACTCCTCTAATGATGCAAGTGTCTATGGGCGACGGTGATCGCTTACCATCAGGCGACCCGTCTGCTCGTTTGCCCCCTTTGCCATAAAAAAATAAAATAAAAAGAAATAAAGAAAAGAAATTGTACATTTCAAAACTAGAATTTTGTTTACCAATCAATAAGTTGAATCAATACTTTACGCTTCAACTAATAGAGATACCTACTGTACTATTAGATATGTGAACTTTAAGACACCAAATATAAACTTAACAATCGAGTAACCTAGTAGTTACAAAGATCAAGTTGAAGGTCAAAGGCTGGCGCGGGTTTCATCACAAAAAAATTAATGTTTTTGCTCTTACAAAGTAAGTATGTTTATTGACTACAGTCGACCAGAATATCCGAAGGAGCGTAATCTACAATCGCGGTAATTTTCGGCGTGGAGTGGCGTCGGCTAGAAATTCCGTGCTCAAAGGTGCCTCTGCGTTCTCTATTATAATTGTAATTTTAAGTAATAGGCATATAACTAAGTTTTAAGTATACGTATGTACAGTATTTTATAATTTCAAATCCGTGACCCTAGAGAGAATTTACAAATAGCTATTTGGGTGATGAGCACAATAATACATGAAAGTATTATTTATCCTCTTTATTACTTTGTCACTACTCTAGCTAGGATAACAAAGGAACTCGTCACAGGCCAATCTAAGTAAACAAAACAACATCCAGTAATAACTCTCCCACTTGTCTCCCCAATCAATGTTGCCAGCTCTCCCTTTTTAGAAACCTGATTTAGATACGTGGCGTTTCGACACAGCTATGTTACTGTCCTACTCGTATTAAAATTAAAACAAGAGCATGTCGGACCATGCTCAGTGTAGGGTTCCGCAGCCGTTAATGCAAAAAAAATGCTATATGAAAAAGTGTACTAGCAAAAGAGCGTATCTCCATGGCACTTACGTCCTTTCGCTGAGAATAGTTTTTTGACAATAACTCAGAAACGCTATATCCGATCATGTTGAAAACAATTTTAGTTGAAAGTACTATTAAGTTCTAAATATGTTTTTTTTTAAATATTTATTGGACATACCGTTTAGAAAATAGAGAGGGAAGAAAAACACAATTTATGCAACTTTTGGAGCGATTGTTTCCGAAAATAACCTCTAAATCAAAAAGTTGTTTAGTAACCTCATAATGATTTTAAAAGTTCTGTAGAAGTATGTGCCACCCGTTAATATTTGCAGATTTTTTTTGTTACATGTATGGAGGGCCTTCCCTAGTTTCTTTTTTTTAATATTTGACTATCAAACTAAGTAACCGCCTACACAAGACACTTATACTCAAAATTTCATCAAGATACATACATCCAGTAGTTTTTGAGTAAAATTCCTGTGACATACGGACGGACGGACAAATTACCAAGCTGAGAGCGACTCGTATTGTCGGTTGCCAGCGTGTTTCAGATCGGCTTGACTCCTTGGTACTGCGTAAAGATGTAGCCTCGCTCTGCATTATCTATCGTTTGTATAACGGGGAGTACAGTACTCTGAGGAATTGTTCGGGTTGATCCCTGCCGCATCTTTCCGCTATCGTCCTACGAGATAATATTTCCATCCTCACCACTCTTAGATGGTTGGCAGTCCACAACTGTGCGTTTTGCTAGAAATTTCCTGCCTCGCACGACTGAACCGTGGAATAAATTGTCGCCTGCATATTTTCCCACCTGAAAGGCCGGCAACGCACTTGTGACTCCTCTGGTGTTGCAGGTGTCTATGGGGGACGGTGATCGCTTACCATCAGGCGATCCGTCTGCTCGTTTGCCCTATACCTAACATGAAAAATATATATAAACTTTGATCTTGAGAAATGGCGAAATATACATAAACAGCCACATATTTTTTAGGTTAACTTAAAAGTTTGATTTTCCTATGACTTGAAGATGATTAAAAATCACACGTAATATTACACAGGCGAAAGCTTGTGAGTACTGTTAAAATGTTACTATAAGGGTTCCGTTTTTGCCCTTTTGGCTACGGAACCCTAACAAGTAACACGCGTAAACGCGTTCCTGATCTTTTTAATACGATTCTTATTTGAAACATAATACAAGAAACTACCTAAATTCCTCATTGCTTACAAGCAAACTGCAAACAGTGACAAGCTGATCTTGGGGATGACGGCCATTAACTATTAACCAGTGATCGTAAATTTGGTAGCATTTTTGGTGCAGCGACCATGGTAGAGTGCCATAGGTACTGATGTGCAAATTGCGGAAACTTTCCAAAATGCTTAAAAAAGGTCTTTTAAACAGGTAAGTTAACACTAGACTAAAGACCTTTTATATACTAAAAAATGCTTCAAAACGATCTTATAAACATGTAAGTTAACACTAAATACAATGTGAAATTTTAGTGGTTGTTTTCCTGCAGCGAGATGATTTTGAAAATGATACGGAACAACTTTCCCCAGGGAACATAGGTCGTAATATGAAAAAAAAATCGACTCCCCATAGAAGACTTTATCAGATCATTGCATATCGATGGCAAAAAGCGGAAACGTACTAACTGCCAATGGATTCAATTGGTGGTTAGTACGTTTCCGCTTTTTGCCATCGATATTTTCTATGGGAAGTCGATTTTTTTTTCATATTTAGACCTATGTTCCTTGGAGAAAGTTATTCAGTATAATGTTTAAATCATCTCGCTGCGGAAAAACAACCACTAAAATTTCATATTGTATACTTAAGACCTTTTTTAAGCATTTGGGAAAGATTCCGCAATTTGCACATCAGTAGCCATAGGTGTGGCAAATTTCAACGGCAGTGATGGATGGGTTACTGTCGACAATATTAACTGTCTAATCTTTTAAATTGGTATTTTCCACATTACGATGATCGCTGTACCAAAAATGCTACCAAATTTGCGATCACTGGTTATAACTGTATTTAAATTCAGGGTATAATATGTTGGACTTGTACTGCACCGATATAGAGCGATAACTGTACTTAAGTATATACCGACCTTTTTATGCTCTAGTGGGCAGGCCATAGTGCGAGCGAGTTAACAGTCTTGGTTTTTGTCGATGGATGACGTCAAGTGTGCGTGTGAGCATCGCCATACTACAATACAGCGACGAGTATGGCATGTGGCGCGAGCGGCGCTAAGAAAAGACAACAAAACATTGATGTTGCTTAATAGACGGGCTATACGCATGGCCCTCATTTTCAGTGGCTGTGTATTTATCTTCAGCATGGCTTATACAGAGATCTTGGGCTATGTCACCTAATTATTTAATCGTACATGTGATTAAATTGTTTTCAAGTCGAGTTAACATTACCAAAGCATAATTACCGAAGGACCCTAGGATTATCAAAATCAAATTAATTTTAAATTTAAATTATAACATGACTCACGAAGAATCAACTCGTTCATTAGTCGAGCAAGATAAGCTATTCTGTTAGTACGCATGTTTACAAGTGGTTAAACATGATAAATAAATAAATATTACGGGACAATTTTACACAAATCGCTCTAGTCCTATGGTAAGCTCAATGAGGCTTGTGTTATGGGTACTAGACGATGATATACTTAATAGATATATTTTACTTATATACATAGAAAACATCCAAGACTCAGGATCAAATATTTATGCTTATCACACAAATATTTGCCCTTACCGGGATTTGAACCCAGGACCTCAGCTTCGCAGACAAACAACATTGTTTCGTAATCTCAATCTTACATAGAAAATAACTGTTTTAATCACATTACACCATTTATATTTAAAGATAAACGGTGAAGTCCTCAATAGCAGCACAAACAAATAGTTTATATCACTACACACATATATTGCACAATCAAGGCCAATAACATCACTCGAAGGGTCGCATCACGGTCCTACTGAGGCGCTCTTATCATTAATCATCACTTTGTAAATCGAGGCTAAACACGTGCTGCACGGTGTCTCGACAGCCGTAGTATATCCTGCAACACTTGCACAGGTTAACTTATTGGTAATGGCGCCGAGAATTGCCGCCAGACACCAAAACGCACTAACTACCATGAAGCCACTCATAGCATCTACTTTTCTGGCTCTGCAGTGCACACTGCCCCACAACGAGCACGTACGCTGCCGTTCAAACTTGACGGTAGGATACTGGATACCAGTTCGGTTTTGCACTTATACTGTTCGGTTATGTAACTCTTATATAGTTGTAAAACTGAAATGTACATTGAAGAAATTAAAATATACATATATATATAAATAAATATAACTAAAAAGAAAAAAACAAGTCCAGTACTCTAGAAATTTGTTAATTTATAATGGAAATGTTTCATGATTCATGATCGATACTCACACAAAACAAATAATAAACAGTCGGGACCCATAAGAAATCTAGATCGACGCAAATCTTCCCAACAATGGGTCCCGACTATTTGAAATCGCTATGTTCCACATTACAATTTATTAATTGTTTTATGTGAGTATCGATCATGAATCATGAAAGATTTCCATTATAACTTAACAAATTTCTAGGGCACTGGACTTCTTTTTTTCTTTTTAGTTTTTAGTTAAAATTATAAGTCAGTTAATTTCGGTATCTTTATCGTGGGGGTTATTGAGAAGCTTGCACAGATTTATTACAATTAAATTAAAATTTAGTGAGAACGGCTAACCAACTTTAAATCGTTATAGTTCGTAACTAGTCATTCAAAATTAACAATGATAAAAAAAGCTAATAATGATATCCATTTTTTTTTATAAATTTTCAAATTTCAAATTCCTATCCAATGATACCCCACTGAACATAGTACGTCGATTTATTTTTTTTCTTTTTCACAATATGGCGTCTCGTTATCGCCATTTTGAGTTTTCATAATTTTCATCTTTAGTGTCATTTGGACAATTAAGACGAATCGATTGACGTAAGAATCATCAAAATTGGTCCACGCTTTTGGTCTCTAGAGTACCCGATAGGAACAAACATACATACATAGACTGATAAACACATTACTCTCCTTTGCGTCGCGCAGTCGGGTAAAAAAGGTACCTAACTGATCCCATATCCGGAACCATGTTGTCGCCCTATAATTATATTTATGTAGACCGGATCTGACGGAATGCTTGTTTGTTGCAGGGATAATGCGCGCGCGGCGGTGAGCGCGCGCCGCGTCCGCGCCTGCGCGCTGTGCCCGTCTGCTTTATGAGGTAATTCGGCTACACCATCGCCATAACTAATTGCTCTAATTGTACCCGGTCATTATATATGTTCTGTTCACTGCGCTGTTCTATGAATGGAACCGTCGGTCGACTATAGAGCGTCTTATGCTCATTGTTTTCCCTAGTTATTGCATCAAAAATTAGATAGAAGGACCAAGATAAACGACAAAGAGCAGAGCATTGAGTACAAAAAACCGATACGGCGTGTAGAACGATAGATGATCTTGTTAAGGACGACAAAAAGCGGAGGGTACGAAAGAAAGCGTGCGATTATTAACTGTGAAAATTTTGGGAGAGGCCTTTTCAAGCCTTGGCCAACTTTCAAGTTAATGTCTGCACCGCACTACAAATATTTCGATATTATACTTACCTTCGAAACTGTCAATGTCATCTTATTCGTATCAAACAAAGAAACGACATACGCGTCCCCTTTTAAGTTTCAGGAAGATAATGCCTCGATCAGTAATTCTGCAACAATTAGTGATTGATGAACGTCGAACGCAAGCTCATGGCAAAAGAATATAAAGAGAACATCCATTTATCTAACTGCAAGTTATGATAGCGGGAACCAAAACGATCGCTTCCTGAACGGCGCTACTCGGTCAAGCGAGGCCGCAGTTCTAATACCGAGATAACAATGGAGGGCGGTTTTCATTCTTACTTGCAGATACTAATCAATCGCTGCTTGAGCCGGCTCGCATTTTTGCCGCCCGAGTGCGAGCGAGGCCCAACCCCTTTCAATGCGCTATAAAATGTGCTGGAACCTCAACAATGCGACATAAAATACTATTGTTTGCTTCTCTCCGCGGCAGATGGCGCGCGTCACTCCGAGATGCATGAATAAGTGGTACGTTCGGTGGGTTCCGCCGGCGGCATTGTCTTGTCGTCGTAATGACGCGCCGCGACTCGAGCCGGCACAATGGCCGGCTCCGGCGCCGGCCCCCCCGCTCCCCGCCCGCCCCGGGGAGCGTGGACACAATGCCCGCCCGCCCTCACGCACTCGGCACTCAAAAGGCTTCTACAAGTACTCTCACTATGCATAAATTAACTTAAACCGATTCACTTACAAATAACGCGACAAACTCAAGTTAAAAAAATCGCGCGTTTTTGAAAACTTAGTATGAACTCATGTTTGCAAGAAAATCATATCGCGTCAAGATTTGATAAATAATTTTCCGCGTAACACCAAGCCATTTAAGGCGTATAGGCGCGGACTAGTGCCGCGTAATCGACGATTAGTGACCTCAATATTATCAGATAACGATAAGGAATCTAGGGAGAATTTTCGCCTGCTTATCCACTCTTATACAAGTGGTGATTATTACACTTATTCATATTATGAACTCATTTGTATGTAGATATACAACTAGTCATTTTCCATCACGCGTAATTTGGATAACTTATCTGAAATCCGATAAATGTTTGCGCGATTTTAGTTTTGTCAAAAATTATTCGACAAATACTGTTTGGACTTTTTTTCGTTTCTACAAGAAAATTTATCGAATTTTACTATAATTTATCAGTTAGTGGATTTTTAAATTTCCTGTTTGATTCATGCGAACGTTATCTGCACCATTATTCAAGAATTTAGAACACTTGATAAAACTACCGTATCCAATAACATGGTGTTGCTAAGTGTTTAAATACTTGGAGCTTTACTCTCAGTAAGAGCAAAACAGCCAAGTGATGTTGTTGTCGTCTGCATGACAGATTCACTCCCTGTCACTCTTAATCGTTTTCTCAAATTCAGCACTGAACCGGAATGACGAGCAAGCTTCACTCAGTAAACTGAGTGGAACCTTTATGGGGGAGCAAATTTTACCAAACAATACTTTGACGACCGGTTTGGCTCAGTGGGAGTAACGTTGCCTGCGAAGCTGAGGTCCTGGGTTCAAATCCCGGTAAGGGCAAATATTTGTGTGATGAGCATAAATATTTGTTCCTGAGTCTTGGATGTTTTCTATGTATATATGTAATATATCTATTAAATATATCGTCGTCTAGTACCCATAACACAAGCCTTATTGAGCTTACCATGGGACTAGACGATTTGTGTAAAATTGTCCCGTAATATTTATTTATTTATAATATTTATTTAATACTCCTATTGCAATATCAGCTTAATCATTGGTGTATGTACTGCAGCGTGTGACGTCACACGTTCCTAGGCTTCCTATTGAAGTACTTTTATCACCAATATTTTTATTACTCAAAGGTCGTCCTATTAACATAACACAGAAAAACGTTGTCAAAAGTTGTCAACATCCCTGTTCAAAATGTCTTGTGCCATCAAGGATTACCTAGAGATTCGAAAACAGATAACAATAAGGTGCTCCATATCTAATATTGTTATACAATTTTGCAAAAATAATACCTATCTTATCTGTTGCTTGTTAAATGCATTATTGTATGTGGAGATTTTAATATAAATTTACTGGATGATTCAAACATATCCTCAAGTCTATTACATTTGTTTAAATCGTTCAATTTGGTAAATCTTTTCTGTGAACCTACAAGAATTACAGATACTTCTGCAACCTGCATAGATAACATCTTTTGTACTGAGCATCCGATAGATAAGTTAGTTTTTAATAAATTAGGCTCCGACCACTGTGGCCAATTTGCATCTTTTAGTGGTACGGTGGACAAACTGCATTCAGATATCATATACCAACCGGTCACAGAAAGGAGATTAAAAACTTTTAACAATAACATTAATTGTGAACTGGAATTCTTTGGACTATCAATTGAGGACCCCAATGTTTTTTTATTCTAAGTTGTTTTCTTGCATAGAACGTGAATTTAACGCATGTTTTAAACTAAAAAAACGCAAGCAAGAGGATAGAGTGAGATTTAGTGAATGGGCTACGCCTGGAATCCACAAGTCTAGAAATAAATTGTATGAACTATACGCATTAAGATCATTAAACAGAGACCCAGTATTTTGCGAGTATGTTAAATCTTATAGCAAACTATTTAAGGAAATATGTATCCTCGCCAAATCCAAATATTTAGCACGTAAAATAAGAGACTCAAATGATAAAGTGAAAACCGTTTGGAAAATCATTAGTAGTGAAACTGGTAAAGTAAAAGCACGTGACCCTAACTTTAGTCTACAAGTACGTAACAAACGTGTAGAATCCGATTCAGACGTTGCAAATGAATTTGAACGTTTCTTCACAAATATCCCCCTTGAAACAACTAGATCGTTGAACTCATCCTCTTCTATGGCTGAATCCTTGTTGAAAACAAACGTACCTGAATGTTTAATAACTTTTTGCTTTAAATACGTCACCCCACATACGATAGCTGCTGTCGGAGGCTCGAAAAAAAACCAAAAACTTTACAAACTACTTTTAATTAAAATAAAATTACATTAATTATAGCCTATAGGTGACAAACGCTCGAAGTATGAACAGAAAGTGAAATCTAATTAACTGCACTATTGAGGTAAGCGCGTGCCGTGCTGATGCGGCGCCTCGTGCCTTCGCAGTTGCTTTCTGAGTCAGGCAGTTTGTGTGCTGAATCGGCGATCCTCCTTATGATGCAATATCTAACACCTCCATCCGCAAATCGGCAATTATTTTCCAACGTTTAGTGAAAAAATTGCCGGAATTTCATTCTTGGGAGGACAGATTTCAATCTTTTCAGGATCTTCGTGTTGGCTCTGGCTGCTTGGCTTCGCTTCCGGGACGCTTGTAGCTGCGTGGCTGCGTTTGTAGTATTGCTTTATGACGGCGATCGTGAGTGTACATGCACCTATTATGAATACATACGTATGGTGGTATGATATAGGCTGATGGATTGCCCCTCGTCTATCTGAACAGGATTCTGGGAAATAAGCCTATTCTGTGCGTCATGTAATCCTTTCCGGTCTATAGTCTTTAGATTGATGTTGCCGGAGACTGCGGTTCGCTTCTCGAAGTCGTGTGTGATTTTGGCTAGCCTCAGGGGGTGTCCCTGTATTTCGTCCTTGTCGTTGGCAATAGTGAAGTGCGATATCCGTAGGTAGCAGTTGAGTGGGATGGTGACGCGGTAGCTTTCGTGTAGTGAGGTATAATCTTCTCTATTACAAGATAGCTGTACTTTTGTTGGCTGAGGTAGTGAGATGACGTATTGCTGATCATCGAGCTTCTCCATGGCTGGTTTTGAAAGTGATACCGTCGTCAACTGGCAGGTTGTTTGGGGGTCTTCATTTTTGATTAGCCGGTGTATGCAATCTGAAGAGGTACGGAGTTGGAGGCTGGTTCCTTTCCCGCAGATGTAGTGAAGACTGAACTTCAGGCATTCTGCCTCCATGTACACGAATGCATTCCCGTGTGTTGCTAAGAAGGGATATGGCGGGATAAGGGCGAGTTGGTTTTTATTAGGTACTATGGATAATTTGAATATGTCATATACTTCTGATGCAACTATGGGAAATTGAAATACGATAACTATCTGCTTGTCGGTGTAACAGGACCCCGGACGTGTTATATCGTAATATTCTCGTAATTCTAAGTCTAAGATTCTATCCTGGCCGTATAAGGACTTTAACCTATCTAACATGTTTTTTAAGACACTAATTTCTATCATAGAATGATGCGTACTAGAACTACGTATAAAAGCTAAACTATTCTCTATTCTTATAAGTTCCTGATTTAAATCTTCTACATTTTTGCTCAAGATTATTAAGAGCTGGGCTAGATTTGTGTATTTAATTAAGCTATTTTCCCTATAGGCATTACTTTCTAGGATTATTTCTAGGGTGGAATTAATTTTCCTTTGATTTTCCACTAAGGTTTCCACTATATTGTCGTGACGACTTGCCCAATCTTTGCTTAGACTCACGTGACTATTGAGTTCTGAAAATATTTTATTCTGGTTAAGCTGTAAATTGTTTAACAAGTTGTATAGTAAATGGCATCTGTTTGGTCAAGATTTCCGCTAATACTTTTTATGATTGACCCAAGTCCGTCTACAAGGCCTCTTTCGGCTCGGGTTGGCTCTAGAGTTCTTAATTGGTTCGATACCTTTCCTAATTTATCTCAGAGATAGTTGATCTGGCTTTCATAAAGGAGGTACGTGTCATTAACTAATCTAGTTTTGTATGTCTGTAGCTGTCCAGAAGTTAAGCTAATTTTGTCTTCGATATCGCCAAGCTGTATGTACTGTAGGTAAGTGTGGTAATGGGTCGTAAGTCACATTGGTCCAAGCTTGTAGGGTAGAAGTCCGGGTCCGTCGGCTAAGCTCTCAAGTCTTATCTCTGAGCCTTTCGTCAGAAGGGCCGTCAGCAGCAAAAGAATCCTGTAACAAGGTGTTTGTCTTAGGAGTGCGTTTCAGCCGCGATTTCGCTACTGGTCTGCGTTTCTTAGAGGTATATATGTGTATAGGGAGATCTGCTAGAACTGTATCCTGGGTATAACGTGGGGCAGTTTTTTGTCGGCTTGCTAAAGGGTTCCTTATAAATACTTGCTGTTGTGGAGTGTATTCTACTTCGGGTTCTCAGTTTTTGTTCCTACTTTCTATAAGAGAGATTCGGTTGGCAAGAGATGAGTCATTAATTATATTATAGACCTGTTGCATCTATTCTTTATGGTTTTGAACGTATTGTTGTAATAAACGCTCGGTGATATCAATATCGAGCGGAGTCCTTGGGTCAAAGTGTCCTGTCAGTAGATCAAAAGGTCTGCATTTAGTGAAACTATGAATAGAACTGTTATAGGCTATAAAGGCATAGGGCATGAGATTTACAATGGGTTCATCTTTATGTTTTAATTTTAGGATACGGAGGTGTTCAAGAAGGGTTGAATGAAAGCGTTCTATAATACCGTTGTCATTTGGAGAATGAGCTAGGATTTTATGATGATTTATTTTATGGAGTCGGGAAAATTCGGCAAATAGCTGGTTAGTAAATTCGGTACCGTTATCTGTAGTTATAGTAATAGGAACGCCGTGGTGTGTGCAATATTGCAAAAGGGCTTGAATTACGCTAAGCGCGGTGCCGTCACGCAGATGATACGCTTGGCCGTACTTCGTGAATACATCCATAAATGTAACGTACTTTTCGTTATGGACGGTAAAGAGGTCCATATGAACTGTTTCGAAAGGTTTGGTTGCTGGGGGTACAATATTAAATTTTGGTCTAATCGGGTTCCTATTATATTTGGCTTGGCCACAAGTGGTACATTCGTTAATAAATTTAGTAACCTGATCTTTCATTTTTGGCCAATAAAACTTCCTGGAGAGGGCTAGGTAGCACTCTGTAATGCCGCGGTGGTTAGTTCTACCGTCATGGTAGTTACTAATTAGCTCTTGTTGTCTAAGATAATCTTTGACATTTTCGAGTTCTAATTTAGCGAGCATGAGGTTCATTGTGGAGCTTTTGAACTTATTCTAGATAATGGGGATAATCTTATACATGGCGAGTGGGGGCTGTATAAGGAGGCCTGTTTTAACCTTAGGATTAACATATTCTTTAAGGGCATTCACTAAGTCGGTTTCTAACTTTGAATGGGATATTTGAACTGATATACGTGGATGAGTGTCAAACGGCTTGGTTACGGCTGGTTTTCTTTTCACGTCATCCAGCATAGTGAGTATAATTTGCCTATGAAATCTGTTCAGTGGTTCATCAGTGATTGGAACTTCCAGTATGGGGTTCTCTTCGCTGGTGTGAACAGTTTCGGTAGAAGAATCTCCTATAGTTCCGGGTATTTCTGTGGGGTTAGGTAGTATCGAACAAAGCTCGTCAGCTACTAGGGACTCAACTTCCTCGTTATGGATCTCTACTCTGGATAGGGCGTCCGCGTTGGTATTGGATTTCCCTTTCTTATATACAACTGTATAGTCGTACTCACTGAGTTTTAATCTCCATCTTGTGAGACGTGAGTTAGGCTCCTTTATATTAACGATCCATTGCAGAGGTTTGTGATCTGTAAAGATCTTGAATTTTCGTCCATAGAGATAAGGGCGGAAGTATTTGGTCGCCCAAACTATAGAGAGCAGCTCCCTCTCTATTGTGCTATAGTGAATTTCGCTCTCATTAAGAGTGCGGGAGGCGTAGCATATTGGTCGATCAGACCCTATGGGACCCTGGGATAGTACAGCGCCCAGAGCGACGTTGGAGGCGTCTGTCGTAAGAACAAATTCTTTGGAAAAGTCTGGGTATTGTAAGAGCGGATCGTTCGTAAGAAGGGATTTGCATTTTTCGAAACAATTGATGTAATCACAGTTAAGAGATACCCTATTACCTTTCTTAAGGCACCTAGTGAGGGGCTTTGTTATGTGGGCGAAATCGGGAATGAATTTTCGGTAGTATCCGAGAAGGCCTAAAAATTGCTTAATTTCCCTTGGCGTTTTGGGTATGGGATACTTTTGAATTGCCAAGACCTTTTCAGGATTTGGCTTGATACCTTTATTGCTAATTATATGACCAAGGTAGGCAGTTTCAAGCTTCAGGAATTCAGATTTGTCCATCTGAATCTTGAAATTGGAGTCTCTTAATCTTTGGAAAACTCTCTCAAGGTTTACCATATGTTCTTGGAGGGATGTACTGAATAGTATGATGTCGTCAAGGTAGACGAGGCAAATTTCGTTTTGGAGACCTCTCAAGACGTTGTCCATGACCCGCTGAAATGTACTTGGTGAGTTTTTCAAGCCCATGGGCATCCTGAGGTACTCAAAATGACCCTGTTCTACGTAAAAGGCTGTCTTAGGAATATCCTGGGGGTCCATTTCGAGTTGATAAAATCCGCCGGCTAAATCCAGTGTAGTAAAGTAGTGACACTTTCCTAGTTTGTCGAGTACATCAGCAATGTTCGGGATCGGGTATTTGTCGTCTATTGTCTTGTCGTTTAATTTACGAAAGTCGACTACCAAACGCCATTTTTGTTTCCCTGAGGCATCCACCTTTTTGGGTACAACCCAAATGGGGGAACTCCAAGCGGAGTCTGAAGGTCGAATGATTCCCTGATCGAGCATTTTAGTTATTTGGTCTCTGACTTCCTGTCTATGCACAAAGGGGTAGCGGTAACTTTTGGTATAAACGGGTACTTCATCGGTGGTTCTTATTCGATGCTTGGTTTTATTTGTGAAGGTGAGTGGTTCCCCTTCAATGTAAAAAACGTCTGCATAGCGGGAGCATAGTAATTCTAAATTAGTTCGCTCTTCCTTATTTAAATGGTCGGTACGTAATCGCGATACTACGTCGCGTGCGCGCGTATTATTACAATGCTCCGTGCGCATGCACTCGATACTGTATAGGTCAGCTTGCGCTGGCTGGTCGAGTGAAAAGATTACGTCATTCGGAGATGGGTTTTCGACTTCTATATATCCGCGGTTATTTTTAACTGTTGTAAAGCGGGGATGGATCTTGCAATTACTAATTATTTGTTGTCTTACTAAAACTTCTCCGTCAGAGGTATTAATTGGTACTCTAATTATCTTAGACATGCCGGCTGGGATCATTTCTTCGATGTAGTTAACATTATTCGAGCTATACATGCGTATTGGGTTACTCGAGGCTCGTGTCTGTAAGGTATTATTTTTTAGATCAATTTGAGCTTCCCATTTTGTTAATAAATCTAATCCTATAAGGCCGTCAAAGTAGTCATGGAAACGATATATGAATAACATGATATTGTTCGTATCGTTAAATTCAGGAAAACAAGGTAAGGTCACGGAATAGTTATTCCTAGTCACAGCGTGAACGTTGGTGACCTCAAACGTGTCATAGTTAAGCGGGTAATTTGAAAAATAACGCTCTACGGCCTCTGGGCTAATAAAAGATTGATTAGCGCATGTATCTATCAGGAATTTAAGCGAGGGGTCACTAATCTGGATAAAAGGTAATTGCCTCTGGGATTGTAAATTTATTTACATCTTACATCCGTAAAAATGTTTAAATTAAATAGCGACATTCACAATTTTAACACTAGGAATAAAAATAAAGTAGCCATTCCAGGATATCGTCTCCGTAGAGTAAATATGTCGTATATGGGGAATTGTGTACGGTTTTACAATAAGTTACCATCTGACATGCCCAAACTGTCAATTAATAAATTCAAGTCTAATGTTAAACGTCACCTTTTACAAAAAGCATATTATACTGTAAATAAATTTTTAGATGATAAGTGTGCATTTGTGTAGGTAACTTTACCTTCGGTTAAGTTAGTGTAATATTTTAGTTATAAAATGACTTTTAAAAGAGCTACTAGCATAAGCCTATTTTCAGAATAAATATTTTGATTTGATTTGATTTGTTCCTAATATAATTCGAGAAAATTAATCTATTTGATCATCCGGTCATTCGGAACGGAACCAATACGGCTAAGAATAATTATTCCACGTATTTAGTTGTCATTCGCAATTAAGAAGTTTATTTTTAACTAGAGGGCACCTTCTAGTCTACTTCGTTCGCGGAGGAGAAAAAGTCATAACCCTTCTTTTTTTCGTCAGCGTAGCCGAGTAAAAAGTATCCTGTAACCATCTGGAGATACCCAGCTGCCTGTGTACCAAAAATTGTTGAAATATGTTTAGCTGATTTTGCGCGATGAAGCTACAACGACACAGTATGCAAACATACAAAAAATCCAAAAAATATATTTTTCGTTTTAGTGACCTCCAAATTGATGGAAGGTTTTGGGATCACCAGATAAAATCAAGTGCACTGTTCAACTAATTTATTGTGACTGAGACAAGGACCGACAGACAAACATAGCAAACTGTCATGTAAAAGAAAAACTTATTCTATACGAGTTTGTATAGGTTTACGTTTAAACTCTATGCTCTAACACTGGCCCTTAAACCAATATAAACTCAACATTAACTTAAGTTCCCAACTCAAAAGTTAGCAAAAACAATGACACATCTGCTCGTCGTTACAATTAAAACAACACAGTATCAAAAGTTTAGAAATAGTACAAATTAATAAACATAAATCCGTATCATATTAAACAGTAAAGACTAAAAACATAATATATGAAACGGATCTAAAATATTTTATACTAGTCCTATAGTAAATTACTTAGATATTCTAATCACATCTCACTTATTATTAACAAAAATAAATAAATGAGATACAAACAGCGTGTTTTCCTTTTGTTAATGGTTTCGTCAACACATCGGCTACCATTTGATCAGTCGAAAGATACTTTAATATAACAGTACCTTGGTCTACAATTTCCCTAATAAAATGGTGTCTTGCGTCGATGTGTTTCGTTTTGGCGTGGTACTATCAACAGCATAATTGCATGGACATGGCAAAGACGATAATCGCTTGGCTGTCTTAAGATGCTGAGAGCACGTAGCTCTCAGCATTGCATGATGGTTACAAAAAAATAAAATAGATGGCGTTGTTATCAAAACAACAGAATTTAATGCTTTGTTTGTTGATATGTAAGTCTCACAAGCACTAAAATTGTTCTGTAATAGAATAATCTAATACATGGATGAAATATAATTACTATTAAAAAAAGCTTCCACTGAAATTAAAACAACAGTCAAGTCAGTTGTTTCTTCATGAAACTACGAGGTTTTTAAACATACTTAACTTCATCCACACCTCAAAAACATATGTAATAACATGAATATTACGGCACTATACTTTAATAAAAATAATATAATAAGTAAGGTGGAACATTAGAATATTTGGAAAATACTCTACTATGGATGCAAATTTCCGTAAAAACTTGCGTTGCTAGTTGTTTGAAAGTCATCAAGGATGAAAATCTATTATAATATCATATAATATGAAGAGATAGTCAATTGATACATAGATTTGTGCCTGGATCTTTGCCTGAATATGAATACCTACACTTATGGCAATCGAAATACTGATTCAATATTACTATGGTTAATCAATTATGTAGTTATTACAAGAAAATTTACAATTGACCGAGTGTATTCATAAAAGGTAAGGTAAAAGAAAAATAGTCACAAGTTCTCTTATAATGACACTCCTCAAAAGTAGGGTTTTCTTTTTTTTATTACAACCAATTAATAACTATCTATACTTACAACTATAAATAATACAACTTTGAAATAAAACTTTATTTTTTTACACAATTCTTATTTAAGATAAATAACACAATTTATTAATATGTCATCATCATCATCATCATGTCAGCCGTAGGACGTCCACTGCTGGACACAGGCCTCCTCAATTGATTTCCACATGGGCCGGATAGAGGCAACCCGCATCCAGCGAGCCCCCGCAACCCTAATCAGGCCGTCAGACCACCTTGCGGGTGGCCTTCCCACGCTGCGCTTGCCGGTACGTTGTCTCCACTCTAGAACCTTTCTGCACCAACGGTCGGTTCTTCGAACTATGTGCCCTGCCCATTGCCACTTCAGTTTTTATTTCACTAATATGTAATTTAGGTAAAATCTCTTCTTAAGATTTTGTTGTGGGTATAGCTTAACTATTCATTTCCAATATTGGAAAGAGGATTGAAGCTTCCTTTCAACAAAACAGTATTATAAGCGAATACAATTAATTACAAATCTGAGACTGGTTATCATTGTATTGTAAGCGACCGCACTCTAACATTTACCTTTTACTGTTTAACTAACTTATAATTTCTTAACAATTCAAAGACTAAGTGATGAAAAAAATATCCTAAAATACTGTCACAAAATAGCGTATATGCAAAAATCAATACGTGATTGAGTCCCATTTTGTAGTAAAAAAATGTAGTTATTTACTATCATAGTATAGAAAAATAAAATATACTTAACGCAATTATGCCCCGTTTAACTACAAATAAACATCAGTGTAACCTGATCTCCACCTAGTTCTGTTCTTAATTGGTATAGCCACGGTTTCAATGGGATTTAAATCTGGTGATATAGCAGGCCACGAAATGATATTTATGTTATAAAGTCGGCGAAAACACTCAAACTTACACTTTGGGAACGATGTCTAAGACAATTATCCTGCACAAATGAAATTATGGGTAATTCTTCCTCCGGATACACATTTCGAATCATGGTCTTCTCCAGCACATTGACGTAATCAGCAATTAGCCCGACTGGGCACTCTGGCGAATTCTCCCGGATCAGCCCCGCTCATCCAACTCCAAATATTCACTGTAATGAGACCAGATTGCACATTGGGCACTACGTGATCGTTATTATAACGCGTATTATGTCGACGCCACAAGCTTAAACGTCCTTGTTGGCTAGAGATTTGACTGCATGAGTGTAAACCCTCACTGTGTGGAGATCACGGCGAAGTGTCCACGCCTGTGTCAAATAAACGGGTGTAATGGGTTGTTGGCGGAAAACCATTCATATTGCTGGACCATGCTTTGACACCGCTGTGCACTTATAAGTCGAGGTCTACCGATCCTTTGGCGGTGCAGTAATGATCCTTCCTCTGTGAAAATTGTCGCACCCATAACACAACTGTTTTCCTCTGTAACAATTTTCAGAAATGTATAATCATTATTAAATTTGCATACAGATATAACTAATGTAAAAAATCTAGAAAGAAATGTAAACAATAATACTTACGCTTACACCGGTTTCTGTGGCAATTTCTGTCAAATTTTTGCCTTGACTATGCAAAGTAATTATTTGTAACCTTGTGGCTAAGTCAATATTGCAACGTGAACCCATTATTACAAAATAAAAGAACCTAAATAAATACTAAAACTCAATCAAAAATACAATCGAACGGACGGCAGCCGCCTGGGAACGAACGAACAGTTTCTTTGTATAAAAACGATTACGGTATATTCATAATCTTAAGTCTACCCTCTTAGTAGTATGGTTACTTTTATATAATTGTTGCACTATTCAACAACTATTCAACATTTGTGACTTAATTATAAATATTTATTTGTTTAAGCAGCTGTTAATTAATCTCAGTAAAAAATGAAATAAAAAACAATTATCACTAAACGCATACCTTGCAAACGTAGGTGATTACAAATACGGTTATAAATTTCATCCACGTCGAATATGGCTTGATGGCCAAGGGGTTTAATGAGTTGACCCTTACGCCGAATGCTCTGGGTTCAAATCTTCTCGCACACGGTATAGGAAAAAAGCGTTTTCGTATTTTGTGTTTGAATTAGCAAAATCATCGATGGCTTTGGTATATATGACGGTGAATCTAAGTAATATTTAATTGAAGGTGCATTCAAAAATATTGGATTCTGAAAATACGTTTCATAATGTATATTGAATATTTCAGTGACTTGCCGTGTGTGTTTGGCAATCGTAAGTTCAACCGAGTTTTTTTTTTATATTTTGATGTTATCAACGCCATCTAGTAAGATCTTATGAAACCAATATAGTTACGGGATAAATGGCGTCTCGTTTCGCTGCAAAGCAAACTTTCTGACAAGTGTCCATGCAATTATGCTGTCCAGTGTACATAGAATTGGTGCACAACTTTAATGCTGATTGGTTATCGTTACATATAGTTATTTTGTCTTGTACCCCATAAATTTCGAACAGAAACTTACGCAAAAACAGTGCCTCTTTGCAAGCATCTGATAAAGAAATATACTCCGCCTCCGTGCTGGAAAGAGCTACTTGTCTTTTGCTGCCTGCTTTCCCACGAGATAGTGGACTTACCAATTTTAAAAACGAAACCATTATACGATCGACGATCGATCTCACTCTCCGCATAGTCAGCAACGATGTCTAGTCCCGACTTTTGGAAAGTTAAACAAAAATTAATCGTGCCTTTTAAGTAGCGAAGAACGTGTTTTGCCGCCTTCCAATGGGATTCATGAAACACCTCGTTGAACTGGCTCAACAAACTGACAACGTGGGCGATGTCCGGGCGCGAACAAATCGCGATATACATAAGACAACCTATCAGGCCTCTGTAGTCGTGAGTACAGTCCTTCGAAGTGGATTTCACGAGCTTCAGTCCTGTTTCCATAGGTGTCTGGGCAGGTTTGCAATCTGACATTTGAAAACGTTCTAGTACCGTTTTAATGTAACATGACTGGTCTAGAGTTATCTCGTTATTATTTCTGCAAAGCCTCATGCCCAAAATATGGTGCGCTAGCCCTAAATCTTTTATTTCGAAGGCCTTTTTCAACTTTTCTTTGATACCTGCCGTTCCTTGGCAATCTGATGAAGAAAATAGCATTATGTCATCGACATAGAGCGCAATTATAATCATAGATCTCCCGCTCGACTTGACATAAACGCAGGGTTCCGAAGATAACCGTTTGAATTTCATTTTGTCTGTTAAAACGCCATTTATCTTTTCATACCAAGACTTCAAAGCTTGCTTTAGTCCGTATATGGCTTTGTTCAACTTATACACTTTATTCTGTTGACCTTGTATGTTATAACCTTCTGGTTTCTCCATATAGACAGTTTCTTTGAGTTCACCATTCACAAACGCCGTTTTTACATCCAGATGTTTGATATTCATATTATATTCTGCAGCTAAAGCCAATAGCGTGCGTATAGTAGAATACCTCACCACGAGAGAGAATGTCTCTAGGTAATCTATACCGTACTTCTGCGTGTAACCCTTCGCAACAAGACGCGCTTTGTAGCTTAGTACTTCCGCATCGAGTCCAAGTTTCCTTTTGAATATCCACTTGCATTGGACGGGCCGTTGCTTCGTGTTGCGGTCAGTTAGAGTCCAACATTTATTGTCGATAAAGGATTTATACTCTTCCGCCATCGTGGCTTTGGTCCGCGTCCGGGCCATTCAGTGCCTCACAAACTGTTCGAGGGTCCCCCGCGTCGCAGCACAGTGCGTGCGCTACACTAGCAGACTCAAATGAATTATCACAGTCTTCCAGCGTCGAGTCTCCTGGAACGTACGTTGTACATCTCGTCCGCAGGGTCGTCCGGGGTCACTACGTACGGGGCCACTAAGAGTGTATTTTTTTTTTTATGGCATAGGGGGCAAACGAGCAGACGGGTTGCCTGATGGTAAGCGATCACTGTCGCCTATAGACACTTGCATCACCGGAAGAGTCACAAGTGCGTTTCCGGCCTTTTAGGAGGGAGTACGCTCTTTTCTTGAAGGTTTGAAGATCGCATCGGTCCGGAAATACTGCATGCGGCAATTTTTTCCACAGTATGAATTTAATGATAATGACTTGTAAAATTGTATTGCTATTTACCAATAAATTCTGTATTCTGTATTCTGGTCGCACAGCTGCTCTCAGAATCATCTATCGTTATAACACTGTTTTCGTGACAGCTTTCACTAGATGTTTCTGTAGGCTCTGGGGATGAATCGGGTAGCACTTGAGTGCTATTAGTCGTCGTTACTTTGTTATTAATTAGTTCAAACAAATTATAATGTGAACTGTCACCCTCACTCGATGATATGTTATTCCAAAAAACATGTTCTAGAACAGTGACATTTCTAGCTATTACAACACATTTTGGACACGCCGGGTCTACTAATCTATAACCCTTTGTTGCGACGCAATATCCAACAAATATGTATTTCTTGCTTTTGGGATCCAGTTTGTCCCGATTATGCTGAAGGGCATAGGCTTGGCAACCAAAAATGCGCAGGTGGCTAAGATTCTCCTTTTTACCTGTCCATTTTTCTTCTGGAGTACACCCCATCACAGCCTTAGTTGGAGAGCGATTCTTTAGGTAGACAGCCGTATTCACTGCCTCTGCCCAGAATTCCTTTTTCAGACCTGCATCCTGAAGCATGCACCTGGCCTCTTCCATGATGCACCTGTTCGCATGTTCCGCGACTCCATTCTGTTGTGGCGATCTTGGAACTGTGGTCTGGTGTCGAATTCCATGTTTCTTCAGGAACGTCTGAAAATTTGAATTCAGATAGTCCCTTACAATCATTTTTTTTTAAATATCATCAATGTACAGACATTTTATTTTTACAACTTTAGAATAGTATTGTTTAATATTTATTTGTTAGTAGACGAGTATTACATTTTGCTCACCTTTTTTTAGAGTGTGCGAGGGGGCAGCATGTGGGGAGCGCGCGCGTGGCTCGTGCTCGCGGCCGTGGCTTGGAGCGCGCGCGCAGGGCCCGGCCCCCCCGGCCCCCCCGGCCCCCCCGATGCCACTGCGCCAGGGCCCCCGGCGCCGGCGCCCAAGTTCACCTTCGCTCACGCGCTGTACAACCTTAGCATCGCGGAGAGCAGGTAAGCTATTTTTCATCACACTTGCTCGTAAATGGTCGAATTACAGGCTAGAAATGCGGGCCGTAAAACCCAAATTACCCTAGGCCCTAGGGCCGTATTTTTACATCTTTTATCTCATTTTACAGCCCTAGGGCGTAATTTGGGTTTTACCGCCCGTATTTCTAGCATGAAATTCGACCGTGTACGAGCAAGTGTGATGAAAAAAAATATATTAAATAGTAAATTTATTACTGCTGTTTTATTGTTTATTTCCTCGCAAATGTGATGAAAAACGTCGTACGTGACTCGGCCCGTAAAAGCGAAATTACAATTCTTTAACGGCCCTTGATACGTAATGTACTATTACATCCCATTTCCTGATACCTATTCCTTTGGTACCGAGGGTGGTATCGATGGAATTACAAATAGTACCTATTTGTAATTCCATCGATACCACCCTCGGTATACGCGATATAATCCGTTAAATTGTTTTATTTCAATGAGTAATAATCGCGGAAACCGAAGAAAATATTAAATAGTACCTAGTTTATAAAAAATCCGAAGCGAAACTGATACGGCCTGGCCACGTATAAACTACTTACGAGCAACTGCGATTAAAATTCTTAAATTACGAGTCTCATGAGAAGCTTAAAGTAATAGTAACAACTCGACAGTCCTGGAATCTTTGTCCAGCACTGGACGTCACTCGGTTGAGATTATTAGTTCTATATTCTTAAGTTGGTATATTGAGCATTGTATATTTAGTAATGTTGTACCGCGCAGCGTACCCCGAACGGCGGCCGCGCCGCCGCCCGCCACGCCGCCGCTGGGCGTGCCGCTGCCGGCGCTCGGCGCGCATGTCCGCTTCCGCATCCGACACGGTGACAAGGACAAGTTCTTCAAGGCCGAGGAGCGCACCGTCGGCGACTTCTGCTTCTGCTTCATCCGCACGCGCACCGGACACGCTGACGTGCTCAATAGGGAACGCAAGGATTTCTACAAACTCGAAGTGAGTATTGCGCCTAATTGAACGATCCATCTTGCGATAGTTCTAAATTTCTGTCATCTATATCATAACGACAATTGCTGACTGAACGAGTCTCTTTAAATGTTATAGATCCGAGCAACCGCTCAGCTGCCTTCCGGTAAGCAGTTGGAGGCGGATACGGTGGTGGCGATCACCATCACCGATGTGAACGACCTGAGCCCGCTGTTCTACCCCACGGAGTATGACGTGCTCGTACCGGAGGACACTCCGGCGCACGCTAGCGTGGCGCGCGTGTCCGCCGAGGACGCTGACCTCGGACTCAACGGCGAAATCTACTACAGCCTCGAGGAACCCACCGACCAATTCGCCGTGCATCCCACCAGCGGCGTCGTCAGCCTCACGCGGCCGCTGTCAGCCGCCGAGCACGCGCGCCACGAGCTCACCGTGCTCGCTCGTGACCGTCAATCTTTGCTCGAGCATGGGGATGAGGCGTCCGCTGCTCGCGCCACGCTCGTCGTGCGTGTGGCGCGCGCCAACCTACACGCACCCGAAATGCGTGCCCGGCGGCTCCCAGAGCTCGTCGAGAACTCTTTCGCCGAAGTATACGCAATAATATCCGTGACAGACCGCGATTCTGGCGAGCACGGCCGCATAGCCACCGTGGAGATCGTGGGGGGCGACCCCGACGGACACTTTCGTGTGCGACCATCGACGCAGTCCGGCGAGTGGGACGTACTGGCGCACGCGTTGCTCGACCGGGAGCGCACGCCGCGAGGGTACAACTTAACCGTGAGAGCCAAGGACGCCGGGCACCCTCCGCGCGCCTCCTACCTCACTTTGCCCGTCACCATCACGGACGCTAATGATAACGCACCCGTCTTCAGCCGCGAACTATACGAGTGCACCGTGTCGGAGACGGCACCGCCGGACACTCCCGTCATCAGGCTGAAGGTTACCGACCGCGACGAAGGCCGCAACGCGCGCGTCTACATCGAAATCGTAGGCGGCAACGAGGGTGGCGAGTTCCGCGTCAACCCCGACACCGGCGTGCTGTACACGGCGCGAGAACTGGACGCGGAGCTGCACTCGCTGCACACACTGACCGTGGCGGCCGTCGACCACGGCAACGCGGGCACGCGCAAGCAATCCTCCGCCAAGGTGCAGGTGGCGGTCCTCGACGCCAATGACAACGACCCCGTGTTCGAGCAGGACGAGCTGGACGTGGCGGTGCCGGAGAACGGGCCGGCGGGCGCGGTAGTGGCGCGCGTGGCGGCGCGCGACGCCGACTCCGGTGAAAACGCCTACATCTCCTACAGCCTCGCCAACCTGCAACCCGTGCCTTTCGACGTGGACCACTTCTCGGGGGCTGTGCGCACTGCGAGAGTATTAGACTATGAGAGCATGCGACGCGAATACATGCTGCTAGTGCGGGCGAGCGATTGGGGCTTGCCGTACCGTCGTCAGGCCGAGCTTCGCCTTCGTGTCCGACTCCTCGACGTCAACGACAATCGGCCGCAATTCGAACGCGTCGACTGCGTCGGCTACCTGCCACGTCGTCTGCCCGCTGGAGCCGAGATCGTCACGCTGTCGGCCATCGATTTCGACGCCGGTGACGTGGTTTCCTACCGCGTCGTGGGCGGCAACGACGACAATTGCTTCGCCCTAGATTCCGGTACTGGCGTTCTGAGCTTGGCCTGCGATCTGGCCTCCGTGCGCGCCGACAGCCGCGTGTTGAACGTCACGGCCACCGACGGCACCCACTTCGCGGACCCGACGTCTCTGGTGCTGCACCTGACGGGCACGGGCCCGGGGCCCGCGGCGGGCGCGCTGGAGTGCCGCGACACGGGCGTCGCGCGCCGTCTCACCGAGCTGCTGGCGGCCGCGGAGCGCAGCAACGCTCCGCTGGACGCTGACGAATTCCCCTTGGCTCCATCGCGATACGGCGAGAACCTGCACGCGCCCGAATTCGTGGACTTCCCCGTAGAAGTGAAGGTGAACGAGTCTGTGGCGCTGGGCACGACGTTGGTGCGGCTGACGGCCCGCGACCGCGACCTCGGCTACAACGGCTTGCTGACTTTCGGAATCTCGGGCGGCGACCCCGACTCCGCCTTTCGCATAGAGCCGGAATCCGGCGAACTGCAGGTGATCGGGTACCTGGACCGCGAGCGCGAGAGCGAGTACTACCTGAACGTGTCGGTGTGGGACGGTGGCAAGCCGCGGCGCGCCGCTTCTCGCCTGCTGCCCGTCACCGTGCTCGACGTGAACGACAACGCGCCTCACTTCGAGAAGAGCCTTGCCTCTTTTAGAGTGACCGAGAACGCGATCAACGGAACGGCCATCTTCCGAGCTAACGCGACGGACGGCGACGCGGGCGAGTTCGCGCACGTGACGTACAGCCTGGCGGGCGGCGCGGACGGCGAGTTCTGTGTGGAGCGCGATACGGGCGTGCTGCGCGTGTGCGCGCCGCTGGACCGCGAGCGACGCGCGCTGTACGAGCTGACGCTGCGCGCCACGGACGGCGGCGGGCGCGCGGCCGAGGCGCTGGTGCGCGTGGCGGTGGACGACGTGAACGACTGCGCGCCACGGTTCGGGCTGGCGTCGTACAGCGCGCGCGTGCCGGAGGACGTGCCGCGCGGCACGCTGGTGGCCGTGGTGGAGGCCTTCGACGCGGACCTGGACGCGGGCGGCCGCCTCACCTACTCGCTGCCGGACCAGCCGCCCGACGACGTGGTCTTCACCGTCGACGAGCTGTCCGGCGTGCTGCGCACCGTCAAACGACTCGATTTTGAAGAAAAACAGGTTAGGGTTCATTCGTATTAATGTTTAACATCTACGTTTAATCACATTTTGATTTTTTTTAATAGTACGGTGACGGTTGAATACATACTCTCCTTGTATTTTGTCAGGTGTACGGCGTGACGGTGCGCGCGACGGACGGCGGGCAGCCGGCGCTGTGGGCAGAGGCCACGCTGATCGTGGAGGTGCTGGACGTGGACGAGAACGCGCATGCGCCGCAGTTCGCCGAGCGCGTGTTGGCGGGCGGCGTGCGTGAGGACGCGCAGCCGGGCGCGTGCGTGCTGCACGCGCAGGCGCACGACGCTGACCCGGCGGGCCGCGACAGCCGCCTGGCCTACTACATCGTCGGCGGCTCCGGCATGGCGCACTTCTCCATCGATGACACCGGTACGCATTGGACCAACTATTACAAATTTTCTTTATTTCATTTATGCTATTCTTTGGGAAAAACCTGTTATGTAAAACGGATCATAAACGAAACAAGACCATGTAATGATGTGGTGCTTAAACGATAATGTATCAAACATTTTTTTTTATTTATTGTGAATTAATTTAATAAAAAGAATATTAGAGACGTATTTTTTCTTTTTTTACGTAATCATAAAATAATGGCGATAAATGTCAAGCAAAATGTCATGTAACGTCACGCCTAAGTAATGACGTCACAACTCACAAGTTCCTAGCCCTAAAATTTGATGTGATTTATCTCAGTATGATTTTATTAATTTGAGAAAAAATACGTGTTTCATATTCTTTTATTATCTAACTGACGGACCAATCCATACTAATATTATAAATGCGAAAGTGTGTCTGTCTGTCTGTCTGTCTGTCTTTCTGTCTGTCTGTCTTTCTGTCTGTCTGTCTGACTGTCTGTCTGTTACCTCTTCACGCTTAAACCGCTGAACCGATTTGGATGAAATTTGGTATGGAGATAGTTTGAGTCCCGGGGAAGGACAGAGGCTACTTTTAATCCCGGAAAAATACCCTTATCCGCGATAAACGAATTTAAGGCGGACGAAGTCGCGGGCAGAAGCTAGTTAGAATATAATTTTTTAGCCCGGTATCCTACCTATTGTGACTAGATCTTTAAATTATGGACCAAAAACGGACCGCTACTTGTAGCCGGCATGACTACGTGTATTGTAAGTAACGATCTATCGCTGCGCAGGAGTGATTCGCACGCTGTCGCCGCTGGACCGCGAGGCCACGCCCCACTACTGGCTCACCGTGTGCGCGCAGGACCACGGCCTCGTGCCCAAACACACCTGCGTGGAGGTAAGCCAGCTCGGCTGCTGACTTTTACTATACCTAGCCTAGTTAAATATACTTATTACGATTTGTCAGCCAAACGAAATGGAGGATGACTATACTTAATAGACTACCTATAGTTAACTTAAATTTCTGGGACACTAAATTGAAACTAGATTAAGTAGGTCATCTAGTATTATCTATAATCCTTCTTGACCACGACATGTGAACCAAACCTCTTGCAACTTGTCAAGAGACTCCATAATTCCGGAGTCTTATCTTGCGTCGATGAATATTTATTTATTGTCTCTTATCTTATCCCTCGTCCTCATTCAGATTGCAATCCTTATAAGAAGCTCCGAGTTCTAAAAGAACTTCGATACGTAGGTCTTCACTTTTCCATGAAGAAGTTTACCAATAAAGAAATTGATAATTTTCTTAATTTATTTTTCTGTATTTTTATTAATGTATTTCTCTACGAGATCGAATCCGGAATGAGGAGATCCGTAGACGAACCAAGGCCACCGACATAGCATACAGGGTAAGCAAACTGAAGTAGCAATGGGCAGGGCACATAGTTCGAAGAACCGACGGCCGTTGGGGCAGAAAGGTTCTAGAGTGGAGACCACGTACCGGCAAGCGCAGCGTGGGAAGGCCACCCGCAAGGTGGTCTGATGACCTGATTAGGGTTGCGGGGGCTCGCTGGATGCGGGTCGCTTCTATCTGGCCCATGTGGAAATCAATTGAGGAGGCCTGTGTCCAGCAGTGGACGTCCTACGGCTGACATGATGATAATGATGATGATTTTTCTTAAGAAAGGGTTGCTTAGCATGTTAGGTGTTTTCATAATGAATAAAGCATAGGTTATGAGTCTGTGGGATGCGTCGCTGGTTATGAATGTTTAGAAAGTCCGGAGAAAAGTAACAAAGTGTTTATTGTATTAAATTACTAATTATTACAAACTGAATTATATTAATGTTAGTAGAATGTTAGAAAATGTTAAATGTTATAAATGTTATGTTCGAATGCACCCGGCCGCGATAATTCCGAAATATGCACTGACTATGTTAATTAGGTTATTGATTGAAGCGCGTTCTGCTGACGAGGCGCTCGAGGCTAAATCGCGTGTTAGGTGCAATGACTGCACCGAACATCTTGGCGGGGGCAGACGATGAGATGAGATGATTTAAGATAATGAGACAAGGTGATCAAACAATGTGGCGATTATAACTCGTTAAACTCTAAATGACAATTTTCGGAATAGTGGCGAACTGCCTCTATCTACATGTTTCGTCTCACTGTTTTCACTTTCACCACATTTCTCTCCTGTTACACTAGCACTTGCACCGCACTTATCACTGACACTGTACTTGCGTATAAGCCCGCGCTGAGCGCTGGGGCTGCGCGCGGCGGGCGTCGGGTCCCGAGCTCGGTTTTGCTCCTCGTCCTGCACCGGTGCGCCTACTGCTGGGGCCGAAGCTGGGACTGCCGCGCATCTCCAATTGCAGCGACTTCGTCGACATGCGTAGATAACGATTCCGATGATTACTATACCCCATAGACAGTATATAGCGGTATAGTGATGTATATCGTTTCTTGAATAATTGTTTAAAAGTGGTTCCGTTTCTTTCATCAATTTAATTTTTTCGGCGATGTCTTTTAATCCTTTTTCGTCGTTGCTATTATCCAGACTATTATTTCCGATCTCGGGTATTGAAATGTTTATGATGTGGTTTATAGGGTCTATTTCTGGTACTTCTATATTAAAATTCAAATCGATTCGGCTTTCCATGTTTTTATGCGTATTAATAGTGAAGTTATCTGTTTTCACTACGCAAGTTTCTTCCATCGTTATAATATTTGTTTGGGTTAACGTCTGAGCGGTAACTTGACTCTTGCATAGCGTGCGCAGTTGACACGTTTCGCAACAGAAATAGAGATATTGATTCGTTCTTGAAAGACTGATCCATTTATTTTGGCACGTGACTATGTTTGTTTTACATTGAAAATGTTCATCTTTAAGGCAAAGGTCCTTATCAGAGTTCATTTTGTATACAGGTGTTCTTAAAAAACACATGTAGGCGGTCGGGTCTCGTAGAGCGCAATGTTCCATCTCCTTTTCTGTTATAGGTAGATATGAATCCTTTCGTAAGTTTATGGCAACGTATTTTTCGATAGGCGTAATAGATTGCATGTTTCTACCAACGCTGTGTAGAGTGGGAATAATATTGTATAAGTCATAAGTATCTCGGCTTATCAGTGGAATACGGATCTCTATTATCATGTATTGGTCAGTAATCCTGGCTTTAATGTTCAAAAGATGATAGATGTTTTGTAAATGAGTTTGAATGTTGTCTATCGGCAAGGATAGGTCGTTTTCTAGTCGTCCAGATATGATGTTCAATTCACGTTGAAATTGTTGAGGATCTATAATGTGTATGTTCATTTTTCCATTATATATGTTTGCAAGGGTGTCTAAAAGAGTATCCTGTATAGTTCTTAGATGACCCAGCAAGTTATTAGCAGCTACAGCCACAATGGTGAATTGTGCCATACACTCGGCTTGGGTGACTTCTTTTTGTAAGGCAGAAGTTCCTCTCTCTAAGCTCACCAAATGGGCATGTATCATTTTATGTTGTTTCTGAATGTTGTCTTTCGTTCGTAGTAACATGTTGTACTCCGCCTCAATAATAGATGTTTGATTTTTCCACAGGGTATCCAGGTGTTTTTCGTTGTCGCGAACAAGCTCAATATCTTTCTGGTATTGCTCGGCGAACTTATCATCCAGAACACCGAATAAAGTATTTGCGATGTTTCCGACTCCGTTAATCAGGCCGCGTCGCTTGCGCGTATCCTGTTTCAATTGCTGACCTAATAAAACACGGTTGTAGTGTTGTAGGTCGTCATAAGAGTGTCGTAGTTGCAATATGATGATGTCACAGTGTGTTAGTGTTCGGACTTGTTTACAAACTTCTTCGAGTTGATTGTTGTATTTTTTATATGCGGATATTCCTTCCCAGTAAGGATTCATGTCATGGTATGCGATCAGCTTCCATTCATTTTTTACTAGGAGCATGTTTCCCATCTTGTCAAAATATAGTCCTTGTTTTTCGTTTACGGGAGTGACTTTAAGACTGTATCCCATTGTTAGCAAAGACATAAAGTATAATAACAACATGATTATCGACGACACACATCCAGTCTTTTTCTTTTCTTTTGGTTTCGATGTTTGTTGTTCAGTCGTGTTGGATTGTTTTTCCTTCTGTTGGGGTTCCTTAGGTAGAGGTAAGACCGACAGCTTTACTACGGGCCTCTTCAGGATACCATTTTTTGTTTTCAGTGTAACGACTCTCACGTATCCGTCTTCTCCTGGATGAACATCGATAACTCTTCCCAAGGCCCACTTTCCGGCTGGCAAGTTATCTTCGTGTATCACTACTAAATCGTCCTTTTCAATGTTTCTTTGAGATTTGTTCCACTTCGGTCTGACTGTTAGTTGACTCAGATATTCTACTTTCCACCTCTTCCAGATATCTCTAAATATCTTCTGCGTCAGATGCCATCTCGTTCTAGCATCTTCTTCGGTTTCTATTATCGTGACTCCAGCTCGACATGTCAAAAAGTGTGCCGGCGTGAGAAAGTTGAGGTCTTCAATATCTTCTGTTAACGGGCATAGCGGGCGAGAGTTCAAACAGGCTTCTATCTGTGCTAAAATCGTTGCGTATTCTTCGTAGGTAAGTTTTTGGTCTCCGATCACTCTCTTCAGATGGTGTTTAAGTGATCTTACGGCTCGTTCCCACAACCCTCCAGCACTTGGCCACGCAGGGGCATTAAAATGCCACTCGATCTCCATCTCGGTAATTTCTGACAGGAAACTGTCATTAAAAATGTTATTAAGCTCTTGCCACTGTTCCCGTAGGTCCTTGTTCGCTCGTACAAAGTTTGATCCTTGATCGGAGTACATATGAGACGGTTTTCCTTTTCTGGCTGCCATTCTTCGCAATGCAGCTAGGAATGCTGAATTTGTTAAATCAGTCACTAACTCCAGATGCACGGCCTTCGTGGCCATGCAAATGAAGAGTGCTACTTTTAGTGCAAAGTTTGATCCTTGATCGGAGTACATATGAGACGGTTTTCCTTTTCTGGCTGCCATTCTTCGCAATGCAGCTAGGAATGCTGAACTTGTTAAATCAGTCACTAACTCCAGATGCACGGCCTTCGTGGCCATGCAAATGAAGAGCCCTTCAATGTTTTTATGCCACGTCCTTTGTTGGCTTTTATGTTCACGAATCCAGTATAATCCACGCCGGTGTGATAGAATGGAGTAGCTTCGTTGACCCGGGCTGCAGGTAAGGACCCCATAATTTGAGCTTGTTTTTTCCCCTCCGTTTTCTTGCATTTAATGCATTTCGCTATTTGGTTCTTGATTCTGTTCATTCCGCCCATTACCCAGTACTGTTCTCTCAGTTTTCCCATAGTCATCCGAGCACCACCGTGCAATGTTAAGGTGTGCGCTTGTTCTATGATCAAAGTCGTGAAACGTGACTCCTTTGGGATGATTTGTGGGTGTTTCATCTCGTAAGATATATGCGCTTCTTTGAGCCTTCCTTCTACACGCAAGATGTTGTTTTCGTCAATAAAGGGTTTTAATTTAATGAGATTGCTTTTTGTTTCAACTTTGTTATGTTTGCGCAAGTAATCTATATCCGATCCCCATTCATCGGCTTGAACGCATTTAATTATTGTCAATTTAGCTTTTCGCAACTCCGGTAATGTGAGATAGGTAGGTAATGTTCTGCGCTTCGGTGTCGGGGTTAATGCTCGGAATAGCCACGCTACGATTCTTATTATGAAAGCAAGCGAGCTATAATTTTCCAATAAATTGTTTATGATATTATCTTGCTTTACCGACTGCGTCGTACAAAGGAGGGTAATTTTATCAATGTTATTTTGAGTAGCATTCTTTGAGTGCGATTTTTTCTCTTCTTCATTTGTATTATAATGTTCGGAGTTTTCTGAGATTGGTTGGAATGTTCCTAGCCAGGATGGAGCTTTCCACCACAAGGCATGATTCTTCAGCTGGGGTGCTGTGAGACCCCTGCTCGCCGCATCCGCGGGATTCTCAGATGATTTGACATATCGCCACTGGTTATCAGGCATTATTTGTTTTATTTGTTCGACTCGGTTAGCTACAAAGGGTTTCCAGCGACTCGGCTCGCCATGCAACCACCCGAGCACAATCTGAGAATCAGTCCACCCAAATGTTATTATCTCGCGTTCTTGTAGGGAATGTTTAATCTTTTTAACGAGCCTTGATAGTAAATGCGCTCCACTTAGTTCAAGTCTCGCTAGTGTTAATGTTTTCTCATGGCTCTTATGAGGTACAAGCTTAGTTTTCGCTGCAACAAGAACTATTTTTGTTTGATGTTTTATCCGCGCATATACTACACAACCGTAAGCTTCTGTCGATGCGTCACAGAAGCCGTGAAGCTCAATTACGTCATTTTCTTTACACAGGATCCATCTTGGTATTTTACATTCATTTATTTGTTCGATATCGATTTTGGCTTTTAGCCATTCCGCATAGATCTCGTCCGAGACTTGGTCATCCCATTGAGTGTTTTCTTTCCAAACCTTTTGGAATAAAATTTTCAGTTTTGTTACGAATGGCGCGAGAAATCCTAAAGGGTCATATAATTTAGAAATTTCTGATAAAAGAGTCCTCTTTGTTGGTTTTCCTGAACTTTGTGTTATGTTATATTTAAATGTGAAAGTATCTTAGGTAGGGTTGCAGCATAACCCAAGTGTTTTCGTAATGTTGTCTACTTTAAAGTTGAAGGTCATTTCCCCACTTTCGTGTTTTTTGTTTATGTTTTCCAAGATATGTTCATTATTCGCTGACTACTTTCTAAGATTGAATCCTCCTGATTTTAAGAGGTTGTTTAAGTCGTCAATCAATTTCTTCCCTTGTTCTACTGAGTGCGCTCCGTGCACCAAGTCATCCATGTAAAAAGCTTCCTCCACTACTTTAGCTGCTTCTGGGAAGTTATTTCTTTCGTCTGCTGCGAGTCTCTTCAAGGTCATCATCGCTAAAAATGGGGCGGGTTTCATTCCGTAACTTAATGTCGCCAATTGGAACGATGTTAACGGTGTTTCTGGGCTCTCCCACCAAATTATCTTTTGTAATTGTTGATCGGCTTCATTTATAAGTATCTGGCGATACATTTTCTCAACATCCGCTGTGTAAGCATATTGGTATTGTCTCCACTTCAGCAACAGTACTTGTAGATCTTGCTGTAAGTTGGGTCCTGTGTACATCAGGTCATTCAGAGACAAGTTTGTAGATGTTTTACTTGAAGCATTGAAAACTACCCTGTATTTCGTAGTGGTTGACTCGGTGCGCTCTACAATATGATGCGGTAAATAACACTCGAGGGTCCCGTCACTTTTAGCTGGTTTCATGTGTCCGAGGTCTCGGTACTCGTCCATAAATGTTTTATAGGCTTTGGCTAGTTTTTCTTGCCTTTGGAGCTTCCTTTCCATGTTTTTAAATTGAGCTATGGCCTTTGCTTTGGATTCTCCAAGCTGTTTTTCATATTTTGGTTTCATGGGAAGACGTACTTCATATCTTCCGTCAGTGTTCCGTTTCGTGTTTTCCTGGTAGTGTTTAATACATTCCTGATCCTCATGGGACAACTCCCCTTCTTCGGCAATCTCCTCGACTTCCCAGAACTGTTTAATGTCTTCCAAATTGTTTATAACAACATTGCAGTGGTAGGTCCTTGCATTTCCACTCAACAGCCATCCGATTCGGGTTTGTTGAGCTACAGGTTGAGAAGCGTCTTCACCTCTAATAATTCCGTTAAGAAGAATCTGTTGATAAATGTCTGCGCCTAAAAGTAAGTCTATGGGACGACTAACATAAAACTCTGGATCTGCCAGAGATATGTTTTCTATTACACGCCATGACGGTTTTGTGATTGTTTTGTTAGGTAAGTGTTTAATTAGATTGTTCATAATGATTACTTCGGCGTGAAATGTGAAATCGTTGTAAGTTGATGCGCATTGAATGTTAAGCTTGCCCTTACAATTGTTTTGTTTCTGTCCGACCCCGTAAATAACGCCATTACATCTTTGTCTCTTTAAATTTAGTCTTTGGGCAGCCTGTTCTGTTATGAGTGAAATTTGAGAACCTTGGTCAATTAATGCTCTAAGGACATGATAGGTTCCGTCAGCGCCTTTTACTTTTATTTGGGCCGTAGCTAGTAGAATTTCGGAAAACTCATCCGGTGTTTGAGATATGTTAGTTAAATCCTTTTGTTTTCCGGAAATAGCCGCATTGGCTGTTGCATTAGAGTTCGATGCCTGAGGTGCTGACGTTACCGATTTTACACATGCTTCGTGTATCAACGTGTTATGTTGGCCGGCACATTTATGACATGTTTTCGTTGAGTTGCAGGTATTGCCGTGATGACTGAATAAACAATTAACGCATAAAGCGAGTTTCTTGACCGTCAGATATCGTTTTTCAATCGGCATTTGCAGAAATTGCCGACAATTGTAAATTCCATGTTGGTTACTGCACAGAGGGCATTTAATGCCTGACACATGGAAAGTTTTCGCAATAGTAGTTGAATGACTTCTGTTGACCCCGTTGTTCGTATACGTGTTAGAATATGGACGGTTTTGTTGAAAAGGTTTTTTCATGTTCGTTGTTGAAGTCGGTGTAGGAAATGTTTTTTGTACCACCGGTTCTTGTTTACGACGTGATGATTCGAGACTGGTAAATTTACCTTCCATGAACTCCATGAACTCCTGTAAAACGGGTAGCTCTCGGGCGTTGGTTAGCGATTCTATGTAGTCTTTATGAGTTTCAGGATCTAGTTTCTGTGATAAAATATAAACAATGATCGGGTCCCAAGTAGTTGTGTCGATCCCTAGGTTCTTAATAGCACATAAACACTCGTTAGTAGTGTCATGAATTTTCTTGATTTGAGCCACGGATTGTTGCTGCATGTTCGGAAGTGAAAACAATAGATTCATATGAGAAGTAAAGATTAATTTAGAATTGTTGTAGCGGTCGTTCAAAATTTTCCAGCATACCAAGTAGTTATCTGAACTTATCTGTAAATGTTGAATAAGCCGCTCAGCTTCTCCCTTTACTTTCGATTTCAAGAACTGCATTTTCTGAGCGTTGGATAAGGCAGTGTTTTTGTGTATAGCTTCACAAAACAAGTCTTTAAATGAAATCCAAGTGTTATAGTTCCCATGGAAAATAGGAATTTCCAAAAGAGGTGTAGATTTCTCCCTGTGTGCCACTGACCATATCTTCCTGTTTATCTCTTTTTTCAGGTTATTAAATGTACTTTCATGTTTATTGAAAGTAGCCTCGTATTCCACGTTAGTTTGAGTATTCTCACTTTCTAATTCCCAATGTTGCAAATCTATCACTGACCATCGAGCTTGTAGAGACTTCAGAGCGTCCTCTAGTTCCCATTTATCCGTTAGCGTGATCAGTTCTATGTGGTTTACGGTTCTAACGAACGTCTTCATGTTAGCCCATTGTTTCCGAAACATTTCGTCAAGTTTACTAGAAGTCCCAGTTTCAGTTTTAAATTGAGGATTCTCTAGATAAAGTTGTTGACCGCCTGATTGAGAGCCTTGTTGCTCGTGAGTTTTCCTCGGTGTTGAAAATATCATCTCTCCTTCCGCCGACGCAGTTCCCTCGGTTATCACCTTATAACCCTCGCTTAAAGCCGAGCTAAAAGCCACATAAAGTTGTTTTGTTTTGTCGTACGTGCGGTCAACGAAATACGTATGAGACTGGTCCTCCAGCAATGCTATCTTTTCATGGTTAACTCGAAATTCTCGCCATAGTTCCTTAAGTTCGCCCAAGCGTTTCCTAAAGTATTCCGGATCCCTCTTTCTTTCCACGCCATCTTTTTTAAAGTTAGTAAGCATAGACTCGATACGACGTTGAATCTCTTCTTGGCGAGTAACGCTAGCCATCTTGTCGGGTTGTTAGTAAAATAAGAAAGATCTTACTTGAATGCCTTCAGTGTTGCTCGTTACCCGATACTCCTCTCGCTGTACTTGTTGTTAGCTGCTTCTCTCCTTCAATCACTGCCAACTAGCACAATGTTCAAATGTTCACTAATTCAATCACCTCACACACTAACGAATTATCTCTAGCGCGCGAGATCCGGTTCGAAGGACCAATGTGGGATGCGTCGCTGGTTATGAATGTTTAGAAAGTCCGGAGAAAAGTAACAAAGTGTTTATTGTATTAAATTACTTATTATTACAAACTGAATTATATTAATGTTAGTAGAATGTTAGAAAATGTTAAATGTTATAAATGTTATGTTCGAATGCACCCGGCCGCGATAATTCCGAAATATGCACTGACTACGTTAATTAGGTTATTGATTGAAGCGCGTTCTGCTGACAAGGCGCTCGAGGCTAAATCGCGTGTTAGGTGCAATGACTGCACCGAACAGAGTCTATTAATAATAGGTTTATGGAGAGAATAGATATGCATAACTATATACTCGTAACAAAAATACGTTCACGTTTCAGAAGACGCGAAAATGTTAAATAGGAATTGAACTATTTTATCATCAACGCCATGTTTGGAAAGCTATTTTCAAAATTCTAGGGACTAGATGCACAACAAATACCACGAAATTTTTTACATTTGTGCTTGGAAAGTGCCGGCCTTAACCGTGTAAGCGCCCCGGGCGAGTCATCGATTGAGCACTGAGCAGTTAAGAGTCTCCGGTAAGCTCGGTTCTCCATACAAACGTAATTACGCTCTCGTTTAAAAACGACTAGCTAGATTACTCTGTAGCTTTGTACTTAGAATAAGTTAAGGTATATGCAGGCCTGTAATTAGTTTATGTAGCTTGAGATACCATACTAAAAGATAAAAAAAGAACCGACTTCAAAATAAACTATAAAGTGTGATAGGTAAATATCTACATGTTCGTAGATAGAATGATTAAATCAACATAAAACACCTCTCTATACGATAAGAGATTTTCTCTCATTAGCACGTAGATTAATAGTATATATAGTTAAGAATTGTAGCATTAAGAGGAGACGTGACTAGTGTAAGGTTTAGAGATAAACCACGCCCAGTACCACCGAGTTTATGTCTTAATTCCCATCCCGACACTATGCGTACTACAAAAGCCGTAAATATTTTTTTATGTACGGTACGGATACATTTCAATCACCTTTTGAAGTCGGTGCCAAACCATTCATTTATTACTATTAAGCGGCGGCGAGCCTTTAGTTATTATCTACCTACATATATATTTAGTCATAGTAATTCATATTTTGGTTGAATAAAGAACTTTATTTACTTCAGGTTTGGCACAGACTTCAAAAGGTGATTCAAATGTATCCGTACCGTACATAAAAGATTATTTATGGCTTTTTAGTTTATTTTGAAGTTGGTTCTTTTATATTTATAAATTTTTATTTTTTGCTTTTTATTGATGCATTTTATTAGTGATATAAAGTATTTTTAGAGCCCAGAAAGTCTTTGGAAGTAAGAAATGTAAAAGTTGGTTAGTTCATTGTACCTTCCATCATCAGCTTAGCATGAAATAATGACAACCAGAGGAAAACAACTGATAACTTTAGAAAAATATACAAAACATTGTTAGTGCCTATAATATTTGAGGGTTTCTCTCGATTTCCCTGGTATTCCATCATCCAAAATCCTAACTTGGTGATAAGGAGACTACTTCAGGGACACACTAAAAAGAATATGACTAACAGTCTTAACGTATTTAATAGATGATTTTTTTAAGAATTATCCTCTAACTCGTAACTATTAAGGAGTTGTACCTTCCGTCATCAGCTCATAATGATGAAATGATGACTACCATATGCAAATACTAAAATAGCTTAAGAAAATATATGAAAAACGTTATAAGTGCTTATAAAATTTGAGGATTGCCCTGGATTCCCCTGCGATCCCATCATCAGATCCCAACTCGGTGGCAATGGGACCACCTCGGGAGTATATCCTTTCAAATAAAAAAAGAATTTTTAAAATCGGTCCACTATTGGCACACTTCAGTTACGTCAGCCGCGGGTGGGCGGCACTTTCAGGGAGTGTCCATACTGTACGTAGTACTCTCTACTATACTGTGCGCAGGTGTACATCGAGGTGGAGGACGTGAACGACATGGCGCCGTGGCCGGAGCGCGCGTCGTACGCGGCCGCCGTGCCCGAGCACTGCGCAGCCGGCACGCGCGTGGCCGCCGTGCGCGCGCACGACGCCGACGCCGCGCCGCGCGCCGCCAACATCTCCTACTCCATCGTGGCCGGCAACCCGGACGGACTCTTCTCCATCGACGAACTTACCGGTATTATGTGACTCCTACACTACTGTCTATACTATTATAAAGTTGTAAAATGAAATGTCTGTACGTTGAAGATATTTACAAAAAAAAAAACAGTAAAACAGACTAATTAAAATTCTTTATGCTCGTGTGTGACGTTGTGACTTCATCACGTCAAAAAGAGGGTGATGACTTTTTCTCTTTCGCGAACGAAGTGAATTTGAGCCCCTTTTATGCCGCATCGACCGGACTTGATCCATTGTAGCAGCCCTTTATTACAGTTCGCTGATGAGACACGTTGAGTCTAGCGCTTCCCAAATTCTTTGGACAGTGAATAGTATATCTTCTGGGGGCCCGACATGTTATCCTAAGTAGATACTTCTTTTCTGCAAGAATGATCGTCAGAAGCAGGGCATACGCTTTGCGATCTCCTCTGTCTCTTGGCAGAATCTGTATACTGGGTCCTGTTTCATGCTCATTTAAAACAAATGCTTGCTCAGATTGTAGTGACCAGTCAGAATTTTAGTTTTTGCGCAAGCATTCGGTCTTTTGAGCTGTAGTTATCTTTAGAGAACTTTTGCTTAAAGCAAGATAAGTCGCATTCTTATAATAGTTAATGTTCGGCAGGCGAGATCGTGACGACCGGACGCACGCTGGACCGCGAGGCGACGTCGCGGCACGCGCTGGAGGTGTCGTGCTCGGACGGCGAGCTGGCCACGACGGTGCGCGTGCTCGTCACGCTGCTCGACATCAACGACCACGCGCCAGCGTTCACGCAGCGCTTCTACGAGGTGCGCGTGCCCGCCGCGGCCGCGCCCGCAATCGCGCAGGCCGAGCGGGCCGACGCGGAGGGCAGCAGCGCCGAGTGGGACAGCGACGACGAGGACGACGGCTCGGGCGCGCGGCCCGCGTGGGACGAGGACGACGCGGCCGCGGGCGTGTACGTGGCGAGCGTGGCGGCGCTGGACGACGACGCGGGCGCCAACGGCACCGTGCGCTACGCCTGGCGCGCGCGCGGCGCCGCCCGCGGCGTGCTGCGGCTGCACGCCGTCTCCGGCCGGCTGTACGCGGCGCGCGCGCTCCGGCGTCACGACGCCTTCGACGTCACGGTGAGACTACTGACCGCGCACAGTCGCTAGACCTCGAATATAAAGAAAACGTTCTCAAACCGTGCCGTGTGCAGGTGCGCGCGTGCGACGGCGGCGTGCCGGCGCGCTGCGGCGTGGCGCGCGTGGCGGTGCGCGGCGCGGCGCCGGGCGGCGGCGTCGTCCCGCGGCTCGTCGCGCCCGCGCCGCTGCAGGTGGCCGAGCTGGACGCGCCCGGCTTCCTGCTGGCCGTGCTGCAGGCCACCGACCCTGACGGCGACCGCGTCTACTACGATATCGTCGGTGAGCTCCCTCCCCTTCCACGCCCCCCGCCCAAAGGCGGGCACCTGCAGCATTCAGAGACCCATTTACTCCCTTCTTGGAAAATCCTAATCTTAAAGCGTTCCGAAAACACCTTAGGCAGAAGCTCATTTCCACAATTTGCAAGTTTGTGGTGAACATGAGCGTGATGCCCGTATATTTGTTTCGTTGCTGAGGTATGTTTTTGTGCCGCAGACGGCGATGAGTGGAACGAGTTCGTGGTGGGGCGCGAGGACGGGTCGCTGGTGCTGACGCGGCGGCTGCTGCACGAGCGGCGCTCGCGCTACGCGCTCACCGTGGCGGCCAGCGACGGCGTCTCTAGCGTCACCGCCGTGGTCAGTGCTACTCCGTGCCCACCGTGGCGCCCCACGCCCGACTTGCTCTTAATACTGGACTACTCCACTCATTTTACGTCAGTGAAGACGTAAAATTCTGTACTCACCATGGGTAGTAAAAAAGAAAGCCTTCTATCGCATATTTACAACCCTCGCCTGCGGCTCGGGTCAAAAATACCTGTGATTTCGGCCTTTCTTTAATTAGCAGCCCTTGGTAAGTAATGTGCTATTACACAAAAAAACTCAACTATTTATCATACTAGCGATTCGTAAAATGACTGAAGTATTCGGCGTATACTAAAGGAATAGATATTTAAGTTTTTTGGAAAGGACAGTTCAAGTTATAGTTTTGACGTAGCAAATAAAAAATACTAACGTTTTAAATAAGGTGAGTTAGCCACTGGTGAGAAAATCATGTCGTTGATATGTTTCAGGTGAACATCACCGTGATCAACGACGCGAACGAGGCGGGCGTGTCGTTCTCGAGGCAGGAGTACGTCGTCGACGTGTCGGAGGCGGCGCGCGTGGGCGAGGCGCTGGCGGCGCTGCGGGCGAGCGCGGGGGCGGGGCAGGGGCAGGGGGAGGGCGACGGGGCGGGGGAGGGCGCCGGGGACGGGGAGGGCGGCACCGAGCGGCTGCTGTACGGGATTCACGCGGCGCGCGCGCCCGCCTCCGCGCGCCTCTTCCGCCTTCATGAAACAACTGGCGTGCTTGAATTGGCACAACCGCTCGATAGGTACGTACGGGTGTAGGTACACTTTACCGATATCAGTGTGTCCTCGCCGTATGGCGAGCAAATCGACGATATTAACGAAGGGTGACTCATCGAAGGTTTCGCTGCGTGTACGTCCGCGGTCGCCATTCAAGAATGTTTCTGCTTCTGGAAACTCTACTAAAATGCGGTTAATCTCGTAAGTCGTTTCGTAATTGGGATAATGACGGGTTTTTTTTTAATGACAATCGAATTTGTTTATTGTAAGAATCAAACGTCTATATGGGATCGTGTACATAAATACAAATAGAATACTCCAAAAATCAGAAATAATACATAAAGTTTGGACGATAGATTATAAATCAAAATTAAATCACAAAATTTGGGTAATTTTGAATTTATGTATTTCGAATCGCTTCGTCTCATTATAAAGTGGTAGTGTTCGATCACATTAACCACAACGGGCCGTAATCTGTGATGCGCCACGTCCTCCGCCGCAGGGAGAGCGCCAACCTGCACGAGCTGACGGTGTGGGCGCGCGACCAGGCGCCGCGCGCGTCGCGGGCCTTCGCGCTCGTGCGCGTGCGCGTGCACGACGCCGACGAGCACGCGCCGGGCTGGGCGCGCCGCCTGGCCGAGGCGCGGCTGCCGCGCGGCGCGGCGCCCGGCGCGCTCGTGGCCGCGCTGCGCGCCGCCGACCGCGACGCCGGCGACGCCGCCAACATCGAGTACTCGCTGGCCGGCGGCGACGCCTCCGGCCTCTTCCAGGTTCGCATTTTTTTTTGCCCCGGGGCCTTATCGAATTTGGAAATCCGAACTATTTTTCCCACCCTGTCGCGGTTCTCTCCGATATGCAAAAAAAAGTCCGGTTTCTGTTACCGTCGGGAATCCGATCGGTTTAGTTTCCTCCTTCTCCTCGCGTCGCGTTCCTCATTACCGAGGACGTAGTTCCCCCGACGTTAGATCGATTTCTTATTTTTATTTTATTTTATTTATTCGACGATGTCCCTCCATCTACGTCTGTCCTCGGCGTCACGGGGTCGAGCGTTGAGCGTCGAGGAGATTCGGTTAGACCGTCCGATTGGGCTGCCATCTCTCGGTCGCCTTCCGTCGATCTTCCCCATGTATATCGGCCGCTCTAGATTATATTCATCTTTGCGGGCAGACCTCCAGAATCTTTCGTAGCCTGGAAACTTTAGTTCGTTGATTCAGGTATGAAATGACCCAAAATTATGACCGACAACGTGGTTTGCAGGTGGACCCAGCGCTGGGCGACGTGCGGCTGGCCGCGCCGCTGCCCGCGCCGCCGCTGGCGCCGCGCGAGTACACGCTGGCCGTGCGCGCCGCCAACCCGCCGCCGCACGCGCGCAGCGCCACGCTGCCGCTGCACGTCACCATCGTGGAGCCCGACGACGCGCCGCCCACGTGAGTCCCGCTCCCGGACCCGCCCCCGCCGCGCGAGTACACGCTGGCCGTGCACGCCGCCAACCCGCCGCCGCACGCGCGCAGCGCCACGCTGCCGCTGCACGTCACCATCGTGGAGCCCGACGACGCGCCGCCCACGTGAGTCCCGCTCCCGGACCCGCCCCCGCCGCGCGAGTACACGCTGGCCGTGCGCGCCGCCAACCCGCCGCCGCACGCGCGCAGCGCCACGCTGCCGCTGCACGTCACCATCGTGGAGCCCGACGACGCGCCGCCCACGTGAGTCCCGCTCCCGGACCCGCCCCCGCCGCGCGAGTACACGCTGGCCGTGCGCGCCGCCAACCCGCCGCCGCACGCGCGCAGCGCCACGCTGCCGCTGCACGTCACCATCGTGGAGCCCGACGACGCGCCGCCCACGTGAGTCCCGCTCCCGGACCCGCCCCCGCCGCGCGAGTACACGCTGGCCGTGCGCGCCGCCAACCCGCCGCCGCACGCGCGCAGCGCCACGCTGCCGCTGCACGTCACCATCGTGGAGCCCGACGACGCGCCGCCCACGTGAGTCCCGCTCCCGGACCCGCCCCCCGCCGCGCGAGTACACGCTGGCCGTGCGCGCCGCCAACCCGCCGCCGCACGCGCGCAGCGCCACGCTGCCGCTGCACGTCACCATCGTGGAGCCCGACGACGCGCCGCCCACGTGAGTCCCGCTCCCGGACCCGCCCCCGCCGCGCGAGTACACGCTGGCCGTGCGCGCCGCCAACCCGCCGCCGCACGCGCGCAGCGCCACGCTGCCGCTGCACGTCACCATCGTGGAGCCCGACGACGCGCCGCCCACGTGAGTCCCGCTCCCGGACCCGCCCCCGCCGCGCGAGTACACGCTGGCCGTGCGCGCCGCCAACCCGCCGCCGCACGCGCGCAGCGCCACGCTGCCGCTGCACGTCACCATCGTGGAGCCCGACGACGCGCCGCCCACGTGAGTCCCGCTCCCGGACCCGCCCCCGCCGCGCGAGTACACGCTGGCCGTGCGCGCCGCCAACCCGCCGCCGCACGCGCGCAGCGCCACGCTGCCGCTGCACGTCACCATCGTGGAGCCCGACGACGCGCCGCCCACGTGAGTCCCGCTCCCGGACCCGCCCCCGCCGCGCGAGTACACGCTGGCCGTGCGCGCCGCCAACCCGCCGCCGCACGCGCGCAGCGCCACGCTGCCGCTGCACGTCACCATCGTGGAGCCCGACGACGCGCCGCCCACGTGAGTCCCGCTCCCGGACCCGCCCCCGCCGCGCTCGCGGACACGGCCCAGCAGCGTGCGGCTCCAGAACAACATTGGTGATTACTCTCGTTCAATAGTGTTCATCGATGCCATACTAATAGGGTTGTTTCCAGAGAGCAGATAATTTTATTTCACGAAATGATTGTATGCGTATAAATTCTTCACTAGTGAGAGGTGACGTTGTCTTCTGTTGACAACCAATAGTAGGTATAGTGTAGATTCTACATACTGATACAAAATTATAATGATAGTGTATTTGGGTTCACAAAACGTCTAAACTACTAGATATATTCTAAGTAGTTAACAGCAACACTATCTCCTCATGTTTTATGTGTGCGAATTATATAGAAATGTCACATTTAGTGAGGTGACTCCACGGCTGGTTTAAGTAGCGTTTTCGTGTCAATATTCAAAATTAATGCTGGATCCAAACTCAAACACCAAGACAAAATTGAATCAAATCTGAACACTTCTAGACTGGTTTCTAAAAAGTGTGGCCCGCTTCGGTAGCGAACAAAGGACCGTGTTAACCCTCGTTGGCCGTCAGGTTGGCGAGCGACTCGCTGGTGTTCGAGGTGGCGGAGAACTCGCCGCGCGGCACGGCGGTGGGCGCGGTGGAGGCGCGCGGCGCGGCGCTGCGCTACGCGCTGGCGGGCGGCGACGGCCGCTTCGCGCTCAACCCCGCCGCCGGCCTGCTGACCACCGCCGCCGAGCTCGACTACGAGCAGTGCAGCTTCTACAACCTCACCGTCACCGTTCTCGCCATGGTACTGCTCCGATGCGATGGAAATTCATACGTAACACTAATCTCGCTACCTGGTCGCATAGGTACAGCAGGGGCGTGACGTCCGAGTGAGCCGATTCCCACCGGGTCGCTCGAGGAAAGGCTTGTGACCACTTTTTTCTTTTAATACCAGTAAATGAATACGCTTTGGCTTCCCTTGTAATTTTCCCGACGCCACGCCTCTCATAGGTGATCGATCTAAATTGGTCAGTAGGAAGAAGACAGAAACTATAAGAAATAGGGAAATCTGTTCTTAGGAACTTTGGCGATCTTATTTTTCATTGGCAACAAATGTCTGTATCAGAGTACATACATTTAGAATACTCTAAGAGTCAGAAATTGCTGTTAAAGCTAAAAATGCTCCATACAAATGTCTCGCGTGCTGTGTATGCAAAAATTATTTTTGACTATGATAATTTGCGATTAAGTTCATAGTTGTCATACAATAACTGTTTTGTTGAATTATGATGATTTTGGAATCGATTTCATATTTGCGTTTGGATAAAAAAAAACGTAAAATTTTTGTACCTCAAAGGAATGTCAAACTTTAACAGCAACTTCTGACCCTTAGAGCACTCTAAATGTATGTAGTCCCATACAGACATTAGTTTTCAATAAAAATAGGACCGGTAACATCTTCAAAAAAATATTGTTTTTCTTTTCAATTTCAGCTGGGTTTGATTCGCGGTTATGTATAAGATTTGCAGATAAATTTAATGCAGTTTTTATTCAATCTGAAATCGATGCCATGGCTCCTAAGAACAGATTTCCCTAGCTCTTATAGTTTCTGACTTCTTCCTACTGACCAATTTAGATTTATCATCCTGTATAGTAGCAATCCTTTTTGAAGATCGAAAGCGATCACTATTGTACCAGCGATAAGCCATCGTCTTCATTGTGAATTAAAAGTTATTTAAAATGAATGCAAACACTGTTATCACGCAAAGGGCAATTTTACATTGAACTAAAAGATGCTCGCAACTTCGTTCGCGGAGAAAAAGTCATGACCCGTCGTTTTTTCTTCAACATAGTCGGGTAAAGAGCATCCTATAGCCATTTGCAGATACCCAGCTACCCGTGTACCAAAAATTATGGAAATCTGTTTAGCCGATTTTGCGTGATGAAGCCACAACGACACATACAAACATACATAAAATCCAAAAAAAAATATTTTTCGTTTTAGTGACCTCCAAATAGTCCGTAATAATCAATTTTTGATTCAATGAAAATATCTTCAATGTACAGACATTTTATTTTTACAACTTTATAATAGTATAGAAGTAGGAAGATTTACATTAGAAGGCCTCTAAAGATGTCAACAACTTCTTTTACAAAGAAACAAGCTGGCTTATCACTCCAGAATGAAACATAATTGTTTTGTTCAAGAGTGCTTTTTGTAATTACTTATTTTCGGTTTCAAAAAAGGATTCCCACTATTAGGCTTCGGTTTTCCAACAGCGCTGTCGTTGTGCGGCGACTCGCCCCAACGAGTGCCGGGTTCGAATTCGGGCCAGGGCGAGCGTCGTCGTGATGAGCATGGATGTTTGTTCCCGAGTCTTGAGTGTTTTCTTACATAAAAGTATGCATATTGTCGCCTGGTACTCACAGTACAAGCTTTGCTCAGTGAGGATAATAAATAAATAAATAAATATTACTGGACAATTGTACACAAATCGAACTAGTCCCATGGTAAGCTCAATAAAGCTCGCGTTATGTGTACTAGACGACGATATATTTAATAGATATATTACTCATATACATAGAAAACATCCAAGACTCGGGAACAAATATTTATGCTCAATGCGTGATTAGATCGATCGTCCCCGATACATGGTCCCGTCACGGTAGGGCGGAGGCACGGCGACGGCGCGCGTGGCCGTGCACGTGCTGGACCGCAACGAGTTCCCGCCGGTACTGGTGCGGCGGCGCTACGCGGGCCGCGTGTCGGAGGCGGCGGCGCCGGGCGCGCCGGTGTGGGGCGCGGACCACGACGCGCCGCTCGTGCTGGCGACGGCGGACGGCGACTCGGCCGCGCACCGCCGACGCGCCTTCGAGATCCTGCAGCCGGCCGCGGCCGCGCTGTTCGCCGTGCACCCCACCACCGGCGCGCTGCGCCTGCGCGCGCCGCTCGACTACGAGACCCAGCGCCGCCACGAGTTCACCGTCAAGGTACACGACACCACGCCAGTGGTTAATATATGCGGCTGCTGGATCACAGGAGCATCCAACAGCCGCATATTCTATTCAAGAAGTCATTTTTGTCCCTTAATTTAATAACTATCTATAGGGTGCTTAAACTAACCTTCCTATCTGTCTTCATATTTAATCGTTATACTATTTAAGAAATAACCTCTCATCATCTTTACTGATAATAACAGCAGCTTCAATATCTAAATTGAACAAGTTAGATTTTAATTATTTATTTACATATGTATCTTATACTTGCGTAATCTGTTTTCGTAATTTCGAACCTATAGATTAATGCGTACTGAAAAATGTAGAAGGCTGGCACCATGTCTATAAACCATTTGTCTTTTCTAATTATACGTGCTGTTATTTGTAAGCCGGTATAATATATTCGCATCCGACCGGATTTAAAATAGCTTGTTGTTATAAGGGTGCCATAATACTGTTCTGCGTTTAAAATTTTAACATCGTGACGGCCGTGTAAGTGACATTTGTCGACGACCACTTCAACTATGTCGTCTATATTCATATCCATTTTTATTATATTACTATTTAATTTTAGATATGAGTGTTACCTCTTATATTGCTACTAACTAAGACAAGTAATCGTTAAACTTGTATTTTTATAGGTAACCAGCTTCTGCCCGCGACTTCGTCCGCCTTAAATTCGTTTATCGCGGATAAGGGTATTTTTTCGGGATAAAAAGTAGCCTATGTCCTTCCCCCGGACTCAAACTATCTCCATACCAAATTTCATCCAAATCGGTTGAGCGGTTTAAGCGTGAAGAGGTAACAGACAGACAGACAGACACACTTTCGCATTTATAATATTAGTAGGGATTTGGAATGAAAATGCAAATGTTTTATAGGTCATTATTTATTTACATAAAAATCTTATTTTCTATACACCACTTATTCAAACATGAAACATTTTTTAAAGCGCATGTATTAAAATGATAATACAATTCTGAATCGGATGATTCCGAATATTTAACATTAAGCGTTTGTAAATTAGGACAATTCATATCTTCTAAATTATATACAGTATCACTTTCTGTTATCTCCTTCAACCACCGCATTTTCTCGTAACCTTTAGTATAAATATTTTTATTTTTACAGAAATCTAATATTAAAGTCTTGAAATTGGCATACGGTATATAGCCCTCATTCCACAACATCCCCCTGTTTTTTTCTATCCATGAAACTAATGAACGTTCTTTTTTAGTTAAATAATAAAATGGATAGGGCGGTTTAATTAACAAAACTAAAATACTCTTATTGCAAACAATTGCAATTTCCTTCGGAATAAATTTGTTAACATCGCTTTTAAATCCTTGGACGTCCATAATTATACTCATGATAATTTTCGAACTATGTTACTCAAAGGCTTATACTCAATAAGACGATCGTTAATGATCAGACAGTAAGCCGTTGTATTATCAGGAATATCCACTGAAGATTCTAGTTCTAAACGAACGTCGACTGGGCCTGTCTTCAGAGTATCATTTTGTCTCGAACAGTCAATAACGAAGAGCGGAGCTGTTTTCCCGAATGTAAGCAAATTAAGCAGGGGTTCGACGCCTGTGTTGTAATACGACTGCCGAAAGTTGGCGTACATTTCATATAATATACTATACCTTTCTTCATCAAAGTTTAAATGTAGTGAGTCATATGGAAAATATTGTGAATTTAAAAATAACTTTATATTCGTTATATTGCAAAGATCAAACTGAGATGAACTCCTCGTCTTGCTTAGTTTTCTATCAGTTTGTAAGCTAAATATGACGTATCTTGGTTTTTCTAACTGAGAAGCAGTTTTGATAGACCATGAATGTTTCTTTGTTCTGGGTAAAAGTGGGTATTCATAAAGATCCCAATTTCTGAAGGCCATTGGTATGGCTTGATCATTTTGTAAATACTTAAGCAGAGATAATCTATTACGATCCGAGACTTTAATATGTGGGACACGCCATTGTACCTTCTGTATGTCTATTTCAACGTTATCTGTTTTATCAATTGTAACACTATTTAAAGCTGAGTTACTTCTTTGAAGTATAAGTTCATGTCAGCAATTAACAAATATTTTGTTATAATCTTCAGCGAAGCCTAGTACTTTATTTAATGGTATAATAACAGAAAAGCGACCAAGTTTCCGGGGTCCATTTAAGTTCCAGCCCCATAATGCTCCATTTTTACTTTCTCCCTCGTTCATCAAGATGAGATTTAATCGTTGTTGTTATTCCAGCATTTTTGACACGGTCTATTTCAACACCATTGAGTTCATATCGTATATCTTGAAATAAAAACAATATCGGATTATTCGTAAAATGACCTTCTTTTGATATTTTTTTCCCTGCTGCATCTATACTGAATACTCTTGCATTGCCTTCAATGAAGATGGAGCTAGCTGATGGTAATACATAAATATCTTGCTGATGAATAGGTATCCTGATTTCATCATTTTCCTTAAAGCTATTATTGTATGGATTGTAGGTATGAATCTCATAGCTTTCAATAGAATTGTCTTGTTCCTGCGGGTCGGTAATCTGCAGCATTTTTATTATTTTATTTTGAAACCCAGACAGAAGATTTTTTTTATTAATTTTAGATATGCTTTTTATTTTTCCTGCACTTAACCGTCGTCTTCTTCCTTTGAACACGGGGAGTGGATTATTAGATTTTTGTAAATTGCTCACTCTTTTATTGAAAACATACATATTCAATTATATAAATAAGTAACGCCTTATTCTACACGCTGTTGATATAGTAATGTGCTACTTAGTTTATATCATACTATTTTATTTATTTTTATTGCCTATCTATTTGACCTTACTTACTCAATCATGCCATTGATCTCGCTTTCCAGAATGATTTCAGAAACTGAATACATAAATGCCCGCAATTGTATAGATTATTTCTTTGCAAATTGTCATAGTTATACTGTATATTAGGCCCCACATATGTTATACATTCTTTAGGTGGTTTTAAGTTACCGTAGCTGTCGAAATATTCTATGTAGTCTTTGATTTTTGCATAGGCTACCCAATGAGTACCAGAATTTCTAGATAAGTCTAAATTAATAACTCCACATTCTATAAGCCATGGAACTTCTGGTAATTCATCCCTCATAAACACACCGCGAAAATAAGGTATACTTTTCGAGTGCTTTATTATATCAATGTTAGTTAATGCTCTTTTGGGTAGCCTAGTATCTAGTTTATTTCATTTGAAACATAGATGCCTAAACCGCTTTTGTAGGGTTTGAGATGTAATCTTCTTCCAATACACATAGCCTCCATTTTCATATTATGTCTTTTCAATTCTGCTAGCTGCTTTTTTGCTGATTTATAATGATTAATAGCTTTAGTGATGCCAGCAACACCTCCAGCTAAACTTCCTGTAGCAGATAGGCCGGCAAAAATAGGAATTAGTGGTAGAAACCCCCCAGTTTTAGGTAGAGGTATCACTCTCGGTATTTTCTCTCTAGGGAATTCGGAAGCTAATTCTCGAGCAGCTGCATACGCTAATTCGGTTAGCATTTTTTTGCATTTGGGCTTAAGTTTACGGATATGTTTTTTTGTATGAACGACGATATTATTAAAGGTTTTTTTCAAACCAACACAGGGTTTCGATGTAGAGGTTATTGGGTTTTTTTCCTTGACTTCTATATCACTGCTATTATTCCTTAAACTCTTCATTGTTACAATATATTATAAAAAATAAAAATGTAGTATGATGGAATAGTTGTCCTTATTGACTCGAGACCTCCATTGAAATGAATGTTAAATAAAAGAAAACCAGTATTTAAATACTTTTAGTTATGTAAATACCTACAAACGATTCGTATGATCTATCCAACTGTTTTCACTTGAAGGCAACCCCAACCACTTTACGTACACTTTATTTCCTTTTCGTCTTAAAACTTTTTCAACGAGATATATTTCAGGATGCAAAGTTTTTTGTATTTCTTCCGCGTAAAATGCTCCTACAATTGGTCTAGACTTCTTATCTTCAAGCAAATATGTCGTAGGATTAGTATGTTGAACCTTCGTTATTTTAAATATTTCTGTAGACCAATTAGGAGTAAAACCTTTTTCAAAACAACCTTTATATTTACTTATTCTAACAAAATCACCTACATGAAATCTCTTACACTTTGATATTTTCGTAGATCGCGCGAAAATGTATCTTTGCAGAACTACAGCTTTATTATCGTCATTAATTGTTGCAGGAGGTCTTCCTACAGTTCTATGAAAATTATTATTGTATTCGTAAATTTTACTATGCAATGTACCGGCGATCCATCTATAATCCCCCTTTAAACTAAATTTCTTATAAAGTTTATTTTTGAGAGTTCTTATGAATCTTTCCACAATCGAAGCTTTCTTATTAGAATAGGTGGAATAATGATTAATGCCGTATTTCTTAATAATTTTTATAAATGTTTTATTATAAAATTCTTTAGGACGATTCCCTAAAAATTTACAAACTGATATGGGCAGTTTGTAAATTTTTAGGGAATCGTCCTTTCGCTAAATGTGCTTCAAATTGATTAGACACGACTTCTTGAGTTTTTTGTTTGAGAGGAAATGCCCAGGCAAATTTTGAAAAAGTGTCTATAACGACTAATATATATTTATAACCTGCATTCTTATTTGACAATGCTTGCATATCAATCAAATCTGCCTGCCAAAGATCATCTATATCTTTCAATATAAAACTTCTTCGATGGAAGTTCACTCTAACATTTTTATGAATTTCAGTAACGACGTCGGCTTAGCTCATAATGCTTGTTCAAGGTTCCTTGAAGTTCCTTTAAAGCGATCTCTTTCAATTTTTTTTATACGATCTTTCAAAGTAGTTATGTTTTCGAGATGCGCGTTGGGGACTTCCTTTAAAGAGATTTCTTTTTCAATATTTTTCAAACGATCTATTAAAGTAGCTGTAAGTTTTTCCAAGTGCTGTGCTACGTCCAAAATGCAATTTATGTACTCTTTACTGCTATCTTTGAACACTACAGTTTTATAAACAGATTTTGTTGTAATTATTTCTATTTCCAGAAAATCAATATTTTCTGATTTCTCTACATTCATGTCTGATGGTCTTTGAACCACTAAGTATGCTAATAATACTTGTCGTTTTTATTATTTTATTATACCAGCTTCCTTTAATTCCTCAATAATTGAAATAATTTCATTGTCATGATTGCTATTACCGGCACTTTTAGAAGCAATCAATAGTTTCAGTCTTTCGATTAATTCGTTCGGATCATCCCAATAAACATAATCTGTGTTACTTTCATATTTTTTTAATTCTGGCAAGTATCCACCCGTTTTTACATTTGCCAGTTGTTCGGAAAAATTCTTGTTAGTCACTATGTTGTAAAAATAAAGGTTTTATAATCTGACGGTATTTTAAACCTTTGTCGCCTTTCAATCGACCGCTTGGTTTGAAGTCTCGTTTGTGCGCATTAGTATTTATGAGCATTTCTTTACTGAATTTTATCCTGATCTGTTACTAGTTCTAGATCGGGTTTGTTTCGCATTAAAAGCTCCTTTAAACCTTCGGTTAATTCATATTTTTTATTACTAATAGTGATGACATACTTTTTCCCCACATCAGGTGCATTATTTGTAGCAGATAGACAAACAACGGTGTTCCCCATCATAAGCTTCTCATTTTCGCTACGAATTCCGAACGGTACATTAATGTCATCGTATATATTTAGCATGTCTTCTTTTTTTAAGGATAATAGTGTATCATTATCTGAGTTTTGCGAAATTTTATCCTTATCATCGGCTAAATCATAATATTCGGAATGTTTGCTAGAATCAGCTTTGAGAAGATTTCTAAAGTTGCCAAATTCAGTAGAAGAGTCTAAGTCTGAGAGAGAATCATTTTTATTTATACTGTACGGGACGTGTAAGAGGATTTTTTGCACGATTTTCATTTAAAAGTTTTTCCAATGGTTCTGTAATAGGCTTAAAAACTTTTTTAAACTTAAGATCTGCAGCGTCTTCTTCATCTTGAACGGTTTTTATTTTCCTTTTAATGCTATAAATAGATTTAATGAGCTGTTCTTTAACATCTAGCTCCATTTATTGACTGTAATATCTAAATTCTCAAAGCTAAGTGAGCACCCGTATTTGTATGCGTATATATCATGTAAGCTAAAAATAAATATATGTGCCAAATCCTTGTCTGTATCTTCCTTTATTAATTGCACGATCCTTATTAATCACTACAAAATTAAAGCGATCTTGCCAGACGGTAGAACAAAGCTGTTTAAATTTTACCCAATCTGTATCTGTATTTACATGCTCATCATATATATGTTTGAGATTTATATCATCCTGTTTGAATATGATCAATAAATTCGCATTGTCCCTTAATAACTGTTTTGGTATCTTCGAGTAAGTTTGAGACAAATAAAAACAGTCTATTTGTTTATGTCTCCCCATCGCAAAGTAATTTCGAATGTTCGTTTGATTTTCACATGAAACATCGTCGAAAATTATAATCAAATTGGTTAAAGCATCATTAGGGTGTATAACTTCTTCATTGTCATTAAATAGAAATAATTGCGCTCCTGGTATGTTCATCATAACTTTTTTTAGAAATTGATACTTTGGTTGAAACGTCGTCTTAGAGTACAAATAAATATGCTTAAACCTAAGCCATTTTCATGTAATAATAAGTTTAACATGACATTCGTTTTACCACAATTAGAAGGACCACATATTACGCAGCGAATTGTGTTCGGCAATAAGGAACTATGCTTTACTTTAAGCTGGTTATTTTCTATATTTATACTATTCACATGTAATGTCATGGTTTGCTTAACAAATTTCATTGTATTGCGTATTGATCAAATATCGTTACTCTTAAGATACCAAATAAAAGTATCAATTCCGAACTACATGCAATATGAGATGGTGGTAAACAAAATTTAAATGACGCTTCTGCAAGATTATGTGGTCTTTATATAGTTCAGTTCAGACCATTGTTTGATATATATATATCAAACAATAGTATATTATATTATGGTATAATGTATATATATATATATATATATATATATGGAGTAAAATCAAACAACTCTTCCATTTATTAATTTATTTTGAATAATAAAAATGTGACACGGCTTTTTACATAACCATAATTATACCTTATATTAATAAATATGATCACATTTTATATGTTTACATTGACCGTAGTATCAGCCCTAAGTAAGGTTTACAATAGAGCATATCTTAAAATATAGTTTTAGCGTGACCCCATGGCAAAGTACGTATGCGGTCGTTAGTCAATTGTCGTTTATCATCAATGTTACTTAAAACTACCTTATTCACTTCTTGCGTGTACAGCACATGCTTTATAGACTTTATCAAATTCATTTTACATTTCAAAATCTCGTCAGAATGCAGAGCATGCCCGTAGTTAGAGATGTTTAACTTTTTCGTTACACATTTAGAAGCCCCCTTCGCTTTTTTTATAATACCTTTACTACTTTTGATGCAATATAACTTGGCTCTTAATCCAACAAATTCAGATATAATATCTCCACCCAGTTCGTCTTTAAATAATCCGGGGACTTTAGCATGAAGTCGAGGCATTTCATATTTATTATTAGGAGGAAAATTACTTGTATCGAAAACGGAGATATTATCCCTAATGTCGTTATACACATCATCGGTGCTTATCAAATAAAGCAAACTGTCAGTATCCGTATAACATAATTTTGTTTTACCCTGATACTGCCTTTGAATAAAATCGTAATGAAATTGATATAAATGCTTTTTAGCATACTCTAGCACTGTAAAACCTATGTAAATGGGTCTATCCAAAATTATTTTTTGTTTATTGAGTTGAACTGCAACCAAATTTTCAGAAAATATCGCAATACTGTTTAAGTTATGACGCGTTATCAATTTTTCAGCGCCTTCTCTTCTATTAGTAATATTACGGTCGTCATTCCAGAATTTCACCAGTCTCACATCTACTTGTTTACGTTTATTCTCGATTGTTTTACCGAAAACAGAATTATTAAATAATTTAAAAAAATCTTTTTCAAAATCCGATGAACAAGATTGTCGTAAATTAGTATTCAAATCTATATACTTCTTTAAAAAATCATCCTGCCGAAAAGTTAGTATGCGATGAATTTTATTTAGAACCAAACTGTTTTTCAAGCATTCTTTCAAATGTTCATAATGAATCACATAATTATATTTATTATATAAGTTTGCAATTAATTTTGGAGTTTTCACTGCCGGTGGGACAAACTTTTCGGGTGCAAACGGTAAGTCACTGTGCACGTCGTGCATGTGATCCGGATAAGACATGTTCTAATATATACCCATAGTCACATTCACCTGAGGTATTATGTATACTGAAATGACTGATTTCTTCTGTATTTAAAAATCGAAATTCTGCTACAGGCAATTTCTTCATCATCGCATAACCATACAAGTTATTACAGTCAAGGTAAAGTAAATAAGTGGACGGTAATGATTTATCATAATTCGGCAGATATCTATTATTAGCCTTAGCATGCCTAAACGAACACTGAGCTAACCCACCTCTTATACCTTTTTCAAGCATTTCATACATTTCTATATCATTGATCAATTCTAAGCGAACACCTGTGTATAAGAGCATTGCATCCCAACTTAATCCAGCTGAAGTAATGTAATATGCAGGATCTAAATTATAATAATGCAAACTATTTTTCCTGAAATTTTCAAAAACGTCGCAAAGTAAAATAACGTCACATTTTAAATAAAGGTCTGTTTATTCACCGAGCGAACGGATATCGAAAGTTTGCCATATTTTTTCAGCGCGTTTATAGTCACTGTCACTTATGTGTTCGGTTGTCAAACTATTATAAAAGTACTTTTTTGGAGGTAGTTGGCTATCTTCATATCTATCCCATGAATTGATATTGTCATAGGGATATATACCTTTATGTCTCATTAAATTAAAATGCTCCTCATGATAAAATTCTTTTGAAAAGTTAACTAAGTCTTTATCACATAAATTTTTACTCAACACATCTAGACTAGAGCTAAGAAACTGAAACGAATCTATGAACTTGATGCGTGTTCGTAAATTTTCAATTTCGAACATTATGGTTAAATATTTTTCCTTTGTTTTCGGTATTATTTCGATGCTATCATTGTAATTTGTCAATTCTTTTATAAATAAATGACAGTCATAACCCGATAAATTATGAAAGATAACGGGGACGAAGCGGGTAACTCTAAATCTCAAATTACATTCAGAATGCGCGGGACCTCTGTATTCACCAGTGACGTGATCGTTATCTCTGACTCGATCCTCGAAGAGTAACTGATTACAGATATGACAATAAGCATTATTAAGATATTCAAACTCTTGCTCTTTAGTAAGGGGCATCATAGGCTGTTTCTCTGCCAATATTTTATCTATTTTAGCTATGTCTTCTATCAAAAACTCTATAAAAAAAATTGTGCAGTCTGTTCCTCTATACGATACATATTTATTAAGACTTTCGTCATGCGAGCAACAAATGTAATATCCAAAGCAGGAAGCTTGATGTAATTTTAACTTCCGTGTACTGTTCGTTTGTTCGCAGTCATCATGATCTTTTAATAAACTTTCGAAATCTGCGTAAATAACGAAGTTCATTTTTTGTTTCCTTTCATAGTGCTTAAATTTTAACGAACTGTTTTTTCTAGGTAATTCTTTTATAATTTTTGAACAATTATGTCGATTGTACTTTGCCTGGCATTAAAAATACTGTAAACAAGATTCGCAGAGGTATAATCTGCCTTTATGCTTCGAAATTTGTTTACATACTAAGCGAGCGAGGTCTTTTATTAGGCAAAAATGTTGACTGCCGTTTTTGTCAACTAACAATAAATTTACATGGTTAACTTTTCTGTTTTCCGTCATATATAAAGGTCCAGTAACATCATTCTTATAATCTAAACCGTATACATTAATACTAACTTCAGAGTTGTTTTTTTCAAATTTCTTAATATCATCAAACGAAGGGGGGAAAGACATTCCTTTTGTATTAAACACCTTAGAGTAATGAGAGTAAGAGCTTGTTCTACATGGGTTACATTTTGCAGGGAACAATTCCGCTACAACACACCATAAGAAACAATTGTTATCTGTGTTTTTTATATTCAGACAGCTTTTTGTGTGTTTTATAACAGGCGGTAGTTCCATATAGGAACCGCCTCTCAGAGGACAGTATTTAGCGATATTTATTTCTAAATGACTAATCGATTCAAACGACCAGCCGGATTCACAGTGCTCAAATTCGGATACCCCATTATTGCATTCGTTTATTAAATTTGTATAAAAATCTGACAGGTTGGTATTAGTAAATATTGTTTTGCTACTGTACTGCTACTGCCGGCCTCCGTTTTACCCGAAGACCTCTTCTTAGGCTTCTTTTCAGCTCGACATGATGGCCTCTCATCGTCTGATGGGAAGAGGAAATCAGCATTTTCAGACCTGCAGAGTAAAAATATATTTTATAAAATAGCAATATTCCGATAGCCGAATAATCCCTAATAACTTTTGAGATCAATATTTAGATGTAAATAATTAAGTACCTAATAGATATAAGAATTTACTGCTCCTGGTGAACCAAAGTGTTAACCAAGGTTTCATTATTCACTTATAATATTATTAGTATTAAAAAATACAATTAAGTTTTAAAAGTGTAAGTTTAGATCAGTTTAATTCTAAAAGAACAGTTTTTAAAATATGTAATACTGAATGAATACTCACATTGTTCAGAGGGTTGATGAATTTGACACGTGTAGTAAGTAGGAGCCCCACTAGTAATTCGCAGATCGTAGAAGAGCAAGTGATAGCCCGATACATTAGCAGGGGGCTTTAAATAATCCTCGAACCATATGCATGTGTGTAATAAAAAATACAGGTGTGTGTAAAAAGAAGCAGTCTAAGCAAAGTATCCTAAATTGTAAAAGTGTCTCACTAGCATTTACGTGTAATTAAATCAATTATGAGCCTATTATCAATATCGAGAAAGATCAATATCCTGTAGGAAAAGCTCCGTTTGGCAAAACCATTTCTATGATGACCTGTCTATAGAACTTTATCATAGTACGTGTGTGAAGTATTTTTATATTTTTAAACAAGTGTGAAAAAACAAGGTACAAGATCGAATACAATCGGCTATATTGCTTTATAGCCGATTGTATTGCTAATATAGCATCTTAGTTTAAAAGGGTATATCTTCCTTTAACTTTATACTAACATTCGTCCTTTCGAATGAGGATCGCAACGTGATTCATGTTTAATTTTTACTGCAACAAGGTTCTAAGAAAATGCATGCTACAAACACTATAATTTGATAGAAATCACTTTAGCTTTGTCCCCCTGGTTTGTTCATTTGAAAATAATTATGAGAGACTACTCTAATGCTAGCAATAAAAGATACTATGCGTCGTCGGATTTCATATAATGTTGCACCCTTGCACTAGTAGATAGATATAATCGTAATGTATGAACGTCAATCGTACGAACAAACGAAATGGTTATACACTGTTTACTCATAGATAATTATTGTAAACAGTGAGGAGGCGACGCCAATTTGTCGCTGGTGTAAGATGACATGCTACAGATTTGGTAATGATGTGAATGATAATAATTATTGGGTTGATTTTGAACTCTATGTCAATGTGTTTTATTTCACGGGGGGGGTCTATAAATGCAAGATTTATGAGGGTAAAATGCTTTGTTTTCTTTCAAGTGTACTGTGGTTATGTCAAGCCCGCGCCTCATAATGTCGGTAAGTGACTATTAATATTATAAAAATTAAAAACCCTTAAAGCATATATATCTTATTCATCTTTCAGATTTTAGGTGAATTATTATACTGTCTTATTTATCAAACTAAATATATGTATGCTTAGTGTAGACAGGGAAGTAATTATTCATAGTCCCTATTTATGTTCATGGGTAAATTTTGACAATTAACATGCGTGTCAATGCGCGGAATGAAAAAATATTTTTATAAAAATATAAGTAACACGTATTTTCGTAATAATAACAGTTTTATCATCTTTAGTGGTTCACAGTTCTCCCTGTAGTTCATTACGTTTTCATCCGTTCATATTGAAACTGTGTTAAATATATTTTAATTTTATTTCAGGACGGTGAAGAACTTTTTAATTTCGTGCCGCAAGAGATCGTGCGATGTACCCAAAAAAAGTTGGGGTTGAATGCTGCCCGCAAAAGACCAGCCGCAGATGACCCGTCTAACAATTCTTTTATTAAAAAACGAGAAAAAGGGTCAAAAATAATACGGATCGAGATATACGACAGCAAGGATTTCGAAAACCAGGAAGATACCCTTTGCAAATGTAATGCAGAGCTATGCGTACAGCATATTGTTAAAAACATGATGTTTGACAGCATTTATAAAAACGTTAAAGACGCAGTGACGAAAATACAGGAAAACTTGGAAGCTGATTTATAGTGCACTTTTGAGCGCTTAATTTAAATACTATATTTTCCGTCGATTTATGTACCCGCATATATCTGTTAATACAATAAATATATCTCAACATGTACATATGGTGTTTTATTTCTCATATACCTACGTAAACTTATTTTCAAGTATAATGCCATTATCATTATTTATTAGCAGTTGTACTTTAAGCGATACCATCAAAGCGATAAAAGTAACTTAGGTACGCTACGGTAACGCTTAAATTATAACTGACAGGGTTGTGAAAATCATACATTTTATTTTATTTTATTTTTTGATCAATACTAGTACCTAAAAATAGGGCTATGATAATAGTAAACTTATTTATGGTCATTTATCACGATAAACAACGCTGATGTTTTGAATATATACAATTAGGTATCTTTGGCATTGCATCTGGATGGCAGTCATGTAGATGTCTGTCTGTCTAGCAATAGAGCAACGAATATAGAGTTTAGGGCAGTGAAATCGTGTACTACTGCTTTTTATCCTGGATACATTCATTGTTAGAGGGTAAGTAAAAATATGCTTGCCACGTAGGCGAAGTCACAAGAAAACACTAGTAGGAAATAAATAAGAACTACAAAACCGACATATGCATCGATGTTTTAAATCGGAATATTAGGTGTCGACTTCGAAGCAGGAATGCAGCCAACTTCCATATTAAGAATCATCCTATGTAAATATACCTAAGCGCTGCGCATTTATACAATATTAAGTCAGACGACATATTAGAAAGTTCTTTGTTAAATTTGATATGTACTCATTGAATACTCTAATAGAGTGTCGATGAACAATGAAAACAGATACGAAGGTTAGGTTAACAACATTTCGAATAGAACATTTTGTCTTCAACGAACAAGCACTTTCTGAATAGAAAAAGGAGGCATATTTTGAATAGACAAAAATAATCGTTCGTTAGGTTTGTTTTTCATAGTAAGTAAAAGTGACTATTGAGGGACGAAATACGAAAAAATGACATCTTGAATAGAATATGCGGCTGTTGGAAAATGACTTCTTGAATAGAATATGCGGCTGTTGGAAAATGACTTCTTGAATAGAATATGTGGCTGTTGGATGCTCCTGTGATCCAGCAGCCGCATATATTAACTACTCACGCCGTGGAAGAGACTTGAACGCTTCTGCAAAAACATTCCAATCTTACTTACCGAACGGGAGACGGTTAGTTGAGCTGAAATCTCTGGTAGATAATACTGAAAGAGTGGTCGGATCAAAAACGGCGGCAATGAGTCGTGGAGGTCCCCGGGGCACCGTTTTTGGCCCACTGTTCTTTGTCCTGTTTATGAATGATCTCATCCATTGCGCAGTAAACTACTAAATCTAACTCGCGCATAGCTAATTTCCGTCCTTTTGCTTTAGGTAACTTTCGACCCAATCTTGGATCTCACGGTGTCATTCCTAGAATATGTAAGGAGCATTATATAATGTACGACACCACTACGGTATTGGCTATATCGCTTAGTAAATTTAAGAAACTCCTTTAGAACTATGATCTAATATTGTACGGTCCACATACCGCACATTGCCGCCTCAGCGAAATTGCCTCGAATTGCGTAAACCATTAAACTACGAGTCAGTACACGTTTACCATTAGCACTCATCACGCGTGTCCTCATTCGCTCTATCATTCATAATATCGCGCTTTTATAGTTAGTTTTACACAGTATCAATAAAGGAGCTATTTTAGACTATATAAGTGAGTTATTATTACATCATCAAGCAAGGAACATTTTATATACTTGGTGTATGTGGCACTAGCACCTCGTAAAATATCATACAGTTAATATAATATTATCTGTTGTATAATAAGTACTAGCAGTCGCTTCACATTGTTTAGCTAGCTTATAGCAAAAGCATGCTGTGTTTCCCTGTCATTAGATAAACACTCTTGTCAAATGTTATGTCCATATGATATCTGTGCAATTTTATTCTGTGTTGTATCTGTCGGGAAACCTATTATTACTGCTGATAATATGACGCAGTTAAACGAAACGGCCAATACCCAACTATCGGCTGTCGATAGGTGGTTTACAATTAACATAAATACGGTTCAATAAGCTGCCAACGGAGTTTAAATCCATTATATATAGCAAAATACTCAGCGCGAGACTTAAACAGTATCTTTTGAATAAGGCATACTATTCCAACGCAGAATTCGTGGAAGACCATTTGTAAATGTAAGGCTAATATGTATATATCATTTGTTATGAATAAATGAAATGAAACGATTAAAGGTCGTGGACGCGGGCTCGCCGCGCCTGCCGTCCGACAGCACGGCGACCGTGGAGGTGGAGGTGCTGGACGTGAACGACTGCGCGCCCGTGTTCGAGCACGCGGCGTACGAGGCCACGGTGCTGCTGCCCACGGCCGCCGGCGTGCTGGTGCGGACGCTGCACGCCACGGACGCGGACCTGCCGGCCGGCGCGGCGCTCAAGTACGACATCATCGAGGGCGACGCGGCGGGCGCGTTCGCGGTGTCGGCCGCGGGCGCCGTGTCGGTGTCGCGGCCGGAGCTGCTGCCGGACACGGCGCGCCTGCGCGTGCGCGCGTCGGACGGGCGCTGGGCGGGCACGACGCGGCTGGCGGTGCGCGCGCACGCCGCCGAGCCGGCTGGTCTGGCCTTCGCGCAGCCCGAGTACTACGGCGCCGTGGCCGAGAACTCCACGCGTCCCGCCACCGTGGCCGTGCTGGCCGTGCTCGGGGCCGCGCTCAACGAGCACGTCGAGTTCTCCATCCTGAATCCCGTCGAAGGCTTCGAGGTGAGCCACGAATGAAACACACGAAACTTTGCAGCCCACTATGATTAAAAAAATACCAATGCATCATGAAATAAAGAAACAATCTCAACAGTCTTGAAAAACAAAACTTCAAATTTACACATTTTTAATTCAGTTTTTTTTTTGAATCTTTATAATTCGATGAAACAATAATTGTATGACAAGTAACTTTTTCACCCATTCACGTACGTGATCGCTCCGGTCGTCAGATCGGGCCGACGTCGGGCGCGGTGCGCAGCACGGGGCTCGCGCTGGACCGCGAGGCGCGCGAGGCCTACGTGCTGCTCGTGCGGGCGCGCTCGGGCGCGCGCGTGGCGCAGGCGCGCCTCGCCGTCAGCGTCACCGACGTCAACGACAACTGCCCCGTGTTCGTGGGCCGCCCGTACGTGGCCGCCGTGCCGGCCGGCGCCGAGCCGGGCACGCACGTCATCACCGTGCGCGCCGACGACGCCGACGCCAACGACAACGGCGAGGTACCGTAGCTCTCTTCGATTTTGATCCCACAGTCACGTAATCGGAAACCGAGAAGTGGGTCAAATTGAGCTTCAAGATTTGTTTACATAGTTACATATATATATATATATATATATATATATATATATATATATATATACTTACATAGTTGCGATGAACCTAATATAAAAAAAGAAAAAAGCACTTCTGACGGATGTCGTACGTGTGGCGTATTGCAGGTGCGGTACGAGATGAAGCGCGGGCACGGCGAGCTGTTCCGCGTGGAGCGGCACAGCGGGCGCGTGACGCTGAAGCAGACGCTGGACGCGCATGCGGCGCTCTACGAGCTGGTCATCGCCGCGTTCGACGGCGGCGCGCCCGCCTGCGGCGCCGACGCGCCCGTCACGGTACTACGCGCTCCGTTGTTCATAAAGGATCTGTGCGAAGCCGAGATTCTTACGTAGGGCCCGCCCGATGCGCGACCGGCGGTGCGGCGAGCGATTCTTTGCATCGCACGATTTAAACGATCATCGCACGTCAGTTAAAGGTGCATCCACATTTGTATCATTTGCCCGATCAGATCTTCGGACACGGCGTGTCACGATCACGCGTTTGAACGATGCACCGATCCGATCGCTCGAAATCCATGTCGCTACGCGTATCACACACTTACATCGGACAAGTGGGGCATGATCGCCGCGCCGACAGTGAGCGTCCGAACAAAGCGATACGCAGTCCGGCCACGCCACGGTGATCGGATACGAGCAAATGATACAAGTGTGGACGCACCTTAAGAGACCTTTAACGAGACACGCTCGCGCGGTACCGAGGTCTACTGTTCAATGTAGTGTTTCGACTGTGCTCATGCTATGTTTGTGGAGGCCGTTCGTCCGCAAGGCATGCAGTAACTGAGGTGGCGGCGTGTGCAGGTGCGCGTGTGGGCGGGCGGCGCGGCGCCGCGCTGGGACGCGGCACACTTCGTGCGGGAGGCACGCGAGGACGCGACGCCGGGCGCGCCGCTGCCGGCCGCGCTGGGCGCGCGCTCGCCGCTGCAGCGCCCGCTCATCTACTCGCTCGTGGACCCGCCCAAAGACCCCGCCACCGGCGCGCCGCTCTTCGAGATCCACTTCGACACCGGTACGTGCCTCCGTCCCCCGCCCTTCGGCCCCGAGATCTCGCCGGGACGGGTCGGCGGACCTGCTTTGCTCGGCGTCGCCGCGTGTGAACGTCCGATATCGAACCTACTCGAGCTCGCTTATTGTCATCCGTGGCATACGTGTACGCTTCATGTTTTCTGCGTATCGGAAGGTCCAGAAGGTATCTCTTCTAGAAGGAAGCCGATTTCGGTTATTGTATCGGCGTTGAAGTCCCACCGAGTAGTGCTAGCGCCGAAACGTGCCCGTAACTTCACGATCCATATAGGTTCGCGCCGACGTTGGGACCACCGAAGACACGAACGGACGGTTTTCAAATGGGTCGATTGCATGTCCTGATTGTCTTTATCATTAATTTATTATAGAGCAATGTTTAATGGTAAACTTAACGCGGTTGCAACGGTGTTCTCGACAGACGCATGTCAAAAGTAGCTTGTGGGTCCACATAGAGGGCTTAAATATAAGAATCAAACATATACGCGGGTCGCAGATACGTAGGTACACAAAAACACGTATGTATGGGAAATGATTCGATGCGCGGTCGCCGCGCAAACTAGGGGCGGCGAACCATTCGCATCTATGGTATGCGACGCAGAGTACAAGACGTTTTCAATGTAAGAATAAGATTGCCCCTGGCATACCATTTATTTATTTATTTATTTATTTGGTTTAATGGTCCAGACAAGCGTTTAATGACAAATTGTACAGTAACAGCCCAAAAAGACCGGGGCCTGTGCCAGGGCTAGTTACGTATTGTATGACAGATTATCAGAGAGCGATCGGTATTTTAGAGAGACAAATGTGTGGCCAAATTAGATATATATATAACCATGCCAGTTTAGTATATTGTAGATGCACAAAGGTTCGCCAGCCCCGACGTAGGGAGAGTGGTGCCGCACTAACCGTTGGTTTTGTCCTACAGCACCCGACAGAGGCAATAACCCATGTGAGTACAGTCCGCATCCACCCCGTCCCATCCCGCGTCCCTTCCGGCTGAGTGTACCACACGCTTTTGATTCAATAACGCTTCCGCATGCTTCATGTCATGTCATGGTGTCAGTATTCTGCCTCACATTTCATTCTAAAGGGCACATGTACATCCCTGCAGGACATATGTCGGCAGGACAGTAACTGCTTCCACATTCCTGCACAGTGCGGCTTGCCTATTTGTGCAGGGCTTTGAATGAGCTCTCGACTTCACTCACTAGGAATGGAAGACTGAATATCTGTGTTTTTATCGAATGTGGCCTGTTTCCTCTTCCCGTCAACGACGGGCCGCGAGCACGCGGTACCGGAGTGTACCGCAATGTTCACAACATATGTCACTCGCTTTGTTCGCCGCGATAAGTCACGCGCTCTGCCGGTCGTGCTTATCATTTCAACATCGTCCGCCGCTCCGCAAGAAACAGGGCAATAACACGTATTTCAGCTCATCAAGTGTGGCTTGTTAGGCTGGGTTTTCTTATTTTACTTTCACGAGAGTTTATTTTAACTTTTTCGCCGCTGTCAAAACTTGCCGCCACAATCTAAATAAATCAAAAGACCTTCACTAAGTCTTGGAGATTATATCAATTACTTTTGAGATGTCAGCCCCAGCCGACGTGGCTACACCCTGGTGATAGCAATTTGAATAACTCGCAGGGCGGCGGACGCCAGTATTAAGGCCGGCGGGCAGGCACTAGAGTCACCGACTCGAGTTGAACCGCAATTTTAGTTACTAGTCGACATCTCGGCGCTACCGCGGCGACCGACTCGGTTCGTAATCAACTAATCGCAGTTCAGGAGTAGCGTGTGGCGCGCTAAATGACTGCGGTTTGGTTTAACTCGGGCTCGTGTCGGTGGAGGCCCGCCCGTGTGTAACGCGCGGCGGTGTGTGTGTGCCAGGCGCGCTGGTGCCGGCGCTGCCGCTGGACTACGAGCGCGCGCAGCAGCACGAGCTGGTGGTGCGCGCCACGGACGGCGTGACGGGCGCCGCGGCCGACGCGCTGGTCACGCTGCGCTTGCTCGACGTCAACGACTGCGCGCCCGAGTTCACGCAGGACCTGTACGACGTGGAGGTCAGCGAGGCCGCCGCGCCGGGCTCCACGATACTCACGCTCACCGCTAAAGATAACGACACTGGTGAGTGGCAACGATCCTTGGAATGATGGTTTCATATCACGGGAGGCATTGCAAATTTCAGGATTTACAAATTACAAAACTTTACTCAGCAAGAGGCCTCAAGGACTAAAATTTGAGTACAAATAGCCCGTTTTATTTTTTTTCCAAAATACTTTCGATATCAGACGGACATTTAATCAAAGTCAAAGTAAAAAATCACATATATTTTGATTCGTACAGAATACAGGGTAAGTGTAAAGGTTAAAGACGTATCGCAACGATTTTTAACATTACAATAAGGGTTTAGCATCGTGTGTGTGTGCTTTAAGTTCATCTTATCACTATACGTTCTAATTAAGAAGTAAGCATTGACCACATCTCCTGAAGTGCTATGAAAGCGACATAAACTCTCGCTAAGAACCAAAAGTTGCACAAAAGCAATAATTATAAATGTTGCTGCATAAACAATAAAAAATATAATTATGTATGTACAGCTTGTTTGTACAGCTACCATGCTTGTAAATTCTTTAATAGCTAGGTACAAATGATTCTCTTTCGACTTTGAAAATAAGAGATGTAATGATGTGTTATCAGCAAAAAGTAGTATTTTAGATAGGTGTTCCACCATAAATGGGTAGGTCATTGATATAAATAAAGAAATATGATAGGGCCTAATATTGAACCCTGCGGAACACTAATTGTAACAAGAGATCCTGCTGACCTAATTCCATTCACAAATGCCCTGACCAAAGATATCGCATCTATTGTAGAGCGGCCTCTCATAAAACCATACTGATGTGGATGTAACAATAAATTTTCATTAAAGTGCTTGAGAATATAACGTTTAGCGTTACAGTTAAATTTTAGATGTGAACTAGAAGAGATAAATTAAATACCGGAATAAAATTTACAATACATATTTAAAATTAAGTATAAAACCGACTAGGCCGTGGATAATGGGGCGACCGCCGTACCGAACGCGCGCACGCAGCTCGACCGCTTTATAATGAAATATAGTTAAATAACTGTGCACAGAGTGATAATAAGTGTGAAAATCAAAACCCAAACCCAAACACTATGTGATTTGTGAATTACTTTAGTGGTAGAATGCCTATAGAAAGTGATATGTGAAGAAAAAGTCTCCTTTAGCATAAAATTTAACCACCATAGCAGACGACCGCCGAGTTCCGCTGACCCCTCGTGCTCTCCCTGTCGCTCGCGCTCAAGCCAATAGCAACAATACTGCTCGCACACATCGTAACGGATAAATCGACGACCCTATTCTACCCCCAAAATGAGTGAATGTCAGGCATGTTTTGGAATTATCGATCGAACGGAAATACTGCAATGTAAGGCATGCAAAAGGCGGTATCACAGCTGCGTATATGGCTAAAAATTATGATTACAAGCATTGTTGGCGTTGTCCAGAGTGCGAAAATGTAACCCGAAGAAAAAATGATGACACACCTATCCGCCAGCAACCATCAACTTTCTTGAGTGATCCAGATATGTCCGTGGACAACCTGCTAGACGAAGATGCTAGTCTAATGGGCGACACGCAGCGTCCACGAACAAACAACACCTGTCGAGATAACAACATATCGCAGCGCGAATTAGCACTTACGCCTAATGAGGTAAGCTTGCCTACCTAGGAAAACATATCCAAGCTCTTAGACGCCAAATTTGAAGCAAATAATAAATCCACGCTTTCCAGCTTAAAGAAGACAATCCATACTGAAATTGGAAATGCAATCAAGAAATTAAGGGCTGAGGTAAACCAAAATTTGACAACAATAACCCAAGAACATGACTTGTTAAAAAATATGATTAACGAGGCAAACACAAAAATTATAACACTTGAAACTGAAAAACAAAACTTACAGTCGGCCCTAAAAAACCTGGAAAACCGGATAACATCGCACAAAATAAGTTCTGACAACATTGAAAAACGAAACAAAAAAATCATAATATATGGGATGAGCGAACCCCACTCCGAATCTGACTATGACCTGTATGAGCGTATCACTAACGCGCTATATGATATTTTAGGAATAAATGTAAACCCATACATTGAACACATTAAACGTTTAGGAAGGCGAGGCCATAGGCGACCGCTGCTCGTTGAGTTTATAAGCAAAAAATAAACTTTTAAACAAAAAAATAAAACCGACTCCAAAAAAACTAAAAAGTAACAAATTACGCCATAATTCAGTTTCTTCAAATTACTTACAAGTAACCGTTTATATACTAAATCTATACAGTATATACAATTAATCTTATTTTGGCGTCGGTGCCATATAAAGAATGTGTTATTATGCCATATAATGAAAATTGACGATTTTTAACCGACTTCCAAAAAAAGGAGGTCCTCAATTTGACGGTGTTTTTTTTTTTTTTATGGATGTTCACCGATTACTCAGACTATTTGACCGATTTCAATTTTTTTGTTTGTTTTATAGAAGGTACTTTCTACGAGTAGTTGGTCCCATTTAATTTTGGTGAATATCTGATGATGGAATCCATGAGGAATTGAAAGAACTCCTCAAATATTGTAGGCATACATATAGCGATTTTGGTATTATAAGAAACATAATAAGCATTTGCATTCAGAAAGTGTAAATTGGTGAAGTGGAACTGATGCAGAAGACCACAGAATGCCATCGGAACTCCTCAATGATAAATGATTTACGGGTGGCGACAAAATATCTTGATTAATTTAGCTAAGCAACCTCATAGTCACAAATTTAAATGTTCCTGATGAGAATGGAAACGAACGACAACCTACTCTCGGGACGATCACCTCACGCTAACCCACCGGAAAATAACAAAAACTCACCAACTTGTTTTCGTCACTAACAACGCCAGACAAACCAATTTAATATTTCAAAAATATAAAAAGTATAAAGAACAAGTCACATATCTTTGAAGAATTTGTCAGCAAAAACAATTTTATGGCTATGTTTGACGGAAATATGGATTTCTGAATCACAGAAAAACCTGATCCACATAGAAGGATATGAGGTAGCGGCTGCATATCACCGGCAACAGCGACATGGCGGCGGTGTGGCAATTCTACTAAAAGATGGAATCAGTTATATCAAAAGGCCAGATATTGCCGAGCTATCATGTGAAGCTAATATTGAATGCTGCGCTGTGGAAATACCCCCGTATGACCTTATTGTTATTAATATATATAGGCCCGACCGCGACGTGACCATATTTTTCAAAACATTAAGGAGTTTACTAAAAAAAATTAAGTGTAAGGAATTAAAAAAGCGAATTATTATAGGCGGAGATTTCAACATAAACATGTTAAAATGCTCGCTAGTCACGAAATATTATTAATGAAATGTCTGCTTTTAATTTAAAACAATTAGTCAACAAGCCAACATGAATAAAAAGTAACTCCTCGACATGTATCTATTTAATATTTTCTAATTACACTGACCACACTATAAAAATACAGGACAACGGGCTCTCGGACCATAAAAGTGTGATATATTCCTTTCAATCCCAGTTAGCGGATAGTGAAAATATTAAAAATTTCTGTTACAAACGAATTTTAAGCAAAAGGGGGGGGATATTGAAGTAAGCAAGTGTTTTAACGCTCTATCTATGGTCATAAACAAACCTAACCTAACCTACAGTTTTCGGTTTTTGACCCAGCTCCCTTGAAAAACTTAAATCTTTGAGGGCGAATATCTCGGCCATTTTTGATTTTAGAGAAAAGTTGCACGTACAAAACTTGCTTATTTCAGCGTCCTCTATACGATAACATCATAAAAAATAAGTGTCAATATGACATCACACTGATGAAAAATTATCTGGACCCCCTTTGCTTTAGTCCAACCCCAAAACCAATTATAAGATGATAGAAAAGTATGACGGGTAAGAAGAAAGTATTGCAAATAGTATATTGCTGCAACTACGCATTTAAATACATTTAACGTATTACATTTAAAGATTTGCAACTTTTTCAATGTATGGTTTTTACATGGCAGGTAGAATTAACTTTCCAGAATGTACTAGAAGCATACATACTTTTTATCTAGATTTGTTACAATAGGCACAATGACTGTAATAAAATGATTATATTATTTAATGTTTCGAAGGAAATGCATAAGTGGTTGCATTATGTGAAATGACAACTAGTTATTTAGTAATTAATCTAAGTAGTATAAAAATATTCACAACACTCACTCGATTCGGGGAAAACACTGAAACTTATTTTAAAACTATTTCATAGCACCTTTTTTCCACAGGAGTATATTACAATACTGTAGCAATTATATGTCGTTCCCATTTAAATAATTATAAGATATGAGTTTCTTCTCGTAGTGGTTTGGACGACACAGTTTAATCAAAACACAACTGATTTTCTCTGTAAGAAAAGATTTATTTTATCTATTTACATGTAAGATTCACATGAGTAAACAGTAACAAAAACACTTTACCTGTAAGAAAAGAAAGGACATTTAATGTTATTAATCACAATGTCGATTCCTAAATCACAATTATCTTGTTTTTTGGAGGCTTTTTATTAACAAAATTATTTTAAATCAATTGCTTTCTCATGAGAGCACTTATAGCTTATAATTCACCCTAATTATCAAATTAATATCCATCCGTGTACTCGTATGTTGCGTTCTGTCACGATGACACTTGATGCGCGGGAATATTTAAATTAAAGAAAATCATGTTTTTCTTTACATCTCCCCCTCCTGAAAAAGATATAAAAATACGACCACTCACACAGCCTCTTCATGATATTCAAGCGCCGGGGCTGGAGTTAGTTTCGAGAAGTGGAAATAGTTTGATTTCCTATGGTTAGTGTTTATTTTGTAAATTGTGTTTGATATTTTTTCAATGATTTCATAGGGTCCGATTCTCAATTCGTCAAGCTTTTTCCTATTCAGTTTATTTCCATTATCCACAAAAACGGTATCACCAACTTTAAAGTCTACATGTCTTCGATTTTTATCATAAATCGTCTTGTTGTAATTATGTGATTTGATTGTATTTTCCAAAGCTTTTTCTCTGTCTTAGATCAAATCATACTCGGTCTTTTTTAGTTTCAGCTCATTTGGTAAGATTGTAACATCTGTGCTGTTTAGTAGATACTTTGGAGCATATCCAGTGACAGTGTGCTCCGTTTCGTTATAGTTTTTTACACAATTTTGTGCTATAGTTGTCCATGCTATTTTAGCGTCATTTTCGTTTATCTTGCATCTGATTTTATTGACCAACGTTTGATTCAGTCTTTCGTTTAATCCATTTGAGAAAGACGAGTCCACAGCAGTAAAATTACTGGAATATTCTTTTCGTCCAAAAATCTTTTGAAGGCTTTAGAATTGATACCTGGGTATTGGTCTGAGAGGATCATGCCAATGTCGTTAGTTTCCGCACAGTTTCTCACTAGTTTCATGAAATCATTTGCATTTTGTGTACTTGACGTCAAAATGTATGCGTACCTTGTAAAATGATTTGATAGAAGGTGCAAGTATCTCTTTGTTGACCTTGATCCCCCAAATCCTCCAATCGTATCAATGGAAAATATCTCAAAAGGTTTTGTGGCGGGACCCAAGTGGGACATTAATCTATATTTAATATTTTCTTCTGTTTCCGCGATTATTACTGAGTCAGTCCTCCCGTGACCATGGAAAGCTGGAAAGCTTCCGAAACGTCGGGAACTAAAATGAGATAATATACGCGATATAATCCGTTAAATTGTTTTATTTCAATAATCTATATTTGTTTTGTCTTCTTGATTTGTTCTTTATACACACTATACAACTTTCACAGATTCTTTTTGTGTTTTTTGTCACGTTTTCTGATGTGTACCATGCGCTAATAAAACTTTCTTGTAATACACGTTATTTTTTGTTATTAACTTGTCTTTTCTGCAATGTATCTTTTCATTTTTAACTTGGTCTCTTAAGATATCTTCTAATGTTATATGTGTTGCTGCCAATACTTCACACATTCTTTAATAGCGAGGCATTCAAGATATACAGTTTTTTTCCTTTTTTGAACTTCATTCAACTTTTTTGACAAATATGCCACCGGTTTCTCTTCATTGTTTTCTTGTGGCTGTTTTTGGACCTCTCCTACTCTTAGAATACTGGCATCTGTGTAAATGTGGATCGGTAAGTTCGGATCAGAAATGCAGATATATTGGGTGAGAACATAATATTTGTTTAATTTCATCAAATGACTCTTGACATGCCTTAGTCCAGTTAGAAGTTTGTCCTTTTCTCAAAAGGTTATGTAATGGTTCCAATTTTATTGCAATTTTTGGCACATACTTATGATAAAAGTTTATTTTCCCTAAAAACTGTAACTTTTTTCCTCGTTTTTGGAGTAGGGAAGTTCTTTATTGATATTAAGTTGTCTTTTAGAGGTCTTACTGAATTATTCTGTATTATGTGACCCAAGTACTTAACTAAGTCGGCTGCGAACATACATTTAGAAAATTTTAGTCTTAAACCTTCACTTTTAATGGCTTGTAATAGCAGTTCCATATGTCTGACATGATCTGAAAATGTTTTTGAGAATAATAATATGTCATCGATATAACATACTGTGAAATCTCCAAGCTTGTGTTTTCGCATTATATTACACATTATTCTCTGAAAAATAGCCCGTGAGGTCTTTAAGCCGAATGGTAAGCAAGTCCACTGAAAATGGCCCTCTTGAGTGACGAATGCAGTTTTGTGTCTGTCTGTGACACGCAGAGGTATTGACCAAAATGCTGAATTCAGGTCCAGTGTCGAGAAAAACTTGCAATCTCTAGTTTTCACTATTAGGTCTTCAATAAGTGGGAATGGCTGTGATTGAGGAACAACGATTTTATTTAGGTCTCGAAAATCTATGCACAATCTTGACTTTCTATTTTCATCTCTTTTATAAGCTAATGTAACTGGAGCTGCAAACGGACTATATGATTCTTCTATTATTGTTTTTCCAGTAATTTTCCGATTTGATTTTCAATCTCCTTTTTGTCCTCAATTGTGCAACGATATGACCTTTTACTGCAATATTTTTCTATAGACAGATCAATGTGTGCTTCATAATCCGCTACCATTCGGATGTCATATTTGTCCTTTGCAAATACAGATTTATTGTTCAATATTAAATCATCAATCACTGCCTGTTGTTGATAATGTAGTATGCGTAGCGTCGGGGTGGTAGGTGGAACGGAAACTCGGTGATTCTTCACATAGTATATATATATAATGTTAACCAACAACTCACTATACTCTAGACTACCGTCTAACCTCAACTATATCTTAATTCTATCCATAATGTTACAATACTTAAGTATATATACAATTAATCTACGTGATCAACGTGTTCAACAGAGGAAATCCCTTATCGGATAGATAGGCACTTTATCTGGTTTTTTCACGTCTATCTACATACGTGTAGATGAGACTGTCTTACTATCACACCTCCCCTGAAAAGGTAGGGGGTTCCCTCCCCTGAAAAGAACGCTATTCATAATATAATTTTACTCTATTCTTATGTACTAAATAATCTTTTCCATCCTTAATTACATTTAAATTAGAACCTATAATATCATTTATTTTATATGGACCCAAATACAAATTATTGAGCTTGTTGTAGTTTTCATTTTTAATTAGTACTAATTCTCCTATCTTAAAGTTTATAATGTTAGACTTACTGTCATAATTTAATTTTCTTTGAATTTTGCTTTCTATTAAATTGTTTCTGGCATCTGTATATGCTTTCTGTAACCTAAATTTTAATTCTAATGGGTAATTGTCATAGTTATATAATGGTTCAACTCTATTTACAACGTTACTTGGTATATTGCATGGTTTCCCAAATACTAGTTCATACGGTGAGTATTTTGTACTTGTGTTTACAGAAGTATTGTACGCAAAACACCAATACTGAACCCATGAGCTCCAGTTTGTGGTATAATTCCTAGTTTGTATTCTTAGATAGCTACCAAGATGCTTATGCCAATTCTCTAGTGAACCAATACTTTCGTGATGATATGGTGTTGAGTTGATTTTCTCGATTTGCAATAATTTACACACCTCGTTCAAGGTTGCATTGATAAATTCTGTACCACAATCTGTCGCTATGGTTTGGGGAATACCATACCTTAAAACAAAATTTTCAACAAATGTCCTGGCTACAGTTTGGGAATCCTTGCTTTCTAATGGATATGCCTCTACATACTTAGTTAATTCACATTGCAAAGTTAGAATATACTTATATCCTACATTATCCTGATCTAATGGTCCAACTATATCTAAAAATACCTTTTCAAAAGACGTTGTAGCTGTGGTAGTTATCACCATTTTATCTCTCGTTTGTCTACTATTAAATTTCTGTTTTTGACAATCTTTACCACGCCTCACAAACTCGTCTACGTCTTGACGCATGTTTTTCCAATAATACTTCTTCTGAATATTGTAAATCATTCTGGTACTACCAGCATGTCCACTAGTTGGTAACAAATGATAATCATTAAGTATAATTCGAATCATTTCCCGATCGGTAAGTTTCGTTTTTCCATGTATGATACATAACCTAGGTAATTCATCTTGTCTCGCGCGAAAGACATTAGCTAACATGATAACATGGTTTTTATTGAGCTCATTTTTAATAATCACCAACTCTACTTTATTTAAACTTTTACACATCCCAATCAGGTTTCGTAACGCTACGTCTAAGCGTGCCTTCGTTAATAGAGAATCCTGATTCATATAAATCGTAGAGTCTACACAAATTACATTATTATTACTCTTATTCGCGGTCCGCTTCCAATCATTCATCAGTACTGACATTTTCCTAAATTCTTTACTCGAGCAAATTATTAATTCTGTATCTTCTCGTGCCCTTTTTATGATATCTACTACTTTAGGCTGGCCGGGCTCTAAAGACGTAGTACCTAATTCTCGTGTCTCATTTATTACTTTCGATGAGCGCGCCATTGAACGAGTAACTACTCCAACGAAACTCGAATTTAATGACTTTAACTCATCCGATGTGATGACAATTCTAGATAAGGCATCTGCCGTAACATTATCTGAACCTTTAATATATTCAATCTCGAAATCATACTTCTCCAAAGTCAGTCTAAACTTCGTCAATCGACTCCTAGGATCCGTCATGCTAAACAAATGTACCAAGGGTTTATGATCCGTCAAAATCCTAAACTTCCTACCGTACAAATATGGACGAAAAACCTTAACTGCCCACACAACTGCCAATAATTCTTTGTGAATTGTGGGATAATTTACTTCTGACTTATTCAATTGCCTACTTGCGAAAGCTACAGGCTTGTTATTCCCATTTGATAATACTACCCCTATTGCAAATCCTGAAGCATCTGTTTGCAGACGAAAAACATTGTCCTCCGATAAATTGGGATAATCTAAAACTGGCGGTGAAGCCAGTAAAGACTTCAACTTCTGAAACGCATTCTCACAATCCTCCGACCACTTAAATTCGACGCCTTTCTTGCACAACCGATTTAAGGGATACGCTATTCCTGCAAAATCTTTAATGAATTTCCGATAAAAATTAGCAAAAGCTACAAAACGACGAACCTCATCCGCATTTTTAGGTACCGGGAACTTATTCAAAGCTTCTATCTTACTCTTATCTGGTAAAACTCCATTGGGTGTTATTATATGACCCAAGTAATTTAATTCCTTTTTAAGAAAAACGCATTTACACGGGTTAAGCTTTAAATTAACTTCCCTGAACCTTTCGAAAACCTTAATTAAGTTGGCGTTATGCTCGCGCAGACTTTTCCCGAAAACAATAACATCATCCAAATATAAAAAACAAGCATCATAAGTCAACCCCGACAACGCTACAGACATAAGCTTGGAAAAAGCACTAGTACTAGTCTTAAGTCCCATTGGTAGTCTCTTTAATTGGTATTGCTTATCTGCTGTGAAAGCAGTAAACTTTCTACAATCCGGTGACAAATTCATCTGGTAATACCCAGAACTCAAATCTAAATGTGAAAAATAAATACAACCCGACAAAGAGTCTAATATTTCTTGCATATTTGGCAGTGGGAATTTCTCATCAACTATTTTCTTGTTCAAAAGTCGATAATCAATAACAATCCGCCATTTCTTTTCACCACTACTGTCTAACTTCTTTGGTAAAAGTAACAGAGGGGAAGACCACTCACTAGTACACTCCTCAATGATATCCTCGTCCCTTAATTTCTCAATTTGCTTTGCTAACTCTTTTTTCTGTGCAAATGGAATTCTGTATGGTTTAACATACACGGGAGAGGCATCGTTCTGCAATTTGATCTCATAATCGAATAAATTAGAAACTGACAACTTATCACCCTGCATGTGAAAAATATCTGCGTATTTCGCACAAATACTCTCAATTGAACGACTTCCTTCGTCGTCGAGATAAGACCTGAGTTTTAATAAACCAAAAAGTTTTTTCACTCTATCAACTGACTTTCCTTCTTGAGAGTCCAAAGAACAAACAAAGTAATCCGATAACCTATTAATCCTCGGACAATAATTACTCAATTTTACTTCGTTTTCTCGAGTATTCAAAAATCGTACCGGGATTCTCCCATCCTGTGAAGATACAACTGTGCCCGCTACGAAAACGCCTGGGGTAACCTCGTGTGGAACAATAACACAGTCACCCTGCACATCCGTCAAAACATACTTAACCACCTCACACCTACTAGGAATAACTATCGAACGAGCTGCTCCTAAACCTAATTTTAACAATAATCTATCGCCCGTACTATGGTGCAAACTTAAATTACCTTCCTCATAATTAATATTACACTTATATTTCAAAAGGAAATCTTCTCCTAAAATACCATCACTCATACACGTAAGACCATTAAACACGTAAAACTTGTGGTACAACCTATAACCTTCCATACATAATCCTAGCTCGACATAGCCCACCGACTCCAAATTTCCACATACTCCTCGTATTTTTAACCTATCCGGCACTATTCGTAAATCTAACCCCTTAATCCAGTTATATTTTATAATCGACACATTAGCTCCAGTATCAACCAATAACGATAATTTCTTATCTGAACAACCTACAACTACGTGATTACTAATATTGTAAGTTAAGATATCTACATAATCTCTTTCAGACACGAAAAAATTCTAACTCGCTACGCTGATTATCTGAGTCACGCTCTGCAGCCGCTGACTCGACAACATTAACATTACGTGTACGCTGTCCGTTTGACCTAGCGAAATTGTTTGATTTCTGCTTGCTATAAAAATACTGACCCTGACCTTGCTGACTCGCATTGCGATTATAGCTTGAGTGTGCAGAATTATATTTACTACTGCTATTTTTAGCCTGAGACTGCCGTTGACTATAATACTGTTTATTATTATGGAGAAACCCATTATTTTGTCTGAAAGGTCGTTTTGAAAATTGAAAACAATTTGCCGCTGGCTTGTGAATAACCTCTGATTCATCTATAGCGACAGTTATTGCTTCCCGAATGGACTCAATGGCACGTGATGCAATAATAGTACTAAGCCTCTCGCTATTTAAACCTTCCGCAAAACGCCTAATCGCAGTTTTCTCATTAATTGGTCTCAAAATATCATGTGCTGCCGAATCCCCGTCGGCCTGAGCCAGAGTAAGGTCAGTAAACAGCTGCTCTATCTCGTTTCCAAAATCTTCGATATTCCTATTCCCTTGCCTACACCTCTGAAGCTGCGAAAGAATGGCTGTATACGATTTTTTAGGCAATAAATACCTCCTTATGTCAGAAATTAAACCCGATACGGTCGCGTATTCATTTTTAAGTCTTAACTTGGCTTTACTTGATAACCTTGTCTTAATAACAAAATTTACCAAAACGCCTTGCTCTTTATCCTTTAGTGTGCTACTATAAAACTGTAATCCGTCAATTAATTGATTTATTTGCTTTTCCTCCACGTCTACTACTGGCAAAAGAGAAAGAGCTGTCTTTAAATCAAAATCGGCCATTTTCGACTCTGTATCTGAACCTACGAACTCCTGAATTCCCAAGTATAAATAAATGGTCAAACTGTTCGACGGTTTTCAATACAATCTCGAGATCTACAGCTTCAACATCTTTTTTACATATATCATCTACTAATAAAATTACGCTTAATCCCTTACAGCACGTAAATTTCCTAATACATCTAGAAGGCTAGCCATAAAAATGATTTAACTTAACACTCAAAGTAAACAACATAATAACAAACAAATATTAAAAAAACTTTGACCTATTTACACAGTTTCTCCTCGAATCGCTCGTCGTGCCGCTTGTCGCTCCCAGCCGCCAGCTGACTTGCTCGTAGACCCGAGACAACGCGTAGACCGTCAGGTAGCCCACAACAGCTATGAGCAGGACCTCCGATAGCTCCAAAACCCGCCGAAGCCAATGACGCGGTGTTGTTGTTCTTTGATTGCTGGCCGCCCATTTTTTTTTTTTTTATCAAAATCGGTGACACGAATATAGTTAAGCAAAGTCACCTCGCAGATGATATTCTTCTTAGCTCGAGCACCCCGTAGTCGCCTCGTCCTCTAAATCTTCCTGCAGTAACTTGTCTTCACTTGTCACGGTCGCCATGTAGTATGCGTAGCGTCGGGGTGGTAGGTGGAACGGAAACTCGGTGATTCTTCACATAGTATATATATATATAATGTTAACCAACAACTCACTATACTCTAGACTACCGTCTAACCTCAACTATATCTTAATTCTATCCATAATGTTACAATACTTAAGTATATATACAATTAATCTACGTGATCAACGTGTTCAACAGAGGAAATCCCTTATCGAATAGATAGGCACTTTATCTGGTTTTTTCACGTCTATCTACACACGTGTAGATGAGACTGTCTGCCTATCACAATAATCTAGATGATTTATCCAAATTTAGAAGTTTTCTTCACTGAAGTTCTCGTTGAAGTTTATTAAGTTATCAGTTTTTATTTCCTTAGAAAAGTCAATATCTGACTTTTTTGTTTTCTTAGAAACTACTTCACTTCTTTGTATAAGAGCTTTCTGAGTTATTTGCAAGTTTTCATTTTGAATAAAAAAAAACTTTTATACAATCTACTTCGATTAAAAAATCGTAATCGAAGTTTTCTTTATCCATTACAAAAACATTTTTTTTTTTCACCTTATTAAAAATGGTTATATCGAGTGTTATTATGCCATTTGCCTTTTTAACGCCATTAATTGTTTTTAAATTAGTATTGCTAGAGTGACTCGATTCTTTATTGTTTATCTTCAATAACCTTGAATTTATCAATGACACATTAGAGCCAGTCATAGATTCCAAATACTTCAATATTTTTATTCAATATTAACTTCACTTTAATTAACGGCGGCACTATTAGTTTTTTGGGTCTTCACACTGTAGTTCACATTCCAATTCTGAATTGTTAATGTGTTTTATTTGTTTATTATTTCTTTCTTTTCCATTATTAATTTTTGTTTTAAACCAACAGGAATCTTCTGGATGGTAGCGCACAACTTTTTGTAAACTCTCACAAATACTACAATTTTCTTTCATTTGCTTAGTTTCATCTTTCTTTTTTATTAATTTCTTCTTTCAAACCAAATGTTCTAATTTCCCAAGTTCATTCAATAAGTCCTTTGTTTGCACAATTTCCTCTTTGTTGATCCTGTCCGTTATAAAATCTGGTAGGCCGGCAGCAATTATGTCAATTAGGGTCCCTTCATCTATTGTTTTTCTTACTTCCAATAGAAGCTTTTCTTTTTTATTTGCATACTCTAATAAAGACCCTGATTGATACTTGAAAAATAAAGCAAACTTGCTTGTAGTCCAACCTTTATTAGCATAGGTTTGCAAAAAAATTGATTTCCACTCGGACCACTCAGATTGTAAACTATACTTGATCATCATGGAAGAGTACAAATCAGTGCAAGATTTTTCAAGAAATAATCTGAAAATTTCAATTTTTTCTTCCTTTTTTACTATGTCAAACTTCGCACACTCTTTTTCAAATGTTTCCATCCAGTTATAAGCACTTATATTTTTTCCATCAAATTTTTCAATCACAAATCTGTCGGCTAAGTAATACTTTGTTTTTCTTTGTTTTGCTGACTTTCAATTAATTTCTCCAAAATTTTCACTAATGGATCTTCCAAATTCTTTTTACTGACAATAGCTGACTGTTCTTGGGTAATTTCCTCAAGGAATTGGTTCTGAAAAATCATGTTTTTATCTTCATCATAATATGTGTCTTCTGTCATTTTTATCCATACGCTTCTGCTTTGATATCTTTTTTTTTATGTATTTCTCACTGTAGCGAAAGCTTTAGAGGTTTGGACATGGTTATGATACTGTGATTGTGATACTGCTTGATATTCCTCCGGAATCCGGAATAATTTGTCATCTTGTGTCGCAATTGAGGTTACGGCAATATAATTTGACTTTCCGTCTAGTGTTGATTTTACTTGAAACGTAAATTTCAACTTTTCCATTTTCTGAAAATAAATGTTGTTGTATAAGATATGAGTTTCTACTCGTAGTGATTTGGACGACACAGTTTAATCAAAACACAACTGTAAGAAAAGATTTATTTTATTAATTTACATCACAATGTCGATTCCTAAATCACAATTATCTTGTTTTTGGAGGCTTTCTATTAACAATTTTTTTTTAAATCAATTGCTTTTTCATGACAGCACTTATAGGTTATAACACGGTCTTAAGGTGCGTCCACATTTGTATCATTTGCCCGTATCAGATCATCGTCGCGTAGCATGATCGCGTGTCACGATCACGCGTTTGGACGTTGCGCCGATCCGATCACTCGAAATCCATTTGCTACGCGTATCACACACTTGTATCGGAAGAGTGCGGCATTATCGGCGCCACGACAGTAAGCGTCCAAGCAGCGCGATACGCAGTCACGCTACGGCAAGGTGATCGGATACGAGCAAATGATACAAGTGTGGACGCACCTTTATGTGACTCATTTCAGTAGTCATTCCAGTTACGTATAAAGTATTCACTTTATACGTAACTGGAATGACTACTGAAATGATTTTACATTTGATTTGATCGGGTTATAATGCAATAGTTGTTCGGTTCTTATCGAGAGATGGCACTGTAATCAATTTGGTTAACATATGAGTTCCTAGATGAAATGATTAGCTTTTGTTAAGTTTGCCTTTCAATGGCTGGTTTTTTTTTCATTAATTAAAGATGTACATTAGCAAACTAAATGATTTGTTGACATCATTGTTATTTTTGTTCATGGTAGGAATAATCCCTTGTCCGTATTTTAGGACTTCATTGCACGCATTACTTTGAAATAACTATCGTCACTGATTTTGTTACTACCGTAAGAAATTTACATTAAGACCGGTACACAATATAAAAAACATATTTTTAAATAAAATACTACACGTATTTTTATTTCAAATTCATCGTGATTGTTTTATTCATTAATAAAAAAAATACGTTTTGTCAGTGTTCATAGACCGGAACGTTTAACTGACAGTTGAAGTTTTTCCAGTTTTTGAGTTTTCACAAATGTGTCAGGGTACGTCTTACGAAAATTAAAATAAAAAGTATATACAAATTGTGATGTGTGTAAAATTAAAATTTGTACAGTGATAAAAAAGAAGATAGTACACTAATTAAGTATAAGAACAATATTTTCAGTCGTAATGGACTATAAATTTATTAAATGCGACAGTCATAAAAATAATATTACTGAGAAGATGGAGGACTTGTCTGTAAATATATTCCTTTTGAGTTGGTGCAAGGATACAAATAAATTATTAAATGGTAGTAGGAGTGATTTTGATCAGTGTGACATAGTACAACAAATGGCTGTAGATTATTTTAAGAAAAGATGCAATAAATAAATAATTTAGCTGTATACAAGTTGTTTAATTTCAAGAAAAGACGGCAATTTCTATCATACTATGTAATAAAACAGTGTGATAGAAATTGCTCGAAGAAAAAAAAATGAACATTAAAGTAAGACGAGCGAGACGCAGTCGCATAGTTTACTGGCACAGATCACCAGATGTCACTCCGTGCGGAACGTTCAAGTGATATCTCTATCTCAGTTATAAAAAGGTACTCTGTGGGAAATAGACTGATTCACTATTAGCATATAAATGAGTCGCACCGTCGCAGGTATGAACGGCGAGGTGACGTACTCGCTGTCGGGCGACAACGCGTCGCTGGCGCTGTTCGCGCTGGACGCGGCGACGGGCGCGCTGCGGCTGGCAGCGCCGCTAGACGCCGAGGCGCGCGAGCAGCACCGCCTGCTGCTCACGGCCAGCGACCACGGCCGGCCCGCGCTGCGCTCCACCGCGCACCTGCTGCTGCGCGTGCGCGACGTCAACGACGAGCCGCCGCGCGTGGAGCGTCCCGTGCTCAGGTACCGCCATATTGTTGGCGCTGGACGCGACGGGCGCGCTGCGGCTGGCAGCGCCGCTAGACGCCGAGGCGCGCGAGCAGCACCGCCTGCTGCTCACGGCCAGCGACCACGGCCGGCCCGCGCTGCGCTCCACCGCGCACCTGCTGCTGCGCGTGCGCGACGTCAACGACGAGCCGCCGCGCGTGGAGCGTCCCGTGCTCAGGTACCGCCATATTGTTGGCGCTGGACGCGACGGGCGCGCTGCGGCTGGCAGCGCCGCTAGACGCCGAGGCGCGCGAGCAGCACCGCCTGCTGCTCACGGCCAGCGACCACGGCCGGCCCGCGCTGCGCTCCACCGCGCACCTGCTGCTGCGCGTGCGCGACGTCAACGACGAGCCGCCGCGCGTGGAGCGTCCCGTGCTCAGGTACCGCCATATTGTTGGCGCTGGACGCGACGGGCGCGCTGCGGCTGGCAGCGCCGCTAGACGCCGAGGCGCGCGAGCAGCACCGCCTGCTGCTCACGGCCAGCGACCACGGCCGGCCCGCGCTGCGCTCCACCGCGCACCTGCTGCTGCGCGTGCGCGACGTCAACGACGAGCCGCCGCGCGTGGAGCGTCCCGTGCTCAGGTACCGCCATATTGTTGGCGCTGGACGCGACGGGCGCGCTGCGGCTGGCAGCGCCGCTAGACGCCGAGGCGCGCGAGCAGCACCGCCTGCTGCTCACGGCCAGCGACCACGGCCGGCCCGCGCTGCGCTCCACCGCGCACCTGCTGCTGCGCGTGCGCGACGTCAACGACGAGCCGCCGCGCGTGGAGCGTCCCGTGCTCAGGTACCGCCATATTGTTGGCGCTGGACGCGACGGGCGCGCTGCGGCTGGCGGCGCCACTGGACGCCGAGGTGCGCGCGCAGCACCGCCTGCTGCTCACGGCCAGTACCTACTACCACTATATTTTTCCTGATAGATAGTAACTTATAACCTTTTTCTCGAACATTCAATGAAATATTGACGTTGTATTCCTTATAATAGCCTCGAAGTCTCACGTTTCCGGTGCAGGTGACGAGAGGTGAATAATGAAAATCCAGTTTTTTATATTTTATTGTATGTGATTCGACTTTATTATTGCTGAACACTATACATACTTCGGCATGAAATAGGATTGCCTGCCTCTTTAACCTATGCGGCCGAGCGTAGGCCATCCCTATTTTCCCAGCCTCTGCAATAATGTGGTATTAAGTTTACCTCGATGTGTATCACAGCGCGCTGGTGAGCGAGGAGGCCTCGCGCGGCACGGTGCTGGCGCGCGTGGCGGCGTGGGACCCGGACGTGTCGGACGCGGCGCGCCTGCGCTACGCCGCCGTGGACGCGCCGGCCGCGCCGCTGCTGGCCGTGGACGAGGCCAGCGGCCTGCTCATGCTGGCCGCGCCCCGCGGCTGGCCGAAGGACGCGCCGCGCTCGCTGAACGTGTCCGTCTCCGACGGCGCGCACGCCGCCTTCGCGCGCGTCAAGCTCACCGTCGTGCCGGCCAACGCGCACGCTCCGCGTTTTCCGCACCTCGTGTACGAGGCGCGCGTGATGGAGAACCTGGCGCCGCCAGTGCTGCTCACCACGGTGAAGGCGTACGACGAGGACGGCGGTGACTACGGCGCGGTGTCGTACTCGATCGAGTCGGCGCTGCTGCGCGAGACGTTCGCGCTGGACGCGGCCTCGGGCGCGCTGACGACGCGCGCGGCGCTGGACCGCGAGGCGCGCGCCGAGTGGGAGGTGCCGGTGGCGGCGCGCGACGGCGGCGGCCGGGCGCGCCACACCACGGTGCGCGTGCGCGTGCTGGACGCCAACGACCACGCGCCCGAGTTCCCGCTGCGCGAGTACCGCGCGGCGGCGCGCGCCGACCTGGCGCCGCACAAGCCCTTCCTGACGCTGACGGCGCGCGACGCCGACGCCGGCGACCACTCCAAGCTGCGCTACGAGCTGTACGACGGCGAACTACACTCCGACGCCGCCGGGCTCTTTGAGATCGACCCCGTCACCGGCGCACTAGCTTTCGCTAGAAACGCTTCCGCTTTCGGTCAGTCTTTTATGTTATTTTATTTATTCGGAGAACTGAGACCTAACAATAATACATTGAGTAGAAACGTCCAGAGAATAAATTTAAATTCAAAACTTTATTTTACAATAAACAGTATAGTGCATGAAAATATGAATGTTGCAACGGGAACGCAAACTGGGCACATTTTACAGTACGGAGACACAACGTTAGCGCGATTCAGCAAGTGTTTCAACGCCATCTAGTGACTAATTGGGTCCCTAAACAAAACGGATACGTTAAACAAGGACGACTTGTCCTTTACAAGTATCTAATAAACAGAAACACTAAAGAAAACTATAAGGGGATATAGACTTAGTCTTGGAATTAAAAATTAATCTATCCAACACCTTAGCACACTAAGGGCCGATTTCACCAACCATCAATTTACACGAGTGGCTAACCCAGTATAAACTAAATCTAGACTACGGATAACAATCTCTCGCATAATATTTTCTTCTGTTTCTGCGATTTTCCCTTTTGAAATAAAACAATTTAACGGATTATATCGCGTTTATTATCTCATTTTAGTTCCCGACGTTTCGAAAGCTTTCCAGCTTTCCATAACTAAAATGAGATAATATACACGATGTAATCCGTTAAATTATTTTATTTCAATGAATCTCTCGCATAGTTACTAAGTAACGTTGAACGAATGAATTGAATGAAATCGTAATGCACCCAAGTAAGATAGACAATTTGTCCCATGCTTGAGCAATGGTGCTGCGTATTTTTAAAATTTATTCGAGTAATACATCAATTGTGTAGTAAGTATTGAATTCACTTGACAGTGACAATGACAATACTAATCTACATCTAACAGTTTACTCAGTCGAAATTGGCGGTGTAAGATTATTCTCTAGTTTAGACATTTTATCTTTAGGTTAATATTAGCGAAACGTAAAATGAGTAAACTCACGTGTAATTAGAATAGAATAGAATACGTTTATTTCTAAGAATATGGTACAATTATTGGAATAAATACATTTGGTTCAGCATACCCTGCCGTGATCGGCGTAGAAATATTATTTAGGTACATTAAAATGACCATAATAAAAAATGGAAAATATGTGAAAAATTTAATATTACTTACCTAATTAGTGTTTGCGTGCATATAAACTATAGTAAGCTAAGTGACCGCTAGATGGCGCTGACCCGACAACCGGCTACGGCTGCATCACGCTATCGTTTGTTTATATACGGATTTTAACTATTTAATTGCACGCTAGATGGCGCTGACCCGACAACCGGCTACGGCTGCATCACGCTATCGTTTGTTTTACTCAGTTTTATAAGATGTGTGAATTTATTCTAATATATCAAATCAAATCAAATCAAATCAAATCAAATCAAATCAAATCAAATCAAATCAAATCAAATCAAATCAAATCAAATCAAATCAAATCAAATCAAATCAAATCAAATCAAATCAAATCAAATCAAATCAAATCAAATCAAATCAAATCAAATCAAATCAAATCAAATCAAATCAAATCAAATCAAATCAAATCAAATCAAATCAAATCAAATCAAATCAAATCAAATCAAATCAAATCAAATCAAATCAAATCAAATCAAATCAAATCAAATCAAATCAAATCAAATCAAATCAAATCAAATCAAATCAAAATATTATTTATTCAAGTAGGCCTAGTTACAAGCACTTTCGAAATGTCAGTTACATGAGAGTGAATGTTTGCTGGGAGAAATACAATATTTATTAAGTGTAATATTATTGATCAAATCATCATTTTTAAAATTAAAATAATCAATAAGATAAATCCCAAAAGGATTGTCAATAAAAAATAAATAATCTAGAATGTGTCTAGAATAAAATTCTAAATGTCAGAGTATATAAAACAATTAAGACTAAATAATAATAATACCTTAGGTATTAGTTTAAATAATTATTCATATACCTACATGACGCTATAATTTACATTAATCTCACGCGGCTTCATCATTCATGTAGTCTTGTGTGCTATAATAAGCTTTAGAAAATAATTTTCGTTTCACAATATTTTTGAATTTACCAATAGACAAGTCAGTTATGCTGCTAGGAAGTTTATTATAAAATCTCACACAGTTACCCATGAATGATCTCCTTATTTTATGGAGCCTAGTAGCAGGCACTGCGAGCTTATGCTTATTTCTAGTATTAATATTATGTATATCACAGTTCTTCTTAAAGTCGGTAATATTTTTATGTACATACATAATATTCTCATAAATGTATTGACAATGCACTGTCATTATATTAATGTCCTTAAACTTATCTCTAAGCGACTCTCTATAGTTCATTTTATATATCGCACGAACAGCCCGCTTCTGCAGAACAAATAAAGTATTAATGTCGGAAGCACTGCCCCATAGTAAGATGCCATACGACATAATACTGTGGAAATAACTGAAATACACTAATCGAGCCGTTATCACGTCTGTTAATTGACGAATCTTACTTACTGCAAAAGCTGCAGAACTCAGTCTATTCGAGAGATTAGCAATATGGGGACCCCATTGGAGCTTAGAATCTAATGTTATACCGAGAAAGACTGTACTATTAACTAGTTCCAGTTCCTCACCTTTAACCATAACGCTTGCTTGCTCGTGTTTTACGTTACTCGTGACAAACTTAACACATTTAGTCTTTTTCTCATTCAACAATAAATTATTTATATTAAACCAATTTACTACTTCACAGATAGCATTGTTTACGTCATTGTAGGATCGTTGATTTCGTACGACTTTGAAAATTAGAGACGTATCATCTGCAAACAAAACTATCTCATGGTGGGTCTTTACGAGGTGTGGCAAGTCGTTTATATAGATAAAGAACAGGAAAGGTCCTAATATTGATCCCTGCGGCACCCCCATAGAGACTAATGACCCCGGTGAACGCTTTCCATTCACGTCAACCCTTTGTATTCTACCATTTAAATAAGACTAATAAATTTAGTGCTAATCCTTTAACTCCGTAGTGGTGTAGCTTCCTGATCAGTGTCTGTAATATAGACTTTATACGTGACTTTGTTGTTTAAATATCGATCACTATAGAGGGCGCCCATTTTGAAAGTAGTACAGGTGCAAACATTGGTCCTTTTTGAACCGGGTGTACCTTGGGCCTTGTAAAAATTCTTAGTGCTTTCCGGCACCAAGTGGCAACGGATTGTTGTCGAGGGTGCGTCCTTCCAGCAGCAGCATCCAGCGGTGGTGCAGTCAACGGAGGCAGCAGCGTCGTGACGTAGAGTGACGTCACAGGCGAGCAACTTGGCGGGAAGTTCAAATTGGAGGTTCAAGTACTAGTGCAGTGTTTGGCAAAGTGTAAGAAGACATAAAACTGTGAGTACTTTATGTTTTATCTATGAAGTGTCGTTTTTCGCCGTCAAAATTTGGAACTGTCAAATTGAAGTTGAAGTTTAAACTGTCAATTTTGGACTTAGAAAAATCAGAGAGATCAACAAACTGAAATTTTGCAAGTGTTACAGACTAAGAATAATTCATAGCGAAGAAGTCCAATAAATCATACAAGTGTTTAGAACTTAGCATAGTTTAAGAAAAAGTGAACCGACGGGGAACCTATGCCCGATTTTATAGCGAAATAAACAGTTAAAAACGCTTGTAATTTTTTCAAGATTGAAGTTGGGACTTAGAAAATTTGAAGTTTGTTTACATTTGGGACTTGTAATTTTTTGAAGACATGAGTAAGATTGAAGCAAGTATGTCTACAGATGGATCAGAATAGTCGTATCGCCAAGGCATTTACTAATTATAAAAAGTCTCCCAAGGATCGCATCAATATCTCGTATATAGAAACTAGGTTGGAAAGCTTAGAACAGCTATGGGAACAGTTTTCACGCATGCACGCGCAGCTTTTAACGACACCTGACAGAGAAACGTTACAAAATAGTTCATATATGAAGGATGATATGTATGATGCGACTTACGAACTATATATGGACCACAAATGCGAGCTTAAAAGTGCACTTAGCAGATTAACGGCAGGATCCAGTAGTACTAGTTCCAATTCATCTGCGACCATATCAAAATCGAGTCAAGTAAAATTGCCAAAGATATCAATTCCAAGTTTTTCGGGAAAATATACTGAATGGACGAGTTTCCGGGATTTATTTACTTCACTCATCCAAAAAAACAAAGACATTGATAACGTGCAAAAGTTGCATTATCTGAAGGCGCATTTGACAGGCAAAGCGGAGCAACTATTACGACACATACCTATTACTAGCGAAAGTTACAGTCAGTGTTGGACCCAGTTAGAATGTCGGTACAATAACAAACAATATTTAGGGAATAGCATATTAAAAAGATTTTTCTCGCAAAAGACGCTTCTAACTGAGTCAGCCACAGATATTAAGAATCTATTAGATTGCATTACAGAAACTTTAAACGCCTTAAAGAGTCTTGGTATAGACACTGGTACCTGGGATATTATTATAATTTACATTGTTAGTCAAAAGTTAGATGCTGAAAGTCGTAAGCAATGGGAAAGTAAAGTTAGTGAATCTGTATCAGGGTTAGATCAGTTACCGAGTTTAGAGCAATTTAAAGATTTCTTGTTTACGAGATTTCATGCATTAGACTTTTTAGAACCGAAACCAGGCTATAGTCATAAACCAAGGGGTACCAGTAATAACACTAATTATAAAGGAAATAATGTTAGTTATGTCAAAAGTACTCCCGTGCAAAGGGTTGCTAATCTTCATATTACAAATTTACCATGTAGTTATTGCAAAGGCGAACATCGTATAATACATTGTAAAGATTTCATTCACTTGGATGGCGATGTAAAGCGTAACTTTGTCCAAACCAATGGGTTATGTTTCAACTGTTTGGGTAACAATCATTCGGCCAAGTACTGCAAAAATACAAAAAGTTGTCAAATCTGTAATAGGAGACACCATTCGCTGCTACATCAAAAGGGTGAACAGCAAGCGTTCGGCAACGAAGAGCCAGGCGAACGCCCAACTATGGCACAAGTTCACACACAACAAGTCACCAATTCAACGGAAGAGGCTATACCGGGTACCAGTATCATGAATCACTTCGTAAACGAAGTCACCCAGCAGGTGCTACTGGCTACGGCGGTTGTAGAAGCCAAAGCATGGGAAATGGAAGAACGTCATTTTCTTCGGGCACTCATTGACCAAGGGTCACAAGCGTCATTCATCACTTCGGCCGCGGTTCAACTACTCGGGTTAAAACGAACCCCAGCCAAAGGTCTTATATCTGGTTTAGGAGGGAAGCAGAATGTCGTATCAAAGTCAACCGTTCAAGTGACTATTGCATCACGTATCAATTCCAGATATGTAATTCGGGTTACAGCATATGTCCTTGACAAACTCACTTCGTATTTACCAGCCGCAAAGGTGGCTATTGCTTCCTGGCCAGAGCTTAAGAATCTCGATCTTGCAGATCCGGAGTATCACACCCCCAACAAAATGGATATGCTGCTTGGCGCAGAAATTTACGCGCAAATCATAGACACAGGTTTAATTAGATGTCCTTCACAGGGTTCACCAGTGGCCCAAAATACAGCCCTGGGTTGGATTTTAAGTAGGCAAGTTGGGTCACAAACGAACCTATCATGCACGCTAGTCAGCATGCATACTCAGGTAGACCAGTTGCTAAGGTCTTTTTGAGAACTGGAATCAGAACCTAGCAACACACCAAAGATATTGTCACCTGATGAGCAGAGGTGCGAAGAAGTATACCAAGCGACTACTACACGGGATGAGGACGGGCGCTACGTAGTTAGATTACCGTTCCGGGAGGAACAACCAGCCTGTGTAGATGGTGGTTCCAGAGAGATAGCATTGAGAAGTATTCACTCCCTGGAAAGAGAGCTTCAAAGGGATCGCCACCTGAAAACAGAGTATAACAAGGTGTTTCATGAATATCTGGAACTAAATCACATGGAACGTCTATCAACAAAGGAATCTAATGAAAAGGGACTATACTTACCTTACCATGCCGTAGTGCGTGAAGATAAAGATACCACTAAGGTACGTATAGTATTTGATGCTTCTTGTAAGGGTTCAAACGGAGTGGCTTTGAATGATGATCTTCTGGTGGGACCCACGTTACAGTCTGAGTTGCGCCACATTATCATGAGATGGCGTTTGCATCCAATTTGCTTCACAGCCGACATCGTAAAGATGTATCGGCAGGTGATAGTTGATGAGAGAGACACGAAATACCAACGTATTCTGTGGAGAGAAAACCCAGAAGACGACATAAAAGAATACAAGTTAAAACGAGTCACTTTCGGGACGTCCTCAGCGCCTTACCTCGCGGTTAAGAGTCTAATACAGGTAGCTCTTAATGAAGGTAAAGAGTTTCCTCTGGCCGCAGCACGGGTGCGCCAGGATTTTTACATGGACGACTTGATGTCAGGATGTCAATCAGATGAGGAAGCAATAGAGATGTATTGGCAAATGAAAACATTACTAAGCAAAGAAGGCTTTGAATTACAAAAAATGTCAAGCAATAGTAAAGTTATGTTGAAGAAAATTAAAGAAAGCATAGTGGGAAAGGATGAGCAGAAGAAAATAGAGATGAAGCAAGAACCTGTAAACAAAATCTTGGGACTTACCTGGGATCGAAGCCACGATGAGTTTGCATATGCAGTGCAGCTTCCTCCTCCAACAGCACCTGTAACTAAAAGAAAGGTTACCTCAGATATAGCAAAGCTTTATGATCCTTTGGGATGGATTGCACCCAGCATAGTGCAAGCTAAAATATTCATTCAACGGTTATGGCTAGCAGGTATAGACTAGGATGAAGAGTTACCGCCTCCTCTTTTAGAAGAATGGCTGAAATATAGAGAAGAACTGTCACAGCTCACCAGATTCAGACTGTATCGATGGACAAATCATACGACCCATGCCAGATTAGTGGAGCTGCACGGGTTCAGCGACGCTTCAAATGCCGCATATGCCGCCGTGGTGTATTTGCGCGTCATTGACACTGAAGGTTTGATACACGTCAGTTTAGTGACCAGTAAGACGAAAGTCGCTGTGATAGGCAAACAGTCTCATCTACACGTATGTACATAGATGTGTAAAACAAGATAAAGTGCCTATCTATCCGATAAGGGATTTCCTCTCTTAACACGTAAAGCACGTAGACTAATAATATATATAGTTAAGTATTGTAGGATTATAGATAGAAATACAATAGAGAGATGAGGTTAGACAGGAGTCGATATTATAGTGTTGTGATATTTACATAAACTATGTAAAGTAGTACCGAGTTTCCATTCTACCTACCACCCCCACGCTGCGCATACTACATGGCGACCGTGATGTAAGTGACGAAGTGAAGATGAAGATTCTGGGATAAGACGACACGGGCAGCTCGTCCTGTTGCCTTTGGCGAGAAAATGGAGAAAAAGCAAGAATCGGAATCGGTAGAAGAGTCGGCGACGTGCATCCTCGGAAGCAGGGTGTCATGTCATGGAACAACAACACCGCGTCGTTGGCTTCGGCTGGTCGATGGAGCATCTGAAGCAGAGATGCCGCACAACAAGGAGTAGCTGGAGCATGCGATGCCGCGTATGGAGTATCTGAAGCAGGGAGCAGGAGATGCCGAATTTCATGGAGCGTCGGAAGCAGGCGATCCCACATCTCACGGAGGTGAATCTATTTAAATATGTATAAGGTTTTTTTTTTACAATTGATTGGTACTTTGTCTGTTGTTTTGTGTGTTAAATTATGTAGTGCTATGGCTAGTTAGTTTAATGAATCAACCCGTAGTTGATATTTTCGAACAAGTAGTGGTTTATTACGTAAAGAGTATTTAACAGTAGTTCCATTTAAAAATAGCATTAGTAAATATAATTTTGCGCACTCAAGCTATAATCGCAATGCGAGTCAGCAAGGTCAGGGACAGGTATACGTCGAGAGTAAGCAAAAATTGAATAATTGCACTAAATCGAACGGACAGCGTATGTTGATGGCACCGAGTCAGCAGTTGCAGTGCGTGACTCAGACAGAATTATTTTTCGTGTCTTACGAAGATGCTATACTTAGATATTTTGTTTTATAATAATTAGTAACCAGTTAATCCCGTATGTGTAGCTTGTTAAGATAAAAAAAAACCGTTATTATCTTAAAGGATTTTGTTGTGAATAAGCGAGTTTAATGTTAATTGTGAATTATTGTGAGGAAGGTAATAGATAGATTATTGTTAAAATTAGGTTTAGGGGCATTACGTTCGATAGTTATTCATGGCAAATGTGAGGTAGTTACATATGTTTTGACGGACTAATTAGGATAGGTTACTTTGATTTTCTTTTGATTCACAAGAATGGAAGTCAGTAGATAGTTAAATTTTGAGTTATTGAGATTTAGAATGGCGAAGAGAGTCGTGGTATTAGAAGCAATTATGCAAAATACGAGGGTTTTGTTTTTCACATGTAAGGTAGTAATAAGTTATGGGTTAAAATCTGATAGAGTAGAAAATCAAAATACAGAACGATGTTCTCTCCTGTATGCTAAGTATTACAGAATCCTAGTTTCATGGGAAAAGAGTTGAGCAAAACGAGGGAAAATTAATAAAGATTGTCTGAAACAGAATATTAAAAGTAGACAAACGCGAGGTAAAATGGATATAATGTGTGTCAAATTATCGTATTAGATATGTACGTACCAAAATATGACTACTAAAAGTATGAAATAATGTACTCAGAAAATTTTATAAGGACATTTTTTTTTTTAAGTCAATTTGCAACGGAACAGTTTTTTATAAAGAAGATGTTGAATTTGGAAAATTGAAGTTTTAGCTTTGACGAATGAGAAAAAGGTTCGCGTTGGAATATACAGTTTGTAATGAATAGGAGATAATCGATTTGGATGTTGCTTTAAGCGTGTTGATTGGGAAAGCAGAAGTAAAAGTAAGTTTTTCGACGAGCAGTTAGTTTGATCACCTAAGTGTTGTTGAAATTCTTATATACTGAAGTTTTTCTAAAATCTTGAGATGTACGGAATTTTCGAAGACGAATGAATGGGTTAAAAAGAGAATTTTCATGGAAATGACGACATACCTTTCATATTGGTCAGCGGTAACTCAAAGGGCGCCGTTGAACAGATAGGTATGGTTTAGCGAGGTACACCAGGGTACAAGACAGGCAGGGATATCCTTGAGGTCTGAACATGATTAATCGTGACGATCCTTGGACACAGGGTGAGTGTTAATAGAAGGACGTGTTAAAAGAACTGCCTGAATGAAAGTATAATGTTTGTGCGCGTACGTAATTAATAATATCTTGTACTCTGAACTGTTATTAAATATTATAAAAAGGTTGGCCGACCAATTATGAAAAGTGTTGTGTACCTAGCCAGTAAAGTGATGCCAAAGTTGCACACTAAACTCTACGATTTGCATAAATCAAGATTTTTTATGACGAAGGCACGCATAGACGTAGCGTTACGAGACTTGATTGTTTAAGCAAAATTTATAATAAAGTAGAGTAGGACGATTGAAAAAAAAAATGAGCTCAATAATCAAATAAACAGTGTAGACTAATAATCAAACAAGGATACGACGATACTTGCAAGTAAAAGACGAATAACTAGGACAAAATATAAAGAGTAACAAGGTGGATAGAGAAAAATAAGTAGGTTTTTACACAATTGAATTTGATTCTACTAGGTACTATGTAGTAACAAGGTGGATAGAGAAAAATAAGTAGGTTTTTACATAGTACCTAGTAGAATCAAATTCAACTGTGACAAACTTATAAAATAACTGCCAGATATTTTTTTAATAATGTGAATATTTTACGGGATATGTAATTAGAAAAATTAACAGTAAGTTTCTAGGTTAGAATGTTTTTAATTATAAAAGACTCACTTTCTGCACCACTGTACCAATTAAGCTAAGTAGGTAACTATAATAACAAGTTTAATTTAGAGAATTGTTTAATATTAAGTAGAATATCATCAATATTTAGTATCGAATTTTTTCCTGATTAAATTAAAGGACCTAGATTTTTTTATAAACAATATACAGATTTTCTTGCTATAATTATAATTTTGCTAGTTAGGTTTTGTCATGTGATATTAAGATGTTTATGGGTTTTGTTTAACATGTGAATTAAAGATTATCTAGATCATAAGAAAATAAAATGTATTGCGAGGAGTGTTCTTTTCAGGGGAGGGAACCCCCTACCTTTTCAGGGGAGGTGTGATAGGCAAACAGTCTCATCTACACGTATGTAGATAGATGTGTAAAACAAGATAAAGTGCCTATCTCTCCGATAAGGGATTTCCTCTCTTAACACGTAAAGCTCGTAGACTAATAATATATATAGTTAAGTATTGTAGGATTATAGATAGAATTACAATAGAGAGATGAGGTTAGACAGGAGTCGATATTATAGAGTGTTGTGATATTTACATAAACTATGTAAAGTAGTACCGAGTTTCCGTCCCACCTACCACCCCCACGCTGCGCATACTACACGCGCCTATAAGGCAAGTGTCAACGCCTCGGCTAGTTATGTGGAGCTGTATTGCTGGCCAAACTGTTAGTAGAGGTTTCGGAAGTTTTAGAAGTGCCAAAAGCAAATGTACACGCATGGACTGACTCAGAAGTAGTATTGGCGTGGTTGAGCAGCCACCCAAGCCGATGGAAAACGTTTATCGGGAACCGATGTTCCGAGATCTTGTCGGCGATCAGTCGCAATCAATGGGCGCATGTAAGGTCAGAACACAACCCAGCCGACTGCGCATTCAGAGGTGTTCCAGCGTCTGAACTAAGTAACTTTGAACTTTGGCTCAGTGGTCCTAAGTGGCTGAAAACAGATATTATCAATTACACTGCGGCAAAATCATTAATCACAAACCTAGAAGGAAAGAAAGTACATACTCACCTCGCAACAGTGCTTTTCGGAGCAGAAGAAGAAGATTCGGTGTGGTCGAAGTATTCGTCACTTACGAAATTACTGAGAATTGTCGCGTACTGCCGACGGATCCTGAAAAATAAAAGGAAAAATCATACTTACATATTGAAAACTGAAATAGAGGAAGCTCTAGCAATTATGGTAAAAAAGAGCCAATATCAAGCATATGGGGACGAACTAGAAGATATAAAAAAGAGTAAACTGAAAAGGAAAAGTCAACTTACCTCTTTCACTCCACAACTAGATGACTTGGGAATAATCCGTGTTGGTGGGCGGCTCCAGTTCGCCGACATAGATTATGACCGAAAGCATCCCACTTTGTTACCAAAATCAGCGTGGTTAACCCAACTTATTATAAAAGATGCACATGTCAAAACAATGCACGGTGGACAACCACTGATGGTCAACTACATCAGGGCAAAGTTTTGCATACCCGGACTTAAGAATTTGGCAAAAGCATACGTAAAGAAATGTATTCCTTGTGTCAGACACGCGGCCAATATCCGTAATCAATTGATGGGACAGCTACCCACGCCGAGAGTGAATGCTGCAAAGCTATTTCTGCGCAGTGGAGTAGATTACGCTGGCCCAATCAATATTCGTGTCTCTAAAGGCAGAGGAAACAAGTCATACAAGGGGTATATCTGCCTTTTTATATGTATGGCAACAAGGGCTGTACATTTGGAGGCTGTCAGCGAATTGTCAACAGCAGGCTTCTTAGCTGCCTTTAAGCGATTCGTGGCTAGGCGCGGTCACTGTAGCGATCTGTACAGCGACAACGGATCAAATTTCGTAGGTGCGGCCAAAGAACTCCAGGAACTTTTTAATTCGGAAAAATCTACGCTAGTTCCTGAGATCTCAGACTGGATCGCCACCAACGGAACTCAATGGCATTTTATACCACCGTACGCTCCTAATTTCGGCGGACTATGGGAAGCCGGAATAAAGTCCTGTAAGTTCCATCTTAAGCGAGTGATTGGCAATTCGACACTCACTTTCGAAGAGATGATCACAGTCTTGTCGCAAGTCGAGGCCTGTTTAAATTCGAGGCCTATGTGGCGTATTAACGATGAGGTAGAATCACTACCTTTGACGCCGGGACATTTCCTAGTGGGAGAACCACTTGTTGTAGCACCTGATCGCTGTTATGAACATGTTCCAGTATTGCCTTTACGTAGATGGCAATTGTGTCAAAGAATGTTGCAGGATTTCTGGCGTCGCTGGTCCCAGGAGTACTTAACACAATTCCTTCAAAGGCACAAATGGACACAAAAAACTGTCGAGCCTAAAGTAGGAGTGCTTGTGAAGGAACCAGATTTACCACCTGCTAAATGGTTGCTTGGCCAAGTGGTTGAAGCGCATCCTGGTTTGGACAATGTAACGCGAGTTGTTACCCTCAGATGTAAAAACAATGTAATAAAACGACCTGCATCCAGAATTTGTGTTCTACCATTGGCTGACTAATTTGTATAATATTAATTGTTTTTTTTTTGTGGTAGTAACTGTCAGTATATGTATAAGTAAAATTAAAGAAAATGCGTGTACAAGTGTCCTTGTAAATAGAGTTAAGAACTGTTGTTCTTGGTGGGCGGCATGTTTGCGTGCATATAAACTATAGTAAGCCAAGTGACCGCTAGATGGCGCTGACCCGACAACCGGCTACGGCTGCATCACGCTATCGTTTGTTTATATACGGATTTTAATTATTTAATTGCACGCTAGATGGCGCTGACCCGACAACCGGCTACGGCTGCATCACGCTATCGTTTGTTTTACTCAGTTTTATAAGATGTCGTGTGAATTTATTCTAATATAGACTTTATACGTGACTGTTGTTTAAATATCGATCACTATAGAGGGCGCCCGTTTTGAAAGTAGTACAGGTGCAAACAATTAGAATTATTATAATATGACATGCAATAAATAACGATACCAGGACAAATAATTTTACTTATTCTAAACATATTTATTATTAGAAATTCAATTATTTAAAAAGTCATTAATTGAGTAAAAACACATGTCAAGCAGCCAATTAAATTTTTTTTTTTCAAATTGAGAATATTGCAAAGAAACTATGTCATTAGGCAGTTTATTATACAATTTAATCGACATTAAATATACGTTTCTACTAAAAACTTTTACCCTTTGTCGAGGAGCATACAACTTGTGAGGATATCTCCCATTTGATTTATTATAGACATCGTCATACAGAGGAAACAAGTACGGATATTTTTTTACAAATTTAGCAACCTCATATATATACAAACAAGGCAAAGGTAAAATTTTCAGCTCTTTGAATATTGGTCGGCAGTGAGCGAGATAATGAGCTCCATAAACAGCTCTGACACATTTTTTCTGCGTTATAAATGCTCTATGCATGTCAACTGAATTACCCCATATGATTAAGCCGTAGCGTAAAACAGACGACACATATCCATGATAAGAATTGAGTGCGGCTTCCAGAGAAGCAACCATTTTAAGCCGTCGTAGCGCAAACACAAATCTATCAAGTCTATTACATATGTTATCGATATGCAATTTCCAATTAAGATTTTTATCAATAGTAAGGCCAAGAAAAGTAGTTGATTCTACAGATTGTATCGTGGTATTGTTCAAATGTATCTTAATATCTTCTACATAAGGAGAATTATAATTTTGGAAATTAATTATTTTAGTTTTATCAATGTTTAATTTTAGACAATTTTTTTCTAACCATTGAACAGCGTAAGATAACTCATTATTCGTTTCAGTTTCTAGATCATTTCTATTATTGCATTTAATAAGTAAGGTAGTGTCATCGGCAAATAAAATACAGTTATGTTTCAAGTTTGCTGGTAGGTCATTGATATATAGGAGGAATAAGAGTGGTCCTAAGACGCTTCCCTATGGAACACCACTATTTTTTGTTTTTGATGTAGATTTATAAATACGTTTCTTATTATTACATATTTTTATATTTCTGTATACTGCTTACGTCCACATAAGTATTTCTGAAGCCACCGGTGTGCATTACCCCTAATACCATATTTATCAAGTTTGTTGAGTAGTGTTTTGAGATCAACGAGATCAAAAGCCTTGTTCATGTCTAAAAATATGGATATTTTTGATTGTTTATCGTTAGGACATTTTGTTATCTGTTCAACAAGAGAAAAACATGCAAGGGATATTGAGCTGTTTTTCCTAAACCCAAATTGATTTCTATTTAGAGCTTTTGTCTTCTCAAGAAAAACTTTAAGCTTATTATACATAGCCTTTTCGATGACTTAATAAAATCGGTATTAAGGCTATAGGTCTGTAGTTAGTCATTAATCTGGGATCACCTTTCTTGAATAGTGGCTTAACTATTGTAAGTTTCAACTGTTCAGGAAAACAGCCCTGTTCGAATGATAGATTTATGATATGACTAAGAGGTCTTGCAATTTGCTTGGCACATAATTTGATTATTTTGGTAGTTATTCCATCATATCCAGTTGAATTTGTATTGTTTAAGGATATAATTAGTTTAAAAACGTCAGATTCATGTAACGGTGAAATAAATATACTGTGAGTGGCGGGATCTATAAAGCAGTTTTTATCATTTTTTGTGTCTTCTTTTGTTTGATGCATAAAGTAGTCGTTAAACAGTTCACAAATTTCCTTGGGTTCTCTATAAATTATTAATGATTAATGATTTATTATTGGAATAGAAGGCTTATACTACGTCGGTGAAATTGACCCTAAGACTTCGAAATTAACTAACAAGATATAAACTGCAAATAATTAAAAATAAAATATCTAGCAGAACATAACTAAGAATCTATAGGTAGATGGCAAATTTTAGTAATAGGTCTACGAAATGTACTATTTTTGTACTTTAAAGTAACAACTCGTGTCAGAGAGATTTCAATATTATTGGACCCGCAAAGTCCACTCCGCTTTTACGGAAGGGTTTGTCCGGCGTGACTCGACAAGAAGGCAGATGACCCATCAATTGAGTAATCGGTGCTACAGTTTGTTTAAAACAAGGGATACATTGGTGAACTGTCTTTTTTACCAAGTTCTTTACACCGATTATCCAATATTTACAACAAATTCCATTTAGAGTCAGCTGAGGACCTCCGTGCAAAGAATGAATATGAGCATCTTTTACAATTAAGACAGCTAAGGGACATTTTGAAACCAACACTACCGGTGACTTGGTGTCGAAGTGCACTTTAGCATTGCGTATGCGTCCGGTAACTCGTATTATTTCATTTTGATCAATAAACGGAGTAAGTGAAACTAGTTCACGAGACTTTGGAATCTTCTGACCTTTTGTCAGCATTTATAATTCTTCCTGAAACCAGAATCCTTGAGAAAGTTGAATACAAATGTTTTTAGCATATCTGAATTCGCAAACTGTTAAATGCCGAGGAAAAGTCGGGGAATCTATTTGACTATTTCTTGCATCAACGCGTGCTTTACACAACTTTACAAATCGAATTAAATAGGCGGTAACGCGAATTAATTTTATGAGAGTAGAATACCTAGATAAGTAAGTAAACTTCTCATCACTCTCGTTTAATACACCAGCTTGAAACGCAGTTAAGTTATTATCGTCACCTTGTAACTTTTCCTTGGATTCTAATTGTGTGGCTGGTATGTCCAGTGAGAGTGAACGACAATCATCAAAATCATTACTTTGGTGAAGCATAGATGGTCCGTACCACCACAATTCGCAGTCTTTCATTAAGGGCGTCAGGGCAGATTCCACAAGAAGCTACGTCCGCTGGGTTAATAAGTCTTCCAGGTGTTTGGACTTCTGCGAAGCCATGCTAAAACAATATTCGAATTTGTCCACGCAAATACAGATTCTTCAGGAAGTTGCAGACTATCTTTAACGTCCTTAAGTAACTTCGAGAGCAGTACCGCGCCACACAGTTCCAAACGGGGCACAGACACCTGCTTAACTGGTGCTACCTTAGTTTTAGCTATAACAAGAGACACGTGGATTCCGTGGGGCGTGATAACTCGTAAATAGACCACGGCAGCGTAAGCTAAAGTAGAGGCGTCACTGAACCCATGGATTTCTACTCTTTCATTGCCATCCAATTGTGTATGAACCCGACGCTCCAAATATAAGGTTGGCATGTGACAGAGCTGATCGCGGTATCTAGACCACTCGGAGTCAAGCTCAAGAGGAAGTTCAGCAGTCCAATTCACACCACTTAACCATAGTTTTTGCAAAAATATTTTTGCAGTGATAATCACAGGTCCTAGAAAACCTAAAGGATCAAAAGCTCTTGCAATATCCGACAGTACTGACGTTTTAGTTAAACGTTCTGTGGCTTTCGAGATTTCCAACTTAAGTTCGAAGACATCACGATGTGTGTTCCATCTGATTTCTAAAGCCTTGATAGTAATATCAAGCATAATATCAACAGTTTCTTTGTTAGCTCTTTCCGCGATCGGAATGTTCTTTAAACGTCAGGACTGTTGCATGCCCACTTGTGCATTTCAAATTTACCTTTAGCTATTACTTGTGTGATACGTCTCTGTAGTTTCATAGACCCTTCTTCGTTATTCGCACCTGTGAGTAAATCATCCATGTAGAAATCATTGCTGACTTGCTTTTTTCGTCTTGTGGAAGTTGCTTCAGTGTGCGAATAGCGAGGAATGGCGCACATGACGTACCGTACGTGACAGTCAACAAACGTTTTTCTACTACGTTATCTTGAGGTGAAGAACGCCACAGTATGCGCTGATAATCGACGTCTTCTTTAGCGACGAGTATTTGGCGATACATCTGTTTTACGTCTGCGAGTAAACAAATCTTGTGAGTACGCCATCGAGTAATAAGATCGCGAAGATCTTGCAACAGTGGTGGAACAACAAGTAATTCATCGTTGAGTGACGTGCGTGATCTGAAGGGCGTGGAGTTCCATCAAAAACTACTCGTAGCTTTGTTGTAGTGCTAGATTCTCGAATAACCGCGTGATGAGGAAGATAAGAAACTTTGTGAGTTGGCTTGTTTTGTGGGTCTACATCTTCCATGTGATTCAATTCCTGATATTGATCAATGAAGTTCGAATAATCTGTTTTAAACTCCGGCTATTGTGAGAATCTTCTCTCCATGTGCTTAAGCCTTTGTAGCGCAATGGGTCGTGAATCACCCAAATTCTCTTCGTGTCCATCTTTAAAGGGTAACCGTACGACGTAACAACCATCTCCTTGCCTATAGTGCGTTTCCTTATAGTGCTCTTCACATTGTTTATCAAGAAGCGTCATAGGTTTCTCATGTGCTGTGTACTCTTCTGTCTCCCAGAACTTTCGTAAGAGCTGATCTACCTCTATGTGTGCATGTTGGACCGTGATATTGTGAGGTGGTAGAACACTCGATGGATTAGTAGCCCCAGAGATTAACCATCCCAATCTGGAGTTGAGCGAGGAGAGAGTCAAATTTGTGAAGTCCTTTTAGTAAAATACAAGCATAGACATCGGCCCCCAGCAGGACGTCTATGGGTCCTGGACGGTGCAAGTGAGAATCTGCTAGCTGTAGTTGTGACAAAGCAGGCCATTGTGTGATGTCAAACTCTTTGGTGGGTAGCAACGGCGTCAACTTCGGTAGTACGTGAGCGTGCACTTGCATAACGTGGTGAGTGTCAATTGGCAAGTAAATATCTCAGTTAACGACATGTCGTACCTGTACAGAGTGACTCCCGATGCCTGTGACATTAGCTGACAGCTGTGTCTTCTTCAGTCGTAGCAATTGAACTGCTGACTCCGTAATGAAGGTCGCTTGGGAACCTTGATCAACAAGGGCTCTTAAGTACACTAGAGATCCAGTACAATCCTTCACACCAATCAGAGCTGTAGCCAAAACAACTTGGTTGTCACTTATCGAAACCTTCAGACTAGTGAGTTGCAAAATTTGTGGGTCATTGGGTTCTGTGGGTGCGCTTTCTGCGATAAGTGGCTGCGCTGTTACGCTTTGATAGTGTAGAAGCGTGTGATGTTTCCGATTGCAGGTCTTACAGGATGTGGCTTGTCTGCAGTTCCGTATGGAGTGTCCTTTGACAAGACAATTGAAGCATAAGTTGTTGTTCTTCACAAACTTTGCGTTGTTCTATATCTAGTTGTGAGAACTCAGTGCAGTGACAGATGTAGTGATGTTTCTCACAATATGTGCATTCCGTATCAACTTCAGTGGTAAATGCTTTCACATTCTTTGTATAAGGTGTAGTTACTGATAGTTGAAATGTGGGTTCTTTTCTCTCTTTCTTGTGTGTAGGTTGTAGCATCTCCATGGCTCTGAATCATCCTTCCAAGAATGATGTGAGGCTCTTAAATGTGGGTAACTCGATAGAAGATCCGAGTGACTGCTCCCAAGCTTCGTGCGTTTCATTATCTAACTTCGATACCACAATGTGCACGATAATAGGATCCCAGGTGGTCGTATCTATTTTCAAACTTGCCAAACTGCTGAGACTTTGGTTGGTGGTATCAAGAAGGTCCTTAAGTCCTTTAGGGCATTCAAATGTGAGTTTCTTCTGAGTGAGTAAACGATTCAGTATTGTGTTCGCTATAACCCTATCATTACTGTAGCGACTGACTAAAGCATTCCAAGCTTTTCCATAATTTGCAGCAGTAATCTCGAAATGACGAACAAGTTGTTTTGCTTCACCTTTCAAACTCGATCTCAAATAATGATGCTTCTGTATATCACTCAATCCAGTTTCATTATGGATAATTGACAGAAATAAACCCTTAAAGTGCATCCATGATTGATAATCTCCAGAGAATGAGGGAAGATTTATTGGTGGTAGTTTACTTTAAATGATTATTGTTATGAGGTGAGGCAACAGTTTGTGTTTTTTTGGATTCCAATTGCTCCAACAGAATAGTTTTGAATTCCAAATAGAGATCTTCGACATTATTGTAAACCTCCTTTAAATTATTTTTTTCATCAGTATGGCTTGTAACTTTCAATATCTCTCGGTGTTCAGAAACAAATTTAGACCAATACTCTTCAAGAGAATTCGTGTTTTCAAATAACTCCGTGTATCGTGATGTAGAAGTCTTATAATTAGTTACAAGTCTTTTAATTTCACTAAAAAGCTCTTCTTGTGATGCAATTACCGACATTGTTTTTGTCGAAAATATAACATAGTCTCTGATAACACAAATTTTCTAAGTCCAAGATTCACGAAATTGCAGTCAATAATCGATCGAAATTTTTCTAAGTTAATTTTCAACGGAAGTTTTCTAAGTCCTAGTAAACAAACCCGCAAAATTCTAAGTCTTTGACACTTCAGTTTTTCCAATGTCACTGTACTCACACTGTCACTTACTACTATTTACAATTAAACACTGCACTGTCACTTCAACTTATACTCATTTATTAACAACATTGACAAGCCTCTTATATATCCTACGGAGACACAACGTTAGCGCGATTCAGCAAGTGGTTCAACGCCATCTAGCGACTAATTGGGTCCCTAAACAAAACGGATACGTTAAACAGATGGTTTAAAAAGTCTTCGGGGTTTCATTAATAACATTTACCAGGATAAAAATGCTGTTATATGTTAAACAGTGATGCGGAGATGTGTGCAGTTTCACTGACAGCTGGATATGGGCGAGAGTGGAGACCCGACAGCTAGGCTGACAACTAATACTGCGTTCCTTGCGTTCCTGCGTTATTACACTACCTACAACGTAAAGAGCAACACAAAAATCTCCCTCACTAATCAGATTAGACATCGCCATTACGCTATTCAAATGGATAGCAGTGGACGTCCTTGAGCTGGTGTGAATGATGAATTACGATGTAATTTATTTTTTGATAAAGTTCGTCAATGTCTTCAGCGGCGATAGACTTGGGAGCGCTATAACGGTCGTGTGTGCACGCAGCGTCGCGCTCGGCGGTGGTGTGGGTGCGCGCGCGCGACGGCGGCGGGCGCGCAGGCTCGGCGGGCGTGGCCGTGTTCGTGCTGGGCGCGGCCGAGGCGGCGCCGCGCGTGCAGCCGCCGCCGCCCGCGCTGTTCCTGCGCGAGGACGCGGCGCCCGGCACGCTGCTGGCCGAGCTGCGCGCCGCCGCCGCGCCCGGACAGCCGCCGCCGCGCTTCCGCCTCGCGCCCGCGCTGCACAAGCGCGACCAGGTACGTGCCGCTCCCGGACCCTTATGATATTTGCGACTGACCGACGATGTACAAGCTATCTGTGACCCGCGTACATATTTCCAGTTCTCGATAGACGAGCAAGGCCGGCTCGTGCTGGCGGCGCCGCTGGACCGCGAGGCGGCGGCCGAGCACGCCATCGGCATCGTGTGCGAGGGCGCCGGCAGCCCCGCGCCCGCGCTGCTGCTGCAGACCAGCCTGCACGTGCTGGACGTCAACGACAACGCGCCCGTCTTTCACTCGCAGCCCTACGTCGTGAACCTCGCCGAGAACACCCCGCCGCATTCCACCATCGTGCGACGTGAGTCATGATACTTCTGTCGATTCTCCTACCTCGCAGATACTTTTCTGTTTTAAATAAGCATACTGGTGCAAAGCGACTGTGAAGCCCATGATGATGCATGCAAATCAAATCAAATCATTTATTTTGCCAAACATACACAGGTGGTATTATAACAACGCACATGTCAGTAGGATTAAGTTACATGACGGCATGTTTCACCATAATTAGGCATGCAAAATCTTATTCTACTTAACAAAAATAATACTAATACTCTAATCATACAGTTTATCAAAATATTCATTTAAATTATAAAATGGTCGTACAATCAAGAAATATTTTATTTTCTGGAAAATTCACTAATATTATTACATTGTCTTATGTCCTCATTTAGATAGTTATAAATTTTTATACCATTATATTCAACACTACGTTTAAAATGTACATATATTTTTGACTCTGGTAACATAATGTATAAATTGTATCTGCATAATCTGCGTGGTCTATTGTTACTATTATTTGCAAAACTGGACTTGTTTTTATAGATAAAAATGCATATTAAGTAAATGTAAAGTGATATCATTTATATTTAAATAAGCAAACATTGTTTATCACCTTGTCACTCATAAAACCATGACATTATCAATTTTTACACTGTCACAGCATCCCTATTTTTGCGCCCCGGAGCATGAACGGTCTCAAACCGCACATAATTACTGACAAAGCGCATACTCAGCATACTCGTTCATTTTCATATTATAGGTAAACGCGTACCGCGTCAGTCTGCATTCAGCCGTCGATTCATTATCATTGCGACTCATTTAGTAGTAGTTTTGTAACAATAAACTCATGTAAACCTTTTCAAGTTCTTTGAATATCAATCAATCCAACAATAATAGAAAGGTGAATGGTGCGAACCAAACAGTCAGTATTCCATGCTTCACAAAAAGTGGACGGCAATGTTCGAGTGGTTTTGCTTTTTCGATATAACTGATAGCTTTTTTTTGTAACAGAACACTGTATACATACACACTATTACCCCAAACTTCAATACCGTACCTTATAACACTTTCAAAATGAGCAAAATAAACTGTCTTCAGCACTGAAATATCCAATATTTTTGACAAAGTTTTCAAAGCGTAACAGGCGCTGGCCTTTTTTTTCTTTAGTAGGCTTATATGGTCTGACATACGCAACTGGGAGTCTAGTTCTACACCCAAAAAAATGACATTAGCGGCCTTTGTTATGGGTAGCGGCAAGTGGTACGTCATACTATTAGTATGTTTTAGAAAAGGGACATAAAATGTTTTATCCATGTTAATCTTAAGACCATTACATTCAAACCAATGTGTCAAGTCCGCCCAAGTCTGGCTAATTTTGTTCTGGGCCTTAAGTGCTACAAAATTTTCATTTTCAAGTATAATACTCGTGTCGTCCGCATAAAGGTAAACTGTTCCATATGATATATTATTTTGCAAGTTATTAATGAAAATAATAAATAGCAGAGGTCCCAATATTGATCCTTGGAGGACCCCACAGTCAATCGCTGTTTTAGCAGAATTAACAAATTGAATACATCCCGACCTATTTATGTCAGATATTTTGACAAATTGAGCTCTATCCGTGAGATAAGACGTAAGTAGTTTTAATATAGACCCCCGTATCCCATAATATTGCAACTTATCCAGTAATATTTTATGTTTCACACAGTCAAACGCCTTACTAAGGTCACAGAAAATCCCAGCACATTTCAGATTTAGATTAAGATTGGTCAGAACTTGCCGTACTAATTCAGTAATATAATGCTTGCCTATGCACCGGTGGTCACAGGAATTATGTAATAAACTAAACGCAACAAAGTTTGGGCTCTCTAGAATCGTCTCGGTGAGTAGTTGATGGATGTTCAAAGACAAGTACAGTCGGCAATAAATTCATTGTCATTTATTAAGAAAAGTAGAAACAAAAGCAGGCTTCGTACGAATCGGTAAAATATCGTTAAAATAAGGGTGAAACGCCGACAAGCCGGCAACCACCTTAATCCGAGCGTCAGATTGAGGAAATTATACTTTGAATAGAATAGTTAAAATCGGCCTAATGCAAAACGTAAAGTTAAAATAATAGAGTGATAAGACAAAATTAAGAAGCAAGATCGTTATAGAGCGGCGCCGAAAGTGGCCAAATAGAAAACTAACTTTGATGTTTTTAATCAGTTCGGATGCTATAAGAGCCATTACAATCTTCCGAAAGCCATGATCGTTCCCCGCAGTGATGGCCACGGACGCCGACGCGGGCTCGAACGGCGAGGTGCGCTACGCGCTGGGCGCGGGCGCCGACGCGGAGCTGTTCGCGGTGGATGCGCTGTCGGGCTGGGTGACGCTGCGCGCGTCGCTGGACCGCGAGGCGCGCGCCGAGCTGCGCGTGCCCGTCGTGGCCAGCGACCAGGCGCCGCCGCCCGCGCGTCGCTCCACGCGCGGCACGCTCGTCGTGCGGCTGCAGGTAACCACCCGTGTGCGATGGCTGTACTGGGTACTTCGTGATAAACTGTACATGATAAAGAAACCGTCCAGGAGCATGTCGGACCATGCTCGGTGTAGGGTTCGGCAGCCGTTCATACAAAAAAATGCACTACAAATGAAAAACATACGTAATGAAAAAGTGCACTAGCAAAAGAGCGTATGTCCGCGGCACTTACGTCCTTTAGCTGAGAAGCGCAGTTTTTTGGCAATAATTTAAAAACGATATGTTCGATCACGTTGAAAACAATTGTCGGTCGAAGTAGGTATTTGTTTAAGCTATATATTTGTAATATTTTCATATTTTTTGAACATACCACTTAGAAAATAGAGTGTGTGTTTGTAGTGTTTTTTTTCATCTGTAGTGCATTTTTTTGTATAAACGGCAAGGGAACTTTTCATGGGCAAGTCCGACTCGCACTTGGCTGCTTTTCTTTAAATATCAGTAAATGAATACGCTACGGCTTCCTTTGTAATTTTCCTGACGCCACGCCTCTGGTAGCTACCGAAACCATTGCCACCGAGCGAAAATGTCCCGAGGAGATTGCATGAACGATTGATATTCATTTAGCATCAGTTTCGGAGTGGTCTCGTTTAACTCCCTCGGTCCCCGGCAGGACTACAACGATTGCCCGCCGCGCTTCGAGCCGGCGGAGTACGCGGCGGCGGTGGCGGAGGACGCGGCGGCGGGCACGGTGGTGGCGCGCCTGCACGTGCAGGACGCCGACGCGGCCGCCGCGCCGCTGGCCTTCTTCGTGGCCGGCGGCGACCCGCGCGCGCGCTTCCAGCTGCGGCCCTCGGGCGAGCTGCTCGTGGCGCGCGCGCTTGACCGCGAGCGCGAGCCCGCCTACGAGCTCAGCGTGCTGGCCACCGACGGCAAGTTCGACGCGCGCGCCACCGTGCGCGTCACGGTGACGGACGTGAACGACAACCCGCCCTACTGCGTGCGGCACCGCTACCGCGCCACGCTGCCGGAGGACGCGCCGCCCGGCACGCACGTGGTCGCGCTGGAGACGCGCGACGCCGACCTGCCGCCGCACGACGCGCTGCGCTACTTCCTGGAGGGCGACGCTCATGAAGACTTCACTATCGACAAGGTACGTCTACTCTAAAATTAGACATAGTGGAAATCCTTTTTGAGACCGAAAGCGATCACCATTGTAGCTGCGAACGAAGCCATTGTCCCGATCTAGTCAGTACTGTAAGTGGACTTTAGACACTTTTGACACATAAAGGGCAACTTTACGTACGAGGCAAGAAGGTTCATATTAAAATAAAGGCCTGTAGAGGTAACTTCCACAAAAAAAAACAATTATCCTAACTCTTCACGCACATAAATGAGTAGGTACACAGCGTACATACACAGCACGCTGTCTCACACATGTCCTGTTCTGGATCCACGGAAGATCAGCGTCATGGCACTCATGAGTGCTCTGACATATGCTGAGTGGACTCCATTTTTGTAAACACAAATATGATTGATTATAGCTCCTAGGTTTAGCTTTAAGTCTAGGTTAAGTCTATTTATTTATTTATTTAGGAGAACCAACAGCTAATACAGTACAAATAGAAACTTAAATAGAAGTACAGAGCCAATTACAGGTACTCACGAATAGACATTGCACATGAAACTTTTAAGTGATAGCGCGCATAACGATGCGCACACAGAAAACATATATAAAAACTATGAATATAAAAAAATAAAATTTTAAACAAAAAAATAAAACCGACTCCAAAAAAACTAAAAAGTAAAAAATAACGCCATAATTCAGTTTCTTCAAATGACTTACGAGTAACCGTTTGTATACTCAATCTATACAGTATATACAATAAATCTTATTTTGGCGTCGGTGCCATATAAAGAATGTGTAAAATATTGAAAATTGACGATTTTAGTAAGTTATGACACGATGGCACCGACTCCAAAATAACATTAATTGTATATACTGTATAGATTGAGTATACAATCGGTTACTTGTAAGTAATTTGAAGAAACTGAATTATGGCGCTATTTTTTACTTTTTAGTTTTTTTTGGAGTCGGTTTTATTTTTTTGTTTAAAATTGTATTTATTTTACACTTTTTAGTTAATCGTTACTTAAAAGTGTATCTCGTGACGATTCGAACAAGCCCAAACACGGCTAGGATACATTATTTTATAACATAGATCTGGTGCCTACCTTCCGGCTCCATCATCAAATCAATACGATGGTACCATTCTCATCAGGAAAATTTAAATTTGTGACTATGAAGTTGCTTAGCTAAATTCATCAAGATATTTTGTCGCCAACCGTAACTCATTTATCATTGAGGAGTTCCGATGGCATTCTGTGGTCTTCTGCATCAGTTCCACTTCACCAATTTACACTTTCTGAATGAAAATGCTTATTATGTTTCTTATAATACCAAAATTGCTATATGTATGCCTACAATATTTGAAAAGTTCCTTCAATTCCTCATGGATTCCATCATCAGATCTTCACCCAAATTAAATGGGACGAACTAGAAAGTACCTTGTATAAAACCAAAAAAAAATTTTTGAAATCGGTCAAATAGTCTGAGTAATCGGTGAACATCCATAAAAAAAAAAAAAGAACATTCCCTCGAATTGAGAACCTCCTCCTTTTTTTAGCATAGGCAGGAAATCTAAATGTAAATACCTACCACACAATAGCAATACTGCACAAACATGGTAATAAGAATCGCTCATTCAAAAAACGCACTAGTTAAATTTCGTCTCAAAGAAGGAATTACACAATTAAATATATCTATATCAATCACTTTCGTCGCATTATTCAAGTTTCGACTAGCACGGTTGAGGAAACTGTTCTGTCTGTACTTGGATGATGTACGCCTTAGATGGATAGGGGGGAAATGCCTTTTCGACCGAGAAGGAGCAACAAATGACAGTTCCTGAAGCAGTTCAGGACAGTCAATGCCACCGGTTGTGATATTAAGCAAGAATGTAATATCAGTTATTTCCGCTTATATAACGGGATCAAATGATGTTTCTTGCAAATATTAAGGTAATTGGATGAATTATAAGGGTATTTTAGTTTATAACTTAAGTATTTGACAAACTTTTTTTGAACACGTTCAATTCTATCTATGTAAGTAGCGAAGCAAGGATTCCAAATTTGTGATGCATATTCAAGTTTGCTCCGAACTAAGGAGTAATACAGAATCTTGAGTGTTTTGGCTTGAGTAAAATGAACAAAACTACGCATTACGAAACCTAATGTTTTCATAGCACTACCAACAATAGTATCTATATTGGTATCAAATAATAGTTTCGAGTCATGTACTACACCCAGGTCTCTAATAGATTGAACCCTGATCAGAGGCTGACCTTTAAGTTTGTAAATAGTTGGAATCAGAATTCGCTTCCTAGAGAATGTTAGAGTAAAGCATTTCAACGGATTTAGGTCTAATTTATTTTTCTGACAATACTCGTCAAGTCGCTCGAGGTCTGACTGAATCAATAGCGAGTCCCTGCTCGACTTCACTTTCCTAAAGACTTTCATATCGTCCGCAAAACAAAGTAGTTTAGAGTGTATAAAGCATTTACTAATGTCGTTAATAAAAATATTGAAAAGCAATGGTCCGAGCAAAGATCCTTGTGGGACACCAATAGTCACCCATCCCGAGATATAATTATTGACTACAACAGCTTGAGACCTATTGTCAATGTAGGAAGATAACCATCTCGGCAAGTCACCACTGATTCCAACGTCACGTAGCTTTGACAGTAAGATACCATGGTCAATTCTGTCAAAAGCCTTGCTATAATCAGTGTATACTCATATCAACCTGAGTGTCATTATCCATCGCATCAGTGACATACTCATTAAGGAGAACGAGATTGGATACAGTAGATCGACGCTGCAAAAAACCATGTTGGTTGGGACTAATAGAATTCTTTAGAGCGCAGTACACTTGGTTATACACTATTTTTTCCATGACTGGATAATATACATAATTTAGAAATTGGTCTATAATTTTTTATGTCCGTTTTAGGTCCTTTTTTATGTACTGGTGTGATAAAGGCCAATTTCCATAAAGACGGGACAGTACACTCAGAAAATGATCTTTTAAGTAATAATTAAATGGGAATTGCCAAGCTTTCAGCACAATCTATTAAAAAATGAGCTGGAAGGTCGTCCGGGCCAGCTGATTTAGACGGGTCGAGTTTAAGTAACAGATTTTTAACTAACACAGGGTTTACTTCAATGTGTGCCAAGAACATTGTTGAGTCATCATCATTACTAGTGACATAATTCAAGGTATTCGCGTCGGACGCAGAGAAGGATGACAAGAATTATTCAGAAAAAGCCTTACATATACGTCCCGGTGTTAACCAAGTTACCATCGTAATTAAGACTGCTGGGTATGCCGTGGGAGCCTGACCGCGACTTGATGAAGGACCAAAATTGCTTGGGATTTTTACATATATTACTTTCGACACTACTCATATACGAGTCAAAACATTGTTGCTCCAGTCTCCGCACTCTGTCACGCAATACAATGAAAGAAACAAAATCTGATTTATTTTTATATTTATTATATTTTTTTAAGTATTTAATTTTTTTTTAATGGAACATAACTCACTATTAATGGACGTATAGTCACCCTTATTGTAAAAATATTTCAAACGGGAGTCCGGTCGCAACGTGTCAATAACTGAATATTTAATTTCAATTACTAAAGCCTTATGATACGGATCTATCGGCACTAATGGGTTCAGGCATTCCCTAACACTTACTTCATCATTCGAAAAACCGAGATCCAACAGCTTACCAAAATTATTTAGGACACTATTATACTGACCAAAACTATGCAAAAGCATATCCTCTACTAAACTACATTCATCTTTACTTACGTAATTAGACGGAACCAATGACGAACCCCGAGACGTCCATAGAATGTCACTCAGCAGGTTGAAATCACCGACTAATAAAAATTTATCATCACAATTACCTAAAACTACCTCCCCTAAACGACTTAAAAAATTTGATAGCTGCTGCGAAAAAGAGTTGCCTTGAGATTGCTTACACAGGTATAAAACACAAATATGGACTAAAACCGAATTCTTGCCGATGTCATTGAGTGAAATAGTGATCCATAGGTCCTCAGCCGAGGACCGATAGGCAGGCTGCGGAGTCACCGTCAACTGCTTACGAGTAGCAATAAGCACGCCACCACCGCGGGTTTGACCCGTTAAAGCGAGATCACGGTCCCGCCGCCATACAACGTACCGGTCATCAAATAACTCTGAATCAAGCAATCCATCCACCAACCAAGTCTCGGTCAAAATAATTATATCATAGGCCTCCCTAACAAGATTACGGTAAAATGTTAGCGTTTTCGAACGAAGGCCCCGCACATTTTGGTAATAAATAGTGGGATAATTTATGACCGTGCGCGAGTTATCGAACGAAGTGACAAACAAATAAAATAAAGTAGTTATTGAGTACGTTGAATAACATACTGACCATTAAATGTATAAAAATAAATAGGCATAATCGGGATAATAACTTGAAGAAAAAACAAGTGCGTAAACACCATCCAAAGCATAAGAAAGAATCATTACTATAGAGGCGAGAGAGCAAGACGATTAGTATAATTTGAAGCGAATGCGAACAAATGAGACAAATATATTCAAAAGTGTATTCTAGCGGTGCATAGTAACTGACAATAGCGATAATAATAATAATAATAATAATAATCAATTTATTTCAGACATCTAAAAATTGGTCCATATCTGGTTAGTAACAATAATGAACTTAAAACACTAAGGTTAGTAGGTACAAACTAATAACTACGTAGGTAAGACAATCACGAGACATTATTTAAAACATTGATACTTGGGAACATGCAGCGACGCCCAGTGACGGTTAAAGGGGTTGTCGATCCTTTCCCCGATGATCTCCAGGAAGCCATTGGTGCTGCCTCGCACGCGGCCCATCATGGACGCCGCCCGTTTGCGCATTATGGCATAGAAGTCATCCATACGTGCATTAGCAAACATTCCAGATGCGCTGCAAAAGCGTGGCAGCCCCAATAGCATCCTGAAACCGTTGTTGAACTGGACACGCAAGGCACTGTAGGCCTTTTTTGTATAATTAATCCACAGGCTGCATGTATAAAAAGACTGACAGTAGGATCTAAACAGAGTCTGTTTGACCGCCACTGTACAGCGCGCGAACCTGCGGATCAACATATTAGTTCTGACAGCCAGTGCCCTGCGTTCCCTCTCAATGTCCGCGTCATCCTGGAGGTCCTCCGTCACGACATGTCCCAAGTATTTAAATTGAGATACTCTATTCAGAGCGACACCGCATAGAGTGACCGGAGGCAGTGTTACTGGACTCTTTCGCCCCGCTCTAAATATAAGCATCTCACTCTTTCTTACATTATAACAGAGCCCATGAGACTCTGCATACTCTTCACATATGCTCAATAGAGAGTTAAGCGCACCGACCGTTGGACCCAGCAGCACCATGTCGTCTGCGTAGCTAATATTATTTACCATTTTTCCTCCAACAGAACAACCGGCTCTGATGCTACTGAGTTCAACAATTAGTTGGTTGACATAAATGTTAAATAATAAAGGGGACGTCAGACCTCCCTGTCTTACTCCACATTCCGCTCTATAACCGTCAGAAAGTGACTCCGCCCATCGAACATGATTAGTCTGATTATTGTACCAGTATTTAAAAAGACCAACCAAATCCGACGGCACCCCACCCTGACGCAGCTTGTCCCAGAGTTTTTCATAAGACACGAGGTCGAATGCTTTAGAGAGATCGAGAAAGGCAGCATAGACCGGTGTTTTTCTGTCAGTGTAGTATTTTACGGTGTGCTTGAGGACTAAAATCGCGCTCTCAGTGGACAGTCCATTCCTGAATCCAAATTGACCGTCATGTAACTGCGCATAGTCACCGAGACGCCGCTCCAGCACACCGTCCAATACCTTAGCCATTATTGTCGCCAGAGATATCGGCCTATAGTTGTTGATCGCTGATACATCACCCGTTCTATTCTTAATTATAGGCACAACTATGGTCTTAATAAACTCATCAGGTAGGTACGAATGACTGATACCTACTGTAAACAGCATTGCCAATAACCTATGCACGTGCGATCCAGCATGAAGCAGGTGCTCGATGCTGAGTCCATCATGTCCAGGGGACTTGCCGCGCGTCATATGCTTTCGCACTGACGCTACCTCTTTAGCGGTAATAATAATCGGCTGATTGGAATGATGGCTGTCAGCGTCGATCCCCCGCGCGTCATGGTTAGGTGTCAGTCTAGATTTTACTTTAAAATGCTCTTTAAAGTTATTGGCAATGCGCATAGGATCATTCTCCCCCTCCACAGACACAGGTAGACTCCTCCTAGGGTTCAATTTGTTCGTCTGCTTCCAAAATTTACTGAAATTTTTTTCATTGTGTAAAGTCGCAAGGGAATCCATTTTTGTTTGCTCCTTGTGATTTTGACAGTACTTCAATTTACCTTTAAACAATTTCCTATTATTTGACATACTTTCATAAGCAGTACCGGACGTAGGTTTCCCTAGCGCCACCCAGTCTAGAAAACTAAGACGAGCCTTCCCGTGTGCTTCTCTGACATTTTTATTCCACCCGGTCTCATACATACCCCTCCCGATCCTTCCCGAGTCATAGGTATCAACTGCAGCTCTAGAAAGGCTTTCAACAATCTCATTATACAGAGAGTCTATTATTCTCCTATGGCCTAGATCATTACATATTGTATTGCAATTACAACAGGTTTGTAGCTCAGTCGGAAAATCAATACTTCTAAGCGAAATCTGACATAGTTGATTGTACCTACTTGTTTGTGTCGTATTTCTATTGCCCCATAAAACTTCATTGTTCACTTTGAAAGCGATTTCTCTTTTAGGCCTAATTAATTTTAAATTACAAAATACTTCCAAAGGAAAATGGTCCGACCAAAATATACCATGATTGATATTAATTTTTTCTACTGATCGGCTCGCGGCTTCGGTCACCAGACAGTGATCAAGCCACCTCCGACAGCCGTGGGCATCACTAATAAAAGTATAATTGTCATTAATCTTTCCCAGTACCTGCATATCAATACATGACCATTGCTGATCCTCACAAACATGCAACATCTCCCTACCGAATAACTCCCCAGGGTGCGCATTTAGGTCGCCTAAGATAAAAACTGATTCGGCTTCATCGTCCTGTTTAATAATGGCAGCAATCTCACTTAAACAATCACTAAATTCGACAAGATTATCGTGGGAGTCTGTAGGCATGTAAATGCAAAATATTAAAATGGACCTATCACAAACAACTATTTTGATGGCACAAAGCCTGTCACTTTTACAGTTAATTACAGTCACCGTATCAAACAGGGTCTTACGCCAAAGCAGAGCTACACCGCCAAACGGCCTCCCCCGCAACAAACCGGCTGAAGTGTCCATAGCTGATTTACCTGTATAATTAAAATCTAAATGAATTTCGCCTAAAATTGGTAATTCTTCACTTGTCAACCAGGTTTCCTGTACCGCCACAATGTCTGCGCTTTGACACATAGATTTGATACAGTCCCGAGATCGCTTAAGACTTTTACAATTAAACGTAATTAATTTTGTCAATAAATTATTATCCATAATATTTAAAATTAGCAAACAAACATGTAAATTTAACACAATTATTTAACACAATTAATTTTAACATGATTATTTCAACATATTTCTATATACCTACAATACTTCTATACCTATCGTCTTGCCTATGATTTAAATGTACAAATTGGCGAAATGACACTCCGCTAGGCCATAGGTTTTCATCCATAAACAATGTCAACTTAGATTTAGGTATATAAAATCTATAGGCTAAATAGTCTTTTTCTTGTTTCATATTAATTTTCATAGGCACAATATTAACAGATGTTTTGTTATAAACATAACTCGCTATGTCCGCGTCGCAGGCACCCTTATCAACACCATAGATATAAAATGCTAACTTCGAGTCCGCTCCTTTAAACGATCCACATATCTCCGCGGTAGCTTTTCCTTTGCCCGCTATAAAACGGTTCTTTAACCTGTTTTTTTGCGTATTTGTCCACCTCGGATCCTTCGAAACCACTTTCCATTCACCTTCATCCTTCAGGACATCTGCCATAGACCTACGTGGGGAAATTAAATCAGCACGGCTAGACCTCTCATTAACGCTTCCCGATGCACACGAAACCGGTTGTTGCTCTGTGACTGCGTCTCGCCTCCGCTCGGCTGTTGTGACGTCACTGTACGAAACCGCAGTGGGTGCCTCCACGCGTTGCACCCCGGACTTAGCCGAAGTAGCCGACCCGCCGCTCGGGGACCAATCCCTGTTGCGAGATGTATGTACGCGCGCCTCGCCTGACTCCTGCGCCGACACCGACGACACACGAATGTTGTTCGAAACCGCGGTGTGGGCCTCCACGTGCTGTGACTCGATTTCAGCTGATGCATTGTCCGCGAGTTCGAGTGGAACAACTTTAACATCACTTTCCATAGGTGAGAGCGGTAGCGAACTCTGAACTTGACCACTCTCGGTAACCGTTGCTTCGGTCATTGACCCTTCTGCCGGTGAGGATAAAATGTGATGTAGGCCCATTGGGCCACTATTGTAGTTAAAACTATTTTGGAAACTGCTTTGCAATATATGACCACCTCTCCGAAAATTCACATTACAACTGCTGGATTGTATTCCATTGTCTCCTTGCGTACTTGTATAAACCTTCATAATGTCATGCAGTTTATCTACTCGCTCAACCGTCGCATAGTTATCCTTTATGAGGTTTATCTCCGATTTTAATACCAATATGTCTTTCAAAACTTGCGTGACGTCAACATGGTCAAAATATACCGGTGGCAATCGATGGAGATCTCTTGCGACAAACAACGGCAGAGTTTGTGCGTCAGTGTTAGCGATCAGTTCAATGATGTCTTGGAGGACTCTAATCTCCTTACCCTTATTTTTTCTCGTGATTACTCGCTTACTGGCTGGTACGGATTGAATATTGATAAGCCCGAACGATAAACAATAAAAGCGGGCTGACCAGGTGGGCCGTACAGCGATACTCAAACCTTCATGTTCACGTAGTGAAAACATAAATAAAAATAAAATTACAAACATACGCAAAAACATTAATATACAACGAACTTCAGTAATTTGTTAAAATCACACTCGCTGTTTATAATGTAAACATTAGAATTATCATCCTTACGGACATGTATTTTACAGTATTTGACCCAAACATGCTCATAACCCTTATCTTTAAGCGACTTTTTAGTTTTAGTTAACAGTTTTTTATTTTCCGGGGTCAGATGATCATTTAAGTACACATTTAGAGCACTGCCTTGAAAGCCAATGTCTTCAGCTGTGACCTTCTTCTTCAGTCTTGCTGGCGCTATAAAGTCCTCCTTTATGTAGCGATTGTTGAAGCGAACTATGATCAACTTCTCCTTTGAATTGTGAACCGGAACTCGTGATATGTAGTCTTGCTTCTCTCCACCTTATAACCTATGGCAGTACATATTTTGTCCAAGATTGTAAAGAGGTTCTCGTTTTTTTTTTAGTGGGACCCCCTTTACCTCAACATTATTAACACGTTGAAGTTGCTCATTCCGGGCTAGGTCCCTTTTTATAAGGGAGACTTCACTGGCCAGCATCGTGATTTTTTCTTGGGAAACCTCGAGCTCCGAGACTCTGCTCCACGATCATCAGGGATGTTGAATATTCATCCAATTTTTCCGTTACAAAACTCCAAGAGTCCTTGATCTCAGACAGCTCAATTTTAAGAAGGCCAACATCACGCACAAGTGCAGGAAGACATGCAAGATGTTTTTTCATATTCCGTAGCTCGTTCATGACGGTATCTAGGTCCATAGTTTTCGTTTGACCCAGCGAAACTTCCCTCTTCTTGCAGGAGGGACACTTCCAGCTTACTTTGCGATCTGGTCCAAGCTTACGGTAGCCCTGCTCAGAGATGCCAGCACAACAGTACCCAAATTCCTTTTTGCAGCCTGTACACTGAATGAGGTCATTGACACTAACTTCGCATGTAGCGCAATGCATTATAATTAAAGGATAGGGATTAAATCGGTTGAAATGGTACAGTTTGAGAATCACTGGGGTTCTTTAGTTGAGATAAATACGGTGCAAGTGTGCGGTCGCGACGAACGCGCGGTCTGGACTGAACATGTCACTTTTCCAATGTACTGTAATTTTTGTTGTTATTTACAAAATAAATGTATCTTCTTCTTCTTCTTCAGAATGAAATATAATCATTCAAGACTACAATAGTATTTAATTATTTATAATTGCTTTCGGTCTCGAAAATGGATTCCCAGTATATCAATATACACAAAATGTATTTATACAAGTGTAGTTCCAGTTTGTTTTCAACTTATGAAAATTAAAAATAAACTGCAGCAACTTTAAATGAGTTCAGTATAAAGTTTCTTCCGATCCCCATGTTTGGGCTAGTGGGTGAATGAATATCTTTAATTTTATTTTATTTACTGAGAAACAAACGGTCTCGATATTCATAGAATTTATTAAATTCTAATGGAAAATTGAGTGCTACTATGACCGAATTGTACATTTGAACGTGGATCGCTTGCGCAGGACACGGGCGCAGTGCGCGTGGCGCGCGCGCTGGACCGCGAGGCGCGCGCCGCGTACGCGCTGCAGCTGCACGCGCAGGACCGCGCGCGTCCCGCCTGGCGCTGCGTCTCCGAGCTGCTGCTCGCGCTCGCCGACGTCAACGACAACGCGCCGCGCTTCTCCGCCGAGCTCTACTCCGTCACGCTGCCCGAGGACGCCGAGCTGGGCACGCTAGTCGCCAAAGTGAGACCCGCCGTCGTTTTGATTCGTTTCATTGTAATAGAACGTACCGTTCGTTCGGATCGCCGAGGTCCCGCCTCGATGCGCTCGGTGGCTCGCATTCTAACGTTTCGCCTCCGCCGCAGGTGCACGCCAGCGACCCCGACCTGGGCGAGAACCGGCTGATCACGTACTCGTTCGTCGAGGAGGAGGGTGGCGACGGCGGCGTGTTCGCGCTGGCGGCGGAAAGCGGCGTGCTGACGCTGCGCGCGCCGCTGGACCGCGAGGCCGCAGCCGCGCACCGCGTCGTGCTGCGCGCCACCGACGCGGGCGCGCCGCCGCGCTCCGCCACCGCCGCGCTTCGCCTCACCGTCGCCGACGTCAACGACAACCCGCCCGAGTTCGAGTTCCGCGAGTACCGCGCCGCCGCCCCCGAACTGGACGCGCCCGGCACCGAGCTGCTGCGCGTGCGCGCCACGTCGCGCGACACCGGCGTCAACGCGGAGGTGTTCTACTCGCTGGTCGCCGGGGACGACCGGGAGGACTTCGCCGTCGACCGCGTCTCCGGCGCCGTCAGTATCGCGCGCCCGCTCGACTACGAGCGCCGCCGCTCCTACCTGCTCACGGTGCAGGCGCTCGACGGCGGCGCGCCGCCGCTCAGCGACCTGGCGACCCTCAACGTGTCCGTCGTCGACGCCAACGACAACGCGCCCTCGTTCGCGCAGCCGACGTACTCGGCGCGCGTGCGCGAGGACGCCGCGCCCGGCACGCGCGTGCTGCAGCTCATCGCCGACGACGCCGACGACGGAGCCAACGGCCGCGTCGCCTATTCGATCGCGCGCGGCGACCGCGACGGCCGGTTCGCGATCGACGCCGACACCGGCTACCTGTCGGTGGCGGCCCCGCTGGACCGCGAGACGGTCGCGTCGTACTCGCTGGAGGTGCGCGCGCGCGACCGCGGACTGCCCGCGCTGGAGGCGGCCGCTCGCGTGACGGTGGAGGTGCTGGACGCGAACGACAACCCGCCGCTTTTCGAGCGCGCCAACTACTCGGTGGTCGTGCGGGAGGACCGGCCGCTCGGGCACGCGCTGCTGCGGCTCGGCGTGACGGACGCGGACGCGGCGCCCAACGCGCAGCCCTACACGTTCGACTTCCAGGCAGGCAACGAGGCGGGCACCTTCCGCCTCGAGCAGGACGGCACGCTGCGCACGGCGGCGCGCTTCAACCACCGCGTCAAGGAGCGGTACGCGCTGCAGGTGCGCGTGTTCGACAACGGCGCGCCGCCACTCTACTCGGATGCGTGGATCCACGTGCGCGTCGTCGAGGAGTCGCAGTACCCGCCCGTCGTGACGCCGCTCGAGGTGCAGGTCAACTCCTACCTGGACGAGTTCCCGGGCGGCGTGCTCGGCCGCGTGGTGGCGTCCGACCGGGACGCGTACGACACGCTGACGTACGCGCTGGCGCCGGCGGCCGGCGAGCCGCGCCCGCCGCAGGGGCTGTTCGAGATCGACGCCGCCGTAGGCACGCTGCGCGCGGCGCCGCGCCTCGACGTCGGCGAGTACCGCCTCAACGTGACCGTGGCCGACGGCAAGTTCGTGTCGCACGCGCTCGTGCGCGTGGGCGTGCTGCTCGTGTCGGACGCGCTGCTGGCGCAGGCGGTGGTGGTGCGCTTCCGCGCCGTGAGCGCGGAGGACTTCGTGCTGAGCCACCGCAAGGGCTTCATGCGCGCGGTGCGCGAGGCGGCCGACTGCGAGCCGGGCGACGTGCTGCTGCTGGGCGCGCAGCCGTCGGGCGAGGCGGACTGGGACGCGGCGCGTGCGCGGCGGCAGGTGGCGCGCGACCTGGACGTGGCGCTGGCCGTGCGCGCGGGCGGCGGCTGGCTGGCGGCGGACGCGCTGCGGCGGCGCCTGCACGCGCACCTGGAGCGGCTGGAGGAGCGCGCGCGGCTGGTGGTGGAGGAGCTGGTGCGCGCGGCGTGCGGCGGCTGCGTGCACGGCGCGTGCGCGGAGCGCGTGGAGCTGCGCGCGGAGCGGACGCGCGCGGTGGCCAGCGACGTGTTCGCGCTGGTGGCGCCGCCGCTGCGCCTGCGCGGCGCGTGCGCGTGCGAGGCGGGCTTCACGGGGCCGCGCTGCGAGCGCGAGGCCGAGTGCGCCGCGCCCGACTGCGCCGCCGCGGGTGAGTCTCGCCATGTTTCGAGTACCTAATATATTTAATAAAGTAATGTGACAGCACAAAAGTACTCTATTTCGTATTAAATAGAGTAATCTTATAGCACAGGAATAATCTAACACAAATCGACCCAGTACCAAACTAAGCAAAGCTTTTACGATGGGTACCGGGCGACGATATGCATAATATATAGATAAATTATTATACTTAAATACATAGATAACATGCAAGACCCAAGAATATACATTCGTGCTCATCACACAAACACTTACCCTGGCGGGGATTCAAACCTCAGACCGTCAGATTCGTAGTCCGTTGTGCGACCGACTGAGCCAAACGCGTCGACAAAACTTGTCGAAGATTTGTATTATTTCGTTTCCTATAGTATTAATAAAGATGTATTATCGTTACAATAACCGTCGGCGTGTTGGGTCGCAGTGCCGCGCGTGCTGCAGCTGGCGGGCGACGGCTACCTGTGGCTGCGCGTGGAACGCGGCGCGGTGGCGGGCGAGCGCGTGCCCGAGGACGAGCTCGTGCTGGCGCTGCGCTTCCGCACGCGGCGCGACGCCGGCACGCTGGCGTGGCTCGCCGGCCGCGTGGACTACGCCGTGCTCGAGGTCAGCGCGAGCCTAACGTGCCTGCCGCAGGGATAGCGGTCTACCAGTTGTGCACCAATGAAAACGCTCAGCGTTGATAACTAACCCGATTGCCCAAAATCATTTTACTATCGTAATCGGTCGTTGACACTTTACGACCGCGAACCCGCTAAGTGCGCGCTCTGCTTGTAGTAAGTCATCAAATCGTCGGAATTGGGAGACCGAAATAAAATCCTCTAGGCGTTCAAAACGTTCTTCTATTATCTATTATTGAAGTCAGCATGAGCAAGTCGTATATACACGTGAGGGCGGAGGTAAATCAATGCGATCCGAGAATTTTATTTATAGTCTTCTGAAAGACTTCTGGAGCGTTTGCTAACCCAAACAGCATACGTTTGAATGCATAGTGACCGTCTGGAGTAACAAACGCAATCAGGTGTGGACTTCCTTCCGCCATTCACACCTGGCAGTACCCAGACGCCAAAGTCTAACATCATGAAGGATTTGTTGCCGCTGATCAAATCAAATCAAATCAAAATATTCTTTATTCAAGTAGGCCTAGTTACAAGCACTTTCGAAATGTCAGTTACATGAGAGGTTTGACACTCGATGCTCGAGTAGAGATGGGGGCCTCAATAACCGGTGGTCGCGTCCGGCAGATCGTGGAGGGCTTCGTGCAGTTCCGCATGGAGCTGGGCTCGGGGCCGATGGAGGTGCGCGCGCCCGCGGCGGTGGCGGACGGCGCGTGGCACGAGGCGCGGCTGGAGCGGCGCGGCGCGGCGGTGCGGCTCACGGTGGACCGACGCGCGGCGCGGGCCGCGGCGCCGCCGCCCAACGCGCTGCTGGACGCACGCGCCGACCGCCTGCTCGTCGGCGCCGCGCTCGCGCGCCACGCGCACGCGCTCGCGCCCGAGCAGGTACCTCGAGTTTCTCTCGAATCCCGTCGTAGATTTGGAATCGTGAACGAGCTCAATCGATCGACTCTCGTCCGTCTCGGTTCTCAGGTGACGCTGGGGTTCGTGGGCTGTATCGCGGACGTGACGCTGGGCGGCACGCCCGTGCCACTGGAGGAGGGCGCGGGCGCGGAGGAGGCGGCGGCGGGCCCGCGCGTGCAGCTCGTGCGGCGCGTGCGCGCGCGCCTCGCGCCCGCCTGCGCGCCGCTCGCGCCGCCCACGCCGTGCTCGTCGTACCCGTGCCTCAACGGCGGCACGTGCCACGAGCTCGGCAACCTGCTGGAGGGCGACGCGGCGCCGGAGGGCGAGGCGGGCTACGCGTGCACGTGCCACGCGCGCTTCCTGGGCCACCGCTGCGAAGTGGACGGCGACCCGTGCGCGGCCGCGCCGTGCCTGCACGGCGGGTTCTGCAGCGCGGCAGCGGGCGCGGCGCGGGGCTACACGTGCGCATGCGCGGCGGGGCTACGTGGCGCGCGCTGCGAGCTGGGCCGCTGGTGCGGCGCCGAGGACGCGCGCGTGTGCCGGCACGGCGGCGCGTGCGAGGAGGGCGAGTGGGGCCCGTCGTGCCGCTGCAAGGGCTACTACGGCCCGCGCTGCGAGTACGACGCGGACGAGTGCGCCGGCGAGCCGTGCCTCAACGGCGCCACCTGCCTCAACGAGCCCGGCTCCTTCCGCTGCCTCTGCCCGCCGGACAAGACAGGTACGTCGGCTCGAATACGTTGTCGGTCATCGCCGCCTTTTCTTGTAAAAACGTACAAACCTTTATGCCATTTAATCGATTCGTTTTTTATTTACATAACAAATTAACAAGAAGAGATGATAAGTTAGACTCGACGCTGTACAAAGATAACCATATATTCGTGTGATTGAATAATAAATAAATAATAATAATATTTATTCAAATAACATATTAAAGTAAATATTACTAATAAACTAAATCTTTACTCAAATAACATATTATAGTAATTATTAGTAATAAACTAAATCATACATATGATCAACGTTAGAATATACCTGAACTAGGATTCCCTGTGTTTCAGGCAATGTAGGGCTGAAGTAATTTAACTAAAATGTTAAAACTATAATACAAATTAATTCCTTCTTATTCATTACTAAAATAAATCCCAAAAAGATATAAACTCTGTGACCTAAAAATACAACGCTTAAGTTCGTAATCACACGTTAATTGTGTTATTAGAAATACCTTGTTGGACACTGAATGAGGTACGATATGCTAGTACGTATTTGCATCAGCAGAACTATAAACTGGGTCAAAGTTAATGTTGCATATATCTTGTTCAATTTTGTTTTTATTTAAAACATTGAAATTATCAAAGTTTTTAAATATACTTCGTACATTTTGAGACATGATAACGTGACAACAAGTTCCGGCAAGAAAATTTAAACGATGGCGCTCATAGACGCCTTCATAGTCTATTGAGTTTATATACCTCTTCTCGGCTACTTTTTCTCTTTTTCACTTTATCTTTTACGTGGTTAACTTAAATTAACATTTAAGTTAATCACAACATAATAATATCTTCGATTTCATTGTTCTTTTACATCGGGCGTCTACGCCAAAAAACCCCACGCATGTAGAGTATTAGCTTTCTCTTTCTTTGATGCGCGCGAGCGAATGCGTCCCTTATTATAAAGAATGCTCATTGGCCCGCTCGGCGTTTGGGGCGGCCCTTAACCCTTAATTTGACAGGCAAAAAAAATTGTCAATTTTAACTATGCCTTGTTTTTACGAACATACATAGCTGTAATAAATAGTGGAATAATAAGAAAATAAATTGAACTGTTTTAATTAAGAAAAAAAACCATGTATGGCACGATATACACTGCCAAAGCTTCAGCAATAAGATTAGATTTTTATTGAGGATAAAATAATATCAGTTTTTGTAGGAAAGGATTCAATATTCTTAAATCGAATTACACAAAACAAAATGTATTAAATATTTTCTTGAAAATAACAAGACTCTGCGAACCTAATCCAAGCAACGCAAAAAATCGGCGTTTTCTTCAAAAAATCAATGACAAGCAAAAAACTTACTAAAAAGCGAAAAAGAACTTTTTAAATACATTTTTAGAGCAAACGTAATGGCGATAGACGTCGTTGTTTTGTGTAGTATTCAAAATGACAATTTCTATCGTTGTTCTATATACAAAATACTAGGTAACATTATACTTCATACAAATCACTGTGGTAACCACATCAGAGGGAGTCGGTGCAATTTTAAGCGGATTTGTTACCGAAACAAGAGCAAGCAACCTTCCACAACGTGTTCGTACAAAAAAAACTATGGTTTTTGGTCCCAAAAACAAAAAAATCGCAAATAAATCAAAATAAAATAAATGCCCAAATTTGGCAGTGTATGCCATACCATACATGTAAATCAATACACAAGTTTCAGTGAATTTGGCAGTGTATTATATTGATATGTCATACAATAAGTTTGAAGCGGAATAGCTATTAGTAGCTCAGTTAGTTTGTATGATTTATTAATAAAAATTGATAAAAAAAAAACATTATAGCGTAATAATTTAAGAAATAAAACCGCATTCGTGATAACGAAAAATGTAGAAAAACAGAGATATTAAAAGCTTCCGAAACGTCGGGAACTAAAATGAGATAATATACGCGATATAATCTGTTAAATTGTTTTATTTCAATGAGTAATAATCGCGGAAACAGAAGAAAATATTAAAACATAGATAATTACCTTAGAAAGTGTCCATCACCATAACATTTTGTGGACAACTGACTGTCGTTGCTGCCAGGGTTATCAATATTTTTTTACCAATTTATGAAACAAACATTGACATAATTTTAATCTCTAGAATTATTTGAATCACTAGTATGACACACCATACACTGCAATGAAGAGTTAATGTAATTCGTTACGCGCAGGCATGAACTGCGGCAACCCGCTGTACTCGGACGCGGTGGTGGCGGGCGGCGGGGACGCGGGCGCGGGCGCGCGCTCGCTGGGCTCGGCGTGGCGCTGGGCGCTGGCGGCGCGCTGGCCGCTGGCGGCGGCGGCCGGCGCGCTGCTGCTGCTGCTGCTGCTGGCGCTGCTGCCGCTGGCGCTGCTGCGCCGCCGCTCGCGGGCGCGGGAGCCCGCCGCGCCGCTCAACAGCGCTAAGGTGACTCCCTCATTACGAATGTGTTGCCTTCTTTCCATTCGACTATCGGAAAACTGAAGTCGCGGAGTATTAGAGGGACAACGATCTCTATCTATGTATCCAAAGCGTCCGTCGAAAGCGTTAAACTGGTCGCGTCCCTTTAGCGAGTGCGTACATTACTGCGGAGGCTGCGAAATAGGGGATCGCCAGCCGAGTTATAGATGGCCGAGCGTTAACGAGGCCATCTAGAAATTCGAGGCAGACGTTCCCTGTTCGCGCCGAGGCTTGTGTAGTGCTTTTCAAAAACGTGCAATGAAATAAAGAACCATATTTTATTATATAATACATATCTTTCCCAGAAACAAAAGAAGGTCGCTTTACAGGTCTTGGCCCGCAATTTCGTCTATTATAAGGAACGCAAAGTCAATATTTCATTGCATGTTTGAGAAAAATAAATTACAATTATAATGGGAACAGAATCCACAACGATACAAGAAAAATCATTTTGAGCACGATTGAATATTTATATTAAAAAAAAATGATGGATCGAGAAGCGTTTCGATGTTTTTTTTTTTATAATTGGTTGTCGACTTCATAGTATCTTGCCACTGTAGCGCCATGTTAACGGATTGAGAACTATTATTTAGTGACTATATTCCGCTGGACACTTTTTAATCTGTTTTTCTATAGGTACCTACAAGATGAACCTCCTCACCTCTATACTCCATGACTAGAGCGATCGACCGTACGGAATTACACGAGCTTTCTAGTTGAATGTTGAGTTTATAGCTTGGTGCAAGACGTCACTTAACGCAATTATGTTAATCGCATTTAACGATTTAAACGTGTTCAGTTAAATTTGTTTAAACGGTTTAACGAAATTTGGTGCAAGTCGCCCTAAGAGTGAAGCGCACTTCCAATCTCGTCGCTGACCTTGTCCCTGCGCAGGCGGCGCCGCGCGGCGCCAAGCTGTCGAACCTGCAGGCGCGCGCGCGGCCCACGTCGTGCGCAGGCGCGGGGGGCGCGGCGGGCGCGGGGGGCGCGGCGGCGCTCAACAACCTCGACACGCTGCGCTCGTACGGCTCGGCCGGCGACGAGCTGGAGGGCCTGCCGCCCGACATCCGCCGCAACCTGAACCTGGACCCCAACGACCGCAAGCCCTGGTCCGAGCAGATGCACCTGCACTCCTTCGTCGACAACAAGATCTACAACGGTCAGTGCCGGCCGAGCTCGAGCGGTGGCGCTGCGGCGAAACCGCTCACTTTATTTATGTACCTCCTTACTTATTAACTAGGTACTAGAAGGTACTTACTTCGTTTGTGGAGGAGAAAAAAATCATAACGCCCTTTTTTCTTCGGCGTAGCCGGGCACAAAGTATCCTTTGATCATCAGTGAATGCCCAGCTACCCGTGTACGAAAAATAGTTGAAATCCGTACTGTCGATTTGGCGTGATGAAGCTACAACGACACCTTCATTCAGTGGCCATCAAATAGTCCGTATCACTTTTTTTTAAAACTATCTTCAATTTACAGACATTTAATTTTTAAAGCTTTAAAATAATTCAGATAGATATGCCTTCGGGCTTACTTGAAAGAAAAGTAAATACCCATTATTTGTCTAAGATCCCTACTGCAGCTAAGAAAAGAACGTGTGAAACCCTAAAACCTAAGACCCACTTCTAGAATCCTTGCTTTCAAATAAAAAATCCGGATCCAAATCGGTTCTCCCGCTTAAAAGCTACGGACAGATACCACTATCCTTATAAACACATGCACATGCTCAAACGACAACACTTTAGATCTATACATTTCTTATATTTGAAATTTGATACGCCGCCGATCCAACTGTAATCGACCATCACGTTTTATAAGAGCGAGCAAAATATTCATAAATTATCATTGCTCCAAACCGGTGCAGTGGAAGGCGCACATTTCAATAAAGGGATATTCTCCCTATTACTTATTGTTCGCAGGCATGCTTCTTTTTTCCGTTCACTGCTTTCAAGCAACTAAACCGATGTTCATTGAACGTAGGCAACGACCGACCGACTAGCGTTTCAACGGTCTTCTCTCCCTCAGATTTGAAAGGATGTAAGAACCGTCTTCGTGCCGTGTCGCCGGTGAGCGCGCGGCGCGGGGCGGGCGGGGCGGGCAGGGCGGGCGCGCTGGGCGACGGCGCCGGCGCGCTGGTGGGCGGCTACCACTGGGACTGCTCTGACTGGTGCGGCGGCGGCGGCCTGCCCGGCATCTCGGAGGTAGCGGGCTCGGAGCGGCCCGACTCGTCGGAGCCGTCGCCGCCGTCGCTGCCGTCGCTGCCGTCACTGCCGTCGCCGCCGCCGGCGCGGCGCGGCGCGCGCGTGCCCGGCCCGGTGGCGCCCGCACCGCCGCCCTTCGACACCGACTCCGCGCCCGACGACCCCGACCTGGACCCGGACGCCGACGCCGCCCACTTCACCGACGGTGAGTGTCGCGGCCGCGGCTGCGGGGCCTCGCGGAAGCCTCCGCGGATCTCTATTCTCTACGACGTAACATCTCTAAATATTACTCGTACGATATTGTACGCCTCCGTTCTTATGTATAATTTTTCGGAAGGAAGCTTTCATTACTTTAAAGATGACCTTCCGGCATAACATATTTAGCAAAAAAAAAGGCGGGGCCTCTAAAACAATGAGCAACGACGTCGTGTATACTCGTATATGCACAGGTTGATTCATAACATAATGACATAATAGACAGACGATTACAGTAGGTATAATCTGTTTCTCCCGTTGGTCACCCTTCACGTCTGCCCCCCTCCGCAGCGTCGTCGTACCTGCTGCACCCGGACGCGTACCTGCCGCCGTGCGGCGCCGCGGCCGCGCCGCCGTCGCCGTCCACGCCGCGCGCGCGCCGCCGCGAAGCCGACGCCGCCAGCCTCATCACCATGCTCGGTGAGTGCGTCTCCCCGCCGCGACACCTGCGCTCACACGCCCTGAAGCCCGCAATCGGATCGAGGCGGGAGTCGGCACGGCCCGAGACCGTGCCGCAGACGACCGATCGACCGCCGAGACATTTATTATTATTTTATTATTAACCGACTTCCGAAAAAAGGAGGTTCTCAATTCGACGGAATGTTTTTTTTTTTTATGGATGTTCACCGATTACTCAAAGACTATTCGACCGATTTCAATTTTTTTTTTTGGTTTTATAGAAGGTACTTTTTAGTTGGTCCCATTTAATTTTGGTGAAGATCTGATAATGGAATCCATGAGGAATTGAAGGAACTCCACAAATATTGTAGGCATACATATAGCAATTTTGGTATTATAAGAAACATAATAAGCATTTTCATTCAGAAAATGTAAATTGGTGAAGTAGAACTGATGAAGAAGACCACAGAATGCCATCGGAACTCCTCAATGATAAATGATTTACGGGTGGCGACAAAATATCTTGATTAATTTGGCTAAGCAACTTCATAGTCACAAATTTAAATGTTCTTGATGAGAATGGTACCATCATTTTGATTTGATGATGGAGCCGGAAGGTAGGCACCAGATCTATGTAATAAAATAATGTATCCTAGCCGTGTTTGGGCTTGTTTGAATCGTCACGAGATACACTTTTAAGTACCAATTCACATCGTGTCACAACTTACTAAAATTTTACACATTCTTTATATGGCACCGACGCCAAAATAAGATTAATTGTATATACTGTACAGATTGAGTATACACACGGTTACTTGTAAGTAATTTGAAGAACCTGAATTATGGCGTTATTTTTTTACTTTTTAGTTTTTTTTGGAGTCGGTTTTATGTTTTTGTTAAAAAGTTTATTTTTTTTCAACAATAGTTTTTAATAAATCGTCATCCTTCCGCAGATGAGCGGCACTCGCTGCTGGGTGGCGGATCGTGCAGCGACGTGTCGGCGCACCTGTGCGAGATCGAGGAGAGCGACGCGGAGCACGACGATGACGCGTGGCGGGACGACGGCGACGCCGCGCCCGCGCCGCCTGCACGCCACACCGACGTGTGACGGCGGCGCGCGGCGCGCATGCGCCGGCCGCGCGGCCTGTAGCCGCCGACTGACTAGTGTACCTCCGAGGGCCCTCCGCGGCGGCCGAGCGGCGACCTCGAACCGAATTTTAAATGTTTTTACTGAACCGTTTTGTATTTAAATTTTAGTGAGCCTCGATAGACTTTTCGCGGCGAGACGTTACGTCGATGCGAGGACGGCGTTGGCCGTTCCCGACTTAGGTTAACTGTATAAATGAGAGATTATATCGAGCGTTGTGAGATGTGAGCGTGCGCTATACATGTGTGTGTGCGACTATGTAATGAACTAATGAACCTGTAAATAGTTTAAGTGAACCCGACGCGCGTCCGCGGTCGACCCTTCCTGTCTATATGATGCTGTAAAATTTTATAAAAAAAATGAAAGTATGCGCGACATGAGACTTATCGACGGTTGACGCCGCGGGGCGAGGCGGCGTATTGAAATGGTGCTCTGACTATAGTTTCATATCATAACTCTAAACTATGCATTTATTGAACATTCTCCTTCTAGGCTAGCGAAATTAACTTAAGGAATCTATTTTTATATGTATGGAAAATGCGACTAGTAGCGGTCGTCGGGGCGGAACCGCGCGACATTCGCCGCCCCTACACTGGGGGCATACTCTCAGTTCGAAGCGTGCCGTCCCTCTCGCTCGGTTATTAAATTTCGGAAGAGCGAGAGGGACGGCGCGGCCCCGCCCCGGCCGCCCCGCGCAGTGCCCGCCGCGGCGCTGTGGAACACTGTACAACTCTACTATTTATTATTTAATGTATTTTGTTGAAATAAGTTTTGACACGACTAATAAACGAAAAGAACATTATGAACAATCTTCATCTTTAGTTTCATTCAAATTTTACCCGACTACGACGAAGACAAGTGGTCGGTGAAACGACAAAAGCTTCCAACTCCGACGTCTAAATAAGAAGCTGATAATCTGCAAACCGCAGTACCGATTTTCTTACACCAACTAGTAGCCTGAGACAATTAGCATCAACTGAGCCGATCAGCGGAAATAAGTTGTGTCTAGTTTTCAAAATTAACTATTACAATATTGTCTTAATTAAACTTAAAACTTTTACAAGTTATAATTAATTTATAATTGGTACACGCAGAGGAGATGTACAGATTCACCAGATCAATGTTAATGTAAAATATAGGGTAATAATTTTCTTAGAGACGTATAAGGTCTCTAGGCGTCACGACATGCAATAAAATTAAATATTTGTTTATACTACAAAATGTTCTCTTAAACGAACAGGTTTACAGCGAGTTGTGATAAGATTTGATTGAATTCTACTGCACATACTATACATTAAAAATAATAATTATTAAATCTAAATTTATAGTCTTTAGGCGTCATAACATGCAATAAGATAAAATTAATTACTTCAAATCCTCAGAAATGTTTAAGCATATACCTATAAACAAAACAAAACAAATATTGAAACCAAGTTTCTTAGAGATATATACAGTCTCTAAGAGTCTCTAAATTAAATTAAAAAAATAATAATAACTTCAATCGAGGACAGGATAAAGTCTCTCACGTCAGTTCATTAAACACTGGTAGGCAGTTACTAGGTAAACAATTATAGTATTATACCAACAATTAAAATGAATATAACCGAATTCGTAGTTGCTTCACTGATAGTTTATTTTTTAAAAGCGACTTCCACGTATTTTTGTCAGTTTTCGAAATAAAAGCAAATAACTAAAAAAAGTGACATTTATAACTGTCGTCAGTACAGCCCCCACACCCGAAGCATTTAGGACGTTAAACAGAACAAAAAATTCAAAAATTATTTATTTGCTTGTACATACATTACATATTTTTATAGAATAAAATTACATTCATGCATGTTCCGCCACAGTATGGCATGCAAATCTTAAACTAATTTACAATTAGCCTAAGGTTAATACAAATTAAATTAAATGATACTATTAATACAATACATATTCAATAAAATAATATTAGATTAAAACTACAAAATTTGGAAACACTTCAAGGAAACCCTGTGCCAATTTTACAAACTGCACGAATTATTTCCGATAACCTAATAACCTTTGGGCCATGGTCATCTGACACCAACATATTGGTCAAAGAAGTGTCGGACAAGCTCATCGGCGTTTCTGGCGATATTAGAGCTGGGTCATACTTCGTTCAACGCCTCAGCCTGGCCATCCAGAGAGGGAATGCGGCCAGCGTTCTGGGAACGATGCCCCGGGCAGGTCCGACACAGGGGGACCCATCAGAAATATATTTTTTAAGTTCAATTGAATATTATATCTGTATTTGAACCTCATTAGGCTATTAAATTACCAGAACGACCTCTCAATAGTAAAAATATTGGTAGAGAACAAAAAAAAACCTTTAAGAACACTTCGATAAAGCCACCTTTTAACAGTTTTAACACAAAAAAATTGATCCATCCGTTCCAGAGCTATGATACCGCAGGTACACACAAAAAAAAATACTTAAAAGCTTTTTTTTTATCGTGGGGTAAAACGAGAGTAGGAGAAATTGTTTCTTTCAGCTTTAAAAGTGCGGCAACATTCTAGACCAACCACGCCGCCACCAGTTCCAGTGTAATCAACTAGTCAGAGATGACGCAGTATGCAGCTCCCCCACCGAGAACGTAAAGGCCATCAAGTACTAACCGAAAGGCTTCTCAACCTACAGTGCCGGCGCAACGCTGTGCGCTTCTCGGCAGACTTTACCGCTTTAGTAAACAACTTTATACGGATAATATGGGACTCGGTGAACTCGAGTCGAGTCGAGATTGAGTCATCTGAGCAAGACCTCAAGTATTGTAAAAAGCTCTAGTTTTCGAAATTTTAACTTAAACTGCAAGTCTAAGATTCACAAAAATACTCAAAAAATAAAGATTTTTAAAAGAACGTAGACGATAAAAAAACATAAGCGACGGTCACAGCGAAGAAAATCATAAAGAAGCATTATAGTGGGATTTATTGCTGTAAATTCTTCTATGAATTCGTCTTAGTACCTATAGGTATAGTTAACGAAATATAATTTGAGCCGATTCAGCTTAGCGCTTTATCCTTCGAGTACAATAGGATAAAAGAGCCACCCATCTCGGTAAAGCACGTGCCATCCGTATAGTGCGAACAACCCATTATGATACTATGTGTTCCTGGCATACCATAGAAACGTTGAAAAAATAAAAACAATACAATTTGGATATTTTTACAATGTTATAAAACTGATGGCGAGGGAAACCGAGACTTACCTACCTACGCAACGGGACTAACCGTTAATCCTAATTCTATAAGTTCGGAATTTTACAATATATTTTAGCTAGCGTGGAAACCGCAGGTGACTATATGCGAAACTGACTTAATGAGATTTTTTTTATATACTGAGACGAGTTTACTATAGAAATTGAACTGCTTATTGATGTCCGTGAAGTGAAGTAGATCACAAAATTATTGGGGTTATATTTGCTTGCGACATAATTCTATAAGTTCCTGATAGTTCTGTTCAAATTACAGACAAGTTTTCAACCAAATGATCTGGTAACTTCACGTAGCAGACCAATTTCCTCCAAAAAAGCCAAATTAACGTTTTTTTGCCTTAGTGTTGATTAATTTGAAGTTCAAACTACTAAAGAAAGCCAAAAAGTTCTTAGCTCTATTGGCACTTTGAGACTCATATTTTTTTTTACATACATAACCCTAAATTTCAAGTTTGCCTATGAATAGTTGTGATCTGCTGAAAGATTTCGAAGAGTGTTTAGCAAGTTTACGAGACCAAAGAATAGCTCCGCTTTCAAACTAAGTATAACTAAAGATCTTTATGCACTATTGGCACTTGACGTTCATAGCGAGATTTTTTAAGTTATTCGACCTGAAATTTCACGTTTCACGGCCTACGAACAGTTGAAGACAACACAACGCAACTAGAATAGTGAAAGATTTCGAGGAATTAACTCTTAACTAAGTAGAGCTATTGCTATACTTATAAAATAATTGAAACTAAAGATATCACTACACAGGCACTATTGGCACTGGTTAAAGTCATTAAAAGAAAATACCCGTGAACAACTAGGTCCCAAGAAATGATACACTTTTGCTGAATACAACGTAGTATATATATATATAGTATAGTATATACAAACAAACACTGAACTGAGGTGCATGCCCAGCTGTTGGCAGCAGGTGGTAGTCATTTAAAATTAACTTTATTTCGTCTTTGTCGTATGTTCTTTTTATTCCTCTTAGAACACATATTCGTGGACCGGTCCATGATTTTATTTTTCTTACTTCATTTACAACATCTTTTATAAATAACGCGTTATTGTTTTCTTTAATTATACATACTTTGTCGATATTTATTTTATTACAAAATTCTCTTAATTTCTTCACAAATTCTGCTCGAGTAAAATGTGATTTGAAATCAAGGTTAATGTATAGCATATTACTCCTTGACACATACGCGAAACACTCGGTTTCGGCTGTGACTTTCTTTTCACGTTTTATTTCTTTTAACTTTTTACCATCTAAAAGTCTCATTTCCACTGATCCACACGGAATTCGTAATATCTCCACGACTCTTGGTTGATCACTCTAATTGTCAGTGGGTATATTAGAAATTTGTGTAACATCTGTGCTACTACCTTGATTTTGGCGTTTTGCTTGCGCTCTTGTCAACACTGCTACTACGTTAGTATTAAGTTCTTTTAACTCATCAGATGTTATATAGACTCTTGATAGAGCATCAGCTACTACATTTTCCTTTCCTTTTACGTATGTTATTTTGAAATCATATTCTTCTAGAAGTAGTCTAAATTTTAGTAATCTGCTAGATGGATCTCTCATTCCAAATAAATATACTAAGGGTTTATGATCTGTCATGACCGTAAACTTTTTTCCAAACAAATATGGCCTATAGTATTTAATTGCCCACACTATTGCTACTAATTCCTTTTGTATCGTCGGATAATTTTTTTCTGCCTTATTAAGAGGCCTACTGGCATATTCTATCGGTTTCATGCCACTATTGCAAAGAACAGCACCCACAGCTATTCCTGAAGCGTCAGTTTGAAGAACAAATTCGTTATCATTGGAAAAGTCTGGAAACTGAAGTATTGGTGGTGTCTTAATAGCTGATTTTAAGAATTGAAATGATTCATCACACTCTTCTGTCCAGTTGAAAGGAACATTTTTTCTACATAATTTATTAAAAGGTACAGTTACTTGAGCGAAATTTGGAATGAATTTGCGATAATAATTACAAAACGCTACAAATCGTCGTACTTCGTCTGACGTTGTAGGTCTTGGATATTTTTGAATAACTATTTTTTCTGGATCTGGCAAAATTCCATTAGATGACACAACATGTCCTAAATAAAGTATTTCTGTCTTAAGAAATTGGCATTTATTGGGATTTAACTTTAAATTTACTTTTCTTATTCTCTCGAAAATGTCAATTAAGTTTTTATTATGAGTTTCTAAATTTCGACCGAAAACTACGAAATCGTCTAAATATATGAAACATTTTTAATATGTGAGACCGGACATTGCAACTGTCATGACTGGAAAATGCACTAGGACTCAATTTGAGCCCCATCGGTAGGCGTTTCATCGCGTATTGTCCTGAATTTGTAGTAAAAACAGTTAGTTTACGAGATTCAGGTGTTAATGCTACTTGGTAGTATGACTGACTTAAATCTAAATGTGAGAAATATACTGAGCCTGATAATGAGTCTAAAATGTCGCATATATTAGGTAAAGGGAATTTATCATCCTGAATTGTATTGTTTAATTTCCTGTAGTCAATAACCATTCTCCAACCTTTTTTTCCTGTCTGATCAACCTTTTTGGGTGCTAACAAAATGGGACTAGACCACTCACTACTGGTCTCTTCTATAATATCATCTTGTAACATTTTTTGTACTTGTTTATCTATTTCTGGTACTAAACTTTTTGGTAATCTATATGGCTTTACATATGTTGGTGTTGCATTTGGTTTTAATTTAATAGACTGTTCATAGATGTTTGTAGTGGTAAGCTTATCGCCTGGTAAATAAAATATATCTGAGTACTTTGTACAAATAGCCTCTATTGTGTCACGTTCACAAGATCTTAAGTGATCGAATTTTAACATGGATAGTAATGTTTTAGCTCTTTCTACGTTGGTATCACCGTTATCAAATTTACAAATTTCATAATCACTCAATAGACACATTTCTGGTTTAAATATAGGTAAGTTAATGGGTTCCTCGCTTACATTTAATATTCGTATCGGAATTGTGTTATTTTTGGGTATAACAATCACACTAGCTAGGAAAATATCTTTTTGTAATTCTTTTGGTAAAATGACACAATCTTCAGTAATGTTTTTATCTATTTGTATATAATGTAAAGATTCACAACGTGAGGGCACGGTTAAGACATTAGCAGATATTTTAGGTAAACTATATAATTGTAATGTACATCGTGACATTAAACATCTTCAAGTGCGTGCGGCTCTTCAGAATCATCGACAACCACCCAGTTTTTTATCAAAGCGTATTTTGTGCCTACAAACTCGTGTTAATTCTTGGATTTTTCTGGTGGAAAACCACTGAGTTTTTCCCCAAAAACTGTTTTTTTCCAAACAACGAGGTCATCGATCCAAGGTCGTCCGGCTGATTCTGACACTGCACCAGGGTACCTGGCTTCGTTCTCTACTCGTGAGTGAAAAAATGAAGAAAATCGGTCCAGGGACAATGGAATAACCAGGTTTTTACAAACTTTGCATAGTGATTGACATTCTCCCCTCCATAACTCTCATTTTAAATCTGTTACCCCCCCCCCCTCTTTTTCGTGCACTATTAATTAGCCTAACTATCATAGTATATCTATGTCAAATTTCAGAATTTTTAGTGCAATAGTTTTTGAGATTTTACCTATATTGTGAATCAAGTCTCTAAGCACCTACGTTTTTACGTAAATATCATTCTGAAAATCACTTTTTTATTTAAAGACTTTTTGCAAATTTTCTTTTTCTACAATATAGTTATCTATTTAAAAACAACTTGTGAGTAGCTTTGATCCCCGTAATCCAGTTAGTTTTTAAGATATCGGGCTTGTTAAATTTGACGTGTTTGCATTAATTTCTTTCATTCTCCCACTTACAAATTGTAACTTTTACTTAATATATTTTAATAATAGATTAGTGTGTATTTGACTCTGATACTGACAATTGACAATTTATTACAGCGCGCCCCCTATGAGATACGCGGTGAATTAGTAACTTAACTATCTCACAATCTATAACATCTTACTATGCTAATCAAGCCATCTAGGTACCGAGTTATATTGAAGGTAGATAGATGGCGCTGTTCTCAACGGCTTCTTTGAATTATCCGATTTTGACGATTAAAGTGTCGTTTTGCGTGTTGTATTGTGCTATTCCTTATTTAATAACTTGTGTTAGCTGTAAATTCAAAATAAAAGTACAAACAGAGATTATCTAACAATTTTGTATTTTCTGGAACTTCAAGTGCGTGCGGCTCTTCAGAACTTCTCCCACTTACAAATTGTAACTTTTACTTAATATATTTTAATAGATTAGTGTGTATTTGACTCTGATACTGACAATTGACAATTTATTACAGCGCCCCCTATGAGATACGCCGTGAATTACTAACTTAACTATCTCATAATCTATACATCTTACTATGCTAATCAAGCCATCTAGGTACCGAGTTATATTGAAGGTAGATAGATGGCGCTGTTCTCAACGGCTTCTTTGAATTATCCTATTTTGACGATTAAAGTGTCGTTTTGCGTGTTGTATTGTGCTATTCCTTATTTAATAACTTGTGTTAACACACAATACTGACAATTGACAATTTATTACAGCGCCCCCTATGAGATACGCGGTGAATTTGTAACTTAACTATCTCATAATATTTACATCTTACTCTATGCTAATCAAGCCATCTAGGTACCGTGTTATATTGAAGGTAGATAGATGGCGCTGTTCTTAACGGCTTCTTTGATATGTCCGATTTTGACGATTAAAGTGTCGTTTTGCGTGTTGTATTGTGCTCTTCCTCATTTAATAAATAGACATAACCTTTCTTGTGAAGGAAGTCGCTACAAACCTTAGTTTTTACGTAAATACCATTTTAAAAATCACTTTTTTGTTTAGCGACTTTTTGTAAAAATTCTTTTTCTATAATATAATTCTCTTGTTAAAAACAAACAACTTTTGCGTAGCTTATATGTATTGATCTCTTAAATGTTTCACAAATATTATGAAGTTGTACGAGTATATTATGTTGACTTCCACTACCGAAAAACATATAAAACGTCGTGAGGACCGTTTTCAATACGCGAACACACGATTGAGCATTCAGTGCGAAAGCGATCGGTCGATGCGCGCGCGCCGTTTAATTCGTGGATTCGCGTATTGATTTCTCATTATTTTCACAAATATTATGAAGTTTTACGAGTATATATATATATATATATATATTATGTTGACTTCCACTACCGAAAAACATATAAAACGTCGTGAGGACCGTTTTCAATACGCGAACACACGATTGAGCATTCAGTGCGAAAGCGATCGGTCGATGCGCGCGCGCGCGCGCGCGCTCTCTCCCGCGCGCCGTCTAATTCGTGGATTCGCGTATTCGTGGATGCGCGTCCTCCCTGTCATACAGTTAATTTTTAAGACCGGCCGGCTCTGCCTATCCGCGTCCCTTCAGCCAACACCTCCTCCCGCCCGTCATCCCTCTGTCTACTAATCTACTCTGTTTCCATAGGAACCCTCCCCTGTCAGGCTATTGGCCACCAGCAAGCAATGGCCATTGTTCTTGTTGTTAATACCAGTGTGCGACGGCCCAAGTCCTACCCTTTCACCCTAACCTAGCCTAACCTAATCGAACCGAACCTAACCTAACCTATTACTAACCTTACCAGTCTCGCGCCGGGCGAATACGGGTACGCATCGATTCCGCGCCGCTCCGCGGTTCAAAAATCATAATACCCGGTCAAATCACTCAAAGTAATAAGTGTTATATATCAAAACGTGCGCGCTGACTCGCTCTATACGTATGTGCAAAGTTTTCGAAAATCGGATCACACACTGAAGTACAGTGATCGAAAAGGTGCATTTACAATACAATCCTTAGTGCGAATTTCAGTATTTTGCCAATTGTGCATCTTTGAATTATCCGATTTTGACGATTAAAGTGTCGTTTTGCGTGTTGTATTGTGCTCTTTCTTATTTAATAACTTGCGTTAGCTGTAAATTCAAAATAAAAGTACAAACAGAGATTATCTAACAATTTTGTATTTTCTGGAACTTCAAGTGCGTGCGGCTCTTCAGAATCATCGACAACCACCCAGTTTTTTATCATCATTCGAAGCGTATTTTGTGCCTACAAACTCGTGTTAATTCTTGGATTTTTCTGGTGGAAAACCACTGAGTTTTTCCCCAAAAACTGATTTTTTCCAAACCACGAGGTCATCGATCCAAGGTCGTCCGGCTGATTCTGACACTGCACCAGGGTACCTGGCTTCGTTCTCTACTCGTGAGTGAAAAAATGAAGAAAATCGGTCCAGGGACAATGGAATAACCAGGTTTTTACAAACTTTGCATAGTGATTGACATTCTCCCCTCCATAACTCTCATTTTAAATCTGTTACTCCCTCTTTTTCGTGCACTATTAATTAGCTTAACCATCATAGTATGTCTATGTCAAATTTCAGAATTTTTAGTGCAATAGTTTTTGAGATTTTACCTATATTGTGAATCAAGTCTCTAAGCACCTACGTTTTTACGTAAATATCATTCTGAAAATCACTTTTTTATTTAAAGACTTTTTGCAAATTTTCTTTTTCTACAATATAGTTATCTATTTAAAAACAACTTGTGAGTAGCTTTGATACCCGTAATCCGGTTAGTTTTTAAGATATCGGGCTTGTTAAATTTGACGTGTTTGGCCATTGTTCTTGTTGTTAATACCAGTGTGCGACGGCCCAAGTCCTACCCTTTCACCCTAACCTAGCCTAACCTAATCGAACCGAACCTAACCTAAACTATTACTGACCTTACCAGTCTCGCGCCGGGCGTATACGGGTACGCATCGATTCCGCGCCGCTCCGCGGTTCAAAAATCATAATACCCGGTCAAATCACTCAAAGTAATAAGTGTTATATATCAAAACGTGCGCGCTGACTCGCTCTATACGTATGTGCAAAGTTTTCGAAAATCGGACCACACACTGAAGTACAGTGATCGAAAAGGTGCATTTACAATACAATCCTTAGTGCGAATTTCAGTATTTTGCCAATTGTGCATCTTTGAATTATCCGATTTTGACGATTAAAGTGTCGTTTTGCGTGTTGTATTGTGCTCTTTCTTATTTAATAACTTGCGTTAGCTGTAAATTCAAAATAAAAGTACAAACAGAGATTATCTAACAATTTTGTATTTTCTGGAACTTCAAGTGCGTGCGGCTCTGCAGAATCATCGACAACCACCCAGTTTTTTATCATCATTCGAAGCGTATTTTGTGCCTACAAACTCGTGTTAATTCTTGGATTTTTCTGGTGGAAAACCACTGAGTTTTTCCCCAAAAACTGATTTTTTCCAAACCACGAGGTCATCGATCCAAGGTCGTCCGGCTGATTCTGACACTGCACCAGGGTACCTGGCTTCGTTCTCTACTCGTGAGTGAAAAAATGAAGAAAATCGGTCCAGGGACAATGGAATAACCAGGTTTTTACAAACTTTGCATAGTGATTGACATTCTCCCCTCCATAACTCTCATTTTAAATCTGTTACCCCCTCTTTTTCGTGCACTATTAATTAGCTTAACTATCATAGTATGTCTATGTCAAATTTCAGAATTTTTAGTGCAATAGTTTTTGATATTTTACCTATATTGTGAATCAAGTCTCTAAGCACCTACGTTTTTACGTAAATATCATTCTGAAAATCACTTTTTTATTTAAAGACTTTTTGCAAATTTTCTTTTTCTACAATATAGTTATCTATTTAAAAACAACTTGTGAGTAGCTTTGATCCCCGTAATCCGGTTAGTTTTTAAGATATCGGGCTTGTTAAATTTGACGTGTTTGGCCATTGTTCTTGTTGTTAATACCAGTGTGCGACGGCCCAAGTCCTACCCTTTCACCCTAACCTAGCCTAACCTAATCGAACCGAACCTAACCTAAACTATTACTGACCTTACCAGTCTCGCGCCGGGCGTATACGGGTACGCATCGATTCCGCGCCGCTCCGCGGTTCAAAAATCATAATACCCGGTCAAATCACTCAAAGTAATAAGTGTTATATATCAAAACGTGCGCGCTGACTCGCTCTATACGTATGTGCAAAGTTTTCGAAAATCGGACCACACACTGAAGTACAGTGATCGAAAAGGTGCATTTACAATACAATCCTTAGTGCGAATTTCAGTATTTTGCCAATTGTGCATCTTTGAATTATCCGATTTTGACGATTAAAGTGTCGTTTTGCGTGTTGTATTGTGCTCTTTCTTATTTAATAACTTGCGTTAGCTGTAAATTCAAAATAAAAGTACAAACAGAGATTATCTAACAATTTTGTATTTTCTGGAACTTCAAGTGCGTGCGGCTCTTCAGAATCATCGACAACCACCCAGTTTTTTATCATCATTCGAAGCGTATTTTGTGCCTACAAACTCGTGTTAATTCTTGGATTTTTCTGGTGGAAAACCACTGAGTTTTTCCCCAAAAACTGATTTTTTCCAAACCACGAGGTCATCGATCCAAGGTCGTCCGGCTGATTCTGACACTGCACCAGGGTACCTGGCTTCGTTCTCTACTCGTGAGTGAAAAAATGAAGAAAATCGGTCCAGGGACAATGGAATAACCAGGTTTTTACAAACTTTGCATAGTGATTGACATTCTCCCCTCCATAACTCTCATTTTAAATCTGTTACTCCCTCTTTTTCGTGCACTATTAATTAGCTTAACCATCATAGTATGTCTATGTCAAATTTCAGAATTTTTAGTGCAATAGTTTTTGAGATTTTACCTATATTGTGAATCAAGTCTCTAAGCACCTACGTTTTTACGTAAATATCATTCTGAAAATCACTTTTTTATTTAAAGACTTTTTGCAAATTTTCTTTTTCTACAATATAGTTATCTATTTAAAAACAACTTGTGAGTAGCTTTGATCCCCGTAATCCGGTTAGTTTTTAAGATATCGGGCTTGTTAAATTTGACTATACGTACTTTAATTTCTTTCATTCTCCCACTT